>CM051236.1:84676829-86015886 GCA_027917425.1 Gastrophryne carolinensis
CTATGAAAAAAGGTTGAGACACTCAGATCTAGACTGTAGCTCTAGCAGGGGGCATCTAAGGGAGTGCAGGGGGTAGGACCACACTGGAGCCCAGGAGGTCAGGGGCACCATTATTGTTGCTCCTCCACCTTTTTTATTTTATCATATTTGTGCTCACTAGTGCACCATTTAGAGACAGGAGGCACTCTTTGTCTCCGCTTTTCCAGCTAATTGACATAAAAGACAGAAAACATTTGTATGAGCTTTAAAAGGGACCCGTTTAATGTTTGCGCCAGGGCCCCGTAACATTTAGTTACGCCACTGACGTCTATAATATCAATATAAAATTGTTGACTGCATTGAAACATGTAACAGGAGATATATTTCTAACTCACTGATGATATTTCCAACGCATGTGACTAAGATATATTTTACAAGTAAAACATAGCCCCAATCATAAACAAAAAGAAAAACTCACAAGTCTATAATGTCTAAAATTGAGTTAAGCAGGGACAGCCTGTACATCTCTACAACATGTTCTGATGTTTCTTCTAAACATTTATAAAAGTGGATTAGAGTTGGAGGTTTATTCTGAGCTCTGAGGGGGAGCACAGCTGTAACCATATCTTCTAGCAGCGTTTCTCATTCACAGTCATCAGTGACCCAGATCTAGCCTCCAAACACTTTAACTCCAAACACTGTAACAATAAATAGCAGATCTCTGTACTGCTTGGTTGTTGAGAGGAGTTAAATTTCAAGCATTAGTTTTGTGCCAGATGGACAGTAACTGCTTTGATTTTATACCAGAGATTAAATGATGTCTGTGTTCCGGCACCGGAAATTGTCTTAGAAAAGGCAGTGGAGCAGAATTCCATAAGGATAGAGAAAGACTAAATAGATTAGAAAAATGTCAGCAACAGGTCATGTTATAAAAAGTATAATGTGTTTGGAGCACCATTGGAAGTTGGTCTCTACGTGAAGCAAAACACAATGTGAAAAGCACAGTAGTCCACGGGATGTTCATCAATTTAACTTTTCTTTAGTTTATTGCCAACCAGTGCAATGCTAATGTCCTGCATTTACCTTGTGTTTTGTAGTCTCCCTCAGTTGGACCTTTATTTAACTTACCCCAGATCAGTTAGCCAATGGGAAACCCATCATTGACCTACTGGAAACAATGGTAGAACAAAGAACTTATGTTCTCAAGCCACTGTAGTCACCATCTTGCTAGCCTACCAATCGCCACTTGCCTGCCACTTGTTTCTGTCTGCTTTTCAAATACTTAGCAGCCAACGCCATCTCACTATCTAGATGTCCACAGGCCATATGCTTATTCTGGGTTGTAAGCAGAGGAGGGATCCAAATTTTTAACTATCCCTTCCCTATACATAAAGTTGTCAAGAGCTTCACACATTTATATTTTCATAAAAAAATGTTCGCACACAATCTAATAACAGAAAACTTTCTAATACTAATAAAATGAGTCTAAGTAATATTACAGAATTGTATAGCTTATTTGAGCCAGCTCTCCTTGATTCTGAGAACTGCTACAATTAAACTACGGGTTCAGCAGAATCAGGGAGAACCTGCTGAATCCCACCCCTGGTTGTGAGCTTATTCTAATTTGTGAAATTAAGCTGACCGCTTTTCAATTTGACCAATTTAGGACGCTAAAATAGTGACCACTTAACAAATCACTAGGTTCATTTTCCATAGCAACAACATTGTATGATGTGTGACCAATTGTTGTCTATCGAAAACTAACCTTAACCTTTTGTTGAGCTGTCACAATTTAAATGTTCCAAAATTGTCCCTCTAAAAAAGGCAGCTTATATAAAGTCAACTGTTTCTGGTCTGCTCAAACCAATTATGTGATTAGGTTTAAAGTCTTATTATTGTTTATTTATAGAGCATCATCTTCTACCATAGCGCTGTACATGGTATGTATCTAATCAACAGTAAATGGCATTTTTCAATACCACTGTACCAGGAGAAGCATTTTATGATAATGTTCACCTTACCACATTAATAAGGTGATTCAAAATGTATCACAAAGGTTCAACTACCCAGAAAAAATAGGGGAAAATTCAAGCTCGCGATATCTATGGTAAATTCTGAAAATGGTTTACTAGTGGTTATACAGGCAACACTTTAATTTGCAAATGGATTGGAGATAATAAGTTATGAGACATGAATGATCTACAAGCATGTGCAAAGCAATTCTAAGGCTAGGAGCCTCAATTAAAAAAAGATGTTGTGTCCAACCAGGGGGGGGGGGGGGCTTCTGGGATTTAGAGACCGTATAGCCGACATGGAGTTTTAGAAGATATTGCTGTCCCATACGTTTTTACAAAAAATTATGCGCAATATAATTCTCCCCCCAGGTAAGTCAATATCAGAGGTAAATATGCTTTCCATCACTTCCTGTAATTGTCTTGACCTATCATTAACTCCTAGGGTCTGATTTATCAAGCACTGCTGACAGACAGTGCCACATCGGTGCAAATTAAAGTAGTAAAAAATATAATTAAATATTATTTTCACACTTGTGCATGTTGCTGCACCACAAGAAGCACATTTAATAAAACATTAACAGTGCAGCAGCATGCTGAAAAATGTAAATTATATGTTGCCCTACTCTAATTTGCACTGAAATGGCATTGTCTGGCAGAAGTGCTTGATAAATCAGGCCCTAAGTTTTTTTCCTTTCCTGCAACATCAGGAAACCACAAGCGTTGTTGTCATGGCTGCTACATTGACTGGGAGACAAGACTGAGTGTTGCGCATGGTACCCAGAAGCTTAGCACCACTAAAAGCTCAGCACACCGTACCCCACTTATAATATAGGAAAAAGTAACTAGCCAAGGCCAAGTGAGTTTTTTATTTTTTTTACATCGTAAATCAGACTTAATGGAAGAATTTTTTTTACTTTAGTTCTTTAGGTATGCTAGTACCTAGTGAAAATGCTAATTAGGTGGGGTTCTTGGCTAGTCGCCTTCATTATTAGAGAAAACCCAGGGCTTCAAACTCAAGTTAATATATTGTTGCTACTGGCACAACAAACAAGTAGGTACCTGGGCCTTTATCTCACTCCACAGGTTCCTGAGGGTTGCCATCTGGCCTAATTCTGGCCTAGGGTCCCCTCTGTTTCTGAGTGCTCTCTTCCACACAAGCTTCTGGTGGTTCCACTACCAGGATATTTACAATTACTAAACTAGTTATACCTGGTTCCTCGCTTAGATTCTCTCTGATTTCCCTCAGCTCATCCAAGAAGGTACCTGGGCCTTTAGCTGTCTTGGCAGGTTTCTGGTGATTGCCATCTGTCCTAGTCCTTGCCTAGGGTTTATCTGTTCCTAGATGCTCCCTCCTGCACAAGCTCCTGCTGGTTCCACTCCCAGAACAAATTTGTTCTATCTGGTTACGCACTTATTACCCCCCACATATTACCCCTGATCCCTCCTAGAAGAACTCTTCTGCAGTTTTAACAAAACAGACACATACCCATGACATGTATGGAACTTTCCAGACAGTTTATTTAATACTCAGAGAGGATTTTGCTTTGTTTAATGCAGATGCTTTTGGCACTGAATTCCCTCTGAATTAACTCCCAGGCTCACTATCCCCCTAATACCACTAATGCTAAACTAGAGGTCCCCACAATAGTCATAGCTGTCACACGAAGAAGGTTGGGGACTGTGGCAAGAAGTATCTAGTGTTTACGGGTAACCTATAACTGATATTTTATTTAAAACAAATCTAATTGTGCCACTGTGATGAAAATAATATACTTAGATTTGCAAATAACGAGTGACCATCAGTCATTTGTTAAATTTTTAAAAACCATTTCCGGATGCTTCTAAAGCATGCTTTCAGATGATAGGTCTCGGCAATAAACATATACATTGCTTCCATTTGCTGGATTCTTAAGGGAATTATAATAGAAAAAGAAAAACTTGGAATTGCTCGTAAACATTTCTATTCTGTGTCTCTGATGCATTTGTTTTGCATTTAGTTGTTTCATTGTAATTGTGTCCATGTGATAAAACTGCTGACTGCACAGAAATGTGAAGTGAACCAAAATTTTGTCTCCTTTACATTTTTGGCATTTTAACAATGGTGCTTCTTCAACATGTCCTTTACTTTATCATTTATTTGACATTGAGCTTAAGCACATCGATTTATGAAAAACAGAATATGTAGCACTACCAAGTAAGAAATCCATTTTATAAATCCACCATTTTATATTTTTTATCCCAAAAACACAAAACAACCCAAGCTATGAATGTACCTAAAGCAGCCCTCTAGTCAAAAAAATAAATATTAGGGATGAGCGAATCGATCCGGACGAACCCGGATTCGATCCGAATTTCAGGAAAAATTCGATTCGGATCGAATCCGAATTTCCCCGCGATTCGATCACTCGAAGTTTTCCTTTAACATCCATTCATTTACATTACAGGCATTCTAAGATGGCGGACGGGACATGTCTGGACATGTATCCCGCGCCAGTGCAAGCTGGGGCAGTCACATGCAGCCTATCAGCAGCCAGCAAGCCCGGTGACGTCACACAGCGGTATTTAACGGCGGCCATCTTGCTTTTCCTCATTTCTCTATTGCATTCGTGACAGACAGACAGAACGCTGTGTAGCTGAGGCAGTTAGACAGGCTGGAGACAGGGACAGACAGGGACAGGCTGGAGACAGGCAGGAGACAGGCAGGAGACAGACAGGAGACAGACAGAAAGCCAGGGAAAGGTAGGAAAAACGGAGCTGGCTGACAGGGAGATTTTTTTTTTTTCATCCAGCCTTTGTTAGCGTTTTCAGGCTGCTTATAGTAACTAACTGTGCATATATACTGAACTGAGCTTAAGTCTGCTGTGAGGCATCCCATTCTGTGACTAAAGCAGCCTCTGTTTAAGACCATATAAGCATTTGCTCTTATCATATTTGAAATTAGGTCTGATAAAGACACTTTTGCTGGCCAAAGCCCTACTGGACCCTGCCAGGTCGATTCCTGCCCAGGGCATCCCATTCTGTGACTAAAGCAGCCTCTGTTTAAGACCATATAAGCATTTGCTCTTATCATATTTGAAATTAGGCCTGATAAAGACACTTTTGCTGGCCAAAGCCCTACTGGACCCTGCCAGCTCGATTCCTGCCCGGGGCATCCCATTCTGTGACTACAGCAGCCTCTGTTTAAGACCATATAAGCATTTGCTCTTATCATATTTGAAATTAGCCTGATAAAGACACTTTTGCTGGCCAAAGCACTACTGGACCCTGCCAGCTCGATTCCTGCCCGGGGCATCCCATTCTGTGACTAAAGCAGCCTCTGTTTAAGACCATATAAGCATTTGCTCTTATCATATTTGAAATTAGCCTGATAAAGACACTTTTGCTGGCCAAAGCCCTACTGGACCCTGCCAGGTCGATTCCTGCCCAGGGCATCCCATTCTGTGACTAAAGCAGCCTCTGTTTAAGACCATATAAGCATTTGCTCTTATCATATTTGAAATTAGGCCTGATAAAGACACTTTTGCTGGCCAAAGCCCTACTGGACCCTGCCAGCTCGATTCCTGCCCGGGGCATCCCATTCTGTGACTACAGCAGCCTCTGTTTAAGACCATATAAGCATTTGCTCTTATCATATTTGAAATTAGCCTGATAAAGACACTTTTGCTGGCCAAAGCACTACTGGACCCTGCCAGCTCGATTCCTGCCCGGGGCATCCCATTCTGTGACTAAAGCAGCCTCTGTTTAAGACCATATAAGCATTTGCTCTTATCATATTTGAAATTAGGCCTGATAAAGACACTTTTGCTGGCCAAAGCACTACTGGACCCTGCCAGCTCGATTCCTGCCCGGGGCATCCCATTCTGTGACTACAGCAGCCTCTGTTTAAGACCATATAAGCATTTGCTCTTATCATATTTGAAATTAGCCTGATAAAGACACTTTTGCTGGCCAAAGCACTACTGGACCCTGCCAGCTCGATTCCTGCCCGGGGCATCCCATTCTGTGACTAAAGCAGCCTCTGTTTAAGACCATATAAGCATTTGCTCTTATCATATTTGAAATTAGCCTGATAAAGACACTTTTGCTGGCCAAAGCACTACTGGACCCTGCCAGCTCGATTCCTGCCCGGGGCATCCCATTCTGTGACTACAGCAGCCTCTGTTTAAGACCATATAAGCATTTGCTCTTATCATATTTGAAATTAGGCCTGATAAAGACACTTTTGCTGGCCAAAGCACTACTGGACCCTGCCAGCTCGATTCCTGCCCGGGGCATCCCATTCTGTGACTACAGCAGCCTCTGTTTAAGACCATATAAGCATTTGCTCTTATCATATTTGAAATTAGCCTGATAAAGACACTTTTGCTGGCCAAAGCACTACTGGACCCTGCCAGCTCGATTCCTGCCCGGGGCATCCCATTCTGTGACTAAAGCAGCCTCTGTTTAAGACCATATAAGCATTTGCTCTTATCATATTTGAAATTAGCCTGATAAAGACACTTTTGCTGGCCAAAGCCCTACTGGACCCTGCCAGGTCGATTCCTGCCCAGGGCATCCCATTCTGTGACTAAAGCAGCCTCTGTTTAAGACCATATAAGCATTTGCTCTTATCATATTTGAAATTAGGCCTGATAAAGACACTTTTGCTGGCCAAAGCCCTACTGGACCCTGCCAGCTCGATTCCTGCCCGGGGCATCCCATTCTGTGACTACAGCAGCCTCTGTTTAAGACCATATAAGCATTTGCTCTTATCATATTTGAAATTAGCCTGATAAAGACACTTTTGCTGGCCAAAGCACTACTGGACCCTGCCAGCTCGATTCCTGCCCGGGGCATCCCATTCTGTGACTACAGCAGCCTCTGTTTAAGACCATATAAGCATTTGCTCTTATCATATTTGAAATTAGCCTGATAAAGACACTTTTGCTGGCCAAAGCACTACTGGACCCTGCCAGCTCGATTCCTGCCCGGGGCATCCCATTCTGTGACTAAAGCAGCCTCTGTTTAAGACCATATAAGCATTTGCTCTTATCATATTTGAAATTAGCCTGATAAAGACACTTTTGCTGGCCAAAGCACTACTGGACCCTGCCAGCTCGATTCCTGCCCGGGGCATCCCATTCTGTGACTACAGCAGCCTCTGTTTAAGACCATATAAGCATTTGCTCTTATCATATTTGAAATTAGGCCTGATAAAGACACTTTTGCTGGCCAAAGCACTACTGGACCCTGCCAGCTCGATTCCTGCCCGGGGCATCCCATTCTGTGACTACAGCAGCCTCTGTTTAAGACCATATAAGCATTTGCTCTTATCATATTTGAAATTAGCCTGATAAAGACACTTTTGCTGGCCAAAGCACTACTGGACCCTGCCAGCTCGATTCCTGCCCGGGGCATCCCATTCTGTGACTAAAGCAGCCTCTGTTTAAGACCATATAAGCATTTGCTCTTATCATATTTGAAATTAGCCTGATAAAGACACTTTTGCTGGCCAAAGCACTACTGGACCCTGCCAGCTCGATTCCTGCCCGGGGCATCCCATTCTGTGACTACAGCAGCCTCTGTTTAAGACCATATAAGCATTTGCTCTTATCATATTTGAAATTAGGCCTGATAAAGACACTTTTGCTGGCCAAAGCACTACTGGACCCTGCCAGCTCGATTCCTGCCCGGGGCATCCCATTCTGTGACTACAGCAGCCTCTGTTTAAGACCATATAAGCATTTGCTCTTATCATATTTGAAATTAGCCTGATAAAGACACTTTTGCTGGCCAAAGCACTACTGGACCCTGCCAGCTCGATTCCTGCCCGGGGCATCCCATTCTGTGACTAAAGCAGCCTCTGTTTAAGACCATATAAGCATTTGCTCTTATCATATTTGAAATTAGCCTGATAAAGACACTTTTGCTGGCCAAAGCCCTACTGGACCCTGCCAGGTCGATTCCTGCCCAGGGCATCCCATTCTGTGACTAAAGCAGCCTCTGTTTAAGACCATATAAGCATTTGCTCTTATCATATTTGAAATTAGGCCTGATAAAGACACTTTTGCTGGCCAAAGCCCTACTGGACCCTGCCAGCTCGATTCCTGCCCGGGGCATCCCATTCTGTGACTACAGCAGCCTCTGTTTAAGACCATATAAGCATTTGCTCTTATCATATTTGAAATTAGCCTGATAAAGACACTTTTGCTGGCCAAAGCACTACTGGACCCTGCCAGCTCGATTCCTGCCCGGGGCATCCCATTCTGTGACTAAAGCAGCCTCTGTTTAAGACCATATAAGCATTTGCTCTTATCATATTTGAAATTAGGCCTGATAAAGACACTTTTGCTGGCCAAAGCACTACTGGACCCTGCCAGCTCGATTCCTGCCCGGGGCATCCCATTCTGTGACTACAGCAGCCTCTGTTTAAGACCATATAAGCATTTGCTCTTATCATATTTGAAATTAGCCTGATAAAGACACTTTTGCTGGCCAAAGCACTACTGGACCCTGCCAGCTCGATTCCTGCCCGGGGCATCCCATTCTGTGACTAAAGCAGCCTCTGTTTAAGACCATATAAGCATTTGCTCTTATCATATTTGAAATTAGCCTGATAAAGACACTTTTGCTGGCCAAAGCACTACTGGACCCTGCCAGCTCGATTCCTGCCCGGGGCATCCCATTCTGTGACTAAAGCAGCCTCTGTTTAAGACCATATAAGCATTTGCTCTTATCATATTTGAAATTAGGCCTGATAAAGACACTTTTGCTGGCCAAAGCCCTACTGGACCCTGCCAGCTCGATTCCTGCCCGGGGCATCCCATTCTGTGACTACAGCAGCCTCTGTTTAAGACCATATAAGCATTTGCTCTTATCATATTTGAAATTAGCCTGATAAAGACACTTTTGCTGGCCAAAGCACTACTGGACCCTGCCAGCTTGATTCCTGCCCGGGGCATCCCATTCTGTGACTAAAGCAGCCTCTGTTTAAGACCATATAAGCATTTGCTCTTATCATATTTGAAATTAGCCTGATAAAGACACTTTTGCTGGCCAAAGCACTACTGGACCCTGCCAGCTCGATTCCTGCCCGGGGCATCCCATTCTGTGACTACAGCAGCCTCTGTTTAAGACCATATAAGCATTTGCTCTTATCATATTTGAAATTAGGCCTGATAAAGACACTTTTGCTGGCCAAAGCACTACTGGACCCTGCCAGCTCGATTCCTGCCCGGGGCATCCCATTCTGTGACTACAGCAGCCTCTGTTTAAGACAATATAAGCATTTGCTCTTATCATATTTGAAATTAGCCTGATAAAGACACTTTTGCTGGCCAAAGCACTACTGGACCCTGCCAGCTCGATTCCTGCCCGGGGCATCCCATTCTGTGACTAAAGCAGCCTCTGTTTAAGACCATATAAGCATTTGCTCTTATCATATTTGAAATTAGCCTGATAAAGACACTTTTGCTGGCCAAAGCACTACTGGACCCTGCCAGCTCGATTCCTGCCCGGGGCATCCCATTCTGTGACTACAGCAGCCTCTGTTTAAGACCATATAAGCATTTGCTCTTATCATATTTGAAATTAGCCTGATAAAGACACTTTTGCTGGCCAAAGCACTACTGGACCCTGCCAGCTCGATTCCTGCCCGGGGCATCCCATTCTGTGACTACAGCAGCCTCTGTTTAAGACCATATAAGCATTTGCTCTTATCATATTTGAAATTAGCCTGATAAAGACACTTTTGCTGGCCAAAGCACTACTGGACCCTGCCAGCTCGATTCCTGCCCAGGGCATCCCATTCTGTGACTAAAGCAGCCTCTGTTTAAGACCATATAAGCATTTGCTCTTATCATATTTGAAATTAGGCCTGATAAAGACACTTTTGCTGGCCAAAGCCCTACTGGACCCTGCCAGCTCGATTCCTGCCCGGGGCATCCCATTCTGTGACTAAAGCAGCCTCTGTTTAAGACCATATAAGCATTTGCTCTTATTATATTTATATTATAAGACACTTTTGCTGGGCATAGGCTTACTGCTGCCTGCCAGGTGCACTTCTGTTGAGGCATCCCATTCTGTAACATAGCATACCCCTCTTTATTTACACTAAGCAGCTCTCTTATTTACACTAAGCAGGCCTGTTGGAGGCTGAGTGTTACTGCTCACTTTTGGTGTGCATTATATTCTGTTTTATATAGACCCACTGCTGCCTGGGGGTTCTTAAAATATCACCTACTACCACGCCAGTTAGACTATGTCGGGCAGACAAGTGCCTGGAAGTGAAAAGAGGAGTGGCAGAGGCCAAGATTCCGCAGGCAGAGCTCGCATCAGACTGGGGGCCAGTAGCAGCAGGAGTCACGCTGAGAGACCTAATCTGCCAGTATCTGCTAGCGGTCGGGTCTCCACCAGTAACGCATCTGCCGTGGTAGATTGGCTGACGCGCTCATCAACAACATCATCACAACTTACATCTGAGACCCCCAGTCTAGGGTCGGTAGGTTCCTCTGACACAACCCTGAGTTGGCATGCCCCGAGAGCAGTCCCTGTCCTCCCATTGCCTCTGTCCTACGCCGTTCCCTCCCCCAGCGACGTATCCTATGCTTTGGGTTCAGCTCCACTCTTTAGTGAGGAGGACGATCAGATACAGGAGGACAGTCAGCAGCTACTGCCCAGCCAAGAAATGGAGGTGGCTTCTTTAGCTAGGCAGACAAATAGTGATGTGGACAGTGTCGTGGGTGCTGCGAGCGTTCCAGCTCCTGCGCCAGACACTGTTGACGAATCCACGAACATCAGTGACGTACAGCCACAACCCGGTGATGATGATGATGATGACGATGAAGCCGATCGCACTTGGGAGCCGGGTGATGAAGGGGCTTCATCGTCATCATCAGGAGAAGAGGGGCGCAGGTTGCCCCGGAGTCAGCAGCTGAGGCAGCAAGGTGGTAGCAGTCAGCATGGGGGCACAATTCCAAAGGCTGGAGCCGGCCGGGGCCGGGGCCGGGGTAGAGCACCTGCTGTGCGGCAGTCTACCTTATCGGGAGGTAGTGGAGCAGGGGTTCCTGGAGTTGGCAACAGCAGCAGTGAATCAGTGAGGCCAGGGGGTGGGAAAAGTAGCTACTCGGCAGTGTGGCAGTTTTTCCTGAGGCATCCGCAGGAGGGTAACATGGCCACATGCAAGATATGTAGGCAAAAGGTGAAGCGTGGCCAGGGTCCAAATGTTGGCACCACGGCCCTGCGTCAACATATGATGCGTCACCATAAAACGACCTGGGAGAACCGAGGCTCCCAAGGGGTGGTCCAGTCTGCTTCCTCACCAAGTGAGCTCCCAATTTCTGCCAGCCAAGGCTCCAGCACCTCAGCCGAAGGCAGCTGTGCGTCACACCCATCCTCTGTCGCTCCTGCTCCTCCTCCTCCTCCTCCAAGTCATGCATCCCGCCAGCAATCCATCAGCGAAGCCATGTCCAAGAGACAGCAGTATGCGCCCACTCATCCTACGGCGCAGAAGCTGAATGTGCTCCTGTCCAAGTTGCTGGTGCTGCAGTCGCTCCCTTTTCAGGTGGTGGAATCTGCACCTTTCAGAGAACTGATGGCTTGTGCCGAGCCGAGGTGGAGAGTCCCAAGCCGTCATTTCTTTGCCAAGAAGGCAGTACCAGCGCTGCACACTTTTGTTGAACAGAAGGTGGGCCAGTCCTTGAGCCTGTCGGTGTGTAGCAAAATACATGGCAGCGCCGACATCTGGAGCTGTAACTACGGTCAGGGGCAGTACATGTCGTTTACGGCCCACTGGGTGAATGTGGTCCCTTTGCAGCAGCAACTTGGACAGGTCACGCCGCTTCGGCCTCCGCGCTCTCTGCCCATTGGGCCTGTGACACCGTGCGACTCGGCCTCCTCATCCTCCGCCATCTCCTCACCCTCCACTGTAGGCTCAAGTCTCAGTGCCCCTCCAGTCTACCATGTGTGCAGGGCACGGAGGTGTCACGCAGTGCTTCACATGGTTTGTCTTGGCGAACGGAGTCACACAGGGGAGGAACTGCTTAAATGTATTCATCAGGAAATCCAAACATGGCTTACTCCGAGAAAACTTAAAATGGGAATCATGGTTACCGACAATGGGAAGAACATTTTGTCTGCGCTGCGCCAAGGAAGCCTGACCCATGCCCCCTGCATGGCTCACGTCTTCAATCTGGTTGTCAAGCGGTTTCTGAAGTGTTCCCCCCATCTGCAGGACATCCTAACAACTTCACGGAAACTTTGCATGCACTTCAGCCACTCCTACACCGCCAAACACACCCTTCTTGAGCTACAGCGTCAGAATGGTATCCCCCAACATAGTCTGATTTGCGATGTTTCCACCCGTTGGAATTCCACCCTTCACATGTTGGACCGATTATATGAACAGAGAAAAGCCATCACGGATTTCCTGATGATCCAAGCAGATAGGGGGACTCCCCTGTGTAACTTCAATGTCAACCAGTGGCAGCTCATACGTGACACCTGCCGTTTGCTCAGGCCCTTTGAGGAAGCCACTTTATTTGTCAGTCGGCAGGATTACGGGATGAACGACGTGATTCCACTGCTTCATGTACTACAGCACATGTTGGAAACCATGGCTGGTCAGGGCACTGGAGACATGGCGTTTACATCTTACGGCCACATGAACCCCCTTGGAGCTGAACTGGAGGAGGAGGAGGAGGAAGAGGAGGAGGAGGAGTTGCCCAGCGAAACACAGTTTAGGCTTGGCGAAATGGCTGGTTTATCTAGTCAGCGGACAGGAGAGGAGGAGCAGGAGCAGCCAGAGGAGCTAGAGGTTTTTGAGGAAGGAGAGACAGAGGACCCGGGCACACCGTGGCAGTATGCAGTGGAGATGGAGACAGGTAGTCCATCCGAGTCACTTGCGCAAATGGCACGAAGCATGCTCACGTGCTTGCGTAGTGACCCCAGAATTGTTTCCATCTGTCGGCGGGATGACTTCTGGCTGTCCACCTTATTGGACCCTCGCTTCCGGCACAAAATGGGGGCATTTTTTAAACCCACCGAGAGGGAGGACAAACTCAACTACTACAAAGACATTCTACGTAGGCAGTTGGCCGATGCCTATCTGCGCCATGGTCCATACTCTCGCAGGTCTGACTCGAGGGGACCTCTGCGCTCACCTTCCACTGCCATGGCCGCTGGGGGGGTTGGCAGGAGCAGCAGCAGCAGCTCCATCAGCAGCAGCAGCCTCAGTCTTCAGTCGCTAATGAGTAGCTTTCTACACCCGCATAGTGAGGCTACTCATGAGCAGCAGGAAGACCTGGAGCAGGACCTGAACCAGCAGGTCATGTCATACTTTGACATGACCATGCCAACACACCTTGAGGATCCGCTGGACTTCTGGGCAGCCAAACTTGATTTGTGGCCGCAACTAGCAGAGTTTGCCCTGGAAAAGCTGTCCTGCCCGGCAAGTAGCGTGCCATCTGAGCGGGTGTTTAGTGCGGCGGGGGCCATAGTTACGGCGAGGAGAACTCGTCTGTCAACTAAAAATGTGGAGAGACTCACCTTTGTCAAAATGAATCAGGGATGGATCAGCCAGGATTTCCACCCACCAATGCCTGATGCATGCGACTAGATTCAGCATGGTGCCACGTTTTACACTTTCCAAATGGTGCAAAACATATTTATGTCTTTAGGCCATTTTTTGGGCTCCTGCTGCTGCTACTGTCAACTCCTGCCAACTCCAGGGTGTGATTCATCCAATTTTTGGGCTCCTGAGGCCAACTCCAGTGTATATTTGGGCTCCTGCTGCTGCTGCTGCCAACTTCTGCCAACTCCAGGGTGTGATTCATCCATTTTTTGGGCTCCTGAGGCCAACTCCAGTGTATATTTGGGCTCCTGCTGCTGCTACTGTCAACTCCTGCCAACTCCAGGGTGTGATTCATCCAATTTTTGGGCTCCTGAGGCCAACTCCAGTGTATATTTGGGCTCCTGCTGCTGCTACTGTCAACTCCTGCCAACTCCAGGGTGTGATTCATCCAATTTTTGGGCTCCTGAGGCCAACTCCAGTGTATATTTGGGCTCCTGCTGCTGCTACTGTCAACTCCTGCCAACTCCAGGGTGTGATTCATCCAATTTTTGGGCTCCTGAAGCCAACTCCAGTGTATATTTGGGCTCCTGCTGCTGCTGCTGCCAACTTCTGCCAACTCCAGGGTGTGATTCATCCAATTTTTGGGCTCCTGAAGCCAACTCCAGTGTATATTTGGGCTCCTGCTGCTGCTGCTGCCAACTTCTGCCAACTCCAGGGTGTGATTCATCCAATTTTTGGGCTCCTGAGGCCAACTCCAGTGTATATTTGGGCTCCTGCTGCTGCTACTGTCAACTCCTGCCAACTCCAGGGTGTGATTCATCCAATTTTTGGGCTCCTGAGGCCAACTCCAGTGTATATTTGGGCTCCTGCTGCTGCTACTGTCAACTCCTGCCAACTCCAGGGTGTGATTCATCCAATTTTTGGGCTCCTGAAGCCAACTCCAGTGTATATTTGGGCTCCTGCTGCTGCTGCTGCCAACTTCTGCCAACTCCAGGGTGTGATTCATCCAATTTTTGGGCTCCTGAAGCCAACTCCAGTGTATATTTGGGCTCCTGCTGCTGCTGCTGTCAACTCCTGCCAACTCCAGGGTGTGATTCATCCAATTTTTGGGCTCCTGAAGCCAACTCCAGTGTATATTTGGGCTCCTGCTGCTGCTACTGTCAACTCCTGCCAACTCCAGGGTGTGATTCATCCAATTTTTGGGCTCCTGAGGCCAACTCCAGTGTATATTTGGGCTCCTGCTGCTGCTACTGTCAACTCCTGCCAACTCCAGGGTGTGATTCATCCAATTTTTGGGCTCCTGAAGCCAACTCCAGTGTATATTTGGGCTCCTGCTGCTGCTGCTGCCAACTTCTGCCAACTCCAGGGTGTGATTCATCCAATTTTTGGGCTCCTGAAGCCAACTCCAGTGTATATTTGGGCTCCTGCTGCTGCTGCTGTCAACTCCTGCCAACTCCAGGGTGTGATTCATCCAATTTTTGGGCTCCTGAAGCCAACTCCAGTGTATATTTGGGCTCCTGCTGCTGCTGCTGTCAACTCCTGCCAACTCCAGGGTGTGATTCATCCAATTTTTGGGCTCCTGAAGCCAACTCCAGTGTATATTTGGGCTCCTGCTGCTGCTGCTGTCAACTCCTGCCAACTCCAGGGTGTGATTCATCCAATTTTTGGGCTCCTGAAGCCAACTCCAGTGTATATTTGGGCTCCTGCTGCTGCTGCTGCCAACTCCTGCCAACTCCAGGGTGTGATTCATCCAATTTTTGGGCTCCTGAAGCCAACTCCAGTGTATATTTGGGCTCCTGCTGCTGCTGCTGCCAACTTCTGCCAACTCCAGGGTGTGATTCATCCAATTTTTGGGCTCCTGAAGCCAACTCCAGTGTATATTTGGGCTCCTGCTGCTGCTGCTGCCAACTCCTGCCAACTCCAGGGTGTGATTCATCCAATTTTTGGGCTCCTGAGGCCAACTCCAGTGTATATTTGGGCTCCTGCTGCTGCTACTGTCAACTCCTGCTAACTCCAGGGTGTGATTCATCCAATTTTTGGGCTCCTGAGGCCAACTCCAGTGTATATTTGGGCTCCTGCTGCTGCTACTGTCAACTCCTGCCAACTCCAGGGTGTGATTCATCCAATTTTTGGGCTCCTGAAGCCAACTCCAGTGTATATTTGGGCTCCTGCTGCTGCTGCTGCCAACTTCTGCCAACTCCAGGGTGTGATTCATCCAATTTTTGGGCTCCTGAAGCCAACTCCAGTGTATATTTGGGCTCCTGCTGCTGCTGCTGTCAACTCCTGCCAACTCCAGGGTGTGATTCATCCAATTTTTGGGCTCCTGAAGCCAACTCCAGTGTATATTTGGGCTCCTGCTGCTGCTGCTGTCAACTCCTGCCAACTCCAGGGTGTGATTCATCCAATTTTTGGGCTCCTGAAGCCAACTCCAGTGTATATTTGGGCTCCTGCTGCTGCTACTGTCAACTCCTGCCAACTCCAGGGTGTGATTCATCCAATTTTTGGGCTCCTGAGGCCAACTCCAGTGTATATTTGGGCTCCTGCTGCTGCTACTGTCAACTCCTGCCAACTCCAGGGTGTGATTCATCCAATTTTTGGGCTCCTGAAGCCAACTCCAGTGTATATTTGGGCTCCTGCTGCTGCTGCTGCCAACTTCTGCCAACTCCAGGGTGTGATTCATCCAATTTTTGGGCTCCTGAAGCCAACTCCAGTGTATATTTGGGCTCCTGCTGCTGCTGCTGTCAACTCCTGCCAACTCCAGGGTGTGATTCATCCAATTTTTGGGCTCCTGAAGCCAACTCCAGTGTATATTTGGGCTCCTGCTGCTGCTGCTGTCAACTCCTGCCAACTCCAGGGTGTGATTCATCCAATTTTTGGGCTCCTGAAGCCAACTCCAGTGTATATTTGGGCTCCTGCTGCTGCTGCTGCCAACTCCTGCCAACTCCAGGGTGTGATTCATCCAATTTTTGGGCTCCTGAAGCCAACTCCAGTGTATATTTGGGCTCCTGCTGCTGCTGCTGCCAACTTCTGCCAACTCCAGGGTGTGATTCATCCAATTTTTGGGCTCCTGAAGCCAACTCCAGTGTATATTTGGGCTCCTGCTGCTGCTGCTGCCAACTCCTGCCAACTCCAGGGTGTGATTCATCCAATTTTTGGGCTCCTGAGGCCAACTCCAGTGTATATTTGGGCTCCTGCTGCTGCTACTGTCAACTCCTGCCAACTCCAGGGTGTGATTCATCCAATTTTTGGGCTCCTGAGGCCAACTCCAGTGTATATTTGGGCTCCTGCTGCTGCTACTGTCAACTCCTGCCAACTCCAGGGTGTGATTCATCCAATTTTTGGGCTCCTGAGGCCAACTCCAGTGTATATTTGGGCTCCTGCTGCTGCTGCTGTCAACTCCTGCCAACTCCAGGGTGTGATTCATCCAATTTTTGGGCTCCTGAAGCCAACTCCAGTGTATATTTGGGCTCCTGCTGCTGCTGCTGCCAACTTCTGCCAACTCCAGGGTGTGATTCATCCAATTTTTGGGCTCCTGAAGCCAACTCCAGTGTATATTTGGGCTCCTGCTGCTGCTACTGTCAACTCCTGCCAACTCCAGGGTGTGATTCATCCAATTTTTGGGCTCCTGAAGCCAACTCCAGTGTATATTTGGGCTCCTGCTGCTGCTGCTGTCAACTCCTGCCAACTCCAGGGTGTGATTCATCCAATTTTTGGGCTCCTGAAGCCAACTCCAGTGTATATTTGGGCTCCTGCTGCTGCTGCTGCCAACTCCTGCCAACTCCAGGGTGTGATTCATCCAATTTTTGGGCTCCTGAAGCCAACTCCAGTGTATATTTGGGCTCCTGCTGCTGCTGCTGCCAACTTCTGCCAACTCCAGGGTGTGATTCATCCAATTTTTGGGCTCCTGAAGCCAACTCCAGTGTATATTTGGGCTCCTGCTGCTGCTGCTGCCAACTTCTGCCAACTCCAGGGTGTGATTCATCCAATTTTTGGGCTCCTGAAGCCAACTCCAGTGTATATTTGGGCTCCTGCTGCTGCTGCTGTCAACTCCTGCCAACTCCAGGGTGTGATTCATCCAATTTTTGGGCTCCTGAAGCCAACTCCAGTGTATATTTGGGCTCCTGCTGCTGCTGCTGCCAACTCCTGCCAACTCCAGGGTGTGATTCATCCAATTTTTGGGCTCCTGAAGCCAACTCCAGTGTATATTTGGGCTCCTGCTGCTGCTGCTGCCAACTCCTGCCAACTCCAGGGTGTGATTCATCCAATTTTTGGGCTCCTGAGGCCAACTCCAGTGTATATTTGGGCTCCTTCTGCCCCTCATAGTGATGCCACTTCAACTCTCTGCAATTGTGCCGCTCTGCGATTCTATTAGCGATGCCTCTGATCTGCATGTGATATTTCTTCAAAGTATTATTTAACTAACCCAGCACGCATCCTGTGCGTGTTACAGCAAGGCTGAATGGTTTACAACCCTATTGAGGCTGTAGGAGGCTCAGAAATAGCCGTTTTTAATAGCGATTCGTCGCGAATTTATTCGGGTCGAAGCGATTTTTGTCGGAAAATTCGGCGAATCAGTCGAATCGAATTTTTCAAAAGTTCGCTCATCTCTAATAAATATTATTAATTTGCTCCCCCTAAAGCCTCACCGTTTGAGGATCAGTGGCGTATGCTGTTTGAGGGCGCTTAAACCCATGCAGATGATGGGGAATAGCTGCGCTCCTAGAATTACATAGGAGTGGCCATCTTGGATTACACCTGAGAGCCCTGCTTTCACATAAGCCTGAATAGGGGGTTGGGGAAAGCCTTTTCTAGCACAGACACACCCTACAGATGAGCTGGGTGCTTCCTTAGGATTAGATCAAACCAGCCAAAGAGAGATTTTATCTATTTTCACACCGAACTTATCGATCTGGCTGCATTGGTGTAGCATGGTTGCATTATATCTGTGTGATATTGTTTCTTCACACAATGCAGTCTGGAGTTTGGGATTTTGCAATAAGCAGCCCACCCCGAACTGCAAGAGAATT
Source organism: Gastrophryne carolinensis (assembly GCA_027917425.1). NCBI lineage: Eukaryota > Metazoa > Chordata > Amphibia > Anura > Microhylidae > Gastrophryne > Gastrophryne carolinensis. The sequence goes on from CM051236.1 coordinate 84,695,399, forward strand.
ACCTGAGAGAAGGGATCAGCATATCTGTCATGTTACACACACTCACATGCTGATCAACAGCTGCTGGCAGGATGAATGTAACTATGTATCAAACAATGTAAGTCAATGGGCTCAGCTGCCACAGTGTTTACAATGTTGAACAATATTTCAAGAGATTTCTGAACAGTGATGTGTCATTACAGCGATGGCTTTTTACTTCTGAATAGAAATATATATATATAGTCATTTTGGGCTGTCAAATTGTGGCAAGATGGCTGCCCCATGCAGTTCATTACCATACAATCTACGTGCTATTTTACAACATCTGCATAGAGATAAGCCCTCTCAAATAGTTTACATCACTGATTGAGAGAAACACAGTTTAGGGGAACAATTTCATTAACTTTGAAAATTTGACTGGAGGTCAGTTTTAAAGGCCCTCTCTAACTTAAAATAAAAAAAGTCTACTCATCTTTTATCCCACTCAGCAGATCCCTTGGTGCCCAGATCTTGCTATTGATAACTATTCAGGCCTACCTGCTGCCACAAGCATCCAACTCCCATTGTAAGCCTTCCTGGACACAGACTTTAAAGCCATGTTAGGCCCGTGGAATAGCACATGTCATTTCAAAATACAGTCATTGATTTTGAACAACAGCAACTAGGGCATTGCTGGGATTCCTGGTTGCCTGCCAAGGACTTCATTACCATTATCATTGGTGTTCCATCTGCAGACCATTCATGGCTCTAACGATATGAAAACTGTTGTGAATGGTAAAGCAGTTGATATGTTAATCCAGTCCTTACTGGATCCGGGCACGGTGCCATAGCCTTGCTCTGGAATCTGGGGAGTGACTTTCACAGACATGCACATTCACTTCCATTCTAGCCAATCTGCCAGAAGCAAGCAAAAAAAAAAATGCCATGTATCTGCCTACAACGCAACAGCTGCAGCCAGTGTGCAAAACTCACTATTGTCTCCTGGAGCAGTTTCAGTTACTCCTTAGTGTCATGATCCCACCAGAAAGCTTGATGAGCTACTAAAAAAAATTTTGATTGGCAGCTATATAAACACAAAGGCTTTACAAGTAAAGGGAAGTTACTATGGCATTTCTGTGATTCTTCTGCTTGCAATAGCAATTCATAAGTCACTGCCAACAGCTGTGCTATAGGGAGCATAATGGCACAGACATTGTTACATGCAAATGCTGGCCTCTGATTGGCTAACAACCACATCATAGATCAGTGCCAGCCACAGAGTTCAGGGTATGATGTATAGATTCCGCCATTTGTAATGTTTTCTTGTTGCACTTCACTGCACACCATAAAACTGTAGGTGACCTTGACTGGTATCTTGCCACAATTTGACTTCCTCCTTTTAAACTGAAATAACACACCCCAAACAATTTTGCTGCATCTGGAATGAGCACCCGTGCTATTCAGATTGCAGCTAAAATAAAAGTGCTCATCTTTTTTTTCTTTTTTTTTGTAGATCCTGTTTTTTAGTTAAATAATAGTGGCACATGGGGGCTTTGTGGCCGGCCAAAGCAGAAGCCGCTTTGGCTGGCGAGCTAGAAAATCTGCTGGGCCCCTGAGCGGGCATCGCACACCAGAGGCTGCTGCTGTGCCTCCTCCTTATAAGTAGGCCCCCTTCCCCTATGACTAAGCACACTATGGAGGGTTGAGGGGCCCCAAATAGAGGTGATCACCCTAGTTGCCCGCTCATAGAAGCAGCCCTGCTGCTAACCACTGTGCCAAGCTAATTGCAGCTCATGCAGGCCAGCTACTAACTGTGGAGTCAGATTAGTAGTAACAGATAATGAACAGTCTATACCAGTAGTCCTCAAACTTCCTCCTCAAGGGCCGAGACAGGCCAGGTTTTGCAGCTCTCTATGCTGATGCACAGATGTAATAATTAGGGCTATAGCTCTGTCTGAGCACCAGTTAATTCACCTGTGGAGTAGCGTGGAGAGCTGGAAAACCTGGCCTGTCTCGGCGCTTGAGGAGGAAGTTTGAGGACTACTGGTCTATACCAACAAGGCCATTCATTTATCTTTATTGCAAAAAAAAATGATTGTTTAATCCCAGCAGTGAAATTGTTCTTTTATTTTCAGATGAAATCTGTCATCCGTAGATGAATTGCTTTTGACCAGAGGTGTGACAAGTGCCTAACCTCTGAAATATATATTAAGGCATCTGGCATATGTCAGTGTTATGAGAAATGGCAAAAGAATGACAGCAACAAGAGAAGGAGGAGCCGCTCATTGCCGCCATAGCTACAGATGGAGGATGCGTCAGCTCCAGATCTGATTATAACAGCTTAAAGCGGAACTTATTATATTATTTGGTAACTACATCTTGTACGTCACACTTGCAGGTGTACTTTGAATTTTAATACAGAAGTACGTATATAAGGTGCTTAACATGTTAAAGTGGACCTGTGATTTTTACTATGCTGGGTTTTGGTTCTTGCCCCAATTTTGGGATGTTCGGCTGTGTGAAACCCCCAGGTCCCCCATAAAAACTTCCTTCCCCGGTCTTGCGGCTAAGAATCAGCTAAGGGCCGAATGGAGCCGAGTGCTTTGATGGATGTATCCCAGCTAGCCTCTAATAGGGAGCATGGCCGCACCAGCCTTTCACAAATGCCTGGCACTGGCCTGTCTAAAGGTATAGCAAAATGCTGCCGTGGCCCACACATGTACCATTGGACTGGAGATCAGGTAGCTTTTACTGGGGACTCACCCAGGGCTATTTGGGATGTCCCGCTGTGTCAAACACTGAGTCCCCAGTAAAACCTACCCGATCCCCCATCCAATGGTTGAAAATAGACACCCTGGAGTCTTATAAATTCCAAGACCGCCAAAAATGGGTTTTGGTTAACTTTAAATAAACAATGGCTCAATGGCTATCTTGAAATCTCCATTGCTTTTTACTGGCATCTCTGCCGATTTACCCAGTTAGGTTATGCTTGGCAAGTTATTGTTTAAAACGCTATACTCACCTTTTATTCCCCCGCAGGCTATCTACCGCTGCGAGTCCGGTGCTTTCCGATGTCAGAAAGCAGGAGTAGCAAGGCTTTCTGGCACCCGGGACAAAGATTCGAAATGACGTCCCCCATCTGTTCTCAGGTTCCCCTCCGGCGCCTCCTGACCTGCTGAACCCGGGGCAAGTGCCCCCCTGCTCCCCCCAAGCTACTCCCCTGCTCCGGAGCATGCCGCTTCTTCCTCCTTTGCCGCATCTCATGACCCTGCTGTGCTATTGGAAAGATGCAGCACGTCACAGGAACCATGGCACACCGGGACTCTGGTAAGTTTGAAAGCACCGAACTAGCAGCGATAGCCTGTGGGAGAACGAAAGGTGAGTATAGCGTTTTTTAATATTGTGACTAAAGTATGACTTTAAGGATTGCTGCATCTGTAATTGCTGCACTGCCAATTATGATGCAGCAGGCTGATCAATAGTCAGCTATGAACAGCAGATGGGAGGCTAATAGTATGCCCTATAAGCAAGAGGTGACACATAAACAACCCCAGTGAAGAGCTTGTGGTGCCATAATGAGCCTGCTTTTCTGCAATTATACAATCATCCAAAACATAGTTATAAGATGCAACAGAATATGCCGCATCCATAGAAGTTCAAGTGTCTGCTTATTAAACGTAGAAGCTGAGATCTAAGAATAGACTATGGAAAGCATATCAGGGAACATAACAGTCGTCTCCAAAGGAAATGAGCTCATGTCCAGGGGCTTATGTACTCCCAGGTCATCCCTGAGATACCGTATCACAATTATACCCAAGCACAGCAGGAGCACTGTAAAGGAGCACTACGACGAAAAATGGCCCAGTACTAAAAATCCATATAAATATGCTGGATGTGGGAGGAGGGGGTCATCCAGCATAAAGAAATATCCAGCCAGGCTTGCTTTTTTTATTTTAATGGAAGTAAGGGGAACTCGGGGGTGACATGTTCTGTTACCCCTGATACACTAAACCTGTCACCCCTGGATTTTATTCCTAACATGAGAAAATAAACCACAAACTTAGCGGGAGTTTTATTCAATTCGGGCGTATAAGTGACCCCTCCTCTCATTAGCTGACGTGCTTATATGAATTTTTAATATCACACAGTTTCGCAATAGTGCTCCTTTGATAACAGATAGCAAGTAACTTTCTAGAGCTTGCCATGAGATCCAGCTACATAGCTACACAAAGATAAATGTTTTTTGTGTATTTATTTTCACATTCCAGTGCATTTCAGTCCGTGTAGAAGAAAGTTCATTTGAATGTTTTTATATTACCAAGCCATAAAAACACCCACATGCTGTGGAGTTGTATACCACTAATTATTGAAAAATGTTTTGAAGTCATCTAAATTAGTGCAGGGATCCAGTTTCAAGGGTATGTGGAAGTTAAAGTATCCAATCCACAGATCTAAAGTTCCACAGGTATCTAACTATAGTGTTATGGGAATGTACTGAAACACCGAGATGTGTGCACTGGGTATCAAATAAGACCCTTAAAACTGTGCTTATGACTCCAATCCGTTGTGGTTTTAGAAAACTACTGTAAATATGTTCTTCAAATTTCCACAGTATTTCTTGGTTGGTCAAGGGCTGTACTGTTCCGGTAAAATTTCACACAAATTTAATTTGTTATTTTAAATGCCTAAATCAGAATCAGCAACCAAGACTGGTGGAGGCTGGACTTCCACCTTAACCTCCAGGCTACCTGGAGATTTTGTCACCCTCTATGGCCAGACCATTTTTCAATATTTTGCACACATGTTCAACTGTGATTTCCAGGGATTTCCCAGGAAAATGATATATTGATTTTTCAGAGTCTGGGCTTTAACATTAAATGGCTTGTTTGGCCTTGTTTGTGTGTTCTCAGTATTTTTGGGTGAAATAAGTGCAAAAAAAATTCTCCTGGTTACAATGGTACCACATATGTATTGGTAGATACTTTTTCCTGCCTAGGAGACTCCTCCACACTGAGATTTTAAGATAAAATACAACTGCTATGCAGTTTTGCAAGAAAAATAACCCTTTACATTTTACAAACTTTACAAACTATATATTCTCTGGAAGTACACAACTTTCTAGACGTACCAGGCTTAGTGACATAGGTGCAGATTTCTAGAAGTAATCTATTGATGAATTATTTGGTTGCACAGGGTTTCCCTAAAAAAAGAATAAAAAAGCTAATTCAAAGCCACATTTTCATAAAAAACATGCAGAGGTACTGTCAAGGGTAGGGTTGGCAAACACTATTAAAATAAAATGGCGTGGGGTCCCCTCTTCCCTGCATAACCAGCCCAGGCAGCTACTATGGGGGCTTGTAGACCAGGCCAGCCAGCCTTGGTGGCCCCCGGCCCTAAAGGCTACAAGCCAGCACAGCCTTCGTGGAACCTGGGCTCTTCTTCCATCCTGGGCTTTGGGGAGGCAGGTAACGTGGGGTTGGGGGTTAATGGCAAGTCACTTGCTAGCTGCAGGTGATTGCCAGACCCCGAGCCTTGTGAACTGCTATAGGGGTCTCATGCATCCCTTACCAGTTCACAAAGGGTTAAAGTGGACCAACACCCAGGATTTTGACTATCCTGGGTTTTGGTCCACTTCGGGGGTGCCCCGCTGTGTGAAACCCCCCAGAAAGCCCAAAAAACTCACCTGTCCCCGCTCCCACGTGACCGCTGCAGCCAATCCCTGCCGCCGGACAAGCGAGGTCCGTCGACGGACAAGCGAGCGCGCCCGCCGCCGCCTCCCGCGCGTCACTCTTACAGGGAGCACGCCCGCTCCAGCCATTCACAACCGGCCGGCGCGGGTGCGCGCCCTGCTAGAGGGACGCGCGAGTGGCGGCGCCGGCTCGCGCATGCGCCGCTGGATCGAGGAGCAGGTGGGGATTTTGGGGCTTTCTGGGGGGTTTCACACAGCGGGGCACCCCCGATCGAGGTGCCCCGCAGGCCCGATGCTGATCGGCCCGGGAATCTTATAGATTCCCGGGCCGATCAGCATCGGGTGTTGGTCCACTTTAAATGTAATACACACAAACACACACACACATCATAAAAAAAAATATTATTTTATTTTTTTAATACCATTGATCGATTTATCACTGAAAACTACTACATTCCCTCTCCTGAAGACTGAAGAGCTTGGGAGGAGAATCGGAGGCCCCACGGGTGAAGAGGAGGCCAGGCCAAATTGATTGAGGTGAGTGGCTCTTTTTTTTTTGGCCGCTAGCAGGGGAGAAAGCCAGGCATACCCAATAACAAAGTACAGGGAGCAGGTCCAGGAGGGCCCAGACATCCTCCTTATCATCTAGCCCTGGTTATGTGCCTGGGGTGAAAATGGTGCTGGGACTCCCTGAGCTGCAAGAGCCTGGAGCAGGTGCTTCATCACACCAATTATAATCTGGCCCTGATTAAGATGATACGATTAAATAAATACATAATCTATTGTGTAAAACAATGAATTCCTAACCTCTATCCAAAATAAGAGTTTAAAAGTACTTCCATCACCAAAACTGACTGTCAGAAATATCATTTATTTAAGCCACTTAAAGTGGACCAAAACCCAACCCAGTCTCTGAGACTCCTGGACAGGCATACTTCCTCCCTCCAGGGCATCCAGGTTTGGACTGATGAAGTGGGTGATGTGCTCACGGAACGCGTGGCACCTAGTGCGGTAGGCAGTGGGGAGACTTTACACATGTTATTTTCATGATACCTTGGCTTTATTTCTGGTGATGTTTTTTGTGATAGATTTGTGATATTATTTTTTGATTGGTCTTGTGACATGTATCAGTGGTTCCCCTTTGGGATGCCTAAATAATATATACAGGTGATTATATTTTCTTTGGTGAATAGAGTAGATTGATACGTTTATGAGTTGTTAGGAATATTAATCCTTAACTGATTGTTTGACTAGTAGCACTTGCACTTTATAAATGTATAGATTTTGTAGTGATCCGGATCATAGGCAGGATTTGCACATGTTTAGTTGCACTGTTGGAACACTTTGTTGAATGATTTCGCACATATATATCTAGGCATTCGATATCAATTAGTGTGGTGAGACTCTCCCCATCGCCTATACATCTTCATGTTGGTTAGTCCTGTGTGTTATTGTCCCATTTATGTGTTTTTTAAGGGATTTTATAAATATGTAATTAATAAAAATGTATTTTTTGATCAGTTTATGATTTGAGAGTGCCTCCCTACAATGAATTCCTAACCTCTGTCCAAAATAAGAGTTAAAGTACTTCCATCACCAAATCTGACTGTCAGAAATATCATTTATTTAAGCCTCTTAAAGTGGACCAAAATCAACCCTGGAGTCTCTGAGACTCCAGGACAGGCATACTTCCTCTCTCCAGGGCATCCAGATTTGGACTGCCCTGCTATGTAAGACCCCTCAGATCTCCTAGTAAACTTTTCTTCACCCTGATCCAATGGCACATGCGCGAGTTGTGCAGCTCCCTACTATACCCTTAGCAGAGCACGCACCCGAGCAGGCAGCCGCCGGCACCCTCAGGTCCGCTAGGCTAGTCTTGGCTAGACAATTAGACAATTCTTAGAGTGCGAGTGAATCTGAAGGTGCTGATTGGACCATAGAACCGGGGAAAGGTGGGTGACTTGGGGGCCTTCACACAGCGGGGCATCCCGGAACCCAGGGGCAAGGCCAAAACCCAGGACAGCCAAAATCCTGGGTTTTAGTCGACTTTAATGCATAGTTAATTTTTATAATTATTAGGTTATTTTCTTCAGCTTAGGCCCCCACCACCCAGTAAATTTCTTATGATGTCCCAACTTTTTGGGGGAAAAAAACTGACAAGTCTATTAATTCCACCAGGGGTCTACTTGTTGCCGTATGCACAGAAGCCTCCAACTGTTTGTTACTTTGGGCCTTCCTGTTCCTGTTGACTGGTTTATGGTAATTGGCTCCACTCTTTATTTATAAATTGGGGGGACGGGGTCATGTTCCAAACAACAGCATCAAATTCCTTTTTAGGAAATGTGTGATTTACTGTTCTCCAATACTGAATAGAAACAATAAGTATTGTGTAATAACGCCATGCATGTGGCCCAAGCAGCGCTGAATAACGTGATGTATTTCTGTAATGCATGATGTCAGCTTCTGGGCATTAACACTGGCGCACAGGCTGGGGGTTATTATTACATTCAGCTCATTCTGAGAAATCAGCAATGCCAATGAGTCACATTCTGCTTCTTAAAAAGCCTGGTACTCTCAAGATAAGACTGGGATGTTGAAAACGATATTGGTTAAGAAACATGAAAACTGTTTTTACCTATACAACATGTTCCAATTATGACACCCAGGCTCCCTGAATCCCACGTTTTTCCCCAGATGTAACCAAACCTAAATGATTTTTACAGCCATTAGCCAGCGCAATAGGAATCATTTGATTTAGCTGGCCTATGGATACTGGAAATGTTCCACCACTGCAGACTGTTACAGGTGTCTGTGAATATACACGTCAATGCTAATACATTTCACAATCTCCAAGATCGATTTACAAAGATTAAGTTCATCTTGGCACTTTTTACCCACTAGAATTATAATTATTTCATATTTACTGCACATTCACCCCCCCCCACACCACCAGGGGTGGACTGGCATATAGAGCACAAGGAAAATTCCCATAGGGCCACACTGCTTTAGGGCGGTCACTAATTGAGAAGGATCTTGGGGCACTGATAGACCACAGGCTTAATAACAGTATGCAATGCCAAGCAGCTGCTTCTAAGGGGACCAAGACAGAGGCATGGAATCCCGAAACAGGGATGTAATATTGCCTATTTACAAGGCACTGGTGCTCCCTCACCTGGGATATGCCGTCCAGTTCTGGGCACCCATTCATAGGAAGGACGCTCTGATTTTGGAACGGGTGCACAGGAGAGCCACCAAAATAATAAGGGGAATGAGGGATCTTAGTTTTGAAGAAAGATTACAGGAATTAAATCCGTTTAGTCTTGAGAGTAGGCAAATAAGGGGGGACATGATTAACCTGTCTAAAAAAAAAAAAAGGTTCAATCTCCAGAGGCGAAAATCATCTTTTACCATAAGAACTATAAATCTGTGAAATAGCCTCCCACAGAAGGTTGTTAAAGCATCAACAGCTGAAAACTTCAATAAAGTATTAGATGCTTATTTAGAAGAAAATAACATTATAAGTTACTATTAGCTAATGTCAGAGAATAAATAAATAAAAATAACTTTCCCCAACCCCATCCCTTGGTTGAACTTGATGAACATATGTCTTTTTCAACTGTCCACGGCTATTTAACTATGTCCACAGCTGCTACCTTGGACCAGATATTGATCTGGTGCGCCGTTAGCGATAGGAACGTTTTACAAGCTGCGCCATGTATCCAGACTATCCTGGTCACAAATAACCTAGATTAGCCTCTAACTAGATTATTGAAGGAAGCATTATTTTTTGACTGTTGTAAAACATTTGTAGATAATGCTGGATCCAGTTTACTAAATAATGTATTATCAGAATGAAAGAAAGAAGCCTTTTGTTACCACGGCTTCAGATATTCCAAGGCAGATAATTGTCTGTTTCAGACAACTGGGTTTTTTTATAGAGCTAATAAGTAGTAAACTTTCACTAATGCATGAATTAATCTATAATGTCTTTAAAAGTCTTTCTTTCTTTTTTAAAGTGGACCAAAACCCAGGAATTTGACTATCCTGGGTTTTGGTCTTTGCCCCCCCCTGCACCCCGATCGGGGGTGACCCGCTGTGTGAAACCCCACAGGTCACCCGGTCTCACTCACCCTTCCTTGGTCCTACGACACATCCGCTGCCTCTCATCCAGTAAGCGTCCGAGTGCGCTGGTGGCCACATCCCCCGCTACCCTTTAACAGGGAGCCTGCTCGCATCAGCCCCTCACAAATGCCCGGTGGGGGCACGCATTGTTCTAAAGGGACAGTGGGGATGCTGTCTGGGGGGTTTGACACAGGGGGGCACTCCGAATCTGGATGTATGCCTGCACTGGAGTCTCATAGACTCCAGGGTGGGTTCTGGTCCACTTTAAAACATTTGGTATATTTACCCCTTTAATTAAGACAGAGAACATCAGCGGTTTCATAAGATGTTGAATATGTTTATGAAGTGGTGTAACTAAATGTGACGGGGCCCTGGGGCGAATATTAAATGGGGCCCTGTTAAAGCTCAAACAGTCTTTTAACTCAATTAGAAGCAGCTAGACAACTAAACACTGAAACATTAGAGACAAATCGCACTTCCTTTCTCAAAATGATGCCAAGTGAGCACAAATATGATAAATATGTTACTGAGGAGTAACAATGATAGGGTTGCCCTGAACTTGTGGTCGCATTCCCTTTACTTTAGTTCCAGTGTTTATGGAATGTCTCTGTCCTAGGAAATCTCTTCTTCTCCACTCCCACCCAAGCTTCTGGCAAGCTCATGAGCATGCTGGCTTCCAGATTTATTCTGCTGATGAGAGCTAGAGAAAATCTGTGTCTCAAATCCTAACAGTGTATCCCTGCTGGACTGCAGTCCTGACAGTTCTTCTTTTGTACAGTAAGTAGTTTAGGCTTTTTTAGGGGATTGTGAAGATTTAGCAAATCTGGCAACAGCCCGTCACATGCTAATCCTATTTTCTGGTCACAACCTGCAAGATCAAAGTTGCGTCCAATATGCTGCCCCTTGCCAATCTCACATGGAAAGGAGCATGCAGCTCCATTCACTGTATGCAGGTGGGGGAGGGGTGCCAGCCATTGTCTCAGGACTTTCCCTCTATGGCGTTTATTCATTAAGGGATAGCGCCAGATAGTGTCTTGTAGCAGCAGGCAGAGTCTGGTGAATGCTGGGCGTTGTACACAAAACCACATTTATGAAAGTGAATCTGGTGAGCGACTCTAACAGCGCCATGTAGTGTACGATTCATCATTACAGGTGGCTCAGCATATAGCGCCGGCGTTCTAGCTTCCAGAGCACCAGGTGTTACCTTTCGCTCACTGTCGCTCTCCCATACATTTCAATGGACATTCCTTTTCTTCTGTTTACACAGGGTTTTTTTTTTTCTCTCAAATAATTGTGTCTCCTCTCCTGGCCTAGAAAGAGTCATTTTTAAAAACTTTTTTGATTTTTTTGTTTTTTAGAAAGAATTGTCATTACAGGTCTGGCACCAAAGTGTTAATGTGTTACAACAATATAATTCCACGTGTTTTCGCTTTGTTACTGGTGGATATGTGTTCAAAAACAGACTTTGATCACACAGCGCCTGGCGCTCTATGCTAGAGCGACCTGATTTAGAGCGCCGACGCTGTGTGTGTCCTTTTTTGATAAGTATGGTGTGAGTTGCTAAAAATTGGTCGCACTGAGCTGGCGCTACCTTTCGCTCCCTGCAGTGCTGTACTGGTGTTAGACCGCCCAACATACATCTCATTCATCAATGCTGGCCAGGTTACTAGAGCTACTGAGGCGCTCTGTTACAGCACCTGATACCCGCTTACAGCATCTACTAGCGGTTGCTCTAAGAGTCGCTATACAGACGCTCATCTGCCAATACCTGGCGTTAGTAATGAATCAGCCTCCACATTAGCAGTGTGTGTGGTTAACACTCATGAAGCTCAGGAAACAAATCACCTGGTTAATAATGAAAGATACGGACAGAGCACGATATGCTATGGGAAAGCTAAGGGGTAAGTGCGACTGTCCAATCTGACCAATATGAATGAACAGAAACTTACACATGACACCAGTCTGGCAGCTAACATTAGATGCTGCTCTGATCAGTGCCATACTCGTCAATAACAAACTCAAAATGAATAACAATATAATCAAAGGAGCCTGAACCACTTATGTCCCTATCAACGGGAATAAGTTATACCAAGATTTAGATTATACAAGACAACACTTTAGAGAATATCATTCCATCTGAGAGAGCACTTTAGAGACATACAGTAGCTATGATTTAGTTTCATTAAATATTAAGATAAAGCAATACAAAGAAAAATGGTGCCATCAAGGAATAACAAATGGCAATGTGAAAAATAGTCCAAGAGAAAAGGAAAGAATGAATGAGTGATACATCTAGGCTTAATGGAATGCTCTGGAAAGCAGCAGATTTCTTGGATTATGAGCAGAGTTTACAGAACATGGCTGTCAAAATGCCCTGTGCAGGTACAGATAGGTACAGGAACTCCTCATATACAGATACTGGGGTTATTGGCCCCCCCCTTTTTTTAATACACTTGAGAGCTCAGCATGGCCCGACCTCGCCCACAATCAACCTACTTAGGCAGCATTAAAATACAACAATGTTTTATTCAATATAATAGAAATTAAAAGCCTTATGCAAACACATGCACTTTAACACACTATCACAACGGCAACCGCAAAGTTGTCCGCATCACGTTGGGGCCGGTAAAGGACAGACGGACAGGGGGCTTATTCTCCTCTCCCCCTCCACGCCGCACTTAATTAATACATCACAGAACATCCATTGGTTACCAGTGGAGGAATGCACTACCAATAACATTTGTGCATTATTTAAAATCAATAAGCATACATTATCTGCGGACTAGGGGTCATCCAGGCTATGATCATTATTTAGCATATCAGAATGTCTGACAGGGCGCTGAGGAAGCCTACTTAAAAGAGTAGTCGGCCCCAAGACAAATGACCACCTATAGGAAAACAATGTAAATTTTAGGGCGAGCGCTGCACGCCCGTCTCACAGCAAGTCACTTACCTCCATGGCGGCATGCAGCCGTCATCCATCTTGCAGCACTTCCCTCATGGTTGCATCCAGCTGCCGCCCTTCCCCCCATGCTTCCTCCTCACATGCTCAGGTGCACGCACGTCCACTAGAGGGCGAGCGCACTGGATTCCTGAGATTTAAAGGGTCTGTACAGCACTGATTGGTGTTTGGTCATCCAATCCTGCATCCTCTTCCCCTATTTAAAGAGGCACTGCCTTCCTTCAGTGCCAGATCTTGGTCTCTCCATGCCTGTTGAAAGTCAGACATTCTTGGATTGCTCACCCGTGTACCGACCTCTGCCTGTCCCCGTCTCTGAACCTTTGCTGCCTGCCCCGACCTCGGCTACTCACCTTTACCGCGAACCTGTGCTGCCAGCCCTGACCTCTGCCTGTACTTACTACGCCTTTTGCCTGCCACTTGTGTACCTCGCTGAACCTCGGCTGACTGTGGGACTGGGTCGCTGTTGGGGGGTAGCGACCTGGGGGTCACTTGCGGTGGGCTCTGGTGAATACCGGTGGCCCCTTAGACTCCGTTCCCCTGACACGGTACCCGCCATCGGTCCCACAGTTAAAGCGGATCCACACCTGAGTCCGCTCCACCCGGTCCCTGACAGTAAGATCTGGCCATGGATCCCGCTGAGGTGCCACTGCCTAACGCCTCAGAATTGCTCACTGTAGTGGCTATGCAGACTCGCCAAATCAACCAGCTCGCCGCCATGGTTCAGCTATCAATCCTGCAGCAGCAATTGCCACCTTCCGCTCCGGTGTCGCCGCCACCTGTAGCACCTCCAGCTAGAGTTTGTCTCTCCTTGCCGGCTAAATTTGATGGGGATGCCAAGTCATCCCGAGGTTTTCTTGCCCAGTGTTCTCTGCATCTGGAGATGTTGGCAGACCAGTTCCCCACTGAACGAGCCAAAGTGGCCTTTATTATTAGTCTGCTTACAGGAAAGGCCCTGGCCTGGGCTACTCCTTTATGGGATCGCAATGAACCAGTGTCTTCCAACTTACATGCCTTCGTTTCTGAGTTTCGCCATGTCTTTGAGGAACCAGCCCGGGCCTCATCGGCAGAAGCAGCCCTGATTAACTTGGTCCAGGGCGACCGGTCTGTTGGCGAATATGCCGTACAGTTCCTCACCCTGGCGTCAGAATTATCCTGGAATAATGAGGCCTTGTGTGCCTCCTTTAAGAAAGGACTTTCTAGCCATATTAAAGATGCCCTAGCGGCACGTGATTTGCCTTCGTCTTTGACTGATCTTATTCGCTTGGCCACACGCATCGATGTGCGTTTTTCTGAAAGGCGAGAGGAACTCTGCCTGGGAAAGAACTTCGAATGCCCTAGGAGGGCTTCACGTCTGGTCCCTGTTTTCCGACATCCACCTTTGCCCGCACATGCGCCTTCCATTGAGGAGGCTATGCAGGTGGACCGATCTCGCCTAACTCCGTTGGAGAGAACTCGTCGAAGAAACGAGAACCTTTGTTTGTACTGTGCCAGCTCCGAGCACTTCTTGAAAGACTGTCCTGTTCGCCCGCCACGGGCGCACCTAGTAAGGGTGGGAGAGGCATCCCTGGTTGGGTGTGCTACCTCTTCACGCCTTACGGTTCCAGTGCAACTCTCCATTTCTGCTAACGTCTCTGTGAATTTGTCGGCTTTTCTGGATTCGGGCTCCGCGGAAAACTTCATCGGGGCCTCTTTGATTGACAAGTATAATATCTCTGTGAATCGCCTCGCAAGGCCTCTAGTTATTGCTTCAGTCAATGAAGATAGACTTGATTGCACCGTGCGATATCGCACAGTACCGCTCCTTTTGAAGGTTGGACCCGACCATCAGGAGAGTATTGAGTTGTTCGCCCTTCCCAGTAGCACTTCCCCAATTCTTCTCGGCCTACCTTGGCTTCAACGTCATGACCACACGCTTGACTGGAATACTGGCGATATTAAGTCATGGGGCCCAGCCTGCCCTAAGAGGTGTTTTGGACCCATTCCTGCCAAGCCTGCTCCTGTCACTGCTCCCTCCGCCCTGGTACAGGCAACAGCTGGAGAGGCCTTTGTATCTCCTTGCCAATATAGCAAAGTCTTGAAATTAGAACCTGAAGAGAACATTCCGGTTCATAGTCTCATCCCTGACTTTCTGGGTCCCAAGAAGAGGGGGAGACCCAAGGGGGGGGTACTGTTAGGGCGAGCGCTGCACGCCCATCTCACAGCAAGTCACTTACCTCCATGGCGGCATGTAGCCGTCATCCATCTTGCAGCACTTCCCTCATGGTTGCATCCAGCTGCCGCCCTTCCCCCCATGCTTCCTCCTCACATGCTCAGGTGTACGCACATCTCCGTCCACTAGAGGGCGAGCACACTGGACTCCTGAGATTTAAAGGGCCTGTACAGCACTGATTGGTGTTTGGTCATCCAATCCTGCATCCTCTTCCCCTATTTAAAGAGGCACTTCCTTCCTTCAGTGCCAGATCTTGGTCTCTCCATGCCTGTTGAAAGTCAGACATTCTTGGATTGCTCACCCGTGTACCGACCTCTGCCTGTCCCCGTCTCTGAACCTTTGCTGCCTGCCCCGACCTCGGCTACTCACCTTTATCGCGAACCTGTGCTGCCAGCCCTGACCTCTGCCTGTACTTACTACGCCTTTTGCCTGCCACTTGTGTACCTCGCTGAACCTCGGCTGACTGTGGGACTGGGTCGCTGTTGGGGGGTAGCGACCTGGGGGTCACTTGCCGCACAAGACCAACCTGCCTTGCGGTGGGCTCTGGTGAATTAGACTCCGCTCCCCTGACACGGTACCCGCCATCGGTCCCACAGTTAAAGCGGATCCACACCTGAGTCCGCTCCACCCGGTCCCTGACAGTAAAATTGTATATTACATGCAACATATGGATTCTATGTACATTTCCAATGTGATGCATATGTCTGTACTAGCCGTTGTGATAGTGTGTTAATGTGTTTGCATAAGGCTTATAATTTTTATTATATTGAATAAAACATTGTTGTATTTTAATGCTGCCTAAGTAGGTTCATTGTGGGCGAGGTCGGGCCATGCTGAGCTCTCAAGTGTATTAAAAAAAAGGGGGGCCCAATAACCCCAGTATCTGTATATGAAGAGTTCCTGTACAGAGAGCCCATTACCCAACCAGCCCTACTGACATGCTACCTGTTGTTTCATATACAGAGTAGCCCCTTTTTTTTTCTTTCTTCAACAAGATTATGCATGGAAGGGTCGTGCACATTTGGGCTCTATTGAACCCATACTTGGATGTAGTTTAACAGATAGGTACAGATAGAATGACTCACACCAGTGGGAGGTCAAGGATTTCATACCAATGACGAGCCAGAGGTGGACTCAAATGACGCTGCTAGAATTCCCTGGTGTGCGACCATTGTCCAGGTGAGAAAATGGTACTGTCTGGGGACTGCCAGAATCTTTCCCAGCCAAAGTCCAACAGTGGCACATTTGGCAGGTTTGTATTGCTTGGATTGGTTTAGGTGAATGAGCCATGTTTACAAGCCATGCCCAGTTCTATTAGCCCCCTCTGATGCAATCAGGGGATTATTTCCCTGTTCAGTAAGCTAGTTGCCGACATACTCCAGCCGGCCAGAAGTTACTAAGGACCATTTCTGATCTGCTTTTTTGGACTTGCAGGGAGAAGGAAACCCCTATGATCTGCAATGTTAGCTCTTTTCACACCTAAATGCTATTGCTGTCCAGTTCCCCCTAGGGGTGCCTTAATATTCTACACAGATGGGATGGAGCTTGCTGTCTTGTACACAGAGGGTGTTGGAGAAACTGTGCAACAGCTTACAGCTTGTCCATGTATGTGATCTATATTGCTAGGTTAATGAAGTTGTACATTTATGAATTAGATTAGATGGCGCTGTTACATATATCTATGTATGCACATATCTATGCATACATGTTGCACATTCTCTGCTGCATGTCGTGTTTCCTGTACATTAAGGTGATCTCTATTACTTCTTTTTCCTGTCTATGTCATCCACCATGTTAAAATGACCTTCTCCTACTGCACTCATGTTCCAGTAAAGCCAGTTCCTGTTAACCACAAATGTCTATCTCGATTTGACACTCGGCAACAGGTTATGGACCCAGTGACCGAATGAAGCCCAAGAGATCTGAGACCTGAAAGCCCAGTGACCAGAAACAGCCCAAGCAGAGCAAAGATAATTTACCTTGCAGATGGGATTAAAATACATACAGAGGGGTATGGGCATGAAAACCTTGTATGCCCCAATGATGCGGGACACAATTTAGCCATACCAGTAAAAGATGTGCTTTATGTTCCTGATCTAGAAGGAGGACTCCTCTGTGAAGCGTCTGACAGCCTCACTCTACACACTACAATTCCAAGGTGACAAGTGTTCTATCATGGATAGCAGGAAGACCATAGCAAGTGCCAAGCTGGATGATCATCTGCATCACCTTAACACAGTGAAGGAAAAGGTAAGGCTATGCACCCATAAACACATTGACTGTATACACATGTGGCACAGGCAAGAACTTGTCCAGTTACTGTTAAGTGTGAATGTTGCATCAAGTCCAAAGCTACAATAGCAACACTTCTTAAAGTCAGCCAGAATAAAGCTTTAAGACCACTTGACCTAGTTCACAGTGATGTAGGTGGTCCCCTAAACCCACCTACACCTGGAGGCAACAGGTACATAGTGGCTTTCACAGATGACTAATCAAGATACACAGTCGATTACCTAAATTACAAGACTCTGTAGTAAAGATGAGGAAACCGCTCATACTTCAGAGTGATAATGGAGGTGAATTAAATCACTAATTAAAGCAGAATGGAATACACACCAGAGCAAAATGGGGTAGCTGAAAAAAGATCTGAACGCTGACTGAAATGACAGATGTATGCTGACAGGCTTTGGACTACCACAAAAATACTGGGGTGAGGCAGCAATAACAGCCACTTATTTGCAGAACAGACTCTTTTCTAGAACATGTGAACTTTGGAGAGTTTTTGGATGCAAAGCATTCATCTACATTCCAGAGGATAAATGCACCAAACTCCAAAACGGAGCATTTGAAAGAATCTTTGTCAGATACAGTGACGATGCTAAGGATTAAAGAATATTATATTCCAAAACAAACAATGTTACAATTAGCAACAGCATAACTTTTGTGGATGATATGAGAGAGAATGTGATAACAACAGACAAAGTAAGAACAGAAGAGAAAACTGGCACTGATCATCTACCGTCTGTAACTTCTGAACAAACAGCTGAAGAAGACAGAAGACCCTCAACAAGAAAGAACAAGGGTAAAACACCTGTACGTCTCATACAAGGCAAGCCCTATCAATGATTGTGCAACTTGGGAAGGCATTATCTCAGCTTTCAGAAGGGGAAGCCAGTAAATGGATAAAGGCTGTAAAGGAAGAGATAAAATCCATGAATGACACCAAAACATGGACACCTACAGAACTACCACTTGGAAGGAAAGCCATAGGCTGTAAATTGACTAAATGTAATGTAAATGGAAGTGAAGTACAATGCAGATGGCACAGTGGAGTGATACAAAGCAAGACTTGTAGCCAAGGGATATTCTCAAAAACATGGAGAGGACTGTGATGAGACTTGTGCTGGAGAACTCACGCATGCTACAATGAGGACATTGTTGATAGTAGTCACCACAAGTAAAATGCAAGTGAAACACTTTGATGTGACAACAGCATTTCTACAGAAGATATCTACATGTTACAACCACCAGGATTCAAAGATGAGAAAGGGCCAGACCTAGTATGCAAACTTCAGAGGAGTATATTTGGTTTAAAACAATCCACCAGAGCATGGAATATGAAAATAAATGAAATGCTTACACATGAGGACTTCAGAGGAGTAAAGCAGACCCCCGCTTATTCACAAAAAAAAAAATGGCAAACAGATAGATCTATGTGCTAGTTTGTAAGTGTTGCCTCCCTGCTGAAGGGGGTTAAGTTTTGACACTTAAGTTAAAGAACTGACACCCCAAGTACTGATTTGTTTCTGCGTCCGGTGTGTGTAGACAAGACAGACCCAGGGAGTATTTGTTGTTATTGTAGTGAGGAGTGCCCCCTGTAAGGGTGGAGCCGGACCAGTTGTTTGTGACCGTGGGTAAGAAACACCTGCTTAGATTGATTCCTGGAAGGTGGACCAGGTAGGGGCTAATCAGTGGAGGTGGGCGTCGGAAGAAACCTAGGTGTCAGGGGCCCCGTGTAGAGAATGTCCCTAATAAAGGGGGCAGGCTGCCCAAAAGTTACTTGGACTGTGCCTTTAATCTATTATTCTTTCAAGCAGACCTGAATTCATCTAAGGACCCACCAGAGGAACGAGTGGGTATCTATACGGCCCCCTGTTTTTAGACAAGAAGAGAAATGTATACATCTAGGCTCTGCCCAAGGGCCACCTCACTTACCCATCCCTAACTGAAGTGGGCATTCCAAAGACTGTGGGGGTGTCCACTACAAGGTTTGCAAGACAAATTTGTACAGTGCTGCACAGGACCACATTTCAGTAGTTGAAACGAGGGATTGAGAAGTAGGTAAGTACAGGCTTCTATCGCCAGTATGTGGAGCTGTCCATTATAGGGACCATTCAGTCTTACTTGACTGGAGGGTCACTTTAACCACCAAAAAACCTTGCCGAGTATTTTGGACAGGACTATGGCCTCCTGCCACATTTTGTGCTGAGCAACTCCTTAAGAGCTCTTATGTAGAAACATACAAGTAGTCAAAGAACTTTTTAATATAATATTCACCTGGAATCATTTGACATTTTATGGGAGTAAAAAGATGTACTTTCATGCAAGTACATCCGATTCGTAGATACATACAAGTGAGCGGGGTGACAGACAAGGAGGTAGCTGTTGTAGCTGCCATTATGGTAATCGTTGGGCCATACGCAGGAAGGATCTACAGTGCAGGCTGCTGAGAAGAGCAATTAGCTGGAAAAATATGCGGCCTCCATCAGCATATGCCTGCCAAGATTGAAATCACTTCTTACTGTTCTTGTGTTCCATCCTGAAGGAGCTGTTTCTTGGCAACTAGCAGGCAAATAGGTTACCACGGAGACGTGATAAAACCGACTGATTCAGAAATAAGTCTGGAGAACCCCTGCGCGTCCTCCGACAACCTTTCCAACAAGTTTATATTATAAGGAGCAAATTATATCATGTTTACATTTCACAACAAATAGAATATATGCTCCAAAGTACTGCTCGCTATGGAGACAATCTGCTATACTGGCAAGAAGAAGGTATTTTAACGTGAATATTTATGCTGAATCATGACTAAACACACACATGTCCAAATCCCATTCACAATGTGGGAGCTAATTACAAACAGGCGTTGGGTAGGAGGATATCAGCAGTGGAGTGACAATTATAATCTATTATATCTCCTACAAAGCATCATCATACCTGGCTGCTAGATAGCTGTACCCGGAACAGGCTGTAGGTGTATCGACATGGCCACTATACTGCCAAAATGAATGTCTCATCCGGAACATGATGCCACCAATCTCCTCTCATCAAATCAGAAATTGATTAAAGGAATATGGTGGTTCCTTTACAGCTCTGCTCTTCTGATTTAAAAGCCATCAGCCCCAAAACTGAGAGAGCACCACCATGCAGCCTGCTGCGAGTCCACGACTAATAGCATCCTGCAACCAATCAACAAGGGAGTGACTGACAGCAGAAATGCACACCAAGGCAAGGTGGGGAGTGCACCTCCGGAGCAGACAAAGGCCCTTATTTATGAAGGAATAGCGACAGGTAGCGACTGGTGAGCGGCCGGTAATGACGGGCCCCGCCACGAGAACGCCGGCTCCCCACCACAATCACACATTTATCAAGCCAATCCTGCTTAGCGACTGAGATAGCGCCATATAGCGACTCATTCATCATTATTCCAGCCTCAACCCACAGGTATGACCTCTCGCTACCTGGTGCTCTCCAATGCATTTCAATGGAACAATCTTTAAATATTAATAATTCATTGTTATTAATAGTTTTTTTTTTTTTGTGAAAAATTCTGTGACCACTTCTGCCATTTTAGATAATTTTTTTAAGGGAAAAAAATTAAAAAATAAATTGTACAGAATTGATATTACAGGTCTGATATTAATGTATTCATATTACTAAATTATTTAAAAAACTTGTTTTTTTTGGTTTCCAAAAATATGGTTGTTTGGGGGTTAAAAAACTACTTTTAACCCATCGCCACCAGCGTTCTGGGGTTTAAACATGCATTTTACAGCGCAAGAATTTGTTGAGCGTGATTTTTTAATGAATATGGTGGGAGCAGGTCGCTAGGGCCAGTCGCTATCATGAGCTCCCATACAAATAGCGACTCCTCACCCAATATTCAACATTGCGGCAAACCGACTGAGTCGCTATCAACTACAGAACAACGGACAAGTACAGCGACTACTAGCGGGCGCTCTGAAAATGCCGCTACAGTCGCTCAACTGTCGCTACCTGCCGCTATTAATGAATCGGCCTCAAAGCTTAAACTGGACCCTCCACAGCCCACTTGCTTTAAACCTGCGCTAGACAATAGACCTTAGAATGACATTCTAAAAGGTGCTGAGCAGAATTGCTTGAAGAATACACCATAGTTTTGGGGGAGAGGTTTAATTAGAACAAATATATTGGCCTTTTCATGCTGCAAGCGCCCGGTGCACTGATGCAAAAATCCACTGATTCAGCGGAGTAATTTGTTTTCAGCCGGTGAGCCCATTGGAGTCTGCAATGGACCTGACATGATTACTAATACCCATAATCCATCACACTTGCATGGCCTCTCTGCAGGCAGAATGAGCCTGCTTTATCTTATCAGAGCAATAAAGCTGATGAGAGCGCACCCAGCGCTGCCTACTGCTACCCACAGCCAACACATAACATTGTTTATTATAGAAGCTGAAGAAGGACTATCCACAATAACTATAGGACCTGTCCTGGAAAATGACAGAAGGAAGGCTTGATTCTGATTGGTTGCTACAGAGAAACACATATAGTTGTCATATAGCTAAAGTGGACCTTCAGTGAAAAAACAGCAAGCAATGGTAACTCTGTCTCTCTAATTTTTTTAAAGCTTTCCAAAAGTACATAACCATATTCTGTTTTCCTGGAAAACACTGTTTGTAGGATCACAGGCAAGTTAAGAATACCAGCGCTCCGGGGGTTTAACACAGCAGGGCATCCCAAATTAGCATTTCCCAGGGGCATAGACCAAAACCCGGGATAGGCAAAAAGGAACATACCTGTAGGTGGAACTATAGTGACAGTTGTAGTGTTTTTAAAAGTGTAATTAAATATAGATTTTCTGTAGTTATATTTTTAGTTAATGGTTAACGTATACGAAAACCAGTGACAATCGGCCCAGGGATTCTATAAGATTGCTGGGCCGATTTAATCCCTACCCCCGATTTTGGATGCTCCGCTGTGTGAAACCCCCCAGGTCACCTATAAACTTACCTTGCTTCCTGGTCCAACGGTGCATGCACGAGCCGCAACCGCATCCCCACTATCCCTCTAGCAGGACATGTACCCTCGGCAGGAATTTGTGAATGGCCCTGTTAGACGGAAGCGGGGGATGCGGGCGCCAGCACGCTTGGAGACTCTGGCCTTAGACAAAGCCTTAGACGACGTGATGTCAGCGGCTCCGAGCGTGCTGATTGGACGAATGGCCCAGCGTGCGTCGTAGAACTGGGAAAAGGTGAGTTGGCTTCGGTGACCTGGGGGGAAAGGACTAAAACCCAGGATAGTCAAAATCCTGGGTTTTGGTCCACTTTAAATGTAGGGTAGTAAAGACATGCCATAGTATTGCTGTAGATGTATACCAGGCAATTCATAGCATATATCACACATGTCAGGGTAGGTACCTGTTTAATATTAATATTTTCTTATTTCTCATGACTACATAGGGACAATAGCTAGTATACAGTAATTCAGCTATAACTACAGTCAAGGTGCTTAGAGATCAGCTGATCAGAATGTAAGGCGAGGCCAGGGCTGCCACCCCCAGGAGTGCAGAAGAGAACATCTGCCCAGTGGTCTGTGGAGGACACCAAGGGCCAGGGTATCCAGAAATGGAGACCGGAGTACACACAGCGGGGGAACAAACTTTGGAATGCCCCAGGGCAGACCATCTTGGTTTTGTTCCACTTTTACAGTAAAAGATTGGTAAAAATTGGTAAAAGACAGGAAAAATTGTTGGTCCTAACGATTTCATTGGCGGGTGCTCATAAAGCCTTTAGTCCATTCATTAGTAGCAGCACTGGTAAAGGGGCGCTCTTCCTGCTTATCGCAGCCCCCCATAACAGACTCCTCTAAGAAAGAACAGCATCCAACAAGTAACAGCTAAAAATAATCAATTGAAATAGAAGATTTTTGGCTGCCTTTGTCATATTTATGTGGGTGGATCATCCTTACATTACACATAAAAGAACTGAGAACAGAACGCAAAATAGTCTGTCTTTAATTATATAGCTAATTATAAATATTTCCCAGAATGACATCACACAAGTGATGATTGCCATGTCCTAAATAATAATTAAATTTTCATTAAGGAAAAAGACATCCCTTATTAGCAGTTAGTGAGTAACTTTAAAGTGGACCAAAACCCAGGATTTTGACTATCCTGGGTTTTGGTCCTCTCCCCCAGGGCAACCCGATTGGGGTATAAGAAATAATAGGAATAATAGAAAAAAAGAGAGAGTGAAGGAATGGGAGAAAAAAAAAGAGATGGAAGGAAAGAAAAAGAACAGGAAGGAATGTCCAAAAGAATAGAATGAATGACAGAAAGGAATGGCAGAATGAACAGATGAAAGAAAGAAAGAATTTATAGATGGAAAGAAAGAATAGAAGGAAATAAAAAAAAAGAAAAAAAAGTAAAAAAAAGAAAAGCAAGACTGACTGAAATAATAGAAGCAAGAAAAAGAAAGAATAAAAAAAGAAAGGGAATGGCAGAAAACAGATAAAAGAAAGAAACAAAGTATAGACGGAAAGAAAGAAACAAAAAGAATAGAAGGAGAGAGAAAAAAAAGAAAAGTAGGACTGACAGAAATAATAGAAGAAGGGAATGGCAGAAAGAACAGATAAAAGAAAGCAACAAAGTATAGATGAAATAAAAGAAAATGAAAGAAAGAGAAAAGAATTGAAGGAAAGAAGCAAAGAATAAAATGATTGAAAGAAATAAAGTCTCTCCCGATGGCCAATTTGCCCCTGGCTGACAGTCCTTAGTCCTGGTTGCTGCACGACCCTGCATCTTGTATAGGGGCTGGCCAGGGTAGAGGGAATAAAGTGGGCCCTCCCAAGGTGGAGGGGCCCCGGCACCTGCCCCGATACGCCCAGTGCTGACGCCTGCCTTGCTCCTCATCCTTCTTTATCAGATTTGCACTCACATGGCATGTTTCATTGACACAGAAAGATGGACCAGTCTCTGTGTGACCTCTTAGGAGCCCCTTTTGGCGCTCAGATGACCTATTTATCGAGATCAAAGCGAAATCCAATTATGAGCCGATATGAGGTTGTTTAGGCTTTGATCTTCTTCATTATTCTTTTTAATCTGCTAATCTCTGTCTAATGGAACGCTGAGACAAGCCACCAGCGCTGAGAGGAAACAATAAGCTTTGTTTCATTAAAGGCCTCCAGTGTTCTCATGTCGGCTTGCTGACATTGTGAGGAATGGCATTTTGTGGCCGCTTCACATCATCATTGAAACATTGTTTTGCAAAAGGCCAGTCACAGGGTCAGTGCTATCTCACAAAGAAAATAAAAATATACATATAGAATTCTACAGGTGAAATAGCTGTAAGTGTGGGAAGGAAAACATTCTGCCCCCTCCTAGTCCAACCTATGCTGCTGCTACTGTCCCATACCAGTATTTACCATGCTGAGCCTCCATCTCTTCAGCAGGCAGTGTCCCCTCCCCATAACTAAGCCCAAGATGGCAGGATAAGGGGCCTGGCATCACAACAGTGGCCTTTAAACCGGACCTTCACCCTGAATAAGAGCCTACGTTATATATTTCCCCCACCCTGTACATACCGATTGCCCACATTAAAAATCATCCTTCCTGCATCTACTGCATTTTCTGAGCCTTTAAACATCCAAGATGGTGGCCCATAAAGTCTCAGGCTGCCTGCAAACATGAAATGTCTTCTGACTGTGCTGCTCTGTATTCTGGGATTGCTTTCCTTTTCCTGACCCCAGCTCTGCTCTGTCTGAGCAAAGGACAACTATAACCCACTCTCTGTACTTTTGCCCCCTCTCCCCAGTATGTGATGCTTCTGAAGAAAGATGGCGGCGTCCGTATCCTAGAGTCCTGAACAGAGTTGCAGTGGGCTAATTTTAGTTTTTTAAAGGTTTGGGTCCGGTTTAACTATCTGAGGAAAACAGGATGTCTGGGATAAAGGCGCCCCCCCCCCCCCCCCTTGGATGCACAATGGCCTTGGAAACCAGGCTGATCACCCTGCTTGCCCAAATGAATGACGGAGAACATTGGTTTCTCCCCCCCCCCCCCCCCCGGACATCGACTGAATGACTTAGATAAAGCCAACTCTAGAGGTAGGAGGTTGTGGGCCTATCTGATGTGCACCCACCTCTTCTCCTTGTATACCAAATGACCCATGGCCTATGTTATTTGGTTGCATGCAGATGGGTGGCCTTTGGATGCAAGTATGGCCATAATTTTTCATGACCATACTGTGAATGTCTTGGGAACAGAAGGACAAACATACCATTATATGAGCTTTATATTCCCTAACTGGCTGTTGTACAGTTATACATTTATAAAAGTAAGGCTCTGTGCTGGCACCAGGAGTGTCCTCACTCATGGAAGTGGCAGCCATCTTTCTATGGCCCTGGCCATAGCCCAAAGACAGTGTTCAGGTTTGGGAACCTGAACTCGCAAAGTTCAGTACGAACCCGAACTTTGCGGTTCAGGTTCGCCCAACACCAATCATAAACAATGCCGAACCATCAATGTTTTTTTTTTAAAAAGAAAGGGTTTAAGATTATCTGGGGCACTTGTTTAAGTTCAAAGCCAAGTGACTTACCTGTTTTCCGTCCAGTGTATAGAGACGCTTTACCACTCCCGAGTCGAGTTTTATGGCATCAGTTATATCAGTGAGAACTTGCTCGAAAGAATGGGCTGTTTTCTTGTTGAGGAGAATACGGACAGCTTTACGCGGTTTCACCCCGCTCCTGATGATGGTGACCAGCTTGGGCCTTATGAAATCTTTGCTCTCTCTTCCTTCGGAGAAGCCGGCCTTAGCGGAAGCCAGAGGCTGCACTGCGCGGGGGCCGGCCGTAGTCTTCACATTCACAGACCAGTTGGGGTTTACATTCTTGGTGTACTCCAGTTTTTTAAAAGGCTCGATTGATCCACAAACATAACTTTCCCCTGGAAGAAGGACATATTGCCATTAATTTACATTCATGAGAGTAGTATAGCTTAAATAAGACATATAATTTCCTAAAGCAGACCTCCAGAAAAATAACAGAAGGTTCATCTAAGTCCCTCGCTCAGGTTGCACCATTTTTGCTTTACCCACTTCACCAGTGACCAACCATTTACATGCCATGTACATCCACCAAACAAACTCTATTGGCTGCCAGTGGTTAGATAGTTATATATTGCATTTCTTATGTTTTTTCCATATTTTTAACCATTTTATGTGTTGATACTCATTCCTCTCGGTAGAGTGGCAGAAAGATAGTAACCACTTATAAAAGGATTTCAGTCTGGAGTAAATATTCTGGTGTTAAATCCGATTTGACACGGGTACTCAATCCTAAAGTGGTCCAGGGCAACATATTTATCTGTACTACCTATAATCTAAAGCGGAACAAAATCTGTGATTTTTACTATCCTGTGTTTGTCTCTTGCTGTGGGAGCATCCCAAATCAGCATTCCCCGCTGTGTGAAATTACCCAGATAGCCCATACATACGTACCCTTCCCCAGTCCTACGACGCATGCCAGGGCTCTCGCCGAATCAGCCCCATGTGCCGTGCATATTATTGAACGCCAATATGGCGCTCTTTACATGCAGAGGTTGGCAATTAGTAGCGAGAATGGGCCATTTCCCAGTTCTCTCTAGATTGGGGCGCGGCCCTGCTTCCAGTCTGAACAGCTGAGCGTGGGAGATGCGGGGAATGCTAGGGATGCAGCTGTGTACAATGCAGAGGGAGCCACTGAAAAAAGCCAGTTCTGTGGCGACCCGGTGGGTGGGGGGTGTTCGTTCACACAATGAACCATCTCGATTTGGCATTCCCCAGGGGAGGCTTTTAGACTCCACAGCTGGCGCCTTTGAGTTTTGTTCCACTAAAAATATGTTAGCAACTATATGAAGCTTCCTACTTTGTCCTGAAGTTATCCCCATGTAATATGTCTAACAGAATACAAATTGCTCTAAAAAATAATGTACTGTCCTTAAATGAGATGTGAGTGGTCTTGGTGCTGATTTGGATTGAAGCCTTAACTATCTCGCAAGCGTATCCACATTACTTACCAATGTGTAAGTAGGGCAACAACAACTAAAACACCAGCTAAACGGACTGTCAAGTGATTTCCTCTTACTATAACAATGAAACGCTGACCAGCGCTGGAAAAATAGAGTGCATAACTTTTCAGGAAAAGGAATAAATTTGTTGTGCAGCGCCGAAAAGAAGGCAGTACAAATTAGCAGTCACTGGCACTGTTATAATCGGCAGTCGGGTCCAACAGGCGCTGACACAGGCTGTACAATACCCACTACAACAATCAAAGTATTTTAGTCGGGCGCTGCGACTTCCAGTGCAGTTGTAGACATGATAGCAGCGCCAAAAAACAAAAAGATTCTGGCGCTCCAAAACTGTTGCTATAGTAAATTGACCAGATGTCCAACTTTGAGGCCCATTGTCCCTTCGAAAACTCTGGATGTCCAGATGTCCCACTTTGCTGCCATGGAGAAGACTGTCCCACTAAATGCAGAATGCTGGATGTCTGGGTGGTTTACAACTGCTCTGACTCTTTGGTTGAATGGTGGCAGTGGAATGCTGGACTTTTGAGCATTGGCTCAATCAGCAACATCTTTTATGGACCAAATATTCCTAGAGCATGTGACCTGTAAGCCACACGCTAAAACCCCTACCCACACCCATCCCCCTTAAAATGGTTTAAACTGTCCCACTTTGAGGACCCTGAAAAAATGGTTAGTTTAGCTATAGCCACCAGAAATATGCTAAATGGCGCAATCCATAAAAAAGGCCCTTAATCTCTTCTAAAAAGTAATTTAATTGTTGATCAATATGTAATTAACAGTATTTCTAATTCAGCTGCAAACTGGGTGCCAACCATTGGTTAACTTACATTATATTTCATGAACTTAGCCTCCAGCGAGCTTCCTTCTCTGTAATAAGACCCATCACTGTAAAGTAGGACACTGACTGACTAAGAAATCAGAAGGAAAGTGATCCAAAGAAATTCTCTACTCAACCCTATTAAATAATAAATTAGTGCTGGTGACTTGGTTTCAGAATCAGTTTACCAGGAGGTCCCCTATTAAAAGGAATTATTGAGGTGACATGCGACACTAAGATCCCGAGCTACACAGTGCAGAGGAATAAAAGAGAACCAGCCAGGAAATGGCATCTTACTGCGTTCAGGCGGCTGTATAAAAAGTTAGTTATGTGGAGTTGTATAGAGAGTCTCCAAAGTGGATGTGCAGTATATTTATTCCTGGAGAAGATCAAAGCTCCATATATGAGACAAGCTCAGAAGCTTTAAACTGCCTGTTCATATAGCCATTACTAACCTGTCTGATACCACCATTTGGGGTATCCCCTAGATAAGCTGCCAGCATGCCCTCTGGATATTGGAAAGTGGAGATGACTGTCAATAAGTCTTGTGCTTCCTGTTTGCCCTTTTGGTCACTGAAGGCAGAGTAATGGCTAAATACAGACAAATAGACAAAGAAACTATGAACCTGTAAAGCCGATCTGCTGGAAACTTATTGTGGAAAAAGAAGGACACCCCGCACAGAAACATTAAATGCTTTTAGTGTTAATGGGCAGACAGAGAAGGTGTACTTGGAGGAGTGTGTACTCCAGAAGAGGGAAAAGAAGAGAATATAAGAGAAGAAGGAAATGGTTTTGTAACACTAGGTTAGGTTAAGTACAGGTTTTTACATTTCCCACATATAGGCTCTTATTTAACAAGGGATAGCGCCAGGTAGCGAATGGTGAGCGAACGGTAATGACGGTCACCGCCACGAGAACGCCGGCTCCCCTCCGCAATCACACATTTATCAAGCCGATCCTGCTTAGCGACTGACAGAGCGCCAGATAGCGAATCATTCATCATTATTCCAGCCTCACCCCACAGCGCCAGCGAGCGACCTTGAACAGCGACAGGTATGACCTCTCGCTACCTGGCGCTCTCCAATGCATTTCAATGGAGCAATCTTGAAATATTCATAATTAATTGCTATTAATGTTTTTTTTTTTTTTTTTTTTTTTTAAATGTCAAAAATGTTGTGACCACTTCTGCAATGTTAGATTTTGTTAGATTAGGTAAAAAAAAAAAAAAAATTGTGCAGAATTGATATTACAGGTCTGATATTAATGTATTCTATTAACATTACAAAATGTTTTTAAAAACTTGTTTGGGGGTTAAAAAACTACTTTTAACCCATCGCCGCCAGCGCTCTGGGGTTTAAACATGCATTTCACAGCGTGAGAAATTTTTGAGCGTGATTTGTTAATGAATATGCTGGGAGCCGTTCGCTATGGCCATTCGCTGTCATGCGCACCCATACAGCGCGGAACCTGTCAAACAGCGACTCCTAACCCCTATTCAACATTACTGCACACCAACTGAGTCGCTGTCAACAACCGAACAACGGCCAAGCACAGCGAATACTAGCGGGCGCTGTGAAAATCACGCTACTGTCGCTCATCTGTCGCTACCTGGCGCAATTAATGAATCGGCCTCCCAGGCTTTAATCTTCCCCAGCTCTGTAAACAAAAAGCTTTGGTTAAATTTCAGCTATAATTAATCTGAGGTCATGGCCGGCCTTTGGGGTGTGCAAGGTGTGCGGTCGCACAGGTTGCCATCCCAAACTCTCTGTGTGTGGGGGCCAGGATCTCCCAGCTGGACCAGCAGGCCTCTCTTTTCCAAAATACTCCCATCTTTCTCCTTACTTTTTGCACTTATCTTTAAAATTCTCTTTTACCTTTTTTTTCTTCTTCTTTAATTTCCCTTTCCCCCTTTTCTCTTTTATATCATGATCCCTTCATTTTCCTCTCTTTTCGTCCCCCCTCTTCTTTTTCATGTGCTTGTCACCATCTTTCTCTTGTCACCCACCTCCCGTCTGCCTTTCTTTTCAGCTTCTTCACATCTTCTTCCTTTTCTACCTTCCCTCCATCTCTTTTCCAGTTTCTGCTCACTTGCTCATTTGTTCATTCTTTCTATCTCTCTATCATTTTCTTTCTCTCTCTCTTTTTTGCTTTCTTTCACTTTTTTCCTTCTTTCTTTGCATTTCTTTCTTTCACTTTTTTCTTTTTTCTCCACATTACTATTTTTTCTTTCTCTTGCTCTCTCTTTCTTTCTCTAACTTTTTTCTTTCCTTCTCTGCATTCCTATGTTTCCTCCTTTTTTCTATCCCTACTGAACGCTCTTGTTTTCATTCTCTTTCTCCTCCACTCTCTTCTTTTTCTACATTCCTCCAATCTAATTCCCCTATTAATTCATTCTCTCTATCTCTCTAATTTCCCCATATTCCTCCCATCTTGTTGCATTCCTTCAATCTTCTATTCTCCATCACTTTCTATGTCATCCCATCTTTATTAATCTTCCCTTCCTTTTGCTTTTCCATATACCCTCCATCCTCTCTCTTTTCACCTTATTATGTAATTCTTTTTTTCTTCTCTCCGTGTGTGTTGCTGGAGGGCACCATCCTGAAATGTTACACAGGGCGACACTTACCCTAAAGCTGGCCCTGTCTGAGGTCACCTGTCTAAGGCCCTTATTTATGATGGAATAGCGACAGGTAGCGACTGGTGAGCGGCCGGTAATGACGGGCCCCGCCACGAGAACGCCGGCTCCCCACCACAATCACACATTTATCAAGCCAACCCTGCTTAGCGACTGAGATAGCGCCATATAGCGACTCATTCATCATTATTCCAGCCTCAGCCCACAGCGCCAGCGTCCCACCTTGAACAGCGACAGGTATGACCTCTCGCTACCTGGCGCTCTCCAATGCATTTCAATGGAACAATCTTCAAATATTAATAATTAATTGTTATTATTTTTTTTTTTTTTTTTAAATGTGAAAAATTCTGTGACCACTTCTGCCATTTTAAATAATTTTTTTAAGGTAAAAAAAATTAAAAAAAAATTGTACAGAATTGATATTACAGGTCTGATATTAATGTATTCATATTACAAAATTATTTTAAAAACTTGTTTTTTTGGGTTTCCAAAAATATGGTTGTTTGGGGGTTAAAAAACTACTTTTAACCCATCGCCGCCAGCGCTCTGGGGTTTAAACAAGCATTTCACAGCGCGAGAATTTTTTGAGCGTGATTTGTTAATGAATATGGTGGAAGCCGGTCGCTCTGACCAGTCGCTATCATGCGCTCCCATACAGCGCGGAACCTGTCAAATAGCGACTCCTCACCCAATATTCAACAGATATTCAACAATATTCAACAGATAGCGAGTCGCTATCAACTACCGAACAACGGCCAAGCACAGCGACTACTAGCGGGCGCTCTGAAAATGCCGCTACAGTCGCTCAACTGTCGCTACCTGCCGCTGTTAATGAATCGGCCTCCCCGTTGCTATCAGAGTTGGCGCAAACCTCAGGGGATCAAAGCAAAATGTGAATTGTAGCTTGACCTTGCTAAGATTATATATAGCTCTGGTTCTGCAGCATAAGCTCGGTCCATTGTAGCTCTCAGCTGGGGAAGGAGTCCTATAAATGCCCCAAATTAACTTGTAACCATCCATGTTTACTCTTGGTGCAAGCCAAAGGCATGCCGCCAATTATTATTATTGTTAATTTATATGGCACCATCTTCTTCTGTAGTGCTGTACAAGGTAGAAATACAGACAGGATAAAACATACTGTACAGGGATAATTATAAGCTAGATGTTACAAATTTCAAACCAAATGTCCAATGGGCAACCTACAGCCATAAAAGTCTTGTTCTTGCTGGACAGGCTTCATTCGTGTTTTTACAGTGTATTCAGCATTAAAATGACCCATTTCCAATTGGTATTTATTTCAATTGTATTTATTTTTATATAGTTGCATGTTCTTCCTGGACCAAAAAAGGAGATTTAACAAAGAGAAAGCCAATCATTTCAGGGAATTCAGAGGGGACGGCTGCATTAGGGGGGCAGGGGGACCCATCCTTGGTGCTTTTTCACCTTCTTTATCAGATGTGTGCTCTCATGGCATCATGCAAAGAAAAATAAGCAACACTTGTTTCCAGTTATTTCAGTCTTTATGTGTCTAACTGTATCCAGTAGAGTTACCAATGGTAAGTAAATGAGCCAAGGCGAGAACTTGGCCCTTATTTATGAAGGGATAGCGTCAGGTAGTGGCTGGTTAATGAGAGGTAGCGACAGGTAGCGACTGGTGAACGCCGGACACAGCACGTAATTACACATTTATCAAGCAGAATCTGTTTAGCGACTGGGATAACGCCATGTAGCGTCTGATTCATCATTTTCACAGCCTCAGCGAACAGCGCCGGCGTTCAGCCTTGCACAGCGCCAGGTATGACCTCTCGCTACCTGTCACTCTCGAATACATTTCAATGCACGATACTTTTCTTCTCTTTAAACGGGGTTTTTGTTTTTTTTTGTTTTTTTTCCCCAAAAATCACAAATAATTCTGTGACCTCTTCTGGCACTGAAATAGCAGTTTTTTCACAATTTTTTAATTTTTTATATATTTCTTCAGAAATGACATCACAGGTCTGCCATTAAAGTGTTCATGTTACAATGTTGCTACAATGTAATTCCATATGTTTTCGCTTTGTTATTAGTTGATAGATGCTTGAAAACAGACTTTAAACACACCGCCTCCTGCGCTCTGGGCTTCAAACAAGCATTTTTCAGCGCCAGAGATTTGTGAGGCTGTTTTTTTGCTGAATAGGGTGTGAGTCAGTCGCTATGAGCAGTCGCTAACATGCGCTCCCATACAGCGCTGTACTGGTCAAATAGCGACTCCTCACAATGTATTCAACATTACTGAACAGCGACTGAGTCGCTTTAAAGTAGCGACCCACGGCCGAGCACAGCGACTACTAGCGGGCGCTCTGAAAATGCCTGCTACAGACGCTCATCTGTTGCTACCTGGCGTTAGTGATGAATCAGCCTGCCCATTTAATGTTATTCCAGCAGAAGATTAGCAAGGAACAAGCAGTCCATTCATTTTGTAAAAAAGAGGGCAGGTGAGGTTTTTATTCTATTGTTTACTCTCTTACATTTGCACTTTATGCGGCTAAACTCAGAACACGTATATTAGCAATGCTTAACTTGTGCAGGAACTTCATAGCCACAGAGAAAAGCGCAATCATTTTCCAGTTATTTAAGCACAGACAACAGCTGGAAGGCAATGTTACTGGTCTAATTTAGCAAGAAATGCAGATGAAACCAGGGTCATTTCTACTCTGCTGAACATTTAGCATCATGCAAGTCCAAGGATGAAAACTGGCAGAAAACATATTAACAGTTCCAGGGCTGGAATGTCAAGCACCAAAGATTCATATGAGATTCTTATTGGTAGTTAACGGTTCCACTAACTGCATCCCAAACAGTTACAGTATGCTGTTTTTGGTAAACCATACCAACAGAGGGTGATTCCGCAACAGTCCAACAGTACAATAATGACCATTTTTTGAGGTCTGAGAAATTCAGCAAAGCAAATAAATGCGTCAGTTACACACTTTATTTACTTATTGTATCGCAAAAATGCAAAAAACGTGTGAAACCGCTAAAAATGCACCAAAATTTGCAGTTTGTAGTGTACATGTGATTTGGCTGATTTTTGACACCTGCACTAGACAGGTACGAAAGTATCAGCACATTCAGCATGCTTTTTCTGTGAAAAACCACATATCATTATTTTTTTCCCCCTGGGGAAACCTGCATGGCACACCAGGCATAGGTGCTAGTAAGCTCTATAACCTGGTATCCCTGTCAGTGTACCAACCCCTATACAATTTGAGTTCACCCCTGGACAAACACTCAACCCATGGCAAGGGGCACCATTTTCTTCCTGCACCCGCCTTACCAGTGGGGTAACATGGCATGTATGGCAGGTGGTTTTCTGGCCCACGACCCTTTGAACCTCAGTAAGGGTCTGTTCTGTGGAACCTAGGGGGTGGCCCAGTCATTGCTATAAGTGTCAGTCCGTAACCTATAAAAAAACTGCCACTCTCCCTTTCCAATGTATGGATGGTATAGAGTGCCTATTGATTATATGGGTTGGAAAAACAGGTATACAAGGAGCCTTTAGATGTACAGGTGGCCCATTGAGTAGAATGTGATAGCACTATTCTGTGGTATGTTAAAGTGGACCAACACCCAGGGGTGATCGGCCCGGGAATCTATAAGATTCCCGGGCCGATCCCCTCCCTCACAGCGGGACATCCGAGATCGGGATGTCCGGCGGGGTGAAACCCCCCCAAAACCCCCAAAAAACCTTACCTTACCTGCCGCCGCCTCCCGCACGCCCCTCTAGACGTGCGCGCGCCTGCCGTTTGTGAATGGCCGGCGTGGGCGCGCGCCCTGTAAGAGTGACGTGCGGGAGGCGGCGGCAGACGCGCTGTCTTGTCCGTCGCTGTCACCCGCTTGTCCGTCGGCGGAGATTGGATGGCGCGGTCACGTGGGAGCGTGGTGAGGTGAGTTTTTGGGGCTTTCTGGGGGGTTTCACACAGCGGGGCACCGCCGATCGGGGTGCCCCCTGAAGTGGACCAAAACCCAGGATAGTCAAAATCCTGGGTGTTGGTCCACTTTAAACCAATGGATTGAACAAGGCAAGTGGTTTGATAAGCCCATGAATGAAAAGAAAGCAATATGCTGTCTTTTAGTTGGGAAACAAGAGCACCTGTAGGAGGGAGGCAGTCAATTCAGCTGTATAGGTAGAACAAACACCCCCCCCCTGCTTCTTCTCTTTCCCCCTGAAGTTCACATTAATATGACCATGGCATTGCTGCCCCATCCTCTGTTTGGATTGAACTGGCGGAGTCAAGTGATTTCCAGCCTGGATACCAAATATAACAAAAAGAGCTACAGTAACTTTTACAACTGAGGAGACCAATTTCTAGATGACAGAAGGAAGTAAAGGAATATGTTTTATGGAGTTTAAAGTGTTTAAGGAGTTAAAGCGTTAAACGTGTCCCTGGTGCATCCTGAGTTGGGTTGCCTTCCTGTATGAAACCCCTCAGATTGCCCTTAAAACTAATCTTTCCACCAAATTGGGATGCCCCAGAGGGGGAGTTGATCAGCTGGCACTGGAGTCCCCTTTAAGCTTAATTGTTTAGCAGTAGTGGAACTTATTTTGCAGTAGTAGAACTATTTCATTTTACATGTGAAAGCCCCTTAATGCCAACGGATCCATGAATATAGACGCCTGCTTTACGTGATTATTTTATTAAAAATATGAACTAATTTTTGGAGGAAAAGTAGCATCCTATGGAATCCAATAGAAGTGATTGATGGATTATGTGTTGGAGTACAGGACACTGTCATGAAAAGTAACAGCAAGTAAGTAACAGTTCTGATTTTTACAGAAACTAAACAATTTAGCCCATTCCCAGTGCATGTCTATGTGTTTAGGGCACCTATGTCTAATATTACGCGTAGGCTGTTGCTTCAAATGATGACAGACAAATCCCACATATACTGTATGGTCAACCTCATTAAATTCCCAAACCTAAATCACCATGATCAAATAGGCTTTGTTTTGCAGTCAATGATAGCCATGGAAGTCTATTAAAAAGTCGTTGGGTTATTGAAAATACGAGCAAACACAAAAACTATTGAGGGACTTTTAATTGCATTTTAAAATCAATCTTAGTGCTCTTATGGTTGGATTTTAGTATGGCAAACTAGTTAGGGTTTCTTTTAATACACACAGGTATTGCCTGTACTTTCCTGAATGTTAAATAATCAATAGGCAATTACTAGCAGTAAATTCAATTCAGACAGAACAACCTGTCTGGCAAAGCATTTTATGGGCATTATTTACTAGTGAGAAGTTATAACTTCAATGGCTGCTAAACTGCAAATGCTTGAATTAGAATCAGACCTATTTTACTAGGGCCCTTATTTAAGAAGGGATAGCGTCAGGTAGCGCCTGGTTAATGAGAGGTAGCGACAGATAGCGACTGGTCAACGTCGGGATTGGCAACCCAATTACACATTTATCAAGCAGAATCTGTTTAGCGACTGGAATAGCGCCATGTAGCGTCTGATTCATCATTTCACAGCCTCAGCGAACAGCGCCAGCGTTCAGCCTTGCACAGTGCCAGGTATGACCTCTCGCTACCTGGCGCTCTCCCATACATTTCAATGGACGATCCTTTTCTTCTCTTTAAACGGGTTTTTTTTTCCAAAAAAATCACAAATAATTCTGTGACCTCTTCTGGCATCGAAAAAGCAGTTTTTTCATATTTTTTTCATTTTTTAAATATTTCCTCAAAAATGACATTACAGGTCTGGCATTAAAGTGTTCATGTTACAATGTTGTTACAATGTAATTCCATATGTTTTCGCTTTGTTACTAGTTGATAGATGCTTGAAAACAGACTTTAAACTCCTGCGCTCTGGGCTTCAAACTATTTTTCAGCACCAGAGCAGTCGCTACCATGCGCTCCCATAGAGCGCTGTACTGGTCAAATAGTGACTCCTCACAATGTATTCAACATAACTGAACAGCGACTGAGTCACTATAAAGTAGCGACCCACGGCCGAGCACAGTGACTACTAGCGGGCGCTCTGAAAATGCCTGCTACAGACGCTCATCTGTCGCTACCTGCCGCTAATGATGAATCAGCCTCTAAGTGTATATGTTACATACATATCAAGAATTGGTTGTGGTAAGTACAATATGTCTGGGGAACTAAACATTTAGCAATAGCAGCATTGACTTAATAGTAATAAGGGGCAGCAGAGACACATCTGGGTATCAGGGGAAGGACATTCCCAATCCTAGAAGCCACTATCCAGGAAATCAATTTCCCGGCACCACATGCCAGGTCCATCACAGAGAAGAGAAAATTAGATGTTAGAAGTACGTAGACCATGGATAAAGCAAAAAGAGAGGTAAGGTTCTCCCTTTTGCCATCCATTCCATCGCACCACATGGCGGGGGGGGGGATAAAAGAACAAGTAGCTAATGAGATAGGGATAGAGGTTGAAATTGAGAGCAGGACAGGGTCTCTCTAAACTAGGCACCTCCTAACCACATGTCGCTTGGTGGAGAATTCATCCACATGGCTAATAAGTGACAATGGTTAGGAATTAGACCCAAATTCCTGCTATGGCTTGCACAGGCCATGCCACATACACACCATCTCACTGCTGAGGTGCACTCCAGCGCCCATCTATTCAGATACAGGAAGAGGTGGATGTGGCTGCTCCCCTCTCTTCATTCTGGGGCTCTATTTCAAAATAAAGATGTATGCCGGGCATTAATATGCATGTCATACAGCTTTGATTGGATTAGAGCAAGCGCATGCACCAAGGGATGGTGATTTATTATGCTGTTCAGGGGGGTTTTCACTGCGGGGCATGCCGAACTGGCAAACCCAGAGAAAAGGACCAAAACCAGGAATAGTCAAAATCATGCATCCACTACATAAGGAAGGGGCCATAAGTGAAAGCCTAGGGATGGCTCAAAATTAAGGTTGGAGAGGGGGATTTCAAGGATAAGGTTAGTAAAGACAATTCTACAGAGCATCACAAGTGATTCAACTGTTTTCATCATGTTTTAAAGAGATTCCATTTTCTCCTAAATCTATCTCCCCTGACTAGATATTGTATTTGAAGATTAGTAAGAACTAAAATAAACTTTTTATGGCTGGTGTGGCAGGTGCTGGAAGAAGTCCATGGTTACTTTCTCCGGATTGACCGCCCAAATTAAAAAACAAAAGGGTACTCACTTTTTGTCCCTTGCAGCTGATTGGCCCTACTCTGGCAATCAGCAACTCATCTGATCTCTGATCGCACCGGTCAGGTGCAGTTCCATTCATCGTCACTTACCTGTCGGACTTACACCCCTCTGCCATGAGTCGCAAGATGCGATCCAGCGACTGGTTGAGTTGCTGATCGCTGGAGTAGATACGCTCATTTGTCAAACTGACATTTTTTTATTTGGCTTGTTAATCCCTTTAAGTAAAAGCCTTTTTTAAGACAATTTGTGATTTTGAGAAATAGAAGCAAAAATTACATTTACCATCTGGGAAAGTGTTGTTAATACACCCCAGAAATAAAAAACAAAGTCCCAGCTACATTTATAAGCCCTTTTTGGTATCTTACCAGGATAATACCTGGGAAACAACCAATATCTGATTAGGCGTGCACTGGGGGGAGGGGGGGGGGGCAGTGCGGTATATAAATGTGGCATAAAAGGTATCAATGTGTGAAATATATGAACAATCTGGTGGAATGATTCCCCATTCATTGCAATAAATGTATAATCGGATGGGTTTTTGTGTTGGATGTCTCTCTTTTGCTTGTTCGCTATTGATGTAATCTATTTTATGTTTCTGATATGTAAAGATTAGATAACTTAAAAATTCAATTTCCATAATTAAGTAAACTGGAAGTCAATAATCTCTTTGCAAATCCCAGCCCTAGTTACCTATAAATATGGATATAATAGAGGGCAATAACTGAAAGGCCATCAAACCCTAGTGTTCTATAACCTAAGGTCCTTATGATACACACACACCATGCTGGCCAGCAGTGTGAGGGTGAAACGGATGCTTTTGGGACACTAAGGTGTCCTGTGTTGCTTGTGTAGGATGGGAACCATCTTCATGCTGTCCAATCACACGCTTCTTTCAGCTCTGTAACATGACACCAAGCCATCTTCCCCTAACACAGCACAGATCATCTTATTCAAGCCGGTTCTGGGCCTTGACTTCCTCCACAGGTCCTGGTGGTGGCTTCCTGACCTAGTTCTGACTCAAGGGTTCCCTCGGTTTCTTGTGACTCCCAACTGTTGGCCAGCCTCACTTTTGAAAAAATTATAGTGAGCTCTATTCCCCAAACAAAAGACATAAGAACAGATCTCTATACTTTTCCAGTGCCTTGCTTTCACTGATTCTCCAATCAATATTACCCCAGCCCATCCCAATTACAACCCAAATTACAACATTGGAATTGTGCGGCTGTTTTTGCATATGGGTACTCTAGTACTTCAATAAGCAATCACACTAGCTTAATGCAGCTGTCTGTGATTCTAGATTCCTTTTGTTGCAGAAGTTTTACCTTACAGGTTAGCTCTCTCCCCTGGCACTGCAAACTATGGCCCCCCGCGCTATTCTAACCAGTCACACTGATAACATTCACTCTACTTTCAAAACTATCGTTTCACCCTTCTACTGTACTGGGGTCACACTGACCATAGAAAGAGCTGAAAGAATTCCCAGGGGGCTGCACTGTTTTGAGGTTAGCTGGGTGTAGCCGCCAGCACACAGCACCCCCCACCCATAAACTTTGCCAGAATTTACTCTCTCCTGTTGATGCACTGCTGCTTCTAACACCCAACGTTCCCAAGATTGTCCCTTAGCTTGGCCCCACTGCACCCCTCAGCCAGGACACCCCAGACCATTTTTGTCTCTGCAATTCCTTAGCTTTAGTATCATGCCTGGGAAGGGTATACCCACCTTGCCACATTTTCTGCCCCTACAATAAAACAGCTTCATTATCATCCATTAGAGATTGGTCACAGCCAACTCTGTCCAAGATCTGTCCCTGCAGTGCTAAAGTCTCAATTATGGAGCACACTCATTGCTGGCAGCAACCCCATCTAACAAGTGCCACAGAGGACACCCCAGAGCTAAGAAAAATACACACCCCAGGTTATTACCCTAAGGGTTGTGTGCTCTGCCCCAGATGTTTTCCCCCAAAGTGAACCAAAACCCACATTTTTAACTTTTTAATCCCCTGAATTGCTCCCCCCATGAAGAGTACCTTTTGCTAATTTTCCTGCTTCACTCTAATTCCAGATAATGGCGCCTGTTTTAAGCTCCGCCTCCTCCATTCATTGCTACTGTTGTGTGTGGCAATTATGTCATTACCACACCTATGTAATGACTAATTGCCCACCATCTTACAGAGAGGGACAGCAAAAAAAACAGTTTTCCAGGACGTTTGGAATAGCCGAAATAGCCGAAACGATGGGTTAAAAGTAGTTTTTTAACCCCCAAACAACCATATTTTGGGAAACCAAAAAAAAAACAAGTTTTTTAAATAATTTTGTAATATGAATACATTAATATCAGACCTGTAATATCAATTCTGTACATTTTTTTTTAATTTTTTTTCCCTTAAAAAAATCTAAAATGGCAGAAGTGGTCACAGAATTTTTCACATTAAAAAAAAAAAAAAAAAAAAATTAATAACAATTAATTATTAATATTTAAAGATTGTTCCATTGAAATGCATTGGAGAGCGCCAGGTAGCGAGAGGTCATACCTGTCGCTGTTCGAGGTCGGACGCTGGCGCTGTGGGCTGAGGCTGGAATAATGATGAATGAGTCGCTATATGGCGCTATCTCAGTCGCTAAGCAGGATTGCCTTGATAAATGTGTGATTGTGGTGGGGAGCCGGCGTTCTCGTGGCGGGGCCGTCATTACCGGCCGCTCACCAGTCGCTACCTGTCGCTATTCCTTCATAAATAAGGGCCTATGTCTTTTATAGCCTCTTATTCTCAAGCATTGTCCTTTATTTAGCTCCATCCATCTATTATCCATCCTAATAACTCTGACCAGCTTCCCAGTCCCTGCTGAAGAAAAGCATTCCCATAGCATGATGCTGTAGGTCCAGTGTTATGTGCAGTGTTAACTTTCCTCTACACACACATAGCATTTGGCTGTCCCCTAAATACATTGATGCAAACTGCAAACATACTTTTTATGGCTTGATTTCCTCTTCTCACCCTTCCATAAAGGCCAAATTTGTGGAGTACACAACTAATAGTTGCACTGTGGGCAGATTCTCCCTCCTAAACTGTGGATCTCTGCATCTCCTCCAGAGTGACCCTCTTTGCTGCCTCTGATATTAGTGCTCTCCTTGTGTGGGCTGTCATTTTAGGTGGACAGCCATGTTTGCAGTTGTGCCATACTCTTTCCATTTATGGATGAAGGATTGAACAGTGTTCCATGAGATGCTCAAAAATCTGGCTATTTTTGTATAACCTAACCCTGCAATATGTCACAAATTTGTGCCTGAGCTGTCTGGTGTGTTCCTTGGTTTTCATGATGCTGTTTGTTCACTAATTTTCTCTAACAAACCTCTGATGCCTTCATGGAACATTTGTAGTTGCACTGAGAATAAATTTGATACAGGTGGACTCTATTTTCTAATTGGGTGGCCTTAGAAGGCACTTGGTCACACTGGATTTCTATGTGGGGCATACAGTGGGCTAAATAAAAATGAACACCCCACTTCTAGGGTCAAGTGAAAATGCTGCCCATTATTTTTCATGAGCTAGTTCATATTTCTACGCAGCATACATATGTGAAATGGCCCATTAAAAATAATAGGTAGCATTTTCCCTTGTGTAGTGAATGCGTTGCCCAAAGCAGAACAAGCGGAGAGGTGTGAATAGAGCCTTAGAAATTTGGATAAGCATGTACAATTTTCTTTACACTTACTTGCTACTTTGTTTCTCTCTGTCATATAAAAACTTTCACGGGTGCTGTGCTCTGGGCTTGTGTGCACTTACTGCCTGTGTTTGTCTTACTGCATGGATGGGCTAAAAGGAACATTTCCTATGCGTTCACAAGCATACAATGGCCATAAATGTCCAAATATCCCCCCAAAAAAATCTCAATAAAATACATTTAAAGGAGCACTATTGCGAAATTGTGTAATAATCCATATAAATTGTCTAAAATTGTCTAAAAATCCATATAAACACCTTGGCTAATGAAAGAAGGGGTCACTTATACACCTGAACTGAATAAAACTCCCACCAAGCTTGTGGTTTTCTTCTCCTGGTAGGAATAAAATCCAGGTTATCCGGGGTAACAGGTTTAGTCAATGAGGGATGACAGAGCCTGTCACCCGTTTCCTCTTTCTACTATTAAAATAAAAAAAAATGTATATTTTCTGATAACCGGATGTATAAGTCACCCCTCCACTCACCATCTAGCATATTTATATGGATTTTTATTATTGGCCAACTTTTCCTGATGCTCCTTTAAGTTTTTTAGTTTTAAAAATGTGGAAAAGTTTAGGGATATGTATCATTTTTCAAGGCCTTGTATATTTCTAAATCGTCCACACCAGTGCCAGAAAAAGAAAATGTGGAAGTGGGAATTACCTTCAATAAGCTGATCCATTGAGATGATCTTTTTGATTCCATCCACTGTATAGATTGTTCTCACTCCTTGTGGTAAATTGACATTGTCAGAAAGAGTTCTGGTCAGATCAGCCAGGAGAGCTTCAAAAGATCGGAAACGATCAGGAGAAATGGCGTAGACAATCCCTTTAAAATATCGGTCACCATTGCGATAAAATCTGACTTTCTTGGCTTTCTTTTCTGAGCTCAGGGCTTGAAGAGTGCGGGTTCGGTAAAAACTGCAATGGGCACTATGAGTAGGGCTTGGCAAACCATTAGCTCGGGAAGCTTTGCTGTACCTTTGAGCTTTGTCACGTTCATCAAAATGTTCGAAATCCATGTCTAGTCCCAAGGACATTCCAGAAATTCTGTTGAGGAAAAGGAAATATTGTTCACAAGGAAACGAGAAACACCAAAGAGTATAAATAGGGGGTATTGTCATATAATTGTTCTAAATGCTTAACGTGGGCTTTGATGAACAATCTTTTTCACTTTAGCAGAGTTACTATTTTCGAAACGCAGTGACTAACATTGCTTCGTGTCCATTCATATTGTAAAACCATCAATAAAGCCTTTTCTTATGTAAATACTTAACAAAGCTTCAATACTTAAAATAAACCTTTCAATATAAGTCACTGAACTGAATAGTCCTTGCTGTAGTTTACCTGACAACCATTGGAATAAATTACCATACATACAATTTACGTGGGTTACATTTATCTTTCTACTTTACAGGCAGCAATATTTTATATATTGTCTTGGTAATGTGCATATTAACTCGTTTTGTTATTGTGAGTCCCCCCCACAATGCTAAGTGATTAATCCAAAAGATATGGAGAGGCTTGGCTTATTTAGGATGCAGTCTTTTTGACTCCATACACAAAAAATACCTCCTGCACCTATTTAGGTGTTGTCATGGTGCAGTGCTTTACTAACTCCCAAATAGACACAGGCTATATACCAGTGTGGGTGTAGATATCAGGGTCGGATTAAGTGTGGTAGAGGCCCCTGAGCATAATATCTGGTGAAGGCCCCTGATGCAGTATTTTTTTTCCATTATAGCGAATGTCCAGTGTCTTCATAGCCCCCACCCTGGTTAACTTCCGCTGGTGCTGAGGCAGGACAGGGGTTTACAAAAAAATAATGTACCATGCTCTTGCAGCCTCTAGCCTCTTTGGGTCCAGAAAACAACGTCTCCAAATCATCCAGGAATCAATGCATCTTGCCTAGGGTTGGTAAAGTCCCGAGTGCTGGATCTCCAGACCTCATTAAAAAAAGGGGAGAACCTTTGATATACACCTCTGCAAGGGCATGTAGATCAAGGCCAAACGGTCCAAGCGGCGGTAATGCAAAGTCCCAGTACCATTGCTAGGGGGGCTTGATCTACAACTGAAAGTCTTAGCTATATTCCCTGCGGGTTTGGGCTTCCTAGCCCTCGTAGTCCCGAAGAACCGAGGTGGCAAATTTGGTGGAGGCCCTCTCGCAAGGCAAATGTTTGAGGCCCAGGGGCGCACCCTGCCTATAATCTGGCCCTGATTAAAAAAAAAATATATATATATGTTTTTGTTTCTGGAGTGAAAATGGCTCTGGAAACTCAGTGAGCTGGTCTCCAAAAATTGTCAAGAAAGTCCCAGAATTAGCCAAACCTCTCCCAACCTCTGGGTTTCCCAAAGCATTTTGTGTTTTCTAATTTAAGAAGTTCTTGGGCATAATAGAGAGTGAGGGTTTATTTAAGGGGTTATTATGTGGCAGTATGCACCAGTTCTAGAGGACTTTCTCCTTAAAGGGACAGTCCAGGCAATAGCAATAAAAAGTCAGCAAGGTGATTTTAATCCTGTCCCATGTGCCTCTCTTCTATTTCCTGCAGAGTGCTGTAGATGCTGTAGCAGGGCTCCTATGTTTGCTCTTCCTTCCCTTTCCATTTACTATGACCACACTCCAAAAATGGTCATACAGTCTTTGCCCACACTGGGAGCATTGAGGGACATAGGGAGCTGTGCTCCCACATCTGCGGTGGTCATGGAGAAATGGAATTAACTTTGGAGCCCTGCTACAGCATGTATAGTGCACTGCAGTAAATGAGAGGCACATGGGACAGGCTTCAGGTAAGCTCCATGCTGACCTATTATTTCCATTGCAAGCTCATGCTGTCTGCACCTCCAAAATATCTCCATAATCTCTTGTGGTAGAAACAACAAGACCTGGGCCGATTGATTTCCTCCCCCTGGGGCATCCGAATTCGGGATTCCCCGCTGTTTGAAACCCCCCAGGTCGCCCATACACTTACCTTCACCACAAGCCACCGCCACATCCCCGCTATCCCTCTAGCAGGGTGCGTGCACGCACCAGGCATTTGTGAATGGCCGTCACGGGCACGCTCCCTGTTAGAGGGTAGCGGGGGATGCGACCGCCAGCGTGCTCAGGGCCGGGAGCCTTAGATGTAGGGACGGCAGCGGATCCGAGCTCGCTGACTGCGAGCTTGCTCGAAGAGGTGAGTCTGTTTCGACGACTTAAAGTGGACCTAAACCCACAGTAGATGGCCCTGGAATCTTTTGGCTAGACTCGCCCCTTAGCCGAGTCTTAGCC
The DNA here is from genome assembly GCA_027917425.1 of Gastrophryne carolinensis. Classification (NCBI taxonomy): domain Eukaryota; kingdom Metazoa; phylum Chordata; class Amphibia; order Anura; family Microhylidae; genus Gastrophryne; species Gastrophryne carolinensis. Next base: position 84,740,306 of record CM051236.1, read on the forward strand.
AATATTGACAAGCGCAGCCAAGCTTGCTGATTGGACGAGAGCCTATACGCACGCCAATGGACTGGAACTGTCCTGGGCAAAATAATTCTGTCTGCATCTGTTCTGGGCAAAATATTTCAGTCCCTGTCTAAATCTGTCCTGGCCAAAATGATTCTGTGTCTAATACCACATATTTGAATGTCCAGGTTTCAATTTTGTATCGAGTTTATTACCCGGCCCTTTTAAGGCAACCAGAATGCAGATGTGGCCTGAAAATGACTTTGACACCCCTGGTCTAAATGCTACTCTGATGCCTCCCCCCTCTGTCAATCATTGCACTGGCTACCCATACAGTCCAGGATATAGTTTAAACTGTTCCTTCCCACCCATAAAGCTCACCATGGTGCTGCATCCCCCTACATCCCCTCCCTTATTTCAGTTTACCTCCCTACACCTCTGCAACAGCTAACACCACCATAATTTGGACTTCTCACTCTCATTTACAAGACTTCTACCGAGCTGCGGCAATTCTATGGAATGCCCTACACCCAACAATTACATCAACTCACAACCTCAATAATTTTAGATGCTCCCTAAAAATTCCTTTTTTAGTCTAGCCTACCACATTCCCTTATCTAACTCTACTTCTCTAACCCATCTTCTACATCAGTTTTCTGACCCATCATCAAGCAAAGTCACCACATCTTTTGCACCCAAAAAAGCACCAAATCAGCTTGTGGATGGCCTGTACAGATTACATATACATTTATTTATTTCTAAGAGGGCTGGACCTTGATACTTTAGTAAAAATGTGTTTTTTTATTCTGCTTTTTTATTCAAGGGATTATTTACAGAAAGATTAACATGTGTACTATTAGGGAATCTATGGTTTGTGGGGTATTCTAAATGTAAAGGGTTGTTTTGTTGAAAATTGCAAGGTGCGCACATTGTCTGCAGAGCTGAAATTTTCAAGTAAAATTATCCATACACGCATGCTTTACTGTTTGGCAACTCTTCCCTTGACAGGACCTATGCATGTTGGGTTCTTTTCGGGGACCTTGCTTTTTCAGATTTAACTTTCTATTTGCATATGGTTTTTTTAGGAAAATGTGGCTTTGATTCAGCTTTTTTATTCTTTTTTTAATGCAACCAAAGTATTAATTGAGGGATTACTTCCAGAAAACTGTGCCCACATCAACAAGCCTGGTACACATAGAAAGCTTAAGGTGAGTACTTCCAGAGAATATATTTCAAATGTAAAGGGTTGTTTTTCTTTAAAAACTGCAAGGTGCGAACAGCAGTTGTGTTTTATCTGAAAATCTCTCAAATCGCTGTTTCGTTTGGGGGAGCCGTTGTAACCGGGAGAAATGGGGCTTTTACATGCAATAAAATTTTATTGAAATTATTGAAGATTTGTAGATATATTACAATTATTTTTTATTTCACCCCAAAATATTGAGAATACACTTAAAAATGACAAACAAAACATTGCATGTTAAAGCCCAGACTCTGATGAAAAAAAAGCAAAGTATATAATTTTCCTGGGAAATCTTTGGAAATCCATTCAGAAACCACAGTTGAACATGTGTAATGCAAAATAGTGAAAATGGACTGGCAAAAGAGGTGACAAAAACTCAAGGTAGGCTGCCAGTTAAAGGGTTAATGCTCTGGAAGCAACACACGTGAGAATTACTTAATTAAAGATGGATCAGATGGATAACCCATACAAATCAAATCAGTCTCAGCTGTCAGGAAGATTTAACAAAATGACAACCGCTATATAAAGTACAGTGTACTGGCTGTGTGCTGCTTTATAAAAAGAAGGCGTACTGGAAACAAGTATATATATATATATATATATATATATATATATATATATATGCCGCCTCATTGCTCCATACGCTCTGCAGCCTCTTCCCTAACTCCGAATATGTTACTGAGAAACATTCCTGCGCAGAAGCGTCACTTCTCATTTCACTTTCTTCTGACATTTCAAATCTCTTTATGATCCTATGAGACTCGTTGCATTTTCCAGCTCCAGTCCCGGTCTATCACCAGCGGCTGGGGATTCGACTTCCACAAAATTTGAGCTAACCCCAACAACCTCTCTATAGCGTGACTGAGATTTAAAGTGACAATAAAACAGTACATTGAAAGCAGGAATCAAAGCACAGTAGCATGCAATAAGAAAAGCTACTATGTGTATAACAATATACAAGTGTGAATAGATACTGTAGATGATCATCATTAATTTATTGCTAGTGATGGTCCTGGGCCATGGAGATAGTAACCCTCCCCATACGGCAACCCTTGAGCCGCACATTTGGGAAATGGTTATGGTAAATCCTATATACAATATACTTACTATAGCAATTATTGGTTGGTTTTCTAATATGACATCTGCAATACTTTGTGCTTTTACGAGGGGCGGGCAGGCCATAGGGAGACCCTGGACAATGCTTTGGGGCCAGTTGGGCTGCTGCTTTTAAAACCCACATTCAATCTCTGTCCCTCTTAGTCTTCCTCTCAGCCCCCTGTACCCACAAGCTAAGAAACCCCAGCCCTCAATGCTGTAGCTCCAGCATCATGGTTGGAAGGGGCATCTCAGTAGGCATGTCTCTGGCCGGCCAGGGGCTGGTAAAATTGAGGGCTGATATTTGGCCCCAGTCCGCCACTGCCCAGTACAGTATGTTCTGGTTTAGCTTGTCTGTGCAGGTTGAGACATGTCAGGATCTCTCTGTCCCTTGATGCACCATGACATACCCAGCTCAGCCAATACCAAGATACTGAAGCAACGAAAATATATACATAATCTAAGATTAAGTGATGCTTTGAAATTGCCTTTTGTCACCCAGATGCCCAGTGAACAAGTCCATGGTGACGAAACACGTCTGGGGCAGAGCTAAGCAACATGCTGCTTTGTTGATTTCCTTTCAGTTGACTTTCGATTCCGACCTGCGAGACATATCGCTGTCTGCCGATATCCGCGGCCGGGGAAAGTGGCCAGTCTTGAGAGAAGGGGTGAGTCATTTTTCACTGATATTGAACCATTTGTGAGTGGACTTTAGCTGGTAAGCACAAAAAAAAAAAAAAAACGGGACTTTGGCACTTCCCTATTTTTAAACAATATCACACTATTTTGTGTTTTTATTTTTCCTTTCCTCGCATGTATGAGTCTATGGGATATCATTTGATTACTATAAATATCGATTCATGAATGGAGGAATAAGAGGAAAAGAAGGTTTTATTTCAAGTGGATCTACACTGTGATTGTCTATCTAAGGAAAACATTTAATCATTTTATTCTGGTACAAGCAAAATTGGTGATGGGCCCTGGTGCACAAAGTGTTTGAAGTGTGTTGCATGACACATTGGGGTGATCCAATCAAGAATTTTGAAAATAAATATTTTGGACTGCCTTTTAAAAATGTATATGATTAAGATTGTTGATTAATTTACTTGCACTGAGCATAACCATAATAGTATAATAATGTTTTCAGTTTTTCGCATAAGTGGCCTCGAAGGTTTCACAGACATGGCTTTGTTCTTGAAATCATTCTACAACAACCTCAAAAACTCCAAACAACGTCAAGCTTCCAGGTGTAGACTGGAGCAGAGGCCTGCTGAGACCTCAAATAACGTGTCAAATATGTTAGCTCAGCATCTGACACTCTCAGATAATGCTCACCGGCAGATCAGAATAGTGGCAGTACCAGCATCAGAATAGTGGCAGCACCAGCATCAGAATAGTGGCAGTACCAGCATCAGAATAGTGGCAGTACCAGTATCAGAATAGTGGCAGTACCAGCATCAGAATACTGGCAGTACCAGCATCAGAATACTGGCAGTACCAGCATCAGAATAGTGGCAGTACCAGCATCAGAATACTGGCAGTACCAGTATCAGAATAGTGGCAGTACCAGCATCAGAATGGTGGCAGTACCAGCATCAGAATACTGGCAGTACCAGCATCAGAATAGTGGCGGTACCAGCATCAGAATAGTGGCGGTACCAGCATCAGAATGGTGGCAGTACCAGCATCAGAATAGTGGCAGTACCAGCATCAGAATACTGGCAGTACCAGCATCAGAATACTGGCAGTACCAGCATCAGAATAGTGGCAGTACCAGCATCAGAATACTGGCAGTACCAGTATCAGAATAGTGGCAGTACCAGCATCAGAATGGTGGCAGTACCAGCATCAGAATAGTGGCGGTACCAGCATCAGAATGGTGGCAGTACCAGCATCAGAATAGTGGCAGTACCAGCATCAGAATACTGGCAGTACCAGTATCAGAATAGTGGCAGTACCAGCATCAGAATGGTGGCAGTACCAGCATCAGAATAGTGGCGGTACCAGCATCAGAATAGTGGCAGTACCAGCATCAGAATAGTGGCAGTACCAGTATCAGAATAGTGGCAGTACCAGCATCAGAATACTGGCAGTACCAGCATCAGAATACTGGCAGTACCAGCATCAGAATAGTGGCAGTACCAGCATCAGAATACTGGCAGTACCAGTATCAGAATAGTGGCAGTACCAGCATCAGAATGGTGGCAGTACCAGCATCAGAATAGTGGCGGTACCAGCATCAGAATGGTGGCTGTACCAGCATCAGAATAGTGGCAGTACCAGCATCAGAATAGTGGCAGTACCAGCATCAGAATACTGGCAGTACCAGTATCAGAATAGTGGCAGTACCAGCATCAGAATGGTGGCAGTACCAGCATCAGAATAGTGGCAGTACCAGCATCAGAATAGTGGCAGTACCAGCATCAGAATGGTGGCAGTACCAGCATCAGAATAGTGGCAGTACCAGCATCAGAATAGTGGCAGTACCAGCATCAGAATAGTGGCAGTACCAGCATCAGAATAGTGGCAGTACCAGTATCAGAATAGTGGCAGTACCAGCATCAGAATAGTGGCAGTACCAGCATCAGAATAGTGGCAGTACCAGCATCAGAATAGTGGCAGTACCAGCATCAGAATAGTGGCAGTACCAGCATCAGAATAGTGGCAGTACCAGCATCAGAATAGTGGCAGTACCAGCATCAGAATAGTGGCAGTACCAGCATCAGAATAGTGGCAGTACCAGTATCAGAATAGTCGCAGTACCAGGGGACTTTACCAGTGCATTTAACTTCCAGAAATTGCTCTGCAACAAAGATATAAACATCTGGGGTGCTAATAGATGAGAAATGACACAGAATGTGGTTTCTTCTACAACTACCTGCATTAGCCTATAGGAGTCACTTAGGCTACAATCAGTTTGCTATGGAAGTAGCCAGAACTGAAAAAGATCTTTGATTATGGCAATCGGGAGCGTAACCACACCCCAGCAGCGGGCGCACTCCCATCCCCGGCCTATATGAATGGCTGTTGGGGGGAGCGCTCGCACAACATAAAGATGCTGAGGATGTGGCCGCCCGGTGTTTACAATGGTGAGAGAATCAGGAAGCAGGTGAGTTCTGCAGTGCCCTCACACAGAAGTGAATCGTGATTTGGAATGCCCCAGGGGAAAGTCTTTTAGGTTCTAGGGTCAGCTGCATTGGATTTTGTTCCAATTGAAAAGCATACATTAAACTCTCACCCTGCCACCCTCTCCTGGCACTGGGGCAGGATGGGGGGGCTACAAAGAAAAAGAAGCCCTTACCTCAGCCATGGTCAAGCGCCATTTCCCAGGGCACAAGCGGCAGACGCACAGAAAGACACAAATGGGCATCCCCCGGGTCTGTGCATGCGCCTGCCGCACATTTATTTCAATGGGCAGTGGGCGTGCGCATGGGGGATGCCGCCTTGTGTCTGTGCAGCTGCTGTCTGTGCTCTAGTGAAAGGGGCTTGACCATGGCTGAGGTAAGTGTTTCTTTTACTTTATAGCCCCCATCCTGACTCCCATGACTCGCCATGAGAGGGTTGCAGGGCAGGGGGTTGTTTCTTGAATGGACTTCCGCTTTAAGTGGGTTTAACACTTTACTGGTTCTAAGGAAATGTTGTACAGGGGGAAGCAACCAGGGAACCAAAATGCCCAAAACAGACCTAGGAAGGCAGATTAAGGGGACCCGAGAAGGGAGCTGCAGGCCCTGGCGCCATAAAGCTGCTTGTGTGACTATGATCCCTGTTATCTCTGCTGGAGTGGACACTAGAGCTTCTGGAAATGCTAAAGGGAGTTGTGCATTGCTGTGTTTTGAGAATTCATGTTGGAATTACCGTAGCACTAATAAAATAATTGGAAACTACAAGAGATCGATCTGTGACTCCGTGGGGCTCATACCACACAGGACACCTCAGGGCCAGGCAGAACCCCCAATGACTGGCTGTTCTGATGGTGTGTCGGGATGTAAGGAAACACATATGTAATCTCTAAAGATTGTAAGAATGATATATTAATGTGCTAATAAAAAGCCTATCAAGGGTCAGGCAAGCTTTTGTTCAATGGTCAGGAGCCCTGCGTTGTGTCAGTGGGACCCTCATTCCATCTGCTGGCAAACAATACTCCTATTCCTATTGAGTGGTCGCTGTGAATGGTCATTGTCTTTACTGGCTTCACACATCTGCCAAGGCTGCATATGTCCTATTGATCAGCTTTATGGGCTGTGTTCTTTTACCTGAATGGACTGCAGCCACCATTATATATGATTTGTATTCATCTTAGGGAAGATGTTATAAACAGTTTGTCTAGTAGATAAAGCAGTCTACTGTATAAACTGTATATACGTGCACAGATATCAAGCATTACCATGAACATGATGGAACTTACATGATACAGTAACTAAAGCAAAGTTCCAGTTTGCAATAATTCTGCTACTTTATTGAAGGAACTCCTCAGCCAATAAAAATTGGACACCTAATGTCTGGCGGCACATGGATGAATTCCATACACTGTTAGCAGAGCTGTCAGGAGTCCCTTAAAGTGGACCATCACCCTCCCGTGATCGGCCCGGGAATCTATAAGATTCCCGGGCCGATCACCTCCCTCCCCACGGGACATCCGAGATCGGGATGTCCCGCGGGGTGAAACCCCCCCAAACGCCCCAAATCCCCTTACCTTGTCTTCGGCTGCGGCCTTCCTCGCGCCCCTCTAGACGTGCGCGCGCCCGCGCCAGCCGTCTGTGAATGGCCGGCGCGGGCGCGCGCGCATCAAGAGTGACGCGTGGGAGGCGGCGGCGGAGGAACCGCTTGTCTGTTGCTGTCAGATCGCTTGTCCGTTGCTGTCAGATCGCGGGGAGAGGTGAGTTTTCCGCGTGATCGGGGGGGTTTCACACAGCGGGGCACCCCGATCGGGGGTGCCGCACCGAAGTGGACCAAGACCCAGGATAGTCAAAATCCTGGGTGTTGGTCCACTTTAAATTGGACCTTTCACCAGGATTATGACTATCCTGGTGATAGGTCCTTGCCCCAGAGCACTACAAATTGAAATGCCCTGCTGTGTAACCCCCCCCCCCCCAGATCGTCCACTCCAATCCACATTTCTGCTGTTACCACACCGCATATGCAAGAGCTCATCCAATCAGCGGTTTATCCCACACATACTAATTCTAGCCATAAAGCCATTGTTTTAAACAGCGCGCCGGCATAGGGATCGCTGGCACGGCGTGTCCTGTATGTGGGCTGTACTGGCACTTGTCTTGTCATTGCTGGTCCATATCTAGATCAGCATCCAGTATACTGCAAAATACAATTGTTTTATTGCATGGCAATACCCAATAGCAGCAGATAGGTGGGTTGAAATGTGTCACCTTGAAATTATGTTATGCCAGGATTTTCCCCCCTTTCTTTTTCATGCGATTTTATTGACGATCCATTGACTATTGTTTTTTTGGGGGGGGAGGGTATGGGGTACAGATGGCCATTATATGCTTGCGCACACATGGGATTTCTTACATAGTTGCATAGTTAATGCAGTTGAAAAAAGACATATGCCCATCAAGTTCAATCAAGGGTCGCGGAAATGTTATTTTCTTCTAAATAAGCATCTAATCCTTTATTGAAGCTGTCAGCTGTTGATGCTGTAACAAGCTTCTGTGTGAGGCCATTCCACAGATTTATAGTTCTTCTGGTAAAGAATAATTGTCGCCTCCGGAGACTGAATATTTTTTTTCCAGTAGGAGGGAGTGCCTCCTTGTCTCTAGAGAGGATTTTACCTGAAATAGTGTTTCCCAATATTTTTTGGCTTGCCAATTTATATATTCATACAAGTTAATTATGTTCCCACCTCAGATGTCTCCTATCAAGACTAAACCAATTTAAATCCCATAATCTTTCTTCATAACTAAGATCCTTCATTCCTCTTATTAGTTTGGTGGCTCTCCTCTGCACCCTTTGCATTGTCAGGGCATCCTTTCGAGTCGGTGCCCAGAACTGGACGGCATATTCCAGGTGAGGGCGCACCAGTGCCTTGTAAAGAGGCAAAATTACATCCTAATCCCATTATTCCATGCATCTTTTAATGCCTGGTAATATTTTGGTGGCCCCTTTTGGCCTGAACAACATGTGGGTCTGGAAAGGGTGTTCTAAGCCAGTGGTGGGAAGTCACATTCAGAAATATAGTTGATACACATTTGTGGATTAATTTGAAAGGGCTTTTGATATCATATTGGTGAACTAATTGTCACTTGGAGTTTTTTCTTCAATTGCTCTGTGCCTACGGTGGACACCTTAATAAAGGTTAAGGTTATATAACTATATTTTATAGTACAGGGGCCCCCAAACTTTCTTACCCCACATTTACCACATTTACTGTCTTTCTGCAAATACATGCAATAGCGTTTTATCACAGATTCCCTCAGCTACCATGAATTAATGGGGAGACTGTATGTGGATCCCCTCAGCCCACAACAAAATGAGTATCCGCATACATTCCATCCCCTAAAAATACAGTAAGCCAAGCAGACACTGTTTCCCCAGCCCTAAATGTCTGCATCACTCTCTCGTTCTTATCTACAGTCCCTCCATCTACTTAAAGCGGACCTTCACTCTAAATAAGAGTCTATCTTATATGTTTCCCACACCCTGTACATACAGATTGCTCACATTAAAAATCATCCTACCTGCATCTACTGCATTTTATAAGCCTTTAAACATCCAAGATGGCGGCTTATGGAAGCTGCCATTTTTGCAGGCAGCCTGCAAACAGGAAGTGCCTGCAAACAGGAAGTGACTGTGCTGCTCTGCATTCTGGGACTGCTGACCTTTCCCTGACCCCAGCTCTGCTCTGTCTGAGCAAAGCACAGCTATAACCCGCCCCCCTGTACCTTATCCCACTCTCCTCTCCTCAGTAAGTGTGATGCTTCTGAGTCAAGATGGCGGCGCCCGTATCCTAAATTCCCGAACAGAGTTGCAGCCCAGTGGGGGAAAGTATAATAAATTAGTGACTAAACATGTAAAATATATTAATTTTAGATGCTGAGGAATTGTTTTTTAAGAGTTTGGGCTTTTTCATTAAATCATGGTGAAGGTCCGGTTTAATGTTTTGCTTTTCTATGTCCTGTCCCTTTCTCCCTTTCTGTACGCTCTTTTTTTCCTGTGTCCCCTATTTCTCTCTCTCCCAATATCTTCTCTCCATCTTCTGTACTTTCTCTCTCTCTATGTTCCGCCTTACCTTCCTTCCAAATTGTTCTGCGTTCCCTCCTTCTTCCCCCTCTCCATGGATCTCTATTTACCAGTATTCCCTCTATAGCTAACTCTCTATCTTGTCTACGTTCCCTCTATCTACTTCAATCTTTCTTGCTCTTTTGTGCTCCCCGTTTTCCATGCTCTCTATGTTTTCATCCCATCTCAATCTCTCTTTCTCTGTTCCTCCATATTTCGGGCTCTCATCATTTTTCCTCTGTCTCCCTTATTGTTTTCAGCATTTCTTTCATCTCTCTCTTTATTTTCTACATTACTTGTTATTTATTTTGTGCTTTTCTGTTATCTTCGGTTAACTCTTTTTTCCAGTTTCTCCATCTTTCCCTATGTTCCCTCCATGTCTTTTCCACATTCTCTCTCTCTCTTTATTTTCTACAATCCTTGTTTTCATATCGCTTTTCTCTCTGTCTTTTCCAACTTGCTTTAATGCTCCTCACTTTGCTGTGCCAACCCCCAATATATCTATTTTCAGTACACCCTCCATCTTTCTCTCTCTCTCTTTCTATCCTTTCAATAACATTCTCTCCATCTCTCATCCATTTCCCTTTGACACTCTTCTCCCACCTTCACATCACATGTCTCTATTGTGGTTTGAGTGTATATGTGTTTGTGTAGGCCCCATCCTGAAATTCTGCAGAAAGCAACATTAAAGCTGGACTTGGCCCTCTTTTTTTAGTAAATATATGTATGTATAAATGTAATAAAATAAAAACAAAATGGCCGTAAGAAATGGGCAGCACTTTGCAGAGATGCCTCCCCAACCCAGCTGTTTATTGAGATAAATGTCTGGTGCAGTCATCACCAATTTGCTGCGTCGCTCTGCACACTGCAGTGTGTTCTGCATTCATAAATGCTGTGTGACGGGAAACATCATTTGTCACAAGATGCAAAAATAGACGTGATGACATGTCAGTCACGGGCTCGTCCTGTCATTTTATGTTATATGATCTAATTCTTTTACGATAAAGTTGTACAATCTATAAAAGAGACGCAAGACGCTTGCTTGAATTTCAAACCAATGCTCCTGAAACACAGCCATCCTGTTTTAGGTTTGAGACTGGATTAATTTGTTTAATATTTCAGCTGCACAAATGCACAAAAAGAAGATATCACTATGGAACATGCAGGAAACAGAAGAAAAAATTAAGAAGACCCAGTATTAAAACATGTCTGTTTACCTTTATCCCTAAGTAATACAATGTATAAGGCAGTCTTCGTTAGTATAGTGGTCAGTATCCCCGCCTGTCACGCGCGAGACCGGGGTTCAATTCCCCGACGGGGAGATGGCGTTTCATTTAAGGACACAGCGGGATCTCCAGCCAGATAATTTGGTGATAGAAATCTTTATATATATCTTCTTACACTTTAGGATTAACTTTGGGGTCAGTTTTTGGATTAGTTTAGGTGTACATTTTTTACATGTCAGTTTATGGTATACACATATTGTCTTAATTAACACTGTGTCGTTTTTCACAGTTATTTTTTGATTAGAGGTTGTTTGATTGTTTGTATTGATTCATATCACTGGTTTACATATATATTTTTGTACTTGTATTATTATATGCACAACGGCACTTTTTTCTGGCTTGAGATTTTTCCCGTTGAGTAATTATGGTTTTTAGTAATTGTTGGATGAGCTCTATTTTAATCATGATGTAAATAAATAAATTTACAATTTGAAATATATATTATTGTTACATGCCTTGATTGAATTTTGAATACATAGATTGGTGGTGCAATTTATTGGTGTCCGTTTCTGTGGGGTACTGGGCCCCACACCATATTTGTTTGCAAATTTAAATTGCCTACCTTGGGACACCATCTTTTTGCACACTAATCTTGTTGTAATCTTTATCTGAAGGGTGGTGCAGGGACAGCTTAATTATTGGTTTCTACTAATACAATGTATAAGATTAGATTGGCCAACGCCACTCTGTGTCTGTCAGTTATGTAGTCAGTAGTAGTCATGGCTGCATTAGCTGGCATCTGGGGTCTTCAGATGGAGCAGCTGCACAGGACACCATCACTCAAGGAGAAGCAATTGGATGCCAGATTGTTTTTTATTTCTTTTTTTTATACCTGGATTTATCTGGCTGTGTTTTTTTTTTTATTTTGGCAAATGGATTGCCACCGTCTGGTCTGGAGAAGGGACTCAGCTCAGACATTGACAGATTGCTCTTTGGGGCTTCATTGAAGGGTGCCTGCTCACCCAGATTTATATGTTAGGGGTGGAAGGTCCATTGTTTTGTCCTAGGGGGTGCCATCCTGGAGTCTTGCACAGGGCTTTCCCTGGTAGTAGTCAAGAAGTAGGAAAATTAAGTAAGACAAAGAAGGTTGACTCATTGCCAACATTTATTTGTAACTAGTATAAAGGGGTCACTGGGGTTCACTTGCATTTGCTTTTCTAAACCTCAGGGCACACTTCACATTTACTGCTGAGCTTCAGATTTTGCTCAAATATTCTCAATTCAGTTCAGTTCACACAAAACAGAATTTTGCCAAAATTTGGGTCAAATGTGAACACCTCTGTCTTTTTGTATGCAGTGTTTTGCCCATTGCAGAGAGACCAGGAAAAGTGTGTATATGGCGCTTAACTACATCGTGTTGTGAACGACTTAAGATACTCAACCCTGCCTCCTCGTCCATCGCCAATGGTTACCGCCTCCTTTTCCCTCCGATGGGGTGTGCTGTCTATGAGGTTTGAGGAGAAAGCCATGCATGCTCACACCATAAACCCAATTTATGTCTTATATGGGACATTCGGGCATAGCCTGGCAAATCTGGCATCCAATCGGTGCCCTGTGCAGTTGCTACATCCGAAGACTCCAAAAGCCAGCCATGATTATTACTGTCTACACAACTGACAGACAAAAGGTGGGTCTGGCCAACCTGTGGGTCCCACATTGAAAGACTGCAGAAGGATGAGTTATAAAGCCAAATTTTGAGATTCTTATGCATTAATAGCTTGAGGGGCATCACAAAAACTACCAGTTTTATTAAGGGCCTGGATCAGGTAACTTTCCACCATTGTTGCCCCCTTGAAGGTAGATATAAACTGAAGGTCTGTAAAAATACAAGGGTTGTTTTTCTGTTTATCAGAAATAAAATACTGCAAATTAGAGTGAATGCCAAATGCACACCACTACTCTGGCAAAAATCAAGAACCTTGTGTGTATTATGAACAAACATGTCTTCACAGCCAAGACTACCAGGGTTGCCCGTGGCTATCAGCAAGAACTAGGTTTAGATACAGAACACTCAGAGGGTTAGTGGAGATTTTTAATTAGGACGAGCCCTTAGGCCAATAAAAATAGTTTTATAGTAAATGTATGTGACTGATCTATGCTTATATGGCATGACATGGAATGTATTTACATAGTTACACTGCTTTGTATCGAGGTGTGAAATTCCATTTTATTTTATGAAGCCATTTTAGAGCCTCCAAGGTAATAAAGCCAGATGGCAGCCTGCAAATGAGTTATACTGTAAAAGTATTTATACCAATGTCATACTGAGAAATAGCATGTCATCCTATTTAAGCAGACTGGTAACAGAGGGGTTAAAGAATTAAGGCAACAGGCTGAAACAAAGCATTTCTTGTCTATAAGACCACAAGAAAATTGAGTATGTAACATATTCATCATTTGCTGCATCTTTCCCTAACTGAAAGCAGAATAATTCTAGTGCAGGCCCTTATCATATCCCAGCCTGACCCTTGCAGCACTCATCTTTGTGGTCTACTAGTGAACACAGTGGCATACCTACCAACTTTTCAGGGTGGGAAAGAGGGACAATTGTTAAATTAGTCCATCTTACTCTAGCTGCAACTCTATTCTCTTTGCTGCTCGCCTCATTCTCCATTGCTACTCCCATCTTTTGGTCCCTCTGATGGCTACCAATATCTGAGAGAATTAAGTTTAAAATCCTAAATTAACTCATACCTTCCAACTTTTCAGTTTGGGACAATTGTTAAATTAAGCCAAGCCCCCTTATTGAGAGATAGATAGGAGATGGGCTGTAACAGTTCCAACAATATGAAAACCTTGAATAGGCAACTTAATAATTTATTGATGCAGATCTGCCAAACATACCCCAAAGAGGGACAAATGAGAACAACCCCAAGGCACAATCTGCACTCTGCCCCGGACCTCCTCCCTCCTCCAATCACCTCCTCCCACTCCTGCCTTCAGGACTTCACATACTCCATCTTGTTCCTCTGGAATGACCTCTCTAATACAACTGGAAACTCCCACGAGCCTTCGAGATTTATGTCACAACTTAGTTATTTAGACAAGATTTTTTATCTATCCCAGGCAACAGTGCTGACAACTTCAGAGCACTTGCCATCATGCTTAGTATATAATACACAAAACAATATATTCCCGCACTGCTGAAAACAAATTATCATTATATTAGTATATAATACATATGATCTACCTTTCATCTCCCCTTTCCTTTAGATTGAAAGCCTGCAATAGCATGGTCCACTCTCCTAGTGTATTTTAGTATTACTGTGTATTTAAACCGGACCAACAGCCTGGCACAGTTGAAAAAGAAAACTCCCCGGCGCTCAATTGCTTCATCTGCATGCATGACACTGAATCATTGTCACCACTTAAATTTGCTCCTGCATCCACTTAAAACTGAAACACCACCTTACCAATTTTCTAGTGGTAGCAGCAATTTTGGAGCTTCCTTTCCCAGTATCCCAGCTGTACTGCTCTCTGGATTCAACTGTCATAACTGACAATGCACAGTAACAGAAAACCCAGCAGCACTTCCTGTTTGCAGGCAGCCAGTGGCTACAGGAAATGCAATTTTGTTTTTTTAAATTGAACACAGCAGGAGTTAGAAAAAAGGTAAATGAATTTTATGTGCAGAAATCTGAATTGCCCTGGGGAGGGATGCATATGAGCACTGTTTGTTTTAAGGGTGTTGGTCAGGTTTAAGCATTTGTCACATCTGAATCATGATGGGGCTATCCCACAGCAGGCGGGTAATGACCTAAGAGCAAAGCACCTTCTTGTTGGGGCCTTTGGGGGAGTTTTATGCCCTAGTGTCGGGAAAGAGGGGAGAGAGCTGGTAGGTGACTAGTGTCACTACTAGGGGCAGCTATCTACAGTCTATTGGGCACATCTCAACTGCAGTGGAACATCTGATGAATCATATAGGTGAATCAGTTGCCTATTAATTGCTCAATTTATTGAGCTGACGTGTGTGGAGTGACCCCTGCAAGCTATACAAAAGATTGTTAAATATTCCACTGGTAAAACATAAAGTAATATATACAGCTAATAATTTTTATAAATGAATTGTCCCAAATCAAAACCACACCAATAGTTTTGGAATAGTTGACAGGATATTTTCAAGATGGAAAAGTTTATTAGTCAGTCAAACCCTGCATAGATGATGTATATGATTCTAATGATCCCCACCACCAGCATAATCATACCTGACAGAACTAATATAGGATTGGTATGTTAGGTGGAAAGGCTAAAACTCGCTCTTTTGAGTCCATGTCCCCCTGTCCTTCGCTGTTCTCCTTTGTCCCTCTTTGAGGTGTAAAATGCAGATCTGCATCAATAAATGATTCATTTGCCTATATTGCTGTAACTGTTACAACCTATCTCCTATCCATCAATCAATGAGGAGGCGTGGCCTAATTTAACAACTGTCCCTCTTTTCCACCCTGAAAAGTTGGGAGGTATACATGTCTGATTGGGACTGCAAATAGAAAGAGAAGTAAGGTGAAGGAGAGAGAGAGAGACACCCACAATATAAGAAAGAGAGACATGGGAAAGTGAAAAGAGAAAAAAAAAGAAAAAGAAGAAGAGAAGGAAGGTAGCAAGAGAGATTGTAGGAATGTGCAAAAAGGAGACAGAAAAATGAAGGAGATGCTCACACACATATTGCACATGTAACAATGACATATTCTATTTTTGTCTGTATTATCTTTCCCTCGACTCATTTTTAATTACTACATCCACACTTGTGAATACAACATACAACAGCTATTCCCAGTAGAGTCATTATGCTTAGTCCCTATGTAATCGCTCCCTGTCTACCGAGCCACTTGGTTTACACCAGACAGAATGATATACAGTACACCTATTTAAACTGCTGTTATCCTCCCCTACAAGAAGAATATCCCCTTACTAGAAACTTTCAGGCAATATAATAGAAAAGAAAGAGCAGCAAAATGCATCATCATGCCCATAGTCAGTAGATCATAGCGAGCATGACCTGTTCTAGGTGTGATAATGAGTATATGGCATGTTAAAGGCCTGGGGTGGCCATCAAATGTTGTATACCAATAGGTCTTGTATAGAAAAAGTATATTTTGTTGAAGTCCAACTTCCCACATTTGCTCAAAGCATCTTGCCACTAGAAATGTCCATTTCCTCAGTCTCTTGTGTGACCAATTGCCCTAGCACTCTTTAAGTCTTAATAGGGGTGGCATAAAACACCAAAGGAGCACCTATGGGTGCAGTACAGGGGTGAGCCGGCCATAGGGAGGATGGAGACAATTTTTCTGACATGGCCAGCACACAGCCTAACTCACGCAGAGCCTATGCTGGAATAAACCCCTCCATTCCCTGCCACCCAAAAGCCCCACATACCCATCCCCACTCTATCCAAGCCAGCCAGGACACCCCACTCCATGTTATACCTATGCAATGCTTTAGCCTCAGCATCATGGCTGTGGAGGGGGGGTCCATACTCACCCCTGTCAAATTATCGTTTAAATACTATAGTCTTAGCCAGGAAGGATACTCATTGACCAACCGGTAAAGCAAACTGGGGGTTGAGCTCAGCAGCTCATGGACTAGTTTTGGGTTATCCAGGGCCAGTAAAATACTAAGGCCCTTATTTATGAAGGAATAGTGACAGGTAGCGACTGGTGAGCGGCCGGTAATGACGGGCCCCGCCACGAGAACGCCGGCTCCCCACCACAATCACACATTTATCAAGCCAATCCTGCTTAGCGACTGAGATAGCGCCATATAGCGACTCATTCATCATTATTCCAGCCTCAGCCCACAGCGCCAGCGTCCGACCTTGAACAGCAACATGTATGACCTCTCGCTACCTGCCGCTCTCCAATGCATTTCAATGGAACAATCTTTAAATATTCATAATTAATTGTTATTCATTTTGTTTTGTTTTTTTTAAATGTGAAAAATTCTGTGACCACTTCTGCCATGTTATATTTTTTTTTTAAGGGAAAAAAAAATTGTACAGAATTGATATTACAGGTCTAATATTAATGTATTCATATTACTAAATTATTTAAAAAACTTGTTTTTTTTTGGTTTCCAAAAATATGGTGGTTTGGGGGTTAAAAAACTACTTTTAACCCATCGCCGCCAGCGCTCTGGGGTTTAAACATGCATTTTACAGCGCAATAATTTTTTGAGCGTGATTTTTTAATGAATATGGTGGGAGCCGGTCGCTAGGGCCAGTCGCTATCATGCACTCCCATACAGCGCGGAACCTGTCAAATAGCGACTCCTCACCCAATATTCAACATTACGGCAAACCGACTGAGTCGCTATCAACTACCGAACAACGGCCAAGCACAGCGACTACTAGCGGGCGCTCTGAAAATGCCGCTACAGTCGCTCAACTGTCGCTACCTGCAGCTATTAATGAATCGGCCTCTTAGCTAATTTCTGGCTCCAGTTTGCCCATTGGGAATGTACCAAAAGAAGCATGGCAGTGGGTGCAGCATGGACGGCATCAGAACAAAACATGTTGCCGATGATTAAATGGAACCCAGACCATTGTAATTCCAGACCTACCCCTTACATAACTGGAACACTAGGAATAATTTAGAAATGCTTTAATAGAAGGTGAGGCCCACGTCAGCCAAGATTGCCATCACTTACTGTCTGTTCAGGGGAAACATTGAGCCGCCATATTGGATTGTTCAAGTGCTGAGGTAGCTAAGGTACGTGATGAGTGTGAATAGAGAAATATTACACACTGCTAATTTATTGTTTAATTCTAGCAGTAAGCATAAGGCTAGCATACATTATTACATATGTTCCTTTACCAGAAGAATGGCAACAGCACATCTGAAAGCATACATAATATAGCAACGGCTAATGAATATGATACAAGAGGGGGAGCTAAAGCATATGGTTGATTACATAACTGATAGGATTATTTTTATTAATAATTTCAATAAAGGAAATATTAAGCAGCTCAGTTGTCACAATTTGCTTCCTTACGCAAAGAAATTGAGTTTTTCGTGACATGTTTAGACCAAGTCCACACAGGACCACAGGGAGGTAACTAAACCTACACATTTGGGAAAGAAAGGTAGGAAAGACAGTTGCTTTATAGCTTCAGGCTATCAATCTCTTGGCAGATCCAAAGACATGACCTCCAATAAACCTTGGGTAATTTAGTGAGGGCACAGTAAAGGTCACATATATTTTGGAAACTGGGCAATGTCTCAGTTTCTTCATTGAGGATACAAGTGGATGGGCATCCCAAATCTAGATGGTGGGGGTGGGCAATGCAATGGAGCCACTGTGGGGTATACAGTATGTCTTCTGGATTGTGTGTGTGATCAGGCAGGATTTATACATGGAGAAAATATCATGATTGGAATGGCTTTTTTAGCAGTATCAATACTTAATTTTACAAAGGAACGAATGATTCAGATGATATCATATCGATTATGTTTTTATTTGCATCCAACATACATTTTCTTTACAGGATCATAGACTTTGTTTCCCAAAAGACTTTCCAATCTAATGCCATTATGACTTGGTTTCACCAAACACTAGAGTTTCACCATGTCTATGTGTTGTGGAAAATCTGCCTCCCCCACAAACCCATTGGGCATCCTCTATCCTCTCCTTGTGCCAGCCTCCACCCCCCCAACCCCCCTTAGCCCCTTTCTCTCTCTTTCCCCCTTGGCTGGGATCCCTTAACATCCTTGGGAGCTACCTGCAGCCCTTTCCCCTGCTATAGTTTACTGCTGTATCTTCCCTCACCAGTACCTTACTTCATTCTCACTTGAGGGTAGCTACATGGCTTCCTCCTCCCTTCTATCCTAGCTTAAACATGGAACCCCACCAAGAAGCATGTGGAAATGGAATGGCTCTCTGGATGGGAGTCTCCTGTTTCAATGGATATTCCCTCCTCCTCTCCCAGTTTGGACAGGGACCCCCTCCACGTGGTGCCTTAGCATGGACAGGAGGCCACAAAGACAGGGAAATCTTTCCAACTTCTCTCTCAGTTCCCCCACTTTTACTACTTTATTTTCTTGTACTGGGCCCTCCTCAATGTGGTACTTTGCATCTGGCTGTCATGACCAGGACTTCTAGAAATAGGAAGTACCTACCCCTGATCCTACCCCTATTTTTTCTTATTCTGCTTATAATATAATTGGGTATTATTTATGCCCCTTCCCCTTTATACTTAGCCTACCTGCCACAATTAATTTCCAGTATATATGTAGTTTAAATACCTGGCAAAATAGATCTGAATCCCAAACATACTTACCATGGACTGTGTAGCCAATGAAACCACCAGCCCCTCTTGGCTGTGTAGGAATATGGAGTTCTTCTATGTAGGGGATTACGTAAAAATAAGAGAAACTAGGGAGCAGGTAGTCAGGTAATGTATCATCCCATAACTGCAAGCCCCAGGAAAGTGGACCAAACTGGGCAAAGCGGGGTGGCAAAGTCCAAGGTTTTGGCACTTTAAGACAACATGTAATGTGAGTGCAGACACAAACATAATATGAATAGGGAGCTTTGCCTAAGTTGTATTGTGTTTCAACACTTTGCAAATTTTTTAAGCTTCTGTACCTAGTATTACTTTACATTAAGTTAAATGATGCTTGTGTTCACATTTAAGCCCTTTGATATAAGCTAGTTACTTGTATGAATGGAAATCATATACAAAATCATACACAGAAACACAATAAAAAGCAGAAGTTCCCAGATGTTCAGATGCAGTAAAATATATTTACGAATAATACCTCAGAATAAGCTCTGTATAAGCTCATCATGACATATAATGCAGCAGATTCAGCATTGTATCTTAACTACAATGTAAATAATATTTTGGAAATGTACCTTGGAAAATGTATTTATGTAGCTTTGACTATCAATGTTAAGGGTCAGCGCTGCTCTTTTTTCAAAGCTGTCTCAACAAACCCCTGAGTCACAGCTTCCCACTGTGTCCCACGCTGAGAGACGGGCCTGATATACATATGTGTTTATTGGTTACTTGCCATATGTTTTTATTCTGCATTACTTTTTGATATCCCCCAACTCTCTCAATTTCTGTGGGACAATCCCACTTTCAGGCGCTTGTCTTGGTGTCCCGTGACGCTATAATGTAGTCTGCACCATGACCTGGCCACTGCCGGCCAGAGTGTGCAGCCAAACGCTCATATGTCTTCCCTGAGGGGGAGGTAAGAGCGGTGTGTGCATGTCCAGCTTTCTGGGGGAGGGAGGTTGGATGCCCCTCACTGGCTGTAATTAGGAATGCCCCTAACTGGCTGTAATGGAGGGATGCCCCTCACTGGTTGTAATGGAGGGGTGCTGCTCACTGGCTGTAATGGAGGGACACTTCTCACTGGATGTACTGAGGGATGACCCTCACTTGCTGTGTAAATAAGGGTCCTTTATGGAAAATGAATATTGTTAAAATATTGTGTAATGTTTTAATCTATTTCTGTATGTATAATCAATTGCATTTGACCAGTCATACATTGGTCAGATCATTCCGGCCAATGTGCTCACAAGCCCAAAGGCTGGTCAGCCCACATTCCCGTTCCCCCACCCTAATAAAAACAGGTCTTCAAATCAAGTTTGGAAGGGCAGATGCTGGGAAATTCCGATACTTACCCACCTAGAGTCCAGCAAATCAGGTTGTGATAGGTTTCAGGGTAGCCAGACTGGGAAGACAAGTCTGGACATCAAAGGGATATTGGGATATAACTGAGAGAGAGAAGCCTGAGGAAGGGGTGGCAGGAAAGCGAGAAGGGAAAGCTGCTAGCCCACCAGGACAGCCTTGCTATAGATCCAAGGAGAGACCAGCAACTGAGAGAGCTGACAGGAACTGCGGATACAGGCTAGAGCAGTGACCCAGGAAGGTAATAGAAAGATAGCTGTTACTGATGTCGTGCCATAACTAACATCGGTTAGTGCTGCCAGGGGGCTGTGTTGCAAACAATAACCATTACTTTTAGCATTGTTTTGGTGTCACTATATTAACTTGTGGTGTTCTTTTCTTTTCTGAATGGTTTTAACTATACATTCCCTGTGTAATTTTTGGCTCAGAATGTTGTTCGTGATGTAAATCCATCCATTAGTGGCTATTATATGTGGTGTTGCATGTAGGTGAAATTGTATTTTCTTTTGGCATTTTTCCAACAATATATCTCAATATTTACCATTTTTCTTGATTTACCAAATTCATTGCGTTTTCGTTGGCCAGTTCATAATATTATTTATATATTTGTCCCTTTAGTCAAGAATATATATATTTATATATTTATTATTATTAATATTTTAGTTATTACATTGTTTAGAAGAGTTTAGAGGATTACATTGTTTACAGCTGTAATGAGGGATGCCACACACTGGATGTAATGCAGAATGCTGCACACTGCATGTAATGGGAGATGCCGCACACTGCCTGTAATGGGGTAATTAGGAGGGGGATTTAAGCACACCATTTGGTTCAGAATATTTTTGTCCAATAAACCCTGGGTGCATCTTATGGTCAGATGCATCTTATAGGCGAAAAATATTTTACATGTACATTTAAGATACTATACTCAGCTAGGAACAGTACAACAGGGATGGTGTGTCCCAAAATGTCCTGGGTCGTTTGTTAACCCCAGTCCTTCCCTGGTTGGGGGGCTTTCATGCATGTATGTGTGTGAGGGGGGCTTGTCTGTATTATTATTACTAATATTATGTGATAATATGTGTGTCGCTGCACATGTCCCTTTTTCCTGTTTTCAAAAGATGGGAGGTATGCTTTTTACGCCTCTGATGTGTTATAATTTATACCGGCAAAAGCTGTTAATCAACAGGTAGCTTATTTTTGAGCCCTTACCACCCCCACCCATCTCTCCTGGTATTTTAAAAATGGGATCCATCAGCAGTCACAAAGCCCTAACTGTGATTTCCTGTTACATTTTACATTCTGTGATTAGTGCAGTGCAGAGGATTCCTGGCATTATAAGACACATCAGGGTAGAACACTGAGAGTTTACGGGTGCCAACGGAGTGTACAGGATGTTGCAGTAAGTATTTTTCTGCAGGGGGTAAGTATTGAGACTACATATTTTAATATTTTAATCATGGGACTGCTGAAATACTTAAAATACTCAAACATCAGTGTACTACACCTAGGAGAATAGATGTCCACTTGCTTACTAGCCTTAACTGTGATTTCAAGTGGCATCTTCTAACTACAGGGGCTGGAGGCTGTGATTAGGAGTCACAAGAATCAGGAGCCGGTCCCTGCAGGAGATGCCTTTCAATTTTAAGACATCAGGACATTGGGCAACATTGCAGTGAAAGTTTCTGGCAATCAATGGAGAGTATAGGAGTAAGTTTTTTTTACATTTTCAACACTGCAGGGGTACGGATGATAGGACTACCTAAACATCAGTTATACTACAAAAAGCATTTGCCTTTATAAATTGCAAACAGGTCTACACCCAAATGATTCTAAAGGTAAGCCCGGGGGCACCTAAGCTGGAAGCTGCAGGAAATATTGTAGCAGCTGGCACCTTGTGCACCTTGTGTGTGTGCAGTGATATTCAACCCCCTCTTGGTTTGAGACCTGATGCCAAACTCATGCTCCATAAAATCTGTAGGCAAAGTGCACATGATGGAAGTACCAGAAGGAGCCTATTAACAGCTCGCCATCTTGAATGTCTTCAGCATGGGAATGGCGACGCCTTGATAATAAATAAATGTGGTGTGCTGACATTTCCATAGGTGCTGCACTGGACAATGTGAGGCAGTTTTTAGACAAAATAGTGCTCAGTGCGCCCCTCCTCATGCATCCTATGGTGCTGCTGCTGCTGTCACATACCATTGCTTCTACCATAGCAGCAGGCAGTGCCGCCCCCGTTTCCAAGCCTGTGCCCCCCTCCCCGTTACAGAACCCAATATGGACCAGTGCCAGTGGCCCTGACTCATCTGAAAACGGATCTCCTCCTGTTCCTATGACTGGGATCTTGGCAGCCTAAGCCCTGGATCTCTTTTCTTTAATGATAATATTGAGGAAAGGCTTAATTTCAGGCAAAATCTGCTGCTGTGAAGAAAGGTAAGATGGGAGCAAGATCAAGAAAGGTCTGGTTGCTCCAATCAGTAATACCAAAGAAATACATGAAGGCAGCAGTTCACTGATTTACTGCAGTATATTAATGAAACCTTACAGGGGAGACATATTGCCTGTAAATCCTGAGCTCTTACATAAGAACCCTAGAAGACAAGATGCTCATCCCAGCTATCCAATAAGTCTTCTGGCCGCTTTGTCTATCTATCGTTATTGCTTCTCTCAAAGTACTGACTGTCTCCACTACAGGACATTATCTCAGCCTTTTTTTCCATAAGCAGTTGTCTATGATGCATTGCCCGCTGGCCTGAGACCTGACTGTGTCTGTTGCCGGCATTTAAACTGACAATTTGCTGTCTGTGTTCCAATGCTTTCCTGGTTACTCCACATGCAGTTATACATGTGTCTGGCTTATGTGATTAACTTTTTCTCTCCTGTGTTCTCTGTCTTCTGTCCTCTCATTGGTGTCTACAATCCAATCCTCTGTCTTCCCTTTAAAGGAAAAGTCCACTTTCATGGATCTTCTAGTTACCTCTAGCACAGCCAGCCTTGGAGTCTTTTGGAAGTCCACGAATGTGTGTGCAACCTTCCCTATCTGGAGCTCTGTTGAAGAAGGAGGTTTGTTACGGGCCTTCCATCAGGTACCCGACCCCCTGCATCCAAGTGCTTGGTGCTGATGTATTTTTGTGTCTGTTTCCAGTTTGTATCATAGACAACCTGTTTCCAGTCCATGATTCTGATCACCTGTTCTGCTATATTAAAATTGTCTCCTTAAAGTGGAACAAAAGGCACCGTGACAGGCCCTGGAATCTAAATGCGTTAACCCCGCTCACCTGATTTCCTGGCGCCCTCGGTGATGTAAACATTGGGCGGCCGCATCCCCGCATCTTCGGGCTGTGAGTGTGCTCTCGTCCCCAACCATTCAAATTGGCTGGGGGATGCAGCCGCTCTCACTCTGCACATTTAATATGCCTAGCAAATGGCTCTGATTGGACAACAGCCATATGACCAAGAAGAGATACGTTTTACAGAATGTTGTGGAGGGTTTAACACGGCAGGACATGCCAATATGGGATGCCCCCAGTGCATGAAACAAATCCCGGGCTAGCCAGGTTTTGTTCTGCTTTAAAAAGGGAACAAAACCGCGATTTTCCCGGTTTTGTTCGATGGCTCACCTCTTCCCAGCCAATGGCATCTGCAAGGGCTTTCGTCCAATCAGAGCCACCCACTGAACTGACGTAATTCAGCAAGCAGCTCTGATTATTGTGAATGCAGAGCAGGAGCGGGCACATCCCCTTGTGCTCCCCCACACTGCTATCTGCACTTAACCCCTTGTGCCCTCAAGCGCAGTCTGTACACCAAATACGGCCCTGCCCAAACTTGTTCCCAGACTTCACCCCTGTTCCTGGTCTGCGTCCCTGTTCTAGGCCATGGTTTCCATGTTGTACATTGTACATTGTACTGATCACAACTATGATCTCTAGGGATGACTTAACCTCTTGGATGATAGCAGCCTCTCATCCTGTGTTCCATGTTCCAATCCTTAAAGCAGCAATGTTACAGATCTTGTGTGTCTGGCGATCTTGTCTGTCTGTGCCTGATACTGGCTAGACCAGGACCACCCTGTGCCTCAGACCCAGAAGATTAGGCTGGCCAGAGGAGCCAAGTGAGGACCAATTGTTCTTCAATTGCACCATTGGATGCACCATTTATGCCACTAATAACTGCCACACAGTGCTTTAAGGCTGGTTCCAAAATGTGCTCCATGACCATAGCCATGATCACAAAATTGTCCACCTGGCCATTGACCACTTTGTCTCCATAGACAGCTAAGCCTAAAGAGCAGCTTGAGACCTGCATTTACCCCTAACATTTGCCCTAATGAATAGAGGTTACCCCAGAGAATTTGATGTAGCACTACAGAAAGCCATAACTCACTTCCACTGTATCATCTGTTCCACTGGGCCTGAGAAGAATAGTGGGCCATGCAGTAGGGCCCTATGGGTTGTATGTGGTCCCTAGTTTGCATATTGGGCAAAACTGATCAATGTTGATTTCCATGGCCAATTACTTGGAAAACGCAGCAAGCATTTAGAGAACAACAGTGTTTTCTTGAAATGTTTAAAAACGCTCTACAAAATGTTAAAGGGTACATTAAATTGGGTATAAACACTTAGGCTACTTTCAGAAGACTACAAAAGCACTACACACTTTCACATCCCAGTGGTGTGATTGCAGGGCAATCGCAGTTACCCCACAAACGTCTGGCATGCCACTGGCAATTGCATTTCCGCAAGCGATTGCCATAGGAAATCGCTAGTGCAAGAGTATCGCTGATCCCATATTAAATACACAGTAGACACAAAGTGATGAATTGCACCGACCAATGATGGCTGTGGCCTTAATAAATCAGAATGTAAAATTCTGATCAGATGAGATATAGGAAATAAATGAATAGCCAGAAATGGGCTTGAGCCATCATTTTAAGCAAGCCATGCACATATATGAACGAGAGGTGGGGCAAGACTGGATCAGCGGTGGTGGAAGTGGCGTAACAGTGGAGTAACAGCAGATATGTGTCTGGGGAGTACGCTGTTGGCACCAAAGCCAACAGTGCTGAAACCAGAGTGGTACAGACTGCAGGTCTTCATGGAATCAAGCCTTCAATGCAGAAGATAAGTGTAGGATTTGTTTAATGCCTAGACAGCTTGTATGGACTTGTCCTTTATCATGTTGGGCTCTGAATGCAAACATGCACATTTGTGTGACCCCACTGTTGCACAGGAAAGAGTGTATGCCATGCAGGTGCCTCTGGGTCCTCGGGATTACCATTTCCAGAGCTACCGAACAATTGGGAGTTAATGGCCAGCTCTACTCTCTGGTTAATGCAGACCAATTTACTGGTTAGGGAGGTCCCATGTGTTAAGAGAGAGGAACTGTTAGGTACCACCATGACACCCAGCAGTAGGGCTGGAAATGACAATAAAGGCAACTTCTTGGGATGCCCACATATTACTCTGAAATGTTAGTTAGGTTTGCAATGTACATGTAAATGCACACGGGTCCTGTGCATGCCTATGGCACCAAACTAATCTAAGGGCAAGTGATGGTGCAGCCTAGAATTGTCTTCCCAGACTAAATGTTAAAGTAACTGTCAAAACAGGAAATAAAAGACAGGGCACTTGCCTGCCAGCCTTCAGGTTCGAACCAACGAAGTCCTGTGTGCTGAAGCCCCCCAGTTCCAGTTCTTACTTCTCTGGAAATGTTCTTCTCTCCCAGCCTCACTGAGTGCTGGTCACGTTGGGGGCGGGTTCCCTGGTTGATTAGCAGCAGAGACATGTCACAAGGCCCCTGTCGAGCACCGCACACTGATTTTATTGTGGGATATTCAGGGCCAGGAGAGTAGCTATCTGTTGTAACAAGTGCCAACAGTGCTAAAACTGAGGGTCGGAAGCCTGTAGAGCTGGACTGTCTGATAAAATCAGAGCTTCAGGCTTAAGTTCCCTGCAAAGTTGCCTGTAACTGTCACTCTGAACCCCCCGAGTCCAGTATTTACTTCAAGGGAGCCTCCTGCCAGCTTTCCAAAGAGAGTAGCCAGTGTGAACCATGAGAGCCAGTCAGTCGGCCAATGTTGCACCCAGACTTTGGCCAGCAACATTCAGATAATCATATAACAAAGCTCAGCAACGCAGAATTAAAGGACTCTGCTTACCCAGGTCTGGTATCTAGGCTTCCATGGGAGTTTAAAGAAGACATAAATCCAGGATTTTGCCCACTTCACAGAGGCATTCTGAATTGGGAAGCCCCTATTGTGGCACACTCAGTTCACTGAGTAACTTACCTGGTAAATTCTATGCTAGTCCTATATGCCTCCTCGGCTGTGGCAGATTTCAGTAGGCCCTATAAGGTCCAATGGGCCCTGGAACATGCCTAGGTTTGCCAGGTTCTTTTGCTGGCCATGCAGGTGCATGCACGGAATCCACTCCAATCATCCTTTATTAATAATGGCCACCAATGAATGTTTAAAAGAATAGATTCTCATACCTGCCATCAGCCATTCAGGCCTGGTGAGAGTGTGTGAAGCAGATGAAGGGGTGCATGCGCCACCAACCAGGGCCATATTTGTAACAAAGCAATTCTAGCTCCAGAACGGCTCCCCCAGGAGCTGCGATAGTGACCATAAGGTTAAAAAACAAAGATTTACAGCAAGATGGTGGCGCCCAGGATCCAGATTCCTGGGAGAGTGGCGCAGGCCCCTGGGATGTAACCCCTCCCTCATGCCTCAGTGTCAGGGCTGGGTGTCAGGGCAAGGGGGGCACTTTTTGACTAAACTTCTACTTTAAGTGGACCAAGTATAACAGACTCTAGTTTGGGATGCCCCACATTGTGAACCCCCCAAATTTCCCTGTATACTCACCTTGACTTTTGATCCCCTGCAATGCAGGTAGACTAGAATTTCTGTCGCCGGGGCTGCACAGGCTGGTGGAAGTGGGGTGTTGTGGAGTGCATCTTAGCTTAGCTGAAGCCTTGTGATTGAGCATCGAGGTGGGTTTATGGGAAAAATTGGGGGTTGCACACTGCAGGGCATCCCAAATCAGGATGTCTCTCTTCAAAAGAGTTAACTTTTTAACAGGTTTTAGTCCTCTTTAAAGCGGACCAAAAACTACATTTTTCACTCACTGTGGTTTTGGTCCACTTTAGTGTGTGAGTGCGTGAATCCCCGTGGGTTTCCAGTATTCTCACCCCAACTTCTAAAATCAAGATGTATAGAAACCTGCTTATTCACAATCACCTTTTCTACTTTATTTTGCATTATTCAAAAGAGGGTCCCACCCCCAGGAAATTTACATAAAAGTTCTGATGTTATTTGGAAAGTCAGACCAGCTTATAAGTTCCAGTAGTGCTGCCATATGCAGAGAAGACTCCAACTGTCATCCTGCCATATTCTACAGTGCATTAATGTATTGCTGGACAACAATAGGGGGTGCATGGCTAAATGGTGCCTAGGGCAGCACCAAGCCTAAATACAGCCCTGCCACCAACCAGGGCAAATTGTGGTGGTTTCATACAGCTAGGAATTCCAAATCTGTAAGCCAGCCCTGGAATATTTTAGGCTTCAGAGCCAGATTACTTGGTCGTGCAAAAGCAGGTTGCCTTGGACGTAGGGGTTAAAGGGGGCCTCACGTCATTTCTAACTGCTTATATATTTCCTGTAGCATGACATGTAGGTAAAAGGGGGTTAGTGGTGTCTATTTATCTGCCAACCCCTATACTTTAAATAAGTAAATCATCTCACCAGCCAGCCTGATGAGCTGCAGGAATTCCCACTATGGTCCTTTCTTTCTGCAGGTTTTTAGCCTTAACTAAACAGAATTCTATGAAATGTTTTAAAATAGTAGCAGTAGATTAGTATTGTGTGGAAGCTGTGAAACATGCCGGTTTCCTGTCAGCCGGTCTGCTTTATGTCCATGTAATAGTGTGTGATTGGCAGTTCATTCCAGTGATTGCTGTAGGAAGGGGTGCAGCACCTGCCCAGTGCCTATTCTCTCCTCGCACAATGTGCTGATCTCGCAAGATGTAATCCAGACACAGACATTGGGATGCCGGAGTGTTACAGAGGATGAGAAGACAGTGCCGGTCAATTAATACCCAACAATGCACAGATACCTATCTTCTCCTGGCCAATACCCCATCCCCCTCTTCACACCATCTCCGCCACTGATGTTAATCCATCCAACCGGCGAGGTGATGAAAAAAAGGACAGAGATGGAAAGGAAGGACAACTCCCTGTAGCCCATCAGGGTGCGGGTACCACACTGGCAGCATCCGATCTGCTGCAGAGGATCTGCCTTGTGGCACCATACTGTGAAATCAGCAATGTCATACTAATCGATACAAGTGACACATTATAACATCGGATGCAGTGATAAGATAACCTCACCAACCACTGATGGCCAGCGGCATTACTAAGCGTGACTGGGCCCTGGTGCAGATATTACAAGCAGGCCCCAGTGTTTCTCATAGGATAACCATTTTCCTGTCACATTCAGCCACTACTATTGGACACAATTACACTACTACACCAGAAAATACAAATGGAATTTTCTTACTTAAAATGCTGGCTGATGAACACAAATCAAAAAAAACAAGATGGAGGGGTAACAACAGTGGGGCTCTATGGGCCCCGATTCAGTTGCTACCTCTGGTGACGACCAATCTACACCACAAGAGGATAACGTATAATTATATATTCCTTTGTCCATATATTTATACCTTATCACATCAATATATAACTACCCATGCAGCTAGGTCTGAGATCTGCAAACTAGTTTCTGGGGTTTCGTGCAATGGGGTGCAAAGAATGCAGCTTTCCAGGGAGAGGGGAGCAATCGCCTGCACAAGTTTAGCAGTATGGAGCCCCCTCCCCATCATTTCCCAGAGGAGTCTATATAAAACTGCCAGCCAGGGAACTATTGTCTGTCCTGTCTGTGCAGCCACACCATCACTAAGCCATCAGGGTCAATTATCTCATAGACAGGTCATTAAAGGGGGCCTAATGAACAGCAGCATCCTGCCGGCTGCCGCTCTGGTGAGGATGCTGCTGGAGCATCATATACTACACTGGAGAATGGCTAATATATATATATATATATATATATATATATATATATATATCTCAAGCATTGATGGGTTTGGAGGTGAATGAGGATTGCAGCAGCTCAGTGGCCATAAAAGAAAGCTGATGACATGAATGAGATCCCCTCTCCCACCTCCCTGCAGCAGCATCAGCACCAGACATGTCTCCTGGCGATCATCCCCATTGACCAGCAGCAGCATCATGTCAGTTTCACAGACTTACCTGATTCTCCTATAGCTGCAGTGTCAGAGTGATAAGGGAGCCGGGCAGTCCTGTGTCAGGGATGGATGAGTGGGGGGTGGGTGGGTATCGTGTCTTTGTTGTACCCCCTCGGTGATGAACGAGCCGCTGCTTCTGCTGATCTGTTGGCTCTGTGTTGCAGCTGCTTCCCTTCTGCTGCGATTGAGCTGATTTGCATTAGCCCTCCCTCATTGAGATGCTGCGCCCCTCCTCACACCAGCACCATCCACCCTGCCTGCCTGCCTGCCGCACCTCCCCATCCCCCGCCCGCATCACACATGCCTGCCGTGCCGGGTGCCGCGGGACCTTCAATAGCACCGGCAAGTGCCGGGATCTTCCGTGTACACGGGCAGTGAGGGACCACAGGGGAGGCAGTCGCCAGGGGCAACCAGCCTTCATCTTCTGACCTTTCATGTACACGGGCGTCTCTCTGGCATGGCAGTGAGGGACCACAGGGGAGGCAGTTGCCAGGGGGAACCAGCTTTCATCTTCTGATCTTCCTTATACACGGGCGCCTCTCTGGCAGGGCAGTGAGAGACCACAGTGGAGGCAGTTGTCAGGAGCAACCAGCCTTCATCTTCTGAAATTCCATGTACACGGGCGCCTCCCTGGCATGGCAGTGAGGGACCACAGTGGAGCCAGTTGCCAGGGGCAACCAGCTTTCAACTTCTGACCTTTCGTGTACACGGGCATCTCTCTGGCATGGCAGTGAGGCACCACATGTGAGGCAGTTGCCAGGGGCAACCAGCTTTCATCTTCTGATCTTCCGTGTACACGGGTGCCTCTCTGCCATGGCAGTGAGAGACCACAGTGGAGGCAGTTGTCAGGGGCAACCAGCTTTCATCTTCTGAAATTCCGTGTACACGGGCATCTCTCTGGCATGGCAGTGAGAGACAACAGTGCAGGCAGTTGTCAGGGGCAACCAGCCTTCATCTTCTGAGGCAGTTGTCAGGGGCCCCTGTTGTCCCTCTCCGCCATGCCAGAGAGACGCCCGTGTAAACGGAAGGTCAGAAGATGAAAGCTGGTTGCCCATGGCAACTGCCTCCACTATGGTCTCTCACTGCCATGCCAGAGAGACGCCCGTGTACACGGAAGATCAGAAGATGAAAGCTGGTTGCCCCTGACAACTGCCTCCCCTGTGGTCCCTCACTGCCATGCCAGAGAGATGCCCGTGTACACGAAAGGTCAGAAGTTGAAAGCTGGTTGACCATGGCAACTGCCTCCCCTGTGGTCCCTCACTGCCATGCCAGAGAGGCGCCCGTGTACACGGAAGGTCAGAAGATGAAGGCTGGTTGCCCCTGGCAACTGCCTCCCCTGTGGTCCCTCACTGCCATGCCAGACGCCCGTGTACACGAAACTTCAGTAGATGAAAGCTGGTTGCCCCTGGCAACTGCCTCCCCTGTGGTCCCTCTCTGCCATGCCAGAGAGATGCCCGTGTACACGGAAGGTCAGAAGTTGAAAGCTGGTTGTCCCTGGCAACTGCCTTCCCTGTGGTCCCTCACTGCCATGCCAGGGAGGCGCCCGTGTACATGGAATTTCAGAAAATGAAGGCTGGTTGCCCCTGACAACTGCCTCCACTGTGGTCTCTCACTGCCATGCCAGAGAGATGCCCGTGTACACGGAAGATCAGAAGATGAAAGCTGGTTGCCATGGGCGCCTCTCTGGCATGGCAGTGAGGGACCACAGTGGAGGCAGTTGCCAGGGGCAACCAGCCTTCATCTTCTGACCTTCCGTGTACACGGGCTCCTTTCTGGCATGGCCGTGAGGGACCACAGTGGAGGCAGTTGCCAGGAGCAACCAGCCTTCATCGTCTGATCTTCCATGTACAAGGGCGCCTCTCTGGCATTGCAGTGAGGGACCACAGGGGAGGCAGTTGCCAGGGGCAACCAGCCTTCATCTTCTGACCTTATGTGTACACGGGCGCCTCTCTGGCATGGCAGTGAGGGACCACAGGGAAGGCAGTTACCAGGGGCAACCAGCCTTCATCTTCTGAACCTCCGTGTACACGGACGCCTCTCTGGCATGGCAGTGAGGGACCACAGGGGAGGCAGTTGCCAGGGGCAACCAGCCCTCATCTTCTGATCTTCCGTGTACACGGGCGTCTCTCTGGCATGGCAGTGAGGGACCACAGTGGAGGCAGTTGTCAGGGGCAACCAGCCTTCATCTTCTGAGGCAGTTGTCAGGGGCCCCTGTGGTCCCTCTCTGCCATGCCAGAGAGGCGCCCATGTACACAGAAGGTCAGAAGTTGAAAGCTGGTTGCCCCTGGCAACTGCCTCCCCTGTGGTCCCTCACTGCCATGCTAGAGAGACGCCCGTGTACACGGAAGATCAGAAGATGAAGGCTGGTTGACCCTGGCAACTGCCTCCACTGTGGTCCCTCACTGCCATGCCAGAGAGACGCCCGTGTACATGGAATTTCAGTAGATGAAAGCTGGTTGCCCCTGGCAACTGCCTCCCCTGTGGTCTCTCACTGCCATGCCAGAGAGACGCCCGTGTACACGGAATTTCAGTACATGAAAGCTGGTTGCCCCTGGCAACTGCCTCCCCTGTGGTCTCTCACTGCCATGCCAGAGAGACGCCCGTGTACACGGAATTTCAGTAGATGAAAGCTGGTTGCCCCTGGCAACTGCCTCCCCTGTGGTCTCTCACTGCCATGCCAGAGAGACGCCCGTGTACACAGAATTTCAGTACATGAAAGCTGGTTGCCCCTGGCAACTGCCTCCCCTGTAGTCCCTCTCTGCCATGCCAGAGAGACGCCCGTGTACACGGAAGGTCAGAAGTTGAAAACTGGTTGCCCCTGGCAACTGCCTCCCCTGTGGTCCCTCACTGCCATGCCAGAGAGGCGCCAGTGTACATGGAATTTCAGAAGATGAAGGCTGGTTGCCCCTGACAACTGCCTCCACTGTGGTCTCTCACTGCCATGCCAGAGAGGGGCCCGTGTACACGGAAGATCAGAAGATGAAAGCTGGTTGCCCATGGCAACTGCCCCCCCCCCCCCGTGGTCCCTCACTGCCATGCCAGAGAGGTGCCCGTGTACACGGAAGATCAGAAGATGAAGGCTGGTTGCCACGGGCGCCTGTACACGGGCCCCTCTCTGGCATGACAGTGAGGGACCACAGTGGTGGCAGTTGCCAGGGACAACCAGCTTTCAACTTCTGACCTTCCGTGTACACGGGCGCCTTTCTGGCATGGCAGTGAGGGACCACAGTGGAGGCAGTTGCCAGGAGCAACCAGCCTTCATCATCTGATCTTCCGTGTACACGGCGCCTCTCTGGCATGGCAGTAAGGGACCACAGGGGTACACGGAAGGTCAGAAGTTTAATGCTGGTTGCCCCTGGCAACTGCCTCCACTGTGGTCTCTCACTGCCATGCCAGAAAGGCCACAGGGGAGGCAGTTGCCAGGGGCAACCAGCCTTCATCTTCTGATCTTCCATGTACACGGGCCCCTCTCTAGCATGGCATTGAGGGACCAGAGGGGAGGCAGTTGCCAGGGGCAACCAGCCTTCATCTTCTGATCTTCCTTGTACCTGGGCATCTCTTTGGCATGACAGTGAGGGACCACAAGGGAGGCAGTTGCCAGGGACAACCAGCCTTCATCTTCTGATCTTCCGTGTACCTGGGCGTCTCTCTAGCATGGCAGTGAGGGACCACACGGGAGGCAGTTGACAGGAGCAACCAGCCTTCATCTTCTGATCTTTCGTGTACCTAGGCTTCTCTCTGGCATGGCAGTGAGGGACCACACGGGAGGCAGTTGCCAGGGGCAACCAGCCTTCATCTTCTGATCTTCCGTGTACATGGGCGCCTCTCTGGCATGGAAGTGAGGGACCACAGTGGAGGCCGTTGCCAGGGACAACCAGCTTTCATTTTCTGATCTTCCGTGTACACGGGCGTCTCTCTGGCATGGCAGTGAGGGACCACAGGGGAGGCAGTTGCCAGGTGTAACCAGCCTTCATCTTCTAAACAAACGTATCGGCAGCTCAGAGCACACTCATTGGTGGTTCAAATGTTGGCATCCTAAATCTTGGCTACTCGGCAACTTTAAAGTAGACCAAAATCCAGGATTTTGACTATCCTGGGTTTTGCTCCTTTCCCCCCTGGGGTGCCCCGCTGTGTGAAACTCCCCAGATCATCAACTCACCTCTTCCAGGTCCGATGGTGCATGCGCGGGAGCTCGTCCAATCAGCACGCTCGGAGTCGCTGACGTCACATCGTCTAAGGTTTCATCTAAGGCCAGCGTCTCCGAACGCACAGACGGCCGCATCCCTCTAAAAGGGAGCGTGCCTGCACCAGCCACTCACAAATGCCTGGCGCAGGCATGCGCCCTGCTAAAGGGATAGCGGGGATGCGGCCTCAGTTGTGCATGCGCTAATGGACCGGGAAACAAGGTAAGTGTATGGGGCGGCCTGGAGGGTTTCCCGATTTTGGATGCCCCTGGGGGAGGGAACCAATCAGCCCAGGAATCTTATAGATTCCAAGGCCGATCGCGGTGGGTTTTGGTCCACTTTAAAGTCGACCAAAACCAGTCTTAGAGCCATTCATTCGTGGGTATATGGGGCTCATTCGATCTCGGTGTATTTTGTACGGGGGAGGCACCGACTTGTCTTGCACAAGGTGCTTTGCAGAGTAAGCCTGTCCCTGTCTGCAGGCTGAGCCGATCTAGGTACAGCAACTTAAAAGTGCTGATTCAGCACCATGAGAATTTGTTTTTCTCACCTTCTTTTCGTTAGCAAAAATGTTTTTAGTTTTTTCTTTTATTTTAATTATTTAAAATGTACACAGCTTAAAATTGCACTAAGGAAGTATATCATTATAACATTTTTTGTTCTTCACGGTGCCGAATCAGCTCTAAACTCAGAAACTGAGCTGACCAAGTCCTTGGTCCAGGTGAGGGACATGCCCCCAATGCACATCCATTGATTTGGGAGTTATATGGGGTTTATTTGACAGCAGTGTACTTTGTATGGAGAGAGGCAAACTTGCAGGCTTGCCCAGGGTGCCCTGTAGAGTAAGTCTGTCCCGGTCTGCCGGCTGAGCTGCTCTGGGTACAGCAGCTTCAACCCCGAAACTGAGCCGGACCAGCCTGATGGCACATATCTGTCGGCACCATAGCTGACCATCGCTGAAACTGGAAGACTCCATATGATCAAGCCTGCAAGTTGGCAGGTAAGTGAGCTATGTTGTTTTTTAGTGTGAACAAGAGGTGAGTGGCAGCTGCTCAGACCATTTTATAACTAACCTGGGAGGTGCAAGTCAGCAGGGTAATTAGGTTACTAAAGACTTAAAGGAGCCGCAGCACTCAACCCTGTTAGCTTGCTGACCAACCTACAATCTGTCTCTAAACTTGGTTAAAAATAGAGGTCTCAGTCACACACATATGCAGAAGTATGCTTAAGCTGCACCACCAGCGCCAAGGTGCCTCTATGGGTGCAGTCCTAACTCTAATCTATGAGAGCCCCATTTGGGACATGGATGTCTGATCTGGTAAACCCCCCCCCCCCCCTTCACTGCGTCCCTTCCCAGGCCCTGCAGTGACCAATACTTATTCCCTACTTCTTTACATCAAAGCTTCACAGGAGACAGGAAGCCATAGCACTGTGGCTTCTAATCCCTATCAAAGCATAGCATATGTTCTGGCACTGAAGAGGTGTCCATGTAGCTAGGGAACCCATGCCAGACCCCTTCCAACCAAATGAAGACCCCCCTTAATCCATAACAGACCCCTCAACTGAATAAAGATTTTTATTGAATGGAGACTCCAGCAGTCCATAACAGGCCCCTTAGCCGAATGAAGACAAACAGAACTTTTCCACTCAACGAAGACACCCTCAGCTGAATGGCAATCACCTTAATGCATAACACACTCCTTCCATTGAATGAAGAGCTCCCACAAAATGAAGACCCCCCCCCTTTTTTTGTCCATAACAGACTCCTTCAATTGAATGAAAAGCCCCCATTATCCAGGATTTTCACTTTCTTAGGTTCCTGCCTGGTGCATGTCGATTTGGGGTGGTCTGCCGTGTGTATCCCTGAATTGCCCAAAACCTTCTTTATTTCCTGCAGTGCATGCGTGGGCCTCTTAGCCAATCAGCAGCTCACATTTTATGCAGCCTTTAGTGCTGTTCTAAGCTTAGAGCTGCTGCCTGCATAGTTTTAGGGCATTCCATTTAAAAATGCCTGGTGCAGATACGCGTCTGGGCTAAACGTATAGCAGATGTGCAGCCTAGGGATGCTGGGTGGGCTCACAAGCAAGGTGAGTGTACTGGACAATCCTTAGGGGTACACACAGTGAGGCCATTGGCACGAGAGTCTTATAGAATCAAAGGCGTAGCTAGGCTTTCTGGCCTCCGGGGCACAGATTCGAAATGGTGCCCCCCCACCTGTGCTCAGACGGACACTTTGGGGCCCCCCTGACCTGCTGCACCCGAGACACCTGCCCCGCCTGCCCCCCACCCATCCCTGTATAGACTATCTCTGAGTTAATGTTATATCTCATGGCACATGCATGGGGCGTGGCACCAGTGTACCTTTATCTAAGCATGTACCCGCATTAGGCATTTCTGGCATGGGCACTTCCCCAGGTAGAGGCAAGGGGACATGGGGCCAGCGCCACCCTCACTGCGTTTAGTTTCCTGAATTGCGTTGAGTGCTCTGATTAGTAACGCCATAAGAACGCTGAAGGGTTTGGGGTTTTGTTCCACTTTCAGTCTCACAGCGCTGAGCCTTCTTTCATATAAAGTATGAAAAAAAATTGGGGGGGGGGGGGGGGGGCAGAAAAAAGCCTGAGAATTTCACTGTTGCTGAATCGCCAGCTGGGAAGACAATGAAAGTCAATGGCACTTTTTACTCCTAAGAAAGTAGTAAACGTTTTACTCCTTTTTACATTGTAGTAAAATGTAGTTAAATGTGCCATTGATTTTTTTATTGTCTTCATATCTGGTGATTCATCAGCAGTGAAATTCTCATGCCATTCTGAGATGGCATATTTACAGATAAATCCTGTTGCAGAGTGTGAGTGCTGGGTGTAGAGGCGTCAAATCCAGATAGACATTTGGGGTGTAACAGGAACTGGCTTTACTGGAACATGAGTGCAGTAGGAGAAGGTGGATAACATACACAGGAAAAAGAGAGATCATAGAGAGTACCACAATGTACAGGAAACACAACATGCAGCAGAGAATGTACAATACAGACTACGCATAGATATATATAACAGTGCCATCAACTGTTATAAATGTAAAAGGCATTAACCTAGCAATATAGATGCAGATCACATAAAGAGACAAGCTATAGGTGGTTGCACAGTATCTCCAACAGCCCTTCTCAACAGCTGGGGCTTAGTCTGCTAGGCCCATCCTCTTTGTAAGCCTCAAGTGTCCTCCAGTGTCATATACTCTGCAGAGCAACAAAGCAACCTAAGATGTCCCTGATTTTGAAGGTCCTCAGTCTCAAAGTGCTGACTTAGGGTTTGCAGTATTTCTGTCTCATCCCCTTCTTGCTCAAAACACATATAGTATATCAGTATATCATCCACATAAATAAGCATATAGATCCGTCAATCCGTCAATTTCTTTATGTATAAGCAGGGGGTCTGCTTTACTCCTCTGAATGTGTAAGCAATTATTATTATTTATTTATTATCATTTATTTTAATTTTCATTCCATGCTCTGGCAGCTTGCATTAAACCGTATATACACCTCTGAAGCTTGCATACTAGGTCTGGCCTTTGTTCATCTTTGAATCCTGGTGGTTGCTCTATGTAGATGTCTTCTGTTAAAACAGAAACACTGTAAGTGTTTTACTTGCATTTTTCTTGTGGTTGACACTGCCAGTAAAGTCCTTGTTGTAGCATGTTTGACTACTGGAGTAAAAGTAAAGTAAAAATAGTCCTCTCCTTATTTCTGGTGCCTCCAGGTGTAGGTGGGTTTAGGGAACCACATACATAGCTGTGAACTAGGTCACGTGGTCTTAAAGCTCCGTTCTGACTGACAATAGGAAGTGTTGATCTTGCAGCTTTGGATTTGATGCGACATTCACACTTAATAGTAACTGGACAAGGGGATACATTTAGATCCTTTATCAGATTCCTCTTTTGTAGTTTCTGTATGCATTCTGGGTGTCTGTGACCTAAATGCCGGTGCCACATGTGTATACATTCATTGTGTTCATGGGTACATAATCTCTCTCACCTTACCTGCACTGGTAAGATACAGATGATCTTCCAGCTTGGCATTTGCTATGATCTGCTTGCCGTCCAGGATATAACACTTGTCACCTTTGAATTTTAGAGTCCTTTGGCTGTCAGACGCTTCACAGATAAGAAGTCATCCTTCTAGATCAGGAGCATAAAGCACATCTTTTACTGGTATAGCTAAACTGCGTTCTGCATCATTGAAGCATACAAGGGTTCCATGCCCGTATCCCTCTGCATGTATTTTACTTCCATATGCAAGGTAAATAGTCTCTTCGTTATTCAGATTAAGTTCTGTGAAAAAGCTTCTATCACTTGTTATGTGACTGAGATCACTCAGTAAAACTCACCTCCACCTCACCTCCATGTGTATGCGACCGATGGTGCCCTTGTCTCCATATAGCTCTGCTAGCTGCTCTGACATCAGACAGAGCAGGGCTGGGGTCAGCAGTCCCAAAATGCAGAGCAGCACAGTCAGGAGGCACTTCCTGTTTGCAGGCTGCCTGATAAGATGGCAGCTTCCGTCTTGGATGTTTAAAGGCTCATAACATGCAGTAGATGCAGGTAGGATGATTTTTAATGTGGACAATCTGTATGTACAGGGTGTGGGAAACATATAAGATAGACTCTTATTCAGAGTGAAGGTCCGCTTTAACAATGGGAAGTGCAAGCAGCCGCATTCCCTGCATCTTCGACTTGTGCTTCTATTGAAGAACATCAACGAATGACATAACCCCCCAGAACACCTGATATTCTTACCTTAGCCATGATCTTCCCTAGAAATACAGCTCCACGATTGGCCCACGTGGGTGGGGCTTTCCTGGCGGTCGGAACACTACCCATGTGATCATAGAAACATAGAAGGTTGACGGCAGAAGGAGACCATACGGTCCATCTAGTCTGCCCTTATGTATATACTGTATGTACTCTTTATCTTAGGATAGATGTGTGCTTATCCCAGGCATGTTTACATTCAGCGACTAGTTGATTTTTCAACTACCTCTGCTGGAAGTTTGTTCCAAGCATCTACTACTCTTTCTGTAAAATAATATTTTCTAACATTGCTCCTGATCTTCCCCCCGACTAGCTTCAGGTTGTGCCCCCTTGTTCTATCATTAAGCTTCTTCTTAAAAACACTTCCCTCCTGAACCTTATTCAATCCTTTCACATATTTAAAGGTCTCAATCATGTCCCCCCTCTCCCTTCTTTCCTCCAGACTGTACAAATTAAGTTCTTTAAGTCTCTCCTGATAAGTTTTAAGTTGAAGTCCTTCCACCATTTTCGTTGCCCGCCTTTGGACACGTTCTATTTGAATAATGTCTTTTTGCAGGTAAGGTCTCCAGACATTATTCAAATAGAACGTGTCCAAAGGCGGGCAACGAAAATGGTGGAATGTGAGCGCCGGGCAGCCAATCACGCTGTATTTCCAGCGAGAATTGTGGCTAAGGTAAGAATATTGGACATTTTGGTTGGTTATGTGCAGCTCCAGCACTCTGGATGCCCCTCCCCCCCAGCCTGTCTTATTGTGGCGGTGTTGGTCCACTTTAAAGTGATTTAAATCAACAGAAAATTCTAAAAGACTGGCACAATTCCCAAATCAGGATGCCCCACACTCACTGGCACTCATGATCCTGCACCAACAAAACTTACATCATACATGACATGTCCATTTACACAAAATATAACCCCAACTAGTGTCTGACTCAAATCAGGATGGCAGCCTGACTGAGGTGAACTGAAAAACAAATAACAGGGGGGTATTAAGGAGATTGGTGGATTCTGGTGAGACAAATGGGAAATATAACCCCAGGATCTAGGCAGTCATGGCTTAGAAGTTGGGAACCAACCTTGTTAGCGGAAGGTTGCAGGTTTGATTCCCAGCCATGGGACATGGCTGAAGTGCTCTTGAGCAAGGCACCTAATCCCCAATTGCTTCCCGGGTGCTGAGTTTAGGGCAGCCCACGGCTCTGGGCACATGTGCATGTCACTGCCTTTTAGTGTGTTATTTACCTGTGTGTAGTCACTGATATAGTGTTTATTCACTGGGGTGTAAACTGTGTGTAATTCATGTATGTGTAATTCATGTGTGTGCAATCACTAATATTCACTAGCGTGTTCACAGGTGCACAGATGGGAAAATGCGGAGTTAACATTCCATATGTGTGTATAAGGACACAATGGCCACTATTACTATTAAATACCCTTAAAGGTGAGTAATCCTACTCCTTCCTGCACAGCAATAGCAATTCTACATATTTACACAGACCAAAATTGGACCAGCGGCATGGAGAGCGTTTGCATGCTCTGCCGATTGTGGTTATTATATGGCAAACGAGGGAGTTTCACAAATTGAGGCATCTCAAACTGGGATTCCCCTATAAAGGGGCCCGTTTAGAGGCGTCCCTTTAAATGGGCCTGCCAGACAATTAATGCTGCCGTGTCCCTGAACTAGGCAGCAGGGGCACATTGCAAGGAGGGAAACCTGAATCCTGACCTTCATACCTACCTACATCCACACAGCACTGTGCAAGAACACCCAGCAAAACTTAATTGGCTGCTGACAGTCACATGTGACAGCAATGGTGTACGAGAACACTGAAAGCCAGGGATTGGGCATCCCTTACCAGTATGTGGAACAGGGCATTCCTCCTTAGTATAGCTGCTCTCATGGACTTTCACTATAGTCCTCAGAAAAGAGGTCCAATAGGACTCCCTTGCTCATACAGGCTGGAAATGTGGCACCTGGCTTCTGATATCAGGGCTGTGTGATGGATGCCGCAGGAGCCAATGCAAGAGAGCCTTGTGCCCCTGTGGCACCCCTGATCTGTCCTGGTATGAAGATGCAATAACAGTAGACTTTCTGTTTAAAGGTGGACTTTTCCTTTCAAAGCAGACCAATAACTGTAACAATTGTGATCCCTCTACAGTTAAAGATTATTAAAAAGCCAAAATCAGGCATGGGACCCTATAGCCTCGATTCAGAGACACATTCGTCCGGACTTCCGTAGCTGTCTGTGAAAGTTTTGGTGGGTGTTTGTCATTTTTTTGCTTTTTTTCGTTCAT
Organism: Gastrophryne carolinensis; assembly: GCA_027917425.1. Classification (NCBI taxonomy): domain Eukaryota; kingdom Metazoa; phylum Chordata; class Amphibia; order Anura; family Microhylidae; genus Gastrophryne; species Gastrophryne carolinensis. The sequence goes on from CM051236.1 coordinate 84,781,370, forward strand.
TTTTCATTTGTACGAACGTTCGGGAATGCGCTTTCGATGAACGGAAGCAAATCAGAACATTTCCGTTAGTTCAGAGCATTTTCCAAACAAAATCTGAAATTTTCAGTTCGTTCAGATAACTTCCGTTGTTGGGATGGGTTTCTGTCTGATTCAGAGAGCTGATTTCCGACGGACCACCACCCTATAAATCCGTTTCATTTGCGATCCACGTACGGGACCTTTGAGGGCTCGGATTGCTATTGTTGAACATGTTTTGCGGCTATGTGGAGGAGTCTGCGCGCCTTTAGCACCAAGGCATTGCATGTATCAGCATGGCCCAGGAGTTCTCTAATCGGGCACTATGCAAAACCCGGGCCGTGGTGGCGAGGGCCCTCTGGCGTTTGAAGTCCAGATTTAGGTGTTTGGACCATACAGGGGGGGGGGCACTGCAGTATGACCCCAACAAGGTTATACCAATATTTAAAGTTACGTTTTTTTAACACATGTATTTTTTTTTATAGTTGTAAAAATTTGAAATTTTCAAAATTTTTAAAAATTTTATATTTTATGATGGAATTAAAAAAAAAATGTTACATTGTCATTTCATTTACAAAATACATTAACACAAAACTAATGGGCCCAGAAATATTTAAAGATGAATATTCACATGACCGAGAAGTGATTTGGGTAAGCTTTAAGGGTCCAAAAGGGAAGATGGAGGATAGCGCTAAGTGATTTAGCTAAACATTGTAGTAGAAGTGAGGATGGCAAATATGTAGGCGAGCACTTTAATGAGTTAAGTTTGTAGTGCGCAGGCGCAAGATCGTAAGGATTTCCGTCTGGACGAATATTTATTGATAAAGGGAAACAGAAACTAACGGGAAACGTAAAGGATTCGTGGGAGGATACGATGGGAAAAGGGCAAAAACAAAAGCCTACGTTGTAACATGTGGAAATGAAACGGTAAAGTCTGGATGGAAAATGACATCCTCGTAATTCGTAATCTGCCGTACGAACGGACGGAAACTTTACAAAAGGTTTTCAATGCATGCATAGAATCACTTGTACACTCATACGAGAACGGAAACATTTCCAAAAAAAAACGTATCGGAACTAAAACGGAAGTTTTTTTTTGTCTCTCTGAATTGAGCCTAATATGATGGGGGACCGGAAACAGCTGTGTATTGCATTGAATCATGTTCCCTATTGGAGGAGGCACTAGTTTCTGTCCCATGGCCGACCTTTGGGGTGTGCGAGGTGTGCCATCGCACAGGGCGCCAGGGTCAGGGGGCTGCTATACAGCTGCTCCCAGCTGCTCGATGCCCTTACCTGCCCATCCACCAGCTCAATGTCACTTGGAGCAGCTGGGGGGTGCACGGTTTGTTAAGTAATAAGAAAAGGATGCCATGCTCATCTCCGTTCTGCCATCTAAAGTAGACCAAACCGGCTGAAAACGGATTCCCCATCCCAATGTGGGATGCCCTACTGTGGTAAAGCCCCTGGAATTGCCGGCATGCCCATATTTCAAGCAACCACATGGTACATATGCAGGCTTTCATCCAATCAGCACTCTATGTTGTATATATTTATGTCGGGCATTATGTCTGGTTTCATCCAGTGCATCACCTGGGAAAGCTGGGAATGTGGCCCGTGCCTGCGCCATGGAATTTCTTGTGAGCTAAGTATACTAGTGAGAATGGTTAGGGGACGCTGCTGCAAGTGGGTACTTCTACCTGGCATCCAGTGGGTGCAGAGGTGTGGTGGGGGGGCATCCTGTAGTCATCACAGCGGACCAACAGTCAAAAATGACTTAAACCAGACCAACACAGCAAACAGTGCTCATATGCATCCCTCCCCAGGGCAATTTACTTTTTCTAACTCCTGCTGTGGTAAATTTTAGAAACAAAATGGCAGCTCATGTATCTGTAGGCCGTCTGCAAACAGGAAGTGCTGCTGGGTTTCCTGTTACTGTGCATTGTCAGTTGAATCCAGGCAGCAGCATGCTGAGATGCTGGGAAAAGAAGCTCCAAATGGCTGCCATTTGACCACTAGAAAATCTGTGAGGCAACGTTTCAGCTTTGAGTGGATGAGTAAATGTAAGAGCTGACAATGATTCAGTGTCATGAATGCAGATGGGGCAAGGGAGTTTTGGGGAGATTTCTTTTCCAATTGTTCCAGGCTGTTGGTCCAGTTTAAAGCCGGCCCTGTCTGCCTGCGTCGAATGGAGCTCTGATATAAAAAGGTGAGTACCTCTCAGTAATGGCGTGAGAGGATAGGTCAGGTTAGTTTAGTGTTCCTGTAAACCAGGTCCAGGAGGTTTTAGTTCTGCTTTGAAGTTGATCCGTGTTTTTTGTCTAAGACTCCAGGGGCCATCCGATAAACCACCTCCTGGGGCACCCTGATGTGGGATGCCCCGCTGTGTGAGCAGTTGGGGTGCGCTCCCGAATCCAGCCATCCAGGAGGCAGGAGCACATGGCAGACTGAGAGGCAGCCTCTCCCTTTTCTCTATACTGGTCTCTGTGAGTAAACACAGCATTACAGTGGACCAGAAGCACTCCTAGAGTCTATAAAACTCCAGGACCGCCAGATTCGGGATGCCCCATTGTGTGAAACCCCCTGGAGTCCCCTATAAAACGCTCTCTGATCCAACGGCACATGTGCAAGGCGCGAACACTGTCAGCTCTACCTTTATCAGGGTGCATGCCCGCGGCAGCCATTCACACCCTTTTAGAGGGTAGCGGGGATGCGTCCGCCAGCACGCTCGGCTCCTCTCAGCTAGACGGCCCTTAGCCATCTTTGACAAGCACAACTGCTTGCACTGATTAGACGAGAGCCCATGCATGCCGTGTAGGACCGGGGGACCAGGAAAAGGTGAGTTTACTGGGGACCTGGGGGGTTTCACATACCGAATCGGGGTGCCCCGGGGGCAATGACCAAAACATGGGATAGTCAAAATCCTGTTTTTGTCCTGGTTTTGGTCCACTTTAAAATGCGCAACATACAACGCTGATTGGACAAAAGCCAATGCATGCGCCCTAGGTCCGTCGGTAAGATGATTTATGAGGGCGATCTGGGGGGTTTCACACAGCAGGGTATCCTAAATCCTGATACCCCGGGGGAAAGGACCTATCACCATGCTCTAACCATGTGAGATCATGAAGGTTCTCACTATGACAATCCCTGTGATGTTAGTTACACTTATGCACTGAAATGTGCTGAATAACACAGATTTATAATCAGGGAGTATTTACAGGCATCCACATGATTCTCAGAACATAACCAGTATGTAACACGTCTCCACTGTGCTGTATCTGTATCATCAAGGACAAACCCTGAGCGCTGATTCCATTTCCATGGGACAAACCCCTGGCACGTCCTTCTCTGGTGAAATGTGTTGCTTGTGTTATAATGCCTTTAATTATATCTCCACAGATGGCTTATTATATAGGCGCTAATTAATGGCCTCCTCATGCTGGGAGACTGACACATAGCTGCCAGATTACAGAGAATAACATTTACCCAAATTTTATATGAGCAAGTCAGGCAATGCCATGCAGATAGAACTGTGTGGGCCCCACCATTGCAGCCACCATAATGCTATCTGTTAGGAATAGCCAGAAATATAGCAAGGCCAGGAGGAGTAATGGCGGCTACACACATATGCAGAGATGCCAAGTCACCCTGTTTTCCAGAGAGTCACCCGGTTTAACCCCCTCATCCGGTCACCCTGTGAAACTATGAAATCCACCCTGCAAAACCTGAATTTCTATCTCCATCCCACTGTTTGGCTGACTGCTATCTCTAGTGCATGCACTATTGGCTAGCAGACACCACTAAATGATTGGCTGGCCATCCAGACCCTTTCTATTGGCTGCCATTGACTTCTAAGATTCTGGTTATATATGTCAGGGTTTGTGTGGCTCCAAAACTGATTTCAATGGAAGCCTTGAAAATGCAAGCTTTCAAAGCTGTTCAAGCTTCTTCTTCAGGCATAATACAGATCTGTAACTTAGGCCCTTATTTATGAAGGAATAGCGACAGGTAGCGACTGGTGAGCGGCCGGTAATGACGGGCCCCGCCACGAGAACGCCGGCTCCCCACCACAATCACACATTTATCAAGCCAATCCTGCTTAGCGACAGAGATAGCGCCATATAGCGACTCATTCATCATTATTCCAGCCTCAGCCCACAGCACCAGCGTCCGACCTTGAACAGCGACAGGTATGACCTCTCGCTACCTGGCGCGCTCCAATGCATTTCAATGGAACAATCTTTAAATATTAATATTTAATTATTAATGTTTTTTTTTTTTAAATGTGAAAAATTCTGTGACCACTTCTGCCATTTTAGATCATTTTTTAATGGTCGTTTAATGGAAGTTGTACAGAATTGATCTTACAGGTCTGATATGTATTCATATTACTAAATTATTTAAAATATTTTGTTTTTTGGATTCCAAAAATATGGATGTTTGGGGGTTAAAAAACTACTTTTAACACATCGCCTCCAGCGCTCTGGGGTTTAAACATGCATTTCACAGCGCTTGAATTTTTTGAGCGTGATTTTTTGATGAACATGGTGGAAGCCGGTCGCTCTGACCAGTCGCTATCATGCGCACCCATACATCGCGGGACCTGTCAAATAGCGACTCGTAACCTTGTATTCAACATTACCGCACACCGACTGAGTCGCTGTCAACAACCGAACAACGGCCAAGCACAGCGACTACTAGCGGGGGCTGTGAAAATACCGCTACAGTCGCTCAACTGTCGCTACATGTCGCTATTAATAAATCAGCCTCCCCGAGGCTGATTCATCATTAGCGGCAGGTAGTGACAGATGAGCGTCTGTAGCAGGCATTTTCAGAGCGCCCGTTAGTAGTCGCAGTGCCCGGCCGTGGGTCGCTACTTTATAGCGTCTCAGTCGCTGTTCAGTAATGTTGAATACATTGTGAGGAGTCGCTATTTGACCAGTACAGCGCTGTATGGGAACACATGTTAGCGACTGCTCATAGCGACCGACTCACACCATATTCAGCAAAAAAACTGTCTCACAAATCTCTGGCGCTGTAAAATGCTTGTTTGAAGCCCAGAGCGCAGGAGGCGATGTGTTTAAAGTCTGTTTTCAAGCATCTATCAACTAGTAACAAAGCGAAAACATATGGAATTACATTGTAACAACATTGTAACATGAACACTTTAAAGTGGACCAACACCCAGGATTTTGACTATCCTGGGTTTTGGTCCACTTCGGTCCACTTGTGTGAAACCCCCCAGAAACCCCAAAAAACTCACCTCTCCCCGCTCCCACGTGAACGCCGCAGCCAATCCCCGCCAGCGTCCAGGCAGGGGACAGGAACGTCCAAGCCGCTTCCGCCGCCGCTGCCTCCCGCGCGTCACTCTCGGCGCGCGCGCTCCCCCGCCGGCCATTCACAGAGGGCCGGCGAGGGCGTGCGCACGTCTGGAGGGGCGCGCGGGAGGCGGCGGAAGAGGCGGCGGATCAGGTAAGATCTTTTTGGGGTTTCTGGGGGGTTTCACCCCGCGGGACATCCCGATCTCGGATGTCCCGCGGGGTGGGAGGTGATCGGCCTGGGAATCTTATAGATTTCCAGGCCGATCACCCCTGGGTGTTGGTCCACTTTAATGCCAAACCTGTAACGTCATTTCTGAGGAAATATTTAAAAAATTAAAAAATTATGAAAAAACTGCTATTTCAATGCCAGAAGAGGTCACAGAATTATTTGTGATTTAAAAAAAAAAAAAAAAAAAACCTGTTTAAAGAGAAGAAAAGGATCGTCTATTGAAATGTATGGGAGAGCGACAGGTAGCGAGAGGTCATACCTGGTGCTGTGCAAGGCTGAACGCTGGCGCTGTTCTCGGAGGCTGTGAAAATGATGAATCAGACGCTACATGGCGCTATCCCAGTCGCTAAACAGATTCTGCTTGATAAATGTGTAATTGTGTGCCGTGTCCGGCGTTCACCAGTCGCTACCTGTCATTAACCAGCCACTACCTGACGCTATCCCTTCTTAAAGTGGACCAACACCCAGGATTTTGACTATCCTGGGTCTTGGTCCACTTCGGTGGGGCACCCGGATCGGGGTGCCCCGCTGTGTGAAACCCCCCCGATCACCCAGAAAACTCACCTCTCCCCGCGACCTGACAGCAACGGACAAGCGATCTGACAGCAACGGACAAGCGGCTCCTCCGCCGCCACCTCCCACGCGTCACTCTTGACGCGCGCGCCCGCGCCGGCCATTCACAGGCGGCCGGTGCGGGCGCGCGCACGTCTAGAGGGGCGCGAGGGAGGCGGCGGCGGCTGGCTGCCACCGAAGACAAGGTAAGGGGATTTGGGGCGTTTGGGGGGGTTTCACCCCACGGGACATCCCGATCTCGGATGTCCCGCGGGGAGGGAGGTGATCGGCCCGGGAATCTTATAGATTCCCGGGCCGATCACGGGAGGATGATGGTCCACGTTAAGTACAGGGGAGCGGGTTATAGCTGTGCTTTGCTCAGACAGAGCAGAGCTGGGGTCAGGAAAAGGTCAGCAATCCCAGAATGCAGAGCAGCACAGTCAGAAGACACTTCCTGTTTGCAGGCTGCCTGTTGTTCCATAAGCCGCCATCTTGGATGTGTAAAGGCTCATAACATGCAGTAGATGCAGGTAGGATGATTTTTAATGTGAGCAATCTGTATGTACAGGGTGTGGTAAACATATAAGATAGACTCTTATTCAGAGCGAAGGTCCGCTTTAAGACCCTTATATGCCTGCAAAATGTCATGGTGGTAATAAACACTTCACCTTCAAAAGTCTGTGAATAAGCCACACCCCTAAAACACCCTCCACCACGCCCATCACCATGTAAGTTGATGTCTCTGCATATGTCCCCCTTGCAAACTTTGCTGGGCCAATGACTGATTTCTTTAGACCCAGTAAACTTATGCAGATGTAACATTCTTGGGTTCGGATCACCCCTTCTGGTGAGGGTATCCTGATTTGGGATGCCTTTAGGGGTGGACATAGGTTTTACACAGTCCCATTGCCAATGTCATAGTGGGGCCTCCTAGGGCCAGCTCTCAGCATCAACGAAACCCACAGCCAGGGCCAGTTTTAGAAAATGTAGGGTCCCCAAATAACAGAGACAAGTGAGTATAGACAAATGTGAGGCTATAGGTGTCAGAAGGCAGAGTTTTAAAGAGGTGCAGATCCACTTTAAAGTGGGAAATTCTGTGGATAAGGGTGCTTTTGTCCACACTGCCTCTACTAATGCTGGCCTTGCCCACAGCACCAAATAAATACCCCCCAGCATTATGTATTTGTAGTATATAACTGGCTTGCAGATAGGCAGCTAATAGGAACAGATAGGTAATAGCCCTGTGCAGTGGCTATTAGCGGATTAGCACCTCTCCGACCCCCATGGCAATCGTGCTTCCCTATCTAGGGCCGATCAGGTGGTCCCCCCTCTGAGGTGAAGCAATGTGCACTGGGCACCTTCTGATGTGGGCCCGGTAGCAGTTGCCTCCCCTGTCTCTATGGTATGTATGCCCCCGGATGCACTGCTGGGTTTATATCCCAGGATCGTCTGTAAACTAAACGTTTCCATGTTTCTTGCTGAGCCATTTAGCAGCGCTCATTCCATTCAGACTCTCTTTGCCGTTTTGAGGTCACATCTGAATGGAGCGATTGCCGCTGGCCACGTCCGTGCTTGCCTCTAGCTGTGGGGTGCCTGTGCCAGCAATTCAGAAAGGCCTGGTGCTGGTGTATCGCAGCAATGCAGATGTGGCAAAGAGATGAAGCGAAGGCTCGGGAAGAGGTGAGTCCATCGGGCAACCCTCGGGGTGTCACACAAGTTGGGATGCCCATAAAGAGGTTGGCCACTGCCCTTGAGTCTTACAGACTTGAGGAGGATGGTTGTCCCATCCACTCTTGTGGAATTTTCTCAAACCAGATAGTTCCAGAGGTCATAAGGTGAAGAGATTTCCTGCCACCCACCCGCGCACATGATTTGCTCACTCGAAACTCTGATTCTAAAGGCAGCCTGGTGGGTGACCATAGCCTGAATATGGAGCACTCCCATTGACTTTAATAGGCACCTGCGTACACACCACACCAAGCTGGCTTCTTTCTTTTAATGTAAGGAATATTGAACATACCATGTAACTTTTACAAGAGAGGGCCTCTCCTCCCTCCTCCCCCAGATGCCACACAATCGAGCATCGCCCCGGGTGAACCGAGCCTGAGAAGTGGCGATAATGTCACATGGAAAGAGATAAACGGCAGAGACAGAGGACACATTGCAAAAAAAGAGAGAGCTGGAAGGAACTAGGAAAGGAGGGAATGCGGAGAAGAGGGGTGGAAAAATAGAATGTGAAGAAGACAGAGAGACAGAGGAAATGTTGTTGGGGAGGCAGGATGCCCCAGGGGTGGATGTCTAACCAGATGTGGAGGCTGATTCACTACCAATGCCAGGTATTTGCAGATGAGCTTCTGTATAGCGGCGCTTAGAGCGACCACTAGAAGATGATGTAAGCAGATATCGGGCGCTGTAACAGAGCGTCTTGGTCGGTGTAGTAACCTGGCTGGCATTGATGAATGTGATGTGTAACAACAGTACAGCGCTGCAGTGACCGATAGGTAGCGCCAGCTCAGTGTGCCCGGCGCTCGGCGCTCCACTCCATATTTAACAAAAACTACACACGCAGTGTCGGCGCTCTAAAGCTGGGCACTGTAGCATAGAGCGCCAGATGCCTGTGTGATCAAAGCCTGTTTTTGAACACATATCCACCAGTAACAAAGCGAAAACACATGAAATGACATTGTTTTAACACTGTGACATTAACACTTTAGTGCCAGACCTGTACATACAATTCTGCATAAATATATATATATATATATATATATATATATATATATATATATATACAGTGTTTGTTTGCAGCCAGGAGAGGTCACACAATGATTTGAGCAAACAAAAAAAAAATTAAATTGGCAAACACGAAACCCCACAATGAAACCCCATTGAAATGTATAGGAGAGCGATACAGAGCGACAGGTACTACATGGCGCGCCTGAGCCTAGAGTGCCGACGCTATAGGCTGAGCCGCCTGTGATAATACATCGGACGCTACATGGCGCTGTTAGAGGAGCTCACCAGATTCGCTTTCTTAAATGTGGTTTTGCGTACAGTGCCCGAAGTTCACCAGACGTTGCCTGTCGCTACGAGGCGCTACCTGGCGCTATTCCTTCATGATTAACCCCCCTAATATCCTAGCGAATTCTCCTTGTGCCCCTATGGCCAGTATGCTCTTGTTTGTGTCAGTATTATTATTATTATTGTTTATTTATATAGCGCCATCATCTTCCGTAGCGCTTTACAAAGTAGTAATTACAGACAGATATCTAAAGCTTTGCTATTGTAGAGACTCACCCGACCACCCAATGTGTGCACAGAAACATGGAGCCACTGGTTGCATGTAGATGACCTTCTTCTGCAGATAAGCATTTTTATTTCAATGTTTAACACAATAATTTGCTACTTTAAAGGTTGCCTCATCCCATGCTGAGCTAACAAAAGTTTTCCCTTGAAACATTTATCTAATGGACAGACACTACAAAATGATTGCCATCATCATTGTAACATTTCTAGCACAAGAATAAATGCAAGGCCTAGATTTCAGGGATTGCGTGTTGCTAATTAAACATTTCAATGCTAAAAACCGCATCCAAACTCTACATAGACTCTTATTTGTTTGGCCATACGATTGTAACAGTTTATATCCCTGTTGCCTAGGAAGCGTGATCTGCAATTAAAAAAAAGGAGGGCAGATAAAATAGAAGTGGGGCTCAGGAGCCCAATGGGAAATTACCAGCAATATATTTTTTTATATTTTAAATAAGGGGATAATTAAGAAGTTCATCTCTGACTCGTCTGTTAATTAAAATGAAATGTGTGATTATGTTATGTTAATGTGTGTGATTAGTAAGTCATGTAAAGCTGGAGTATTATTCCTTTTTTGTTCATACAAAGCTATTAAACCCTGTATGTAGGACTTACTCCCACCTATGGGCGGCCTTTGGGGTGTTCAAACTGTGCGATCACACTGGAAGCCATGCTAAGCTCTCTTATAAGGGGGCAACAGGGGTCACCTTTCTTTTCCCAATCCTATCCCATTTATTTAAACTGGACCAACAGCCTGGCACAGTTAGAAAAGAAAAGGTAGCGGCCATTTTGGAGCTTCCTCTCTCAACTGACATACAGTATTTTTCACCATATAAGACACACCTGCCCATAAGACGCACCTAAAATAAGAAAAAAATATTTTAAACCAAAAACGCACCATTACAGACAGTGTGGCATTCCCCCTATCCCATTCCCATAGGCTGTGTGGCATTCTCCCCTCCCCCCATTAGTATAGGCCGTGTGGCATCCCCCTCCCCCCATTAGCATAGGCTGTGTGGCATCCCCCTCCCCCCATTAGTATAGGCTGTGAGGCATCCCCCTCCCCCCATTAGTATAGGCTGTGTGGCATCCCCCTCCCCCCATTAGCATAGGCTGTGAGGCATCCCCCTCCCCCCATTAGTATAGGCTGTGAGGCATCCCCTCCCCCCATTAGTATAGGCTGTGTGGCATCCCCCTCCCCCATTAGCATAGGCTGTGTGGCATCCCCCTCCCCCCATTAGTATAGGCTGTGAGGCATCCCCCTCCCCCCATTAGTATAGGCTGTGAGGCATCCCCCTCCCCCCATTAGTATAGCTGTGTGGCATCCCCCTCCCCCCATTAGTATAGGCTGTGAGGCATCCCCCTCCCCCCATTAGTATAGGCTGTGAGACATCCCCCTCCCCCCATTAGTATAGGCTGTGAGGCATCCCCCTCCCCCCATTAGTATAGGCTGTGAGGCATCCCCCTCCCCCCATTAGTATAGGCTGTGTGGCATCCCCCTCCCCCCATTAGCATCAGCGCAGGCCACGGCGCTGCGATCGCTGTCTTTTACTGGCAGCGATGACAGCGGCGGGGCCAGAGACAACGCCTCCGCCGCTCCTCCAACTGCTGCTTCTTATTGGGGCCTTAATTCCAAGAGGCTCCCTCGCCCCCCCTCCCTCTGTGGTGCCCAACTCTCACCTGCCGCCGGGTCTTCTCCTCATTCCCGGTTCCCCAGTCCGACTCCCGCCGCACCGCACTTTTCTGCTGTGGGAGCTGGAGATCCTCTCCCGCCGTCGCCTCCGCAGCTGGTCTCTCGGGGGGGGGTCCTCCCCCTCCCCGCTCCGTGCTTCTCTGCCCTGCCGCTCCTCCACTGCAGTGCCGCTGATGCGGAAGTCGGCTGCGCACATTGGCAGTGCCGCTCCCCGGCTCACCTCTGGCTCCACGTCCAGGGCTGCAGCTTCGGGCTCTTCTGCCCCAGTCGACGCTGGACGGCTGCTGGCTCCAGGTGGGCGGCTGGACACCTCGCCCTCCCCCTGTGCTGGGTGAAGGGCCGCTCATGCCTCCCGGCCGCTCCTCCACTTCAGTGCCTCCGGCGCGGAGGCCGATGGCGCACGTGGGCAGCGCCGCTCCTTGCCTCATCCCTGGTTCCACATCCAGGGCCGCTTCAGGCTCTTCTGCCCGGACGCTTGATGGCCTGCACGCCCACCTGCTGCCCTGACCTGCGCTGGGAACGGGTGAGGTTTTTTTTTTTTTTACATTCGCCCGATAAGGCTCACAGACATTTTTCCCCCACTTTTGGGGGAAAATAAGTGCGTCTTATAGTGTGAAAAATACGGTAACTGAAATGCACAGTAACAGGAAACCTAGTACGACTTCCTGTTTACAGGTGGCCTGCAAGCCCATGAGCAGCCATCTTGTTTTTAAAATGTATCACAGTAGGCATTAAAAAAGGTAAATTATTTTTCATGTGCAACAATCTAAATTGCCCTGGAGAGGAAAGCATATGAGCTCTGTTTGTTGTGTTGGGCTGACTTAATTCATTTTTGACTGGTCCGCTTTAAGGGTTAATTCATCAAGGGATAGCGCCAGGTAGTGCCTCATAGCGGCAGGCAGCGTCTGGTGAACGCTGGGCGCTGTACGCAATACCACATTTATGAAGGCGATTTTGGTGAGCGACTCTAACAGCGCCATGTAGCCTATGATTCATCATTACAGGTGGCTCAGCATATAGCGCCGGCGCTCTAGCTTCCAGAGCGCCAGGTATTACCTACCTGACGCTCTCCCATACATTTCAATGACTGTTCCTTTTGTTCTGTTTAAACAGGGTTTTTTGTTTGTATTTATTTTTTCCTCTCAAATAATTGTGTCACCTCTTCTGGCCTAGAAAAACTTTTTGGATTTTTATATTTTTATGCAGAATTGTCATTACAGGTCTGGCATTAAAGTATTAATGTCACAATGTAACAACAATGTCATTCCATGTGTTTTTGCTTTGTTACTGGTGGATATGTGTTCAATAACAGACTTTAATCACACAGTAACAAAGCAGGGGTGGCAGCCGCTCAGACCATTTTATAACTAACCTGGGAGGTGCACGTTAGCAGGGCAATTAGGATACAAAAGTCTTAAAGGAGCCACAGCACTCAACCCTGTTAGCTTGCTGACCAACCTACAAACTTAGTTAAAAACAGAGGACTCGGTCACACACATCTGCAGAAGTATGCTTAAGCTGCACCACCAGCGCCAAGGTGCCTCTGTGGCTAACATGCACCTCCCAGGTTAGTTATAAAATGGTCTGAGCGGCTGCCATCCCCCCTGTGTTTCTTTTAAATTTGTGCAAGCACATGGTGTGTGGGGTCTAGGCTGTATTGCAAGGTCTTTGACCCTTCCACCCCATGGCTTGCACATGAGGTTTAGGGCAACCTCAGGTAAGCCTGCTCCCAATTTATCTATTGCATTATATGTCCCAAATGGGGTTCTCAGAGATTTAGGACTGCACCTCACAGGGGCACCTTGGCGCTGGTGGTGCAGCTTAAGCATACTTCTGCAGATGTGTGTGACTGAGCCCTCTGTTTTTAACCAAGTTTAGAGACAGATTGTAGGTTGGTCAGCAAGCTAACAGGGTTTGGTGCTGTGGCTCCTTTAAAACTTTTAATCACACAGTGTCTGGCGCTCTATGCTATAGCGGCCAGATCCAGAACGCTGACGCTCTGCGAGTCTGTTTTTGTGTTGAATATGGTGTGAGTCGCTCGGAGTTGGTCGCACTGAGCTGGCGCTACCTTTTGCTCCCTGCAACGCTGTAATGGTGTTAGAATGCCCAACATACATCTCATTCATCAATGCCGGCCACGGTTACTACAGCGACCGAGGCGCTCTGTTAGACGATCACAGCGTATACTAGTGGTCGCTCTAAGCGCTGCTATACAGACGCTCATCTGCCGATACCTGGCGCTAGTCATGAATCAGCCTCCCCGTTTTCCTTTCCATTTGTCTCTGCCCCCTCTTTTTATCTTCTTTATGCCTCTTTTTCTTGTCCTCATTTTCACCTCTTTTTTACATTCCCATTTTCTTATACTTCCTTACCTTATTTGTCCATAGTCCTTCTGGCCCTTTTTCCACATACCCTCTGTTTAGCTCCCTCCTTCTTTACTTTTCCACATTTTCTCCATCTCCCTCTTGTCATACACTTATGCTTGTGCTGAGAAGGGCCACTAGCCCAGAATTTGTGTCCACAAGTAGGAAGAAATGGCTGCAAAATGAATTGAAGCTATACTGTATCATTGTACGTCCTGCTGGCTCTGTCTGGGCACTTTGGCTATCCTAAAGATAAAAGGAGTTAATCAGCATGGCACTGCCCGTGGGCGTACAAACCATAAAGTCAGGGTGCTACTGGGTCTTAGCGTCGGTGGGGGGGGATCTGCCACACTACCTGTTACTGGGTGGGTTGGGGGTATTCTGCACGCTTTCTGTTATGTGGGGGAGGGTACATGCTGCTCGTTTTTGGGAAAGGGGGGGAATCTGCCACACTACATGTTATAGGGGGGATTCTGCATGCTGCCTGTTATAGGGGTCTAGGGGAGTTTATGCACACTCATGCACATGTTTTGGGGGGATTTTGACATATGCTTTAAGGTTCCGCTGTAACCAAAAGGAATGGGGCTTTTACATGTGATTTCATTTTAATGAGAAATCTTTTTCTTTTTTTTGTTTTTTTTATTACAAAAAACATTACAAAATGTAAAAAATAGATTTTTTTTTGTTTTTTGCACATATTTTTCTAAAAAATATCGAGAATATACTAAAAAAATGATTTCCTGGGAAATTTCTGGGTATTCCTTCAAAAATCACAGTTAAACATGTATAGTGCAAAATGGTGAAAAATGGCCTGACAACAGAGGGTGACAAAATCTCTAGCCAACACGTCCTTTTTCTTTAACTTTGGCTACTCTAGAACATTTATATTATCATCGGGTCATTGAACATAGTAAGCTACCAAACAAATAATGCTGTTATTTGGTTATTAGAAGTTATTTGCTTATTTGCTTATTGTAGTATAACAATATGGTCCTTACAGCACAAAAAACCTAGTGTATGAAGCCCATTTAGCCTATTGCAAAGCACCGTAAAGGGGAAACATGTACAATGAAAAGGTGAATACATTTTTGCATCTAAATCATAAAGCAAATGTAACCGGGGCTTTTCTGCTACTGTTATAGCCAGGGCCGGATTATGAGAGGGGCGCAAGGGGCTCGAGCCCCGGGGCCTCCACCACTTGTCCTGCAAATGGGGCCTCCACCAGCCTTTGGGTTACAGTCTAGTCCAGCAACAAAGCTATCAGTGGCAGTGGGGCCCCTGTGCCTGGGCAAGCCTTTTTTTTGTTTTTGCAAACCTGCAGCCAAAGCTACCACAGGACAGGATGGAGAGTCTAAAGCAGCAAAGCCGCCATCAGCAACACTACAGTGATGGGTTCAGAGCTGTCAATCGGCAGTCGCTCACTGCACATAAGCCACCAAGCACAGCCGCTGGCAGCTCAATTCAGCTCAATGCAGGGCTGGACCAGATGGGCGACTACACTAACCCCACCCAGAATGGCAAAGCAGGAGTTCCCAAGCAGCACAAACCTACACAAGGGACTCAAGCTGACGTTCCAGATTGTGGGTGCCATACAACCAATCAGTTACTTGGCTGGACTATTATTTTAAAGAAAAAAAAAATACTGTATCTGGGGCCTCCACCACACTTAATCCGGCCCTGGTTATAGCACATGTTGCACAAAGAGCTAAACACCACTTAGAACCCGTTTTATTTATTTTTTTCATGAGCTGATTTTTGTAGTCGGTGACCCAAGGGTGGACTGGGAATTTACATGCCGACCACCAGCCTATGAGCTCCTAAGTCCCACCCCCAAAAGAGCTTCTCAGCCGATCAAGTAGTGTGCATGTCCACTGATAATAAAGCACACCAGGAACAGATCATGGACGGGTGGATATGTGATAACTGATAATACTGAAGCTATAGCAGTGCAGGGGCATAACATGGCCTCGGATGTCTTGGCTTGGAGATGTTCCTATGGGGTCAGGTATGGGGAGACGGGCTGTGGGGACCTAGGGAAGCAGGGAGTATAGAGGGATGTTACTAGAGGTTACACCCAGCCCAAGTGCCACTAAAGGAGTGGAGGGGTCACACTGCTGGACACCCCAAATGGGGAGGGAAGGGGGCAAATGGGGGACTTTCATTTGTGTGTCTGGTCTACTTTAAATACTAGAACTGAAAATGTTCATCGAGTTATGTGAACAAATATGTCTAAAAAGCAAAGTCAGGAAATTGTGATGCCAGAATGAAGTTGACATTTGGCTGGAGTCCACCTTTTAATTGAGGATGGACTTGGATGATGTTTAAACATTAAAAGCGATGAATTATATAGAATTAGATTGGAAACCTCTTTAGCCACTGATGTATGCACACATACTTGGCAAATGTAGGAGTTTCAGTTAACCCAATGTTATACTAGAAAACTATACAACACTATAGGCTCGATTCAGAGGCACATTCGTCTGCACTTCCGTAGCTGTCTGTGAAAGTTTTAGTGGGTTTTGTCATTTTTTCGTTCATTTTTCATTCGTACGAACGTTCGGGAAAATGTGTATATGCGCTTTCAATGAACGGAAGCAAATCGGATCATTTGCGTTAGTTCTGATCATTTTCCAAACCAAATCTGATATTTTTTGTTCGTTCAGATAACTTACGTTGTTGGGATGGGTTTCCGTCTGATTCAGAGAGCTGATTGCCGAGGGACCACCACCCTATTAAACCGTTTCCTTTCTGTTCCACTTTGAGGAACCTTTGAGGGCTCGGATTTCTATTGTTGAACATGTTTTGTGGCTATGTGGAGGAGCGTGCGCGCCTTTAGCACCAAGGCATTGCATGTATCAGCATGGGCGAGCCCATAAATTGTATAGCAATGCATACCTGAATCAATACATTTCATGTATGCCTTATAGAAGCATTTTAATGCTGACCTTAATTAGTCCTTAACATGTAAACATTTATTTTCCCACACATCCATATAATTGCTATATTTTTTTAGACTTATGTCCTTTGTGAATTATCTTTGGATTGTTGAACTTGAATCTTAATTTGTTGCAGGAGTTATTGTTTTAGTTGGTTACCTTTGCTTTGTGTAATTATTTTATATTTGGTTGCAGGAACCGCAAGATGTGCCACTCGCACAACATACAAGCAGTGTTTGGTCCAGCTATGCGATTCCTCAGTGTTCTTGCAGGGCATCCAGGGTGGTCCCATGATGCTTATATATTGCAGAGCTCCAACTTATTTCGTCAGTTTGAGTCAGGAGAATTATCTGGTGGATGGCTCCAGGGTAAGTTTGCTCACATTCCATCAATCCATTTTCACTGTATGGCAATGAATATAGTTGCTGACTCATGTCTTAACCTATGGCTGTTTTTAGCCCTTTATGACATGTTAAACAATATTGTATCTTAGAATGTGCATTTTATGTTAGTATTTTTACATTCTTTCAGGGGATTCTGGATATCCACTCCTGCCCTTGGTCATGATGCCCGTTCTTTGCCTGCAGAATGCGGGCCAGGGGTTCTTTAATCGGGCACTATGCAAAACCCGGGCATGGTGGCGAGGGACCTCTGGCTTTTGAAGTCCAGATTTAGGTGTTTGGACCATACAGGGGGGGGGGGGGCACTGCAGTATGACCCCAATAAGGTTATACCAATATTTTAATTTACGTTTTTTAACAGGGACCACACGTGCCAGAGTGTCAGGGTCCTTCAGTTGGTGGGCGAGATGCAGGAGCTGCGCAACTCGTTGGGGACCACAGTGGCCTGCCATTGCTATGTATTTTGTTTTTTATAGTTGTAAAAATTTGAAATGTTCAAAATAATTTAAGATTTTATATTTTATGGTGGAATAAAAAAAAAATGTTTCAGTGTCATTTCATTTACAAAATACATTAACACAAAACTAATGGGCCCAGAAATATTTAAAGATGAATATTCACATGACCGAGAAGTGATTTGGGTAAGTTTTAGGGGGCTAAAATGGAAGAAGAACCTAACCGCAAAGTGAGCTTTAAGGGTCCAAAAGGGAAGATGGAGGATAGTGCTAAGTGATTTAGCTAAACATTGTAGTAGAAGTGAGGGTGGCAAATATGTAGGCGAGCACTTTAATGAGTTAAGTTTGTAGTGCGCAGGCGCAAGATTGTAAGGATTTCCGTCTGGACGATTATTTATTGAAAAAGGGAAACAGAAACTAGCGGGAAACGTAAAGGATTCGTGGGAGGAGACAATGGGAAAAGGGCAAAAACTAAAGCCTACGTTGTAACATGAGAAAATGAAACGGAAAAGTCACGCCAGAAAATGACATCCTCGTATTCGTACTCTGGCATACGAACAGACGGAAACTTTACAGAAGGATTGCAATGCATGCATAGAATCGCTCACACACTCACACGAGAGCGGGAACATTTAAAAAAAAAAACCAGATCGGCACTAAAACGAAAGTATTTTTTTGTCTCTCTGAATCGAGCCTTATGTGGTCGTTGTCATTTAGAAGTTATACATTACAATGTTTTTCTTAAAGCCGGTATAATTTCAGAAGGATTTTCCATCCCTCCTGAAGGAGTGCAGGGATTTATATAGACATATCTATATACAGATTTATATTTGTCGGATTCATAAACTTTAATTGAAAAAATTGTTAAGAATTCCACATTGGCCCCCTGTGACATGTAATCTATACTTGAATACTCTGAATATATTTTCCTTTTGTTGGCTGTGAGTCTTCACAGAACCCAGGAGAGTAAATTATTCAATATTTCCTATGTAGGTTTGGACTGGGCCACATGGTTACCATAAAACACCCCTGTGGGCCCATAGGCTCAGAGACCCATTGGGGGCCTCTCTCACCAAACCCTGAAATATTGATAGCTTATTTGTGGCACCTCAAGTGCACACCCAGAGACAAAACAAAAGTCTGACATAATGGGGGTCAAGCTAATTATTTGGTAACGTAGGGTGCACCATGTTTTACCAAATAATTAGCATGAACATCAATGTCTCTGTGCATGGTCCCTGAAAACAAGCTGGTAATATTTGTATAGTGTGGGGTGGGCCCCAGGCACCCCAGTCTGGCACAGATACATTGGAATACAGGGGTATTTAACTTTTTTGCTACTAATAAACTGTTAGTGCCCCTATATTATAAATTTATGTCGTCACCTTCTATCCCCAGCCCAGTGTCCCAAAACAGCCCGTGTTTCTTTTTTTACTAAAGCCTTTGCCCAATATTCATAACAGGAACTGGATGCAGTCAGCCATATTGCACCTTGGCCGAGCAGCCCCACCCCCTGACGCTTGCCAGCAATGATATTATTTTTATTTATTTTTTTTTATAGAGATTTTTTCCTTTTTTCAATTTGCACAGGAAAAAGTGGTGCTAGATGAACCCTTTTGTGGTATTCATTAAAACTGGCCTAGAGCAAAACAAGAACACCTCCCATTACCACCCTTCTAAGCCCAAAATGGGCTAAAAAAAACTCTCTTAATCTGGACCTTCACCCTGAAAACAAGCCTATCTTGTATGTCCCCCCCCCCACCCTGTGCATACAGATTGCCCACATTAAATATCATCCTACCTGCACCTAGCACATTCTCTGAGCCTTCAAACATCCAAAAGGGCAGCTTGTGGAGTCTAAGGCTGCCTGCAGAAAGGAAGTGTCTTCTGACTATGCGTCTCTGCATTCTGGGATTCCTGCCCTTTTCCTGACCCCAGTGCTGCTTTGTCTGTGCAGAGCACAACTATAACCCCCCCTGCACTTGTTCCCCTCTCCTCGGTATTTGATGCTGGGAAAGGAACAAGGATTGGTTTCTAAGGCAAGATGGCGGCAGCTAAATCCTGAAGTCCTGAACAGAGTTGTAGCCCAGTGGGCGAAAGAATAATAAGAGAATAAAAACGCAAAATATGTTAAGTTTGGATGCTGGGGAATATTTTTTTTAAGCATTTGGGCTTTTCATTAAATGATGCTGAAGGTTCGGTTTAAACCCTGGCCAGACACTGGGCGCTGTAGCTCAAGATTCTGCAGATGTGTATTGCTTAATAAAATATACAACCAACACTTTAAATTGTAATATATATGTTTTTTTATAGTTTTTTTTATTATTACATTTTTAAACAACACAAATAAGCAAATTAAACACATATATAAAGAGGAAGTAAAGTGCTAAAAAGGTTTTAACTCCTCTGACATGTGCAGCATGGAGGCATCCTGATTTGGGAAGCCAAACGAGTGAACAATTGGCATCCATTGGAGTTTGCAGGGTAGGCGCACAGTGATGTGTAAATTCATCCAGAGTAACTGATTGGTCCCCTGGTCTTCACGGGAATGACTGTGCATCAGCCGCCCTGGTATCAAGGCTTACTGGGCAGGGATGTGCAAGGGAGGGAGCCCAAATTAGGATGCTGATGGGGCACCTGACCAGGATCTGCTGTGAGTTTTACAGAGCTAAACATTTCTGGAGTGGCTTTGGGGGAGCTTTTAGCCCAGCCCGAACAGGGGACTTCAAATATTAACGGATTGTTTTTGGGGTAATGTTTACTTTTGTTGTCTTCCTGACAGTTCTTTTCTTTTTCTCTGCAATCTTTTGGTTTGTCGTCACATTATATAATCCTCTGGAAGAAGAGAAAGCAAATGAGATACCTGTTAAAAAATGGCTCCTGAGAAACTTTGATTTGGTCAAAACACTATTAATAAGGTAATTTCTTCAAAGTATAATGTGAAATAAAGACCGGAGGGGTCCGATGACTACATACTATGCTACACCATTATCCCGTGAGTTTGGCTAGTGCGAAGTTCCCTTATAGAGGCTTCTTTATGGTGTTGTCTATGTAGTCTCCAGCCCAAACCCTGGCGACCATTGCATCTGATACAAAAGCAGGACTCAACCCTGAAGAAGATAGACCTCCATTCTGGCCCCCATTACTTGCTGTGCACCATGATAATCTTTGAATGGGGTGGGGTGGAATACCTGTAGCTCCATCTGGCTTGTTGGTCAATGTTCTGATAGTTTGTGTCAGCACTGTTTTCCACCCTAGGCTTAGGATGTGACGTCCAATTTCACATGCAGTACAGAATAGATCACTACACATCATTTTTCTAAACAGATGAACCCTCCATGCAGAGGTTGGTCTCTGCATGCACCTCATTCCAGTTCTTTATCATTCCAACCAACAGGACACACAATGTTAAACAGTGCTGACATCACTACCTAGGTGCTTAATGATGAACTAAGGGCTATCAGTTTAATGATCCTGTCCCTTTCAGTTTGCGACTACTGGCAATTACTGGCACTTTGATGAACAGGAGACACCACACACTTATCTTCCACCACTTAAATTTCAACGTGGACCAAAAGAAGGCCTGGAGTCTATGAGAGCCCAGGGCGCATACATGGCAGGCAGCGGCATCACTGGTATCCTACTTGGGCTGTGAGGCCGGGTTTCCATTCAGCTTCTCCAGCGGCACATTATTATGCATGGCCAGAGAAGCTAATTGGAGGAGACCGGTGTCTGAGCTGTTGAAATAATCTTTGCTTTGACCTGGCTTCCATGCCCATTCCACAGATTTGAGTTTGTGACACTGGCTAACTGGATTTGCATAACTTTATGGCTTGTTGCAATTTCAGTGTTAAAGTGTGTTTTTTAACCAAATACTGTTTGAATACAGCGCCACCTGGTGTTTGGGAGGTTTAGGTTTGCATCTTGAGTTCTGCTTGAAAAGAAAAGTGATTAAAAATTTTGCAGAGCCATCTTACTTATTGCCGGGCTTTTCCCTGGTGGCCTTCACTGGATCAACTGACTGTTTCTTAACAGCATCTTGTGCATCAGAGGTCTGCAATTAAAAAGACTAAATTACTATACAGGCCACGGAGGACAGCCACAGACACAGCTCTATTCACAAGTTACAAGGCAATAAATATTAGTGTCAGTGAGGGTTCTGAAGGAAATGCAGTATATTAAAAACATATTCTGATTATTGTCTTTTGCCTCTGTGAGTTTAACCCCTAATTTATGGTCAAGGAATTAATTACTAGGATTCCAATTGTTCAAACTTGTAAAGCTGAATAGTAAAAGGAAAATGTAAAGAATCACTTTTATTATATTAAAATTAGATCACACAAAAACCTAATAGATAGAAAAATTGAAAACAAAATAACTAATCAAATAGGATTCTGGTGATGTATATGAAAGTTGGAGGCATGTTTATAGGAAGCAAGCTATTAAAATGGACCGATTTGGGATGCCCTGCTGTGAATACGTTATTCAGCTGGTGGCTCTCATTGACTTGAAAAGGGAGCGGGCACGGTCGCATCCGAGGCTGTACGCGCGCTCCCATCCCAGCCTATCTGAATGGCTGGGACGGGAGCAAGCACGAAACACCAGCCACTTTGTCAGTGTCACTGTGTCTGATAGCAGGGTGGTGGCCTGTAAAGCATGGGATCTATGTGGGATCACACAGTGTGGTCTCTGTGCTTATTAGAAAATATAAATGTTTTGCACCCCTAGGGTACGGGAGATCAGCTTGGCACAGTTGTACACAAGCCCACCCCCCAGTCCACATGGACTAAGTGTGGAATGTGGGGTGAGATAGTGTGGTCCACCCAGCTGCTGGCAGGTCATAACACACACTACCCAGACAGGGGCTGAGGGGCATTTTCACTCCCCTTGGAGCTGTTGGTGAAGGCCTTTCAAACCCAATCTAGGCCATAACTTTCCAAGGGAAAGTGGTAGGGGGCCAGTTCTGGCGTCACTGGATCCAGTGGAGTTCCGGTCACACTTTGAGAACAAACAAGGTTTTCCTTCCTGGCTCCCAACAGGAGTTCTCAGAATCTCCTTAACTGTGAGTCCCAGTACTGGGAATGCCCCATTAGGTCACTAGGTCGCCTTCATTGTCAGATCGTATAACTGATAACTGACTTGGGTGCAGCACAATGCCATAGTCCCCTATGAAATCATGGCCCGCTATGTCTGCATGAGGGCTTTGAAGTCTGTAGCCTGCATTTGCGTTGGCAGGGGGTGGTTCCTGGCAGATGGGCTAGGGTCCGAGCTAGCTGACTAAAGTGCGAACCTTATCAGTGTGGTTTACCTGAGCCGAGGCCTCCTTCTGAGGCAATTGTCCAACCAGAGCAACCCATTTGAAGGAAGGCCTTTTGTCCCTGGACAGACATGAGCTGGCCATAGATATGAAGTTATGTTTCGAAAATTGAGATGCCCACTTGTGTGTATCCCCCTAGATTGCCTGTACACTCACATTTCTGTCGTTCCCACTACGCATTTGCAGGCTGTGGCCATTCACCGCCGCATGTTCCATTAAACTAAATAAAGAGCCAGAGGGCTTTTACACCGCATGATATCCTACATCAGGATACCCTAACCCTTTAGATACAGATTGCTCACATTAAAAATCATCCTACCTGCACCTAGTGTATTTTCTGAGCCCCATGGAGTCTCAGGCTGCCTGTAAACAGAAAGTATCTTCTGACTATGCTGCTCTGCATTCTGGGATTGCTGTCCTTTTTTTGACCCCAGCTTTGCTCTCTGTGTGCAAAGCACAGCTATAACCCTGCCCCCTGCACTTTTCTCCCCTACCCTCAGTGTGTGATGCTTCTGAGGCAAGGTGGAGGTGCCTGTATCCTAGAGTCCTGAACAGAATTGCAGCCCAGTGGTGAAAAGAATAAGTAAGTAAGTGACTAAAAACATAAAAATATTAATTTTATATGCTGGGGAGTCACTTAAGGGTTTGGGTTTTTCATTAAATGGTAGTGAAGGTCCGGTTTAAGCTGACATCAGTTCATTTCTGTTTGCAGTAAAGTTTACCTGCTAATCGAAAATAACTGTTCTAAAACAATAATAGATAAGAGCTTAATTTGTCTCCTGCATAATGATCAGCAATTATCATCGATGGGGAGCCTGTGATTTAGAGAAAATACTGCGTCACTGGGCTCCCGTCGCAGGATATGTTTAGAAAGCTGAAAGGGTGGTGACCTGGCAAAGTGTTACATTGCAGAGTAGGGTTGGATGATGCGTGTTTGATGATATCATGTTTAATCACTGGTGTGAACACATTTGCAGAATCATTTTTTTTTACACTTCATGATTTACCTTTTCTAAAGAAAACCTTACAGAGCAGACAGAAACTTGCCTAAACCAAATAACCATGGGTGTGTAAATTACTAAGGGTCTTATTCACAGCATGTAACCATATACCAAAATATTCTCCGCAAGCGCCACTAACGAGGCCCCATATAAAGTATCATGCACCACAACTCGTTCATTCAGTTATTCCTTCTTATGTTGTTATTCAGTTTGCCGTTATGCTCTTATTCTGCAGGCCGTAGGATCTCTGAGTCTGTCCCCTGTCAGCTCTCTGTAGTCAGCCTGTGAGGCTAAGCTCCCTGGAGGTGGCCATTTTCAGCACATGGTTGTAAAGACATATCTATGTGAACGGGCAAGTCACTGCCTATATATTATGGCAAGTAACTTGCTTGGCAGCCAATCCCGAAACGATTCCCATGTCCGTGGTTGGGCGGTGACGTCGCTGTCTGGCAATAGCTGGGCAGAGTCTCTCCCTGTAGGCTCAGCTTCCGGTAGTGACATGCTCAGTGTCAGCCCTGGCCCAGCTCAGCCTCTCACCCTGGTTGGCACAATAGCTGATTGGACAGTGAGTTATTCAACCCCCCCTCCAGGTTACTAGCACGCCACTGGCAGTATTGTTCAGTGTGCATGCTGTTCCAGGCTCCTCTTGGCAAGGTTAGTCTTGGATTTTATTGCCAAGCCCTGTTGACTTGATGCCAAGTGTTCCACCAACGCTGCCACGTCTGCTGCCAAGCCCTATTACTGGCCCTGCCACATCTGAACACGTCTTCTGCCAGGCCCTGTTGCCAACCTTGTCACACCAGCGTTTGCATTTGGATCACCTGCACCATCAGCACTGGCTGACGCCCCAGGTTAACCCTTTTGTTTTACCATTGACACCATTTGGGGTCCCTGGTTTTAGATGGCAGCTGTTGAGCGGTCAAATCTGGGCTGCTCCGGTGCCAGCCATCGGCTCTAACTACTACCTACACCATCCCCTCGATTCAAAGAGCAAAAGTTAATTGATTTCGGATCTAGAATCCTAAGTTTGGGTGGGTGTTTGTCATTTTTTCCTGTTTTTTTGGCCATTTCCGACTCGCACGAGCCTACGTACGAATGCGTATATGCTCTTACGATCATCGGAAGTTCGTTCCTAAATTGTAGGATCAAATCCTAAAACTTAGGATCAAAACCTAAAACTTAGGATCAAAACCTAAAACTTAGGATCAAAACCTAAAACTTAGGATAATCGGATGTGTTTACGTGTGATTCAGAGAACAGTTTTCCAACCTCTAAATACGTTTTAAAAGAAAGCCACTGCCGACACCTTTTAGCAGTCGGATTGCTGTTCTTGATCAGGTTTTTTGGCTATGTGGAGGAGTCTGCGCGTCTTGAGCTCCAATGAACTGCATGTATCAGCATGGCCGAGGCCATAAATTGTATTGCAATGCATACCTGATTCATGTATGCCTTATAAAAGCATTTTAATGTGGACCTTAATTAGTCCTTTGCATGTAAACCTTTATTTTGCAATATATTTGCGTTAATTAAAGAAACTTATGTCCTTTGTTATTTATTTTTAAATTGATGTACTAGAATAATATTTTTAGATTGAATTTATTGGTGTAGTTGTTTACCTTTGCTTTGTTTAATTATTTTAGCTCATCTTTGGTCAGATGCATCACACTTACTGAGGAGAGGAGAGCGGGATAAAGTGCAGGATGTGGGTTACTGCTGTATTTTGCACAGACACAGCAGAGCTGGGGGCACGGAAAGGTCAGAAATCAAGGAATGCAGAGCAACACAGTCACAAGGCCCTATCTGTTTGCAGGCTGCCCGATAATACCTGACCCGCCATCTTGGCTGTTTCTAGGCTCATAACATGCAGAAGTTGCTGGGTGTTTTTTAATTTTTGAGAGCAATCTGTATGTAGAGGGTGTGGGTAACCACACCAAAAATTTAAAGTTGTACCATTTGAAGCCAAAATATTAAAATTAAATCCACAAGTAAAAAATGCAAGTTAACTAAAAATTAAACAAAGTAAGATTTACTTATGCAAATGCATTCATTAATGGCTGGTTACTACAAAATGAATGAAATAAAGAAAAATAAAAGACCAAATATTTAGAATGCACTTTAATGAGGTAAGTTTGTAGTGCGCAGCCGCAAGATCAGAAGGATTTACGTCCAGACTAAAAAGGAAAAAGGGCAAAACCAATGTTGCAACCTGAGAAATGAAACGGAAAATTCAGGATGGAAACTGACATAGGTCTGATTCGCGAACTGCCATACGAACGGACGTATATTTTAGGATAGAAACGTATTTGCTTATAGAATCACTCGCAAGTTCATACGAACGCACGAGCGTACGGGAAAAATAGGATGATCGGCACCAAAATCCAAGCTGTTACATGTTTCTTTGAATCGACCCTCATGTTTCAACAATCCAGAGCCTGAGGTATGTGATGAATTGTCTGCATTGCTAGTGATCTGTTACATTTTCAAAATCTACATTGAGTAAAAACCACAATGAACTTTTCAGCATCCAAGTTTTGATTGAGCCGAGCTATCTGATTACACTATTCTGGGGTAAGTACTACAGTTACAGGCATGCTGCTATAGTAATTCAACACTTGCTGCCCGCAATAGCGGAGTCAGAATATAAAATTAAACTTGAAGAACAAAACCTGGGGCCTTGCTCCTCCTGTCTGGGGCATCGGAATATCGAAATCTGGGTTGCCCAATTGTGTGTATCCCCCTAGATTGCCCGTACGCTCACATTTCCGTCATTCCCACAGCGCATGTGTGGGCTGTGGCCATTCACCACCGCATGTTCCATTCAGCTGAAAGAAGAGCAAACCGCTGGTCGCACTGTGTGCTTTTTGGCCAGGGGGGGTTTACACCACATGACATCCTAAATCAGGATACCCTCATTAAGAGAGAGACTGGTGGTTGCTCCTATTTAAACAACATCTGAGCATTGTAACTCAACAGAGGAGAAAACCTTTTCTAGAGTAATGATATGACAGGAGGTTTATTTCAATTCCATGGGTGTCCCTAGGTGTAAAATGATGTCACTAGCATGGAAACTCCATAACGTATGTCAGCAACAACTGTTTGGTCTTGATGATTTTGAAATAGATAGATTTTCTGTCTTCTTGCAGATTGGAATTATTATACTGTATATGCTGTACACATTGCAGGCGTGGCCAAAGGTTTTTTTTCTCGCAAAGTTTGCTGCTTTAGTGTTTTTTTTTTTTTTTATCTTTTAGTCAGATGTTTCTATGATATACTAAACAAGAAATACAATACAAAGCGTTTTTTTTAATATTTCTAAACTTACCGTATATACTCGAGTATAAGCCGAGTTTTTCAGCCCACTTTTTGGGCTGAAAAAAGCCGCCTCGGCTTATACTCGAGTCCACTAGTAAAGTAAACTGTAAAGCCCCCATCTCCTTACCTCGCTGCTGATTGAAGAAAGGGAAAGCCTATGTTGTCATAGTGCCGGCGACGCAGGCTCCAGTGCCACCTACAGGAGACACACGCACAGCGCAGCCATGATCAATCGAAGCCCGCTAAGTGGATGAGAACGCTGACCTCAGACCCGATCAATCGACTGCCGAGAAAACCGGTCGGGTCACTGGTCCAAGTGTCAGAACGGCGGCGGCTGCCAGGCGGAGCTGAATGGAGCGACCGGCGGCAGGAGGAGGAGGGGAGGGGGACCCCTCTGCAGGGTAACCTCGGCCAAACCCTGACCCCCGACACCTGCGCATCTGAGAGCGGCGGTGGCAGCAGCAGGTACCCACAGTGTGTGTGTGTGTGTGTCTGTGTCTTTTTCTGTGTGTGTGTCTCTTTCTGTGTGTGTGTCCCTGTGTATGTGTGTGTCCCTGTGTGTGTGTCCCTGTGTGTGTGTCTCTCTTTCTGTGTGTGTCCCTGTGTGTGTGTGTGTGTGTCCCTGTGTGTGTGTCTCTCTTTCTGTGTGTGTCCCTGTGTGTGTGTGTGTCTCTCTTTCTGTGTGTGTCTCTCTTTCTGTGTGTGTCCCTGTGTGTGTGTGTGTGTGTGTGTCTCTCTTTCTGTGTGTGTCTCTCTTTCTGTGTGTGTCCCTGTGTGTGTGTGTGTCTCTCTTTCTGTGTGTGTGTCCCTGTGTGTGTGTGTCTCTCTTTCTGTGTGTGTGTCCCTGTGTGTGTGTGTCTCTCTTTCTGTGTGTGTGTCTCTTTCTGTGTGTGTGTCCCTGTGTGTGTGTGTGTGTGTGTGTGTCTCTCTTTCTGTGTGTGTCTCTCTTTCTGTGTGTGTCCCTGTGTGTGTGTGTGTCTCTCTTTCTGTGTGTGTGTCCCTGTGTGTGTGTGTCTCTCTTTCTGTGTGTGTGTCTCTTTCTGTGTGTGTGTCCCTGTGTGTGTGTGTGTGTGTGTGTGTGTCTCTCTTTCTGTGTGTGTCTCTCTTTCTGTGTGTGTGTCCCTTTCTGTGTGTGTATGTCTCTCTCTTTCTGTGTGTCAACTCCAATTCCAATTGAAAAAAGCCGCCTCGGCTTATACTCGAGTCAATAACTTGTTCCTTTTTTTTGTAGTAAAATTAGGTGCCTCGGCTTATAGTCGGGTCGGCCTATACTCGAGTATATACGGTATACATCAAGTTTATGCAAAGAATCAATAATTACATTGTTGGCCTTTATTTTTCTGCATTCGCATCGCCATGCTGGATAGCAGATTCTGAGTCAAATCCTGACTGGTGGAAGACCATTCTAGGCCAATCATTGCTTTACAAAACTCAGTTTTTTTGCTTTTTAAAGAATTGGCCACAGTAGGATTGAGATCTGGAAAGTTTCCTGGTCATGGATCCCAAAATGTCAATGTTTTAGCACAGGCAGTTTAGATATAATTTTTGTTTGTGACATGGTGCCCCATCATGCTGGAAAAAGAATTCATCACCAAATGAATCCTGGAGCATTAGAAGTTGCTCTGGATGATGTTTGGAGTCCATTCTATATTCATGGCAAAGCTGTTCTCAGGCAAAACTGTCAGCGAGCCCCCTCTCGGGGATGAAGATCAACCCCATGCATGAATGGTCTCAGGATGCTTTACAGCAGGCATGACACATGAAGCAGTCACTTTTTCTTCTCCGGATGGCCATTCTTCTAGATGTCGCAGGCTGAAGGGGGCTCCATCACCGAACATAACTTTAGCCCAGTCCTCTGCAGTCCACTTCCTGTACTTCCTGCAGAATGTTAGTCTGTCCTTGAAGCTTTTCTTGCTCTTTTTTGCCCATCTTGACACAGAGCAAAAAGACTTCACCTCACTGTGTATGCAAATGCATTGACACCTGCAGCTGCCATTCCTGATAAAGCTCTGCACCTGTGTTAGACCAAACTAGAAGCTCAATTCTCTTTAGGACACGTGCCTGTCACTTTTTGGACTTTCTTGGACTTTCTAAATACAATAGTTTAATATTTGTTTCTACCTTACATAAACCCTTTAACTGCTAGGAAGGGGTGGCAGCCGCTCAGACCATTTTATAACTAATCTGGGAGGTGCACGTTAGCAGGGCAATTTGGATACACAAGTCTTAAAGGAGCCGCAGCACTCAACCCTGTTAGCTTGCAGACAAACCTATAATCTGTCTCTAAATCTGGTTAAAGCGGACCTTCACTCTGAATAAGAGTCTATCTTATATGTTTCCCACATCCTGTACATACAGATTGCCCACATTAAAAATCATCCTACCTGCATCTACTGCATGTTATGAGCCTTTAAACATCCAAGATGGCGGCGTATGGAAGCCGCCATCTTATCAGGCAGCCTGCAAACAGGAAGTGCCTCCTGACTGTGCTGCTCTGCATTCTGGGACTGCTGACCTTTACCTGACCCCAGCTCTGCTCTGTCTGAGCAAAGCACAGCTATAACCCGCCCCCCTGTACCTTATCCCACTTTCCTCTCCTCAGTAAGTGTGATGCTTCTGAGTCAAGATGGCGGCGCCCGTATCCTAAATTCCTGAACAGAGTTGCAGCCCAGTGGGGGAAAGAATAATAAGTTAGTGACTAAAAACGTAAAATATATTAATTTTAGATGCTGGGGAACCGTTTTTTAAGAGTTTGGGCTTTTCATTAAATCATGGTGAAGGTCCGGTTTAAAAACAGAGGCTCGGTCACACACATCTGCAGAAGTATGCTGAAGATGCACCACCAAGCGCCAAGGTGCAGTCCTAACTCTAATCTCTGAGAACCCCTTTGGGACATACAATACAATAGATAAATTGGGAGCAGGCTTACCTAAGGTTGCCCTATAACCTCGGGTGCAGCCCATGGGGTGGAAGGGTCGAAGGCCTCGCAGTACAGCCTAGAACCCACACCCCATGTGCTTGCACAAAGTCAAAAGAAACAAAGGAGGGGTGGCAGCCGCTCAGACCATTTTATAACTAACCTTAGGATACACAAGTCTTAAAGGAGCCACAGCACTCAACCCTGTTAGCTTGCAGACAAACCTATAATCTGTTTCTAAATCTGGTTAAAAACAGAGGTCTCGATCTTTTTAACCAGATTTAGAGACAGATTATAGGCTTGTAGAGCACATAGAGCATGCCTGGCACTGTTAGAGAGTGCCATTAATTTCCGCGTTTGTTCTGATTGCGCCTCAGGTGATTGGCCAGCCCCTAAAGCCTTCTGAACTGGTATAGGTAGTCTCATGGATCACTTACCAGTTCACAAAAGGGTTAAATGTAAAAATACACACACACATACCAGAGAAAAAAAATGACATTTTCTCTACTCACTTCTGATCCTGTGTCTGGAGTCTGGTGTCTGAAGCTGGGAGACCCCGGGGTGGGAGATGCCCCCCAGGGGATGAGGAGTCCCTCAGTGCTGGATCCAGGACAGAGGTGGGAGTTTTTTTTGTTTCTTTTTTACAGTAGAAAGGGAAAATGGTAGGAGAAGTGAATGCGTAGAAACTACATTCTTGGCGTTTAAAGGGTTAATAGATGATCTAGACGTGCATTTCTAAATTTTCTCCCAGTCCTCGATCCAATGAAGGGAGCACAATTCTTATTCCCATTTGGTAATATATGATGGTTTTGCCCTTTCTGAACCCAGAGAAAGTACTGAATATATCAGAGAGATAAGACTCCTAGAATCAGCACTCTCAATTGCATGATTGATGTTAAACCAGACTTTCACCCTGAATAAGAGCCTATCTTATATGTTCCCCCACCCTGTACATACAGATTGCTCACATTAAAAATCATCCTACTCACACCTAGTGCATTTTCTGAGCCTTTAAGCATCTAAGATGGTGGCCTGTTGAGTTCCAGGCTGTCTGCAGACAGGAAGTGTCTTCTTACTGTGCTGCTCTGCATTCTGGGATTGCTGTCCTTTTCATGACACCAGTGGTGCTCTGTCTGTACAAAGCACAGCTATAACCCGCCCCCCCTGCATTTGTCTCCCCACTGTTCTACTCAGCATGTGATGTAGCTTCTGAGGCAAGATGGTCCTGTATCCTGGAGACCTGAAAGTTGCAGCACAGCGAGGGACCGAATAATAATTAACTAATAACTTTAAATATTTTAATTTTAGATGCTGGGGAATCGTTTTTTAAGGGTTTTGGTTTATCATTCAATGATGATGAAGCTTCGGTTTGAATTGTTCGGCAATATTTGTAAACCCCTTTTCAGACTTATAAGTATCTACAACTGCTTTCGAGGGCTTTTTTTCAATCCAAGCATAGGGATTCCACACATTTTAACAACAAAGAGAAAAGTATCTTTACTTTCATAAGACTTGTTCAAAATGTTCTAAGCGTTTGTATCTGGTTCTTTTATCGCAGATATTCAAATAGAGTTAAATGTAAGGACCTACCTTTCCTGCATAAATAAGGGTCATTTTACAATTTTAAACAAGCTACACAATAACACAGCAGCAATTTTCCCAGGTCTACTTATATGTTATACACACAAAAGCCTCGATTCAGAGACACATTCGTCCGGACTTCCGTAGCTGTCTGTGAAAGTTTTGGTGGGTGTTAGTCTTTTTTTTTGCTTTTTTTCGTTCATTTTCTACTCGCACGAACGTTCGGGAAAATGCGTATATGCTCTTTCGATGAACGGCAGCAAATCGGAACATTTCCGTTAGTTCGGATAATTTTCCAAACAAAATCGGAAATTTTCAGTTCGTTCAGATAACCTCCGTTGTTGGGATGGTTTCCGTCTGATTCAGAGAGCTGATTTCCGACGGATCTCCACCCTATAAATCGGTTTCATTTCCAATCCACTTACGGGACCTTTGAGGGCTCGGATTGCTATTGTTGAACATGTTTTGCGGCTATGTGGAGGAGTCTGCGCGCCTTTAGCACCAAGGCATTGCATGTATCAGCATGGCCGAGGCCATAAATTGTATAGCAATGCATACCCGAATCAATACATTTCATGTATGCCTTATAGAAGCATTTTAATGCTGACCTTAATTAGTCCTTAGCATGTAAACATTTATTTTCCCACACATCCATATAATTGCTATATTTTTTTAGACTTATGTCCTTTGTGAATTATATTTGGATTGTTGAACTTGAATCTTAATTTGTTGTAGGAGTTCTTGTTTTAGTTGGTTACCTTTGCTTTGTGTAATTATTTTATATTTGGTTGCAGGAACCGCAAGATGTGCCACTCGCCCTTGCTCCTGATGCCCGTTCTTTGCCTGCAGAATGCGGGCCAGGGGTTCTCTAATCGGGCACTATGCAAAACCCGGGCCGTGGTGGCGAGGGCCCTCTGGCTTTTGAAGTCCAGATTTAGGTGTTTGGACCATACCGGGGAGGGGGGGGGGGGGGGGTTGGGTGGCACTGCAGTATGACCCCAACAAGGTTATACCAATATTTTAATTTACGTTTTTTAACAGGGACCACACGTGCCAGAGTGGCACAACTGAGTGTCAGGGTCCTTCAGTTGGTGGGCGAGATTCAGGAGCTGCGCAACTCGTTGGGGACCACAGATGAATAATGTTCAGTGGCCTGCCATTGCTATGTATTTTGTTTTTTATAGTTGTAAAAATTTTACATTTTCAATTTTTTTTTACATTTTATATTTTATGATAGTATAAAAAAAAAGGTTTCATTGTCATTTCATTTACAAAATCCATTAACACAAAACTAATGGGCCCAGAATCGAGGCTACAGCTCACAATTTCTGACATGAATCTGGTCTATAAGGATGGTAGATTCTCTAATGACATTCAATGATGTTACTGCATTGCTTCAAAGTTTTGCAGAAACGTTTGGAACTATTTTCTATTGACACACTAATGTACTGCTTATGACAAATAGCTTTATGAAATATCTAAAGTGCATATGAATTTTGCAAAGTATCATGTGCCTGTAATATATATATATATTTTTTTTTTATTATTATTTATTATGCAGATGTTTTTAGAAGCATATGGAAACCTTTAAAGAAGCTGGGGAAAGAAGGAAGTTAGAAAAGAGCAAATGGATGAACAATGATGGCTATAGTCTTGGTGCAGTTTAGCTACCTGTGATGAGAGCTGGTTACCTGCTTTTCTTTTAAGTCTTAAGCATGCTTTGCTAAGGTCAGAAACAGCTTTAGGACCACTGTGGCTTGCCAGGCTCACTCACACTGAGAGCACCAAGGGACAAAGTGGCAACTTTTCTGTGTGGTCCTGGAGGTATTAAATTAAAAGGAGGGGACTTTGAAGCCTGGTGCCCTGCTACTGCTTCTACCTGGTGCTGCAGGAAAAGGAGGTGAGGCACATGGGACAGGAATCAGGTGAGCTCCTTGCTGCCTAATTATTGCCATTGGTTTAACAGTCCCTTTAAAGCGAAACAAAACCCGTGAATTTGACATTCATTGGATGTGTAAAGAAAAGAAACACCGGCTGTTTGGGGGCACTGAGCTAGGGATAGAAGGTGACGACATAAATCTGGACATAGTATCCCTTTAAGGACTTTAATTTACAGTGTATAAACTGACGCTCCTTCTGCACAGAAGGAAGCTTCATAAAAATATAAGACAAAAGTAAATGTTTCTTTTCGGTAACTGAAGCCGTATTTACTAACCTGGGCAATTTCTGAAATGTACATTCTTCTTTCATCATTAACTTTATAGTATGCCTGCAAGAGAAAAGTACAAGTAAACAAATATATATATATATAAAAAATGTGTGAAAGATTCTGTGGCCATGAGTTGAGACGGGGGGGGGCGGGGGAGCGGGTGGTGGCGTTCATTTTTTGTTAACTTTGTGCGCTGGACGCATCCTGTGGCGTTAGAGACAGATTTTAAGTTGTCTGGAAGCTTACAGGGTTGAGTGCTGTGGCTACTTTAAGACCAGGTGGTCTGACAGGCTGCTACTATAAAAAAAAAAATTGGCAGCAATATTAATCTGACATACTACGACTTGGTTCAATTCACTTGGAGGGCTGCTGTTTAGAGACAATAATAATATTAAAGGAGGACTATCTTGAAAAAATGGGCCAATTCTATAAACCCATATAACTATGCTGGATGGCGTCACTCATATAAACCCATATAACTATGCTGGATGCGTCACTCATATAACTGTCATCAAGAACTATCCAGCCAGGCTTGCTTTCTTTCTTTAATGGAAGAACAAGGAATCAGGAGATTCTGTCCTCCCGGAGATACTCAAACCTGGAATTTATTCCTACGAGGAGAACAAAGCACAAGCTTGGCAGGATTTTGTTTCGGTCACAGTGTAAAAGTGATCCCTCCCCTAATTAGCCGATGTGTTTATATGGATTTTTAATACTACACAATTTTCAGGGACAGGGAGCACAAATGTGCAATGTTTGCTGATGACTTGATGACCAGCGTTCCCTCTAAGCTGCGCGCGCGTGCGACCGCACACCCGCGGCAGCTCCTCTGCGCAGCCCCGCGCACCGTCCGCACATTTCTGTCAGCAAATAAAAAAAGAAAAATTGCTCACTCAAGTCCGGCGCTGGCGCCGCTGCCGGCACCGCCGCTCACAGTTGCTCTCGCTGTGAGTTGTTGCGGCTTTATGTATAAACCCCGCCCCTCCATGCCTAGGTTCCCCCCTATTGGTCAGCAAGGCCTTCTCTCACACGAAAATGACAGGCTCGCTCACCACGTCATCCGGCATATTTAAGGGAGTGAGCGAGCCCGCCATTTTTGTGTGAGATAAGGAGCAACAATTCGTTTTGTGTGAGGGAAGGAGCAACAATTCGTTTTGTGTGAGGGAAGGAGCAGCGTGTGAGATAAGGAGCAACAATTCGTTTTGTGTGAGGGAAGGAGCAGCGTGTGAGATAAGGAGCAACAATTCGTTTTGTGTGAGGGAAGGAGCAGCGTGTGAGATAAGGAGCAACAATTCGTTTTGTGTGAGGGAAGGAGCAGCGTGTGAGATAAGGAGCAACAATTCGTTTTGTGTGAGGGAAGGAGCAGCGTGTGAGAGAAGGAGCAACAATTCGTTTTGTGTGAGGGAAGGAGCAGTGTGTGAGAGAAGGAGCAACAATTCGTTTTGTGTGAGGGAAGGAGCAGCGTGTGAGGGAAGGAGCAGCGTGTGAGGGAAGGAGCAACAATTCGTTTTGTGTGAGGGAAGGAGCAGCGTGTGAGGGAAGGAGCAGCGTGTGAGGGAAGGAGCAACAATTCGTTTTGTGTGAGGGAAGGAGCAGCGTGTGAGGGAAGGAGCAACAATTCGTTTTGTGTGAGGGAAGGAGCAGCGTGTGAGAGAAGGAGCAACAATTCGTTTTGTGTGAGGGAAGGAGCAGTGTGTGAGAGAAGGAGCAACAATTCGTTTTGTGTGAGGGAAGGAGCAACAATTCGTTTTGTGTGAGGGAAGGAGCAACAATTCGTTTTGTGTGAGAGAAGGAGCAACAATTCGTTTTGTGTGAGGGAAGGAGCAACAATTCGTTTTGTGTGAGGGAAGAAGCGGCGGTCTGAGGAGCAGGTAAGTTTTAGGTATTAGAATACAAGGTAAAATGGGAGCGAGAGAGGAAGGAATGTAGAAAAGAGGAACAAAGAAAAAAGTAAGTAATGTGGAAAAGAGAGAGAGAAGGGGGATGAGGAAAAGACAGAGGAGCAGGGAATGTAAAGAAGATAAATAATGACAAAATCAATGTGACAATAAAGGAAAAGGCAAAAATAATGCAGAAAAGAGGTAGGAAAAATATAAAATCAGCTTAAAGTGGATCAATACTCTCCTTGATCCACCAGGGAATCTATAAGATTCCCAATCCGATCCCTCCATGTGAGGCATCCAAAATCGGGATGCCCCGCTGTGTGAAACCCCCCAGGATGCCCTGTAACCAAGGCTGTGTTTAGAATTTATGCTGCCCTAGACACTTTTACGGATACGCTCCCTATTAACATAATCTTAAAGTGGACCAACACCCGATGCTGATCGGCCCGGGAATCTATAAGATCAGCATCAGGCCTGCGGGGCACCCCGATCCGGGGTGCCCCGCTGTGTGAAACCCCCCAGAAAGCCCCGAAATCCCTACCTGCTCTTCGATCCAGCGGTGCGCATCCCTCTAGCAGGGCGCACACCCGCACCGGCCGTTTGTGAAGGGTCGGCGCGGGCGTGCTCCCTGTAAGAGTGACGCGCGGGAGGCTGCGGCGGGCGCGCTCTCTTGTCCGTCGACAGACCTCACTTGTCCGTCGGCGGGAATTGGCTGCAGCGGTCACATGGGAGCGGGGACAGGTGAGTTTTTGGGGCTTTCTGGGGGGTTTCACACAGCGGGGCACCCCCGATTGGGGTGCCCCACCGAAGTGGACCAAAACCCAGGATAGTCAAAATCCTGGGTGCTGGTCCACTTTAATCTAACATTTATCCAGTATTCTTTGCTAAGCCACTTGACGTCTGACTGGCATCATAGAGATAAACTGGATGCTCCCCTGTGTGCCCACTCCAAAACCCCCCACGACGCCCTTACCCTACTCCTGGTCCAATGGCGCATGCACAGACCGCCCACCTTTAATCGCGCATTGCCCAGCTCCCTCGCTACTCTGCCCAGCAGCTGCTCCGGCTTAGAGGGAACATTGTTGATGACATGGTATCCGAGCACCTGGTACCAATTCCTAATTTATCTTAGGTTCTACAGTTTTTCATCTCTCTCTAGGCTGAAAATGAATGAGTCTTATGCACTAAATGTATGTTTGGCCGCCGTGTATGGTCCAACCCCTTAAAGAGACACACAACCTGTCCTCCCCGCCCGAGCACCACCACCGAGTCATTTCACTGTGTGACACCTGGGGTAGCCATTGGCTATGGGCCGGCCTGGGCACACCCCCAGCTATAGGGGGGCGGGGATACAACCAGTGGTCTGCTCTGCACCATTCAGCTTGCCAGCTGCTGAGATGTCACAGCATCTTGTATAACTGAATGGCTCGGCGGTGGCGCAGTTTGTAAAAAAGATATATGATTTGCCACCGTTGAGCCCATGCCCATGATCCATGGTCCAACACCAAATGCACATGCCCACACTTTCAAAAGCGCATGCCCACTCTCAAAAGCACATACCATGTGCTTTGGAGGTGAGCACATGCATTTTGGGAGTGTTTGCACACATGTGCATTTGGCAGTGTAGGCATGTGCTTTGGGAGTGTGGGCAAAGTGCATGCGCTCACTCCCGGGGGGTGTCGGGGAAGAAAAGAGGAGATGGGGCAGAAGGCGCCACAATGCTCTCTCCCGACATTGGCTGGGGAGAGGAGGAGGTGGCGCTGCAGCTTGGCCGGGGGAGGGAGGAGGAGGTGGGGCGGCAGCCCCTGCAATGCAGTGTCCTGCTCATGTCAGAGCATCCTGGCATTGTCAGTCCATGGTATATGGAATTGCTCATATGGCTGTCCAGTTTCTACTTGTGTGATATTCCAAACTAGGATGCCTCACTGTGTGAAACCTGGGGCAGCCATTGGCTATGGGCCGGCCTGGGCACTCCCCCAGCTGTAGGTGAGCGGGGATGCACCATTCAGGTTGCTAGCTGATGTGATGTCACAGCATCTTGTATAACTGAATGGAGCCGAGTGCTGGTTCTGCAGCTGGATCACATATGTGTACAGTGGCTTCCTATTTGCTGCACACTCTCCATTGTGTTAAACTACACCACCCACATGCTGAAGCCCGCTTGCCCAGCGAGTACCATTATTTATTTCGTTAAAAAAAAAAAAAAAAGTTGTCACTGATCTGACCCTGCCCTAGGGGCCCTCGGGCAGGTGGGGGCCTCATGCATTAACATAGCATGAGTGGTGGTTAAGCTGACTGCTGGCCTTCCTCTGGGGCATCAAAATCGTGTAGCTGCAAAACGCACCTGTTTCCTCCTTTGCGGTTGTAAACATCGGAAAGCCGCATCCCCAGCATCTTGGAGCTGTGTGAGAGGCCCCCCCCCCAGTCATAAACAGAGCCATTTGGCAAACATTACATTACCGGCAAATGGCTCTGATTGGACGAGAGCCCCTGCATGCATCCTAGGACTGGGGAAAGGTGATTTTGCGCAATTGGGGAGGGGGTCACACAGCAGGGCATCCCAAATCAGCGGTAAGATACAAAACCCTGGAAGAACAGACTGCTTATGTGTGCACTGTAGGTGCTTTTCACCATCATGCAATGCTTTCAGGACAAATCAGGCCCTTATTTAACAAGGGATAGCGCCAGGTAGCGAATGGTGAGCGAACAGTAATGACGCTCACCGCCACGAGAACGCCGGCTCCCCTCCGCAATCACACATTTATCAAGCCGATCCTGCTTAGCGACTGACAGAGCGCCAGATAGCGAATCATTCATCATTATTCCAGCCTCAGCCCACAGCGCCAGCGAGCGACCTTGAACAGTGACAGGTATGACCTCTCGCTACCTGGCGCGCTCCAATGCATTTCAATGGAACAATCTTTAAATATTCTTAATTAATTGCTATTAATGGTTTTTTTTTTTTTTTTTAAATGGCAAAAATTCTGTGACCACTTCTGCAATGTTAGATATTTTTTTTAAGGTAAAAAAAAAAAACAAAATGTGTGCAGAATTGATATTACAGGTCTGATATTAATGTATTCATATTACAAAATGTTTGTAAAAACATGTTTTTTTTTTTTCCAAAAATATGGTTGTTTGGGGGTTAAAAAACTACTTTTAACCCATCGCCGCCAGCGCTCTGGGGTTTAAACAAGCATTTCACAGCGCAAGAATTTTTTGAGCGTGATTTGTTAATGAATATGGTGGGAGCCGGTCGCTATGGCAATTCGCTGTCATGCGCTCCCATACAGCGTGGAACCTGTCAAACAGCGACTCATAACCCCGTATTCAACATTACCGCACACCGACTGAGTCGCTGTCAACAGCCGAACAACGGCCAAGCACAGCGAATACTAGCTGGAGCTGTGAAAATACCGCTACAGTCGCTCATCTGTCGCTACCTGGCGCTATTAATGAATCGGCCTCTCAGTTTGATTAACACTGTGGTTTCCCACATGTAGGCTCAAGGAACAGACACTTACTGTATGAAAAAGCAGTACTTGGAAATGGGGGGTGGTAATTAAAAAAGGTCTATTTGGTTTTTTATTCCTTTCAGTACAGGACAGCAAAATGTTTTTTCCTTTTTTTCCATGGGGTGTACAAGAAATCCTTTTATTTACCATTTTTAGATAGATTTTAATAATGAAGCTCTTTTAGTGATTTAGAAACTATGGAAAAAGAGCAAAATACAATGATGGTATTTTTAGTAGTGTGCGCGACCCATGTGACTAACTTACTTTTGTTTCTTGCTCTATTCGAAGTTCAAAATCTTTTAACTGATTTTCCATCAGAGTTTTTTCCTCCTCCAAACGCCTGAGGTATTGGTTTAATGCAGCCTGCAAATGCAAAGGAAGTGAAAATGAATTTCATGCTTGAAGTACACCTGTCATTAGAGTAATGGAGGCTGCGGACTCTCTTCTGAAAAAGCCTTTTCCCTCGCCGACATGCTGCTTCATCCTTATCATTTCCTAATAAGCCCCTGACCTGGAACAATCACGCTGCCAATAAAGTCTGGAACACATCAGAGCTTCTTATTGACACACTTACGAAGGATCAGAAGCGGATTGCACACCATTATGGGTGCTACTGCACGTCAGTAGGGTCACATGATTTTTTAGAGGTAGATTACCATTGGCAGCCCACGTTGAGATTTTTCTTGTAACATGTTATCTTAAAGTGATATTTCAGGCAAAGGCAATTGTTAGACAATAGTGCCAGACTACATTTAGCACTGTCCTAAACTGTTTTCAGTTTTTTATTTTTTTGTATTGGGATATCAAGGTTTACAGGTTCTCGATATGATTTCCCTTCTGACACAAGAGAGATGTGATGCTGCATAATAACCAGCATACAGTAATGGGTGGGGCCGCAATTAAATGCGGACCTTCACCCTGAATTATCTTATATGTCTCCTACATCCTGTACATACAGATTGGCCCCATTAAAAATTATCCTACCTGCATCTACTGCATGTTATGATCCTTTAAACATCCAAGATGGCGGCTCATGGAGCATCAGGCAGCCTGCAAACAGGAAGTGTCTTCTGACTGTGTCGCTCTGCATTCTGGGATTGCTGTCCTTTCCCTGACCCCAGCCCTGCTCTGTCTGTGCAAAGCACAGCTATAACTCCACCCACTGTACTTTATCCTACTATCCTCTCCTCAGTATGTGATGCTTTTGAGTCAAGATGGCGACGCCCATATCCTAGAGACCTGAACATAGTTGCAGCCCAGTGGGGGAAAGAATTATAAGTAAGTGACTAAAAACTTAAAATAATACAATTCTGTGAAATACTCACCTGTAGAATTGGTATTATACGCATACAGTACGTCCTGCTCCAATATAATCCTTAAACATGGGTAATCCTCCGCCAGAGGGCGCTGTTCACTGCAGACATGCAAAAAAAACAGGCTCCTCCCGGCCCTTCATATACCCAGGGAAGTCCCCAGTATTGAAAAGCAGTGAGAAAAGAAGCCGGGAGAAACCAACCACCAACTGGTAACAATAGTAATGATAAAAAATCACCATACAGGGGATCCAGAAATGTAAAACCAGGGTGGGGTGGAGCAGGACGTGCTGTATGCATATAATACCAATTCTACAGGTGAGTATTTCACAGAATTGTATTATTCTAAGCATACAGTACGTTCTGCTCCAATATAATCCTTACACTTGGGACATCCAATAGCAGTGTCCATAAAACAGGGTGGGATCCCCAACAAAAAGGCACAGCAGACAGTAGAGGCGCTGTCACCTGCAAACTTTGCTACCAAGTACGACATGAGCAAAGGCTCTAACGTCAATCCCATATCAAAACCTTTGAAAAGGTATTGAACAGAAACAAGCAGCGGTCTAGCAACTTTTTCAACAGAAAACCTGGTGCTGAAGGGCCAAAAGTACCCAAACACCAAGAGAACAGGATAAAGAGAGCGAGAGAGGGAGATTCTTCCCCCTTAAAGGAATAGGCCAGTGTAACGGCCTAACCAGCCCAAAGGCAACGGAAGCCTCGTAAAACTTAGAACTCTCCCCAACGGGGAAATACAAACTGGTCTCCCGCAAGACAGGCGGGGATACAGACCCCTTCACTAACAAGGATCAGCAAGAAGCCGAAACCTTTACCAGGACCCGGAAGGAAAACCATCCAAGTAAGATCAGTCCACAGGGTGCATAGGCCCTGGAAGCAAACGAGATCAGGCGCATATGGAGGCGCCCGCAGACCCCAAAGGGCATTAGTCCCCCTACGGGACAAGAAACAACCAGGAAAATGTCAACACCTGTTGAGGGGATGTAGACCCCTCACTTCAGCATTATTAAGAATAAGGCCCATAGGCAGACTAAAAGGACTTAAATAATGATCATAAAACACCACCTTGGACAAAAGGGTCCGGCGTAAGGCGGAATACCACCACATCATGGTGTGTATGTATATATATACATATAATGAACGAGGGCTAAGTAATCAGCACCACCTTCTCAGTTACGCGTCTGACTGAAGCAACAGCCCCCGGAGGGGCTACTTGAACTACAACACAGCTCAGACAGCATCCAGGATAAGTCCCAAGGGAACAATCCGCAGGGCAAACAGAATGGAAATTGATCCCAACAGGGACCATAGAACTACTAGGGAGATGCCCCTGAGCAATCCCCAAGAGAACTAGATGGGGAGCCAACCCCAACCTATGCAACTCAAGAACCCTGGGAACCGAGAATGTCCAACAGGGGAGAGACCAAGACTCATGCCAATCAATAGGGGTACACCATAACCCCCAATAGAAGCCAGAAGCCAAAGAAGCTTGCTCCTAGCCCCCCATATACCAAATCACCCAGAAGATAAGCCCGTCTCCAAGGGGTGAATGAATCAGCTGTCAAGCCCCAGACTAGAGTCTGTAGATTGGGACGACATAAGAAGGAGCCTGACAAGGGTAGAACCGCACTCCTAAGACAGCGTACAGGTCCGCTGACCTCAGCAGAGGCATCTGCGAACCACAGTTCACTAGGCCACCCATGGGCCATCAATCTCACGGGTCTCTTTATCAGCACGACCGTGCGCAGAACCCCACATAGCAGGGTGAATGAAGTTAAAGCCTACAGCACCTGGTATTCCCAGGCGGTCTCCTGTGGTCGTAGGCTAGAAAGTCCAGACATAAATTTACTAAGCCCCCATGACCAGAGTCAGAATATTCTGGGGCAGTAAAAACAAGGGCAGAGCCCCTGTGATATAAGCGAGACCCAACAGAGCCACCCTAGTTGGCTCTCAGGGGGACAACAGGATAGCACAACCTGCCACTGAAGGACATCCATTGGAGCAAACACCACTGAGGAGCAGGGGGCGTAGACCCCCACCCAGATCAGGGTCAGGAACCTTCCAGGAGAATCATCCTGCTTCAAGCTCCAGACCAATAATAAAACAGGCCATTGTCTTCCAACAGTCCAGCAGTTATAGAGTCAACTGAAGGCTCATTGTTTTAACAAGCCATTAGGTAAGATGGACCCTCTAAGGGACCCTACCTAGGAACCACGGGGGGTTTTAGAAGAAATTCCCCTTCCCGCCAACCTGCGCGACTTGGTACCCAAGGTGACCATTCACAGGAAGATGCAAGTAAAGAAGGGGGTGCCCCCTGACAGGGTCCTTGAATATAACCAGCTCCAGAGGAACCACCGTATCGAAGGGGAATGAGCACGGACCTAGCTCCCGGGGTGCTGGAACACCATCTAGGGTCAATAACCTACTGTGCCGAAGAGCCCAAAGGCTCTGTATATAAGGGACATCATCTCATACGCCACCAACGGCCCACCAGCTGCAATCCTGCCTGGTGAAAGTAAGATGTCAGCAAAAGGGGGACAGAGCCCCCGTAACCAGGAGTCCACATGTTGCCAAGGAAGAAGGCTCAAGCCTGAACCGAATCCAAGGAATGGGGATAGCGAATAAGGGACCGTGAGGGATTGAGGTGACTGAGCACCCATCCAGTAACTCCCAGGGGATACCGCCGGCCGACTAACCCACTCGGCCTGATGTAGAGATTGGGGAGTAAGGAAAGACGACCCGGTAGGTCCTAGTGCGGAAGCCCCACAGGCATGTCCGAGACATCATCCCCATCCGCGCCATGGCGAGTAGCCTGGGGGCGGAAGAGAGGCCAAAAACAAGGCCCCAATCCGCAGGGTTGGTCCTGCAACACTGGCTAGTAACGGTCTTGGTGTCCAGAAGACAGAGGGGGAACTAACAGGATCTAGAACGCCACAGGAGGCCAGAAGCCCCCCTTACACAGGGCGCCTGTGTCCCAAGACAGAGATATCATACAGGGACTACCTGTGAGAGTGTAGAATTGCCAAGCCTATCATCGGCCAGCATGGCCCAGATTGCCTCATCATTTTGAGGGAAAGAGAAAGCGAACCTCGAGGGGCGGGCATGATCTGGCTGTGACGCGGAGCACGTCATGCCGAGTCCCCGCCTCCCCCAAAGAGCGCGAAGCTCTGACCAGCGCAACGTGAATGACAGTAGTGGATAGTACACACATACGTAATGAAATTAAGGAGATTGCTCTCACACTAGAGAATGATGCTGCCGTCCAGGCTGCATACTATGTAATGAAAAGACAAACACGCGCGCAATCAGAAGGTTTATGTGTGAGGAGCGTGGCACTGACACCCAGGTTTAAATAAAAGATCAACGGCCATAACGTGTTAACATTACACTGGTACTGCCACACATACCCCCCCCCCTTTCTTTTCCCCGGAGCTACGGGAGGAAGCGAGGGAGAAGCGGACCTGCACCCAGGGATTATCGCTATGAGGGGCACGGGCAACAATGCGGGAGGGGCATCTAATGGAGGCTCACCATCGGCCTAAACCGCCTACCCTATGGTGGGGGATTGCGGTGGAGCGTAGCTTTGTGAGCACACGAGGTGCTGCCTACCTTCACCCGACCAGCGCAGCCCAGGCTGGGAGGCACATCTTTATCGAAGAGGACGGGTGGGAATAGTCTCGCAGGCTGTAATAGCCCCGCTCACCAGCGAGAGAGTTGATACTTCATGTCTTCGCAGTGAGCACTGCAGAGAAATCTGGGGATTTGTGGGAGGTCCCTGGGTTTATGAAGGGCTGGGAGGAGCCTGTTTTTTTGCATGTCTGCAGTGAACAGCGCCCTCTGGCGGAGGATTACCAATGTGTAAGGATTATATTGGAGCAGGACGTACTGTATGCTTAGAATATATTAATTTTAGATGCTGGGGAATAGTTTTTAAGGGTTTGGGCTTTTCATTAAATCATGCTGAAGGTCTGGTTGAAGCGAGAGCACTTGCCAGGAAGAGGCTGGGTGGGG
Source organism: Gastrophryne carolinensis (assembly GCA_027917425.1). Classification (NCBI taxonomy): domain Eukaryota; kingdom Metazoa; phylum Chordata; class Amphibia; order Anura; family Microhylidae; genus Gastrophryne; species Gastrophryne carolinensis. Next base: position 84,825,715 of record CM051236.1, read on the forward strand.
AGGAGGGGATGGCTAACCTTGAATCGCAGCTCGAAGAGTGACATTCAAGCCATTAATAAAGAGGGGGTGTGGTCTAGACTAGCTCCTTGGGCTAGTATTGGTGACCCACATCGTCAGGGTGGCACTGGAGGGGAAGATAAGGAAGTATATTTCCTCCGGGCACTGAGCTGAGAGAAGACACAGTGCTGGAGGAATGCTTGGCAAGGTAACCTGCTGTTTATTTTTTTTAACGTATTGCATGAAAAATCCCATTAAATATCAACTTCAGCTAAAATGTTGGTTGGTGAAAGGTTTTAAGCAATTAATAGGGAGCGTCTCATTTTTTAGTATGTACCAAAAGGATATCCTCAAGGTGCTGAGCTTATCTGGTATTTTTATTTCTTATGTTTGCAAATGTGTGTGTTTTCCCTACCTGCAATCGGTTGAAATTGGCAACATACACCAAGTCTGTACACCAAGATATAGAAGAAGAGAAGTGAGCCTTGTACACATATGAAGGCTACTGCTATGGCCGCTGCTGAGGTAAGGGAGTTCACTCACTGTCCAGCAGCAGTGTTCTGTGTAAACAGGCCTCACCTCCCTATTCTTGTAGATGGCCAGCGTTACTGCTATGTTATTTTTGGTAGGTGTTTAATGGTTAAATGTAAAAAGAAAACACAGACACCACAGAGCAAAATGTCATTTATTATAAAGCATGTTTTTTCCTTTACTCCCCAATCCTCCATCCCGAGCCGATCACCGATGACAGCTGGTAGTGATCGTTGATGGGACAGGGGATCGGATTCCTGGGCCCTCCACTGATCATTACTGGCACCTGAGTGGACAGTGGGCGCTGGGAGTGAGATGATATCATCCATCTGTCTCTAAACGTCAGGGCTAGTGGTGGCGGCCAGTACAGTCACAAGTGCGGGGGGGCCTGCTTCGTGCCCTCTCCCGACGGCAGAAATAGTTGCCACTCAATGGTTGGAGAGGCAGCTATTTGAGACTTGCGTAGCTGGCACTAAATGGGTTAATAGCCTGTTTTGAATCTTAGTTGCAGTCCCTGAACTGTGCGAGTGCAGGAATCTTCTAACACAAGAAAACATAAAACGAAAATACTCGTTGGGGACTAGCTTGTGGGCAAACTTTCGCAAAAAAAAAAAAAAACTCCTAAAAAAAGTTCTTGCTGAATTGTGGAATTATGCACAAGTGTCAAAAATGAGTTTATTCCCCAAAAATGTGCTGAACCGTGCCCTATAGCTGCATGTTGCTTTTGTGATTTTGTTCAGTGTTTTATTTTTAATGGGAAGCGGTGGGTATTGGTGTTGTTTCGTGACTTCATAAAGAAAATGATAGGATTTCTTGGTGAGGCTGATTCTTGTTATTGCGATCTACTAGGTTATTGAAGTTATAATATTTTAGTTTTAGTTGTTTTCTTGATTGTTGAATATGTTGGTGGTTGTTTTGCAATAATAAAGCTCCAAACATGTAAATGCATGGTAAAGAAGAGTATTGCTAGTATAATACAATGTATATATTTGTTGCATATACACCTAAATAAATAAATATATATATATATATATATATATATATATATATATATAAACACATATATTTAGGTATATATATATATATATACATATATTTAGGTATATATATATATATATACATATATTTAGGTATATATATATATATATATACATATATTTAGGTATATATATATATATATATACATATATTTAGGTATATATATATATATATATATATATATATATATATATATATATATATATATACATATACATATATTTAGGTATATATATATATATATATATATATATATATATTTATTTAGATATATATATATATATATATATATATATATATATATATTTATTTAGATATATATATATATATATATATATATATATTTATTTAGATAGACACCGACACACACACACACCAGTGGTAACAGAGAATGTTTTTACACATAAGATAGACTTTCAAATACTTACTACGGGCATTTGTTCATATGATCGGATGGATGAGAGTCGATCTATAACCAAAACATCAAAAACGCATTACAGTTTGTTCTTGCTGGAAAGGCTGAGGGATTTATCAGCAGGTCATGGCTGCAAATTTATTCCAAAAAGTAAAAAGGTAATCATTAATGAATTAGAGGCAGTGAACAGAGCAACATTTTTTTTATTTGTGTATCTGTGGCTAACGAAGCATTAATATTTAGATAGATGCTGCCTTAAAGGGGAACAAAACCAGGGAATTTGACTTCTGCTTCATTCCCCAGGATCATCCCAAATTAGGATCATTAGGATGCCCCGGGTGAAACCTTATAAAAAGCCCCAAACAATTCACATCTTCCCCATTCCAATGGCGCATGCGCGGGCGCTCGGCCAATGAGAGACGTTTGCTGTGTTTATCTCCGTCAACAAATGGCTCTCATTGACTTCAATCAGGAGCGCTCGCTGCTGCATCCCCGGCCTCATGCGCGCTCCCACCCCAGCCTATCTGAATAATTTAAAATAATTAGAGCTGCCTGACGAATTCCGTAGTCAAGGCAGGCGACTCTTATTAGACGAGAACCCTGGAGCATGGAATGGTGAGTTTTTACGGGCATCCGGGGGGGGGGGGGGGGGTTACACAGCAGGGCATTTTTAGATTCCAGGACGGCTGCTGGTGGGTTTTGTCCTGCTTTAAAGCCACATTTTCTTATTGTTGCCTCTGATCACTGGTTGGAGGTGTAACATTACTTCTCTGTTGTTGGGGACAAGGTAAGTGTATGACCAAGACCAAGGAGAGGCTTGCACTCCCTCACTGTGGTGAGGGCCTTAAAGGAACAGTGTAGACAATAAAAGAAAAAACATTAATACCCAGCTTTTCTCCTTTGCAGCCTTTGCTTGATAGTCAGGTCCCCTCATTTAGTCTTGCAACTTATCAGCGAAATGTCTTATTGCTGCCACCCCATGTCAGTCAATTGCTAATTACGCCCACTCCATTTAATGGAGGGAGTGTGCCAACCCATGTGCGAGTCACTGTGACTGTCTATTGTGGTTGTTTGTTATACTGTTCTTCGGGAAGCAGAGGAGGCCTAGGTGAGAAAGGCTGCGGAGTATTCATTTTTTAAAAATTTTTAGTCTATACAGGAAATTTAAATTTACATTTTTAGTCTATACAGGGGCAAACCCCATGGTGTAAAATAAGAAGGGGGTGAAATAGTCCAGCTTTATGAGTCTAGGCATGCTCTTCTGTGATGAGAGGTGGCTGCGGTGGCGCTGTAGCAGTCACACTGAGAGCACCAAGGGAGTGGCTGTCAGGACACTTTTTTGCGGATCCAGGAGGAATAAAATGTAAAGGAGGGCAATCTTTGTAGACCTGCTGTGGCTTCTACCCTGCACTGCAGGAAATGGAGGAGAGGCACATGGTACAGGCATCAGGTAAGCTTCTTGTTGACTAATTATTACCATTGGGCTTACTGTCTCTTTAAGATACCCATGGGCCTCCCTTGTAGCATGGTATGAGAAGGGTTGAGGAAAGAACACTCATTCTATAGGGTAAGGAGCCACCATTTTTGTGTTTCAGCTTGCTCTGCTAGGGCAATAGGGTAATCCTGGGTCTTGAGGTTTTTGTGGGCCACAAGTGTTTGGCCATCACCTGTTTCCGGTACACACCTTCACTGTTCATGTTTACAGTCATACAGTTTGTACAGTCGGCTGTTGGGTGAATGTTATGGTTGACTCTCGCCAAGAGAGTGCTTTGTGACATCCAATGAGAATTATGGATATTTGTGCCCTAGAATGTATTATAGGAGAAAAGAGAATCACCTATAAAATTCCTTACTTTTGCCACAACTCCCTTCTTGTTTAGTCTTTGGTTATTGTTTCTTCATTTCCAAGCTTACTGTGGTGACAAAGTGGTATTGCTGTTCCTTCTAGTGACTTGCTCCCTTACTGTTTGCTAACACTGAAAGCTTGAGGAGAAGGGGAGGAGTTAGTTCTTTTTAGGTTGGCAGAGAATCCTGCTCCTGGAGCATTAACCACAGGTATAAGGATGTCTGTGCCCCAGAATGGATTCCAAGAGAAAGGAACGTGTGAGTGCACAAACATCCCATTATTATTGGGTTACTCCTGCTACCACCTCATTGAGCAGAGCCTTACCCGTTGGGTTGCCTCGTATATGTTCTGTTGTTTCTTGGAGTCTATGAATTTGACGCTCAAGCTGTCTATTTAGTTCGATTTGGGTCTCATATCTTGTCCTCCATTCATTACCTGAGAAAACAGGAAAACTCTTTAGGGTCAATTTTGTATAAATAGTGATGGAGCTACTCCCACCCCCTTTGCTCAGTTTGAATTGCCATGAACACACACAGGGAGGGATTCAGCCACCATGGATCTCTCCCTATGGAGTGTTCTAAAGGGAGGCTGGCAGCTTCCCAGGTGAGTAGCTCTGGCTGCACTGCATGTCCCAACTTTGGGGACTCAAAAATAAGAGTAGGGACCACACTAAACACAGAGTGCCTTGCCGGGGCAGTGTGGCTTCCACGTGTATCTGCAGATATGTGCAACCAAATCTCTGTCTTTCCACATAGCTAGACATGTTTGGTGCTTAATACTTGGATGATGAGAGGGTTAAACTGGGCGGTAAATTGGTTCCCAGGCCCTGAATAATAATGTTGATAATTTTGTATAAATAGTGATGGAGCTACTCCCACCCCCTTTGCTCTTTAGGGTCAATTCAGAGCCAAGGGAGAATGCTCACTCCTTTTTTTATAAGAGAAAAGTGCCATTAACTTGCATTGTCTACCTTGGGGCTGATTCAACAAAATGTACATCCGGTTGTTGAATCAGTCCCAAGGTAGACTATGAAAATGAATGGCAGTTTTCTCTCCTCAAAAGGAGTGATAATTCTCACAGCTCTGAAATGATCCCTTTGTCTTAAGCTAGAAAACCCACATTTCATTACCCACAACACTTGCGTAAGACTGCATGAAAAATGTGCAATCAGAATGCAAGTTGTCCGGCCAACATAAGTGTACCTAAGAAAATATATAGGATTAGGACATCAGATGGAGGGAAACTAGATGTAGGTACTCACCATAACATCCATTTCCTGTAATCCTATAGTATACAGAAGGATAGGTAAAGAACTCCTCAAGATATACACCCCCCCCCCCCCCACACACACACACAGAGGAAGCTAAATTCATAGCATGCAGTGCCGCCCCAAGAATAATTCATCCAGTTATCATGCTGCACACTGACCGAGGTCCAAGGCAGCATCTAAAGGAAAAATTCGAAGCACCCCCCCCAGGACTACTGGTAAATTAATTTTAGGGCATTAAATCCAATTTAATTTTCCGGCATTAAATCCAATTTCATTTTTCTGATCACCCTGTATGGGCCCACAAGCATTCAGAGGATGGGATGACCCAAAGCAGTATCAGTCGGAGTGTGTAACAAGAGAGAAGGCCCATTTTTATCTAAGCCACAGGTATCAACAGCCACATCGTCAAAGCCAGCCAGTGACTGTAAGTTGGCGTGCGTGAGAGAGCCCTGGGATAGCATGTATGGATGCTGAGGGAGTGTCCAAGGCCTGTCCATCATTAGGTTGACAACATCTCTAAACCATGTACCAGACCCATATTGGCGAATTTGTGGCCACCAGAATGTTTGAAATCACTTCTAACCTAATCTTTGGGAGCACCAGAGGAAAGGCATATATCAGGTTGAAACTGTGTCCAAGGCATGACATGGATATTGAAGACCTGTCTACGAAGGTGTCTACCTTTCTGTTGTCCCTGGACATGAACATGCCCAAAAATAGCACATCGTTAACCATATGTATATGGCTACAGCTCTATATGATTATCACTTTGTATAGAATAATAAAGAGTTACAACATGTTTAGTGCTCTTTTTGCTTACTGTGTTCATGTTAAGGACACTTCCTGACTTTGGTGACCAAACAGATGTGTGGGTGTCACTGGTCATAGCTTTTCAGTCCTAGTCGCACCCATTTATTGTTCAACCAAGTACATGTGTTGGGTGTATTTGGCTTGGTCTCAACTTTCTAGGTTCCCAACTGTGGTGGTTCCTCTCTCCTGCATTGACCTCAGTTTCCCCTCCATCTCAACAACCTCCTGTTCCTAACATATATAAGTTCTCTTTGATGCCAACGTTGTATTATTACAGGCATGTGCCCTATCCCCAAGCCAAGGGGTAGTGCTAGAATTCATCAAGCTGCCATCTAACTTCACTTAAATCAGACCAACAGCTTTGTACAGTTGAACAAAAACTCTCAAAAAAATCCTTACCTGCAGGATACTGAATCATTGTCAGCACATTGGCTCCTGCATCTACTTTAAAGGTGAATCGCCACCTCACTAATTTTCATCTTGGAGCATCCTATCCCAGCATTCCAGTCATGCTGCTGCCTGGACTTACCGTTAACCACAATGCAGAGCAGCAGGAAGCCCAGCAGCACTTCCTCTTTGCAGGCCACTGGTAGATCCATAGGATGCCATTTATGGGGGAGGAAAGCTACCAAAAGGGAAACTGGATATTTATGTACAGGAACCAGAGTTGCTTTGGGAAAGAATGCATATGAGCACTGTTTCTCCTAAGGGTGTTGGTCCGGTTTAACTTTAAAACTATAGAGGTGTACTTCACTTCAGGGTAACCCCCTTTGTTAGTGCTGTTAAAGTGGACTATGACTATCCTGGGTTTTGGTCCTTGCCCCCGGGTGCCCCGCTGTGTGAAACCCCCCCCAGGTCGTGAAAACCAACTCACCTTTTCTTGGTCCTATGGTGCATGCATGGCCGCGTCCAATCATCACGCTGATGGCTGCATCCCCACTACCCTCAAACAGGTCCCAGACCCACATCCCCCCATCCCATTGCAGGATATGGCCATATATGTATACATTGGTATGCATTTGCTTTCAGAATGAGAAGCGTCTCGGGCAGGTCCAGGCTGCAGATTGTATAGTGTAGTGTTCTCCTGCAGTTGCCAGGATTTTTTTTCCCAATCCCCAAAACTAGAAGAGCTGTAATAGTTCTGTACATAGTCATTCTCCTTAATGGAGCACATGTCATTTCTAACAGTTTGTTCCTAAAGACTGAGAACGTTTAAAGCTCTGGCCAGCCACTGATATGGACGCCTAGGGATTTGGAAAGGCTTTCTTTCACATATAATGATATGTTGTTAATCCTTAAAGTGCATTCTTCTCAACATCCAGCATCCTGGTAAAAGCTTTTACAATCTGACTTTCCATCCTAAAGTCTGGTGAAAATAATAATAATGCCATAGGGATAAAGTAGAACATATGAAGGTACAATTTGTTTCATTGTATTTATATGGGTCTCAGAACAGCACTTGAATTGTGATGCTTTGCCAGGTAGAACTGGTCAGTGATATGTGCTAAATGCAAATATAGTTTCGCAAGACCCTCTACACAGATCCTTCGGGTTCTTTTATATTTCTACATTTCAATGCTGTCCGGTTGAAAAAACAGTTACATTTCAAAAAATGGCCTGCAAGGTCCCTAGAAGGGGCTGTTTCTAGAGAAGGCCGATGGCCCTTGACCCCAGGGCTATTGGGGGCGCCTTTATTCCAGCCATACAGTTTACTGCAGATGGGTCAGGGCCACTAATCCATAGGTTCCTCATCCATATTGGGCTCAATCATTGGCCCAGGTAGATGCACAGCATGGCACATATATGTATGGGACAGCAGCAAAGCTATAGGTGTAACCATGTGTAAAGCCGGGGCAGATTTCTTTCCTTCACACACTGAGCACTATTTTGCCTAGTAATTTCCCTGGTTGTGCCTGAAGAAAGCTCGCTTGTCTGTGTAAATATGCGGTTGAAGAGAAACATATAAGGTTAGTGGTCTCCCCCTTTTTAGGGCATCCCGATTTATGATGTGTGAAACTCCCCCTTCCAACGATCACACAGTGCATGTGCAGGCTGCCACAGCGCCAGGATGAGGGGCATGGCAACAGGAGAGTCTGCTGGTCGCCTTCCATGAAGCCTTCTATGCTAATCATCAATGTGCATGTTATAAAAATCTAATTGGAGAACTCACATGTGAGAATACCAGCATTCCCAGGGAGTTTCAAACAGGGGGCACCCAAACCCTCATTCCCTCTGGAAGAGTGAAAATATTGCTTTATAGCAGAACAAAACCCACCCGGGCCAGCTCTGGAATCTAAAAGGCCGCTAGCCTTCCCCAGCACATCCCAAATTGGGATACCTCACTGTGTGCAATCCCCCAGGATGCAAGTATTCACTCACCTTTTCATGGGTTCAGTTGTGCATGCGCAGGCTCTCGTCCAATGAGATTGATGATGCAAGATGGCGAACGGCTCTCATTCTTTTCGATGGGGAGTGAGAGTGGGAGCATTCTCAGGCTGCGCTTGGGCTCCCTCTCCAGCCACTCAGAAAGGCAGAGGCAGGAGTGCGCACTGCTGGGGATGCTGCCGTGCTCGCTCCCCACTGAAACCTATGAGAGCCGCTTTCCGAATTGCAGAGCCCGCGCATGCGCCGCTGGACCCAGAAAAGGTGAGTGAATACTGGCGTCCTCAGGGGTTTCACACCGGGGGTGAAAAGACAAATCCTCTTTAAAGCGAACCAAAACCCATATTTTTGACTAGCATCCTCTGAATTGCTCCCCCCATGAAGAGAACCTTTTGTCAATTTTCACTGCACCTGCATCACTCTAACCCCAGGTAATGCCGCCTTTTTTCAACTGTAAAGCTCCGCCTCCTCCATTCATTGCCACTATTGATGTCATGACTGATGATGTCATTGCCACACCTATGCAATGACTGATCGCCTGACATCTTACAGAGAGGGACAGCAAAAATAAGTGTTCCAGGATGTTTCGTAGAGCAAAAATATCCATTTCTAGTTCAGCACCCTAAGAAGGAAGTATCTGCAGGGGCTTAGGCCAAATCTATTTCACAAGCTCAGTGAGTTTTAGTCGCTTTAAAGTAGCTAAACTCATAAATTGTGTGACATCAGAGCATATGCGCATGGTGCTCCGATATTGAATCCAAGTGCCTTTGACTTTCCCCCCCCCCAAAAAAAATCTAGCAGATGTGGCACATTTACAGCACTATAGCTCGAAATCCAAGGTTAAGGTAATACCATTTATTGGCTAACTCATTTAGCACTATACTAGCACTATAGCTCTAAATGGAACCCCCCATCCCGCGCTGAATAAACACAATCTAATCTAATCTAATCTGATGCCCATGTGTAACCAGACTATATAGTCACCTATTTACCTTCATCGTTCACACCGTTAAGTTTTCTTTCTAGTTCAGCAACTGTGCTCTTCAGTTCATAGAGAGAGGTTTGTAACATTTCCCTAAATAAAAAAACAAAAAAACAAAATAGAAAAACTTGTATTACCCGGCACAAAACCGCAGAAATAGGGAGAATGAAATACCACAGCATATAAATAAATGATATATAATAAATAAATAAATAAATATAATAAATAAACAATGTTCCTTGTGGTTTTGCATTTTTGCTCCTCATGCATAACACAGAAGATATGGGAGTTACTCTGGGCCCCTTCACACTGTATTGCAGCAGTTCCCCTGCTACGTGGTACGAAACAGGCTGTGTAATGAAAATGTATAAAAGGGCATTAATCCAACTGTTGAAGTGGACCAAAACACATATAAATAAGTCAGTCCTCTTTAAAGGGGAACTAAACTCACTGGAATCTAAAATATTTCCGGGCCAGCTGCTGACCTCCCTCCTAGGACATCCCAATTTGTGTGAAACCCCCCCCTAGGGCACCGGTAAGCACTTGCTTTTCCCTGGTCTTTAAAGTGAACCAAAAGTCTAAAAGACTCCAGGGCTGGCCGATTCCCTCTCTTTGAGGCATTTTGGGATGCCCCCCCTAAAAAAAAAAAAATGCTTACTTTGCCCGGGATCCTTCGCCCCTGCGGCAGCGGCACATAGCGCCTTCTCTCTGTGTAGTCGATAGAAGATGCCTGCGGCATCAGTGCTGGATCCTATGTAAGGTCCTTTTTTTTGTTGTACCTGCCTGGCTTAGTGATAGGGGAGGGAGGTTAAAGGTAGACTTGGTTTCCACTAGGGGCATCCCATCTGATCCATCACAGTCATACTGCAAATGTTCATGCTGATAGGACAAGGATTCTCAGGTACAGAATTACAGAGCCAATACCATTCCCCACAACGATTCCCTCACTAGGAGATCTTGGTCCTGATGGGCGCATGCTGCATGGTGGCCTCGTGCTTTACTATTCTATCAAAAGGTCTGCTTTAGAGTTGCAATTGCAATTAAAGAAATCCAGCTAGGAAGCAATGCCCTCCAGTGGACATCTTAGGGTAGTGCACACAAACAAACAAAAAATGTAAAGAAATAGTTAGGGCCTTATTTATCAAGGGGTAGCGCCAGGTAGTGTCTCACTAGCGCCAGCTATCGGCGGCTACCGACTCCAGAACGCCAGGCTGCGAACACAATCACGCATTTATCACGCTAAATGAGGCTAGCGCCAGCGAGAGTGTCAGCTAGCGCGGGATTCATCATGTTGCAGACTTCAGCGAACAGCGCCGCTGCTAATCCCATCACAGCGCCAGGTATGACCTCTCGCTACCTGGCGCTCTCCAATGCATTTCAATGGAGCAATCTTTAAATCTTCATAATTAATTGATATTAATGTTTTTCTTTTTTTTTTAAATGTCAAAAGTTCGGTGACCACTTCGGCAATGTTATTTTTTTTTTTTAAAGTGGACCAACACCCAGGATTTTGACTATCCTGGGTGTTGGTCCACTTAGGTGGGGCACCCCGATCGGGGGTGCCCCGCTGTGTGAAACCCCCCCGATCGCCGCAAAAAGTCACCTCTCCCCGCTCCCACGTGACCTCGTCCGGCCAATGACAGCGCTCAGAGCCGCTCTGGTATGCGCGTCCAAAGCCGCTTGGACGCGCATACCAGAGCGCTGTCATTGGCTGCGTCTCTCACTTCCCTCTAACAGGGAGCGCGCCTGCGCCGGCCATTCACAAAACGGCCGGCGCGGGAGCGCGCCCTGCTAGAGGGAAGCGAGAGACGCGGCCGCGTCTCGCGCATGCGCCGTTGGATCGCCGGTAAGGTAAGGATTGTGGGCCTCCTGGGGGGTTCCTACCCGCGGGACATCCCGATTTCGGATGCCCTGCGGGGAGGGATCTGATCGGTCCGGGAATCTTATAGATTCCCGGGCCGATCCCCCCTGGGTGTTGGTCCACTTTAAGGTAAAAAAAAAAAAAATTTGTGCAGAATTGATATTACAGGTCTGATATTAATGTATTCATATTACAAAATGTTTATAAAAACTTGTTTATTATTTTTTTCCCAAAATATGGTTGTTTGGGGGTTAAAAAACTACTTTTAACACATCGCCGCCAGCGCTCTGGGGTTTAAACATGCATTTCACAGCGCGAGAATTTTTGGAGCGTGATCTGTTAATGAATATGCTGGGAGCCGTTCGCTATGGCCGTTCGCTGTCATGCGCTCCCATACAGCGCGGAACCTGTCAAACAGCGACTCATAACCCCGTATTCAACATTACTGCACACCGACTGAGTCGCTGTCAACAACCGAACAACGGCCAAGCACAGCGAATACTAGCCGGCGCTGTGAAAATCACGCTACTGTCGCTCATCTGTCGCTACCTGGCGCTATTAATAAATCGGCCTCTAAGTAACAGTAAGAAATCTTTCAGCTTTTATAACAATAGGATCCATTTCACACTTTGCTGTTTTTGTTAGTTCTTGTGTTGTCCCTTTAGGCCTCTCTAAAGGAAGAGTGCACTTTTGTCCCAGGCCAGTGATCATCCCCTCGCAGCCGTGACTTCTATAGCCGGGAGCTACGCTTCTGGGTTCCCCCCTGGCACTACTCGACCCTGAAGTCTTCAAAACAAAAGTGAACTTTTCCTTTCAAAGTGGACCAAACCTGGACCTAGCATCTATAAAAAGGCCCGGATTACACCCCCGGGTTTTGGCTCATTTCTAAGGGGCATCCAGATGTGCGTGAGCCCCCCTCCCCCCCCACATGATGAGAGGGAGAGGACATACTGCCGAGTGGAAGCAGCCATCTCATTGCTGTGCATTTGCCGTGGAATTGTGAAGAGATGTACAGAGAAGACAATCTCAACAGTCTTTCCATCTCACAGCACATTGCACTGTAAGCTATCTACATTCCAATATTAGGCGCCTCACTGCTTTAGAAAGTATCACAGCTGATTGCAATAGAAATCATTAAGGTAAATTAATTGCTATTTGGCTTATATAATGTAACACAATGGACCTCTCAGCAGGGAGCTGGAAGGCTTTTAAGAATGACTCATCTTGTTTGTTATAGTCTCAGAAGGAAGGAGAGATAGCCTATCCCAATGTTTTAACACTGCATCACAATATCTGGCTCTCTTTGAGTTTTGTCGCCTCTGTAAGTCTTCAATATCAGGGGTCAGTCTAAAAATATAGTAAATTCCAGGGCTGGGTCAAGAGGGCTTTGGTCAGCTTCCAAATATATCTATAGATCTGTGTTGGCTAAAAGAGGACCAGAAACCTAATGGCCTGCCCTGGGGACTAAGAGATTCCAGAAGCCAGCTGATCAATTATCTCTGAGGCATCCTGATTTGGGATGCCATGGTGTGACCCCCCCCAGGGATTGTCCCTCAAACACCTTGTCGCCCCCCCGGCATTTTGTGGCGCGTTCCTGCATCCAGCTATTCAGTCAGCAGGGAGGCCGGGGATACAGCTGCTCCTGTTTCTCTATGTTGGTGCTCTGTTACAGAGCTGTATGCTATAAATGAATATGCCTGACATACAGCGCTATTGAAAGAGAGGCTGTGCATGTGCCATGGGACCAGTGTAAAAGGTCAATTTATATGGTGATCTGGGAGGTTTCACACAGAGTGGCGTCCCACATCGGGATACCCCAGGAAAGTGGAGCAAATCCCGGGATGGCTGGTAGCAGGGGTCAGGCCAGACCATTTACTTTTATGGGGCTCAAACATTCCTGATGGCTGCCCTGCGCATATGGGGCTTTATTCCCTTTTAGAATGTTCCCTGGCCCCATGGTTAGGGCTGTCATCTGGAATTTTCATGGCCCCATACAGAAGTAACATCTGGGCGCATCCCCGATATATCTCTAGCAGGGCGCGTGCACATACCAGCCATTTGTGAATGGCCGGCGCGGACACGCCTCCTGTTAGAGGGAAGCGGCGGATGCGACCACCAGCGCACTCGGAACTGCTGGCCTCAGACACCAGCTTAGATGGATGAGGTGAGTTGCGCTCGGTGATCTGGGGGGTTTCACCGGGGGAAAGGACCAAGACCCAGGAAAGTCAAAATCCTGGGTTTTGGTCCACTCAACCTTGGGCCCCAAGGCAGCCAGGCTTGCCTTATTATTCAGGACATAGAGGAAACGGAAAATCAGACTAGGGCCCCCACCATCGCATGTCATGAGGGGCCCAAACACAGTATCTATGAGAGATGGCTTGGCCTCCAGTTTGAATCAGGGGTGGAGGCCAAACACCCTCATTTAGCGGACCTTCACCCTGAATAAGAGTCTATCGTATATATTTCCCCCACCTTGTACATACAGATTGCTCACATTAAAAATCATCCTACCTGCATCTACTGCATTTTCTGAGACTTTAAACATCCAAGATGGAGGCCCATGGAGGTACAGGCTGCCTGCAAACAGGAAGTGTCTTCTGACTCTGCATTCTAGGATTGCTGACCTTTTCCTGACACCAGCTCTTCTCTGCCTGTGCAAAGCACAGCTATATCCCTGCTCCCCTGCACTTTTGACCCCTCTACTACTGAGCCAAGGTGGCGGTGCCCATATCCTAAAGTGCTAAACAAAGTTGCAGGCCAGTGAGGGAAAGAATAAAAAAAGTGATTAAAAATGTTGAATATATTAATTTTATATGCTGGGGAATAGTTTTTTTTTAAGGGTTTGGGCCTTTCATTAAATGATGCTGAAGGTCTGCTTTAATGCTAGCAGCAGCAATAGTGTGGCAGCCTGCGGGTGGCCATTAGGGCTCCCTCCTCACAGCTGGGCCCCATACTGGAGTCTTGCCTCTCCCGCCCTCCCTATGGTTGCTGCAGCTCAGTGTCTGATGATGATCATCATGACAGGTTCTCTTTATCTGCCTCACTTTTTGCGCCTCTCCACCTGCAGATCCTCCAGCAGTTGCTGCTCCCCCGCAGGCGCCCGGCTCCCCGCCATTCTCCTCTCTGTACTCAGGACGCGTTGCCTAGGGAACAGACCCGCCCACCCTGTGACACGCCGAATGCGAGTGCGCATGCGTGCAGAGTATGTACAAGCCGCGCGACAGAGCCAATAGGCGGTGCAGGAGAGGCGGGCTACTGGTGACGTCATGGCCAGTTATAAGATGGAGTCCTTGAACGTATACGCGGGAATGTTGGCCGCGCTGGGTAATCATGGGTTTTTATTTTTAATGGTTGGCGGGTTACTAGCTGAGGGTAGGTTGAAAGATCTTCGACTTACCACATATAAGTTGATATTCTTGTCTGTAATAGCCATAGAAAGCCACATGTTTGTGCTAGAAGTACTCACTCGGTCCACCGCTGGCCTAGTATATAAGACTAAAGCCTGTGGACTCCCTTTTTTTATATTTTGGGAGGAACTGGATTTGGGATGCCCCGATGTGGGATATTGCGACCAGCCACGGCAGCATCCCTCAGCCCAGACCGTGAATGGCTGGTGCAGCTACACAGCCGGAGGGAAGCGCCCGCATGGGATGCTATGCCGCTTATCACTAAAAGCTGATTGGAGGAGAGGCCGCACACGTGCTGTGGGATTGGTGGAACAAATTCCCAGTTTTCCCTTTTGGTACAAACCATTTAGGATGCCCCCTGAAAATGGAAGAAAACCGCTAGTGAAAATGCTGGTTTTTGTTCCACTTTAGTGAATCTGGGCTTATTTTCCTATTTTTGTGGCATCCTAATTTGGGAGCCAGTTGGTGGCAGCGGCTGCACCTTGCTGTGTCTTTCCCCCATTCCTCTGGCAATAATGCCGATAAGCTGGGTCGGGTGTACACAGGCCGCAGAGATCCTCCACCTATCACCCGCATTGGCCAATGGGAAAAAGAATGTCACCTGGATGCTGTGGCACACTGCTGCTCATGGCGCGGAAGAGAGGAGGACAATAGAGGGGCGCGGAAGAGAGGGGAACGATGGAGGGGCGCGGAAGAGAGGGGAACGATGGAGGGGCGCAGAAGAGAAGGGAACGATGGAGGGGCGCGGAAGAGAAGGGAGCGATGGAGGGGCGTGGAAGAGAGGGGGACGATGGAGGGGCGCGGAAGAGAGGGGGACGATGGAGGGGCGCGGAAGAGAGGGGGAAGCGGATGATAGGTGAACGGTGGAGGGGCGCGGGAGAGAGGGGAACGATGGAGGGAAGTGGAAGAGAGGGGAACGATGGAGGGGCGCGGAAGAGAGGGGAACGATGGAGGGGCGCGGGAGAGAGGTGAACGATGGAGGGAAGTGGAAGAGAGGGGAACGATGGAGGGGCGCGGGAGGGAAGTGGAAGAGAGGGGAACGATGGAGGGGCGCGGAAGAGAGGGGAACGATGGAGGGGCGCGGAAGAGAGGGGAACGATGGAGGGGCGCGGAAGAGAAGGGAACGATGGAGGGGCTCGGAAGAGAGGTGAACGATGGAGGGGCGCGGAAGAGAGGTGAACGATGGAGAAGAGAGGGGAACGATGGAGGGGCTCGGAAGAGAGGTGAACGATGGAGAAGAGAGGTGAACGATGGAGGGGCTCGGAAGAGAGGTGAACGATGGAGGGGCGCGGAAGAGAGGTGAACGATGGAGAAGAGAGGGGAACGATGGAAGGGCTCGGAAGAGAGGTGAACGATGGAGGGGTGCGGAAGAGAGGTGAACGATGGAGAAGAGAGGGGAACGATGGAGGGGCGCGGAAGAGAAGGGAACGATGGAGGGAAGTGGAAGAGAGGGGAACGATGGAGGGGCGCAAAAGAGAGGTGAACGATGGAGGGGCGCGGGAGAGAGGGGAAAGATGGAGGGAAGCGGATGAGAGGGGAACGACGGAGGGGCGCGGGAGAGAGGGGAACGATGGAGGGGCGCGGGAGAGAGGGGAACGACGGAGGGGTGCGGGAGAGAGGGGAACGACGGAGGGGCGCGGGAGAGAGGGGAACGATGGAGGGGTGCGGGAGAGAGGGGAACGACGGAGGGGCGCGGGAGAGAGGGGAACGATGGAGGGGCGCGGGAGAGAGGGGAACGGCGGAGGGGCGCGGGAGAGAGGGGAACGACGAAGGGGCGCGGGAGAGAGGGGAACGACGGAGGGGCGCGGGAGAGAGGGGAACGACTGAGGGGCGCGGGAGAGAGGGGAACGACTGAGGGGCGCGGGAGAGAGGGGAACGACGGAGGGGCGCGGGAGAGAGGGGAACGACGGAGGGGCGCGGGAGAGAGGGGAACGACGGAGGGGCGCGGGAGAGAGGGGAACGACGGAGGGGCGCGGGAGAGAGGGGAACGACGGAGGGGCCCGGGAGAGAGGGGAACGGCGGAGGGGCGCGGGAGAGAGGGGAACGGCGGAGGGGCGCGGGAGAGAGGGGAAAGACGGAGGGGCGTGGGAGAGAGGGGAACGATGGAGAGAAGCGGAAGAGAGGGGAACGATGGAGAGAAGCGGAAGAGAGGGGAACGATGGAGGGGCGCGGAAGAGAGGTGAACGATGGAGGGGCGCGGAAGAGAGGTGAACGATGGAGGGGCGCGGAAGAGAGGTGAACGATGGAGGGGCGCGGAAGAGAGGTGAACGATGGAGGGGCGCGAAAGAGAGGTGAACGATGGAGGGGCGCGAAAGAGAGGTGAACGATGAAGGGGCGCGAAAGAGAGGTGAACGATGGAGGGGCGCGAAAGAGAGGTGAACGATGGAGGGGCGCGAAAGAGAGGTGAACGATGGAGGGGCGCGAAAGAGAGGTGAACGATGGAGGGGCGCGAAAGAGAGGTGAACGATGGAGGGGCGCGAAAGAGAGGTGAACGATGGAGGGGCGCGAAAGAGAGGTGAACGATGGAGGGGCGCGAAAGAGAGGGGGAACGTTGGAGGGATGTGGAAAATAGTCAGTGAATGTAGAAAAGAGAGGAAAAAAAGCATTGAGGGGGGAAAAAAGAAAGATGTCAGAAGGGTGAAAAGAGGGGAGATGGTGGAAAAGTGGAATTGAGAAGATATAAGGAAGGTATATAGATGAAAATGTGTTCTCCAGCCTCACCCAGGAGATGACAAGGGAAGGGGCAGGACTGCTGTGCCAGCTAAGAGGGGCGTAACTGAAATGTGTTTTATGGTGCCCCCTTACAGAGAGTTTAGGATGGCAGCCTGGTTGGAAGTCCTCTATAAGGGGATCTTGCCATCTATGGGGGAGTCTCCACCAATCTCTTGTCATCACGCCAGGGCTGCCTGTTCTTTTGGCTGATGGGCATGTGGGCAGTAATATATCTCTAGGGGTAGGGTGGACGGGGCATAATAGGGGTTTGGCCTTTTTAAAGTGGACAAAACCCAGCTTGATTGATTCCCTCCCCCCGCTGATTTTATCAGGATGCCCCACTGTGTGAAACCCCCCAGGTCCCCCCTATCACTCACCTTTGTCCCCGCTCCAGCGGCGCGTGCCGTGCCTATCACTCTAGCAGGGCATGTGCCCGCATGAGCTATTTGCGAATGGCTGGCATGGGCACGCTCCCTGTTAGCGGGAAGAGGAGGATGTGGCCGCCAGCGCACTCGGAGGCGCTGGCTTTAGATGCCGTCTTAGATGGCGTGATGTCACCGGCTCTGAGCGCACTGATTGGACGAGCGGTTGCCAATGCGCCATAGGACTGGGAGGAGGTGAGTTTCTTCGGCCGATTTGGGGGTGCCGATCGGTTTGCCCCAGGGGAAAGGACCAAAACCCAGGATAGTTAAAATCCTGGGTTATGATCCCATTTAAACGGGCATTCCAGGAAAAGGGTTCAATGAATCCAGCTTTCTACCCTCTCCATTGCTGGCTGTCAGGGGCTGTGTATAGCCCTCATTCAGCCTGCGTTATTTTACTCAACTCCCAGTAAACTCTGTCCTCTGCAGGTCCTCCTCAGCTGCAGATGATGACTCGTACATGTATGTTTTTGGGGATCCTGAAAAATGAGTATTCAGAAGGGAAACTAATTCTATAGGGTTTATCTGGGAATGCAAAGTGCTGGTGAGTGAAGGACACATCCAGCATGGGGCAAGCAGAAAGCAGCCTAATATAACCCTTTGCCTGGAATGTCCCTTCTTAAAGATTATTAGAACCTGAATGATCTGTACCTCCATTAACTATAACAGGTTGTGCTCATTTCAAACTCCAGCTTTTAATATAGTTTTGTTCAGTCCTGGTGATGGATCATTTGGGAGGAGGGGCTGATATTTGGTCTGGGTGAGGTCCTGGAAGTAATCAGAAGTCTCTGCTGTTTTTCCTCCTCTCACTTTAGATAAAGTAACAAAGGAAGCGTCGGTCCTGGCCGAGCATAATAAAAGCATTAGGAAATACAACATGACGCTGAAAAAGCTCAACACGAGCTTTGATCAGGTGAGATTTTTGACCTCGGGTCACAACCCACCAAGGGAAGGGGCATCTATTCCTGTATTACCCTTTAATAGACTGCTGCGCATATGCAGACATCTTCTAGCTTCATTATTGTTTTCACTATATCCAGTCCAGGTCTTCCCACAATACTTACATGTGGTATTCCGCCACCAGGTGGCGCAGTCTACTGCAAGATCCAAAGCTGTAGCTCCTTCCGGCCCCCTATAAAATGAGGTGTCTCACAAGAATCCCCAGAGTCTTGCAGTTCTGCTGCTAGGATCGTCTGGATCTCTCTCCTGGATACTGCAGCTGAGCGGGGCCTCCTAGCTCATCGGCCGCTGCACCCCTATTCCCACTATTCCTGTGGACCCATTCTGCCTCCCAGTTTTGGCTGACGGGACGGTGAAGGTAGGGTGAACGCCGGGGCCAGGCGTTGACTGAGCTAGTCTCTGGGCCGCAGACCCTCCCCAAAAGGGTAGCCGGCCATAGGCAATGGTGAGCCTATTGGGGGGGAACCACTTTATGCCCACGAGTCATGCCCTTCTTTTCCACAAGCTTTATTATTTAAGTTGTGTTGTGCATACTGTGTTTTCTGTTACACTAGGCTCCATGCCTGCTGTTTTTCTTTTACTGACATACTTACCTCCTTCTCCTCCCCCCTCCATCTTTGACGCGCTGTGAGAGGGGGGGCGAATGGCGCGCCTGGCGAGGGCTTCTCTCCTGAGGCCGCAGCCTCTTTTGGTGATGGGGTGCGCTGCGCTTGGCGTCTGTGGGTGCCCCTCCTCGTTGGCTGCTTCGCCCTCCTCAGCGACATCTACGGAGGAGGGCGCTCGTTTCGCGCCCTCGGCGGGGGGGGGTTTGCGGGGCCGCGCGATGGCGTTTTTTGCGTCATGGCTGCGGGGCCCGCCCCTCGAGGATCGCATGAGGCTGGCTGACCTGCGCCATCTTAGCAGCCTGTCGCTGCCTGCTGTCCCCAGCGCTCCATCGCTGCTGGTTCCGTGAGTCCCTCTCTTTATCTGTTATTTTTGCCTTGCTGCATGTGTTGTGGGATTCTCATACCACCTTCTGATTGTGTCTTCTATGTGGGCCTCTTGACAGCTAAGGGTTGTGGTTCCTCTCGGTCTCCGACCCCCCCCCCCCCCCCTCTCCGCTTCCTCTCCCATTAAAGTGGACCAACACCCTCCAAAACAACTTAGCTTTATTATATATAAAATAAAAGGACACTTACCTTTTGATGACTGTTGGAGCCATCTGTCCCTCGCAGCGCCTGAAATATTAATAATTCTCAACAGAAGTCCCACCCTCCAGGTCTTGTCCGCTGTCAATCACGCTTGTCCGCTCATTAGCATATTTTGTCCGTGGATCAGGTCTTCTCTAGGTCTTCTGTTGTCTCGCGTTGTCATCAGGTGGCGTGTCCTCTCTCTGGCCTCGGGCGCGTGCACGTCTCCCTCCCAGCTATACTTGCAGTCAGTCTGGTTATTTGATTGGTTGAGCTGTGCTCAGCCATGATTGGCTGCAGGCACCTGAGCCTCCGCCTCCCCTCCTCTCACTCCCCCTCCCTCCTCCTTCCATTATACTTTTCAGCGTCTGCTCTCCTCTCGTCTCATCTCGTGCTGGATGCGTAGGACAGGTGAGTTTACTTTTGTTTCATAAATGTCTTGGTCAAATGTGTTTACTGTTTAATTCACTGTAATGTACTGCGCCACTGAGAATGTTATGGGGGGACTCGGCCACTGTGAATCTTATGGGGGGACTCGGCCACTGTGAACCTTATGGGGGGACTCGGCCACTGAGAATGTTATGGGGGGACTCGGCCACTGTGAGTCTTATGGGGGGACTCGGCCACTGTGAGTCTTATGGGGGGACTCGGCCACTGTGAGTCTTATGGGGGGACTCGGCCACTGTGAGTCTTATGGGGGGACTCGGCCACTGTGAGTCTTATGGGGGCCTCGGCCGCTGTGAATCTTATGGGGGGATTCTACCTGCTGGACATGTTATGGGGGGATTCTACCTGCTGGACATGTTATGGGGGGATTCTGCCTGCTGAGCATGTTATGGGGGGATTCTGCCTGCTGAGCATGTTATGGGGGGATTCTGCCTGCTGAGCATGTTATGGGGGGATTCTGCCTGCTGAGCATGTTATGGGGGGATTCTGCCTGCTGAGCATGTTATGGGGGGATTCTGCCTGCTGAACATGTTATGGGGGGATTCTGCCTGCTGAACATGTTATGGGGGGATTCTGCCTGCTGAACATGTTATGGGGGGATTCTGCCTGCTGAACAATCAGTGACAACAGGAAAGTTGGCAAGGACTAGATAATTGTGACAGTGGACAAGGCACTGAGGACTGGAAGACAATCAGCAGCAGAAGAGGGAACATCAGTGGCAGGGGAGCTGAAGGGAACATTACATGAAGTGGCATGTAATGACCCGCCACAAATTGGCCCACTGAGACTTGTAAGGGAGGTCTAGTGTGTCCAGACAATTTGGCTGTAAGGCGGTGCATACGTGGCAGCCCTGGCTCTGTTGAGGACGGTTTTTGATTTCCAAGTCGTTTCTTTTTATTTCCTTGAAGTAATCATAATGTGGTGTGTGGTCAAAAAAACTGATGTGAATTTAAATAGTGTCATAGAGGGGAGCAGACAAAGGGCTCTGTTTCAGTCTCAGTGTTGACAGCAGCCGGTAGCCGCTTCACCGCCGCGCACTACGTCTCCCGGCATCCCCTGCGAGCCGTCTCCTTTCTGGAGCTCGCCGAGGAGTTTTACGGGGAAAGGAAACGCGATAGAAGCCCGTCCCTGGCAGGGGGAGACTCGCGCATGCGCAGTAGTGTCAGGTGAAGCGCCGCTCGCTCCCGATGCAAGCGGCGCTTCACCTATCTACTGCGCATGCGCGCGATTTTAACAGGAAGAGGTCAAAGGATCTCTTCCTGTTTGGAGAAAAATGAAGATGGCGGCCGAAAATTATAATGTTAGCGACGCGGAGCGGGATCATAAAAGGTAAGTTTTTTTTTCATAACTTTTTAAAATACACATAAAAAAAAAAACGGGACAGGGTGTTGGTCCACTTTAAGAGGGATCACAAAAAGAGGGACTAAATTGGGGATCTCATAGGTTACAAGGCGCTAACGGCCCAAACCTATCTACTTTTTCGCTATAATCACCATAATGGAGGCTTCTGGGGATAGTGAGCTAGGGACCCCCTCTGTGCGGGTGAAGCTCTGCCCCATGTGCAGTACCAGCCCTCTGGGCGGACTCGGCGTGGTTTGTGTCACTTGCGCCAGGAGCATATTTTTGGAGCATGATGGGGCGGGCATATCTGCCCCTAGCCCTTTGTCTGCGGCCTCGCCAGCGCCCCCGCTACTGCATTCAGCCCTCAGCGAGGGGGGAAGCCAGCAAGGGGTCCCAAGTTGATTTGGTAGACCGGGTTGCCAGCCTTGAGAGACAGCTATCTCGCTCGGCTCCTGGGAAGGCCACTAGTAAGAAGCGGCACATCGAGCCCGGTTACTCGGATTTTGCTGCTGCTGATGATGATCTTTTTGGAGGTCTGGGCTCCATGGAGGAAGGCGAGTTGTTTAAGGATTCCTTTTCCACAGGGGATCACTCGGCCGGCTATGACAGCGGGCCTGGCTCTTCCTCGGGCGAGGACATGTGGCTTCCTGACGTTACTGAGAAGTTGCTGACTTCTGTGTTTGAGACATTGCATATTGTCCCTCCTAAAGCGTCTAAGAGGAAGCATGGTGATTTATTCCGGCCTGAGAGACAGTGGCTTGTCTTCCCTGAGCAGACCCATTTTTCCAATATGGTTTTCAAGGAATGGGAAAGGCCTAATAAACTACCATCGGTGCCTAAGGGCCTGGACAGGCGGTATCCCTTCCCGGAGGAGCTGGTCCCGTCCCCCCGATGTGGATTCCCCCGTGTCGGGGTTAGCCAACACTACGGTTATGCCGTCACCCGATACTGCTTCCTTGCGTGATCCAGCTGACAGGCGTATGGATCAACTGGCTTGTCATGCATTTACCTTTGCTGGTGCTTGGTTTTGCCCCGTGTGTGCCGCAGCTATTGTCTCATTAGCCATCAGGAAGAAGGCGAGACGTCTTGTAGATATTGCTATGTCTCGCAAGCGGGCGGAGGAGTATAAAGACCTCAAAGCTTGCGTGGATTTTATTGCCTTTGTTGTCTCCGCTATGGACGATGGTGTCCGGCTCGGCGCCAGGGTTTCGACCCTGCTTGTTGCGCTCCGTCGCTCTCTCTGGCTGCGGCAATGGTCGGCTGATGCTGCGGCCAAGAAGTCGCTCACTAGTATACCCTTCGTGGGGTGCAGGTTATTTGGGGAGTGTCTGGACCTCCTGGTTAAGGATGGGAGGCTCCCTCAGCGACCGAAGCCTGTGGCCCTTTCGGGGTTCCTCTGCCTATCGCTCCTTTCGTGGAGGAAGAGGCGCTTCCTTTTCAGGGGGCCGCAGAGATTCCTGGGGATGAGGTAGGTCCCGCGGACGGCCCAATCCCTCTTGGGGATCCAAGTCCAGGCCCCCTGCCAAGGCTCTTCAGGCATGAGGAGGCGCCCTCACCCATCCGGGTGGGGGGACGGCTTCTGCTATTTGCTCACGTCTGGAGACAGCGCGTCTCGGATTGGTGGATTCAGGAGGTGTCCTCCGGTTACAAAATAGAGCTGGCAGTCAGGCCCCACCGAAGATTTCTTCAGTCTCGCATGTCCCAGAATCCTGTGATGGCACAGGGCCTGAGAATGGCCGTACAGCATCTCCTGCGGCTAGGTGTGATTTGCCCGGTACCTCTTCAGGAGCAGGGGTTTTACTCCAACCTGTTCACGGTTCCCAAAAAAGATGGAACGTTAAGACCTATCTTGGACCTGAAGGGTCTCAACAGGTTTGTAAAAGTCCGGCATTTCCGCATGGAAACCTTACGGTCAGCGGTGAGTTCGCTTCGGCCCGGCGACTTCATGACCACGGTGGACATCAGGGATGCCTATTTGCACGTCCCGATATTCCAGGCACACCAGAGGTTTCTGAGATTTGCTCTGGAGGACCAGCATTATCAATTTGTGGCTCTACCATTCGGGATATCATCAGCCCCCCGGGTTTTCACCAAGGTGCTGGCTGGCATCATGGCTATCCAGAGGAATCGGGGTGTTCGTGTGCTGCCTTATCTGGACAATTTACGGATTGTGGCTCAGTCCCTTCAGCAGGCCGAGAGCGACACGCGGACGGTGTTATCCACTCTCAAGGAGTTTGGTTGGGTTATCAACTACCCCAAGTCTTCGATCACTCCCTCAACGGCGAAGTCCTTCCTGGGCATGACGCTAGACACCTCTCAGGTCAAGGTGTTCCTACCACAGCAGAAAGTGGTGGGGCTTCAGATGCAGGTGCAAGCCTTACTGTCTTGTCAACGACCCTCGATCCGTCTGGGGATGCAGCTGGTGGGCCTGATGGTGTCCTGCTTCGAAGCAGTGCCCTTCGCTCAGTTCCACATGAGACCTCCTTAATTGAACCTGGTGACCGGCTGGGATAAGTTGCCGAAGTCGCTGGAACAGGAATTTTCTCTGTCCCCACTGGCCAGACAGTCCCTCTTGTGGTGGCTGAACCCCAGGAACCTGTTGGTGGGCAAGTCTTTTCTGACTCCCCGGTGGGAGATAGTTACCACGGATGCCAGTCTGACCGGCTGGGGAGGCGTCTGGCAGACGCAGAAGGTCCAGGGTCAGTGGGGTCCGCAGGAGAACCGATTGCCCATAAATCTCCTGGAGCTGAGAGCGATCCGGTTGGTGCTTCTTCAACTGTCTCCCCAGCTAAGGGGCCGTGCGGTGCAGGTTCGCTTGGACAATTAGGCGGCTGTCGCCTACATCATACACCAGGGCGGGACTCGGAGCAAGCGACCCTCAAGGAGGTGACCCAGATTCTGACTTGGGCAGAGGAGAATGTTCCCTGCATCTTGGCGGTTTACATCCCCGGGGTAGAAAACCAGAAGGCAGACTCCCTGAGCAGGGGGGCCTCTCGTCTGGGGGAATGGTCTCTCGGCAACGAGATCTTTCACGCTCTGTGTCTCCGCTGGGGTCAGCCGGATGTGGACCTGTTTGCATCCAGACACAATCACAGGCTCCAAGGGTTCGTCGCCCTGTCAAGAGATCCGCTGGCCTTTGCCGCTCTGGCAATTCCTTGGACGGAGTTCAGGCTTCTTTATGCATTTCCTCCGTTTCCACTCCTGGGCCGAGTGCTGCGCAAGATAGCCCAGGAGGGGGTCCCAACCATCCTGGTGGCTCCTTGTTGGCCGAGAAGGAGTTGGTTTGTGGACATAGTTCAGATATCAGTCGATCGCTACATCATGCCCGACGACCCAGGGCTTCACTCAGGGGTTGCTGCAGCACCCCAATTTACAGACTCTGGCTTTGACGGCCTGGCTATTGAAACCTCAATTTTGACGGAGAAGGGGCTGTCTGCCACGGTGGTGCAGACTATGATTCAGGCGCGGAAGAAGTCTTCTTCCGTGATTTACTAGAGTTTGGCATGCCTACATTGCTTGGTGTGAATCCAAGAGTTTCCCTTGTTGCACCTTCTCTGTCTCTAGGATTTTGGAGTTTTTGCAACATGGTTTGGACTTGGGTCTCCAGCTGAGCACCCTCAAGGCCCAGGTCTCGGCCTATTTTTTTCCAGAGATCTTTTGCCAATCATAGATTGACTTTCTTCCAGGGTGTTACCCATGTACGTCAACCGCGTAAGCCTGTGTTACCGGTGTGGGACTTGAATTTGGTGCTTTCTGCTCTCCAGAGGCCTCCTTTTGAGCCCTTGTGCGATGCTGCCTTACCTATTTTGACCCTCAAGGTGGTCTTTTTGGTAGCGATAACTTCTGTACGTTGCGTGTCGGAGCTGGCCGCGCCTTGTATGAAGCCTCCCTATTTTGAGCTTCATAAGGATAAGGTGGTTTTTAGTTTTAAACCTGATTTTTTACCTAAGGTCGTTTCTCCCTTTCACCTTAATTAGGAAGTTGTCTTACCTTCCTTGTGTCCAGCTCCGGCTAATTTTCAAGGAACGGACCTTCCATGCTCTGGATGTGGTCAGGGACGTTAAGTATTACCTGCCTGCAACGGAATCCTTCAGGAAGTCGGATTTGCTCTTTGTCCTAACAGAGGGTTCTATGAAGGGCTTGCCACCAGCTCAGTCCACTCTTAGTGGATCAGACAGGCGGTGGTGCAAGCATAGTCTGCCAAGGGGAAGGAACCCCCTTTTCGTATTACAGCTCATTCTACTAGAGCTATTGGTGCCTCTTGGGCTTTTCAGAACCAGGCATCGGTTGAACAAGTTTGTAAGGCTGCTACTTGGTCTTCAGTTCATACCTTTACCAAGTTTTACAAGGTTGAAGTTAGGTCCTCAGCTGATGCTGTCTTTGGCCGAAAGGTGCGGTAGTGAAATGAACTACTTCCTGTTCCGCACTGGGGATCCCGCCCTTATGGACACTGCTTTTGGATGTCCCACATGTAAGTATTGTGGGACGACCTGGACTGGATATAGTGAAAAATACAATTCTGTGAAACTCACCTGTAGAATTGTTTTTGAATATATCCAGTCCAGGTCGTCCCACCCCGCCCTTGTTCATTATCTCTGTTGCCTGTTATGGTGATTACCATTTTTATATTGGGACGTTGTCCTTCAGGAGGAGCTACAGCTTTGGATCTTGCAGTAGACTGCGTTACCTGGTGGCGCAATACCACATGTAAGTATTGTGGTGACGACCTGGACTGGATATATTTAAAAACAATTCTACAGGTGAGTTTCACGGAATTGTATTTTTTCTTTAATCCCTCCAGGTCCAGTCCAGACTTGTTCGAGTTTCTGCTGTGAAGCCTGGTTTAAGCAGAACCGTTCCCTAAAAGAATCCCAGATGCCACATGAAAGAAGGGGCAGCAGCGCACTGCAAGAAGCCATGGACTATAATCATTAGGATTCAAAGTGGATCTACACGGAATGCCGTCTGCACATGTAATCTGTTCCTCACCCACTATTGGACCAATGGCTTATCTGATCTTGGAACCGTGCTCCTTTTACAGGGGGACAAGCTTTAGGAGCATATTCTGCCACCACAGGGTGCCCAAGACCAAGGAGCAGTACTGCCTGTCACCTTACATGTGTGCCTGTGTGCAAGGCCAACTGTCTAGCCAGACTGGCCAGCCAAAACCCACCCTGGAGTATGAGGCATACTCGCCCCCCCCCCCCCAGGGCATTCAGATTTGGGATGCCCCAGTTGCCTCAGAAAGGCAAGACTTCCTCAGTTTAACGGGGTGAATGCACAGGGGACACCAGCAATCGGGATGGCCATCTGTGCCAGGAACACCCATTTTGTGAAAAATGGGTGTTTAAATTTAAAGCATAACAAAACACACCAGAAGCCATCATGAAATCTAAAAGATTCCAGGGCTGGCCACTGGATTTTCTCCTCGCTGTGTGAAACCCTCCAGGAAGCCCCAAAAACCTCACCTCGCCACTCTTCAGCTGCGGGCTCTCGTCCAATGAGGTCCACCTGCTATGACGTCATTTGGCAGGCAGCTCTCATTGTTTACAATGGGGAGTGCACGCTGCCACATACCTGGCATTGTGTGTGCACTCCTGTCCCAGCCACACGCTCCCCATTGATTAGAACAAGAGCTGCCTGCCAAATGACGTTGCCATAGCAGGCGGCTCTCATTGGATGAGTCATTGGAGAGTGGAGAGGTTTTTGGGGTTTCACACAGTGAGGTATGGAAAAAGACCTGAGAATATGACATTGGTGTGACGACACAGCCCTGTGTTTAAAAGTTTTTTGAGATGTGCTGCACCTACCTACGTCCTACGACTTTTTTTTTTCAAAGTGAGAAAAATGTATGGGGGGGGGGGGGGGTTGTTTATTTAAATAAAGAATATTAACCAAATATTTTTCCATGTCCTATAAAATGGTATGTACAGTACTTTTCACATGTTTAATCACATTTTTGAAGGTGTATATTTTTGTGTGTCCAAGTGATGTCCTCAAGGTGCTGAGCTGATCTTGTATTTTTTAAATCCTTTATATTAGAAAATGTGTGTTTTATGGAAACAGTTTTCACTGTCTGCAGTCTTTTGCCGAGGCAACGTACACCAGAAATAGAGAAGTGAGTTCTGTACACACACTGCTGAGCTGAGGGTGCGCACGGAACCTTACACATGCTCAGCAGCAGTGTCTTGTGTACAGGACTCGTCTCTCTCTTCCAATAACAGATTGCAAATAGGGAAAACTGTTCCCATGAAACACATTTTTCTAACCTAGTAACAACAATACTAAGGAGTTTATTCATCAAGGAATAGCTGCAGGTAGTTCCTTGTAAGCGGCAGGCAGCGTCTGGTGAACGCCGGGCGCTGTACGCAATACCACATTTATCAAAGCGATTCTGGTGAGCGACTCTAACAGCGTCATGTAGCGTCCGATTCATCATCAGCGTATAACGCCAGCGCTCTGGCTTCCCGGGTGCCTGGTATTACCTGTCGCTCTCCCATACATTTCAATGGACGTTACTTTTATTCTAAGCATACAGCACGTCCTGCTCCAGGATAGTAATAACGTGGGTAATCCTCCACCTCACGCGCCGTGCACTGCAGACATGTAGAAAACAAGCTCCTCCCGGCCCTACATATACCGAAGGACCTCCCACAAATCCCCAGATTTCTCTGCAGTGCTGGAACTGCGAAGACATGAAGTATCACGCTCTCGCAGGCCTTACGGCCCAAGGTCCTGTGGGACTATTTCCACCCATCCTCTTCAGAAGAAATATGCCTCCCAGCCTGGGCTGCGCAGGTCGGGTGAAGGTAGGCAGCACCTTATGTGCTGAACGGAGCCACGCTCCACCGCAATCCCCCTCCATAGGGTAGGCGGTCAGGCCGATGGTGAGCCTCTAGTGGATGCCCCTCCCGCAATCTTGCCCGTGCCCCACCTGGGCAGATCCCCAAGCCTAAGAAGGAGAGTTTCCATACAGCGGCGCCGCGCTTGGAGTTCCTAGAACAGGAACATTTCCAGAATCTTATATCCCAAGAATGGGAATCGCCTGGTAAGCTTAAAGGGGTCCCAGGGGCCTGGGAATGGAAGTACCCTTTCCCTCCTGATGTGGTTAATTTATGGTCAGCTCCCCTGGTGGTGGACGCACCGGTTATAGGGGTCATGAACCCCCCTTTCATGACTGCTCCTTTTTACCGTACTCTTCGGGATGCCGAGGACCGGCGCATTGACAGACTGGCTTCCCACGCCTTCTCGTGTGCTGGGACGGCTCTGCGCCCGGTTTGCGCCGCGGCCATCACTGCAGTGGCCGCCAGGACTCTTATCAGAAAAATACTAGATCACCGCCCTGAGGACCTCCCTTGGGGGGTGTTTAATGCGCTATCAGACTGTGAAGCGTTTGTGAAGTTTATTCTATCAGCACTGGATGACACCATTAAGATGTGTGCTAGAACCTCAGCCCTTGCGGTAGCTATTCGCCGCCTGGTCTGGCTGCGACAGTGGGGTGCTGACGAGGCTACAAAAAAGGCTCTCACTTGCCTTCCCTTCAGAGGACGGCGGTTATTTGGGGCCCGTTTGGACCTTTTTGTTAAAATGGGTAAAGCACCCTTGCGCAGAAGGCCGCTCCGGCCTCCACGGGGCAGGGTCACCCCTCCACCTCCCTACGTTAGTGTCAAACGCGAATCTGAGGTGTGCTTCCAACTGTTCGGTGTGGCTTTCCACCATGGGGTGGGCAGGCAGCACCCTGGGCCTTCTGGCAGGGCTAAGTCAAAATCTGCCAAGACCTCCCAAGCATGAAGGGGCGCCCTCGCCCTTCTGGGCGAGGGTACTGCTGCAGCAGCTGTCTCCCATCCAGGAATATACCTTCTCCTGGTGGTTCCAGGATGTAATTCCCCTGGACACAGGATGGCTTTTGCTGGGCGGTCCCTCTCAGTGATTGTCAGGGTGCTTCTAGTCCCTGCTTTTTCTTCAGGAATTGGCGCAGGCCGGACTGGGCCTACAGTGTTTTGGCTTACTCACAGGCTGCCCTTAACGGTATGGGGCTATGGCCTCTATATTATCCTTCCTCCCTCCCTCAACAGTATGAGGCAGTCTGGGCCGCGTTGGCCTATGGCAGGCTTGGCAATTCTACCTTCGCAGGTAGTCCCTATATGACACCTCTGTCTTGGGTCACGGGCCCCCTGTGCAGGGGGGGCTTTCGGCCTCTGGTGAAGTACTAGATCTTCTTAGTTTCCCTTGTGTCTGCTGGACACCAAGACCATTTTCTAGATAAGTGTTGCAGTACCAACCCTGCGGATTGAGGCATTATTTGGGGTCTCTCTCTCGTTCCCCGGCTACTCGCCATGGCGCAAATGGGGGTGATGTTTCTGACACGCCTGGGGGGGACGTCTGCGTTAGGACCTACCGGGTCGTCTTCCTTACTCCCCAGTCTCTGCATCAGGCCGAGTGGATTGGTCGGCCGGCAGTGTCCCCTGGGAGCTACTGGATGGTTGCTCAATCACCTCAATCCCTCATGGTCCCGCTATCCCCCATTCCTGGGATTCGGTTCAGGCTTGAAGCCTTTTTCTATTGCAATAAGGGGACCCCTGGTTACGGGGGCTCTGCCCTCCTTTACTGACGCCTTACCTCCACCGGCGGGATGGCAGCTGGTGGGCCCGTTGGTGGCCCATCTAGATGATGTCACTTATATACCGAGCCCTTGGGCTCTTCGGCACAGTAGGTTATCGGGCTTACATATGTTCCAGCACCCTGGTGCTTGGTCTGTGCTCATGCCCCCTTGGTAAGGTGGTTCCTCTTGAGCTTCTCATATTTAAGGGCCCCGTCAGGGGGCACCCCCTTCCTTACTAGCATCTCCCAGTGAATTGTCACCCTGGGTACCAAGTTCCGCAGGTTGGCGGGGGAGGGGAAATTCTTCCACAATCCCCGTGGTTCTAGGTAGGGTCCCCTATAGGGTCCTTCTTACCTGCTGGTTTTGTTGAGACGGTGTGCCCTCCGTTGACTCTATATGGCTGGACTTCTCCTCCTTTAGGATCGGTCGGTTTATTGGGGGACGCCTGGTCTGTTGAATTACAAAGGCCTGTTTTACTACTGGTCTAAAGATTGAGGTGGGATGCTCCCTCTGGAGGGTCCCTGATCCTGCCTCGGGCGGGGGCCTACTTCCCCTGCTTCTCAGCGGTATTCTCTTCAATGGATGCTCTTAGCGGCAGGTTATGCTATCCTGGAGTCGCCGGGGAGCCTAGTGTGGCTCTGTTGGGTCTCCCTCCTAACACAGTGGCTCTGCCCTTGTTTTGGCTGTCCCAGAATATTCTGACTTTGGTCTGGGGGGCTGAGTATTTTAGGCATAGACTTGTTATTATATGCCTTCTCTTCATCACCCTACTTGTGGGTTCTGCGCACGGTTGGCCTGATAGAGAGTCCCGTGAGATGGGTGGCCTTGTGAGCTGGGCTTCGCAGATGCCTCTGCTGAAGTCTGCTGACCTGTTCGCTCTCTCAGGAGTGTGGTTCTACTCTTGTCAGGTCCCTTCCCTTGTCCCAATATAAGGTTCCTGTCTGGGGATTGACAGCTGATTCATTCACCCCTTGGTGACGGGCCTTATCTTCTGGATTACTTAGTATGAGGGGGGCGGGGAGCAAGCTCCCCAGCTTCCACTTCCTCCGTCTATGGGGGTTTTTTGTGGTAAACCATATTGATTGGCATGAGCCTTGGTCTCTTTCCCTGTTAAACGTTCTCGGTTCCCAGGGCCTTTAAAGTCATTACAGCGTAAGTTGGGGTTGGCTCCCCATCTGGGGACTCTGAAGGTGCGGGTTCTGTCCTGGCCTTTCCTGCAGGAGTCTGGTTCTGTCGCCCTCGTGGGGAATTCCTTTGGGGATTGCTTAGCTGCATCTCCCAAGTAGTCCCATGGTCCCTGTGGGGATCACTTTT
Source organism: Gastrophryne carolinensis (assembly GCA_027917425.1). Taxonomy (NCBI): domain Eukaryota; kingdom Metazoa; phylum Chordata; class Amphibia; order Anura; family Microhylidae; genus Gastrophryne; species Gastrophryne carolinensis. Next base: position 84,857,221 of record CM051236.1, read on the forward strand.
CATTTTTACCCTGCGGATTTTCCTGGGGACTTTTGCTGGACGCTGTCTAAGCTGCCTGGTAGTCCAGGTCGCTTCTCTGGGGCCTCCTGATTCCGTCAGACGTGTGCCTAAGGTGGATCTGGTTACTTAACCTTGGCTCGAAGTATATATATATTATATATACAGATGTATATGGCTACAGGCACCCCATACCTTGGGGGTGTTCCTTCCTACGGCAGGCCTCCGGTCCGAGTGGTCTGTAGGATCAGCGTTTTAGTCCTTTAGTCTAACTATGGACTTTATTCTTAATAATACTTATATGAAGGGCTACATTCCCTCTACAGGTGTTGCACTTTTCCCCATGATGGTTTTCATGGCCTTAGGGGGACTGATGCTCTTGGTGTCTACGGGCGCCTCTTTATGTATGCGCCTGATATCTCCCTCCCTTTGGATTACTCCTTCTGGATGTACCCTGATCCTGAGTGAAGCCTTGGCTTCGTGATAATTAGGGGTCAGTATTCCCGCCTTGGTCGGGTGACCTGTTATGTTTCCCTTAGGGGGTGTTACAAGTTTTGCCACGAGGCTTCCTGGCCTGTCGGCTGGTTGGATCATTGCACTGACCTTATATTTCTCTTTAGGGGAAAGATTCTCCCCTTTTCCTGTTTATTCCGTTCTATTGGTGCCTGGGTACCACTGGCCCTTCAGCACCGGGGTTTTTTTTCTGTTGATTAAGTTACTAGACTTATGGCCTGTCTCTATTCATACCTTCTGGTCCTGTTATGAGACTGACGTTAGAGCCTTTGCTCATGTCATGCCTGTTGCAAGTTTTGCAGGTGACAGCGCCTTTACTGTCCGCTGTGCCTTGTTTTTTCCTGGGGATCCCACCCTGCTTATGGACATTGCTATTGGATGTCCCACATGTTATTACTATTCAGGAGCAGGACGTGCTGTATGCTTAGAATAATACAACTCTGTGAAGTACTCACCTGTAGAGTTGGTATTATACGCATACAGCACGTCCTGCTCCACCCCACCCTGGTTTCACTTGTTCTGGATCCCCTGTATGGTGATTGTTATCAATTGATATTATTACCAGTTGTTCTGGGTGGTTGTTCCTCCCGGCTTCTCTTCTCACTGCTTGTCAATGCTGGGGATTTGTGGGAGGTCCCGCGGTATATGTAGGGCTGGGAGGAGCTTGTTTTCTACATGTCTGCAGTGCACGGCGCCCGAGGCGGAGGATTACCCACATGTTATGACTATTCTGGAGCAGGACGTGCTGTATGCGTATAATACCAACTCTACAGGTGAGTACTTCACAGAGTTGTATTTTTCTCTTTAAACAGGGTTTTCTTTTATTTATTTTTTTTTAACAAATAATTGTGTGACCACAAAAAATGGATTTTTTTATATATTTTTATGCAGAATTGTCATTACAGGTCTGGCATAAAGTATTAATGTCACAATGTCATTCCATATGTTTTCGCTTTGTTACTAGTTGATATGTGTTTAAAAACAGACTTTAATCACACAGCTTCTGGCGCTCTGGGCTACAGCGACACAATTTTGAGCGCCGGCGCTTTGTGAGGCTGTTTTGTTTTTTTTTAATGAATATGGTTTGAGTCGCTCACACGGACCAGTCGCTACCGTTCGCTCCCATGTAGCGCTGTACTGGTGTTTTTCAAATTCATCAATGCCGGCCAGCGACTGAGGCGCTCGGTAACAGCGAACCTTGGTGAGCACAGCGGCTACTAGCGGTCGCTCTGAACGCCTCGCTACAGACGCTCATTTGCCGATACCTGCCGCTAGTAATGAATCAGCCTATAGGTCAACTCAACACCTTTTATAAGACCTAGTTAACTCCCTCCCTTTTGATGCTGGGCCTGATCCAATGTATTTTTCAGTGTGACTGTCCCCTCCAAAATGAATTCATTTTAGGGACGGAAAAAGAGGAGTCAGCAGAAAGGAGCAAGTTCAGCAGGTTGAAACAGGGAACGCCAAGTGCTGGTGAATGTAAGATGCTGCCCCTGACAGTCCGCATGGCGCAAGCAGAAAGCAACTCATTTAACCATTTGCTTGGAAGGTTCCTTGAAGTTAGGGATGCACCGCCGGTTGAAACGGGGAATGCCAAGTGACAGGCCCGCACTTTCGTCAGTTATGGCCACCTCTAACTGCCTCTTTTTCCACCTGCCCACCTCACCTCGCTTTTCTGTGCCCACCTCACCCCTGCCCACTTCTTCCCACCTCACCCCTGCCCACTTCTTCCCACCTCACCCCTGCCCACTTCTTCACCACCTCACCTCTACCCAGCTCTGCTCATCTCTTCCTGCCTCACCTCTGCCTATACTTAAAAGCATAAACAATTTAAGGTTAAAGCTTGGCTGCAGTAAACTGTTGGCATTTTCTCTGCTTACATTTTATTTTGGCCCCTTGAAGTAGAACCATGTGGCCCTTAGACCCAAAAATGTTATGCAACCTACATTAAAGCGGACCTTCACCCTGAATAAGAGTCTATCTTATATGTTTCCCACACCCTGTACATACAGATTGCTCACATTAAAAATCATCCTACCTGCATCTACTGCATTTTCTGAGCCTTTAAACATCCAAGATGGCGGCTCGTGGAGCATCAGGCAGCCTGCAAACAGGAAGTGTCTTCTGACTGTGCTGCTCTGCATTCTGGGATTGCTGTCCTTTTCCTGACCCCAGCTCTGCTCTGTCTGTGCAAAGCGCAGCTATAACCCTGCCCCCTGTACTTTATCCCACTCTCCTCTCCTCAGTGTTTGATGCTTCTGAGGCAAGATGGCGCCCGTATCCTAGAGTCCTGAAGAGTTGCAGCCCAGTGGGGGAAAGGATAATAAGTGACTAAAAACTAGATATATTAATTTTAGATGCTGGGGAATAGTTTTTAAGGGTTTGGGCTTTTCATTAAATCATGCTGAAGGTCCGGTTTAAAGTGGACCAACACCCAGGATTTTGACTATCCTGGGTCTTGGTCCACTTCGGTGGGGCACCCCCGATCACCCGAAAAACTCACCTCTCCCCGCTCCCAGCGCCGATGGACAAGTAATTTGACAGGCGCTTGTCCATGGCTCCTCCGCCGCCGCCTCCCGCGCGTCCCTCTTGACGCGCGCGCCCCCGCGCCGGCCATTCACAGACGGCCGGCGCGGGGGCGCGCACGCCTAGAGGGGCCGCGAGGGAGGCGGCGGCCGGCCGCTGCCAAAACTAAGGTAAGGGGGTTTGGGGGATTTGGGGGGGTTTCACCCCGCGGGACATCCCGATCTCGGATGTCCCGCGGGGAGGGAGGTGATCGGCCCGGGAATCTTATACATTCCCGGGCCGATCACGGGAGGGTGATGGTCCACTTTAAGTTGTTTGTTCAGAAATTGTATTGCAATAAATATGCTTTATGTTCTATATAAATCACCCTATTGCTTATATAGTGGTGAGAAAAAGCCTGATGTTACCATTGTACTACAGGAAATTTCTTACTAATTATTAGCCATTTGTGAAGGAGTCGGGGCCTAATAAAATTGAGGAGTCCGGCTTTTTCATAAAAAACATCCTACCTGCATCTTCTTCATTTTCTAAACCTTTAAACATCCAAGATGGCGGGAACGTGGAGTCTCAGGCTGCCTGCAAACAGGAAGTGTCTTCTGACTGTGCCACTCTGCATTCCGGGATTGCTGCAAAGCACAGCTATAACCCCACCCCCTGTACATTATCCCGCTCTCCTCTCCTCAGTATGTGATACTTCTGAGTCAAGATGGCGGTGCCCGTATCCTAGAGTCCTGAACAGCCCAGTTGAGTATATTCATTTTAGACGCTGGGTTTGGGCTTTTCATTAAATCATCAAGTTCTGGTTTAGCAAAGGGGATTTAGATTTCCCTCAGTGGACTTTAGATCCACTTTAAGATTATTGGAATTGTTAAAAACCCAAACACTAATTTAAAAAAAAACAAAAGGGGGTTGTCCTAAGTGCAGGGGGGCATCCTGACTGCCAACGCCCCCCTGCGCATTAACTCTGTGCTCTGATTGGCTGCAGCGGGCAGTGACCTGCAGGCTTCTTCCAGGTATTTGTCAGCAATCGTGTAACTACAGCGGCCAATCGGACCGAGGAGAAAGGCAAGCTATCTCCCATTTACCAGCATTAATACGTAGGGGGCATTGGCATTTAGGATGCCCCCCTACCCTTTGCTCGGTTCTGGTTTAAAGCAGACCTTCACCTTGAATAAGAGTCTATCTTATATGTTTCCCACACCCTGTACATACAGATTGCCCACATTAAATATCATCCTACCTGCATATTATGAGCCTTTAAACATCCAAGATGGCGGCTCATGGAGCATCAGGCAGTCTGCAAACAGGAAGTGTCTTCTGGCTGTGCTGCTCTGCATTCTGGAATTGCTGTCCTCTTCCTGACCCCAGCTCTGCTTTGTATGTGCAAAGCACAGCTATAACCCCGCCCCCTGTACTTTATCCCGCTCTCCTCTCCTTAGTATGTGAGATGCTTTTGAGACAAGATGGCGGCGCCCATATCCTAGAGTCCTGAACAGAGTTGCAGGCCAATGGGGAAAAGAATAAAAATTAAGTGATTAAAAACATTAAACATTAATTTTAGATGATGCGGAATAGTTTTTTAAGGGGTTTGCATTAAATCATGCTGAAGGTCTGCTTTAATATTTCCCTTTTTTTTTCACTAATACAATTACAAAATTATTATGTGCATAAAATTCGTAATACAAATATTTTTTATATATTACACATCTTTAATAATTTATTGCAAGAAAATAAAGCAGTTTAGGTCTAAATGAGCTTCAGCAGATTCATTAAATAATCTTTTAATATATTATTTGACTTTCTGGTACAAAACGCCTCTGTTCAGAGAAACGTGTATAAATACATAACAGAGCGGGAGCGGGGCCTAGTATTGCTCTCTAAGGCCTTGATTCACTAGTTGAAAAAAAACTCTCATGGTAGTAAAAAATTCAATTCATGAGAAAAAAAAAACATGAGAATGTCACTGTTAGTGAATCACCCGATAAGAAGACAAAAGCCTCGATTCAGAGACACATTCGTCCGGACTTCCGTAGCCGTCTACAAACGTTCGGGAATGCGCTTTCGATGATCGGAAGCAAATCGGAACATTTCCGTTAGTTCGGATCATTTTCCAAACAAAATCGGATATTTTTCGTTCGTTCAGATAACTTCCGTTGTTGGGATGGTTTCCGTCTGATTCAGAGAGCTGATTTCCGACGGATCACCACCCTATAAATCCGTTTCATTTCCGATCCACTTACGGGACCTTTGAGGGCTCGGATTGCTATTGTTGAACATGTTTTGCGGCTATGTGGAGGAGTCTGCGCACCTTTAGCACCAAGGCATTGCATGTATCAGCATGGCCGAGGCCAGAAATTGTATAGCAATGCCTACCTAAATCAATACTTTTCATGTATGCCTTATAGAAGCATTTTAATGCTGACCTTAATTAGTCCTTAGCATGTAAACATTTATTTTCCCACACATCCATATAATTGCTATATTTTTTTAGACTTATGTCCTTTGTGAATTATATTTGGATTGTTGAACTTGAATCTTAATTTGTTGTAGGAGTTCTTGTTTTAGTTGGTTACCTTTGCTTTGTGTAATTATTTTATATTTGGTTGCAGGAACTGCAAGATGTGCCACTCGCCCTTGCTGCTGATGCCCGTTCTTTGCCTGCAGAATGCGGGCCAGGAGTTCTCTAATCGGGCACTAGGCAAAACCCGACCCATGGCGAGGGCCCTCTGGCTTTTGAAGTCCAGATTTAGGTGTTTGGACCATACGGGGGGGGGGGGCACTGCAGTATGACCCCAACAAGGTTATACCAATATTTTAATTTACCTTTTTTTAACAGGGACCACACGTGCCAGAGTGGCACAACTGAGTGTCAGGGTCCTTCAGTTGGTGGGCGAGATTCAGGAGATGCGCAACTCGTTGGGGACCACAGATGAAGAATAATGTTCAGTGGCCTGCCATTGCTATGTATTTTGTTTTTTATAGTTGTAAAAATGTGAAATTTTCAAAATGTTTTAAATTTTTATATTTTATGATGGAATCAAAAAAATGTCATTTCATTTACAAAATACATTAACACAAAACTAATGGGCCCAGAAATATTTAAAGACGAATAGTCACATGACCGAGAAGTGATTTGGGTAAGTTTTAGGGGGCTAAAATGGAAGAAGAACCTAACTGAGAAGTGGTTTGGGTGAGCTTTAAGGGTCCAAAAGGGAAGATGGTGGATAGTGCTAAGTGATTTAGCTAAACATTGTAGTAGAAGTGAGGGTGGCAAATATGTAGGCGAGCACTTTAATGAGTTAAGTTTGTAGTGCGCAGGCGCAAGATCGTAAGGATTCCGTCTGGACGATTATTTATTGAAAAGGAAACAGAATCTAACGGGAAACGTAAAGGATTCGTGGGAGGATACTATGGGAAAAGGGCAAAAACGAAAGCCTACGTTGTAACATGTGAAAATGAAACGGAAAAGTCTGGATGGAAACTGACATCCTCATTCGTAATCTGCTGTACGAACGGACGGAAACTTTACAGAAGGTTTTCAATGCATGCATAGAATCGCTCGTACACTCATACGAGAACGGAAACATTTCACAGATCGGAACTAAAACGGAAGTTTTTTTTTTGTCTCTCTGAATCGAGGCTAATGAAAGTCAATGGCAGCTTTTTTACTCCTGAAAAAATTGAACTTTTTACCCCTTTTTACCTGTAGTAAAACGTGCCATTGGCTTTCATTGTCTTTCTATCTGGTGATTCACTAACAGTGACATTCTCATGTTTTTTTTTTCTCATGAATTGATTTTTTTATTATCAAGAGAGTTTTTTTTCAACGCTTTGTGAATCAAGGCCTATGTGTTGAAATGGATCAGGAAGGTCTGTACATTCTATTCCAGTCTGGATGATTTATGCGCCCGTCTGGTCTAGTAACTTCTAACAGCATCACCAAAGTACAACATTTCAGGACTGCTGGGTCCCCTTTAGGTTCCTGCAGCCACAAATCATTGCCATTTGCTAATGGAAGAATAAACAGGCATTAGCATGTGTCAGTGGTCCTTGGATGAGGACAGTGCCATCTGCCTCCATATACTGTATAATATATATATATATATTACCACCACCCCTATCTATATTTATTGTCTGGTCTAATAGGCACAACCCTTTAGTTACTATTATTGAATTGCCTGGCCATGTCTGGGAGAACATTCTTATTTAAAATGGACCAAAATCTAGGATTTGACTATCCTGGGCTTTGATCCTTTCCCTGAGGCAGGCCGATTGGGGCATGCAAACTATATATACGCTGATTGGGCGCCGACTGTCCAATCAGCGTGCTCGGAGCCGCTGACGTCATGCCGTCTAAGAGCAGCAGCTCCGAGCGCGCTGGCTGCTGTATCCTCTCTGTTTCCCTCTAACAGGGAGCGTGCCCGTTCCGGCCGTTCACAAATGCCTGACGCAGGCAAGCACCCTGCTAAAGGGATAGCAGGGATGTGGCCGCAGCTCGCACATGCTCAGCTGGACCGAAGAAGAAGGTAAGTTTCTGGGCGACCTGGCGGGTTTCACATAACGGTTCCCGATTCTGGATGCCCCAGGGGGGAGGGGAATCTATAGATTCCAAGGCTAATGGCTGTTTGCTTTGGTCCTCTTTAAAGCATGAGAGGAGCTTTCCAAGAACGGAAAGTATTTGCACAGTACCCAGTCCAAGGACAGATAGCATTACCCATCTATCCTTGCAGTAGGAGGAGCTATGCAAATCATTGCTATGTCTGTGCCATCCAAGGCCCTTAGAAACGCTAAGGGTGCAATGCCAAGGATTAAATGTCATGTCCACTAGTTGGATGCGTCTGGCTGTGTAAAATTTAAAGCTAATCCACAGAGATGTAAAGAGATGATTTGCATAGCCCCACCTACTGCAAGGATAGATGGGTAATGCTATCTGTCCTTGGACTGGGTACTGTGCAAATACTTTCCCTTCTATGAAAGCTGCTCTTTACCTAAGTAGAGGGGTTTTTTAGGTCTCTTTATCCCCCTTATATTAAGCCTAACATGGGTCTCTCCACATACTGGCTTGCGACTCTGTTTTACTAAATGTAGCAGAACATGGTATAAAGTATGTCACAGCTTAAAGTGGTCACTAGATGGCAGTGGTGTCCCACTTAGTCTCATCCAAGTGTAGAGTCGGCGGCATCACTCAAACAAAGCAGAATGTTATCCCACACTGAGCATATTACTGCACACAAGTCTGTTTATAGACACAATGTAAGCTTAGCATAAGAACATGAGCTTCCCTAGCATCCACTATACACTGCTCACTAGTAGTCAGACTTTAGGCCAGCATGAATCCCCTTTTGGGTCTGCTTATTATGCCTTAGGAAATCCAAAAATCGGGCAGCTCCAGTGTTGCATGTGGCAGAAGTGCAAGGCAGGGAGCAGTGCACTGTGGGATGCTTTAGGCTCTGTATGACATTTTCTAAAACCAGGATGCCAAAGAGGGGTGGGGGTTAAGTTGGGCCTATAGTCACTTTCAACTTTAGATCCACTTTATCACCTGGCTTCACACAGTAACTGTTACTACTATTAGTTTATCCACACCAGACTCCTGAGTTATATGCATTAGGTACAATGCGATTATAGAATCAGAAATATCACAAACAGGAGTTTATGTGTAAGGAATAGAGAATTCCCATGAAATATAAAATATTAGAGATATAAGTTTAAATATCTAAACTAGGTCTCCAAGTAACTGCCCTAGCTAGGTAATTGAGCCTCTTAGATACTAGTTTCGTTGGGGGGAGGAATGGAAAAACTTGTAAATGAACCCTGGGGAGTGTAATTAGAGGGTAAGTTGGGAATATAGGCGCTCCTGCCCTAAGGCAGGAATTTGGAAGGAGAGTTTGGATTTTGGATTCCCCTGAGGAAAGAGGTAACCAAAAGTGCGCCTATTTATCCTAGTGCACTGAGGAAGCTCTTTGGAGTGAAACGCGTTTGCAACCATATAACTTGCTACAAACAAGGGATTTTGAACCTAATCAACTTGCTACAAACGGAGGTATCCACCCCCAACCATCAACTTGCTACAATTGGAGGCATCGAGTACAGAGACCTTACAGAAGGTAGGGCACGATAGTGCCCATCTTTTCCGGCTATCACTAGCCCATAAGATTTTGGACTATATCCACCTACCTACCTCACTGTACTTATTTGCTTTATGCTCACTGTAAATATAACGTTACTCACCAGATATTATATTATATTATTATATATTTATATTATTATTAGATATTATGTAAAAATATGTGTTTTTTGTATGTTTACCCTTCACTTTTTTCTTGACGATCAACTTGTACAGAATAAATAAGTATTAGAAATCCTCTCTATTTACACTAGGATAAATAGGCGCACTTTTGGTTACCTCTTTCCTCAGGGGAACCAAAATCCAAACTCTCCCTCTTAGATACTAATTTGGTATCAACCCAGACATCTTGGCTGCGGTCGGGTGGATACAATAGATTTGGGTGTATAAAGGATTCTCAACTATGTAATGTAAATGAAGTCAATACCTGGTCATGAAATCCTTTTGTGAGTAGATGTGCTTTCTAAAGGGATGGGTTAGTCCTTTCCAACAGGAAGTGGTGTCCTAGAAAGAGGTGGAGTAATATTTTGGGAGCGGGCCCTGTATTGGTAACTTCAGGCCTATCTGGCAATAGTACTTAGTTATAGTACATTTGTAGTCCTTGTGATACCTATACCGTCTAGTGGTTAATGTAATTGTTTAGGTGCTTATTTTTATATATATATATATATATATATATTTGTTATTATTTGTACACATGTACAACTGTCCTGTATCATAGGTCTGTGCATAATACAATCTTTTATAACTTCTCATTGGTGTGATTCCTTTCGTCATCCACAAACTAGAACCTACAATGGGCAGTTATTGTTATATTAATCATTGATGTTTTTTATAATAATAATTGTTTACATATGTATAATGCAGAATAAAGTGCTTGTATTTAAGTATGCTTGAGCTGGAGAGGGAAACAGAATGCTCGCTGTATTGCAATACAGAAGCTGGGTTCCCAGAATACACTAAGGGGGTTATTTAAGAAACGGTAGTACTAGCTAACGGCATGTAGCGTCTGTTGAACGCCCGCCGCTGTATGTGCAACCACATTTAAGAAAGTGAATCTGGTGAGCGCCTCTAACAGCGCCATGTAGTGTCACATGTATTAATCCAGGCAGCTCAGTGTATAGCGCCGGGGCTCTAGGCTCAAGAGCGCCATGTAGTACCTGTTGCTCTGTAGCGCTCGCCCATACATTTCCATGGGGTTTCATTATTTGTGTATTTTGTATGGCAATATAATTTTTTTTCTTGCTCAAATCATTGTGTGACCTCTCCTGGCTGCAAACACATTATTTATTAGTTTTTATACATATTTTTATGCGGAATTGTCTGGCACTAAAGTGTTATGTCACAGTGTTAAAACAGTGTCATTCCATGTGTTTTCGCTTTGTTACTGGTGGATATGTGTTCAAAAACAGACTTTAATCACACAGCGTCTTGCGCTCTATGATACACCGCCCAGCTTTAGAGGGACGATGCCGTGTGTGTAGTGTTTTGTTAAATATGGTGTGGAGCGCCGAGTGCACTGAGCTGGCGCCACCTCTCGCTCGTTGCGGCGTAGTCTTGGGCGCTTTGACCTTGGAACACCACCTAGCATTCTCCATTGGCTCTGCAGTGAATCAGGGACATTGCTTCTACAGCGCCCACCATGCATCACATTCATCAATGTCGGCAAGGATACTACAGCGCCCGACACCCGTTTACAGCGTCTACTAGCGGTCGCTCTAAGCGCCACCATACAGACACTCACCTGGCAATACATGGCGCTAGTAGTGAATCAGCCAATAGGGCATTGCTGTGGCTACTGCATATGAAGAGCTCCCTGTTGGTGAAGCCACGGCCAGCAGCACTTTTGAGATAGATTGGCTGATCTCAAAGGTGCTGCATCCACAGCTGTCTGCTCAGGAGCGTGCAGGGAAGCCGAGGATGTGGTGGGCGGTGATCACCAGAAAAGGAGAGAGTGGGGCAGCCAGCCCTGGAGTCTTAGCAGAACAAAACCTGGGAATTTGACTTTTCTGGGTTTTGTTCAGTTCCCTGAATTGGGATGCCCCGCTGTGTGAAACCCTCCAGAATCCCCAGTACAACTCTCCTCTTCCAGAGCCATTTGCTGTGGTTACATCCTTCGGCAATGGCTCTCCTTGACTGCAATGGGGAGCGTACACTCCCCATTGAAAACAATGAGACATTTGCCAAATGACAGGTGACACTTATTGGATGAGAGCCCACAAATGCGCTGTTAGATAGGGGAAAATTAAGTGATTACCCAGGTGTGTGTGTGTTCACACAGCAGGGCATCCCGATTCAGGATGCCCCAAGGGATCATTGAGATTCCAGGGCGGCAGCTGGTGGGTTTTGATCTGCTTTAATAGGAAGTGGCTGCGCCCCTCCTATATGGACATGCAAGTCCTATGTGTGCAAGGGGGGGGGGGGGATTTAACCCACTATATACCAAGGCTTACTTAAACTAGAATAGAGGCTGAGAGTTATGCTTTAAGATATTCATTTACCGTAAAATAGAAGAAATGCTTTTTTTGTTATTAGGTCATGATGTAACGGAATATGCCTGTTGTCTTTTCTCTGTATGTAATCTCTCCTCCCTGAGCAGGATGTGCCCAGCTACAAGGTCGCACATTAATTAGTTAATTTATTTGTATTGCTTATCTATGTGTCCTGTGTTAGATTTTGTTTTGGAAAGGTGATGGCACTGGCTGCGCTCTGCAGGGTATAAGATTGTAAGCTTCTCTTCATTAAACTGAACTTGTATGATGAAGGCTGTTGTATTAGCTGTCTATCTGCACATCATACGAGTTCCTAGCCTGGCAGACGCTCAACAGGCAGGGGTGCAGGATTCCCCAACACGGTGCAGAAGATCTCACTGGACAGGGGACTATCAGAGATGCAGATCACAGCAGATAAGTGTATGTTGTGGGGGCAAGTGCTAGTCTGGGCTGGGGGCCACCATATACCTTTAAGAATTACGAGGACAAAAAGGGCCCCGGATTAGCAAATATCTCTGCCCCTTGCTTACCTGTGTGCAGCCTATCCACCTTATTTAGGGGCCACCAGCCACCTCCCCTCAGCACAATCCTTGGTGGTGGCTCCACATAGAACTTTTATTCCATCATATAAACACTAGTAAGAAAGGTCAGCGATTATGTTTTTCCATGCCATGGAGAATGGCTAGTCAGACATGATAGTGACTTATCCGGGTCCAACTTTGGCTTACATTTTAGCTATGTAAAGCAATGGTCAGTCCTATTATTGCATAGCACTAGTTTGTCTTTTCCCTCATTTTTTCCTCTTATGGATTTATTCACCATTACTGCACCACTTCTCTCCCAGCTCATAGCACAAGGTAAAGGAGCTAAAGCAGAGGCAGCCTCGATAGTGACACACCAAACAAACGTAGATCACCTTCCCAGAGAAGACTCTAGAAGCTGGATAGTGAATGGATAATGGAAGCCAAGAATGAAGGGGAGGTTTCTTTAAGGCAAATGGTAAATGGTCAGGTACAGAGCTCACTGGGGCTCTTCCTTCTTCTGCTTCTCGGGGAGTTTGTATTCATTCAGTATAGTGTGACTGGTTTCTTTTGCTGTCTTTTTCACTATGGCTTGTATGCCCAGGTGGTCAATGTTCAATGCCGTCACTCCAACATTAATGGCGGAATTCATGGCATCGTCAGTAACGTGGCCGGCGTCTTTTCCATACCTAGATAGAGAATATAAGCATTTAAAAAAAAGTATTTTCTTGTTAAAATCACCTGAATGAAGGATTTATCAGGAACACAAGTGGAATTAATTTGCCAGGGTTTCTGCAGCAATTACAGCTCCCTATAAAAATATTGTGGGCTACAGAACCTCTCCAACATTCCCCATTGTCATGTTCCTAAACTTAAAAGTTATACTAAAAGCAAGCGCCGACTGTGTCCCATTGTCTCAGGCTACATGTTGCACTGTCCTAAACTTTCATCCGTTTTCAAAAAGACCCTGTAGTTCCTAAGTTATCTTTAAAAATAGTAACAAATGGTGTAGGTAATACAGTGCTGCCCAAAAAGGGAGTAGACAAATAGCTCAACGTGTGACCAGAGGAGTCCTTCGCCCCCACTTCAAAGGCAATTCAAAAGTCAAACAATACACAGAGCTATAGCAATAGCTAGAGTCCTGGATGAAGAATCAGTCCTAAGGTGTAGTTTTCAACACACTGAGATCCACCACCGGTTAGATAAAACTCTTACCAGATAACTGGTATAAAGAAGCATAGTCTATGGCCAAAGCCCCAAGGAGGGACGAAACGCGTTGGAGGTTGTTAGCTGTACTCTTCATCATCTTGTGACATGTCTTCTCATTGCTGACACTGCTGTGTCAGGACACCTGGCGGTGAGAGCTGCTGCTTCAACGTTTGTTTGTCCTTACTTAATGCTCCTTTTATTTTTATGTTTGTGAGTGTATTTTATTATCTATTAAACCCTTTTTAAGCTTTGAAGGTGTTGCACTAGATTTGCCTTATTCTTATACTCTTTTACATGCTTTGCTACTTGGACTATTCCCTGAAATATTAATGGAGTTGGATGAGTTCCATGTGAAGATTGTATCATAGACTATGCTTCTTTATACCAGTTATCTGGTAAGAGTTTTATCTAACCGGTGGTGGATCTCACAGTGTGTTGTGACGGATTCTGCATCCAGTACTCTATTGCTATAACTCTGTGTATTATTTGACTATTGAATTATCTTTAAAAATATTACAGCATTTGATATTGAAAGAAGAAATGAAGAGAAACAGCAGGTGTGGCAACAGATATGTGATGTAAGCACACTGTAATGAATGTGAGAGGAGGGTGGGTTTTCAGAGCTGCAGAGAGAGACAGCCAATCAGGACGCCTGGGCAGGGATTGGGGGTGTTTCTGTTCTTGGTCCCCTGAAGGTTGAGTTGATAGTAGGGGTGTGAATTGGCAAGAATCTGGCAATACGATATATCCCAATTCTGTCTCAAAGACTATATATTGCGATTTTTTTTAAATTTCATTTAAATGAAAAAAAAAAAAAAATGACATAGGGTCCCCCCTTGCCGAGGGGGGGGGACCCCATTTTTTTTTTTTACTTTTAAGGGTTAAAACCCCTTAAAAATCACCCCCAAAAATGGCATGAGCCCCCCTTACCCAGCATAACCACCCTGTACCAGCTATGGAGGATTGTAGAACAGGGCACAGCTTTGGTGGGCCCTGGTCCTGCAGGCTACAAGCCGGCATAGCCTATGGCCATGGGCTCTTCTGCCCCACCCCTGGGCTTTGGGGAGGCAGGTAATGGGGGGCTCGGAGCCCCTCCCGCGTGAAGAGGAGAGCCGGCCAGATTAAACGAGGGGTTGGGTGAGTGTTCCTTTCACTTTTCTCTTACTGTTGGGGGGGGATATTCGATTCGAATATCGTGGAATGAAATATGGCGATACTAGACACAATCAATTTTTTCACCTCTAATTGATAGACCAGCAGGGAGGGGACTGAAAGCTGAATTAGGAAGCAATTTTCCTCATTAAGGAGACAGAGGAGGAAGCAGAGGAAGGAATTAAAGGTAAGCTACTGATTGTTTAAAGTCGACCAACACCCTGCTGGATCGGCCTGGGATTCCCGGGCCGATCCAATCCCTCTCTGCGGGGCATCCAAAATCGGCATGCCCCGCTGTGGGAAACCCCCAAGCTGTGGAGTCTGCAGGAGTTCGCTTTAAGTGAACCAAAACCCAGGATTTTGACTATCCTGGGTTTTGATCCTTTCGCCCGATCGGGAACGCCCCGCTGGGTGAAACCTTCCAGATCGCCAATGCCAACTCAACTCTTCTTGGTCAATCAGTACATCCCCCGCTCCCTGCTAGAGGGATAGTGGGGATGATGCACATGCGCCGTTGGACCAGGAAACAAGGTAAGTGTATGGGGCAACCTAGGGGGGTATCACAAATTTGGATGAGGGGGAATCTTCTAAATTCCCGCGCTGGGTTTTGGTCCACTTTAAGTTGGCTGGGCAGCATTTGATCATAGATCCCATGTGAGCCTGTGTTTTGATACCGCAACTCTTCCATTAACGTCACATATCCTGTAGTTTCTGTTCTAACACATACAAACCTTGGAGAGGCTGTTTTTTTCAGATAAAGTTCACCAACAAAATCTGAGACTTCCTGGCAAGTTAATCTCACAAGCTGCAGTATTGTAAATCACAACAGTAGGAGATAAATATTCAATCTTTCTTTAGATTTATTAGTTGAACCATTTTTGTCACAATCATATTTGTTGGTTCTTAATCTAAAACATTCGGATTCCAATTAAATTCTGTTACATTTTCTTAGTCTGATTCTATAAAAGATTGGTAAAAATACACAATGAATTTCCTTCTTAAATTAAAATAAGGAGTCTGTTGGACCACCCTTAGTATTTGCAATGATTGAGAACTGATGAATCGCTTACCTTGGAATCCTAGCACAGTACTCAATGCTGTCACATAAGCTGCTACATGAGATCCTTTCTATTCCTGCTACAATCGGCAAAGGGCTCTGACTGAAATCATCAATTGGGATCATGTGCTGCCGCATTCTCTGTATCCCCGGCGGCTGACATGCCACTCCCCCAGCTTATCTGGATGGATGGGACGGGGGGGGGGGGGAGGGGGCGCAGCAACACACCATCTAAACGATTAGACCCTTGACTGGACGAGAGCCCACGCATGTGCAGTTGGAGTGGGAAAAGGCAAGTATTTACAGACGCCCTAGGGAGGTTTCACACAGCGGGGCATCTTGATTCAGAATGCCCTAGGGAAAAGCCTAGGGAAAAGATTCCAGGCCGGCTGCTGGTGGGTTTTGTTCAACTTTAAAGTGGACCAAAACCCAGGCCGATCGATTTCCCCTCCAAAATCAGGATGCCCGCTGTGTGAAACCCCCCATGTCGCACCATTCACTTACCTTGTTTCCAGGTCCAATGGCGCATCTAAGAGCAGTGGTGCATCCCACTATCCCTCTAGCAGACAAGCTCCATGTTAGAGAAAAGCGGAGGATGCCGCCATCAGGGCGCTCAGAGCCGTTGCTCTTAGACACGCTGTGGGACCGGGAAGAGGGGAGCTGGTCTCGGCATCCTAGGGCGTTTCACACAGCAGGGCATTCCCGATTGGGGTGCCCCGGGAGAAAGGACCAAAACCCAGGATGATCAAATCCTGGGTTTTGGTTCACTTAAAATCATTTTTCAGGCCCGAGTGAATAACTAGAGGATATATTTCCTCAGTTTAATGGACGCTCTTCTGCTGCATCACAGAGAGGACAGGCAGCCAATTAGAAAGCCTCCGTGGGTTCGTATAACCAGACTATTTGGCACCGGAGAGCAATGATTTGGCTAAGGCTGGAGAGAATGAAATCCTGGACAGGTAACATGCAGCATACTGACGAGACAGCAGAGAGAACATTTCAGGAGATTCCAAGTGTACAACTGTAAGAGAGGAAGAACCATTTGTGGTCTTGCTGGACTCTGTGACCATTGATAAGTTTGTTACTACAAATAAAAATATATGATATAAAAGCTTAAAAGGGACTGTAAACCCTATGGCAAAAATTAGCCAGCAATCGGCTTACCTGATGCCTGTCCCATGTGCCCCCAGGTGGAAGCTATAGCAGGACCCCAAAGTTTGACCCTTTTTTCAGTTTTATCCCTGCAGGACTATGCAAAAAAAAAGTGGTCCTACAGCTACTCCTTGGAGCTTTTAGTGTGTATGAGTGAGTGAGCACAGCAAGTGACAGTGGTCCAACTGCTGTCTCAGACCACAGTAGAGCCTGCTCAAAGACTCAAAGCTGAGCCATGACACAGCATTCCCAGTTCAGCCAGGACCCAGAAAATGACGCAAAGAAATCAGTTGTGCCTAGAATACACAAGCTATTTACATATAATCTGAGATTCCAGGGTGCTTAGAAATGGCTCTTTTTTTTAACTGTTCTCAAGAGGTGGGAGAAAGTGTGTGTGGCTGGACAGGGACTTTAAAGTGGAACCCCATCCTGGGTTTTGGTCCTTCCCCTGGGGGCAACCCGATCATGGGTGCCCCGCTGTGTGAAACCCCCCAGATCGCCAGGACCAGCTTACCTCTACCCAGTCCCACTGCGCATCTAAGAGTAGCGGCTCTGACAGCCGCATCCTCTGCTTGCCTCTAACAGGGAGCGGGCCATCTGTGAATGGCCGCAGCAGGCACACACCCTGCTAGAGGGATAGCGGCCGCTGCTTTTAGGCGTGCCATGGGACTGGGAAACAAGGTAAGTGAATGGGGCGACCTGGGGGGTTTCACACAGCGGGGCATCCCGAGTCTGGTCCACTTTAACACGCTTTCTCATTTGTATGGATCAAATGGTAATTTCATGTTTTTTTTCACATTTTGGCCCCGATTCAATAAACTTTCCCTAAAATTCTCTCCTTATTCAGTTCATCTCATGTAGTATTAAAGAGGAACATCGGAGGCCCTGAAGTCTAAAAGACTCCAGGGCCATCCAAGTTCCATTCCTTGGGGCATCCCGAGTTGGAAAAAATACAATTCTGTGATTACTCACCTGTAGAATTGGTATTATGAGTATACAGTACGTCCTGCTCCAAATCTAATACTTACAGTTGGGATATACTCCGCCAGATGGCGCTGGACTGCAGAGACATCGAAAAATACTATTTTGTGAGTACTCACCTGTAAAATGGGTATTACGAGTATGTCACACACCCCGCTTCCAAATATTCATGACACTTGGGAAAACGGCCTGTAGAGGACGATCTTGCAGAGATGACATGAAAAAAAGGAGCCCCTCCCGGTCCATAAGTACCCGGGACCTCCCACCATTCCCCAGTATAAGATAGCAGTGAGGAACCAGGAAGAGCCAATTATATTGTATAATCAAAAAGAGAAAAATAAGATTCACCATACAAAGGATCCCAGAACAAAAAAAGGACGGGGGAAGCGGGGTCTGTGACATACTCGTAATACCCATTTTACAGGTGAGTACTCACAAAATGGTATTATTCCTAGTATGTCACACACCCCGCTTCCAAATATTCATGACACTTGGGACATCCAATAGCAGTGTCTATAAAGGGTGGGGATCCAACCAAGGAAATAATGCATAACTTAAACTACTGCAGCTTGCAGAACTTTGCGGCCAAAAGCAGCATCCGCTGAGGCCCGCACATCAACCTTGTAAAACTTGTATGAACAGAAGACCAAGTTGCAGCCTTGCAAACTTGTTCAACAGAAGCCTGGTGCTGAAAAGCCCAAGAAGCCCCAACAGCACGAGTAGAATGAGCAGTGACCCGAAAAGGGGGAACTTTCCCCTTAGTAGAATAGGCCCCAATAATGGTCTGAAGTATCCATTTACTAATGGAGGACTTGGCGGTGCCAAACCCCTCCTAGGCCCGGAGGGCACCACAAAAAAGGCATCCGTCTTACGGAAGGCCGAAGTAGTCACCAAATAATATTTAATGCAACGTACTACATCCAAAGAATGTAAAACCCTTTCCCTGTCATTACTAGGCTTAGGACACAAGGAAGGAAGAACAATGTCCTGGTTTAGATGAAAGGCCGAAACCACTTTAGGAAGGAAATCCGGTTTAAAACGGAAAACCACCTTGTCCTGATGCCTCTCAAAATAAGGGGCCTGAATGGACAAGGCCGCCATCTCTGAAAACCCGGCAGACCGAGGTAATAGCCACCAAAAAGGCAACCTTCTGAGTAAGAATAGGAAGAGGAATATCCTGCAATGGCTCAAAATGAGGAGCCTGCATAGCAGAAAGCACCAAGTTTAGGTCCCACACTGGAAGCAAGGGCTTTCTAGGAGGCCGCACACATGCGTGACCCCCTGGAAAAAGGTCTTGACCAAAAGGATGAAGAGCAAATGACCTTTGAAAGAAAATAGCCAAGGCAGAGACCTGCCCTTTCAAAGTACTAATCTGGAGCCCCATATCCAGACCACGTTGCAGAAACTCCAAAATTCGAGGAATCGAAAAAACCCTGCAAGGCAAGGCCCTAGTCTCACACCAATCAATATAGGACCTCCAAGTCCTGTAGTAGATGACAGAGGAAGACTTCTTCCTAGCTATAACAAAAGTCTGAATCACCGCATCAGAAAGACCCTCTTTTTTTAAGATGGAGATTTCAGCAGCCACGCCGTCAAAGCCAGCGTTTGTAAACTGGGGTAATGAAGTTGACCCTGGGTGATGAGATCTGGAAGAAGAGGCAGATGGAACTGATCCACTGCCAGCCTTACGACATCTTGGCCACCTTGGAGCCACCAGAATTGCTGGCGCCCCTACCAGTGCTAACTTGCGCACCACCTTGCCTATCATGGAGAAGGGGGGAAATAGGTACAGGAACCCCAGATCCTCCCAGGTCAGAGATATGGCATCCACTGCTACTGCCAGAGGATCCTGAGATAGAGACACAAAAGCCGGAAGCTTGTGGTTGCGACGAGAAGCAAAAAGATCCAACTCCGGAGTCCCCCACTTGCGACAAACCCTGGGATTGAGAGACCATTCTCCCCGGCGAGAGCATCCTCTGCTCAAGGAGTCCGCCTCCATGTTCTCTACTCCCGGAATGTAGACTGCCGAGATGCAAGGAACATTGATCTCTGCCCAATGAAGGATCAAAGAGACCTCCCGGAGGGCACCCCAACTGCGAGTCCCTCCCTGGTGATTGATGTATGCGACCGCTGTTCGGTTGTCTGACCGAATCTGAACCGGCAGTCCCTGTAAAAGATGAGTTAATCGAAATAGAACCAAACGAATGGCCCGTAGCTCCAATAAATTGATTGGAGAGTGAGCCTCCTGAGGACCCCACAATCCCTGGAGCTGATGTTCCCTCCAGAAGCCCCCCGCCAGCCCGTCAGGCTGGCATCCGTGGTGACCAATTCCCAACAAGGAGTCAGAAATGACCTGCCCTTCTTGAGATTGCTCGACAATAGCCACCACTGAAGGGATTGCAGGACGTGGGGAGACAACAGACAAACATGATCCAATGATAGCGGACACTTGTCCCACTTCGCTAGGAGGTGGAGCTGAAGCGTCCTCATGTGAAACTGGGCAAAAGGGACTGCCTCGAAAGTGGCTACCATCAATCCTACCAGTCTCATCCCCAGCCGGATATACTGATGAGGGTTGGATAAGAAAAGAGGAATCAAATCTTGAATCAGAAGAATCTTGGACTGAGGAATAAACACCCTGGCCTGAAGGGTATCCAGAATCAAGCCCAAAAACGGAATCTCCCTGGACGGGGAGAGAGAGGATTTGGGATGGTTGATCTCCCAACCGAACCTCTCTAGCGTAGACACCACCGTCCTGGTGTCTAATTCCGCTTGACTGAGGGAAGAGGCAGTGATGAGAAGATCGTCCAGAAGTGGAACAATGCGAATGCCCTGGACTCTGAGTATAGTCATCACTCCTGCCAGCATCTTGGTAAACACTCTTGGATCCAAAGTAAGGCCGAAAGGAAACTGAAAATGCTGGTCTTCTACTGTGAACCTGAGAAATTTCTGGTGAGCTGAGAAAAATCGGAATGTGCAGATAAGCATCTTTGATGTCTATGGATGTCACGAAGTCCCCCTGACGGAGAGCATCGACTGTTGAGCGAAATGATTCCATGCGGAACCTTCTGAAGCGGATATAACGATTGAGACGCTTTAGATCTAGAATAGGCCGAACAGAGCCGTCCTTCTTGGGCACCGTAAATAGGTTAGAATAAAATCCAGAGCCCCTTTCCGCTGGAGGCACTGGGCAGATGACAGCCATGCTTAACAGATTCGCCACTGCCACCCGGAGCCCCTGAGTGACCACCGGATCCGAAAAATCTGGGAGGAGGCCGGAACTCGAATTCCAGCTTGTAACCGAAAGACACACTACTTCCAGAATCCAATTGTCTGATACCTCTTGGACCCAGACCTGGAAGACGAACCGCAGCCGTCCCCCCACCCGCAAGGGTGAGGGCGTCTCCTCATTGCTGGGCTGGCTTGGACGCAGATTTAGGCTTGGACCCCCAGCTCTGACTAGGACGGCCACGTCCTTTTCCTCTATTCCATGCAATCCCCCTGGGGACTGAAAAGGCCGACCTCCTACCAGTTCTGGACCCACGAAAGGAAGGGTTAAAGGAGGCCGTCCCCCGGATGGAACAACATTGTCTCTTACGCTGAGGTAATTTCCCTCCTTTCGTGACAGAATCGAATTTTTCTCCAAAGAGGCGCATGCCAACAAAAGGAAGCGCTGTAAGCGACTTCTTGGCCACAATATCAGCCGCCCACTGACGTAACCATACAGACCGCCGAATAGCCACCAACAAGGCGGAAGTTCTACTGCACATGACCATAGTATCGTCTAATGCAGAAAGCACAAAAGATACAAACAACTCGCACCGCTTGAGAGCGGCAAACTCATCAGAAGCCGGATCAAGCCCTGAGGTAATCGATAGGTCCCTAATAACAGACCTAACCGCCACCGCCATAAGTGCCGAAGCACCAACAGGCTGCAAGGCCGAGCCCACACTAGCAAAAGCGTGGCACGCCATTTGATCAATACGCTTGTCCTCTCCATCCTTAAGAGTAGTGGAATCATGAGAATGTAAAACGGAAGAATTGGCTAAACTGAGCACAGGGGCGTCCACTTCAGGAGGGGACGACCAGCGCTTAACTGCGTCCACTGGAAAGAGATATTTTTTATCCCAGCTCAGAGGAACACCAGGAAGCCGAGCAGGCTTCTCCCATTCTTGCCAAAACCTCAAATAAATGAGAAAGAACCTTCAGGGTGTCCAAAACATCCCCCTCACCTTGCTCAACATAAGTACCCACAAATTGCTGATCATCAGAAATGTCAGACTCCTCAAACAATTCCCCTTCCTCAAGCGGAGAATAGTCAGACCAGTCAAGCAACTCGTAATTAATTATCAAACTCACTCGCCGGAATGGCAGGAGTCAAATGTTTTCTTTTAGCTGAGGCCTTCCTGGCCAAAGTGCTAGAAATACATTTTTCAATGTGAGCCAATCTGGCACAAACATCAGAATGCGACTCTCCACCCGTGACATCACTAGGGGATAAGACACGGCGGGGTAAGAGAAGAGGCAGGGCCCGCAGACCCTGAAGCTTGGGCCCTGTCTGCTGCGTTATAGTCAACTGAGCACAAGGAATGCAAAGAAACGCATTATCCCCTATAAGGGATGCCCCACACCCCAAACACTGCCGGGTCTGTCCCGAGGGAACTGTAAGCCCAGTATCCTGAGATGCCTCCATATGGTGTTCTGCAAATATACTTTGTTATTTATAGTCGCAAAGCTTACGTGGGATTTAGGCAAATAGCTACCCGGGATGCTCCTTAAAGTCCCAGGTGGGAGGATTTAATCAATCAAGTATTAATAATAATATTGACCCCCCCTAAAAAGATAAGGGCCAAAGGACCGGGAGAAACCCCTTTTATAAAGGAATTCCACCTGGAAATGAGGAAAACATAATTAAAATATGCACCACGACTTTAATGAACATGACAGCAAAGCTAGCAATGATAATAAATATCCCCACAGCCAAAGCCAAAGGGTACTCACGTTACCATGCGAAACTGAAGCCCAGCGTGCACAGAGGAAACGGAAATGATCCGTGTTAGTACTGACGCCAACTGGCCCCGCCCCCCTCCGCACGCAATCTGAGCGGAGCTAGGAAAACAAGGGGACGGGCTTGACACAGCACGCAAGCATGCTCTGCATCCCACTAGAGGATCGTGACGACAGAGCAGGCCGGACCCTGATGCCGCGCGCCAGGCCCGCCCACTTCCGGATCCACCACGCTGCCCGAAGAAAAAAAAACGAGGGAAAACAAATTCCCTCCTCACACAAAAGCAGACTTCACAAAAGGTATGCACTAAAGCGCTGTCTGTTCACTTTCTATAACATTTCTCCTCTTTTTTTTTTTTTTTTTTAAAGCATGGTGCAAAAGATGCATAGACTCACCTCTAACATAACCCCCCCCCCCCCTCTTCTCACCCCAAAAAGGGCCCAGGGGAACTAAAGGGGAGAAGTATAGGGAAAAGAGCACCAAACCAGCAAAGTATAAGGAAAATAAAGGGACGGGGCAACACCAACCCGATACCGCCTACCCTTTAGGGTCTCACGGAGGAGTAAACTCCCATATACACCTTAAGGCACATCTACCATTGCCCGAGCCTGCAGCCAAGGCTGGGAGGCATATAACAGCATAACAAGCAAAAAGAGGTTCAGGCAGAAATAGAGAAAAAAGGCCGGGAGTTACCCCGGCTACCTGCAAGGAGGAGAGAGTCATCTTCTGACTTGCTTCGCCGATCTGCAGAGACGAATTACTGGGGAATGGTGGGAGGTCCCGGGTACTTATGGACCGGGAGGGGCTCCTTTTTTTCATGTCATCTATGCAAGATCGCCCTCCACAGGCCGGTTTCCCAAGTGTCATGAATACTTGAAAGCGGGTGTGTGACATACTAGGAATATAGGCTTCTCCCAGCCCCTCAAATACCCAGGGACTTCCCACAAATCCCCAGCATTGAAAAGCAGTTAATGAGAAGCCGGGAGAATTAAACAATCCAAACTATCAACTATAACAATGATAATCACCATACAGGGGATCCAAGATAATGCAAAACAAGGGTGGGTTGGAGCAGGACGTACTGTATACTCATAATACCAATTCTACAGGTGAGTAATCACAGAATTGTATTATTCTTAGTATACAGTACGTCCTGCTCCAAATCTAATACTTACAGTTGGGACATGCAATAGCAGTGTCCATAAAGTAGAAAAATCAGCAGCAGACAGTTTAAACCACTGCCGCCTGCAGAACCTTTTGGCCAAAAGCAGCATCAGCTGAGGCCCTAACATCAACCTTGTAAAACTTTGAAAAGGTATGAACAGAAGACCAAGTAGCGGCCTTGCAAGCCTTGTTCAACAGAAGCCTGGTGCTGAAAAGCCCAAGAGGCACCAATAGCACGAGTGGAATGAGCAGTAAGGCGGAAGGGAGGAATCTTCCCCTTAGCAGAGTAGGCCTGAATCACAGCCTGACAAATCCACTTGCTGATAGTAGACTTGGCAGGAGCCAAACCATTCCTAGGACCAGAAGGGACCACAAAAAGAGCATCAGTTTTCCTGAAAGGTGCAGTACCACCAGATAGTACTTCAGACACCTAACCACATCCAAAGAGTGCAAAACCCTCTCCTTAGCATTGCTAGGATTAGAGCACAAAGAAGGAAGAACAATATCCTGATTCAAATGAAAGGCAGACACTACCTTAGGCAGAAAGTCAGGTTTGAAACGAAACACCACTTTGTCATAGTAGGGGGGCTGAATGGACAGCGCCGCCAACTCAGACACACGCCTGACCGAAGTGATAGCCACCAGAAATACAACCTTGAGCGTAAGAATGGCCAAGGCAGCATCCTGCACAGGTTCAAAGGGAGCACCCTGCAAGGCTGACAGAACCAAGTTCAGATCCTAAACAGGTACCATAGGTTTACGTGACCCCCTGTAAAAAAAAAGTCCTGATCAGAGGGTGCTGAGCAAAGGACTTCTGGAAGAAAATAGCCAGGACAGAAACCTGACCCTTCAGAGTACTGAGCTGGAGTCCCATCTCCAACCCATGCTGCAGGAACTCCAGAATCCTGGGAATAGAGAACACACGACAGGGAAGAGACTTAGGCCCTTATTTAACAAGGGATAGCGCCAGGTAGCGAATGGTGAGCGAACGGTAATGACGCTCACCGCCACGAGAACGCCGGCTCCCCTCCGCAATCACACATTTATCAAGCCGATCCTGCTTAGCGACTGACAGAGCGCCAGATAGCGAATCATTCATCATTATTCCAGCCTCACCCCACAGCGCCAGCGAGCGACCTTGAACAGCGACAGGTATGACCTCTCGCTACCTGGCGCTCTCCAATGCATTTCAATGGAGCAATCTTTAAATATTCATAATTAATTGCTATTATTTTTTTTTTTTTTTTTTTTTTAAATGTCAAAAATTCTGTGACCACTTCTGCAATGTTAGATATTTTTTTTAAGGTAAAAAAAAAAAAAAAAATTGTGCAGAATTGATATTACAGGTCTGATATTAATGTATTCATATTACAAAATGTTTTGAAAAACATTTTTTTTTTAAAAAAAATATGGTTGTTTGGGGGTTAAAAAACTACTTTTAACCCATCGCCGCCAGCGCTCTGGGGTTTATACAAGCATTTCACAGCGCGAGAATTTTTGGAGCGCGATTTGTTAATGAATATGCTGGGAGCCGTTCGCTATGGCCGTTCGCTGTCATGCGCTCCCATACAGCGTGGAACCTGTCAAACAGCGACTCCTAACCCCGTATTCAACATTACCGCACACCGACTGAGTCGCTGTCAACAGCCGAACAACGGCCAAGCACAGCGAATACTAGCGGGCGCTGTGAAAATAACACTACTGTCGCTCATCTGTCGCTACCTGGCGCTATTAATGAATCGGCCTCCCCGACTCACACCAGTCAATGTAGACACGCCAAACCCTGTAATAAAATGGAAGAGGAAGACTTATTCCTAGCTTTAATCAAAGTATCCACAACTGAGGGAGACAGCCCCTCCTCCATCAAGATGGAGGTTTCAGCAGCCAAGCCGTCAAAGCCAGAGTTTGTAAATTGGGATGGCGTAGTGAGCCCTGAGTGAGCAGATCTGGCACCAAGGGCAGAGCATACTGATCTACTGCCAGTTGCACCACGTCTGCGAACCACACTCTTCTTGGCCACCAGAATTGCTGGCACCCCTTCCAGAGCAATCTTGCGCAGAACCCTGCCCAGCAGGGGCATTGGAGGGAAGACATATAGGAACTGAAAGTCCTGCCATGACATTGCTAGCACATCCGAGGTCAAGGCCAGAGGATCCTGGGACAGAGAGACAAAAGCTGGGAGCTTGTGATTGTGGCGGGACGCAAACAGATCCACATCTGGTTGGCCCCAACGGTGACACAGAGATTGAAACACCCTGCTGCATAGGGACCATTCTCCCTGGCGAGAGATCCCCCTGCTCAGAGGGTCCGCCAGGCAATTTTCCACCCCCGGGATGTACACAGATGATATGCAGGGGACATTGGCCAGGATCAGAGACGCTTCCTGGAGGGCCCCCTAGCTCCGGGTCCCTCCCTGATGATTGATGTAGGCGACTGCCATCTGGTTGTCTGAGCGCACCTGAACAGGCAGGCCCCGAAGGTGAGTAGTCAAGTGAGCCAGAACTAGCCTGATCGCCCGCAGTTCCAAGACATTGATAGGTGTGTGGGCCTCCTGAGGGCCCCACCTCCCCTGGAACCGCAGGGACTTCCAGAACCTCCCCCCCCCCACCTGACAGACTGGCATCTGTGGTGACTGTTTCCCAGGAAGGGGTAAGAAAGGATCTGCCCCCCAACAGGTTCCTTGAGTCCATCCACCACGAGAGGGACCTCCTGACCAGGGGGGAGAGCACACAGACCCTGTCCAGGGACGCTGGGTCCTTGTCCCATACTGACAATAGGTGAAGTTGCAGAGGCCTCAAGTGGAACTGAGCATAAGGGGCCGCTTCGAAGCACGCCACCATCAGGCCCACCAGCTGCATCCCCTGCCTGATGGAGGGATGGGGACAAGCTAGGGGGGACTGAGCTTGTGCAATCAGACTGTCCACCTTCTGTTGAGGAAGGAAGATCCTTGCCTGAACTGTATCCAGATTCATTTCTAGGAATGGAGTTACCAAGGAAGGGGACAGCGAGGACTTGGGGTGGTTGATCACCCATCCAAAAGACTCCAGAGTGGACACCACCAGCTGAGTATCCAACTCTGCCTGATGTAGACTGGGAAGTGATGAGAATGTCGTCCAGATAGGGAAGCACGCGGACACCCTGACACCTGAGCAGAGACATCACGCCGGCCAGCACCTTGGTGAACACCCTGGGAGCTGAAGTGAGGCCAAAGGGCCAGGCCACAAACTGGTAGTGTTGATCCATCAGAGCAAACCTGAGGAACCTTTGATGACCTGGGAACACAGGAATATGAAGATAAGCATCTTTGATGTCCCCAGAAGTCATGAAATCCCCTTGGCGCAGGGAACTGATGGCGCAGAGTTTCCATGCGAAAGCACCTGCCCCTAACAAACTTGTTGAGGATCTTCAAGTCCAGGATGGGCCTGACTGAACCATCTTATTTGGGTACTGTGAATAGGTTGGAATAAAAGCCCTTGCCCTTTTCTCTTAAGGGGACCTGGTAGATGACCCCCAGCTCCAGGAGGCCTTGCACTGCTTGCACTAGCTCCTGATCTGACACAGGGTCCTGAGGAATCCAGGATCTGATGAATCTTGGAGGGGGACAGGCAGCAAACTCAAACTTGTAACCGGAGGACACTACCTCCTGAATCCATCGGTCTGAGACATGAAGCCTCCAGATGTGAGCGAAGTGCTGCAGCCGTCCCCCCACCCAGATGGGTGAGGGCGCCCCATCATGCCGGAGGTGGCTTGGGGGAAGATTTTGCTTTGGGACCCCAGGAGGGGCCAGGACGCCCACGTCCTCTGCCCCTGCCCAAGAAATCTCCCCGGGTCCCAGGAAAGGAAACCCCCCTCCCCTGTCTGGCACCACGGTAAGGGAAGGAGAAGGAACCCTGACCCCGAAAGGGCCTAGATTGACGCCTATGCTGGGGTAGCCTGCCTCCCTTAGCAAAAAGGTCCAGGCGGTCCCCAAACAGGCGCAGTCCTTTAAAGGGGAACCCAGTGAGGGCCTTCTTGGCAGCGTTGTCAGCAGCCCACTGGCGCAGCCAAACCGAGCGGCGTATAGCCACCACGAGGGCAGAAGTTCTGGCACACATTCTGATGGTGTCATCCAATGCTGAGAGGACAAAATTTACAAAAACATCACAACTGGAGAGTGCATTGAACACCTCACAAGGCAAATCATCAGGGGCACTAGCAAGCATATTTCTGATAAGGGTTCTAGTGGCCACAGCAGTAATGGTAGAGGCACAGACCGGGCGCAGCGCCGTCCCCGCACATGCAAAGGCGTGGGATGCCAGCTGGTCAATGCGCTGGTCCTCAGCATCCCGCAGGGTAGTGGAGTCAGGGGAATGCATGACAGAGGTGTTAGATAGCCCTAGGATCGGGGCATCCACCTCAGGGGGTGACCGACAAACAAAATGACCAACATTTAACCACCTCAGCAGGAAAGGGATACTTCCTATCCCAACTTTTTGGAACCCCGGGAAGTTTACTGGGGCGCTCCCATTCCTTGAGCACAAGGTTATGGAAATGTGCCCGCTCGGGAAATTCCAAACGTGATTTTGCCGTATGGAAAAGCTCCCCTCTTTGCCTGGGAGCCGCAACAGGGAGAGAGATGGACAGAACCTCAAAAATCTGGGTCAATAATCTGTCAGTGTCATCCGGGGCCCAGGGACGGACCGCGGTAGGTAGCGGTCCTTCGCGCATGGGCTAACCAAGCAGGTTAAAGATGGCGTCGGTATACCTCGAGGGGCGGGCCGGTATCAGCGATGACGCAGAGCGTGCCATAGATGGGCCCCGCCCCCCCCCCGAAGAGCGCGAAGCCAGAATGTGCAAGCAGCCAATGACGGCGCACCAGCGCCTGAGGTAATGCCGCCGCCAAGCGTGGAACCAAGTCAGCGCGGGCGGCAATTTTTTAAAAAGACAGTAAAGGCAAGTCAGCACGGTGGCTGACACAAGACTAAACAGAATGGAAAGAGAGTGTAAAAATACAATTCTGTGAAATACTCACCTGTAGAATTGATATTATTTGTATACAGTACGTCCTGCTCCAGATATAGTACTTACACTTGGGTTATCCTCCGCCAGATGGCGTTGCACTGCAGAGACATGCAAAACAGGCTCCTCCCGGCCCCTCAAATACCCGGGGACCTCCCACAAATCCCCAGCATTGAAAAGCAGTGAACAAGAAGCCGGCAGAATTAACCACCAAAAACTGGTAACTATAACAATAGTAACAATCACCATACAGGGGATCCAGAAAAATGCAAAACCAGGGTGGGGTGGAGCAGGACGTACTGTATACAAATATCAATTCTACAGGTGAGTATTTCACAGAATTGTATTATTCTTAGTATACAGTACGTCCTGCTCCAGATATAGTACTTACACTTGGGACATCCAATAGCAGTGTCCATAAAGTAGGGTGGGATCCCCAACAAAAAGACAACAGCCGCCAGTTTAAAACCACTGGCACCGGCATAACCATGCGGCCAAGACAGCATGAGTTGAGGCCCTAACATCAACCTTGTAAAACTTTGAAAAGGTATGAACAAAAGGCCAAGTAGCGGCCTAGCAAACCAGTTCAACAGAAGCCTGGTGCTGAAAAGCCCAAGAGGCACCAAAGGCCCAAGCAAAATAAGGAATAAAGCGAAAGGGAAGATTCTTCCCCTTGGTGGAATAGGCCTGAGTAACAGCCTGACAATTCCAATTGTTAACAGTAGACTTGGCAGAAGCCAAAACCTTTTCCTAGGACCAGAAGGGACCATCCCATCCAAGTAATGACCAGGGCCAAAGCCGCCTAACTCCCGAAAGCAGACGAGATCGGGCACATTCAGGATGGAGTGGCCGTAGGCCCAAAGGAACATCAGTTCTCCTAAAGGACACAGTGACTACCAAGGAAAAAACTTCCAACACCTGTTCAAGGAATGTAGAACCCTCTCCTCAGCGTTGCTAGGAATAAGGCAGGAAGGAAGAATAATATCTTGAAACGATGAACATAAGACACCACCTTAGGCAGAAAGTCCGGCTTCAGGCGGAACCCCACCCATCCTGGTGTATATCAAGGAAAAGTGGGGCTAGATAGACAGAGCCACCCTCCAGACACACGTCTGACAGAACGACAAGCTGTAGAGCAAGAACAGCCGGGCAGCATCCTGAATAAGACCAAGGGAAAAAACCCCGCAAGGCAGACAGAATCAATACAAATCCCAACGGGGACCATAGAATTACATGTGGGACGCACATGAATACCCCCAGAAGGAAGTCTTGACCAAGGAAAGGGGGGGTTAGGAACCCCTATGATCGGGGCATCCACCATGGGGGGGTGGGATGACCAGCAATTAACCACCTCAGGGGGAAAAGGGTATTTCCTATCCCAGTCCCCTGGGACCCCCGGAAGTTTACTGGGGCATTCCCATTCCTTGAGCACACGTGGTGTCGCTGTATGGAAACACTCCCCTCTCGGCTTGGGAGCCTCACCAGGGAGAGAGATAGACAGAACCTTAAAGACCTTAATCAACAAATCGTCAGTATTACACTTGGCCCAGTATTCAGGTCCAGAATCGTCATGACTCTCATCAGATGAGCCTGAGTCAGAGAATAGCTCTCCTTCATCAGAAGGGGTATAGTCACACGGAGTAGTAAACTCCTCAGTTCCCATAGGAAAAACAGTCACATGAGGCGTCAAGTGCCGCTTCTTACCAGGGCCCTTGTGCTCTGACAAACTCGCAATAATCTGCTCAGCCGTAGGCAGTCTGGAAGACGCAACAGGCTGCAGATCCCCACTTGTATGCGACTCAGCAGAAGTGAGATTTAAGCATGGGGAAATAGGTGAATTGAAGCGAGGTGCAGCCACTGGCAGACCTGATTGCAGAGCCAGTGCTTGCACGGGACAGGGTCCGCAGACCCGTGCCTTGTCAGCATCAGCATGGGGTTGTCCACACGCTATACACAGCCGGTCTTGTCCCAGAGGGACCCCGGTCACATAATTCTGAGATGCCTCCATATGGTGATTATTTAGACACAATATGTCAGTAGGGATTTACACTATAAGCAGCCCTGGATGCCCCAAAGACCCGCTAGGGAAGTGGGAGAATTTTACAAGGCCCGCTATAAATAACACCGGGCCGGGAGAAGCCAATGGTGTTCACCAGTCTGAAAGACACAAGAGAAGAAATTGGTGTCAGAACCGAAAACACTATAATGAGACTAAGCCGCCCGAGTGGGCACTTACAGTACCACGGTAAGCAGGAGCGTCCCACGCGTTGCTCGCGAACAGAGAAAAATACCATTTTGTGAATACTCACCTGTAAAATGGGTATTATAAGTATGTCACACACCCCACTTCAAACATTAATAATTACACTAGGGTTAACGCACCGCTAGGTGGCAGTATTGCAGAGAATTCTCCAAAAACTTCAACAGGCCCCTCCCGGTCTATACATACCTGGTACCTCCCAAGAACCTCCCAGTATTAGAACAGCAGTAAGACAAGGTACCAGAACCAAACAATGTAACCCTCAACGTAAAGAAATAAACTTCACCAAATAAAGAGCCAGGATACCGAAAAGGGCGGGTGAAGTGGGGTGTGTGACATACTTATAATACCCATTTTACAGGTGAGTATTCACAAAATGGTATTATTCTAAGTATGTCACACACCCCACTTCAAACATTAATAATTACACTAGGGACATCCAACAGCAGTGTCCAGAAAAGGGTGGGTATCCGAACAGGCAATAACGCAGAAAAAAACTCAAACCACTGCAGCCTGCAAAACCTTGCGGCCAAAAACAGCATCCGCTGAGGCCCGCACATCAACCTTATAGAACTTAGAAAAAGTATGAACAGAAGACCAAGTTGCAGCCTTACACACTTGTTCAACCGAAGCCTGGTGCAGAAAAGCCCAGGACGCACCAACCGCACGAGTAGAGTGAGCAGTAACTCGGAAAGGAGGATCCTTCCCTTTAGCCGAATAAGCACCAACAATGGCCTGACGAATCCATTTACTAATGGAAGATTTGGCCGGAGCCAAACCCTTCCTAGGCCCACATGGCACAACGAAAAAGGCATCAGTCTTACGAAAAGAAGACGTAGCACGTAGATAGTACCTGACACAACGTACCACATCCAAGCAGTGCAAAGCACTCTCCTTGACATTCTTAGGCTTAGGACACAAGGAAGGAAGAACAATGTCCTGGTTAAGATGAAAAGCAGAGACCACCTTAGGGAGAAAGTCTGACTTGTATCGAAAAACCACTTTGTCCTGATGATCCTCAAAATAAGGAGCCTGAATAGACAAAGCTGCCAGCTCTGAAACACGCCAAACCGAAGTGATGGCCACCAGAAAGGCAACCTTCTGAGTAAGAATGGACAAAGCAACATCCCGCAAAGGCTCAAAAGGAGGAGCCTTAAGAGCAGAAAGAACCAAATTCAAATCCCACACTGGGAGCAAAGGCTTCCTAGGAGGCCGCACATGCGAAACCCCCTGGAAAAAAGTCTTGACCAAGGAATGACTAGCAAAAGATATCTGGAAAAAAATAGACAAAGCAGAAACCTGCCCCTTCAAGGTACTCAGCTGAAGACCGGAGTCCAGCCCTGACTGAAGAAACTCCAAAATCCTAGACACCGAAAAGACCCGGCAAGGCAAAGACCTAGCCTCACACCAATCAATATAAGACCTCCAATACCTGTAATAGATGGAAGAAGAAGATCTCTTCCTGGCACTAATAAGAGTCTGAATGACCGCATCCGAAAGACCCTCCTCCTTTAAGATGGAGGTTTCAGCAGCCAAGCCGTCAAAGCCAGCGTTTGTAAACTGGGGTAACATAGTTGACCCTGAGTGAGAAGATCTGGCCGAAGAGGCAGACCGAACTGATCTACGGCCAGACGAACGATGTCCGCGAACCACACCCGCCTTGGCCACCTTGGAGCCACGAGAATGGCGGGAACTCCCTCCAGAACCAACTTTCGCAGAACCCTGCCTAGCATGGGAATCGGAGGAAACAGATAAAGAAACCCCAGGTCCCTCCAGCTCAGGGTCATGGCATCCACCGCCAGAGCCAGAGGGTCCCGGGACAGGGACACAAAGGACGGAAGCTTGTGATTGTGACGAGAGGCAAACAGATCCACCTCCGGCGTCCCCCACCGGAGACAAAGTGACCGAAACACCTGGGGATGGAGAGACCACTCCCCCCGACGGGACGCACACCGGCTCAGAAAATCCGCCTCTGTGTTTTCCACTCCCGGAATGTAAACTGCCGAGATGCAAGGGACATGAGTCTCCGCCCAGACCAAAATCAGAGACACTTCCCTGTGGGCACCCAGACTGCGAGTCCCTCCTTGGTGATTGATGTGAGCAACCGCCGTCTGATTGTCTGAGCGAACCTGAACCGGCAGACCTTGTAAATGATGCGTCAAGCGAGACAGAACCAACCTGATGGCTCGCAATTCCAGAACATTGATGGGCAAGTGGGCCTCCTGAGGGTCCCACTGCCCCTGAAACCGAAGATCCTTCCAAAAACCTCCCCAGCCTGACAAACTGGCATCCGTGGTGACAGTTTCCCAAAGTGGAGTCAGAAACGACCTGCCCTTCAGAAGGTTGTCCGAGACCAACCACCACAGAAGGGACTGCCGAACCCGAGGGGACAACCGGAAGGACCGATCCAACGACCCCGGACACCGGTTCCAAGACGCCAAAAGATGAAGTTGAAGAGTCCTTGTATGAAACTGAGCAAAGGGAACTGCCTCGAACGAGGCCACCATCAACCCCACCAGTCTCATCCCCAGACGAATGGACGGATGAGGATGGGAGAGGAGCAGCTGGACCAATTCCTGAATCATCAGAACCTTGGCCTGAGGGAGAAACACTCTGTGCTGGCAGGAGTCCAACGACATCCCCAGAAAGGTCACCACCCTGGCCGGAACCAGCGAGGACTTGGGGTAATTGATCACCCAGCCAAACCTCTCCAACATAGACACCACCGTGCTGGTGTCCCCCTCTGCTTGACTGAAGGAAGGAGCCATGATGAGAAGATCGTCCAGGTAAGGCACAATGCGAATCCCCTGAGCTCTGAGCAGGGCCATCACCCCCGCCAACACCTTGGTGAACACTCTCGGAGCAGAGGTGAGGCCGAATGGAAGAGCCACAAACTGAAAATGCCGATCCTCCACCACGAAACGAAGGAACCGCTGATGAGCAGGAAAGATCGGCACGTGCAGGTACGCATCCTTGATGTCTATGGACGTCATAAAGTCCCCCTGCCGAAGCGAACCGATCGCAGACCGCAGGGTTTCCATGCGGAACTTCCGGGGACGAATAAACCTGTTGAGAAACTTCAAATCCAGAATAGGACGAAAGGACCCGTCCTTTTTGGGAACCGTGAAGAGATTGGAGTAAAACCCGCGCCCTACCTCCGAAGAAGGAACCGGGCAAATGACAGCTAAATCTAGAAGATTCCTTACTGCCGCCAGGAGCCCCTGCGCGGCCAAAGGATCCAAAGACACCCGAGACCTGAAGAACCTTGGAGGAGGACGGGACTCGAACTCCAACTTGTAACCGGCCGAAACCACCTCCCGGATCCATCTGTCCGGGACCTCCTGGTCCCACACCCGGGAGAAAAGTTGCAACCGTCCCCCCACCCGAACGGGTGAGGGCGCCCCCTCATTGCTGAGCGGGCTTGGCAACCGGCTTGGGCTTGGCACCCCAGACGCGAGCGGGACGGCCACGGCCTCTGCCCCTATTCCAACTGGCGCCCCTGGGGGCCGAGGAGCCCGTACCCCTACCGGCTCCGACTCCCCGAAAGGACGGATTGAACGAGACCGTCCCCCGAAAGGAACGGCGAAATTTCTTGCGCTGAGGTAACTTACCTCCCTTGGCAACAGAATCCAGCCTCTCACCATAAGCCTGAACCGCCTACCCTTTGGTGGGGGATTGCGGTGGAGCAGCGCTCCTAAGCGTACCTTCACCCGACCAGCGCAGCCAAGGCTGGGAGCCATATTACTAGTGGAACGGGTGGGAATAGCCCCGCTCACCTGCGAGTAGAGAGCCATTTCTCGTCCTTCGCAGCCAGACTGCAGAGAAATTCTGGGGATTTGTGGGAGGTCCCCGGGTATTTGAGGGGCCGGGAGGAGCCCATTTTCGATGTCTCTGCAGTCCAGCGCCATCTGGCGGAGTATATCCCAGCTGTAAGTATTAGATTTGGAGCAAGACGTACTGTATACTAAGAATACACTCAGAAGCCCATTTCACTTACCTTGTCCTGGAGCCCTTGCCATGTCTCTGCGCTGCCCCCGCATCCCAGCTCACCTCTAGCTGTGAACGCACCCACGACTGACTTTTCTGAATGGACGGCTAAGGGGTGAGCGTGGGATGCGACCGGCAGCGCACTCGGCTCCCTATGGCTGCTCAGCCAATCAGCGTGCTCATTCGAGTCTGCACCATGGAAGCAACAGGAAGGTGAGTGAATACGGCAATATACACAGCAGGGCATCCCAATTTGGGATTCCCCCACTGAGAGGAACAACACACCAAAAAGTGAAAATCGGGTGTGTTGTTCCTCTTTAACATATATGTAAGCACTGAAATAAAGTGTGAACACAATGCACATTTTTAAGGGAAGTCTAATGACTCAGGGCCATAGAGTGTTTATTAAGAAGTCTGTGTTGGGCCATTACATGCAGGAAAATCTATCCTTGACACATGACTGGGTAAATAGAGGGGTGGGGGTTGAGCCCTGACCACAAACTAGCTGAAGTCTCTCGATAACTCCATGTATAAAAAAACCTAGTGCTTTTTCAGTTCTACAGCCCACAGTCAAGTTCTTCCTTTTTTACAGTCTGTGAATCCTGAAAGGCAAAATAATTAGACTGGATGTTAAAGCTTGATTATTATACCATTTATATCTTTTGTAGGGTCCTCCTAACCGGACTGTTGCACAATATAAATGAAGCCACACACAGCTGTAAGCTTCTATTTTAGCTGTAAGAAGCCTAATCCTCATGACTGGCACAAACATTTTTCATTATGGCTTCTTCTGCTGATACTGAGCATTTAGCTTAGGGGCCCATTTCCATCAACAGCTAAATCAAATGTTTTCCGAGTGAGCAAACAAGTTTAAGACTTGTATGCGAGCAGACTTTTTGCATTTGGATGCAGTTTATTTGTCAGCTAATCGTGCATGCTCATGCTGGCTTTATAGTAGGTACTATGAGGGGGAGGTCAATTAAGCTTATTTTATATTTCAGGTCTTTTATTTTGGAATCTATGGCCTTTTTTATGTTGGAAAATTTAAGGCATCACATGATAACGGATTGCATAATGACTTTGAGTCATATTTTTGTAAGATTCTTGGCATGTATATAATGCTTGTACTAATCCAGATGGGGGGTTTCCACCCAGTGATTGTCCTCAAGGTCCTAGGAGGTAGCACTTAATAAGGCAGCAGACCAACCTGTAACCCACCCTGACCTGTGGCCATCTATGCTCCCAAATCTGATTTGTTTCCTAAACAGGAATTTATTCTTACAGAGTGCCGCAACCATGTGACCACGGAGGCCAATCGGACGCTTGATTACTATGTGGGACCAAAGAGAAGGGCAGGGTCTCTCCTTTTTGAAAAATGGGTGTTCTGGTTTAAGGTGGTACTTGAGATAATTAGAAAATGGTACTTAATGCTGTGCGCTCCATGTCCTGTTTGTGGTCAGTGTCATGCGACAAGCAAGAAATGTTATGCCGGCTAACACTAGAACAATGGATGGATTCTCATTCATCGCTCATCACATTTCCACTGAGCCATTCTTGTCTGACTGTGGTTGATATAGCGATTTTTAGTTCACAAATCAATTCCTAGGAATGAGTCATTACTGTAGTCACCAGTCAAATTACTGCATCATATTGGCAAGTGACCCACTAT
Organism: Gastrophryne carolinensis; assembly: GCA_027917425.1. Taxonomy (NCBI): domain Eukaryota; kingdom Metazoa; phylum Chordata; class Amphibia; order Anura; family Microhylidae; genus Gastrophryne; species Gastrophryne carolinensis. The sequence goes on from CM051236.1 coordinate 84,894,034, forward strand.
TAGGTAGTGTAGTGTAGTGTAGTGTGGATAGTTATTCATTTCATAAATAGGAGACTAGCTTGGCTCCTATTTACAGATCATAAAACCTGTTCTCTGCCCTGTGATCAGAAAGGAAAATCTTAGGCTACTTTTGTAGTGGTAAGCGCACAAATGCAGTGCAGCTCTGCAAACAACTGTGTGCTGTGCTGTCTTCAGTGCGGTGCAGTGCAGGGGCAGCACAACATACCACACCATTGTTTCCAATCCCCCAGTGATGAGGCAACGGCTTTTGTGGGGGACCAGTGGTGGAAGAGGCATCACTGTGGGTCCAGGCAGCGGAAAAGGAGGAGGAGGAGGTGGCGGGGACCAGGCAGCGGAAAAGGAGGAGGAGGAGGAGGTGGCGGGGACCAGGCAGCGGAAAAAGAGGAGGAGGAGGAGGTGGCGGGGACCAGGCAGCGGAAAAGGAGGAGGAGGAGGAGGTGGCGGGGACCAGGCAGCGGAAAAGGAGGAGGAGGAGGTGGCGGGGACCAGGCAGCGGAAAAGGAGGAGGAGGAGGTGGCGGGGACCAGGCAGCAAGAAAAGGAGGAGGAGGTGGTGGCGGGGACCAGGCAGCGGAAAAGGAGGAGGAAGAGGTGGCGGGGACCAGGCAGCAAGAAAAGGAGGAGGAGGAGGTGGCGGGGACCAGGCAGCGGAAAAGGAGGAGGTGGTGGCGGGGACCAGGCAGCGGAAAAGGAGGAGGAGGAGGTGGCGGGGACCAGGCAGCAAGAAAAGGAGGAGGAGGTGGCGGGGACCAGGCAGCGGAAAACGAGGAGGAGGCAGCGGGGACCAGGCAGCGAGAAAAGGAGGAGGAGGGGGCTGGGACCAGGCAGCGGAAAAGGAGGAGGAGATGGCGGGGACCAGGCAGCGGAAAAGGAGGAGGAGGTGGCGGGGACCAGGCAGCAAGAAAAGGAGGAGGAGGTGGCGGGGACCAGGCAGCGAGAAAAGGAGGAGGAGGTGGCGGGGACCAGGCAGCAAGAAAAGGAGGAGGAGGTGGCGGGGACCAGGCAGCAGAAAAGGAGGAGGAGGTGGCGGGGACCAGGCAGCAGAAAAGGAGGAGGAGGTGGCGGGGACCAGGCAGCAGAAAAGGAGGAGGAGGTGGTGGGGACCAGGCAGCAAGAAAAGGAGGAGGAGGTGGCGGGGACCAGGCAGCGGAAAACGAGGAGGCGGCGGGGACCAGGCAGTGGAAAAGGAGGAGGAGGAGGTGGTGGGGACCAGGCAGTGGAAAAGGAGGAGGAGGAGGAGGTGGCGGGGACCAGGCAGTGGAAAAGGAGGAGGAGGAGGTGGCGGGGACCAGGCAGCGAGAAAATACCATTTTGTGATTACTCACCTGTAAAATGGGTATTATAAGTATGTCACACACCCCGCTTCAGATAGTCATTACACTTGGGTTATACCGACCTGTAGAGGGCGATCTTGCAGAGATGTCATGAAAAAAAGGGAGCCCCCCTGGTACCTCCCACTCATTCCCCAGTATTAAGACAGCAGTAAAGGGACCAGGAAGAGCCAAAATAACCAGTAACAGTAAAAAAGGTTCACCATATAAAGGATCCAGAATAACAAAGGGTGGGGTGAAGCGGGGTGTGTGACATACTTATAATACCCATTTTACAGGTGAGTATTCACAAAATGGTATTATTCTAAGTATGTCACACACCCCGCTTCAGATAGTCATTACACTTGGGACATCCAATAGCAGTGTCCAAAGAGGGCGGGGATCCAAAACAAGGCAATAGTGCACCAACTTAAACCACTGCAGCTTGCAGAACTTTGCGGCCAAAAACAGCATCCGCTGAGGCCCGAACATCAACCTTGTAAAACTTTGTATGTAAAGGTATGAACGGAAGACCAAGTAGCGGCCTTGCAAACTTGCTCCACCGAGGCCTGGTGCTGAAAGGCCCAGGAAGCCCCAACAGCACAAGTAGAATGAGCAGTGATCTGGAAAGGGGGATCCTTCCCCTTGGCAGAGTAGGCCCTAATAACGGCCTGACGAATCCATTTACTAAAAGGTAGACTTGACGGGCACCAAACCCTTCTTGGGCCCGGAGGACACCACAAAAAAAGGCGTCCGTCTTCCGGAATGGTGAAGTAGCCACCAGATAGTACTTTACACATCTAACGACATCCAGAGAGTGCGAAGCCCTCTCCTTGTCATTGCTAGGTTTAGGACACAATGAAGGAAGCACAATGTCCTGATTGAGGTGAAAAGCAGAGACAACCTTTGGCAGGAAGTCTGGTTTACAGCGGAAAACCACCTTGTCCTGATGTCTCTCAAAGTAGGGGGCCCGAATAGACAGAGCCGCCAACTCAGAAACACGTCGAACAGAGGTGATAGCCACCAAAAAGGCAACTTTTAAGGTGAAAACGGATATTGCAGCATCCAGTACTGGTTCAAAAGGAGGACCCTGAAGGGCAGACAACACCAAATTTAAATCCCAAACAGGCAACATGGGTTTGCGAGGAGGGCGCACATGAGTGACCCCCTGAAAAAAAGGTCTTAACCAAAGGATGAAGAGCGAAAGATCTCTGAAAGGAAACCGCCAGAGCGGACACATTCCCCTTAAGAGTGCTAAGTTGAAAACCCATGTCCAGACCATGCTGAAGAAACTCCAAAACCCGAGGAATGGAAAACACCCGACAAGGAAAGGCCCTAGCCTCACCCAATCAATGTAGGTCCGCCAGGTCCTGTAATAGACATTAGAGGAAGAATTCTTCCTAGCCCCGACGAGAGTCTGGACAACGGCCTCAGACAAACCCCTTTCCTTTAACATGGGTTTCAGCAGCCACGCCGTCAAAGCCAACATTTGTAAATTGGGGTAACAAAGTTGACCTTGTGTGATCAGATCCAGAACCAGAGGCAGCGTGAATTGATCGACCGCCAGCCGGACGACGTCTACGAACCACACCTGTCTTGGCCACCTTGGGGCCACCAGGATTGCTGGCACCCCCTCTTGAGCCAGCTTGCCCACCATGGGAAAGGGAGGAAACAGATACAGGAGACCGAGCTCCCGCCAGGACAGAGACATGGCAACCACTGCCATAGCCAGAGGGTCCTTGGACAGAGACACAAAGGCTGGGAGCTTGTGATTGTGAGGAGAGGCAAACAGATCCACCTCCGGCCTCCTCCACCTGCGACAGAGGGATAAAAATACCTTGTTGCTGAGGGACCATTCCCCACGGCGAGAGGTCCCCCTGCTCAGGGAGTCCGCTTCCAGGCTCTCCACCCCTGGAATGTAGACTGCCGAGATGCACGGAACAATGCTCTCGGCCCAAGCAAGAATCAGAGACACTTCCCGGAGGGCACTCCTGCTGCGAGTCCCTCCTTGGTGATTGATGTAAGCGGCAGCTGTCAGATTGTTGGAGCAAACCTGAACTGGTAAGCCCTGAAGGTGATGTGTCAGGTGCGACAGCTCCAGAATGTTGATGGGGGCGGGTGGCTCCTGAGGGCCCCACAGCCCCAGGGATTGGAGGGTTCTCCAGTAGCCCCCCCCTCCCCCCAAGAACAAAGGACTGATCCAAAGACAGGGAACACTTGTCCCAGGCCAATAGGAGATGGAGCTGCAGAAGCCTCATGTGAAATTGAGCCAAAAGGCACTGCCTAGAAACAGGCCACCATCAGTCCCACCAGTCTCATCCCTTGCCGGATGGACAAATGAGGGATTGTCAGGATCATACAAATCAGCGCTAGGAGAACATCCACCATCTGCTGAGGCAAGAAAATCCTAGCCTGAATGGTATCCAGCGTCATGCGCAGGAAGGAAGCCACCCGTGACAGGGAGAGTGAGGACTTGGGGTAATTGATCACCCACCCGAACCCTTCAGTGTTGCCACCACCGTCCAGCTCCACCTGATGGAGCGAGGGAGACGTAACGAACAGGCAGTTGATCACCCACTCCAGATAAGGGAGAATGCGAAAGCCCTGGGTTCTTAGAAGAGTCATTACACCCGCCAGCACCTTGGGGAACACCATGTGTGTGCACAGGTGAGTCCGAACGGGAGAGTCACAAATTGGTAGTGCTGCTCCCCTACCGCAAGCCTGGGGAACCGCTGGTGTCCTGGAATGACCGGCACATGAAGGTAAGAGTCTTCGATATCTATAGGTGTCATGGATTCCCCCAGGCATAGGAAACTTGACAGCGGAGCGCAGCGTCTCCATGCAAAACCGTTTAGTGCAGATGAACCGGTTAAGGAAATTCAAACCAGAAGTGCCTTTGATGGAGCTCTCTCTTTTGGGGAACCGCAAAGAGACTGGAATAGCAGACACTGACCTCTCTCCCTGGTGGGAACCTGACAAACGACCTCCATGGCCAGATGGCCTGGCACCGCCGTCAACAGGCCCTAAACTGCCCAGGGACCCGAAGAAGTCCATGATGAGAATCTGGGAGGAGGAGTGAAGAGCAGCAGCCGTCCCCCACCAGAGGGGAGAAGGCACCCCCTCAATGCTGAGCGGGCTAGCAGAGGATTTAGTCCTGGCACCCCAGAAAGATCCAAGTCGGGCCTCGGCCCCGGGATCTCCACTTGTCCCGCGAGGGTACCCCCCTGCCTGACCCAGGCTCATGAAAGAGGTAGTGAAGGACCCTGACCCCCGAAAGGGTCGTGGCTGCTATGTGATGTCGTAACTTACCACCTTTAGCCAAAGCTCCACCATCACAAACAGGCTCAACCCAACATGGGGAAGCCCCTAGACCGCCTTCCTGACAGCCTTGTCAGCCGCCGACCAGCGCCACAAGACCGGGCGACTGGATTAGACTATCCAGCCGAGGTCAACAATACCTCTTAGGAGATAAATAGCTCACATAGCGACAAGCTCTAAAACCAGCACCAGAAGGATCCAAGGGGAGCCTAAAGCCGACCCCTAAATAAGGTCCTAAAAGCCGTGGCCGTAATAGCGGAGACCACCACCGGGCCACACAGACAAGGGCATGGGAGGCCCCGTTAGTCGATACGTCAGTCCTCACTATCCATCAAGCAATGGAATGAGGGAACACACCACAGATGCAATACACAGCCCCCGGATAGGGGCATCCACCTAATGGGATAATTGACCAATACGCGGGGAAGGGAATACCTCCTATCCCACCCCTTAGGTCAAGCGTCGGTTCTGGTAATGCCAACAGTGGATTTGCAGTACCCAAAAATTCTTTCCCCTGCTGCATAGGAGTCACCACGAGGAGAAAAAAGGGGGGCCCGTACTACTACAGTAAGGGGTATAGGGGGACGTCAGCATCCCACAGCTCTGAGGCGGCATCAGTGCCATGGCAGGCTGATCATCAGAGGGACATAATCTGAATAATATCCCTTTACACAAGGGGTGTACAGTAATAGAATAATATTAATCATGATGTTAATGCACAGGCCAGCGCAAAGAGCGCCGTGTGCCGACATTCAGCTGGAGCCTTCCGGCTGCAAGGCTAGCAATCAAAATCAGTGTTGTCTAGTCTATCACAACCATCAAACGCGACTCCCCGCTAGTGTTAAGGACACTAGGGGTCATACCCAGGTGCGCGGGTGTGGGTGGTGAGACCAGCCAAACTGATCCGGGGGCACGGGCCCAGATGGCCACACCAGCACCTGCTGCACACAAGATACACAATCTAGCACAATAATGCCCACAAGGGATGCCCCGCATACCACACACAGCCGGGGATGCCCCGAGGGGACCCAGAGCACAGCATCCTGGGAAGCCTCCATAAGGTGATTTTTGGTAGCCGCAATGACCCATGGGAATTACGCTGTTAAGCTACCCGGGATGCCCCTTAAATGTCCGTCAGTGAGAGGATTTTTATATATATATATAGGTAATTTATGAGAGGGCAATATGCCCCTTTAAAATGAGGGAAAAGGCCACAGGACCCGGGGAAGCGCTAAATTGAAAATCCCCCGGAAGACACAATAACCATCACCCGCATAACATATATAAAATACATGCAAATGAAGACAGTAAACAGCCCGGCAGGGGGCACTCACCCACGCTATGGGTGACAAGATGGCGACCAGAGGGGGTAGATGAAGTGAGAGAGCGAAGGGGGCGGACCGTCTGCACAGCACCAAGCCCCGCCCCCTCCAAGCACGGGGAAACTTACAAGCGGTCGAGCTCCCCATCCAATGCGGGAGCCTGCCTGGTCTACAATACTAAGCCAAAGGGACGGGGCGCCAGAGTAGCGTGCCGAGCGCTAGGCCACGCCCCCTATCAACGCTGGGATTAATAGATGCTGCTCCCTGGCGCCATTACACTTCTTCTCACCCCATAGTTAATGTACCTGTGTAAACAGGATCGCCATGACAGGCAGGTAATTGATAGCTGTTCATATACAGCAGCTAATAATAATAGAGACAGGAACACCTCTGAGGGAAGAAACATGGTGCCGCATGGCAGCTCTAGGGACCGCAAAAAGGCCCCCACGTCAAGCGGGAGCCAGCCTCAGTGAACAAAGACAAGAGAGAGCGAAGGAAGCGGGCAGCGCGCTGAGCGCTAGGCCACGCCCCCTCCCTCAGAGCATACAACCAGCCAAGCTCCCTGCCATGCGGGAGTCGGCTGTGAGGTGACCGGCCCGCCGCAAAGGAAGGCACGCGCGCTGAAGAGAAAAAAAAAAAAAACAATGAGCAGCAGTGGACGGCGCCAGCGCATAGTGAAAACACATATATATAATAATATTATATAATATATAGATATATTACACACCGCCCCCCCCCCCCCACACTAACCGGGAACAGGGAGAAAGGGGGGAAAGCCGATAGCTACATTTAGGTTATGTAGTGAGAGCTTTAAAACGGACAGGGCATCCTAAATCAGGATCACTAACCTGACAACTGCCTACCCCTTGGTATGGGGTCTCACGGTGGAGCGTAGCTCCTAAGCACCATAGGGTGCCGTCTACCATTTTCCGAACCAGCAGCCTGTGCTGGGAGGCAAAGCAAAATCAGTTAAAAGGGATCCGGACAGAAACAGACTCAATAGAGGGGCCGGGAGTCCCCCGGCTACCTGCAAGGAGGAGACATCCATCTTCTGACTTGCTCGCTGTCTGCAGAGATGAAAGACTGGGGAATGAGTGGGAGGTCCCAGGTATTTATGGACCGGGAGGGGCTCCCTTTTTTTCATGACATCTCTGCAAGATCGCCCTCTACAGGTCGGTATAACCCAAGTGTAATGACTATCTGAAGCGGGGTGTGTGACATACTTAGAATAAGGAGGAGGAGGAGGAGGAGGAGGAGGAGGTGGCGGGGACCAGGCAGCGAGAAAAGGAGGAGGAGGTGGCGGGGACCAGGCAGTGAGAAAAGGAGGAGGAGGAGGTGGCGGGGACCAGGCAGCAAAAAAAGGAGGCGGAGGAGGTGGCGGGGACCAGGCAGCAAGAAAAGGAGGAGGTGGTGGTGGTGGCGGGGACTAGGCAGCGAGAAAAGGAGGAGGAGGTGCCAGGGACAAGGCAGTGGAAAAGAAGGAGGAGGTGGCGGGAACCAGGCAGCGGAAAAGGAGGAGGAGGTGGTGTAGACCAGGCAGCGGAAAAGGAGGAGGAGGTGGCAGGGACAAGGCAGCAGAAAAGGAGGAGGAGGTGGCGGGAACCAGGCAGCGGAAAAGGAGGAGGAGGTAGTGTAGACCAGGCAGCGGAAAAGGAGGAGGAGGTGGCAGGGACAAGGCAGCAGAAAAGGAGGAGGAGGTGGCAGGGACATGGCAGCAGAAAAGGAGGAGGAGGGAACCAGGCAGCGGAAAAGGAGGAGGAGGTGGCAGGGACAAGGCAGCGGAAAAGGAGGAGGTGGCGGGAACCAGGCAGCGGAAAAGGAGGTGGTGGGGACCAGGCAGCGGAAAAGGAGGAGGAGGAGGTGGCGGGGACCAGGCAGCATAAAAGGAGGAGGTGACGGGAACCAGGCAGTGGTAAAGGAGGTGACAAGGCAGCGGAAAAGAAGGAGGTGGACCAGGCAGCGGAAAAGGAGGAGGTGGTAGGGACTAGGCAGCGGGAAAGAAGGAGGCGGTGGTGGTGACCAGGCAGCGGAAAAGGAGGTGGCGGTGACCAGGCAGCGGAGAAGGAGGTGTCAGGGACCAGGCAGCGGAGAAGAGGAGGAGGTGACAGGGACAGGGCAGTGGAGGAGAAGGTGGCAAGGACCAGGCAGTGGAGGAGGAGGTGACAGGGACCAGGCCGTGGAGGAGGTGACAGGGACCAGGCAGTGGAGGAGGCGGCAGCGAAGGAACCAGGCATCGGAAGAGGCAGCGACGGGGGACCAGGCATCGGAGGAGGCAGCAAGGGAACCAGGCACCGGAGGAGGCAGCAAGGGAACCAGGCACCGGAGGAGGCAGTGACGCTGGACCAAGCAGCAGAGGAGGAGACGGCAAGGGAAGAGGTGGATGTGGGGGACCAGCGGCTATGGATAGGGACGTGGTGGGGAGCACGGCCCTTTCACCACACTGCACTGCACCGCAGATAAAGCACAATACATGTACTTTACCTGCAGTGCCCAGACTTCTATGGGGCTGCATTGCAGTTGCGCTGCAAGCAGCGTTTTGCAAACCACAGTGCCCTGATGTGAATGGGCCCATTTATTTTAATGGGCCGTGTTATGTTGTCGATTGTGACATGTTGGAGTATTTCTACGCAAATGCCTAGGTGTGAAAGGATCTAAACATTCTGTGAGATACAGTAGTTGATGAAAAGGCTATATATATCATACATACATACATACACACACATATACATACTCTTTACATATTCTTAAAAGGGAAGGCTTTTGTAGAGACCATAAAATACTAGGCAGTGTGGCTGAAGCGCAGAGTGAAGTCAGCAGCAGGCGGCGTTTTGGGGAGTATAAACTAGTTCTGACAATCATAGAACCGTAGTTTAGGGTGTGACATAGGTTGACTGGCAATGTTTAGGGGCAAGGGGCTCTGTACAGGTCATAAAATGTAAGCCTCTACGCTCCGCAATCACCTGACCCATCCTTGGAAGCAATGTAGGATCGCGAGGCGCTAGACCATCGACCATCTTTTGTCCAACATATATGGTCAGGCGGGTTTGAGGCACATGGTTGTTTGGGGTATGAAACTTCTTTGATCCTTGTTTTGCACTTCGTCATTTATTCAAGATTTTTTTTGTAGTATACGGTAATATAGGTCACTAATATTTATTTATTGGTCATTATATAATATACATATATTCTAGTAAGGTATTTATTTATTTCCTTAATTCATCCTGCTTCACATGTGATTTACAGTAGCATTTTATGCTTTGCATTGGGCCCCATTCACTCTCAAGTGTACATGGTTTTTAGGTGTTTGAAATCTATATTAATAAGCACAATTCTATTTTATTTATATCTGGTATTTATTAGGCTCCTTTATCCAGGCCTTTATGCTTAGGGGTTTTCTCACATCTGAACCCCCGACTGTTGCCAGAGACCTCAGTAAAATGAAAGCTTACAGCTCTAAATGTGTGGACCAGAGGATCTATAAGCAAATTAGAAAACCTGACAAAATGTTTATGTCACCAGAGATCAGATCATTAGTAATGATGTCATTGATACCAAACACAAAAAACAGTAGTCACTTAAGGTTTTGTAGCTGGAGGTTCAACCACATTCAGTCCCCTATATCTAGAATGAAAACATACAAGTTAAGATGACCAAAAAATGTAGCATATGGAAATACATAAATAAACCTTCCCAGCATATATGTCACCACCACACAGACTATTGGGAATTTAAAGGGACTGTCCAGGCTAAAACAAGAAAAAAAGGAATACTTATCTCTTCTGCCCAGCAGCCGCTTCATCCAGGTCCATTCTTCAGAAACACATGGGGTGGCCGTTCACACGGAAAATGGTGAACATGGCCCTGGGCCCTGTGTCAGTCGCAGTAACATGGCAAACTCTGGGCTGGCCACGCACTGACTGCCTTCCTGCCCGCATTTCACAGTAAATAAAACATTAAAATAAGAAATCTTACCTTTCAGATCGAGCCCCCGGAGAACTCAAACCCCGTGATTAGCTGCCGTGGTCATGTGGTAGCCGGCAGCCTTCACTGTGTATCCTAGTGCTGGCAACCTTGTGACCGCGGTGGCCAATCATGGGGCTCGATCTGAAAGGTAAGATTTTTTTTTTTTTTTACTGTCAAATGCGGGCGGCCAGCCCTGGTAAAATACTGCCGTAAACAATGCCCCGTGCATGCACCATGGGATCGCCTGCAAAGTGAGTATACGGGGCGAGCTGGAAGCCACGTTGCTGCGGCTAATACCGTTTACTTGATATTATTAGGTACGAGAAGCGTGTCACCACCTTATGGTCTGGCGGGTTTGAGGCACATGGTTGTTTGGGTATGATACTTATTTTGTAGTATACGGTAATATATGTCACGAATATTTATTTATTGGTCATTATTTAATATACATATATTCTAGTAAGTTATTTATTCCCTTAATTCCGCTTCACATGTGATTTATAGTAGCATTTTATGCTTTGCATTGGGCCCCATTCACTCTCAAGTGTTCCGTGTACACTGTTTTTAAGTGTTTGAAATCTATATTAAATTTTTAATGGTTTCTTTTACTGTCAAATACCGAAGGGCAGCGGCCAGCCCTGGAGTCTAAAATGGTGCCAGAAACAATGCCCTGTGCATGCACCATGGGGTCGACTGTAAGGCGAGTATACCGGGCGAGCTGGAAGCCGCTCTGCTGCTAATATAGTTTACTTGATATTAGTAGGTACGGAAGGCGTGTCACCACCTAAACCAGTCATGTGACCATACCAGGAACTAAAAATGGCATCATCCTTTGGAAAACAAGTTTGTTTCACCATTTGATAATGTAGCCAAAATTGCCTCCAGCACCAGAAATGGCACCTACTTGTATTTGACAGTGTGCACGGTCTCTGTGGCCACACTCCTGGCGATGTTCTTCCCAGCACACTCCAGGCCCAGCCAAACGGTTGCAAATCCTTCAGAATAAAACAGCGTCATTAACCCATTGCTGGAATCTGTGCACTTTAAATAAAATGCTTGATGTTGGAAATACCTTGAACACCACTGGCCGCCACCACCATAGCGCCATCCAGAGGAGATTTGCCATCTTTGTCTTTCTTCAGAGATTCCGGAATGAGTTTGCTGCCATGCTTCTTCACATGTGGCCCAAGTTCCTTCCCAACACAACTGGCAATGGCGCACACGCCATCCACTGAAGGACAAATACACTTATTAAAAACAATCACAGCTCCAGCACCACAGGGTATCATATGGGGGGGGGGGGGGGGGGCTTTGTCACCCAATCATCACTAATGATCCTGCCTACGCTAAAGTTTAACCCTATCATCACTGTATAATATTCAGCAAAAATCCTGTACAGAAACTAGGGACTTGGTTTGCATACGATTGCAAACGCATGTATAAAACCCCACGCCACATCACGGCGCCCCTTTTTTGGTCAATATGGATCCCTCCCTGTGGAGTGTTCTAAAGGGAGGCTGGCAGCTTCCTAGGCGAGTGGCTCTGAAATATTTCATTGCATTGCATGTCCCAACTTTGAGCACTCGAAAATAGGAGTAGGGACCCCACCAAAAGGGGCGCCTTGACGTGGCATGGGGTTTAATACATGTAATTGAAATTGTGGTTGTCAAACTGTACCTAGCTCCTTATAGAGATGACCCGCTGTTTGTATCAACTAGGGACGCCTGTAAACTCACCTTTCCCCGTTGCAAGTGCACATGCACCGGCCACTCAGGCAATCATCGGCACTCCTTCCTTACAGATTTCCTTTGCCTCACTGACCTGCAGCAAGGAAATCTAAAAAGGGCGAGTGTCCCTGGCCGCATCCCCGCCTTTAACTATGTGTTCAGACGGACTGGCGCATGTGCGCGTCTAACTGGAGGTATGCTGGGGATGTGGCCACAGCACAGGTCTTGTGCAAGAGGTGAGTGTACTGGAAGATTTGGGGACTTTCCCACAGTAGACAATGTAGACCAACCAGCCCCCCAAGAATGTCAAAGACTTGAGGGGCTTTAGCATCATTTTTGGTAAACCCAGGAACCCCCCCCACCCCCTCGACAGTCTAACAGAGGGAAGCAAGGGGCTGAAATACTTACCAGTTCTACTGTTCTTTCTGCTCAGGACCCCATGCAGAGAAAAGCGGGGGATGGGCTTCTCTGCAGCCTTCTCTTTAGGACCAAAAATACAATTCTGTGAAATAACTGATATTATTTGTATACAGTACGTCCTGCTTCAGATATAGTACTTACACTTGGGTTATCCTCCGCCAGATGGCGCTGCACTGCAGAGACATGCAAAAACAGGCTCCTCCCGGCCCCTCAAATATCCGGGGACCTCCCACAAATCCCCAGCATTGAAAAGCAGTGAACAAGAAGCCGGGAGAATTTAATGTTAACTATAACAATGATAACAATCGCCATACAGGTGATCCAGAATAATGCAAAACCAGGGTGGGGTGGAGCAGGATGTACTGTATACAAATAATATCAATTCTACAGGTGAGTATTTCACAGAATTGTATTATTCTTAGTATACTGTACGTCCTGCTCCAGATATAGTACTTACACTTGGGACATCCAATAGCAGTGTCCATAAGGCAGGGTGGGATCCCCAACAAAAAAGGCAACGGCAGACAGTTGAAACCACTGTCACCTGCATAGCCTTGCGGCCAAGACAGCATGAGCTGAAGTCCCTAACAACAACCTTGTAAAATTTTGAAAAGGTATGAACAGAAGACCAAGTAGCGGCCTAGCAAACAAGTTCAACAGAAGCCTGGTGCTGAAAAGCCCAAGAGGCACCAAAGGCACGAGAAGAATAAGAAGTCAAGCGGGGGGGCGTGTCCTAGGCATGGTGGTGTGAGGCTGCATATCCCGGAGCTCCCGCACCTTTGCCCAATTTGAAGCAATCCAGCAGCAATCCCATCGCTTTAACTGGCCCAGAGACTATGGGCAGGAGGAAGACCACCCTGAGGAGGGGTAAGGGCGGCAGACAAGGCTCCCGATATCGCTATATCGGCGAACATTTGGACTTACCGTCGGCGGCCCAGGAAGAAAAGATGGCGGCTCGGGACGGGACGTCCTCGGAGGAGAGGGAGGCTGAGGTGGAGGTGATTGCTCCAGGTCGGTTGGAGCAGGATCATCGAGCGGCCGGAGGCGTTGCTGCAGTGCCCGGAGGAGAGACGCGGCGGGACGGCAGTGTGCTGAGTGCCGCGGGCAGCAGCCCACGTGCTGTGCTGGCGGCGGGCCAGGAGCAGGAGGAGAGAGGACAGCGAGCTGCGTGCCTGCCACAGACCGGCGCTTCATCTGGGGGCGGCCGGATGCCAGGCTCGTCATCAGACACTCGGGCGCCCGGATCGCCTGACGGAGACTGCGGGAGATGTCCCTCCAATCCAGAGGCGGTAGCGGTGACCGGCCCTGGAGGACTTAAGATGGCGGCTGGAGGTGAGCGTGGGGCGGGGGCAAGAGGGATCGTTGTGTGGCTGGAATTGCCCTCACCTGAAGTACTAAGGGGAATGAGAGACCCTGTGTCAGGGAAACGGGGGTCCGTGGGGGCAAACGCAGTGGAGTCATCAGTGCCCCCCCCAGGCTGCGAGTCCACGCCACAGCCGTGCCCAGACAAGTCCCAGAACAAAGATCCACCAGGGGGGCGGCGGGCGGCTCCCCCCCCCCCCACCCTGATCACTCTCACAACAGAAACCCTGCCAAATGCCCAGCCTGAGATCCCCAGACCACAAATGGAGGGTGCCATGGATGATGTGAGTCCCCAGCGCAGTCCCTCTTCGGGGAGGACACAAAAAACTGGCCTAGAACGCTTTGCATATTTGCCCAGGCAGGAAGGAGGGCAGAGCAATGTTCGCCCTGCTGCTGCCCAGCACAAGAGAGAAGCGGTCCCCCCTGCTGGCCTCCCGCAGCGACAGCCGAGACCCCGCCAACCAGTCCCTCTGGAACCGAGGGTGATTGTTAGCTCCCTGGGGATTGGCTCCCCCAGCCCTCCGGCATCTCCCTTGTTGCCATCTCCAGAGATCTCTTGGTCTGGGAACGGACCAAGCCCGACTGAGATGTCGCCGACGAGGCCGTGCTTCTCTCCAGAACAGGAGGCGGCCCCACAGGTCTCATGGGTGCCGCTAACGGGAGTGCAGGCCCTGGGATCACCCCCGGGGATGCCAAGCTCAGTGAATGCATATATACCTGCGCCCTCTCGACAGACGAATATCCATTTGGAAACTATCTCTTTACTGCGGGGCCTCCCATCTAAAGCAGACATTGAGGCCTTAATAGCGAAATATGAAGAGGCCCACAGACGCGAGTTGGGCGAAGTCAAGAATCATATACGGGCGGTTGAAGACAGAGTGACTGGCCTTGAAGCTGAAACGCCCTCAGTGTTGAGTCGTCTGCAACAACTTGAAGCGCGTTGTGATATGCAAGAAACGTTGCTACAAGCTCAGATGCTCCACATAGATGACATTGAAAACAGGAGTCGCAGAAATAATCTGCGCCTTCGGGGCATCCCGGAGGCATCCATGGGGGAGGACCTCACTCACATCACGACAGTCATCCTCAACACGGTGCTGGAGAGGGCCCCGACTACCCCGATCGAACTGGACAGGGTTCACAGAGCCCTGGGCCCGCCTAGCACAGACCCCTTGAGGCCGCGAGATGTGGTTTGCAGAGTTCACAAGTACACTTTGAAGGAAGAGATCACTCGCAAGGCCTGGAGTAAGGGCAGCGTGGACTTTGATGGGGCCAGTGTTCAGATTCTTCAAGACCTGTCAAGAAGAACCCTACTGATGAGAAGAACACTGAGACCGCTTCTGGAAGTCATCACGAGCAGAGGGGCGTCTTACAGATGGGGCTATCCCTTTCATCTAGTCATTCGGAAAGAAAGAGACACTTTCCTGCTCAGAACGCCGAGAGACCTCCCTGATTTGTTCTCCTTCCTGGGCTGTGAACCGGTGGAGGTGCCAGACTGGTTGGCGGCGAAATTGGCGCCTACACCACTGCCCCGGAATGCTGCGCGAAGGGCTCCTATCAGTTCGAGAGGTCGCGGAAGACAGCGTCGTGGCCGGCGACAGGGCAGGCCGTATGATGTAGAAACTTGAGTTATTGACCCTCTTTTCTCATTTTTATTGTCTTGCATTGTTGCCGCCCTCCTCGCTGGGGGGAGCGTCCTTGGCATCCTTCTTATATGCTTGCTGACGGGCCTGCTGGGACGTTGAGCGAGCTGTGAGACGCCTACGCCTAATCCGTCGACTGCCGGGGATGCTCTTCCCGCGAGCTGGGGGGCTCTACCTGAGGAATGACACTTGCTTATCTGTTGCGACCAAATGTTATTGCTATCTTTTTGATGCTCCTGGCTGCATTGCCTACACAAACTGGATTTGCTGCTATTCAACGGCAGGGCTGGTCGTCTAGGCAATCTAGCCTAATCACAGGGCCTGGTGCGGGGGAGGGAGGTCCCAGTTGCTTCTCCACGTCGACGGGCACTCTTCCCCCCGATAGGGCCGACTCGAGGTTCCTTAGGACCCGACGAGTTTTGTTTTTTCTCCGTATAGGACTGTTAGAGATTATCTATATTGATTGTAATAGGGTTTCGTTTTTTTTTTTTTGTTGTTCCCTTTCTGGATTTTGCGTTTATTGTTGTCTGTACCCTCCCTCTCCCCACATTCCCTCCCCCCTAATTCCTAAGGGTAAAGCTAGACCCCTACGGGCATAGGACACCACTAACCTACGAAGCGTTCGTTGTCGGGCTTTCTGAAGAAAGATCTGCCATGGCGGGAATCACAATTGTTTCCCTGAATACTAAAGGCATGAATACCCCTGAAAAGAGATCGCTGGTTCTGAGAAACTTGAAAGGCCTTAAGGCTCAGATAGGGTTCTTACAGGAGACGCACTTCAGGGCCTCCAACCCACCTACCCTGGGGGATAGAGTCTTCCCTAGGGCGTATCATAGCTACTCGCCTGACTCTAGGTCCCGTGGGGTTAGCATAGTGATCTCAAAAACATTAGCATGGGAACTTGTAGATTATAAGGCAGATGAGGAGGGTAGATGGCTGATGGTGAAGGGGAAGATCAAAGCTAAATTGTATACCCTGGCTAATATCTACGCACCAAACACGAGCCAAATCCCCTTTATAACAGGTGTCCTGGAGGCCCTTGAGGATTTCCGGGCCGGGGAATTGATTTTAGGTGGGGACTTTAATGTAGCCTTAGATCCACTACTAGACACCTCCAGGGGGGGACCCCACTCTGCCTATGCCAAATTAAAACACCTGAAGAAAACCCTAACTTTATTTCAACTGGTAGACCCCTGGAGAATCCAGCATCCGAACACGAGGGACTACACCTTTTTCTCACACCCACACTCTTCCTATTCCAGGATTGATCTGTTCTTAGTACCACACTCCCAACTGGCGAGAGTGATTAACACCACCATTGGTCACATCACACTATCTGACCATGCACCTATCTCCATCACGATTGAGGACCCCTTTCCTGTGCCCAAATCCTGGTCTTGGAAACTGAATGGTTCACTTCTGGAGAACCAGACTGTGTTGGAAGTAGTTCAAAGAGACCTTAAACATTACTTTGAGATAAACTCTGGCCCGGAGATTTCCCCTGGGACGGTCTGGGAGGCACACAAGTGCGTCATTAGGGGTTCGTTAATCAGTCAGGGGGCACGGGTTAAAAAGGAGAAAACGGAATGCATGCTGAAGCTCCTCAAAGAGATAGGGAGACTTGAAGCGTCGCATAAGAAGTCACTGTCGGTCGCACTCCTGCCGACGCTTACTGAGCTGCGAGAAAAGTTAAAATCAGTTTGCTGTGACAAGCTGAAGGCTCAGGCGGCCAGATGCCGGCAGGCTTTCTACGAGTCAGGAGAAAAGTGCAGAAAGATGCTGGCTAGGGCCTTGAGAATAGAAAGGGCAAGAACTTTTGTGCCCAGAGTGGTGGACTCCCGGGGGAAGATGGTGCATCGATTCGAGGAAATCGCGGAAGCATTTCGCAAGTTCTATGGGGATCTCTATAACTTGCCACGTTCCCAGGAAGGTGACCTGGGTCAGAAATGCGCTCAATATATCGCGAACTCGGGCATGCCCAGACTCTCCGGGGAGGCTGTCTCAGAAATGGAAGGTCCAATATCAATGTTGGAGTTGCAGGCCGCCGTGTCTGAGGCGACTTCGGGAAAAGCGCCGGGCCCTGATGGGCTACATATCCAATACTACAAAAAATTGTTTCCCATCCTGGCCCCTAAGCTCCTCTCTATGATGAACTCCATCCTGGAGGGAGCTCCCCTCCCAAGTGATACATTACGGGCACACATAGCAGTGATCCCGAAAGAGGGAAAAGACCCCACCCTATGTGCGAGTTACAGGCCGATCTCGTTACTTAATACAGATGTTAAATTATTTGCAAAGATTCTGGCGTCGCGGATTGCTCCGCACCTGCACTCAGTGATATCCCCAGATCAGGTGGGCTTCATGCCTCTCAGAGAGGCCAGAGATAATACCACCAAGGTCTTGAACCTGATTCATCTGGCACAGAGGAAGCGCGTGCCCGCCCTGTTGCTCTCCACCGACGCCGAGAAAGCATTTGACAGAGTGAATTGGCACTTCATGAGGGCGGTGCTTAGACATGTTGGCCTAGGCCCGAACATGCTGCACTGGATTGAGAGTCTATACGGCTCCCCCTCGGCGTCGGTGAGAGTAAACGGTTTCACGTCAGGTTCCTTTGGAATCTCAAATGGGACAAGGCAGGGCTGTCCTCTGTCGCCGTTGATCTTTATATTGGCTTTGGAGCCCTTTCTGTGTAAGGTGCGCGGCAATCCGGATGTTAAGGGGCTGGGAAGCACCTCGGGGCATTACAAGGTGGCGGCGTATGCTGATGATTTAATCTTTTTCTTGACAGGCCCCGAGATTACGCTGCCTAATCTCATGCAGGAACTTAGGGAATACGGGGATCTTTCGGGCTATAAGATCAATCTGCAGAAATCAGAGGCTCTTAACATTAATATCCCTACACATAGATTCGAGACGATCAAAAATGCCTTCCCACTCCGCTGGGCCAAGGAGAGCGTCAAATATTTGGGAACGAATATCAGTGGAGATCTCTCCAAGATATATGCGCTCAACTTTCCCCCACTGCTGAGAGGCTTCGAGACAGAAACAGCCAGGTGGAGTAAGGGGAAGCTCTCGTGGTTCGGGAGGTGCAGCGCTGTCAAGATGACCCTACTTCCCCGACTACTCTATCTCCTGCAAGCCCTCCCGGTTGCTATCCCACGCTCTTACTTTCAAAGAGTCCGCTCGATCTTTACCAACTTTATCTGGGCGGGGAGGAAACCGAGACTAGGGAGGGGGATCTTAACTAGGATGAAGGAGCGGGGAGGAGTGGGTTTACCAGATCCTATGATGTATCAGTCGGCAGCTCACCTCTGCAGGGTGGTTGACTGGTGTATCCATGGGCAACATAAGCAGTGGGTGGGTCTTGAGCAAAGTTTTTTAGAGGTGCCGATCCAGGGGACACCATGGCTAGCGGAGGGGGGTGACAGGGTGGGAAGACAGCACCCTACCATAGGTCCCACACTGGGGATATGCCAGACTGTGTTTCAGCGCCAGGGGATATCCCCCTCTCCCTCCCCAATGTACCCGGTCCTAGGCAACCCACGCTTTGCCCCAGGGTGCGAGGGACATAAAGCAAAGACCTGGATCAACTCCAAAGTATACAGGGTCGGACACTTCCGCACGGGAGGGGACTGGATGAACCCTAACGATATAGCGCAAAGACTGGGGATCCCTAGCTGGTCATCCTGGCAGTGTATGCAACTCAGGCACTTTTTGGCGTCCCTGCAGGAGTACAGTGCGGGTAGACCTGAGTTTACCATCTTTGAAGAACTGTGCCAGAGTACTGAGACGGAAAGGCATACGCTTTCAAGGATCTACAGACTATTGATTGATCCCCCTGACGCGGTTGACCCACCGTTCCTTGACAAATGGGAAAGAGACCTGGGTACGTCATGGTCCCCCAAGCAACGCCGCAGGGTAATGGAGCTGCAGCACAAGACCTCGATCTGTACCCGATACCAAGAGTGCGGGTACAAACTGCTTTCGAGATGGTATAGGGTTCCTACAGAGCTACATAGGTGGTTCCCAGCTGTCTCTCCAAATTGTTGGAGATGCGGTGAGGAAAGGGGAGACCTGCTGCATATCTTTTGGTCGTGTAGTAAACTGAAAGGCTATTGGGACTCGATACGGCAGGCTGCGGAGAAAGTGTCGGGGACCCCAGTCCCGGACGATCCTGCTCTTTGCCTTCTCCACATGTCGGAAATGCCCATGAAGCGGTATCGCAAGTCCGTGGTCCGTCATCTGCTTAATGCAGCTAAAGCAGGCATCCCCCAGATGTGGAAAAAGGAGGAGCCCCCCTCCATTGCAGGCTGGTGTCAGAGAGTCAATGACATAATGCGATTCGAGAACGTGGCGTCCTCGAGAGAGGGTACATATGAGAAATTTATGTCTACCTGGTACGATTGGATGGCCTTCACTGAGTCCCCAGAGGGCAAAGATCTGTTGAAAATGACATAACCCCGCTCCCCCATTATTGCCACCATGGCCCTTGCCCTTTCCCTTCCCTCCTTTCCCTCCCCCCTCTTTCCCTGTTTTTGTGTTGTTTGTGGGAGTCCTCTCTTAGAGTCTGCTGTTTCCTTGCTGTTACTCACCTAGTTTTAACGTAAGATGAGGTTTGAGTGTATATGTCGTTCATAATTAACCCTTTCATGAGACAAGAAACAATAACGAGACTGATTTCCTTTTTTCTTCACTTTATTATATCATTGTTATGGAGACGCGTGACATGTACTATATCTTATCAATTGTTGATCAGACCTATGTTAAAAGAGGTACTCTTTTGTTTATTGAAAAATTGAATAAATAAAGAATTATAAAAAAAAGAAGTCAAGCGAAAGGGAAGATTCTTCCCCTTAGTGGAATAGGCCTGAGTAACAGCCGACAATCCAATCGCTAACAGTAGATGTGGCAGAAGCCAAAAAACCTTTCCATGGACCAGAAGGAACCATCCCATCCAAGTAATGACCAGGTCAGAGCCGCCTAACCCCCCCAAGACCAAAAGAGATCGGGCACAATCAAGATGGAGTGGTCGTAGGCCCAAGGAGCATCAGTTCTCCTAAAGGACCCAGTGACTACCAAGGAAAAACTTCCAACACCAGTTCAAGGAATGCAGAACCCTTTCCTCAGCGTTGCTAGGAATAAGGCACGGAAGGAAGAACAATATCCTAAATCAATGACATAAGACACCACCTTAGGCACAAAAGTCCGGCTTAAAGCGGAACACCACCTTATCCTGGAGTATCTCAAGAATGGTGGCTAGATAGACAGAGCCACCCGCTCAGATGCACGTCTGACCGAAGTAACAGCCACCGGAAGGACAACCTTGAGGGTAAGAACAGCCAAACAGCATCCTGAATAGGTCCCAAGGGAACACCCCGCAAGGCAGACAGAATCAATTCAATCCCAGCAGGGACCATAGGATTCCAGGGGAGACGCACATGAGTAACCCCCTAAAGGAAAGTCTTAACCAAGGAAAACTGAGCAAAAGACTTCTAGAGGAAGGCGGACAGGGCAGAACCTGACCCCTCAGAGTACTGAGATGGAGAATCCACTCCGACTCATGCTGTAATAACTCTAGAACCCTGGGAACAGAGAACGCCCGGCAGGGAAGAGACCTAGACTCACACCAATCAATATGGAAACACCATACCCTATAATAGATGGGAGAAGAAGAAGAAACTCGCTCCTAGTCTTCCCATAGTCTCAATCACCGAGACAGATAAGCCTGTCTCCATCAAGATGGATGTTTCAGCAGTCAGGCCGTCTAGGCCAGAGTCTGTAGATTGGGGTGACTTAAAGGGGCCCTGAGTGAGCAAGGCTGGCACTCCAGGCAGAACGTACAGATCTACTGCCCTCAATACCATGTCTGCGAACCACGCTCTACTAGGCCACCCGGGGGCCACCAGAATCACTGGTGCCCCCTTCCAGAGCAAACGTGCTCAGACACCTGCCTAGCAGGGGAATGGAGAAAAGGCATAAAGAACAGAATGTCCAGCCATGACATTACCAAGGCATCATGTAAAAAGTGCTCCGAGCATACCGACAAGGATGGGATCCGAACTCATGCATGCAGAGCACAATGGATTCGCCGTCCATCATCTTAACCACACGGCCACCACCATGGCCAGAGGATCCGGGGACAGGGAAACAAGGACCGAGAGCTTGTGATACAAAAGATCCACAACTGGTTGGACCCCATAGTGACACAGGGATTAGCACATCCTGTCGCAGAGGGACCCCCACCGGAGCGAAAACCACTGATATACAGGAAACATTGTCCTCCACCCAGATTAGGATCATAGACACTTCCTGGAGGACCCTCCTGCTGCAGGTCCCTCTCAGATGATTAAAGTAGGCCACTGTCGCAAGGACCAAACTGAACGCTCACTGTTTCAAACATCAATAGGTGTATGGGCCCCACCTCCCCAAGAGCCGCAGGGAGTTTCAGAAGAAAACCCCCCCTTCAACCTGATAGATTGGCATCCATGGTGACCGTCTCCAGGAAGGGCAAGAAGGGAACTGCCCCCAGACAGGTTCCTTGAGTTCATCCACTCCAAGAGGGACCTCCTCACCAGGGGGGAAGGCACCCAGACCCTGCTCCAGGGATGCTGGATCCCCGACCTGTACTAACAATAGAAGTTGCAGAAGGGCCCAGGGGGAACTGAGCATAAGGGACCTCTTCCAAGCAAGCCACAAACGGGCCCACCAGCTGCATCCCTGCCTGGTAAAGGGACGGGGACAGCAATGAGGGACTGAGCCAATGCAACCAGATTGTCCACTCTATTGCTGAAGAAGGAAGGTTCTCGCCTGAACCGAATCCAGATTCATTCCTAGGAATGAGGTTACCAATCAAGGGGACAATGAGGGCATGGGGTGATTGAACACCCATCCAAATGACTCCCAGTGGACACAACCAGCCAAGAGACCAACTTAGCCTGACTTAGAGACTGGGAAGTGAAAAAGGACGTCCAGGTAGGTCATAGCGCGGACGCCCCTTGGTCTCATCAGCCCAGTCAGCACCTTGGTGGGCACTCTGGGGGCTGAAGAGAGGCCAGATAATAAGGCCACAAATTAGCAGTGTTGGACCTCCTTAACGAACCTGAAGAGCCTCGTTGTCCAGAGAACACAGGGAAGTGAACAGAAGCATCTTTTGGGCTCCACAGACGGGGAGAAGCCCCTTGAGCGCAAGGCGCTGATGGCCCAACCCAGAGTATCCATGCTGAACTGCTGTAACTGGTGAATTGCCGCAAACTTGGGTATCCAGGGTGGACCAGACTGACCCATCCTTTCGGGGGACTGTGGAAAAGGTTGGTGTAGCGGCCCCTGCCTCTGCCTGTTAGGGGCAATCTGCAAGTGACCCCAAGACCCCATAAGCCCTGCAAGGCCTGCACCAACACCTGAACAGAGGCAGGGACCAGGAGTACCCTGATAAACTTGGGGGAGGCCACGCAGCAGACTCTATCCTGTATCCAGAGGACACTACCTCCTGAATCCACCAGAATGAGGCGAGATGCCTCCTGAGAAGAGCAAGGTGCTGCAGC
The DNA here is from genome assembly GCA_027917425.1 of Gastrophryne carolinensis. NCBI lineage: Eukaryota > Metazoa > Chordata > Amphibia > Anura > Microhylidae > Gastrophryne > Gastrophryne carolinensis. Next base: position 84,916,660 of record CM051236.1, read on the forward strand.
CATCCCCTCACCCAGACAAGCGAGGGCGCCCCATCATGCTTGAGGGGGTTGGGTGGAAGATTTGAGCTTAGCCCCGCCGGAGGGGCCAGGGCGTTGTCTGCTGCTCATGGGGCAGGAGTCTGCACGAACAGCCAGAAAGGACACCCCTGGTTCCTGTTTAACACTAAGGTAGGGGGGGGGAGGGGGCCGAGACGGCCGTCTGCGTTGGGGTGATTTGCCCTTTTTATCAAACAGGTCCAGACGGGCCCCAAATAGGCATTGCCCTCTAAAGGGAAGCCCAGTAAGAGTCTTTTTAGTAGCATCGTCATCACCCCACTGTCGCAGCCAGACCAAGCGACGTATAGCCACCACAAGGGCAGAAGTTCTTGCACACATTCTAATGGTGTCATCCAGCGCTAATAGAATACATTTTACAAATACATCACAACTGGAGAGTGCATTAAACACCTCCCAGGGGAGATCCTCAGGGTGATGATCAAGCATCTTTCTGATGAGGGTTCTAGCGGCCACTGCAGTAATAGCCGCGGCACAGATCGGGCGTAGCGCCGTCCCTGCACAAGAAAAGGCGTGGGGGGCCAGCAGATCAATGCGCCGGTCCTCAGAATCCCAAAGGGTACTATAAGCAGGGGCTGTAATAAAGGGGGGATTAGGAACCCCTATGATCGGCGCATCCACCACGGGGGGTGATGACCAACAATTAACCACCTCAGGGGGAAAAGGGTATTTCCTATCCCAGTCCCCTGGAAGTTTACTGGGGCATTCCCATTCCTTGAGCACAAGAGCGTGGAAATGAGCCTGTTCTAGAAATTCCAAGCGTGCTGTCGCTGTATGGAAACGCTCCCCTCTAGGCTTGGGGACCTCACCAGGGAGAGGGATAGACAGTGCCTTAAAGACCTTAATTAACAAATCGTCAGTGTCACACTGGCCCCAGTATTCAGGCCAGAATCGTCATGACTCCTCGGTCTCTCATCAGATGAGCCTGAGTCAGAAAACAACTCCCCTTCATCAGAAGGGGTATAGTCACACGGAGTAGTAAACTCCTCGGTTCCCATAGGAAATACAGAAACATGAGGCGACAGGTGCCGCTTCTTACCAGGGCCCATTCGCTCTGGACAACCTCGCAATAATCTGCTCAGCCGTAGGCAGTCTGGAAGGCCCAGCAAGCTTCAATTCCCCACTTGTATGCGACTCAGCAGGAGTGAGATTTAAGCCTGAAGTGATAGGTGAATTGAAGCGAGGTGCAGCCACTGGCAGACCTGATTGCAGAGCCAGTGCTTGCTCGGCACAGGGTCCGCAGACCCGTGTCCTGTCCGCATCAGCGTGGGGTTGTCCACACGCTATACACAGCCGGTCCCATAATTCTGAGATGCCTCCATATGGTGATTATTTAGACACAGATATGCCAGCAGGGATTTACGCAATAGGCAACCCTGGATGGCCAAAGACCCGCTAGGAAGTGGGAGTAGATTTACAAGGCCCGCTAGAATTACACCGGGCCGGGAGAAGCCAATGGTGTTCACCAGTCTGAAAGACATAATGAGAATAAAGAGTGTCAGAACCATGCGCAGTAATCAAGGATCATGAAAATCGCCAGCGAGGGCACTTACAGACCAAGGGAGGAGGAAGACCGCTACCACACGTGCGTGCCACTAGCATCAAAATGGCGCCAAGCGAACCTTGAAGGGCGGGCCAGAGCGGGCTGTGACGCGGAGCGCGCCAAACCAGGTCCCCGCCCCCCCCGAAGAGCGCAAAGCTCTGAGATAGATTCAACGTTGTCATGAGGAGCGAAGTGTATGACACACTTAGAAAAATTATTTGAGGTGCGCGCGGTAGCGACAGATACACAATAAAAATGCAAACAGTGCGGCTCTGACACCAGGAATACTATCAAAGGACAATACTAAGGCCATAAACGTGTAAACACCATACACCGAGACCGCCCCCCCCCCTTTCTTTCCCCCCGAGCTACGGGGGGAACGAGGGAGGATGGCGACCCTTTGTACAGGGCCCACCGCTACACGGGGCATGGGGCAATAGTGTGGGAAGGGCATCCCCTAGAGGCTCACCATCAGCCTAAACCGCCTACCCTTTGGTGGGGGACTGCGGTGGAGCAGGGCTCCATAAGCACACATGGTGCTGCCTACCTTCACCCGACCAGCGCAGCCCAGGCTGGGAGGCACATCACGAAGAGGACGGGTGGGAATAGTCCAACAGGGCCGCAGGCTTTAATAGCCCCACCCACCTGCGAGAGAGTGATACTTCATGTCTTCGCAGTCAGCACTGCAGAGAAATCTGGGGATTTGTGGGAGGTCCCCGGGTATTTGAGGGGCCGGGAGGAGCCTGTTTTTGCATGTCTCTGCAGTGCAGCGCCATCTGGAGGAGGATAACCCAAGTGTAAGTACTATATCTGGAGCAGGACGTACTGTATACTAAGAATATCCAGGATTTTGACTATCGTGGGTTTTGGTACCCCCCCCCCCCCCCCCCCCGGGTCATCCTGATCAAGAAACCCCCCAGATCGTGAGCCCAGCTCACCTTTTCCCAGGCCTACGGAGCATGAGCGGGCACTTGTCCAATCAGCAAGTTTCCGGGCGGCCGCATCTCCCACTTCCCATTCACAAATGCCTGGCGCAGACACGCGCCCTGCTAGATCTTATAGATTCCCGGACCGATCGGTGTGGGTTTTGGTCCACTTTAACAGCCTGATCAGGGTTTGGGGGATGTTAGTCATTCAGACTATGGACCAGGGGTATGCAACCCATGGCTCACAGACCATCTTCTAGGCCAGAACAGTTAAAGAGGTATAGCACACTGTTGGGCTTGAAAGACACTGAGCCCCGGGCTGTGCAATTCGTAGGGTTAGTCGGGCAGGAGGAGACCTTACCTGACTCTGCCATTTGGGGCTGGGGGATCCATTTGTGTAGGGTAAGAATTGTATGAGGCAAGGGTGACCTACAAGCACACTGAACTGTCTAGGTTAATGCTCTGAAATATTTCACAGCATTGCTTTATGAAACCGTTTCCAATTGTTTTCTATTTTTACAATCTATTCACTTTGAATGTGGCTCCTGACTAGATCTCAGTTTGTGAATATGGCCCTCAAGTTAGGGAAGGTTGGGGACCCCCTGCTATAGACTGTGCTGGCTGGGAAATGGAATTTGGGAACAGCAGTAGGGTCACCGGCATCAGAAAAGAACACTAAAGCAGCTCTAGTGCCGCTGCAGTGTGTAAATACCTGGGATTAAAGTCATTTATTTATTTGATCTTTTATTACCTAGAAACTGGCTGACTTTCACGGCTCCCCCTGTGGCCTGCTTTGCCACATGCAGTCCTTTGGCCACGGTGGGGCTGACCTCCAGAGGTTTGTCTTCAGGCTGAATGTGTGCTCTTATTTTGGTAGCTCCTTTGTGAATCGCTTTTTCAGTCAACTCCGCTCCTTTCACCAGGCCCCAGCTCAGCCAAGAAGCCCCTAAATAAGAAGCAATGTCACTTTACACTGTACAGTACAATTTGTGTGCATACCTCAGTCCAGGGCCGGCTGCAGGTTTATGCGGCCCCTAGGGCGATAGGGTTAGATGAAGGTGGTGCTGTGGATATTGCCTATCTGGATTTTAGCAAAGCCTTTGACACTGTACCACATAAAGAACTCATAGATCATCTATTGAAGGTAGGACTCAATCCCTGGATAGTTCAGTGGATTTCCAGTTGGCTGAGGGATCGGTATCAGAGTGTTGTTGTAAATGGCGTGCAATCTGAACAAAGGCGAGTTTCAAGTGGTGTGCCGCAAGGTTCTGTCCTGGGCCCCATTCTTTTTAATATGTTTGTAAGTGACATAGGAGAAGGCTTGGTAGGAAAATTTTGTCTGTTTGCTGATGATACAAAGGTTAGTAATAGGGTGGATATTCCTGGAGGTGTCTGCAACATGGGAAATGATTTAGCTTTACTGGATAAACATAGAAACATAGAAGGTTGACGGCAGAAGGAGACCATACGGTCCATCTAGTCTGCCCTTATGTGTATACTGTATGTACTCTTTATCTTAGGATAGATGTGTGCTTATCCCAGGCATGTTTAAATTCAGTGACTGTTGATTTTTCAACTACCTCTGCTGGAAGTTTGTTCCAAGCATCTACTACTCTTTCTGTAAAATAATATTTTCTAACATTGCTCCTGATCTTCCCCCCGACTAGCTTCAGGTTGTGTCCCCTTGTTCTATCATTAAGCTTCTACTTAAAAACACTTCCCTCCTGAACCTTATTCAATCCTTTCACATATTTAAAGGTCTCAATCATGTCCCCCCTCTCCCTTCTTTCCTCCAGACTGTACAAATTAAGTTCTTTAAGTCTCTCCTGATAAGTTTTAAGTTTAAGTCCTTCCACCATTTTTGTTTCCGGCCTTTGGACACGTTCTATTTGAATGATGTCTTTTTGCAGGTAAGGTCTCCAGAACTGCACACAGTATTCTAGCTGTGGCCTCACCAGGGCTCTATACAGCGGCATCACAACCTCCCTCTTCCTACTGGTGATGCCTCAAGCTATGCAGCAGAGCATCCTGCTTGCTTTTCCCGCTGCCTGGCTACACTGTCCACTCATCTTGCAGCTATCAGTAATCAGTATCCCTAAATCTCTCTCCTCCGAGGTCCTGGCTAACACAGTGCTGCCCATACGGTACTCAGAGCAGGGATTCCTTCTACCCAAGTGCATGATTTTACATTTAGAGACATTAAACTCTAGTTTCCACAGTTTTGACCATCTATCCAGTAAAGCTAAATCATTTTCCATGTTGCAGACACCTCCAGGAATATCCACCCTATTACTAACCTTTGTATCATCAGCAAACAGACAAACTTTTCCTACCAAGCCTTCTCCTATGTCACTTACAAATATATTAAAAAGAATGGGGCCCAGGACAGAGCCCTGCGGCACACCACTTGTAACTCGCCTTTGTTCAGATTGCACGCCATTTACAACAACGCTCTGATACCGATCCCTCAGCCAACTGGAAATCCACTGAACTATCCAGGGATTGAGTCCTACCTTCAATAACTTATATATGAGATCTTTATGTGGTACAGTGTCAAAGGCTTTGCTAAAATCCAGATAGGCGATATCCACAGCACCACCTTCATCTAACACTTTAGTGACATTGTCAAAGAAATCAATAAGATTGGTCTGACATGATCTGCCCTCAGTAAAGCCGTGCTGTTTTGGGTCCAATAGGTCATTAATTTTTAGATGGGAAATTATCTGTTTTTTTAAGAGTGTTTCCATTAATTTGACCACTATAGATGTTAAACTAACTGGCCTGTAATTACTGGCTTCTTCTCTACTCCCCTTTTTATGGATTGGTACGACATTGGCCATTCTCCAATCATCTGGAACCTCACCAGTTGAAAGGGAATGGTTAAGTAAATCAGTCAGAGGGGCTGCAATCACAAACCTAAGTTCCCTTAGAACTCTGGGGTGGATTCCATCTGGACCCATCGCCTTACTTACCTTTAGATGTGCCAGCTCGGATAGGACATCAGCCTCCAGAAACTCCGGAGCTGTGCCCTCCCAGCGGGATGCTGTGCTATGACCATGCCTGGTACTATCTGAAAATACCAAACAAAAGTAGCTATTCAGATGGTCAGCCACAGCCTTATCTCCGTCAATATATTTATTTTCCCCATTTCTAAATTTTGAGACTGCATTGTTTTTCTTCTTTCTGTCACCAATATATCGGAAAAAGGTTTTATCTCCCCTCTTCATAGATTTGGCCATTTCTTCTTCCTTTTGCCCTTTAGCAGTCCTTATAATCAGTTTTGCTTCCCTCTGTTTAATTTTATACGCCTCTCTGTCAGCTACACTTCCACTTACTTTATATTTATTATAGGCAGACTTCTTATCTTTTATGATAGTGCTGACTTCCCTAGTAAACCATAATGGTTTCTTCTTCCTTTTATTCTTGCTAGTTTGTTTCACATATTGCTTAGTTGCCTTTAAGATGGCCATTTTTAATAGTGACCACTGGGCACTCACTTCTGCTACTCTGTTCCACTCACCTAATTCTCTTTCTACATAGTCCGCCATTTCCTTGAAGTTTGTCTTCCTAAAGTCTAGCACTTTGGTTCTGGTGTGTGATTGCACAATGTCTGTTTTTATTCTGAACCATAAGCATTGATGGTCACTGGAACCCAGATTTTCTTCAACCCTGACCTCGGACACCAGATCCCCATTGGTCAGATTGGATAGATGGTCAAAACTGTGGAAACTAGAGTTTAATGTCTCTAAATGTAAAATCATGCACTTGGGTAGAAGGAATCCCTGCTCTGAGTACCGTATGGGCAGTACTGTGTTAGCCAGGACCTCGGAGGAGAGAGATTTAGGGGTACTGATTACTGATAGCTGCAAGATGAGTGGACAGTGTAGCCAGGCAGTGGGAAAAGCAAGCAGGATGCTCGGCTGCATAGCTCGAGGCATCACCAGTAGGAAGAGGGAGGTTGTGATGCCGCTGTATAGAGCCCTGGTGAGGCCACAGCTAGAATACTGTGTGCAGTTCTGGAGACCTTATCTGCAAAAAGACATATCTCAAATAGAACGTGTCCAAACGTTAAACTTAAAACTTATCAGGAGAGACTTAAAGAACTTAATTTGTACAGTCTGGAGGAAAGAAGGAAGAGGGGGGACATGATTGAGACCTTTAAATATGTGAAAGGATTGAATAAGGTTCAGGAGGGAAGTGTTTTTAAGAAGAAGCTTAATGATAGAACAAGGGGGCACAACCTGAAGCTAGTCGGAGGGAAGATCAGGAGCAATGTTAGAAAATATAATTTTACATAAAGAGTAGTAGACGCTTGGAACAATCTTCCAGCAGAGGTGGTTGAAAAATCAGTCAGTGAATGTAAACATGCCTGGGATAAGCACACATCTATCCTAAGATAAAGAGAACATACAGTATACACATAAGGGCAGACTAGATGGACCGTATGGTCTCCTTCTGCCGTCACCCTTCTATGTTGGTTTCTATGAAACCAAGAAAAGGAATGGCAGAAAGAACAGATAAAAGAATATATGGATGGAAAGAAAAAAATAAAGAGAAAGAATAGAAGGACTGACAGGGATAATAGAAGAAAGAAAGAAAGAAAATGGCAGGACGAACAGATGAAAAAAAGAAGAAAAAAAAAAAGACTAGAAGGAGAGACACAAAGATTAGAAAGACAGATCATGAAAGGAAAGAAGAAAGCAAGAAAGAAAAAAAAAAGGAAGAAGAATAGAAGGACTGACAGAGATAATAGAACGAAAGTAGAAAGAAAGCAAGAAAGACAAGGAATGGTAGAACGAACAGATGAAAGAAAAGAACAGATGGAAAAAAAAACGACTAGAAGAAAAATACAATTCTGTGAAATACTCACCTGTAGAATTGATATTATTTGTATACAGTACGTCCTGCTCCAGATATAATACTTACACTTGGGTTATCCTCCACCAGATGGCGCTGCACTGCAGAGACATGCAAAACAGGCTCCTCCCAGCCCCCCAAACACTCAGGGACCTCCCACAAATCCCCAGCATTGAAAAGCAGCCGGGAGAATTAAACCACCCAAAACAACTGGTAATGATAACAATCACAATACAGGGGATCCAGAATAATGCAAAAAACAGGGTGGGGTGGAGCAGGACGTACTGTATACAAAAAATCAATTCTACAGGTGAGTATTTCACAGAATTGTATTATTCTTAGTATACAGTACGTCCTGCTCCAGATATAATACTTACACTTGGGACATCCAATAGCAGTGTCCATAAAGTAGGGTGGGATCCCCCAACAAAAGGTGACAGCAGACATTTTAAACCACTGCCGCCTGCAAAACCTTGCGGCCAAAAACAGCAACAGCTGAGGCCCTAACATCAACCTTGTAAAACTTTGAAAAGGTATGAACAGAAGACCAAGTAGCGGCCCTGCAAACTTGTTCAACAGAAGCCTGGTGCTGGAAGGCCCAAGAGGCACCAATAGCACGAAGGGAGGACTCTTCACCTTAGCAGAATAGGCCTGAATCACAGCCTGACGAATCCATTTGCTAATAGTAGACTTGGCCAGAGCCAAACCCTTCCTAGGACCAGAAGGGACCACAAAGAGCATCAGTCTTCCTGAAAGCCGCAGTGACTACCAGGTAATACTTCAGAAACCTGACCACATCCAAAGAATGCAGAACTCTTTCCTTAGCGTTGCTAGGATTAGGATACAATGAAGGAAGAACAATATCTTGATTCAAATGAAAAGCAGATACCACCTTGGCAGAAAGTCAGGCTTAAAGCGGAACACCACCTTGTCCTGGTGTCTCTCATAGTATGGGGGCTGAATAGACAGAGCCACTAGCTCAGACACACGCCTGACCGAGGTAATAGCCACCAGAAAGACAACCTTGAGGGTAAGTACAGCCAGAGCAGCATCCTGAATAGGCTCAAAAGGAGCACCCTGCAAGGCAGAAAAAAACAAATTCAAGTCCCAAACGGGGACCGTAGGCTTACGTGGGGGGCGCACATGAGTGACCCCCTAAAAGAAGGTCTTAACCAAGGGATGCTGAGCAAAAGACTTCTGAAAGAAGACAGACAGGGCAGAAACCTGACCCTTCAGAGTACTGAGTTTTAGACCCAACTCCAATCCATGCTGTAAAAACTCCAGAACCCTAGGGACTAAGAACTCCCTACAGGGAAGAGACCTAGACTCACACCAATCGATGTAGGAACACCATACCCTATAATAGATGGCAGAAGAAGTTTTCTTCCTAGCCTGTACCATGGTATCCACCACCGAGGCAGACAAGCCTTTCTCCATCAAGATGGAGGTTTCAGCAGCCAGGCCGTCAAAGCCAGAGTTTGTAAACTGGGATGGCGTAAGGAGCCCTGAGTGAGTAGATCTGGCTCCTCTGGCAGGACGTACTGGTCTACTGCCATTTGTACCACGTCTGCGAACCACACTCTTCTTGGCCAACTTGGGGCCACCAGAATCACTGGCACCCTTTCCAGGGCAATCTTGCGCAGAACCCTGCCCAGCAGGGGGAACGGGGGAAAGACATACAGGAGCCGAAATTCCTTCCATGACATTGACAGAGCGTCCGTGGCCAAGGCCAGAGGATCCTGAGACAGGGAGACAAAGGCCGGGAGCTTGTGATAGTGATGGGATGCAAACAGATCCACATCCGGTAAGCCCCACCGGTAACACAGGGACTGGAATACCCTGTTGCAGAGAGACCACTCCCCCTGACGGGAAGTCCCCCTGCTCAGAGAATCTGCCAGGAGATTCTCTACCCCCGGGATATAAAAAGCCGAAATGCATTGAACATTGGCCTCAGCCCATGTCAGAATCCGCAACACTTCCTGGAGGGCACCCTTGCTCCGGGTCCCTCCCTGATGGTTGATGTAGGCAACCGCCGTCCTGTTGTCTGAGCGCACCTGTACAGACATTCCCTGCAGGTGATCGGTCAACTGCTCCAGTACCAACCTGACCGCCTGGAGTTCCAGAATGTTGATGGGCAAATGAGCCTCCTGAGGGCCCCACCTCCCCTGGAACCTCAGGGACTTCCAGAATCCCCCCCCCAACCTGAAAGATTGGCATCAGTGGTGAGCGTCTCCCAGGAGGGGGCCAGAAAGGACCTGCCCTTTAGCAAGTTCTTGTGGTCCAGCCACCACAAGAGGGACCTTCTGACCGATGGGGGAAGCACACAAACCCCGTCCAAAGACGCGGGGTCCTTGTCCCATACTGATAGAAGTTGAAGCTGCAGAGGCCTCAAATGGAACTGAGCAAAGGGCACCGCCTCGGAGCTCGCCACCATCAGGCCCACCAGCCGCATTCCCTGTCTGAGGGAGAGCTGGGGGCACGAGAGCAGGGACCGCACCTGCATAGTAAGATCTTCCACCTTCTGTTGGGGAAGGAATATTCGTGACTGAACCATATCCAGAATCATCCCAGGAATGGGGTCACCGACGAAGGGGACAGAGAGGACTTGGGATGATTGATCACCCAGCCGAAGGACTCCAAGGTGGACACCACCAGCTGAGTGTCCAGCTCCGCCTGCTGTAGAGACCGTGAGGTGATGAGGATGTCGTCCAGGTAGGGCAGCACTCGAATGCCCCCTGACCTTATCAAAGACATCACCCCCGCCAGCACCTTGGTGAACACTCTGGGGGCTGAAGTGAGGCCAAACGGTAGGGCCACAAATTGGTAATGTTGATCTTTCAACGCGAATCTGAGAAACCTTTGATGTCCCGGGAACACAGGGATGTGAAGGTAAGCATCTTTGATGTCCACAGACGTCATAAAATCCCCTGGGTGCAGAGAGCCAACGGCCGAGCGCAGTTTCCATGCAAAAGCGCTTGTTCTTGAAAAATTTGTTGAGGATCTTTAAAGTGGACCATCACCCTCCCGTGATCGGCCTGGGAATCTATAAGATTCCCGGGCCGATCACCTCCCTCCCCGCGGGACATCCGAGATCGGGATGTCCCGCAGGGTGAAACCCCCCCAAACACCCCAAATCCCCTTACCTTGCCTCCCTCGCGCCCCTATAGACGCGCGCGCGCCGGCCGTCTGTGAATGGCCGACGCGCGCGCGTCAAGAGTGACGCACGGGAGGCGGCAGCGGAGGGGCCGCTTGTCCGTTGCTGTCAAATCGCTTGTCCGCGGCCACGTGGGAGCGGGGATAGGTGAGTTTTCCGGGTGATTGGGGGGGTTTCACACAGCGGGGCACCCCGATCGGGGGTGCCCCACCGAAGTGGACCAAGACCCAGGATAGTCAAAATCCTGGGTGTTGGTCCACTTTAAATCCAGAATGGGCCTGACTGACCCATCTCTTTTGGGCACTGTGAAAAGGTTGGAGTAGAACCCCTCTCCCAATTCTCTCAAGGGACCCTGCAAATAACTCCCAGATCCAGAAGTCCTTGCACTGCCTGCATCAGGACCTGAGCTGATACCGGATCCTGGGGGATCCGGGACCTGATGAATCTTGAGGGGGGCCGCACAGCAAACTATCTTGTAACCAGAGGTAACTACCTCCTGAATCTACCGGTCTGAGACTTGGCGCCTCCAGACGTGCGCGAAGTGCTGTAGCCGTCCCCCCCACCCTGGCGGGCGAGGGCGCCCCCTCATGCCTGAGGGGTCTTGGGAGGGGCTTTGGGTTTGGTCCCCCAGGAGAAGCCAGGATGTCGCCCCCTGCTCCTATGCCAGGAGTCTGTGCGAGCCCCGCGAAGGACACCCCTTTTCCCTGCTTAGCGCCTCTGTAGGGGGCTGAAAGGGGGGCCCTGGCTACGAAAGGGCCGAGGCTGCCGCCTGCGCTGTGGTAACTTACCTCCTTTAGCAAAAAGGTCTAGGCGGTCCCCAAACAGGCGCAGCCCCTTAAAAGGAAGCCCAGTAAGGGCCCTCTTAGCAGCATTGTCGGAAGCCCACTGGCGCAGCCATACCGCGCGGCGTATAGCCACCGCCAAGGCGGAAGATCTGGCACACATCCTAATAGCCATCATCCGATGCAGACAGGATAAAGTTCACAAACACATCACAGTTAGACAGTGCAGCAATAGTATCAGTAGGCAACTCGTCTGGACCGTCAAGTGCATTCCTGACCATGGTCCTGAGCGCCACAGCAGTAATGGCCAAAGCGCAGACCGGGCGCAGCGCCGCCCCTCCAAATGCAAAGGCATGGCACGCCAATTGGTCAATGCGCCAGTCCTCAGAATCCCGCAGCGTAGTAGTGTCAGGGGAGTGCATAATAGAGGTGTTAGACAGCCCTAGAATAGGAGCATCGACCTCGGGAGGCGATGACCAGCAGGACCATATCAGCAGGAAATGGATACTTCCTGTCCAAACTCTTAGGGATCCCGGGAAGTCTACTGGGATGTTCCCACTCCTTAAATACGAGGTTATTGAAATGGGTTTGCTCAGGAAATTCCAATCGAGCCTTAGCAGTATGAAATAGCTCACCCCTTTGCCTGGGAGCCGCAACAGGGGGCCGCAACAGGGGGAGAGATGGACAAAACCTCAAAAATCTGAACTAGCAGTTTATCAGTATCATCCGGGGTCCAGTGATCAGAACCAGAATCGTCATGACCCCTTGACTTCTCATCAGATGACCCTGAGTCAGAGAACAGCTCCCCTTCGTCCGAGGGGGTAAGGCCATATAGGTGCAAAAACTCATCAGACTCCGTAGGGAAAGGAGCAGAGTCAGGGATTATGTGCCGCTCCTTTGCGGTGGCCTTGCGCGCTAGAGTATTAGCAAGCAATTTTTCAACACTGGCCAGTCTAGTAGCCACATCAGGATGAGAATCCCCGCTTGTATTGGGGGTTAGACTCAGGCTTGGGGGGGTAGGTGAAGTGAGGCGAGGTGCAGTCCCAGCCACAGGAGGGGCGGGAAGTAGCATTAGCGCCTGCTGTGCACAAGGGACGCAGACCCGTGCATTGTCACCGCTGATAGGTGAGACCCCACAAGCTACACACAGCCGGGCTTGTCCCGAGGGAACCCCCGTTCACAATATCTTGGGATGCCTCCATATGGTGATTAATAGGCACAATAGGCCAGTAGGGATTGACGCTGTAAGCTACCCTGGATGCCCCAAAGACCCGCAGGGAAGTGGGAGTAATTATACTAGGTCCAACTGGCAATTACACCGGGCCGGGAGAAGCCACTGGATTCGACCGTCTGAAAGACATAATGGGAGTAGGGATGTCACACTTAGAAAAAGAAAAGGCTTGCCAATGAAGACAGCGCAGCGTCTGAGGCGACGACGCCGCCCGGCACATGCACATCCAATAAAGGCAAAAGACTTGCGCGGCGGCCGATACACAAAAAAATGCAAACAGCGCGGCTCTGACACCAGGTATAGAAGTCAAGGACAATACTAAGGCCATAAACGTGTAACTCAATACACTGAGACCACCACACACCCCCCCCCCCTTTCTTTCCGAACGAGGGAGGATGGCGAACCTTTGCACAGGGTATGGGGCAATAATGCGGGAGGGGCATCCCCTAGAGGCTCACCATCAGCCTAAACCGCCTACACTTTGGTGGGGGACTGCGGTGGAGCATGGCTTCATAAGCATGCATGGTGCTGTCTACCTTCACCCGACCAGCGCAGCCCAGGCTGGGAGGCACATCACGAAGAGGACGGGTGGGAATAGTCCCAACAGGGCCGCAGGCTTTAATAGCCCCGCTCACCTGCGAGAGAGTGATACTTCATGTCTTCGCAGTCAGCACTGCAGAGAAATCTGGGGATTTGTGGGAGGTCCCTGGGTGTTTGGGGGGCCGGGAGGAGCCTGTTTTGCATGTCTCTGCAGTGCAGCGCCATCTGGCGGAGGATAACCCAAGTGTAAGTATTATATCTGGAGCAGGACGTACTGTATACTAAGAATAGAAAGATTATAAATGCTGACAGAGATAATAGAAGGAGAGAAGAAAGAAGGAACAGATGAAAGATGGAAACAAAGAATAGATGGATGGAAAGAAAGAAATAAAATAATAGAAGGCTGGCAGAAAGAAAGAAAGGCTCTCTCAATGGCCCCTGGCTGACAGTCCCTAGTCCTGGTTAATGCACAGCGCTGCTTCCTGCATAGGAGCTGCCCAGGATAGAGGGAATGAGGCGGGCCCTCCCAAGGTGCAGGGGCCCTGGCACATGCCCAGGTACGCCCATTGCTGTTGCCTGGCCAGTAGAGGTGGGGGCTTAGAAAGCAGAAGCACTTTCCCAGCAGGGGAGCCTGGTAAAGGAAGACTAGTGTTTGAGTTTTACAGGTTATATTGGGCTCAGCAGAGGGGGGAGGAAGGGGGGGGGGGCAGAGTCACCGGACTTCTGATTTAAACTGCAAACAAAAAGGTTCATTTCTAGGGGGCAAAACATACAGGAGAACATGTAGTATAAGATCTGCAACAGATAATTCAAAGGGTTAATGTGGAGGTGAATCCAAACCAGCAATGTGAGGGTTTGCTTTGGCTGAGCATCCATGTACTTGTCAGCACTAGGAAATATGGGGGTCAGGGGCAGATATATAGAAGGGCAATGGGGTAAAGGGCATGTGAGTGCATGAATGAAGTAGACCCTAACCTTCAGCAAGACATTTTACCTTGTGTACAAGTTTAGACACACATTTATCTTAAAGTACATTTTCAGCCACATAAAAAAAATAAAAAGCTATACTTGCCTGTTCTCCCACACAGACCGTCGCTCCTAGTCTGGGGCTGCAGAGTTCACCTGAAAGGCTGGATTCAGGTCCCTCATCCCCCCTCTTCCCGACTTCCTCTAATGTGGCGACGCCCCTTCCATTGCAGCGAATGGAGGGGACATGGCAGCTCACGCTGGAGGGAGTCAGGAGGAGAGATTCATGCTGAGAGGGCAGAGCTGTGCATGGTGTCTCGCTGCGAGGGGCCTGAATCCAGCCTTTTAGGTGAACACTGTAGCCCCGGATTAGGAGTGACCGTCTGCATGGGAGAAAAGGTGAGTATAGCTTTTTTTTTTCTTATCTGGCTGAAAATGTACTTTAAAGTGGACCAAAACCCACACCGATTGGCCTGGGAATCTATAAAATTCCTGGGCAGATAGATTCCCCCCCCCCCCCCCGGAGCATCCAAAATCGGGATGTCCTGCTGTGTGAAACCCCCCAGGTTGCCCTATTCACGTACATCGTTTCCCGGTCCAACGGCGCATGCACGAGCCACATCCCGCTATCCCTCTAGCAGGGCACGTGCCAGGCCTTTGCGAATGGCCGGCACAGGCACACTCCCTGTTAGAGGGAAAGTGAGGATGCGGCCATCAAGGTGCTCAGAGCCACTTCTCTTAAGACACACCGTGAGACCGGGAATCGATCGGGGTTGCCCCAGGGGAAAGGACCAAAACCCAGAATAGTCAAAATCCAGGCTGAGGAAGTGGGGGATACCAGCGGCCCTGGTGATTTGTGAAGCATGAGATCTGGTTGCACACCATGTTATAGAGTGGTGGGACTATTTATTATAATGGAATTGACATTGCTGTTATTATTATTATTGTTGACATTTTGTCTTTGCTGCTGCTATTATTCTTGCTGCTATAGTTCTCTGCTGCTATTGCACATATTTTGAGATACAAATTTGTGGATATATTATATATATATTGGTATTTATATTCGTTTGGGTAATAGGTTTTGGCACACTGGGCACTTGCACTTTTATAAAGAGATCTTTACTCACCTTTCTTGTTTTATCACTTTTACTACTGCACATTCATAGGTGGCTTTATTATTTGTTTAAATATGCAGCTTTTGAGTTGAGGCTAATGGATATCGGTCTCTTCCCCGCGGCCTATACACCTGTCTATGGCATTTATACCTGTTTGTGGCATTTATTTGATTATTTGATTAAATAAAATTGTACATAGGAGTAGGATAATTGTGTGGCTCCCTTCTTGGCGTTGTTCTCTATTGGTATTGCAAATGTAATCTTGGGAGTGGCACTTTTAGGTTTATGTATAGGATATTTAAGGGGGTTGTGCAAGCTTTTGTATGCTATAAAATCCTGGGTTTTGGTCCACTTTAAGATAAATGTGTGCCTAAACGTGTACACAAGTTAGTCATGTATGTCCAAGCATAGGCTATTTTCCATGAACACAAAGTTGGGGCTAAGCCTGTAACACAAACTGCAGATTACACACAAAAATAAAAACCCTCCCCTCCCCCCCCGCTTTCATCTGCTCCCAGCACTGCGGCTTCTGCTTCCTGCTGGGACACTGGAGATCTTGAGTGACAGTCTTGTCGCCCAATCACAGCAGTAACAAGGTGACTGCTGATGAGGTGAATGGGTGATATGGCACCACCACGAGTCGCTGCAGATATTCCCATGGGGTGGGACCTTGTGCCAGGTCCAGGGGGAGGGGTGGGGAGGAAGGGAGTGGCCTAGCACCCAAAAACACTTGATGTACACTTTAGTAAAGATACAATGATCCAATTTTGGATTTTTTAAAAATAAAGGTTTACCTTGTAGAATTCCCTGGGCCACTTTCTCACTCCATGGTGGAAGGTCCTTTAGCTTTGGCTCAGGCTCAGGCTCGGGCTCGGGTATAGCAACATGTACAGTCTGGCTCAAATCTAAAACCTCTCCGGAAGCATCACCAGGCTTGAAAATAGAAGACAATAGGTTGTGACATTATTAGAACCATCAAACCAACTTTACTGCATTATTAGACTATATAAATGTGATATTTTATTGCACATTATTAATTTAATTAATTTTTTAATTATAATACTGTATATACAGGGAGGAAACTGCTTACTAGTAATATAATATATATTGAAAAGTCATCCATTTTTGATTGGTATCTATTCTAAGAGTTCGCTGAGGGTATTCTACCCATATATCTATTATTGAGCAATAAAATTGGGTCCAGGGTAGACAGGTTTTGTAGGTTTTTATCTTTTTTTTTTTTTATCTTTTTTGTGTTTTTTTGTGTTATTTATTGTAATGGTGTCTTTTTTTTTTTGATTCAGTAACTTCAATGAAATGAATGTTTGCATTATTGGTTGTAGTGCCCTTAATTTTGCCCCACAGTGTGTTTTGATTTTACTGCTTAGAGGGTAAGTGCACTATGGCCTATTAGGAGTTTCCATTATCGTCTGCCAAAATGATGTCCTCAAAGTGCTGAGCTTATCTGTTATTTTCTTTTTTTCTTTTCTTTTTTCGCAACTCTGTGTTACAAAAGAAAAGTTTTCTCTAGCAACAATGTGTTCATGTTAGCAATGTATACCAAAGTGGTGTGCAAAGCAGATACTTCCCGACTTTGGCTTTATAATCATATGATTGGCTGAGGCAGAGACGACAAGTTTAACCCCCTTCTGCTCTAAATCAACCTCTTCATGTAAGGGGATCACAATCTTGTGTTCCAGTAGCTAAAGTGTTATTGCCGATAAGCTTGTTTGTTGTTGTGGTAGGATTCTGAGACGTGTATCAGAAACTATACTAAGAGCTTTATTAAAGGCCGGGAAAGCTGCTCCCACTCTTGCAACAAGGAGACACAAAAATATAAAGTGGAACAAAACCCAGCAAGGCCCGGGAATCTAAAAGATTTCAGGGATGGCAGGTGGCTTTCCTTAGAATCAGGATGCCCCGCTGTGTGAACCACTCAGGGCGCCGATTAACACTCACCTTTCCCCAGTCCAACGGCGCATGTGCGGGCTCCCGTCCAATCATAGCCGCTTGCTCAAATGACGTGATTTGGCAAATGGCTTTGACTGTTGACAATGGGGAGCGTGTGGGGTGGGGCTGGGCGCCCAGCAGTCATGCAGGACATGTGGGAAAGTATGCTCCCCATTCATCCAAATCAGAGCTGCTTGGGAGCCTGCGCATGTGCCACTGGATCGGGGCAGAGGTAAGCAGATAGAGCGATTTGGAGGGGGCTTTAAAGAGTGGGGCATCCCAATTCAGGATGTTCCAGGGAAACTGAGCGAAACCTGGGAATGTAAACACACCCGGGTTTTGTTCCGCTTTAAAGAGTTAAAGTCCATCTCCTTCCTCTACCAGTCTTCACCTGGTGCTGAGGCAGAACAGGGGGTTAAAATTCTAAAACATTCTATCTATACTCCAGTTTCCAGCACCCTTCCCCCAGTGATTTCAGCACTGGGTGCGGCCATCTTTGACAGGCTCCGTAAGGCTGGCGCCTATAGTTGCGGTGACTGCACTGCATTCCAAGGTCAGGTAAGGAGTTTTTTCTTTTTTTTTTTTTAACACCCCTGTACTGTCTCTACTGCAAAGAGACAGTCCGTACTGGGAAGAAAAGAGAGGACAGGGCGAGGGTGGGGGATAGACTAGACTTCCATTTTAACATTAACAAGTGATAAATGCATTGGGGCTCAGAGATTGGTAGAGCGAGGCCACATAATGCAGAAGGACAAGAGGAGGAAGCCCATCAGGAGTACGATAGGGAAATATTGCTGTGCTCTGCTGGGCAGGAAGTGATCTCATTTGTGCCTGTTCTAATCACATTTACTACAGGTTTGCTTTCCAAGAACACGTATTGTAGATGTGTAACTGCAACCTGTGCCTGGCTGACCAATCGAGGCGTCTCCGCAGCCATTACGCCCATAAATGTTCATGCTTTTTCATATTTACAGACATAAAAAGTATTAGCATAGCTTGCTGAAAAATAAAATGGCAATGGCTTGTGTTTTAAATGAACCAAAACCCCAGATCGGGATGCTCCAGGGAATTGGCCGGGCTAATTTGGACTTCAGGCAGTGTAAAAACCCATGGGGTTGCATCCTTAGCACCTCATGGCTGAGGCGCAGTCTGGCTTCCAGGCATCCAGATCGGCTGGCACTGGAGCGGGAGCGGCTGGCAGTGGAGCGGGAGCGGAAACCAAGGATGTGGCCACTCCCCACTCTCTGTGAGTAAACAGAACTGTATGCCCTGCATTAATATGCACAGCACACAATGCTAATTAAATAAGAGCCTTTAATTGGATGGCTAGAAAGGTGAGTTGATGGCTTGAGTGAGTTGTCCCTAATTGGGATGGAGCAAAACCTTGGATGGTCAAAATTCTGGGTTTCGGTCGACTTTAAAGAATATAACCTGGTGATCTTGCTTATTCTTGTTTGACTGTATTCGGCATGTAGCTTAAAGCAGAACAAAACCTGGGAATCCTGCATGCTGTGTGAAACCCCCCAGAACACCCAGTACAACTCAACTCTTCCTGGTTCCTACAGCGCATGCGCGGGTGCGCAGCCGATCAGAGATGTTTACAGCTCTTTATGACTTCAATGGGGAGAATGTTTTGCCACAACCCCGGCGGTGTGCACTCTCCATCGAAGAGAAAGAGAGCCATTTGCCGAATAACATACTCACTGCAGATGACTCTCATTGGACGAGAGTCCGCGACTATGCCTTTGGACCGGGTAAAGGAAGAGGATAACTAGGGGGGGGAGGGGTTCACACAGCTTCCGGGCACTGAAACTTTTACATTTCAGGGCAGCTGCTGGTGGGTTTTGTTCCGCTTTGAAGAGACCCTAAAGTTTTAAATAAAGGAGCTCATCTGGCTTCCTTCAAAGTAGACTGGGGTTACGAGAAGCACACTTCAAGCTCTTTTGAAGAAGCACAGAAATGGACAATGCTGAGGGCCTATACGCAGTGGCTGACCAAGAAAAACTTCAGCCATCAGCTGGAACTGGCAGAAACCAGAGGAACCCAGGTACACTCATCTACAGTTAGGAAGTCCAGAGAAGTAGGATCAGAAGTGGTCCTCATGAAAGACGGCCAAAAAGCCAAATCATCAATGTGGAAACAAGACCAAGCAGATCAGCTACACACAAATGTAGGAATTTTTCTCCATTTGCTCGTTTACATTTTGGCATTATTGCACTTTATTACAGCACTGTTAGCACTTTGTTACAGCACAGTTTTTTGATACTTTGATATATTGCTTTGTTTATATTTGAAGATTATCACGGGAGATTTGCTGCAATTAGATCTTTGGATGAATTATGGGGTCTGATGCTGTATTATTATGACTGGGATGCCCCTGCTGTGGCCCTAATTGTCGTCGTCATTTTAGTTGTATGTTGTTTGTGATGATTTTAATTCAATAAACATTTTTGGAAATTATTCATGTGATCAATAAGTGATTGTGTGGGTTGATTGGTGCCGACCTTTGGTTTGCGTCTGCTTTGCGGTGGATGGGGCCGCAGTGCTTTGTGTTTTGCTTCAAAACAGTACTGTACATTTTGGGCAAATAAATGGATTTTAATTCTGAGAACTTCTCTGGATTTGGGTAAACTGATAAGATATGGACACGCTGTTTCAGACCACAATAAAATAAAAAAAATAAATGAGCACCCCCCCCCTCAAATAATAAATGGATATGAAGAGCTTGGCTTTTTGTTTACCAAGATAAAGCTGGAACACAGATACAAAGGTCAGACATTTCTCCTTGGTACCAGACTGGATGCTCTCCAGATTATGCCGCGTGAGGCATTCTGCAATGCTAATCAGAGCAATACAAAGAATACGCTGTCTATAAAACAGAGCATGAAATGTGGGGGTGGGGCACCAGCCATTTAAACTATCTGAAATGTAATATAATTACAAACAAATTGTAACAAATAACTGCTTAGATTATTATTATTATCATCACAGGACCCCCTCTCCTCCCCTCATAGCTTAATGGATCCACAACAGGGATAATCTTTACCTAAAAGGTAGTTCTGTACAGTCTGAACACTCTGGGCTGGAGGTCCCACCAGGAGGCTTCTGGGTCTTGGTTTAGACATTTTAAAGCAGACCGAAATCTACATTCTAACTAGCATCACCTGACTTGCTCCCCTCATGAAGAGAACCTTTTACCAATTTTTAATGCTCCTGTTTCACTCTAATCCCAGATAACGCCGCTTGTTTTAGCTGTAAAGCTCCGCCTCCTCCATTCATTGCTACTGTTTGCCATATTTGTAAGTGATCTATCTCTTCCAGTTACCTGGATCCGCAGGTCAGACATTTGTCTCAACAGATCTTCAAACAGCTCCAGGTCAGCAGCTGGCAGCTCGGCTGATAGGACCACCCCAACATAAGAGCCTTGTGCCTGGGACATCAGGTCTGGGAACATGTAGACCCCTGTGTTGGAGCGGAGTACTGGTGACTGGGTGCTCATCAGAGGGTACAGCCAATCACACACCTGCAAAAAGCACATCAGGTCAGAAGAAAGCAAGTAAAAGGAATGGTGCAGGTAATACGGGCTCTTGGGATAAGATACAGATAAGAGGCAGCAATCACTGTGTATAGACCACTTCACTTTCCAGTCTGGAGCATCACTTTAATCAAAGCAACAATGTAATAATAACCCTGCTGATCACATCTGTTGCAGACGTAAACAGGGTGTAATGGTACACTTACCAGAGGAAATGCCATATCACATGTTACAGGTTAAGACAAACACGTATAATGATGCAAAGCAACAGGCATGCTTTGGTATATCTTAAAAGCAGAATAAAAATACCATTTTGTGAATACTCACCTTGTAAAATGGGTATTATAAGTATGTCACACACCCCGCTTCAAGATATTCATAACCTGTGGGTAATACTGACCTGTAGAGGGCGATCTGCAGAGATGATTGGAGGAAAGAAAGCCCCTCCCGGTCCATAAGTACCTGGGACCTCCCACTCATTACCCAGTATAAAGAAAGCAGTAAGGTAAGGGACCAGGAAGAGCCAAATATAAGTCATAACGCAAAGTTCACAATATGAAGGATCCAGAATACAAAGGGCGGGTTGAAGCGGGTTGTGTGACATACTTATAATACCCATTTTACAAGGCGAGTATTCACAAAATGGTATTATTCTAAGTATGTCACACACCCCGCTTCAAGATATTCATAACCTGTGGGACATCCAATAGCAGTGTCCATAAGGGGTGGGGATCCAAAACAAGGCATAAAATACACTTAAACCACTGCAGCCTGCAGAACTTTGCGGCCAAAAACAGCATCCGCTGAGGCCGAACATCAACCTTGTAAAACTTGGAAAAGGTGTGAACAGAAGACCAGGTAGCGGCCTTACAAACTTGCTCAACAGAGGCCTGGTGCTGAAAAGCCCAGGAAGCCCCAACCGCACGAGTAGAATGAGCTGTAACACGAAAAGGAGGATTCCTCCCCTTAGCAGAATAGGCCCCAACGATGGCCTGACGAATCCACTTACTGATGGAAGATTTTGCAGGCGCCAAACCCTTCTTGGGCGCGGATGGCACCACAAAGAAAGCATCAGTCTTGCGAAAGGCAGACGTTACCACCAAATAGTACTTCACAACGCGAACCACATCCAAAGAATGCAGGGCCCTCTCCTTGTCTTGCTGGGATTAGGACACAGAGAGGGCAGAACAATATCCTGATTTAGATGAAAGGAAGAAACAACCTTAGGAAGGAAATCCGTCTTGAAACGGAAAACCACCTTGTCCTGATGTCTTTCAAAATACGGAGCTTGAATAGACAAAGCCGCCAACTCAGAAACACGCCGAACAGAAGTGATAGCTACCAAAAAGGCCACCTTCTGTGTAAGGGAAGACAAGGCAATATCATGCAAAGGCTCAAAAGGAGGACCTTGAAGAGCAGAAAGAACCAAATTCAAATCCCAAACAGGAATCAGAGGCTTCCTAGGAGGCCGCACATGCGTAACCCCCTGGAAAAAAGTCTTAACCAACGGATGAAGCGCAAAAGATCTTTGGAAAAACACAGCCAGGGCAGACACCTGCCCCTTCAGAGTACTGAGCTGGAGTCCCAAATCCAAACCATGCTGCAGGAACTCCAAAATTCTAGAAATAGAGAATTCCCTACAAGGGAAGGCCCTAGACTCACACCAATCAATATAAGACCTCCAAGTCCTATAGTACATGGATGAAGAAGACTTCTTCCTAGCGCTAATAAGAGTGCGAATCACAGCATCAGAAAGACCTTCCTCCTTCAAGATGGAGGTTTCAGCAGCCACGCCGTCAAAGCCAGCGTTGGTAAATTGGGGTAACGAAGATGACCCTGTGTGAGTAGATCTGGCAGCAGGGGCAGAGCGAACTGATCTTCTGCTAACCTTACCACGTCTGCGAACCAGACCTGTCTTGGCCACCTTGGGGCCACCAGAATTGCTGACGCTCCCTCCAGAGCCAGCTTGCGCACTACTCTGGCCACCATGGGAAACGGAGGAAACAGGTACAGAAAACCCAGATCCCTCCAGTTCAGAGACATGGCATCCGTTGCAAGAGCCAGAGGGTCCTTCGCCAGAGACACGAATGACGGAAGTTTGTGATTGTAACGGGAGGCAAAGAGGTCCACCACCGGTGACCCCCACCTGCGACAAACTGTGTGAAAGACCTTGGGATTGAGAGACCACTCCCCTTTGCAGGCTGACAACCTGCTCAGAGAGTCCGCCTCCGTGTTCTCCACTCCCGGGATGTAGACCGCCGAGATGCATGGGACGTGGTTCTGCGCCCAGTCCAGAATCAAAGACACTTCCCTGAGGGCACTCCTGCTGCGAGTCCCTCCCTGGTGATTGATGTAGGCAACCGCCGTCCGATTGTCCGACCGGACCTGAACCGGCAAGCCCCGCAGTTGATGAGTCAAATGACAAAGAACCATCCTGAAATTGCAGATCCTTCCAGAAGCCCCCCCATCCTGAGAGGCTGGCATCCGTGGTGACCACCTCCCAATGAGGAGTCTGAAAGGATCTGCCCTTCAACAGATTGGCTGAGTTCAGCCACCACCGAAGCGAGCGGCGAACTCGGGGAGACATCAGAAAGAATTGATCCAGCGACTGAGGAGACCGGTCCCAGACCGACAACAGATGGAGCTGTAGCGTCCTTGTGTGAAACTGAGCAAAGGGGACTGCCTCGAAGGAAGCCACCATCAACCCCACCAGTCTCATCCCTAGCCGGATGGACGGCCGAGGAATGGACATGAGCAACCGAATCAACTCCTGAATCAAAAGAACCTTGGACTGAGGAAGGAACACTCTGGCCTGATCTGCATCCAGAGACATTCCCAGAAAGGATAATATCCTGGACGGGTAGAGGGAGGACTTGGGGTAGTTGATCACCCAGCCGAACCTCTCCAGAGTGGATATTACCGTCCTGGTGTCCAATTCCGCTTGACTGAATGACGATGCCATGATGAGGAGATTGTCCAGATATGGCACTATGCGAATCCCCTGCGCTCTGAGGAGAGCCATCACCCCAGCAAGCACCTTGGTGAAAACTCTTGGAGCTGTGGTGAGACCGAAGGGAAGAGCTACAAACTGAAAGTGCCGATCCTCCACCGCGAACCTTAGAAACCTCTGGTGCGCGGGAAAAATGGGAACATGGAGGTAAGCGTCCTGGATGTCTATGGACGTCATGAAGTCCCCCTGACGAAGAGAGTGGATAGCGGAACGCAACGTTTCCATGCGGAATTTTCGCAGCCTGACAAACCTGTTGAGAATCTTTAGGTCCAGGATGGGCCGGACGGAGCCATCTTTCTTGGGGACCATGAACAGATTTGAGTAAAAACCCCGACCCCGGTCTAATAGGGGTACTGGGCAAATGACTGCCATTTCCAGAAGACTCGATACCGCCGCCCGGAGCCAGTGCGTCCGGGGACACCCGAGACCTGAAGAAACGTGGGGGGGGGGGGGGGGGGGGCGGGACTCGAACTCCAGCTTGTAGCCGGAAGACACCACTTCCCGGATCCACTTGTCCAACACCTCCCGAATCCAGACCTGGGAGAAGTGTCGCAGCCGTCCCCCCACCCGCACGGGTGAGGGCGCCCCCTCATTGTTGAGCGGGCTTGGCCGCGGGTTTGGGTTTTATTGTATCCTGAATGGGCACGACCCCTGCCCCTATTCCAGGAATCTCCTCTTGTAGAAGGGAAGGCAAAACCTCTTCCCGCTCTAGATCCCCGAAAGGAAGGGGTGAAGGAAGCCGCTCCTCGAAAGGGGCGTCGTTGCTTCTTGCGTTGAGGTAGTTTACCACCTTTGGCTACAGAGTCCAATATGTCTCCAAAGAGCCGTAACCCAACGAAGGGAAGAGACGTCAGTGACTTTTTTGACCCAAAATCAGCCGCCCACTGGCGCAACCAAATTGAACGCCTGATAGTCACCATTAGAGCAGAGGCTCTGCTACTCATCATCAAGGAATCATCCAAAGCGGCCACCATGAAGGACAAAAACACCTCACATCGTTTTAGTCCAAGAAATTCATCACTGTCCGGATCTAAACCGGAGGAGGATAACAAGTCCCTGACCACCTTTCTGGTAGCCACCACCAACAGCGATGAGGCACAAACAGGCCGTATGGCTGCCCCAATACTGGCAAAACCATGACAAGCCATCTGGTCAATGCATTTATCCTCACCATCTTAAGAGAGGAACAATCAGGGTTATTCAAAACGGCTGAGTTGGATAACCCCAAAATTGGGGCATCCACCTCGGGGGGGGGGGGGGACGCCCAGCGCTTAACCGTATCCACTGGGAAAGGATATCTTTTATCCCAACTCTGAGGAATGCCTGGGAGCCGAGCCGGCCTTTCCCATTCCTTAGAAATAATATTATCAAAATGCTTTTGATTAGGAAATTCCAAACGCGGCCTGGATTCCTCATAAAACTCCCCTTGTTGTTGAGGAACCGCTGCCGGAGGCGAGATAGCCAGAATCTCAAACATCTGAGTCAGAACATTAGGAGTATCCGAGGAAATCCCTGACCCCCGATCGGAATCAGCGCCAACAATTTGCTGATCATCAGAATTATCTGAATCCTCAAATAACTCCCCTTCCTCCGGAGGGGAATAATCTGACCAATCCAGACCATCCGCATCATCGTATTCAAAATGAGTAACCGGTGACAAATGCTCTCTCTTAGCCGGTGCCTTCTTGGCGACCGCAGAAGAAATAAATTTTTCAATATTGGCCAATCTGGCACACACATCAGATTGCGACTGCCCCCCCATGACAACGTCACACGGGGCACGGGTCAAAATGGGAGGGGGGGGGGGGGATGAAGCCGGCGGCGCTGACCCAGAAGCCTGGGGTCCGGACTGCCGTGTAATAGTCTGCTGTGCACAAGATATACATAGGAAGAAATCATCCCCAGTTAGGGATACCCCACAACCCAAACACTTCCGGGATTGTCCCGAGGGGAGCCCGGAATCCTGGGATGCCTCCATAAGGTGAACTTGTCGCTATGACCGAGGGAATTACGCTATTAAGCAACCCGGGATGCCCTTATAGTGTCCAAGTGGGAGGATTTTGTAAAATATAGTGAAAGTACCCAGGGACCCTAGGACCGGGAGAAACCCTAAATATCCCTGAAGATTCCACCTAAAGAATACAGAAAACCACAATGAGAAACATTATGCTGTATAAAGAATCAAAGAAGGGGAGGAAAAGGCCCGCAGGGCCACTCACAGTGCCTCCAGGATCCAACAACGCTGCGTCCACAGTCTGAGGTAAAAGCAGAGCAGAGCGGGAGACGAAGAAGGGGGGCGTGGCCAGCGCGGACCGCGCGCTTGACCGGCTCCGCCCCCCGTCGCAAGTCAGTCAGGAGGAGCAAGCTCCTCAGCGGTGCTGGGAACTAGAGGGGGCGGGCTGCGGCGACGCGCCGCAAGTCCGGCCCTGCCCCCAAACTAAATGCGTGAGGGGAGAAGCTCCCCTCCACTGTGTCACCCCGCGAGCCGGTGTCGCGGCCACCCGCGGCACCGGGCAAATATAAAAAAGGCGGTAGCGGCCCGCAAAGCATGCGGAGCCGCTCCCCGCTCGAGCCACGCTACATTAGGCTCTGGGCATAAAGGGCGCGGGCCGCGGCATCACGCCGAAGGCCCGGCCCCGCCCCCAACAGAAGAGCGTGAGGGGAGAAAACCTTCCCTCCGCCTTCTGAGGTAAAAGGCAGCACCGCAGCGGCAATGGCGGCCGCGGTGTCTGTCAGGCATAAAGTGAAGTCCCCCAAATGACTGCCATTTAGTAAACAGACACCAATAAACAGCCATCAACCACACCTGAAACCAGAGCAACCAATTCATGAGGGAATACTTCCAGATGTGCCACACCACTAAAACTGGTAACTATAACAATGATAACAATCACCATACAGGGGATCCAGAATAATGCAAAAACCAGGGTGGGGTGGAGCAGGACGTACTGTATACTTATAATATCAATTCTACAGGTGAGTATTTCACAGAATTGTATTATTCTAAGTATACAGGACGTCCTGCTCCAGATATAATACTTACACTTGGGACATCCAATAGCAGTGTCCATAAAAGTAGGGTGGGATCCCCAACAAAAGGCAACAGCAGACAGCTTAAACTACTGCCGCCAGCAAAACCTTGCGGCCAAACACAGCATCAGCTGAGGCCCGAACATCAACCTTGTAAAACTTTGAAAAGGTATGAACAGAAGACCAAGTAGTGGCCTTGCAAACTTGTTCAACAGAAGCCTGGTGCTGGAAGGCCCAGGAGGCCCCAATAGCACGAGTAGAATGAGCAGTAAGACGGAAAGGAGGATTCTTCCCCTTAGCAGAATAGGCCTGAATCACAGCCTGACGGATCCATTTGCTGATAGTAGACTTGGCAGGAGCCAAGCCCTTCCTAGGCCCAGAAGGCACAACGAAGAGAGAATCAGTCTTCCTGAAAGCCGCAGTGACAACCAGGTAATACTTCAAACACCTGACCACATCCAGGGAATGCAGAACCCTTTCCTTGTCATTACTAGGATTGGGACACAATGAAGGAAGAACAATGTCCTGATTCAAATGAAAGGCAGACACAACCTTAGGCAGAAAATCCGGCTTGAAGCGGAACACCACCTTGTCCTGGTGCCTCTCATAGTACGGAGGCTGAATGGATAGAGCAGCCAGCTCAGAGACACGCCTAACCGAAGTTATGGCCACCAAAAAGACAACCTTGAGGGTAAGAACAGCCAGAGCAGCATCGTGAATAGGCTCAAAGGGAGCACCCTGCAAGGCAGATAAAACCAAGTTTAAATCCCAAACGGGGACCACAGGTTTACGAGGGGGACGCGCATGAGCGACCCCCTGAAAGAAGATCTTAACCAAATGATGCTGAGCAAAAGGACTTCTGAAAGACTGCGGACAGGGCAGAAACCTGACCCTTCAGAGTACTGAGTTTTAGACCTAACTCTAAACCATGCTGTAAGAACTCCAGAATCCTAGGGACAGAGAACTCCCTACAGGGAAGAGACCTAGACTCACACCAGTCAATGTAGGAACGCCATACTCTGTAATAGATAGCAGCAGAAGTCTTCTTCCTAGCCTGCACCATAGTACCTACCACAGAGGCAGACAAACCCTTCTCCATCAAGATGGAGGTTTCAGCAGCCAGGCAGTCAAAGCCAGTGTTTGTAAATTGGGATGGCGTAAGGAGCCCTGAGTTAGCAGATCTGGAACCCCTGTCAGATTGTACTGGTCTACTGCCATTTGAACCACGTCTGCGAACCACACTCTTCTTGGCCACCTGGGGACCACTAGAATCACAGGCACCCCTTCCAGGGCGATCTTGCGCAGAACCCTGCCCAGAAGGGGGAATGGTGGAAATACATACAGGATCCGAAACTCCTTCCATGACATGGACAGGGCATCCGTGGCCAAGGCCAGAGGATCCAGAGACAGGGATACGAGGGCCGGGAGCTTATGGTTGTGACGGGATGCAAACAGGTCCACATCCGGTAGACCCCAACGGTGACACAGGGACTGGAATACCCTGTTGCAGAGGGACCACTCCCCCTGACGGGACGTCCCCCTGCTCAGAGCGTCTGCTAGCAGATTCTCCACCCCCGGAATGTAAACAGCCGAAATGCATTGTACATTGGCCTCCGCCCATGTCAGAATCTGAGACACCTCCTGGAGGGCACCCTTGCTCCGGGTCCCTCCCTGATGGTTGATGTAGGCAACCGCCGTCCTGTTGTCTGAGCATACCTGGACCAACCGACCGCTCAGGTGTTGGGTCAACCGCTCCAGTACCAACCTGACTGCCCGCAATTCCAGAATGTTGATGGGTAAATGGGCCTCCTGGAGGACCCCACTTCCCCTGGAAGCGCAGGGACTTCCAGAATCCCCCCCAACCTGACAGACTGGCATCCGTTGTGACCGTCTCCCAGGAGGGGGCCAGAAAAGACCTGCCCACTATCAAGTTCCTGTGGTCCAGCCACCACGCAAGGGACCATCTGACCAAGGGGGGAAGCACACAGACCCCGTCCAAGGACGCTGGGTTCTTGTCCCATACTGACAGAAGGTGAAGCTGCAGAGGGCTCAAATGGAACTGGGCAAAGGGAACCGCCTCGAAGCTTGCCACCATCAGGCCCACCAGCTGCATTCCCTGCCTGATGGAGGGCTGTGGGCACGAGAGCAGGAACCTCGCCTGCGCAGTCAGAGCTTCCACCTTCTGTTGAGGAAGGAATATCCTTGACTGAACCGTATCCAGAATCATTCCCAGGAAAGGAGTCACCACGGAGGGGGACAGAGAGGACTTGGGGTAATTGATCACCCAGCCGAAGGATTGAGTGTCCAACTCTGCCTGCCGCAGAGACCGAGAGGTGATGAGTATATCGTCCAGGTAGGGCAGCACGCGTATGCCCCTTAGCCTTATCAGGGACATCACCCCTGCCAGCACCTTGGTGAACACCCTGGGAGCCGACGTGAGGCCGAATGGCAAGGCCACAAATTGGTAATGCTGATCTTTCAGTGCAAATCTGAGAAACCTTTGGTGTCCTGGAAACACCGGGACGTGAAGGTAAGCATCCTTGATGTCTACGGACGTCAAAGTCCCCTGGGCGCAGAGAGCCGATGGCCGAGACCTGAGCTGAGGCAGGGTCCTGTGGAATCCGGGACCCAATGAATCTGGTGGGGGGGCCGTACAGCAAATTCTATCTTGTAGCCGGAGGACACTACCTCCTGAATCCACCGGTCTGAGACGTGGCGCCTCCAGACATGCTCGAAGTGCTGCAGACGTCCCCCCACCCTGACGGGCGAGGGCGCCCCTTCATGCCTGAGGGGTCTTGGGAGGGGCTTTGGGCTTGGACCCTCAGGAGGAACCGGGACGGCGTCCTCTATTCCTGTGCCAGGAATCTGCGCGGGACCCAGCAAAGGACACCCCTTTTCCCTGTTCCCTGGGATTGAAAGGGTGCCCTGGCCTCGAAAGGGCCGAATCTGCCGCCTGTGCTGGGCTAACTTGCCTCCTTTGGTGAAGAGGTCTAGACGGTCCCCAAACAGGCGCAGCCCCTTAAATGGAAGCCCATTAAGGGCTTTCTTAATGGCATTGTCGGCAGTCCATTGGCGCAACCAAACCGCACGGCGTATAGCTACCGCCAGGGCAGAAGATCTGGCACACATCCTAATAGCATCGTCCGATGCAGACAGGATAAAGATTACAAACACATCACAGTTAGACAGTGCATTGACAGTATCAGGTGGCAACTCATCTGTACCATCGAGTGCATTCCTGACCATGGCCCTGAGCGCTACTGCCGTAATGGCTAAGGCGCAAACCGGGCGCAGAGTCGCTCCCCCAAATGCAAAGGCATGGCATGCCAATTGATCAATACGCTGGTCCTCAGAGTCCCGCAGCATAGTAGTGTCAGGGGAGTGCATAATAGAGGTGTTAGACAACCCTAGAATAGGAGCATCGACCTCAGGGGGCGATGACCAGCACTTACCCAAGTCAGTAGGGAAGGGATACTTCCTATCCACACTCTTAGGGATCCCGGGAAGTCTACTGGGATGTTCCCTTTCTTTAAGCACTAGGCTATTGAAATGGGTTTGCTCGGGAAATTCCAGACGAGCCTTAGCAGTATGAAAAAGCTCACCCCTTTGCCTGGGAGCCGCAATAGGGGGAGAGATGGACAAAACTTCAAATATCTGAACAAGCAGTCTGTCAATATCATCCGAGGTCCAGTGCTCGGAACCAGACTCGTCATGACCCCTTGACTCCTCGTCATATGACCCTGAGTCAGAGAACAGCTCCCCTTCGTCCGAGGGGGTATGGCCGTAAGGATGCAACAACTCATCAGATTCCATAGGGAAATGAGCAGAGTCAGGGGTTAAATGCCGCCTCTTAGCGGTGGCCTTACGCGCTAATGAGCTAGCAAGCAATCTTTCAACACTGGCCAGTCTAGTAGCCACATCAGGATGAGAATCCCCGCTTGTATTGGGGGTTAGACTCAGGCTTGGGGAGTAGGTGAAGTGAGGCGAGGTGCAGGCCCAGCCACTGAAGAGGCGGGAAGAACCGATAACACCTGCTGTGCACAAGGGACACAGACCCGTGCATTGTCACCGCTGCTAGGTAAGACCCCACAAGCTACACACAGCCGGGCTTGTCCCGAAGGAACCCCGTTCACAATATCCTGGGATGCCTCCATATGGTGATTTAATCGGCACAATAGACCAGTAGGGATGATGCTGTAAGCTACCCTGGATGCCCCAATAACCCACGGGGAAGTGGGAGTAAATTTAATAGTCTCAACCGGGAGCTACACCAGGCCGGGAGAAGTCACCGGAATCCATGGTCTGAAAGACATAAAGGGAACAAGAATGTCAGAGCCATGCGCAAGGGAGTCCTAAAAAGTAAAATAAGGTCGCCCGCGAGGGCACTTACAGACAGAGAGGGGGGGGTGAGGGCGATCTTCATCACGCGCGCGCTCGAGTAAAAATGGCGCGAGTGGATTGCCTCAGAAGAGCCACTACAAGCTAAAAAATAGACGCCGCAGCGTCTGCAAAGCCGCCGCCGCCGCCGCCATGCAGTACAACCATATAGGAAAGACGCGGCGGCGACCAATACAAGATAAAAGTAAACAGCGCGGCTGTTTTCCCGCGACACCCATTCCCAGTCAAACGCGATACAAAGGCCATAAGCGTGTAGTAGGGTACACTGAGGCCGCCATACTCACAAACCCCTCCCCCCCTTTCTTTCCTCCCGGGCTAAGGGGGAAACGAGGGAGGATGGCGACCCTCTACACAGGGTCCACCGCTACACGGGGTATGGGGCAACGATGCGGGCGGGGCATCCCCTAAAGTCTCACCATCAGCCTAAACCGCCTACCCTTTGGTGGGGGACTGCGGTGGAGCGTGGCTCCATAAGCACACATGGTGCTGTCTACCTTCACCCGACCAGCGCAGCCCAGGCTGGGAGGCACATCACAAGTAGGACGGGTGGGAACAGTCCAACAGGGCCGCAGGCTGTAATAGCCCCACTCACCTGCGAGAGAGTGATACTTCATGTCTTCGCAGTCTGCACTGCAGAGAAATCTGGGGATTTGTGGGAGGTCCCTGGGTATATGAGGGGCCGGGAGGAGCCTGTTTTTGTATGTCTGCAGTGCACAGCGCCATCTGGCGGAGGATAACCCAAGTGTAAGTATTATATCTGGAGCAGGACGTACTGTATACTTAGAATATATTAATTTTAGAAGCTGGGAATAGTTTTTTTTAAGGGTTTGGGTTTTTCATTAAATCATGCAGAAGGTCCAGTTTAATACTGTAGGTGTGGGGCCGCATTGTGACAGGTTGAGGGGGCAACCAGATTGCTGGAACCCCCCCATGCATAGACCCCTGGAACACCCCCAATTTTTACCTGCACCTCGATCTCCCAGATGAAACGCGGCCCTGCAATTGGCTGCCGGTGCTCTTGTGGGCCAGGTTCGACTTGCCCCCCCAGCCCACGTGACTGTGGTGAAAGATAAGGATTATGGGAGGCTGTTGGGGATCTGTGCCCAGGTGTGACTCCATCAATCTGGATCGAGGGGAGCTTGTCACAATGCGGCCCCACAGTCTATATAAAAAATGGGTGTGAGACCTCTTTAAAGTGTGTAAATACCTAGGAGATGTTAGGTGTTAGCGAAAGGTCTTCAAGAAAAACATAGTCCAGTTGCTCTGACTTATTGCTAGAGACATATATATATATATATATATATATATATATATATATATATATATTACATACATACATACATACACACACACACGCACACACACCATAACCTGGATCCAGGACCTTCACAGACTTACCCAATAATACGCAAATAAAGGGTTACATACCTGGAGGAATGCTGGAGGTCGATTCTGAGCCACGTCACTGCTGTTATCCATGAACTTTATAATGCGCAGGTAACCAGGATATGATGGGGCGCTCACCAGTCCATCTGGGGTAACAAAGAAGATCTGAACCCCTCTGGGAATAAGAATAAGTTCCTCTGCATCCACCCCTAGACTCTGCACTGGAGGAGGAGGCTGTGCAGTGGCAGAGTAGAAGTCATCCCCCACTGTAGAATGTTCTCCAGACTCGGTGCCATAGGATACTGTGAAATGTCCATCTGTGGCCTCGGGAGTATAAGCTGGAGGTGCAGCAGCTCCCCCCACGAAGGGATTTAGTGGCGCTCCGTTTTCGGCTGGCACACAGGAGATGCCGCTGACTGGCTCAGCAGGGAAGGGTGGCAGCACTGGCATTGGAGGCCTTTCAGGTTTCTCTTTTCCTGCAGCTGGCACAGTTGGGTACAGGGAGGGCACTGGTGCCCCAGAGGGGCTGGGCACATAACCGCTCATGCTTTGCTGCAGGATGTTTAGCCTGGTGTTCACATTCTCCAGAGTCTCCTGCATCTTCACTTGCATCTGTCTGGCAGAATCCCAGGCTGGGCCCACACATTCGGGTCCTTGTAGGGAAACGCCTATTCCTTGCAACAGATGCTGATGGCCTTGTCTGTAGAAGTTGCGAGCATCCTCCTTGTAGCCATTTTCATCTGCGTTCAGACCCTTGTTGATATAGAGGAAAGCTTTCCTGTACTCTTCCTCAATACTGCGAATCAGAGCGTTCTCCTGCATCTCTGGAAGACGCGGCTTCTCCATCTCTAGGAAAGAAAAAATAAAGACAACATTTAACACTAACAACTGAGACCTGGCTGCTATTGAGGTGGAAAATGAAATATTATAATTAGTATTAATTATTTTGTTCTAGCCGCCTGTATGCCATCCCTCACATTCTCAGTGAGTGGAAGGGTTTTCACCCCTCCCTCCTCAAAGGTTTAACAATTACCAAGAATGTTATGTCTGCTTAATGAGAAACAGATGTTCAGACATGAAGAATTATACTGTCCATATATGTGAATCTGTATATATTTGAAATACCCAATGGACGTCTGACATATGTCCAGACATCCAATCAGAATCCTTTGTCTAAAACTGTATTTAAGCAAGCAAAAGACCCAGTAATTTTGGGTAGTGGCAATTGAAGTAGCAGGTCCCCGGTTGACCAAATAATCATTGCCTTTCCTGAAGACCTTTGTTTCGGAGTCATTCTGAGTGCCATTTCCACTTCACTATATAGCCCCCAGCTTCAAGCGTGTCCTAGTGTGTAAGGTCTCCACTGTTCTAGCCGGTGAGCCACACAGCAGGAGTTTGTGAGCCCCATGTGGCTCCAAATCTACAGGTGGGGTACCCCAGCTTTATAATCCTAAAAACAAAAAGGACTTTGACTATAAAACCCCAAAGAACTTGGATTGTAAAACCCCACATCAGGCTTTCTTGTGAGCTTGCCCTGAAGAAGTGATGCGTGATGTCACGGAACGCGTCGGCGTGGAGTGGGGGATGTCTGCTTACCTTTCAATTTGGGACATGTGAGATGCATTATTGGGCTATATTTTGCACTGCATTTACCTGTACCCTTTATCCGACTTGTCCTCACTGTTTGCACGTTCAGCACGTAGCACTTTACATAATTGCATTTATATTATTAATACCATTGCTATTTTGCAAATTTTGCACTTATTTTATCTAGGATAATAATTCATAGGGACTTATTGTTTGGATATCATTTATTTTTGCCCTCTTAGCATCAATTCATTATGAGAATAGGTTGTTTTGTAGCAGCAGCCCCTGGTGTCTGTGTGTGACTTTGTGTTTTTAAACTTGTCAGTCTTTTGTGTATTTTTTGGCTTATTTTGAATAAAAATGTTCATTTTTAAGTATCAATAGAGTGGTGCCGCTTATGTGGGGATAATATTGAGGGAGGTGTGGGACCCCTCTTTCGTGCTTGTATACATAGTGGACCATGTATAAATTGTCAGACACCTTAAATTGGAGAAAACAATAAACATCACAACAGCAGCACGTCAAACTGAGCTCTCTGCCCCTCTCAGGTCTCCGAGACTGGAATAGCAGATAATATATAGGTACAAGGTTATATCGCTGGATAATTTTCCCTGGAGAAATGAAAAAGAGAAAGTGGCCCAAAAACTTTATCCACACGTGTTTTACCACCATAGTGGGGTTTTCAAGTTATACTACAGTAGGTGCTCATTCTTAAAGGGACAGTCCAGGCAATGGCAGATAAGGCAGCAAGGAGCTCACCTAATGCCTGTCCCATATTTCCTGTAGCAGGGCTCCAAAGTCTGCTTCACCATTCCATTCACACATCCACCCATGTCCTTTATTGCTTCCAGTGTGAGTAAGCCATGTGTCTACATTTGGAGGTTATCATGGAGAACAGAAAAGAGGGATAAGCTTTGGAGACCTGCTACAGCATCTATAGTGCATTGCAGGAAATGGAGAAAAGGCGCACAGGACAGCCTTCAAGAGGAACATAGGAGGCCCTGGAGTCTAAAAGATTCCAGGGCCGCACGAGTTTCACTCCTTGAAGCATCCTGAATTGGGATGGTCTGCTGTGTAAAACCCCCCGGATGCCCAGGTTACACGCACCTTCTTTGGGAACCCTCATCTCTGCACCGTGGTTGCATTCCCGCTCCCCTCTAGCCTTGCACGCACCCACACCAGGCCTTTCTAAATGGGCTATACTTCCACACATAAACCCATTGATAAACATCAGAGATATCTGTCTATCTCCCATGTAAAATTCATATAATTATATATGTTACTGTCATGGGAGCAAGGTGGACAGTGTCCAATTTTATGGATTTGACTTAGAGGACCTAAACTGTAAGTGGAAACTTTTAACAATTTTATGTATATAAAAAAGGAGTAATTGATGTGTAAATACATAATGGAGGGGTCTCTAATAACATGTTTTTACGTAGATCCACTTTATGGTGATCAAGGTTAAGGAGAAATTGTTTACGAAACGCGTTCATATAGTGGATGAATCAATGCAAATATGAAATGGATATATAAAATCATGGACTTTTAAGGTTATATTAATTAACTGTATCCTTTTTAAATCTTTATAATGCAGTGGATGGTGTTCTATATAAACTTAAAAACAGTAACATATATAATATGAATTCTGCATGAGTGATAGATAGATAGATAGATAGATAGATAGATAGATAGATAGATAGAATATCTCTGTTGTTTATCAATGTGTGGAAGTATAGTTTATTTCATCCAGAACCCCCATGTATATGGATATCTTATGGAATAATCAGACCTAGACAGGCTTTTGTACTTTCCAAATGGGCGACGCGAGCACACCGCAGCTAGAAGGTGAGTGGGGGATGAAGCAGGAGGCGCACTCAGCTCCCTTTGGCCCGCTGCTTAGAGTGAAAGCGAGCACTCTGATTAGCTCAAACAATCAGTGCGTTCGGTTTTGGTCGAGCCTGCACCACGGGAGCGGAAGGAAGGTGAATAAATCAGGTGACCCTGGGGGGGGGGGGGAACAATTCAGGATGCCACCACAGAGAGGAACAACATCCCGAAAAGTGAAATTTTGGTGTGTTGTTCCTCTTTCAGGTGGGATTTCTTACTGCCTTATTATTGCCATTACCTGGACTGTCCCTTTAAATATGTAACTTTCTAGAGATTCAAGACCCTTGGGTCTAAAAGAAGACTGCTGTTTTCAGTTCCGTCAGGTAGATAATAAATAATAATAGGCAGCACCGTGGAACTGTTAGCAATGAAGGAAGAGGTTTTAGTTATACTAATATACGTCAGTTTTACAGCTTCAGTCCTGTCACAGTGAAGTTTGAATTGAATAACAAGTTCGGCCTATGTGGCAGAATAAACGGTCTCTAGGAAGGGCCGGCTCCGGGTTTATGTGGGCATGGTCTCAGTAGGCCTCTTTGTGGTGGAGAGTTGAGGGTCAGGGATCTATAAATTCCATGGCCAAAACTAAGAGGGGCTGCTTGCCCTCCAACCCCCTATATTGGAGCTGTTTTTTAGTTTGGCCCCACATGAGTGGACAAAACAGGGAGGGCAGGAATGGATAGATGGAGAGATAGCTGGGAGGAAGAGGGACGGATGGGCAAAATGAAAAGGACAGGAATGGCTGTGTAGAACTGGTGGGGGGAGGTAGATGGGCAGAGCTGGAAGAACAATGGATAGACTGGTAGAGCCGGAAGGAAGAGGGGGTAGATGGGCAAAGCTGGGAGGAGAGGGATGGAGAGGCATAGAGCTGAGGGTACAAGGATGGATGGGGCAGAACTGGGGGGACATGAATGGATGGGGCAGAACTGGGGGGACATGAATGGATGGGGCAGAACTGGGGGGACATGAATGGATGGGGCAGAACTGGGGGGAAATGAATGGATGGGGCTGAACTGGGGGGACATGAATGGATGGGGCTGAACTGGGGGGACATGAATGGATGGGGCTGAACTGGGGGGACATGAATGGATGGGGCTGAACTGGGGGGACATGAATGGATGGGGCTGAACTGGGGGGACATGAATGGATGGGGCTGAACTGGGGGGACATGAATGGATGGGGCTGAACTGGGGGGACATGAATGGATGGGGCTGAACTGGGGGGACATGAATGGATGGGGCTGAACTGGGGGGACATGAATGGATGGGGCTGAACTGGGGGGACATGAATGGATGGGGCTGAACTGGGGGGACATGAATGGATGGGGCTGAACTGGGGGGACATGAATGGATGGGGCTGAACTGGAGGGACATGAATGGATGGGGCTGAACTGGGGGGACATGAATGGATGGGGCTGAACTGGGGGGACATGAATGGATGGGGCTGAACTGGGGGGACATGAATGGATGGGGCAGAACTGGGGGGACATGAATGGATTGGGCTGAACTGGGGGGACATGAATGGATTGGGCTGAACTGGGGGGACATGAATGGATTGGGCTGAACTGGGGGGACATGAATGGATTGGGCTGAACTGGGGGGACATGAATGGATTGGGCTGAACTGGGGGGACATACTTGGATGGATGGATGGGGCTCAGCAGGGGGGACATGGATGGATGGGACATAACTAGGGGGACATGGATGGATGCATATGACAGAATTGGGGTGGCAGGGATGGGGCAGAGCTGAGGGGGAGGCAGCGCAGGGGCCCGATACAATGTTAGCGGCAAATACATTTTAAGTTCTTTAATCACATTGTGCCAGCTGTCAGTGGGCGCCCCTGGGGGGGGTGGGGGCCCCCGGCAGCTGACCGGGCTTGCTGTTTGCTGAAGCCGGCCTTGTCTCTAGGGTTGGTTACCTGTGGCAAGCAGTATTCATGATAGTCAATTGTGGCAGCTGTAGATATTTGCAGTTCTGTCAGCTGCCTGTCCCGGCTGACTGCATGACACTGTGTAATCTAACAGCAAGATCTGGTTCTATATGTTATATAGATACGACAGCACCATAAATATACAATCCAGTCCTTTCCCAGCAGGGGCCAGTACTGTAAACACAAACCCTGCTGCAACCCCAGCGTTTCACAAGAGCATCCTGAGCAAGCAGATCACACTACAATGAGTAATGTCCTGTAACTGGCTCTTACATCATGTGATGGCCTAAATCCAATTAGGATAGGCCTGACCTTCGCCATTCATTCTGTGCAGTAATAAAGCAATTCTCTAACCTCACATACACAATTATAGAAGCATGACCTTAATGAATCACTCTTCCCTCAAGATCAAGAATAAACACCTGTACTTCTCAAAGGTCCTTTCTCCCTTGCCATTTTCCCTGTTCACCAATGACTGTTCCTCCTCAGACTCAGTAAAGACCCTTAAGTTCACTGACGACACCACAGTGATTGTTCTGATCCGGAACGACGGCGAGAGGGCCTACAGGGAAGAAGTAGAGTAACTTGAGAGGTGGTGTACGGGGAACAACTTAACACTAAGTTCCTCTAAGACTGTTAGGATGGTGGTAGGCTTTGGGTGGACCCCTACTGATACTCCTCCTGTAGGCATCAATGAGGAGGAAATCAAAAGGGTCAAGGAAACTAGGTTCCTTGGCGTTACCATCACTGACAACTTGCGATGGCATAGCAACATCTGTAAGGTTCTGAAGAAGGGTCAGCAGATGCTATTCTTCCTCAGACAGCTCAAAAGGCCGGTCCGGCCAAGAACCTGCTGAAGTCATTTTTACCACTGTAATAGGATCAGTCTTATGTTTCTCATCCTAAGTTTGGTTTGCAGTGCCAAAGAAACCATCGTCTACTAAGATGAATGACTTCAGTCCAGTTGCACTTACATCCGTGGTCATGAGGTCTTTTGAGAGGATCGTGCTACAATACCTGAAAACAACCACTGGCAGCCTAATGGACCCCATGCAATTTGAACACGTCATCCGACGATGCTGTTAATATGGCCCTCTGCTTTAAATATGAGGATCTGGATAACCTTCTCTTTGTGGATTTTAGTTTAGCATTTAACACCATAAGTCCAAACCTGCTGGTGGATAAGATATCTTAACTCCACATTCCTCAAAACATCTATGCGTGGATACATAGTAACATAGTATGTAAGGCTGAATAAAGACTTTAGTCCATCCAGTTCAGCCTGTTTTATCTCCTTCCAGTGGTCTAGTAGCCATAGCTGGAAAAGTTATTACATGCCAAGAAGGCATCCAGGCCACTTTTGAATGTTTTTACTGTATCCTTCATTACTACCTCCTCTGGCAGAGAGTTCCATAGTCTCACTGCTCTTACAGAGAAGAATCTCCTCCTATGTCAGTGGAGAAAGCACCTTTCCTCTAACCTTAGTGGATGCCCTCGGGTTATGGTGACACTCCGGGATATAAATAGATTGTGGGACAGATCTTTGTATTGCCCCCGAATATATGTATACAAAGTTAATAGGTCACCCCTCAAGCGTCTTTTTTCTAAACTAAATAAACCTAACTTTGACAATCTTTCAAGGTACTCTAGCCCCCGCACTCCTTTTATTAACTTTGTTGCCCTTCTTTGAACGTGCTCCAGTTCTAATATGTCCTTTTTAAGCACAGGTGCCTCGAACTGTACACAGTGCTCCATATGGGGTCTGACCAGTGACTTGTACATGGGTAAAATTATGCTCTGGTCATGAGCACCTATGCTCCTCTTGATGCACCCCATGATCCTATTTGCTTTACTACAGTTGAGCTTATTGTTAACTAAAACCCCTAGGTCCTTTTCCATTGTTGTTTTACCAAGTGTTTCTTTATTTAGTGTGTTATCATGACACAGATTTCTCCTTTCCATATGCATAACCTTACATTTATCTGTGTTAAACTTAATTTGCTATTTAACTGCCCATGCTTCCAATTTATCTAAATCTGTTTGTAGCTGCCTGCTGTCCTCTTGTTTTAATTACTTTACACAGCTTAGTAACATCTGCAAAGATTGAGACTTTACTGTTTAATCCGTTTCCAATGTCATTTATATATATATTGAAGAGAATTGGTCCCAGAACTGACCCTTGTGGTACGCCACTAGTAACAGTGACCCAATCTGAGTGTGTACCATTTATAACCACCCTCCGCTTCCGATCATTAAGCAAATTTCTCACCCATCTGCACACGTTTTCCCCCAGTCCAAGCATTCTCATCTTTTCTACCAGCCAACCAGAAAACTTTCTAACAGGTAGATCCCAAATAGTCAGACTTGGACCTTTGCAGTCCAGTGTCTGGCACACTAACACCGGTGCCCCACAAGCCTGCGTTCTGTCACCTCTGCTGTTTTCCATCTACACCAAAATCCACATAACATACAAAACCCCCCTTACACCACCCCCCCCCTCATTAACCAGAGCCACAGGAAATGGTTAATACCAACCAGCACCATAAAGATGCGCCGGAGCGAGGAGGAAGGAGAAGGAGGAGGAGAGGACACAATCCGAGGGGCCATCTCAAGAGAACCAAAAACGCCTACCTGAGAAGGAGGGAGAGAACCGCGCAGCCAGGCAAAGCAGAAGATGGCAGCCCGCACAAAGCGCAGTGAGGGAGGAAGAGACAAGCTCCGGGAGCGCGGGAGCCGAGAAGGCCCCGCCCCTCCGGGACATCCAATCCGTGCGCGGCCCGCACGCGCGCGACCCCGCCCCCTGGCAGCGTCAGCGTCTGCCGGCGGGGACCGCGTTCAGACCTCAATGACGGAACTGGCGGAGCCACCCGCCGGCTCCCAGTGCGCAATACACAGACCCACACACTGATAACCAGTTCCCCCCTGAGCAGCCGGACAAGCAGGCTGCAAGCGCCGGGCACGGCGCTCAGCCACCGGCGGCGCCGCGAGGCCCCGCCCCCCCGGCTCCTGAAGGGAGAGAAAGACACACAGACAGGGGGACAGAGGCAGGCAAAACTTACACTGAAGTTAGTCAAAGTAAAAATCACAAAGGGACTCACAAAGTAGAGCGCAGCAGCACACTCACACAGCATGTCACCGGCACAGCATGTCACCGTCCCAAGCGCGCCCCACACCCCGGAAAGTGACACAATATCCCAGGGCTAGGCACATACTGACCGCTAACCTCTTATAAAATGGGGCATCCCACATCCGGATCACCACTCCGGGAATCCCGCTATGCCCCGCAATGAAGGGTCGAGCGGAGGAGCTAATCTCCTAGGCACCAATGGTGCCGGCTACCTTTTTGCCCGGCCTACAGCCACAGCTGGGAGGCTGCCATTAAATAGAATACTTTCAAACAAAAGCCGGGCAGAAATAGACCACAGGGGGGGCGGGGGGATACCCCGGCTACCTGCAAGCAGGAGACTTCTTTCTTCTGTCTTGTCGCCACCTTGCAGAGAACAACACTGGGAGGTTCTTGGGAGGTACCAGGTATGTATAGACCGGGAGGGGCCTGTTGAAGTTTTTGGAGAGTTCTCTGCAATGCTGCCACCTAGCGGTGCGTTAACCCTAGTGTAATTATTAATGTTTGAAGTGGGGTGTGTGACATACT
This sequence comes from Gastrophryne carolinensis, assembly GCA_027917425.1. Classification (NCBI taxonomy): domain Eukaryota; kingdom Metazoa; phylum Chordata; class Amphibia; order Anura; family Microhylidae; genus Gastrophryne; species Gastrophryne carolinensis. Next base: position 84,958,194 of record CM051236.1, read on the forward strand.
TAGAATAAAAAGGGTCATAGAAACTAAGTTTCTTGGCGTTACCATCACTGACAACTTGCAATGGCATAACAACATCCATAAGGCTCTAAAGAAGGGTCAGCAGATGCTATTCTTCTTGAGACAGCTCAAAAAGGCTGATCTGCCCAAGAACCTGCTGAAGTCATTTTTCACCACTGTAATAGGAACAGTCTTATGTTTCTCATCCTCAGTTTGGTTTGGAGGAGCAACCAAAAAAGACAAGGATAGACTTCAAAGAGCATTCAAAACAGCGGAAAGGATAATTGGAGCCCCCTTTCGAAATATTCAAGATTTGTACCAAATGAGGACTACAACTAGAGAAGAGAAAATCCGACTGGACACTACTCACCCAGGACACACTTACTTTGAACCGCTAAAGTCAGGAGGGTGACTTAGAATGTTATACTTCAAAACCCCCAAAGCTACAGTGATCTAATTAGATTTTGAGAGCCTCCGCAAAAAACAATCCTTTTATTCCAATTAAAGCAGACCAAAACCCACCAAACTTGTGAAATACATTTGGCTAAAGCCCATGACAATATTCCCTTCTTAGGGCGTAGAACTAGAAATGGATATTTTCACTTTTCAAATAGTCTTGGAACACTATTTTTTTTTGCTGTCCGTCTCTGTGAAATGGCAGGCGATCAGCCATTACATAGGTGTGGCAATGACATAATTGCCACACACAATAAAGGCAATGAATGGAGGAGGCGGAGATTTTACAGCTAAAACAAGGACCATTTTCTGCAATTAGAGTGAAGCAGGATCACTAAAAATTGGCAAAAATTGCTCTTGGTGGGGTGAGCAATTCAGGGGATGATAGTTAAAAATGTGGGTTTTGGTCAGCTTTAAATAGGTATCGGGTGTTGTGATAGAAAAGTTCTGCAGGTGACCCACATGATTTTTCAATTGAGGTGGATCTTCCAGGTGCAGTGTGCATACATATGTCCTGGGATTTCTTCTTGGGCACCTTCCCTCCTTCACTGGCGACATAGCCCCACCCCCTGCATCAAGCACAGTGCCCTGACCACACCCAAACCTCACTTGGAAACCAGAATAAGGGCTCATTAACACCTGTTCTGCTTGCTCCCTGCCAATGGGAGAGGTATTTATTAATTATCCCCAGACAAGCCTCTCCAATAGGAGAGGCTTGTCTGGGGTTCTCCTCCCTCCCCCTAGCTGTCAAATGACGCTTGGGGGATTCCCAGGGAAGCCACAACCAGCACTATAAATATAACCCCTCCCATTGGTGGGGAGTGAGTAGGGCCTTGTTGAGTGCTAGCATGGGAGGGAAGAGTTCTCCAATCCAATCGCCAACAGCAGCGTCATTTTGACCTATTGTGTCGGCAGAAGAGATGTAATGATAGGACCCGAAGAGATGCCAAAGCAAATGCTTTTGTGCTTTTAATTTTTACTTTTACCACCTTGGAACAAGTGGACCTCACATCAATTTCATTTTTTTGTGAAAAAAACTCAGACTCCAAAAAATGCATAGATAAAAATTTAAAGCAGACATTAGGGCAAATGGCAAAATATGTTAAATCGCTTTAACTGCCAAAATATTTGTTCCTCCATTCCTTAGATATAACTCCCAGCCACATGGGACGTCTAGGCCGGTGACATTTTTATCTCTTGTGAAATGCGTTTTCCACTGGCACCAAAGTTGAAGCATTTTTCCAAGAAGGGCTTTGCAGAATATCAAGGACCCCACTGGCTGACAATGCTGCTACACCCATTTGGCAGGCCTAATTGGGGCATTTAAAAGTAAAGACTTTTAGACCTCGTTTACACAACGTAATTGTTGTTCTGTAAATGTTGCTCTTAAAGTGAACCCGGGATCTTGAATATCCCGGGTTTTGGTCTTTGCCCCCAGGGGCACCTCGATGAAGGATGCCCCGCTTTGCAAACCCCCTCCAGGTCACCCAGTTTAACTCACCTTTCCATGGTCCTACGACACATGTGCGTCCTCCCATCCAACCAGTGCACTCGACGGTAACTCGTCCAGGCTAGTCTAAGCCCTTGCCTCCAGCCGAGCGGAGCACGCTGGCGGCCGAATCTCCGCTGCCCTCTAACAGGAAGCGTGCCCGCACCGGCCATGCACAAATGCCTGGCATGGGCTCACACCCAGCTAAAGGTATAGCAGCAAGAGCTCGCTGCTCGCACAGGCGCCATTGATTCTGGGAGAAGGTGAGTTTACTGGGCAACCTGGAGGTTTTACAAAGTGGGGCATCTCGAATCTGGATGCCCCACGGGGAGGAGTATGCCTGCCCTGGAGTCTCCAGGGTTGATTTTGGTCCTCATTAAAGTGTACCTACACTTTCAAAAAAACCAAGTTATTGGTATGGGCAACTACGGGTATTGGTGCAGGGAAAGTGAACTTGCACTAACCAGGGCTGTGGAGTCGAAGCTAGTTATGGCTGAAGTCAGCAAAAAGGCCCCGACTCCAGCATAAAAAAAATCTCCTACTAATATTGTATAATGACTGTAACTTTCAAAGGAAGTTTAAAAACATTAAAGTGGACTAAAACTCAGCTGGATCGGCCCAGGAATCTATAAGATTCCTGGGCCGATCCAGATACACAGAAGGTTGCCCTGCTGTGTGAAACCCCCCAGGTCGCCCGCTACACTTACCTTAATCCCGGTCCAACGGCGCATGCATATTAATAAAATTAATATATTTTACGTTTTTAGTCACTTACTTATTATTCCTTCCCCCACCGGGCTGCAACGCTGTTCAGGACTCTAGGATACGGGCACCGCCATCTTGCCTCTGAAGCATATCGCACATACTGAGGAGAGGAGAGCGGGGTAAAGTACAGGGGGGCGGGTTATAGCTGTGTTTTGCACAGTCCGTGCAGAGCTGGGGTTAGGGAAAGGTCAGCCATTCCAGAATGCAGAGTGACACAGTCAAAAGACACTTCCTATTGGCAAGGCTGCCTGATGCTCCATGAGTCGCCATCTTGGATTTTTAAAGGCCCTCCTCTAGGGCCAGCTTGCGCACCACTCTGCCCACCATGGGAAACGGAGGGAACAGGTACAGAAACCCCAGATCCCTCCAGTTCAGAGACATGGCTGCCAGAGGCAGCGGATCCCGCGAGAGAGACACAAATGCCGAAGCTTGTGATTGTGACGAGAGGCAAAGAGGTCCACCTCCGGAGTTTTCACACTGATTCATTGAAAAAAAGCTTACCTTACAGTCAGTTTATTAGACTGCGCAGGATCATTACTGATGATGCAACTTATATGGTACGGGCACAAGAACTCATAAATGAGTTTGTTGTGCGGGGGTACCCGGTTGAGGAACTTAAGGTTGCTCATGATAAAGCTAGAACTAAGGAGAGAGGGCAGTTATTGAGACACACCCCTCGTGAGAAACCCAACCGTATCCCAGTAATTTTGACATTCTCCACATTAACTTCGAAGGTGGAGAGAATTATTGGGAAACATTGGCATGTGCTGGGGAGTGACATGAAACTGACTCAGATATTTAGAGAAAAACCTTTGTTTGTTAAGAAAAGACAGAGGAACTTTAGAAATAGCTTAATTAGAGCGGACAACTTCATTAGTACCAAGAATGAAGACACTATCCAATCATGGATGCCCACAAGAACCAGTATAAAAGGCATGTACAGTTGTGGCCATTGTGCCCAATGTAATGCGGTAATTAAGGGAGACTCATTTAGCCATCCATTATCAGGAAAGAAGTTTACCATCAATAACTTTTTCAATTGTAATTCAACATATGTGGTCTATATCCTTAAGTGCCCGTGTGGTATGATGTATGTGGGCAAGACCACACGAGCACTTAAGAGTAGGATCAGTGAACACAGAAGTTCCATACGACGAGGGGACATGGATTCCCCAATAGCCCGACATTTTCTGGAGAGGGGGCACCAGGTGTCCCAATTGAGATTCATGGCCATTGCCCACCAACCCCAAAATCGTAGAGGGGGCGATAGAAATAGATTTTTACTCAGACGTGAACTTGATCTGGATCTTCAGGTTGGATACTCTAGCACCAAAAGGTCTAAATGAAGAAATAGATTATACTCCTTTCATTTGATCATTTGACACATATGCACTTCTTTGTATGATCCGGCCATTGGACGTATGGAGTTAATTATTAATTTTTTTTGCTCCGTCTAATTAATTAATAATGATTAATAATGAATAATCTTTTGGGTGAAAGGTACCCTATAAGGTTATATCACCGCAATTATTCTGGGTCAAAAACCAATAGACCAGGTACGGATAGAAGGGTTATAAGTAGAGTTTCCCTTTAGAGCATTTTCAAAAACTTATTCTATAGTGTATTTCCTTGAGGACATTTCTTAATAGACAGTTCTGGGGATCTGTATATAATAAACTCACTTAATACTGAAGATTAGCTATGGAAAAACTTTTGGATGCGTTTCACTTGAAATAATAAAATGGGATGGGCCAGAATAGTATATGATTACGGTATGTAAGCACAGATATGGTCTGTTATAAGGATTGTAACAATTTTCATTCTAACTATTAGGATTGCTATACATTGTTTTTAATTGGTTTTTAATTTATTCTTTTTGCAGAGCAAAATGAGGTGTTTATCCCCCAAGACATCAAGAATGAAACATTTAATTCCCTGACTTCAATAATGGAAACATTCTGTATGCATTTTTTTATGCTCACACTATAGCGATCGCCATTTTCTTGAAGTACTGGAGTCCGGACGCCCCGTGCGCTCAGCCGCACTGTCTGGTATGGCGCAGCGTCATTTCCGCCAACCACCTGGCGGACCAGGTGACGTTTCCGCCAACCAGACACTGACGGTGGGTCGGGACGCCGGCTCCGGATGTGACGTCACCGGCAGGAAGTCCGCCGCCGGCGATGCTCACACACTGGCCAGCCAGGGGGGATATCACTCACATATAAGCGCGCGGTTTGTACTTCATTACCATCGCTACCCTGATGAAACGGCCAGCGGCCGTGAAACGTCGGTAACTCTTGCGATCCTATGTATATCTTGCCATGCATTTCTTATTGTAATCCTTTCTCTCTGCAAAATTGTATGTTACATATGCATTTGATGCCATGATATGGGTGTCATGATTTAGGCATTTGCTCCTTTGTATTATGGGTACTAGTCTGTGTGATGATGGATCTGTGCATTACTGAAACAGACATCATTATATACGGATTATATTCTTGTTATATGTATGTATTCTTTAACTCATGTCCCACTCAGATATTGTATGCCATGAAACATCCTGTGAATACCTTACTTTAAATATTTCTAGCACCAGGTAATTTTTTACCATTTTCATATAGTCTGTGTACATAAGGTTACTGATAAAGCTTTAACACATTGTTTTTCGTCTATAGTAAGGTATACACAACTCAGAGCTTTTGGCCAAGTAGGACAATACTGTATCCTTTTTTTCTCAATAACTACTGTGTATATCTTTGGCATCTGACTTTGTGACATACATGTTATTTTGTGTGTATTACACTGTATATATGTATCACTCTTTTATAAATCTATAAATTCTTTGCAAACGAACATTGGTGGTGTGCTTCTACTCTATTTGGTTTGTGTTAGAATTCATGTGGGGTCATTGAGGGAAAACCCCAAAAGAGGAAGCACCCAAATCATATGATAGCTCTTGTTCATCAGGTGTGCCGACCACAACATTAATTATTCCACCTCCGGAGTCCCCCACCAGAGGCAAAGCGACCGAAACACCTTGGGGCTGAGCGACCATTCCAATCCAATCAACACCCTGGCCTGAGAAGTATCCAGCTACATTCCCAGGAACTCCACCACCCTGGAGGGAGTGAGGCAGGACTTGGGATAGTTGATCACCCAACCGAAACTCTCCAGAGTGGACACCACAGTCCTGGTGTCATGAATGACTTGCCTTCAGTCCGTGCCCGTGGTGTCCCTAGGCAACTGGCCAGGGTTTCTCCTGCCCAGCAGCCGCCTCTGCCTCCGGTGCCATCCCCAGCGGCGCGTGTGTCGCCGAGTAAGTCCTCCCCCCTTGCCCATTGTCACTCAGCTTGTGCTTGCTGGCCTATACAATCAGCTCATGTCCTCCGGTGGTGCAATACTCAGAATGGCCACCGGAGGCTGTTTAAAAGAACGAAGTCTAGAAGGTGCAGCTCTGAGCAGTTTGCCTGGGAAGCTCAGCTGGAGCAATCAGCCCAGAGCTCACCAATCAGACCACAGGGCCAGTGCTCCAATCTGCCGTCAGATCCTAAGTGCACCAATCCCAGCCACTGTCTCCCTGTCCAATCCTGCCGGTTTTCCCACTATAAAGGGATTTCCACTGCAGTGTGTCATTGCCTGTTATAGCGCCTAGTACTTAGTTGTCTAGCTTGTCTCTAGTGATTGAACCGACCTTTTGCCTGCCTGACCACAATTCTCGCCTGACCCCTCTGATACCTCGCACCGTGACCTTCTGGATTTGACCTCGGCTTGTTTGACTACTCTCTGTACCTCCCATTGGATACCTCGCCCCGTGACCTCCCGGCTCCGACCTCGGCTTGTAATCGGACTTCCGCTATCCGGCATCCTCACTTGGGACTCCCTGCCGTTCATCAGTCTCCACCTTAAGCTGGTAATCTTTGCGCCCTATAAGTCCTGGGGGTAACCGAGTAGGAGAGGCATAACCCGCGTCTCCTACAAGCGGGGACATGTCTATAGGCAGAAGAGGCGGTGGAGATTGGGGATTATCAGCTCAAGACAGACTGGTGTCCGGTACAGTCCTTACACCTGGTATCCAGCTGCGCCTGACTGAGGGAAGACGCCATGATGAGAAGATCGTCCAGATAGGGCACGATGGAACCTCTGGAAAGAGGTTTCCCTTAGAACACATAAGGTATTTACATATAATTTGAGATTCCTTGAAAAGGCTCATTTTACACTGTTCCCAAAGTGAATAAGGTGGGATGAAGTTAGTGTTTGCCTGGACAGAGACCTAAATACAGTCTATAAGCCAGAAATGTGGCAGACCACAAAGAATTATGCAGTGGCATGAGGTGGGTTAAGGGAACAGGGGAGAGGAGACCATCTGGACGAGCCCAAACGCTAGTAAGTCTGCTTTGCGGCCTGCGCTGCCTGGTGTGTCTTTGGGGGGGGGGGGGGGGGGTGCACCTGCTCACCACTTCTAACCCCATGTGCCTTTAAACCGGAACTTCAGCATGATTTAATGAAAAGCCCAAACCCTTAAAAAACTATCCCCCAGCATTTAAAATTCATATATTTTAAGTTTTTAGTCACTTATTATTCTTTCCCCCACTGGGCTGCAACTCTGTGCAGGACTCTAGGATACGGGCGCCGACATCTTGACTCAGAAACATCACACATACAGCGGAAAGGAGAGTGGGATAAAGTACAGGGGGCAGGGTTATAGCTGTGCTTTGCACAGACAGAGCAGAGTCGGGGGTCAGGGAAAGGACAGCAATCCCAGAATGCAGAGTGACACAGTCAGAAGGTACTTCCTGTTTGCAGGTTGCCTGATGTTCCAATGAGCCGCCATCTTGGATGTTTAAAGGCTCATAACAAGAAGTAGATGTGGGTAGGGTGATTTTTAATGTGAACAATCTGATGTTGCTGGGTGTGGGAAACATATAAGATATGCTCTTATTTAGGGTGAAGGTCCGCTTTAAGACATGGATTATTGCAGCTTACATTTTACGCCATTTGAAGTAAAACAATAAGACAATTCAAACCAAAATCGGTTGTGCTGCTGGTAGGTGCTAAAATGTTTCCTAAATAGGATATAGTTTCCATTAATAATTGCTAATATAACCTCCTTTTACCATTAGCCTCTTCTCACCTCTAGAGCGGTTATGACAGGTCAGCTTGTGTGCAGGAGATGAAGGTCAATGGCTTCACACTGTGGGGTGCTGCATACTTTGTGCCAGGTAGGGTCCAGGTCGGAAAAAACCCTAACCCACCTACCCTGGGGAGAAAACACACTTGTTTTTAGAAGAGAAAACTGCCATTTACATTAATTGTGTAACTTGGGGCGGATTCAGAGCCAGGTAAAAATGTACTCTCAGTAGACAATGAAAGTGAATGGCGGTTTTCTCTCCTAAAAAGGCTCATCAGGCTCTGTTTCACAGGGACAGGAAACAATGTGCCACACATCCACAGTGGCTTCCTGTCCCCACTTGATAGTTAGGAAAGTCCCTCTATAATGCAGGGCCTACCGATGGTGAACTATCCCTGGGGACCCCCCCTCAGGAAAGGTGCACTTTAAACAGCTTAAGGCATTTAGAAGACCAAAATCATAGCGGCATTAGCCTAGCAGGAGGGGATTTCTAAGATCTACAGTCAGACAACGCACCTACATGTTTGGGGTATAAATCAATCAGTGCTGCCAGTTCATTTTACAATCACATGAGGTCTCATGAAGCCAAAATGTATTGCACAACCCAGACTGGGAGAAAGGGATCAGAGGAGGACACCATTAGAGGGTCACTGTCTATGTTATTTCCCGATTCTCCTGAAGCAGAACACCCTGTGCATGTATTTACAGGAGCCCCCTGATCACCACAAGATGGCTTCCCTTACAGGTCATCTAGATTGGGTCACCAGTGAGACAGTAAACAGAACATAGTCTACTGTATATCATCCAGCTACTCAGGTCACCTTGAGGGTCAGGGACGACAATGAGGGAAGAAAATTGCTCAAAGCCCCGTGCCTGTTCCGCTTTTTATTATTTCATTAAATTAATTTTACTATGTGGGGTTTGGAGAAAGAAGATTAAAGCGGACCTTCACCCTGAATAAGAGCATATCTTATGTTTCCCACACACTGTACATACAGATTGATCACATTAAAAATCATCCTACCTGCATCTACTGCATGTTTAAAATCCAAGATGGCGGCTCATGGAGCATCAGGCAGCCTTGCCAATAGGAAGTGTCTTTTGACTGTGTCACTCTGCATTCTGGAATGGCTGACCTTTCCCTGACCCCAGCTCTGCTCTGACTGTGCAAAGCACAGCTATAACCCGCCCCCCTGTACTTTACCTCGCTCTCCTCTCCTCAGTATGTGCAATATGCTTCAGAGGCAAGATGGCGGTGCCCGTATCCTAGAGTCCTGAACAGTGTTGCAGCCCGGTGGGGGAAAGAATAATAAATAAGTGACTAAAAACTTAAAATATATTAAATTTTAGATGCTGGAGAATAGTTTAAGGGTTTGGGCTTTTCATTAAATCATGCTGAAGGTCCGGTTTAATTATAAAATATAATGTTGGGGGGGTAGAAGAATCAACATCATTTGATTTTCCTGGATAGAAAGAGCTACTCAAAGAGGACCAGACCCCACCGTGGAGTCAGAGCAGAGCAGGCCTACTCCCTTGCACAGGGACATCCTGAACTGGGATCCCCCGCTCTGTGACCCCCCCCCAACCCCGGGCCGGAGGAGAGGTAAGAGACCTTAGCGACCTGGGAGGTTTCACATATTGCCCAAGGGGGACAGACTGTACAGTCAATAGGGGCTACGCTAGTCATGTCAGCGGAACCCCTACACACACACTCCTTGCTGCAGGTAGAAGTCCCGCACAGGCTTGCAGTTTGGCTAGAGGTTTACAGTATATATTTAGAAGTAATGAATGAGGGAAATACGCTCCAGCTTGTAAGACCGGATTCTCCAGTACACCTATAATGCATTGCAGGCTCACAGCCGGATTATTGCCCCATCTGGCCTCTGGCCACTTCAGACACGTGATGCCGTGAGAGCTCATCTAAATCCACACTTGTTATCTGTGATCCAGTGCAGCAATAGCAGCATCTCTGAGCAGGCAATGAGAGCTGTAGTGGCAGCTGTTATCAGCTCATTTGTTGCTGAATCATTGTGTAATCATGGAACACCAATATTACACACAGCATATCTATCTAAAGGTTCCCATTCATCCAGCTCATGGCATATCTGTAGGAATAAATCAGGGCACCTGGACTTGCCGTTTAATTCAGATGACTGGTGAAAGGTCTTCAAGAAAATAGAACAACAAGTCCAGTTTCCCCGATTTATTCCTAGAGCTATACAATAATACAGAGGAGTGCTGGTAACCTCCTTAGATACAGGCAGCTTCAAGTGTGGCCCGATACCTCATAATACCCTCACATATTAACTGCCACCCCAACACCCAACCTGTACCCCCACTTACATCCAATGCCCAAACAGCTGTAGGAAACCAACTACAGGTGGAGCCTGAACTGCTGGGACACCCATGTGAAAACTGAATTTTCATCAGCCAGTTCTGGCCATTTTATGTCTAGTTTAGGAAAGTGTAGAGAAGGGTTTGAGAGTTTAGCAGAAAGAAAATGCCTAGCGGGGTGACAGAATATTTCATAGAAAGCTGTTGTATTGGTTCATTTTCACATGACCACAGCCGTCCATTTGGGATTGAAGGCAATTGGCCACTGGCAGTCACGTGAAGGCCAGCTATACAAGGGAACGCAGAAGTGGCAAGTATTGACTGCCCAGTCTCATGTATTGCCCAGCGGTACCACTGCCCAGTATTGCCCAGCGGTACCACTGCCCAGTCTCATGTATTGCCCAGCGGTACCACTGCCCAGTCTCATGTATTGCCCAGCGGTACCACTGCCCAGTCTCATGTATTGCCCAGCGGTACCACTGCCCAGTATTGCCCAGTGGTACCACTGCCCAGTATTGCCCAGTGGTACCACTGCCCAGTATTGCCCAGTGGTACCACTGCCCAGTATTGCCCAGTGGTACCACTGCCCAGTCTCAAGTATTGCCCAGCGGTACCACTGCCCAGTCTCATGTATTGCCCAGCGGTACCACTGCCCAGTCTCATGTATTGCCCAGTGGTACCACTGCCCAGTATTGCCCAGTGGTACCACTGCCCAGTATTGCCCAGTGGTACCACTGCCCAGTATTGCCCAGTGGTACCACTGCCCAGTCTCATGTATTGCCCAGCGGTACCACTGCCCAGTCTCAAGTATTGCCCAGCGGTACCACTGCCTAGTCTCATGTATTGCCCAGTGGTACCACTGCCCAGTCTCAAGTGTTTTTGTCCAAGCGTAGGAAAACATATACCTCATTTAACTGTCTGCCCTCCAAATTTGATCCCCTGTAGTGCTATGTTTTGAGCCACCCTGCTTGCAACCCCAAAGCTTAAAGGGCGCTTCCTATCAGCCCCTAATGTGCATCTGAACAATCACAGCTGATAGCAGTTGGAAGCTGCAATGTCACTCTGGGGTGAGGGTTATAATTATGATCTGGTCTTAATGGAGTTTAAAGAGGAAATTCGAAGGCCCTGGAATCTAAAAGATCCCCCGTTCCACTCATTTTCTCTTGGACACCTTGCCGCCACATCCTCACTCACCACTAGCTGTGAGCTGATTTTGGACAGGTCTGCGTCATGGGATCAACAGTTAGGTGAGTGAATTAGGCAGCCTGGGCAGGGGATACACACGCTGGATGGCCAGCTAATTGTGCATGCACTGTCGGACTGTCAGAAGTCTTTAAAGCAAACCAAAACCCAGCAGCAGCTGGCCTCGAATCTTTAAGAAACCCCCCAGGGCGCCTGTAAAAACTCACCTTTGCCTGCTCCAACGGTGCATGTGCAGGCTCCTGTCCAATATGAGCTGCCCGCTATGACTACATAATTCGGCAGGCCGCACCCCCTGCATCCCCATCCCAGCCATTCAGATAGGCGTGCACGGCTGGGGTTGCAGGGGATGCGGCAACGTGCGCTCCCCATTCTAGTAAATGAGAGCCTTCTTCCCAATTATGTAGTCATAGTGCACTGGGGAGGAGAGCCCACGCATGCAGCGCTGGAGCCTGGACAGGTGAGTTTTTTCTTGCTTCCTGGGGGGGGGTTTTACACAGTGGGGCTTCCCGCTCCAATTTAATAAAGCCCTTAGTAGCAGTGTGCAATCATGTCCTGTGCTAACATATGAAAACAAGCAGAGGACACATATGGGATAGGTGGAAATAAACCATATACCTCAGAAATGGTCAGGAATATAGTCTGCATAAATACCGAACAGGAACCACTAATGGTAAATGTGATCCTAGGCTAATGTGCCTCTAAATTATTTATTACCCCTGAATTAAATAAGTGATGCCATCATTTCAAGCCGATACCCAGGGCTACTTTCATTCCAGGTGTCGTGGGGCGATTGTAACCGGCCTGCAATAGCAGTGAAAGCGCTGCCCATAGTAACCTTTCACATAGGTGATCTCCCTGCAATGAGGCCATGATTTTGCGACGGTAACTCTTTCAATCAAACTCCATTTATTGGCGATTACAAGTGTTTTTACTTGCAAATCGCTGTAAAAGCACCGTGCTAACACAACAAAATAAAAAACCAACAGAAGGGAAAGATACACAAAGAGGAATAAATAAATAATGCAAGCCTGAAGCCATTGGGGTCTTGGGGTGCTCTTCCAGTTACAAGTGAAACAAAACCCTAGCCCTGGAATCTTTCAGCAGCTGGCATCTCAGATCGGGATGTCCGCTGTGTGAACCACCCCCGCCATGCAAAGCTCACCTGCTTCCTGGCTAAAGAACCAGCCAATCAGATAGGCCCGCTGCTGGAGATGTGGCCAAACGTGATCCCAATTGCTGGAAACAGATCAACTTGCTGAATAAGTGATAAGCACTGTAAACGCCCCTGATTGGACAAGAGCCTGTGCATGCGCCTTACTACTGGGAAGAGGTGAGTTTTACTGGCGATCTGGGGGGGGTTTGTTGGTGTTTTGTTCTGCTTTAAAGATCCTCATCCAAAATCAAGCTCTGTATGATGGAGGACAGGAAACAACTGTGCACTGCTATGAAGTCTTCTATTAAAAGCGGACCTTCACCCTGAACAATAGCCTATCTTGTATGTTTCCATCACCTTGTACATACAGATTGCCCACATTAAAAGTCACCCTACCTGCACCTATTTTTTTTAACATCCAAGATGGCAGCGCCTGGAGTCTCAGGCTGCCTGCAGACAGGAAGTCTGACTGTGCCGCTCTGCATTCTGGGATTCCTGTACTTTTCCTGACCCCAGCTCTGCTCTGTCTGTACAAAGCACAGCTATAACCCTGCCCCTGCACTTTTGCCCCCCCCTCTCCTCAGTATGTGATGCTTCTGAGGCAAGATGGTGGCCCCCGTACACTCAAGTCCTGAACAGAGTTGCAGCCCAGTGGGGGGGGGAGAGAGAATAATAAGTAAGCGACTAAAAACCTAAAGTATATTAATTTTAGATGCTAGGGAATCTTTCTTTTAAGGGTTTGGGCTTTTCATTTAATAATGCTGAAGGTCCGGTTTAAGAAGGTGCTGTATGTGAGTGTGTGGCCATTTCCTGTCCCCCATCCTAGACAGGACCTTCAGAATGATTTAATGATTTTACATTTTTAGTCATTTACTTATTATTCTTTTCCCCACCGGGCTGCAACTCTGTTCGGGACTTTAGGATACGGGCGCCGCCATCTTGACTCAGAAGCATCACACATACTGAGGAGAGGAGAGCGGGATAAAGTACAGGGGGTAGGGTTATAGCTGTGTTTTGCACAGACAGAGCAGAGCTGGGGTCAGGGAAAGGACAGCAATCCCAGAATGCAAAGCGACACGGTCAGAAGGCACTTCCTGTTTGCAGGCTGCCTGATGCTCCATGAGCTGCCATCTTGGATGTTTAAAGGCTCATAACATGCAGTAGATGCAGGTAAGATGATTTTTAATGTGAGCAATCTGTATGTACAGGGTGTGGGAGAAATATATAAGATAGGCTCTGATTCAGGGTGAAGGTCCGCTTTAAGGAGCTCTCATAGAAAATAGTGAGCTCCTCTGTAATGTAGTGCTTAGGGTGAGTGTCAGGATAGTTTAGCGTCCCTGTGTAACAGGACCCTGGCACTGACTGCTATAATGTGAAAGCAGAGGCAGCAGTCCACTCCACTTTCCTTATCCAGGCCCCTTCCACAACTTCCCATTCGATAATCTCAATGTGTCACAAATGGGAAGAAAACGCAGTCCATTAAAATTAAATAGGCTCTTTAAAGTGGACCAAAACACATCAACCCATGATTTTGACTATCCTGGGTTTTGGCCCTCCCCCCCCCCCCCCCCCCGAGGCACCCCGATCGGGGGTGCCCACTGTCTGAACCCCCCCCCCCCCAGATCGCCGAGTGCAACTCACCTCTTCCCGGTCCTGAGCGGCCGCTCATCCAACCAGCGCACTCGGAGCAGCTCTAAGTCACGTCTTCTAAGTCTTCGTCTAAGGCCAACGGCTCAGAGTGCGTTGGCGGGCGCATCCTCCGCCATTCACAAATGCCGGGCACACACCCTGCTAGAGGGATAGCGGGGATGCGGTCTTGGCTCACGAGGCGACCTGGGGGTTTCACACAGTGGGGCATCCTGATTTTGAATGCCCCGGGGGGAGGGAATCTATCTATAAGTTTACCGGGCCAATTGTGCTGGGTTTTGGTCCACTTTAATGTGAAAGCAGAGGCAGCAGTCCACTCCACTTTCCTTACCAAGGCCCCTTCCACACCTTCCTGTTTGATAATCCCAATGTGTCACAAACAGGAAGAAAACGCAGGCCATGAAAGTTAATTAGGCTCTTTAACATCAGTGCATTGCAAAATACAAATTTCTGCATGTTGTGTTCGCCCGCAACGCAGCACATAGAGGTCTATGTAAATCCAAATTTGCGCAGATGTTCCTCTTTAAAACGTAACAAAACCCAACGGGGCCTGGCACTGGAACCTAAAGATTCTAAAGGTCAGCCACTGGCCTTCCCAAGTCGGGATGCCCCGCTGTGTGAAATCCACCCCCCGGGCGTTGGTAAATTCACATTCTTCCTCGCCTATGTGAATATCTGGCATATTCGGGCTGTGGGCTGCCCCCGGCCATTCAGATAGAAGCAGGGATGTTTGCTGGACATTACATCTGCACTTGCACCATAGAACTGGGGAAAAGTACGTTTCACTTAGCAGGGCATCACAAAGCAGGGCACAAAACAAAACCCAGAAGAAACAAAATCCAGGGTTTTGTTCCACTTTAAAATGGACAAAACCCAGGATTTTCCCCCTCTGTGTGAAACCACGCAGATCGCCGAGCGCACTCACCTCTTACCGGTCCTATGGCGCATGCATGGCCGCACATCCAATCAGCGCGCTCAGAGCCTCTGACGTCAAGCGTCTAAGGCCGGCGCCTCTGAGCGCTCTGGCACCTGCTTCCCTGCTTCCCTGTAACAGGGAGCGTGCCCATGTCGGCCATTCACAAATGCCTGGCGCGAGCATGCACCCTGCTGGACGGATAGCGGGCATGAGGCTGCAGCTTGCGCATGCGCTACTGGACCGGGAAGCAAGCTAAGTGTATGGGGCGACCTGGGGGGTCTCACACAGCTTCCCGAGGGAGGGAATCCACAGGCCCGGGAATCTTATAGACTCCTGGGTCGATGGTGATGAGTTTTGGTCCACTTTCGGAAGCATGGATCTCCTTCCTCCATCATCTGCTCCAGTTGAAGCTTGTCTAAGGTTCCCTGTGGCCTGAAACGCCGAGATCCATCCTGGGATGACCTAGGTCACTTTGATAGCACAAGTTTTTTTGCAATGGGAAACACCAGCTGGATAGATTTGCACCTCCATAAACAGAGCAGTATTGGCCTTGCATATAGCACTGATAGGACAAGAGACCGCACATGTGCTGAGGGACTGGTGAGTTTTTGTTGGCAATCAGGGGGTCTCACGGCGGGGCATCCCAAACTGGGATTCCCTATGGAGAAAAGAATATGACTATAATAGTTGTATCCACAGATACACAGCCTATATAACTCCCAATTTCTCTTGGTTACTGTAAAAGCAGAGACAGTAGCCCGCCCCTCCATTTCATGTAGCAGCCCCCCATTTTAACCTGAAGAGCAGCCCTCCTTCCCAGGTACTATCGGGGGCTGCGCTGTCACCATGACAACCTAGAGGCTGCGCAAGAAGGCAACAGGTGGCGGGAAGCGCGCTGTGTGAGGTGAGGTCACGTGATGCGGCGGCTACTTACACGGCCAGCGAGTGTCCTCCCAGTGTGCGCGCTGTCACCGATCTGTCACACGGACAGCACGCGCAGCCGAGCTCCACTCTCCTCTCGCCCCGCCCCCTATCCCGGCATGCACTCTGCCTTATTAAAAGGGAAAGCGCCGCCCTGATTTTTTTTTTTTTTTTTTTTTTTGTGGTTTGATGGTGACAGATGTCTTTATTATTGCTGAGAGAGACAACGACAACCTGGGTGAGAATTATAATAAAAATATATAAGGATGCATGTATAGCGCGTGTGTGAGCCAGGGGGCTTCCCTTTGTTACGTTATAAACAAATTAAAGGAGCCCTATCATCATACCTACCAACTTTTCTGGGTGGCAAAGAGGGATATTTGTTAAATTAGGCCACACCCCTTCATTGAGGGATGGATAGGAGAGGTTATAACAGTTAAAGGAGCACTATCACGAAATTGTGTAAGATTACAAATCCATATAAACACGTCAGCCAATGAGAGAAGGCGTCACTTATACACCCAAACTGAATAAAACTCCCACCAAGCTTATGCTTTATTCTCTCATAGTAGGGATAAAATCCAGGGGTGACAGTTTTAGTCTATCAGGAATGACAGAGCCTGTCACCCCGGATGTCCTTTTACTTTCATTAAAAGAAAGAAAAACAAGCCTGGCTGGATATTTCTCGAGATAGTGCTCCTTTAAAACAATATAAACCCTTTAAACAGGCAAATGAATCATTTATTGATGCAGATCTACATGTTACACCTCAAAGAGGGACAAAGGAGAACAACGAGGAACAGGGGGGCACAGACTCAAAAGAGGGACAGTGCCTCCAAATCAGGGACACTTGGGAGGTATGCTATCACAATAAATGGCTGCAGAATAAATATATTGTGTACGAAGAGGAGGGGTCACTTATTCACCTTGTATAAAAAAATCACTTATTTTACTAGAAGTAAGAAAAATTGGGTGTGAGCTTTGGAATTTTAATTTTACAGGGTTGGACCGTTTTTCTAGACATGGAAGGCTACAATAGCTGATTGGAGGAGAGCCATGGGACCGGTGACGAGGTAAGTATAGCAAGCGTGCAGGAAGTGTTATAGAGTGGGGGATCAGGAACAATACCCAGGATAGTGACAATCCCAAGCTTTATTCATCATTAAAGTGGAACAAAACCCACGGAGATCGGCCCAGGAATCTATAAGATTCTAAGATTCGATTGATTCCCTCCCCCCCCCCCCGGGCCTCCAAAATTGGGATGCCTCTCTGTGTGAAACCCCCAAGTCACCTTCTTTTCGGGTCCAATGGCGCATGCGTGGCTGAATCTCTGCTATCCCTCTAGCAAGGTGCGTGCCCGAACCAGGTGCTGATTGGACGAGTAGCTGCGCATGCGTCATAGGACTGGGAAGAGGGGAGTTTGTACAGGCGACCTGGGGGGTTTTACACAGCAAGGCACCCTCGATCGGGGTGCCCCAGGGGCAAGGACCAAAACCCAGGATAGTCAAAATCCTCTATTTTGCTCCGGATTATAACCAGCTCTGGAGTTCATTAGACTCTACTTCCCTCTCTCTGGGGCATCCTGAACTGGGATGCCCCATAGTGTGGAACCTGGCATTCATCTGTAATTCTTACCTGTTTGGCGAGCCCACTGTGCATGCACGGCCAGTGGCAGCATCCCTTGCAACCTCCTTTGCCTGTGTGTGGCAAGCCAACTGCAATTGACTGGCTGTGCGAGGCCGGTCACAGCCGGCTTGAGTACCTCAGACGACACACTGTTGTGGGAGTCACCAGTAAAGGTGAGTTTCCTGGGACCCAAGGGTTTTCACACAACGGGGTATTTTGGACCGCAGGGCCAGCTGCAGCAGCTATTAAACTGCATGGCCAACTGCTGGCGTTCCCCTGGGGCATCCCAAATTTGGACGTGAAACACCCTACCCCCGGGGCACCACAAAACTCAGTGGGGCAACCCCAGAGGCAACTTGTTGGCCAGCCCTGGAGTCTAAAAGACACTGCTGCTGATAGGTCCACTTTAAAGTAGAACAAACCTGGGAATTTGACTTTCCCAGGGTGTGTTCCGATGCCCCACTGTGTGAAACCCCAGAATTCGCAAAGTTAAACTCCTAGCAGTCGAATTGTGCTCTCTCGTCCAATCAGAGCCCTTTGCCGTTTCCACATCCTTCGGCAAAGGGCTTCGAGTGCCTTCAATGGGGATCATATCTATATGGCTGGGACGGGAGCACGATCATGCCACAGGGGATGCGGCAGCGAGCTCTCCCCATTGAAAACAATTAGAGCCATTTCCCCAGAGCCCCACATATGTGCTGTTGGACTGTGGAAAGGTGAATTATTACCGGCACCTGCTGGGGGGCATTTGTTCTGCTTTAGAATAAGCCAGTATTTCTGTCACTAGGATGTTTTTCAACAGGTTTCTAGTGAATAGGTATTGAGAAATAAAGCTACAGGCACACATTGGTAGAATATGAGTATAGAAATATATAAATATAATATATTTAATAAATATATATAATAATTATTATTATTATTATTGTTTTTTTTTATATAGCGCCATCATCTTCTGTAGTGCTTTACAAGGTATGATTACAGACAAGCTAAAACATATAGTGCAGGGAACAATACAAAATTAGATGCCACAAGGTTTAAACCAAGTGTTGTGAGCACAGGAGACAATAGGAGAGAGAGCCCTGCCCGTGCAAGCTTACAGTCTAAAGGATAAATATATATATATGAATATACATAGAAAGCCTGTATGTTCTATGCCAGATAAAAACGTTTTCCATGTAATGACAGCAGTGATGTCACACGGCAACAGCCCGCCTCTGCAAGTATTCCTACACACAACATGTCATGCGTTACCTCTATGACTCATTTGTGTGATCACGAGCAACAAACCTTACCTGGGCTGGAAAAGAAAGGCCATGTGACTGGTGACATAACCAAACCATTCTTACATTTCATTGTGTCGTCAGATGTCTGTGACTGAATAATCAGGTATTAGGGTGAAAGTGCACAGGATAACCTGGATTTGTGTTTATTTGCTGCATTTAGCATGCTTTATAGGGTTCTAATGTATGAAACACATCTATGCTGTAACAGCTCATTGGAGGGTGATTGTATTTATTACCTGTATTGGATTATGTTATAGTGAGAAACTACGGCAGCTTTTTAAAATGCTTAGATAAAATATTACGTTTTATGGATTTTTTAAATGCTGACTATTTTGTGGGCTGTGGATATGTGGTTGTGGTTGCCCTGTCCCCTGAGCCCGGCAGGCCCCATTCTACGCGGGGCAGCAGGGGTGGGATTCAGCAGGTTCTTCATGGCTCTGTAGCAGGGCCGGATTAAGTGTGGTGGAGGCCCCTGGGCACAAAATCTGGTTGAGGCCCCAGATACAGTATTTTTTTACCTTTAAAATAATAGTCCAGCCAAATAACTGATTAGTGGTTGTCTGGCACACACTTACTTACTGAAAGTCCAGTCCCTTGTGCGGGTGCGTGCTGCTCAGGAACTCCTGCTTTGCCATTCTGGGCGGGGGGTAGTGTAGTGGCCCAGCTGGTGCAGCAGAAAACAGTTCCCTGCATTGAGCTGCCAGCGACTGTGCTTGGTGGCTTATGTGCAGTGACAGCTCTGCACGCACCCATCACTGTAGTGTTGCTGATGGCGGCTTTGCTGCTCTAGACTCTCCTGTGGCCCTTTGGTGGCTTTGCCAGGTTGGCAAAAACAAAAAAAGACTTGCCCAGGTCCGCGGGTCCCCCACTGCTGCCAATAGCTTTGTTGCTGGCTCTGTGGCCCATCAGATCAAAGACTGAAAAGCCTCCTGAACCAGACCTTAAGCCAAAGGTAGGTGGAGGCCCCCTTTGCAGGGCAAGTGGTGGAGGCCCTGGGGCATGCGCCCCTTGTGCCCCCTCATAATCCGGCTCTGCAGAACCAGTTGTTAAAGAGGTAGCATTTCTCGGAACCAAGGAAAACTGGCACAGATAAGTTATACAATCTCTTAATATTGCTTAGACACATTGTAATAGTATTACACAGTTTGCTCTTTATTAGATTGTGTGCAAACATTTATTATAAAAATATAAATGTGCGCAGCTCGTGACAACTTTATGTAAAGGGAACCGGTAGTTAAAATGTAAATCCCACCTCTGCCAGGCAGCAATTAGAATCCTTGTTGCAGCTGTTCCTTGCAGTCAGTATTTTCAGGTTTTCTTTTTGTTTGGACACTACATGTTCTATTGTCCTCCATTACAGCGGCTTTGAAAACTGTAGAAAAATAGAGGAAACGGACATGGAGCAAAGGGCTAAGCAACTCTTCAATTGTTTTATTACATCGTCTCTTCTGAAAGATTATTACAAGATGCTACAAACATTACAATCAAGCAAAGCATATAAAAGTATCGTAAAGAGGTTTAAAGGATCTCGATTTGAAAAATGTTCCAAAGGAAGGCCAGCGGCCGGCCCTGGAATCTTTAAACCGGTCCTTCAGGGTCATTTAATTAAAAGCCCAAACCCTTAAAAAACTATCCACGAACATCTAAAATTAATATATTTTACGTCACTTAATTATCATTATTTACCCCGCTAGGCAAGCAACTCCAGGATACGGGCACCACCATCTTGTCTCAAAAGCATCACATAGTAAGGAAAGAAGAGGAGGGAAAACTTAATGGGGACAGAGCAAAGCTGGGGTCAGGACAGCAATCCCAGAATACAGAGCGGCATAGTCAGAAGGCACTTCCTTTCTGCAGGCAGCCTAAGACTCCATGGGCAGCCATCTAGGTGCAGGTAGTATGATTTTTAATGTGGACAATCTGTATGTACCGGTTGGGGGGAACATACAAGATAGGCTCGTATTCAGGGTGAAGGTCCGGTTTGAATTTCAGGGCCATTCTTGCTGGGTTGTGTTTTGCTTTAACACTATCTACTTGAGAGCAAAAAGCACTTTCAATAAAAGGAAAAATAATAAAGAAACCAAATAAGAAGATGAAGAAGTAAAAGAGCAAAGAAAAAAGGTTGGGAGCGGAGAGGACAGTATAAGACACATAATTCTAGTGTTCAGCTGCTGGTAAGTCGAAGAGGCCGATTCAGTAATAGCGCCAGGTAGCGACAGATGAGCGCCAGTAGCGTGATTTTCACAGCGCCCGCTAGTATTCGCTGTGCTTGGCCGTTGTTCGGTTGTTGACAGCGACTCAGTCGGTGTGCGGTAATGTTGAATACGGGGTTAGGAGTCGCTGTTTGACAGGTTCCGCGCTGTATGGGAGCGCCTGACAGCGAATGGTCATAGCGAACGGCTCCCAGCATATTCATTAACAAATCACGCTCAAAAAATTCTCGCGCTGTGAAAAGCTTGTGTAAACCCCAGAGCGCTGGCGGCGATGGGTTAAAAGTAGTTTTTAACCCCCAAACATCCATATTTTTTGATTAAAAAATTAAACAAGTTTTTCTAAACATTTTGTAATATGAATACATTAATATCAGACCTGTAATATCAATTCTGCACAGATTATAGGCTGGCCTGCAAGCTAACTGGTTTGAGTGCTGTGGCCCCTTTAAGACTTTTGTATCCTAATTGCCCTGCTAACGTGCACCTCCCAGGTTGGTTATAAAATGGTCTGAGCGGCTGCCACCCCCCCTTTGTTTCTTTTGAATTTGTGCAAGCACATGGGGTGTGGAGTCTAGGCTGTATTGCAAGGTCTTTGACCCTTCCACCCCATGGCTTGCAATTGAGGTTTAGGGCAACCTCAGGTAAGCTGCTCCCAATTTATCTATTGCATTGTATGTCCCAAATGGGGCTCTCAGAGATTAGAGTTAGGACTGCACCTCACAGGGGCACCTTGGCGCTGGTGGTGCAGCTTAAAGTGGACCAACACCCAGGATTTTGACTATCCTGGGTTTTGGTCCACTTCGGTGGGGCACCCCGATCGGGGGTGCCCCGCTGTGTGAAACCCCCCAGAAACCCCAAAAAACTCACCTCTCCCCGCTCCCACGTGAACGCCGCAGCCAATCCCCTCCAAAGGGCAAGGCGGGGGACAGGAACGTACAAGCCTCTTCCGCCGCCGCCGCCTCCCGCGCGTCACTCTCGGCGCGGGAGGCGGCGGAATCGGCTCAGGTAAGATCTTTTTGGGGTTTCTGGGGGGTTTCACCCCGCGGGACATCCCGATCTCGGATGTCCCGTGGGGTGGGAAATCTTATAGATTTCCGGGCCGATCACCCCTGGGTGTTGGTCCACTTTAAGCATACTTCTGCAGATGTGTGTGACCGAGCCTCTGTTTAGAGACAGATTGTAGGTTGGTCAGCAAGCTAACTGGTTTGAGTGCTGTGGAAATCGGTCTGGAGATTATGTGGACAATGCATAAGGAGGCCTCCACAACAGCACATTGGCTCCGCTCCCAGGAGTATGGTGTTGGGTGGCATAATGTATAGCCACCTCCCTCTAGTCTTCATTTCAGGTACACTAACAGCTTGTCGTTAGATTGATTTGGCGGTGGAACCAGTGGTGCAGCACTTTCTGCAAATTGATGTAGGAGCCATTTTTCAACAGAACAAAGCCAGGCCTCATGTTGCTTGTGTTAATGTGAGCAGTCTGCATGGCTTATACGTGCTACCATGACCTGCAGCATCATTGGTCATTAATTGCAAAGTAAGCTATTCTTGATGATCTGCGTGGTCAAATGCATTCAAAGTGACATACCATTCCTTAGACCAGTGGTTCTCAAACTTTTTACGCCAAGGACCGCATAGAGACAAGAAGTTCCAACAGAGTACCCCCAAAGAGGGGATCAATTAGAAATTTGACCAAAATAGGTCTCATAGCACTTTTAAAGGCAAAAAGTAATATTGTTTTACTGTTAAATAATATAATACACCCATCAGACCCCTGCTGTTGTTGCACCCAAAACATGCCCACATACCCCCTGGGTACATGTACCACAAGTTGAGAACCAGTGCCTAAGAGTGACAACCATTAATAGTGTCACTGATAGCATTCCAAGGTGTATTTCTGTGTGCGGTGCTCAAACACATTTCTGAATAAATTAGTTGTTTTACATTTTTTTTTACATTTTATTATCATTTTCATATCCTTGACATCAATCAATCTTGTGATTTACATATTTTCAAGATATTTTCTTCTTAGTGCTGCAATTTTAATGCTAGGGACAGAGTGTAGCTATCAATAAATACATTGACCTCGATTCTTTAAGAGTAGAAAAAAAAAAAATCTCTGTAGTAAAACAATCACTTAATGAGAAAGATGTTGGAGATATTGTGCAACAGCTTAGCTAAGTATGTGATCTGTATCTATATTACTGGGTTAATGCAGTTTACATTTATGACAGTAGATGGCACTGTTAGATATATCTATGTGTAATCTCTGTTGTACATTCCCTGCTGCATGTTGTATTTCCTGTACATCGAGGTGATCTCTATGACTTCTTTTTCCTGTCAATGATAGTCAAAGCCCCAGGTTTTGGTCCACTTTAAGGCCCTTTTCACACTTCACATTATTCGTCAGTATTGTGTACTGTGTTCTGTCCTGTGCCATGAATCATCTTAGGCAGCAGCGTCATCTGCATCCGAGATAATGAAGGCAGTGGTGGAGGCTTGCAGCAGAGGCTTGTGGTAAAGGCAGTGGTGGCATCTGAATAATTGAAAGCAACAGTGGATTATTGCTGCAGAGGCTTGGGGAGGCGGCAGTGGCATTCCGGAAACCCTGCAGCAAAAGGAGGGAGGTGCCATCATCGGACCCAGCATCAGCTAGGGAAGCAGGAGGACAGAAGCCCGATAGAAGGACCCGGTGAAGAAAGGTGGCTTCAACAAGCACCTGCGTGGACAGAGACAGGAGCGGGGACCAACGGCAATAGATCAACAGGCAACGGATAGTATGGCCCTTTCACTGCACTGCAAAGCAACACAGCCAAAGCACAATACATGCACTTTACCTGTGCTGCCATCAACTTTTATAAGCTGCTTTCTGGTCATGCTGCAGGCAAAACGTTGTATGCAGCATTTTACAAAATGCAGCACAGAGAATAAAAGGGGTCCATTTGCTTTGACTTTAAATGTTTAACATTTTCTTCCCGCTTGTGTGTGGTTGGAGTCCACAATAGAATACTAGTGGAGCTCGCTTTTGTTTTTGTTCTCTTAAAAACTGATTTTCACCACCCTGGGGAAGACTGTATTGGGTGTTTCTTGGGATAATTCGAAAATTGGAAGGGGTACTTCATAAAAAAAAAGGTTAGGAAACAATAATAGAAATTCACAAAATGCGGTTTTCACACCATACACACCACACTCTAAACTCTATAAACACATGGGCCTTGATTCACTAAGAGTTGAAAAAAATTCTCATGGTAGTAAAAAATTCAATTCTTAAGAAAGTAAGCCTGAGGATGTCACTGTTAGTGAATCATCAGATAGGAAGACAATGAAAGTCAATGGCACTTTTTTACTCTTGAAAAAAGTATTGAACTTTTTACCTGTAGTAAAAAGTACTATTGACTTTCATTGTCTTCTTATCTGGTGATTCACTAACAGTGAAATTCTCAGGCTTTTTTCTCATGAATTGAATTTTTTACTGCTATGAGAGGTTTTTTTCAACTCTTTGTGATTCGAGGCCATAGAGTTTAGAGTAGAGAAAACAGAAAAAAAATATGCTGAACCAAATAATGTGCTAAGATCCTTTGCCCCAAACCTAATAACAGAAAGTGGCAGAATCCTCCCAATCCTCCTATAACAAACAGTGCGGCAGAATGCTCCAAATCTCCCTATAGCATGCAGTGTGCAGAATCCACCCCTTGGCCCAATAATTGCGCTGAGGCAGGGTGGGGGGTTACAGAAAAAAAATACCTTGCCAGGGATCCATCTATGCCAGCGGGATGTCTTCCCATGCTCTGAGCTGATGCAGCAAATCGAAGATGGCTGGATCCCAGATGAGGTATGGTGTTTGTTTTCATTTTTGTAAACACCCCGACCCTATCCACTAACCACCGATGTGGTCACTGTGTCAGGCATGTGATCCCTCTAGAACCAGGCCTGCGGGTGAATGATCAGATGAAGGAGAACAATCAGTGGCGTGGATGTGCTGGGATGCAGACTTTTCTGTTCGCGCCATAAGATGCACAGACACCTTTGGGGGGATATCTTAGGGAGCAAAAATGCGGTAAATATGCTAGAAATAGGAACATTTACTTATACAGCCTGCATCCAAAAAGTTTCAGCCAAGCTTGTTTTTTTTTTGACCGGATAAGAAGATGGATTGGGGTGACAGTTTAGCATCTTGGGGATGTACGGCGAGTCACTGGCACAATACCACGGACCCCTAAAGTCCTTAGTTATTTGAAGTGATGAGTGAGTCAGTTGAAGTTGGAGTTCACCGAGTTCGGCCGAACTTGCCGCCAAAGTTTGGTTCCAGGGCACCGAATCCGAACCTGTACCCCATTGAAGTCAATGGGGACCGGAACTTGGGGGCACAAAATATGGCTGTAAAATGATGCCAGCAAGGGCTAGCGGGCTGCAGAAAATGGGCTAGGAAAGGACTCAAAATCATCTTAGAAAACGAAAAAAAGAAATCAATCTCAATGTGTACATACGTGAATAAATATTAACATCAATAACTAAATATCTAATGCAAGCAGGTGCCAGGGTTTGCAGCATATTCTTGTAGACCTCAATACTACTTACCCGAATAGTAAGGCTTAGAACAGGTTAAGGTAGTCGCAGATTATATGCTGAGTCCTCCACCTCATCCCCCTTATAATCAGCAAGGCCGTCCCGGCCACAGGTCATGGAGTCACTGATGCTATATGATGACAACCCTGGCTGGAATACCGTTATCCATCCACCTGCTCCTTCCCCAAGTTGCAGACATAGTGGTTCCCAGATGCACAACTTGTGTTGGAGGATGAGGACGTGGCCAGCGGACCATCGCAGGACATCTACGAGGATGAAACACAACTGCCAACTGCCGTGGCTTTCAGCAAAGTGGAGGCTGGGAAGAAAGGTAGCGGGGAGGAGTCGGTGGAAGACAATTGAGGGGTGATGACAAAGTCCTAGACCCAACGTGGACTGATAGTAATCAGGTTTCAGCAAAAGAGGTGGTAGCCAGGCAGCCAGCACAAGAGGGGAAAGTATGCTAACCATCAGCGATCAGTCCATTGCTACTACTGCCCACCAGGGACAGAGCACTTAAAAATCTGGCTCAAAGGATCTCCCCAGCATGTCCATTTTTCAAGCAGTGCACTGATGTCAAGACACTGGTAATTTGCACGCTGTGCCACCAGTCCCTAATGTGAGGGAAAAGTGTTAATAATCTCAACATCATCACCAGGAAACTGTAAGAATAACAGAAAAAATAAAATTCTGTGATTACTCACCTGTAGAATTGGTATTATACGTATACAGCACGTCCTGTTCCAGAATATTTCTGACCCATGGGTAATACATCCACAAGATGGCGCTGGACTGCAGAAAACAGCTTGTGGCCTCTCCTGGCCCTATATAAGTCAGGGACCTCCCACAGATTCCCCAGTATTCACAAGCAGTTAAGAAAAGAGAAGAATTCAACAATGAACATATGAACAATCACCATACAGAGGTAACTAAGAATAATGATAACAAGGGTGGGATGGAACAGGACGTGCTGTATACGTATAATACCAATTCTACAGTTGAGTACACAGAATTGTATTATTCTAAGTATACAGCACATCCTGTTCCAGAATATTCCTTACCCATGGGACATCCAATAGCAGTGTCCGTAAGGTAGGGTGTGATCCCCAAAAAGTAACAGCGGGCAGTTTAAACCACTGCCGCCTGCAGAACTTTGCGACCAAAAGCAGCATCAGCTGAGGCCTTAACATCAACCTTGTAAAACTTAGAAAAGGTATGAACAGAAGACCAAGTAGTGGCCTTGCAAACTTGTTCAACAGATGCTTGGTGCTGAAAAGCCCAAGAGGCACCGATAGCACTATTAGAATGAGCAGTAAGGCAGAAGGGAGGATCCTTCCCCTTAGCAAAATAGGCCTGTATCACAGCCTGGCGGATCCACTTGCTGATAGTGGACTTAGCTGGAGCCAGACCCTTCCTAGGCCCGGATGGAAGCACAAATAGAGCATCAGTCTTCCTGAAAGATTCAGTAGCCACCAAATAGAACTTCAGAGTCCTGACCACATCCAGATAGTGTAAAACCCGCTACTTAGGGTTACTAGGATTAGGGCATAGAGAAGGCAAAATAATGTCCTGATTGAGATGAAAGGCAGACACAACCTTAGGCAGAAAATCTGGCTTAAAGCGAAACACCACCTTGTCCTGGTGTCTCTCAAAGTAAGGGGGTTTGATGGAAAGCGCCGCCAACTCAGAAATATGCCTAGCAGAAGTGATAGCCACCAAATAGACTACTTTAAGAGTCAAAACGGACAAAGGGGCCTCACGTAAAGGCTCAAAGGGAGACCCCTGCAAGGCAGATAAGACCAAGTTCAAATCCCATACTGGTAACATAGGCTTACGTGGAGGACGCACGTGAGTAACTCCTTGGAAGAAAGTCTTAACCAAACGATGGTGAGCAAAGGATCTTTGGAAGAAGATGGCCAGAGCAGAAACATGACCTTTGAGGGTACTAAGCTGAAGACCCAAATCCAAACCATGTTGCAGGAATTCCAGAATCCTAGGGACAGAAGACACCCTACAGGGAAGCGACTTAGACTCACACCAGTCAATGTAAGCATGCCAGACCCTATAGTAGATGGATGATGAGGACTTCTTCCTAGCCTGAATCATGGTATTAACAACAGAGGCAGGCAGCCCCTTCTCCATCAAGATGGTTTCAGCAACCAGGCAGTTAAAGCCAGTGTTTGTAAATTGGGATGGCGTAGCTGCCCCTGAGTGAGCAGGTCGGGATCCTTGGGCAGAACATACTGATCTACTGCCAACTGCATGACGTCTGCAAACCACACCCTTCTTGGCCAACGGGGGGGCCACCAGAATGGTTGGCACCCCTTCTTGAGCAATCTTGCGTAGCACCTTGCCCAACAGAGGAAAAGGAGGGAACACATAGAGAAGCTGAAAGCTCTTCCAAGACATTGCTAGTGCATCCATGGCCAAGGCCAGAGAGACAAACACTGGAAGCTTGTGATTGTGACGGGACGCAAACAGATCCCCATCTGGCTGACCCCAGCGGTGGCAAGGGACCTGCAAAGAAAAACAACAGAAAAACCTTGTTAGTATTATTAAAAATTCAAAGTTTAAAAAAAATGTAAATAAAAAATAGGAAGGCCCATTTTCCCCATTGTCAAGCCACACCATAAGTGGCTCGCAGGGTGGGTTGCTGGACGAACAGCTGTTTTGGAGGCTTCTAAGGAGTCCTCACAGCAGTGTGGAGAATGTGCCATTTTCATGGCAGCATGGCAAGAAATGAGCGGCATGGGAACAGCGTAGAGCCCGGTGACTGGCATAACTATCAAATGAATAAATCACGCTAGTTGTGGTATAAGGGGACACTCTCACCCCAGTCTTTACAGCTAGTTGTGGTATAAGGGGTCACAGTCACCCCAGTCTTTACAACAAGTGGTGGCATAAGGGGGCACACTCACCCCAGGCTTTACAGCAAGTTGTGATATAAGGGGGCACACTCACCCAGTCTTTACAGCAAGTTGTGGTATAAGGGAATGCGCTCACTCTAGTGCTAAGAGCAATTTGTGTTATAAGGGAACACACCCCAGTCTTTGCAGCTAGTTTTGGTATAAACGGGCACACTCACCCCAGTCTTTACAGCAAGTTGTGATATAATGGGACACTCTCACCCCAGTCTTTGCAGGTATTTGTGGTATAAGCGGGCACACTCATCCCAGTCTTTACAGCAAGTTGTGAAATAAGGGGCCACACTCACCCAGTCTTTATAGCTAGTTGTGGTATAAGGGGACACTCTCACCCCAGTCTTTACAGCTAGTTGTGGTATAAGGGGACACTCTTACCCCAGTGCATAGCACAAGTTGTGGCATAAGGGGGCACACTCACTCCAGCAAGTTGTGATATAAGGGGATACTTTCATCCCAGTCTTTACAGCTATTTGTGGTATAAGTGGGCACACTCACCCAGTCTTTACAGCAAGTTGTGATATAAGGGGATGCCCTCACTCTAGTGCTTAGAGCAATTTGTGGTATAAGAGAGCACACTCACCCCAGTCTTTATAGCTAGTTGTGGTATAAGTGGGCACACTCACCCCAGTGCTTAGAGGAAGTTGTTGTATAAGGGAGCACACTCACCCAGTCTTTACAGCTAATTTTGGTATAAGGGGACACTCTCACTCCAGTCTTTACAGCTAGTTGTGGTATTAGGGGGGACATTCACCACTATCTTTACAGTAATTTGTAGTATAAGGGAACACACTTACCCCAGTCTTTACAGCTAGTTGTGGTATAAGGGGGCACATGCACCCCAGCTTTTACAGCAAGTTGTGGTATAAGAGGACACTCTCAACCCTGGTCTTTACAGCTAGTTGTGGTATAAGTGGACAGTCTCACCCCAGTCTTAAAACAAGTTGTGGTATAAGGGGACACCCAAACCCAGTAGTGTCAAGCTAGTGGTATTAGTGCAGTAGTAGTGAGTCCAACCCTAATATAGCCCTCACTCCAGCCGCTATCCCTGACTAAATATTGCCCTGGAAAGGGAATTTTTTTAAATAAATAGGCCTATCTGTCCCTCTGCAGCAGCCAGCAAGCTGTTCCTATCTACTGTAGAGAGGACAGCGGCATTGTGCGACGTGGTCACGTGTCCCACTGGACCAATGGAGGGAGGGAAAGAAGGATTTCTTCCAGGTCCAGCCTGAGCGCCGAGTGTGCGCACAGATTTCTCGTTGAAATCCAAATTCGGCTTTGCACGCACAAACCCGCAAAGTTCAAAGCACAAACCCGCAAAGCTTCAAATTTTCTAATATGGTTAATATATATTTATAGTAACAGCTACTAAAATCCAGCAGATGGCAGTAGTGCCTCCAACAAAGGAAGAGCTGAACATAACTCACTTCTGCATCCCAATTTCATCTGGAATATATTCACTAAATGACTTGTTCATTTCTGCCACATTGTAATGGCAGGGATGTGCATGACAATTAGATTTATTCCAGGGCTTGTCATTTTTCATAGAAAAGCTTCTAATTCAGACAAAATTACTGTGTGAAAAATGCTAATGTGAGGTGAAAGAGACTGTCAAGATTCATACAGGAGTGCTATTATTGAGTGTGACATGTCGAGATATAAAGAGCAGACCATGTCATTTATCATGAGTAAGCTTTTGAAGCGGTTAACAATAGAGGGATTACAGTTGTTTGTATTAGTTTTAAAACAACTTGACTGGGCTAGCGTTCCATATGCCCTGTGTCATACCTCTCACCCACCAAAATAAGTCCAGACCACCATGTCGTTGGAAAGATTAAATTTAATCGGCCACAGCCCAACATATATAACAACATTGTACAAGCAGTATAGAGTCCCCCCTATAGTTCTGGGTCTGAGAAGCCTAGAATCCCAAGAATGATGGGAAAGGGAGGGAACAAAATTAACATCCCGACCCCCACCAAGCGGAAGCCAACATAAACTCGACCACAAAACCTCCTAGGCCAGGGAGCTTAATCGGGCTAACCGCCAGTGACCAAAACATTCCCTTCCCTACCAGAACGCCAACCATCTGAAACTCATTAACCAACTCATCCTGGCCGGTTTCCACGGAAACAGCCGCATACCCTACCCATGGAAATGCTACCTCAGACCCGAAACCCGAGAGGAGACCCGCCAAAGCCAGGCAGCGCTAAAACCTTAGCGCTGCTTGGCCCACCACAACTCCACCGCCATATCGATCCGCTCCTTTAATGACATGTTAAACAAGTCGTTCCCCATGTCATTCAAGTGAACCCCATCGGATCGATAGAAACCCCTGATCCCCTCTACCTCGATGTGGCGCACGCTCAAACCCCCATTCAGCCTCACAAACCTCGCTATCGCCTTGTTGACCTTAACCCGAACCTTCTCGATGGCCACCAAGTCTCTAGCGTGTCGCCAGGCAAAACGGGGGACAATTTGAGACCACACCAACACCACCCCCGGAAATAAACCCAGAAAAAACAACAAATCCCGCGTTATAGACTTAATCAGGTGCCGCATCGGCACCTTCCCCAAGTCATTCCCCCCTGCATGAATACCCAAAACCCCTGGTGGCCCCCACCTTGCCGCCACCAGCATAGTGTGCTCCCGCATATCCTCCCAGCACAGGCCTCTCACACCGGCCCAGCTCAACCGAGCCCGATCTTCCGCCCAGCTGCATTCCATTCCTCCGAACCACCGCACGCCGACCCAACCAGTAAACATATGAATGCCCGACGATCACGACCGAGCATGCCGAATCTAAAACAAAAATTAAGGAAAGGGGAGGGAAGGAGGTGGGAAAAATGTTATCGACCGATCCACCCAATCACCTGTACAACTGATCAATCCTGTCCAGCCGAATGTACCACCGAAACCGCGCCGATTCCCACCTCCCCAGCCTCTTTATTATGTCATCCGGCAGCCCCAGCCTAGCCGCCTCTGTTGCGGCCCCAATACGAAATGAGTGGGTACCATACTCGCTGCTTGCCAACCCCAACTCCCCAAGACATTTCCTAAAAAACGCCAAAAACTGGAACCACGACAAGAAGGAACCATCCTCGTGCCTGAGCAGCGGACCGTTCCCACTCGGCCTTACCCCCAGGAACTCCTCGACGGCAGCAGCCGGACATGAATCACATTGCCGCAACCTCCCCAAAAAGATACTAACCCCCGCCCCCTCTGATCTGTCTTAGACCGCCTTATACGTAACACCACCCCTTCCTCCGACGTCACTGTGTCATCCAAACCCAATCCCCCGGGTACCCGCTTGCTAGGGCTAACCAACTCCCCCACCCTCAGGGCCCCAAAAAATGCCAGCGAGAATGCAGCCCTAAACAAACTCGCCTCAAAACCCGAAGCACAAACCCGGGACAAAACACTGAAAATCCCCCCCAACAAACCCCATGAGACAGACCGCCTGTTATCGGCCATCCTGTGCTCTTTCCGCCAACCCTTCAGTGCCTGGCGCACCCAAAACGCCTTGGTCATATCCGCCCAACCCTCCAGATGGCACAAGAATGCCAAAGCCGACATCTTTTTGTCAACCGAATCCGGGGTCGCGCCGCCCGCCAACAACTCGCTCACATACCAGATCAACAACCCTTGCCTAGCGACCTCCGTTCCAGGCACCCCAAACTCCTCCCCCATGCCCACCACTGCTGCCACGTCTTTACATACGACGCCCAAGTAGATGGTGCAACTGACTTTTGAATTAAGCCAAACAGGCATCTTACAGGATCTCCAACAGCCAACTGGGGCATGACTCGCCGACTTCCCTCGCCTCGGGTGCCAACTTCCTGAAGCGCTCCCACTGCGAACGAGAAAGAGCGTCAGCTATCCCGTTCTCCACCCCGGACACATGCGCCGCCCTGCACCACACATTGTACCGCAAACATCCCAACACCAGCTGCCTGAGCAGCACAACCACCGAAGACGAAGTCTGTGTGTTAACTGCCGCAACCACCGACATATTATCTGACCGAAAACACACCGCCTTGTTCCTCAGCACCTCTCCCCATAACGTCACCGCCACCACCAGTGGGAATAATTCCAAAAAAGCCAAATTCCTCACCAGGGCCGATTCCCTCCACCGCCCTGGCCAGGGGCCCGCACACCATCTCCCCCCCAAGTAGGCCCCAAAACCGACTGAGCCCGCCGCATCTGTGAAGAGCTCAAACTCATCATTTGCCCTCACCGGGTCCAGCCAGTACGCCAGCCCGTCAAAAGATCCCAGGAAAGTGATCCACATCCTGATGTCCTCCTTCATCGCCGCCGACAACCGGATGAAGTGATGCGGCTCCCGAACTCCCGCCGTCGCTAGTGATAGACGCCTGGTAAACACCCGTCCCATAGGCAAAACCCGGCATGCGAAGTTCAGCTTCCCGAGCACTGACTGCAGCTGCACCAACGTGACCTTCTTGACCCCCAGGGCCCCCTCCAAACCCCCAACCAAATCCTCAATTTAATCCCTCGGCAGCCTACATACCCTTTTTACCGTGTCGATCTCGATCCCCAGGAATTTTATCATGGTTGCTGGACCTTCCTTCTTATCAAAAGCCCCAAAAACGTTTAACATGGTTGCCAACAACAATTCGCACACCCTGGTGCCCCCCGGCCCTACGCACAAAAAATCGTCTAAGTAGTGAGTGACGGACCCCACGCCCGCTCTTTCCTAATTTGCACGTGGGCCCCCACTTGCAGAAGGAGTCATTGAAGGCCCAGCACAAACCCCGTCTGGCCAAATCCGCCCCTCCCGACCCCATTGAAGTGGCGGCCCCTTGAAAGGGGGATGATCCCCCCGGCAGCTGGGTATATTCCACCCCTCGCATTCATGACCCTCAACCACAGCCCTATATCCCTATGATCCCACCCCAACCTTTCACTCACCGACATCCGCTGCCGGAACTGCTCGTCGTACCGAAGCCAGGCCAAGCCCCCATACACCTGGTGGGCCTCCCAGATGGCGTCCAAATAACAAAAAAGCGACGAGCAGTGTTCTGGGTTCTTCTCCCCAATAATGCTTGCAAGTATAGCAAACGCCTGCAGCCAATTCCCAAAAGTCCTCGGGATCAACCGAAAACGCCTCCTATCCTCATCCTCCTCCTTCCGGTACTCCTTCCCTTTTTCCCACCCCTCAATCCCAAAACGCTCCAAGGGCAGTAATGTAAATATATCCACATACTCCCTGCGCCATATTTTTTCCCTCACTTCCTGTTTTAAGTGCCCCCCAAGCGGACCCTCGAAACACACGTAGGTGTTCCCCTTGGCCAAATCCGAAATCGGTAGGGACCTATCCCCCCCTAACTCGGCCAAACCCGTATCTTCCGAATTCCCCCCCCCCCCCGCTATCTACCTGCGCTGCCCCTTGCTCCAGAGCCCCCCCCCCCGGCAACCTCGGTGCCCAAACCGCCGCCGGACCCTGCGGCACCCCCTTGGACCCCCCGCACTCCCCTGCATCCCACCTGGCCAACAACTCCCTCACCCCGGCCATAAAACCTGCCACCCCCGAACCAACACCCCCAGACGCCCCATCCCTAGCTTGCAATAATGACGTGACATTGGCAATAATTCGTGGCTGGACCTAAGGGGGACTAATAACGCACTGGAGGTGTTGTTGGTAAGGGGAGAACCTCAGGTATACAACCCTGCAAGTTGGAGCCGACCGGACCAAGCGGCAGCACCACAAAGTCACGGTATCCCCAACCATAGCTCCAAAGTTGGTGGAAGCACTGGGGCGTGCGCCTCTTGTGCCCTGCCTATAATCTGGCTTTGATGGTGGCCACACAGCCCCGGTAGAGTTGCACTGGACCGAGGGTGAAGTCAGGAAGATGCACATGGGGGTTAATATATGATTGGAATTATGGTTTAAGGGCCAACAGGGCTTGCATCATCCCTCTTCACACGCCTCCTCCGCTTTGCTTCTTCCTCCCTACCTGTGCCTCATTACACAGGCGCTCTGCTGTTAAGAATGGTCATCAGATATAGAGAACGTTGTAAAAGGTCTGGGCACATAGGTTAGGATGCCGGGGACTGGACACATGGCCGGGAAGATTTTCAAGGACTGAACACACACTGCAGAATGGACAGGGAGGAGTATTACAGGGAACGGGCACAGGATATTTAAACAAATATATACTGAATGTGAGGGTGTTGTTGGTACAATATTTCAGAACCTGGGACCCAACTCTTAATTTTGCTCTGGGACAAACTTTGTTTAAAGTGGACCAACACCCAGCCGGATCGGCCTGGGAATCTATAAGATTCCCGGGCCGATCCATTCCCTCCGCGCAGGGCATCCAAAATCGGGATGCCCCGCTGTGTGAAACCCCCCAGGACGCCGGTAAACCTTACCTGATTTCCGGTCCAACGGCGCATGCGCGGGCGCATCTCTCTAGCAGGGCGCATGCCCGTGCCAGCCATTTGTGAATAGCTGTCATGGGCGCGTTCCCTGTTAGAGGGAAGCGCAAGATGCAGCCGCCAGCGAGCTCAGGGTGCCCGGGGAAGTGGACCAAAACCCAGGATAGTCAAAATCCTAGGTGTTGATCCACTTTAAAACCAGCCCTGCTCACAATGGGGAAGCAACAGTAAGGAAAGAATACTGTACAAGAAGGATTTAAAAACAAGGAATCAGGGCTCCAGCTGATTGACAACTCAGTGTCACAACCCCTCTGCATGTTGCCCTACTCACAGGTTACAGCCTCAGGCTCACAGCAAGCCCCAGCTTATAGCAGTTGACTGATTCATCCTCCAAACAGCTCACTGGCTTGCAGCAGTTTCTCAATTCAAAAATTCTGAAACATATGGTGAAGGCTTCAGGCCAGCGGAGGGGAGAATGGACAAGTGAAGGGTTCAGGACATTGGAGAGGAGGGTCGCCATGTGAGGGTTTCAGGCCAGTGGAGGAGAGAGTAGTCAAGTGAGCGATTCAGGCCAGTGGAGGTGGGGGAGGTCATGTGAAGG
Source organism: Gastrophryne carolinensis (assembly GCA_027917425.1). Lineage (NCBI taxonomy): Eukaryota > Metazoa > Chordata > Amphibia > Anura > Microhylidae > Gastrophryne > Gastrophryne carolinensis. The sequence goes on from CM051236.1 coordinate 84,993,811, forward strand.
GTCCAGGCCAGCTGAGGGAGGAATGGACATGTGAATGGTTTAGGTTTTTAGAGGCACCTAGAGTTTAGTAGAAAAATAAAAAATAAATACTTTGAAACATATGGTGAACGGTTTAGACAAGCAGATGGAGGGTGGTCATGTGAAGGGTTCAGGCCAGCGGAGCAGAGAGTGGTCAGGTAAAGATTTCATGCCAGCGAAGGGGAGGATAGTCATGTGAGGGGTGCTCTCATAGTAGGCTGTGATTCTCTAAAAGCACAGGGCTTATGCAGCCAACCACAATGGTATCTTGGCTGACAACAACCTAATAGCTCATCTCTCCTGCTTTCCTGCCATCTAAACCCCCTCGCCCTCCTAGCCTACTCACTCTTTCCAGCACTTCTTTGAAGTACTCCTCCAGATCAGAAGGATGTTCCTCTTTATCCCTCTTTTTCTTGCCTGCGTTATGCCAGGGCAGAGTGAGTGCTGGTAGGAGGGGCACTGAATACTTAGACCCAACTCCTCCCTGGTCTCTAAGTAATCGCGCAAAAAGACGGGGAGGCCGATTCATCAATAGCGCCAGGTAGCGACAGATGAGCGACTGTAGCGTGATTTTTACAGCGCCAGCCAGTATTCGCTGTGCTTGGCCGGCATTAGCTTGATGACAGCGACTCAGTCGGTGTGCGGTAATGTTGAATACGGGCTGGGGGGGTCGCTGTTTCACAGGTCCAGCGTTGTATGTGAGCGCCTGACAACGAATGGCCAGAGCGAACGGCTAGCTTCATATTCATCAACAAATCACGCTCCGAATGTGCTGTCGCTGTCCATTCCTTGTTTAAACCCCAGAGCGCTGGCGGCGATGTGTATTAACTAGTTTTTAACCCCTAAACAACCATATTTTTTGAATGTTACATTATACATGTTTTTAGAATCATTTTGTAATATGAATACATTAATCTCAGACCTGTTAGATCAATTCTGCACATAATTTTTTTTTTGGACTTAAAAATAAATCCTAACATTGCAGAAGTGTTCTCCGATTTTTTGACAAAAAATATTACCAATTTAATTATGAATAATTATAGATTGCTCCATTGAAATGCATTGGACATCGCCAGGGAGCGACAGCTCATACCTGGCGCTGTGAGGGAATTTGCAGCGGCGCTGTTCGGTCCAGGCGGCTTCATGATGAATGCCGCGCTAGCCGTCGCTGTCGCCGGCGCTAGCCTCATTTTGCTTGATAAATGCGTCATTGTGACCGCTGCCGGGCGTACTTGAGTCGGTAGTCGCCGTTAGCTGCCGCTACCTGGCGCTCGTCAGACACTACCTGGCGCTATCGCTTGATGAATAAGGGCCACAGACTGACATGTGACATCCTGTTTCATAGTGCTTTGTTGCACGCCAGAGGCTAGGAAGCTGCATGCAGGAGCAAGTTTCCAGTGTGCCTCAAACCTGGGCCTGGCCACTTGTCCCCCCTGCAAGGGCCCTGGGTTGTCTCCATCACAATGACTGGAGTGTGGCAGTAAATTTGTGCAAATTTCCTGGGAGGGATGGGATCTGATTTAAAAAGTTTGATGACAAATGCATTTTAAAGGAACTGTCTAGGCATTAGGAAAAATAATGAGGGTAATCACCAGGGATCCATCAATCCATCAAAGCAGCTTACTCCCAGGCTGGGGCTCTGAAAAGTCATGCTTCATTCTCTGTGACTGATGCAAGGGTTGCTACCACCATTTCACCAGTAAACGGTGAATGGGCCCCAAGGAATCCCAGGGGGCATGCACGCCATGGGACCCAATGTCAGACCTGGCTGAAGCAGAGGGAGGTAGAAATGCGAGTAGTACTTTTTTTGTTTTAGGCTGGACAGTTTATTTTAAACTTGCAGGAGCATGTTAAAATAGCCGATGCCATCAGCATGTGATAAAAAGTGCAAGTTAAAATGAAAGAAACTGTACAGACAGATCCTAAAATCACAGCATAAGTATCTGAGCCTAGTTTCACACCAGCGTGATCTGTTTGCACTTTTACCATGATTTGCAAGTGTTCGCGCTTGTGATCACAATTCCATAGTGTGTGATCCCAAAACCTATTACCATAAAAACGTGCCATGCAGGACTTTTGTAGGTCACTTTCCATTACCTTTGCAGTGCACAAAGAAGCAAAGAAAAGAAAGCAGAGTAAGAAGCAGCTATGTCCCTTTCAGACACAGGAGATGGTGTTTCTGATGCAAGGCAGGCGGAAAAATGTCCACCTGTAAGGGTGCAATATAAAATGAAATTTGGAGGCTAGGGAACACAAGAGTGGCTAGATTTCAGCTTTAAAAAATATATTCAGCAGCACACCAGGATAAATCCTCTGCATGACAGGTAAGCAAATTCCACCGGTAATTGTTTTTACATTTTGTCTGGGTTATTAGTTTAAATATCCATCAAGGTGTACTTGATGTAAACAAAAGTTTTTTTTATCACAGTCTTGACAATCCATATTGACTCATCTGCTTCCGAAAAGGTAGACATAGGACTTTAATGAGCATGCTAGTACTCAGATTTATCACGCTGTAGTCCTCATACAATCATAAGCTGCACTTAAGATGTGGGGGGGAATTACCGGATGAGCTTGTTGAGTCACCCTTTGATGTCACATCTAAAAGCATAACAACTATAAATAAAGCAAAGTGCCAAGTTACCTTGAAGAATTATTTGGAACCTAATGAGCTGGGTGCTAATGAGTCACATTGCTCCTCTGCTTCCTTTTCAAAGCCCCGCTCTTCACTGCGTCACCATTTCCTCCTTAATCCTCCTGTTTACTTTATTTTTTTATATATTTTTATTTAATCTTAATAGAGGTTGGCGAAATGGGGATGATCAGGTGCTAAGAAGACAAAGAGGATCTTTGGACAAGGGTAGGGTAGTAAATATATTGTACCCACCATGATTACAGCAACTCTCAATTTCTTCCCCCCCTTGTTGCATATAACCTTTCAGCCTTAGCTCCATTGTCAGTTTTGAAATCTTCTTCCTGGAAATATTATGAAGCACTCATGGGATAGAAAATGGATTGCAATAAATATATTCTGCTTATATCTGTAATTTAGTAAAATGTTATAGATCTAGACAAGCTGTTAACTTGGTTTATGCTCAGTCGGAGTGAGTCTTAGGATGGTGTTCTATAACAAGATTTTAGATGAAGAATCAATAGGAGTTAGAGAATCTTTATGGCTTTAATCAATTTGGTTTTAGGTTGGGTCTGATTTACAGAAAGCCTGTTGGGGTTGATCATTCGTGGCTCCAAGGAACTCTCTGCAGAAATATCTGAAAGCAATATAAGTGATTTGTTGAGAAAGGTTTTCTAGAATATGCTCCTAACTTTATTTTGATGTGACTAATAAAAAAACTCTCTAATAAAAATAGCCAAAACCATGAACATACAAAAAAGCACAAGAAAGCACGTTCAGCATTAAGAATTCCCACACACGGCAATCATGAAAAAAATAGGTCACACGTCAAAACAAGGGCATCAACCAGCTTTTAGAGATAGCCATGCCATTGCAAAATACTGACAATAATGTCACTGACAATACTGCAAATACAAAATCAGAATATACAAACCTCTGATACCAGTTGGGTCAATACAATACCATCTGCATAAGAAAGCACCCTAAATTCTATTTTTAAAGTGCCCACCACCGCTCAGGCACTGTAGCAGGTGGAAAAAAAATAATCTTGCTCCTTCCACTGTGTGCATGATTGCTTCTGAAAACAACGGAGTTAAAGTGGACCAATAAAATTATTCTATAATCTAAAAGATTTTACCTTATCCCGGCAGGTCCCACGGGCCGCGGCACGATCTCTGCCGGCGCCGCATCCCCGGCCTCTCTGCAGCTGTGCATGCTTCACAGGGGAGCATAAAGCACTAATTGGACTAGCACCCACACATGCGCTGTGGGATCGGGGAAAGATGAGTGGGCAATCTTGGGGGTTTCAAACGGGGGGAACCTACATCGGGATGTCTCTGGGGCAAAGACCAATTATCAGGATAGTGAAAATCCAATGGATTGGTCCACTTTCATTTGTTTGGTTAAACCCTAACTGCTGGGTTAGGGGAGCCACTTGTTAGTTAGACTTTAGGCTATCTTTAAAGATCCTCAATAAGCAAAAAAAAACTCACCTTTGTTTTCTTCTAGCCACACTGTAACTGATCACCTGTACAGTAATGCCCTCAAGCTGCAGTTAAATCATCGGTGGTATCATCGGTATCATTGGTGGTAGCCTGGAGCTGAGCATCCCTGGGAGGTGCCCCATGACTGAAGTCATCTGAAACCCCAAGTGACGTCAGCGAAAGCCCAGTAAAAAAAAACAACCCCCCACAACTCAGGACGGGGGATAGCAAAGAAAAGAAACCCATACCCAAAACCCAATGGCCACACTCCCTCCCCACCCTCGGAGACACCGGTGGCAACTGCACAGAAAGGGACAAAGCGGCATGGAGCCGGGGGATGCTACCATGTGTCTTTGTGTGCGGCTGCATAGAAAGACAAAGGAAACGCACACAGCAGCATCCCTCAGCTCTATGCCTGTGTCCAACGCCCATTCACTAGATACATCTGTGTGTATAGGCTGCATAAGTATAGAGGAGTCATCATTTTGTGGAGAAGGGGTATCAGTTTCTGTGGAGGAGTTCCATCCAGGATCATCATGTTGACTAGAGCGGAAGAGAAGGAGTCTACAGAGCACAATATTGCACTTGGTTGCTCAGCTAGATAGTGCAACCGTGCAGTGAGACAATTAAAGATTTTACCTTTTATTTTATAGACAGTAAACAAACACAAGCAGTGAGTGCAATTATGCTCGGAATGGTGGGCTGCCCAAACCATGGGGCCTGGGGAGAAGATGGGGGGCTATGTGCCTATCTTCAGTTATGTCGGGTCGGGAATCAAACCCTCCTCTCACAAGACTAATTCCTTACTATTAGGCCATGACTGTCCTTCTTTTATACTAACAGAGTAGATTGGAAGCACTGTGGGAGACAAGAGATGAGTGTGTTTTTTTGGTGTTTCAGATTGCCCTATACTCATTCTTTATTAGAGATAGAATATAACATTTAATTTCTTTAATTGTAAATGCATAATTATTACCTGCCACATGAAATTAAACATTGAAAGCAAAGCAAAGAAGTAGCAATGTCTGCACAAACTTTTGTAAACTTAGTAATGTTAGGGCTGGGGCATAAATAACTAGCACTTATTGAAAAAGCTAAATAAGTGTTAGCTAGCTTTTTCATTCGTATGAGTGTACAGAGGGTTAAATGTCTTATTAATTGTCTATGGAGTGTGGTCCATGGGAAAACAAATGCAGTTTCCAGTCCATAATTTCCCAGTTTTGACACTTTAGCACACAACACAAGTATTTTGGCAATTTCTGTTGACCACAAAGTCTCCAAGATAATGGTGTATAGTCTAGTAAAAGCTGGAGAGTGATGTTCTCAGATCATGATACAGTTTTAGTAGCGGCAGCTCACAAAAGATGAAATTGTGGCTATAAATCCTTTCTGGCAATAAAAGAAGATCTATACAGGCATTTTAAAACTGCCACCATTTATGTTGCTGTCAGTTTATCTTGAACATGATATGACATTTTTTTACTAGTATTGTACTAGGTAGAGGGATGGTTGGCGCAGTTACCCCTGAGTAAAAAGGAATTCAGAGCAGAAGGATACACCTACATCACACAGACTACCTCTTATCAACAGAATAAGTAGATTTTAATATTATATATATAGGTTTAACTTATTTTGCTTAATTAAGGTAATTGTGTGATGTATGGACACAGCCTCCCCTTCTGCTAAAAAGGTGGACTTGGATCTGTATGCTCCTTGGAAGACCTTGGTGCTTGTTTCTGCTGCTAGTCACAAGTGATCAGCACCCCTTCTTGATTGGCTACAGGACAGTGTTGGACTGGGGTGTTTGGGGCCCAACAGGAGAATGAATCTGGAGTTACAAGCATATATTACCATTTTATGTATTACAGCTTATGCACACAGGTGTGCAGGGCTGTTATATTAATTATATGTTATATTAATAATATCATACATTGTGATAGAGACATTTTACACAATTCTCTCTCATTATCACAGTAGCTGATGGTACTGGAGTAACCGCGAGCAGATAAGATGTGCTCTCCCACTATTCCCAGATGGCCATCTTTACTCATCTGCTCCCACATTTATCTCCAGTGGCTCCCACTTCCCTGTCCACAAGACCCTGGGCAACCAAGTGGGGCACCAGACAGCAAGGAATGTGCAAATGCCCCTGGTATAGGGTTAATTGGATCGCTAGTCATTTTTGACTGGGCTCTGGGCTCACATACTTAACCCTTGGTTCTATAGCCAAGCTGTGATCTTGCTGAGTGTTACCACGTGATATCTTGTCTACATGCTCCTTCTAATAAGTAGGGTGCCGTGAAGACCTTTTTTGGATGTCTCTCCCTGCCCTTCATTAAACCTCATTTTTAATGTGACACTTACTAATCAGCTGTGTTGAGGATGAATTCTGCAGCTTGCCTTGGTGATGGGGCAAGATATCCTCTGAAGGTTTGCAGGTAAAGTACCAGTTTCTTTTAGGCAGGTTTGTTAGTTTGTTTTTATTGGTGTTCCATGGAGTTCTTCTTCAATGTGTTGTAATGCTATAGCTGGATCTCAGTCATGTTTGCTGCTGTTATAATAAACATTTCTCTTTCCATATAAAGAAAATCAAGCCAAGAGAAGCATCCAATTTCATGATAGGGTGATAGATGCCTTGCACACTTGAGATGAAGCAAAGTTGCACTCAGGAGCAATCAGCCTTTAATCCATGGTGTGAAGTAATAATCCTAATTGCTGATGGTTTATGTTTTATATCTTCTTCAAATAGCTGGTAAGTGCTACATTTAGGGGGTGATTTACAGCAGGCGTTAGTTTGTGCGACTTTCGGCTTCCCTGCTTTCCGAACGCATGCGGCCAGATGAGAAAATTGCGGCGAATTGAGCAAAACTTACTGCAGTGAACACCAGTGGACACAGACTTACGCCATGTATTTTTCTGTGTTTGCGCCGCAATTTGCTGGCGAAAATCACTGGTATTTACATTGAAAAGTGATTTGGAGAATGTAAACTGCTATGGCAGATTTCTTCAGGAAAAAACATGAATCGGCATTGGAGGTCTCTCAGATTATATGTGGGGTATCTTGAAAGTGTCTGGATTGTTTGAAAGCTTAAGAATAAAAGTTTTTTTGAAAATATAAAAGTCAGGTAAAAACATTATTATTAGTTTTTCACATACTGGGTAATGTTCTTCACACTTGAAAAATAAAGTGACAATCTCTCCAAAAATAAGATTGATTGCTATGGGGTTCAAAAGGTGTTCACTGGCATTTGCCAAGCTAAAAAGAAGTAGAAGTGAATCCAGAAAACATGGACATCGCCAACCGAATATTGCTTTGTAAATGCAGAAACTAGCGTAAACCCAGCGAATGGTTGGCGAATCCTTTTGTAAATTACCCCCTTAGTTTCACATGAATTTACTTCATACTGGATTGGAAAAGCACATCTATGCTACTCGAACTTAAGATATAATATATATGCCATACTTCAAATCACTCAGCTCTATATTATGAAATGGAAATGCATGTAAAATACTAATAATCTTCATACATTATCTATAGCAGAGGTCCCACATTCTTACCATGCAAGCCACATTCTGCACTGAGAGATAGTTGGCAGCCACATTCGATGTGAATAGATCATGGAAGCTATTTAACCCTCATAGAATAGGAAAGAGACTAGAAACATTGACAGTATTTGCATCAAAATTACAGTAAAGTGGCACAAAACCCATAACCCATGAATTCTGCATTTCCCAGCTGCTGAGATGGTGACCATGAGGATAAGACTGCTCCTAGAACGTTGATGGGTGTCTGCATGACTTTCTTGAACTTGTAGCTCCTGTGCCCCCTCTCCCACCTCCTCTTCCCATCGCTGCTTTCGTCTGATAACCACTACTAATGCAAAAAGCCAATACTCACTTCTTATCCCTTGCACCATTCAGGGGTTTAAAACCTACTGGAAGAGGAGAAATGGGCTTCTGCTACCCCATATAAACAGGGGGTCTTATTTGGTGGTTAGTCACCATTCATTCTCGGACTTGGCCAAGCTCTCCATGGTGACATGCTGATTCATAATACCCCACTCCTGCTACCCCACAGCCCTTGCTTACATACTTGATCACTAGTGTTTGGTCTTGACTTCAGCTTTGTCTGACTACACCTCTGGAAACCTTGCCACTAGGCCACCTGGACCAGTTACTCACTTCTTGCCTACCCAGACCTTTGATTCATTGAACTAGGGCTTCACACACAGCCCAGCCTATGTTCCAGTGTTGGACCTCTAGTGGGGACTGAGGTTCCCCTCCCCAGTCAGAAAACCATCTGAGCATTACATGGGTACCTTGATCACTAGTGTTTGGTCTTGACTTCAGCTTTGTCTGACTACACCTCTGGAAACCTTGCCACTAGGCCACCTGGACTAGTTACTCACTTCTTGGCTACCCAGACCCTTGATTCGTTGACCTAGGGCTTCCCGCATAGCCCAGTCTATGTTCCATTGTGGGACCTCTAGTGGAGACTGAGGTTCCCTTCCAAATCAAAAACCATCTGAAAATGACATGGGTACCTGGGCCATGGCTTTCTCCATAGTTTCCTGTAGCAGCTATCTGGCTTAGTCCCAGCTTTCTATGAATTCTCAGTATCTTGGCTTCTTCTCTGTCTCATGCACTGGTTGCCATCTTCAGTCCAGCTCAACAACAACTGAGTCTGGCTAGACTTATAAGGACAGTCCAAACACTGTATCTACACTGGTACATGTGAGGCCAAGACGGTTGGCTAACTGAGAAACAGGCATATGCTTCTACTATTTAAATTCCCAACTCCCGTGAGAGACTCTTGTGCAAATTACCATATTTCTCACAAATAAAAGACACATGTGGGGGGAAAAATGTCAGCACATCTTATCTGTCTTACCTCTGCTAGACTAGGGGTTTCCACTAATTGTTGATAACTAATTGGCTGTCTCTAATGTCCTACCCATCACAAGAACTGTATATTTTTATTAAAAAATAGGGTGGGAGTAGACCTGCAGCCTCTTGCTTATCTGTCATGCCATTTACAGCCAGAAACGCTACTGAGGTTCATGCTTAACGCATTATATTTGACCCACCACTGTATTTGAAAGCCTTCACCGGCATAAGTAGGTAGCAGCAGTTACACACAGCTCCTTTTACTTAACGGCAGCAGAAAGGTGACATATCTTCTACACACTTTTTATTACATCATGGTGGTATTCTACATTAATCAGGGAATTTGGACTTTATTTCTCCCATATTCTAACTGTTATTTTCTCTCCGGTAATAATACGAAAGAAGAATCTTCGACACGCTTTTTATTACATCATGGTGGTACTCTACATTAATCGGGGAATTTGGACTTTAGATTTATCGCAAAGATTCTAGTTATTTTCTCTTGGGTAAAAATATGAAAGAAGAATCTGATTTTTTGTAATGGGCAGTAAATCACCATTACTGGAAGCATACGCTTGTCCAAATAAAAATGCCCATCCTGTCCCTGAGCACCATTATATTATAGTTTTTCAACAGAAAATATAGCTTTTAAAGCAGGTGGAAACTCAGAAGTAGCTCCTCTGCTAAATCTTCAGCCCCCGCCCGAGCAGCTGTGCACTGCTGTTGGCTTGGCGGTGGCCCTGTTTTCATTGAAAACCAGGTTTTCATTGGCTCTCTCAAAAGTGCTGCTGTAACGAGGTGCAGCCAGCTGGCCAAATCCCTGCCACGCTGTTCGGGCGCGTGTGCTCCCAGGCTGGGCACTTAAGCCCACAAGGCCGCAGAGGAGCCAGGGATGTGACCACAGACAAAGACACATCAGGTAAGATTACCAGCACCCCGGGGGGGGGGGGGTTCCCATAGTGGAGCATTCCCATAGTGGAGCAGAACACTAACAGGTGCCTTGAAATATAGGTATTGCAGAACACTAACAGGTGCCTTGAAATATAGGTATTGCAGAACACTAACAGGTGCCTTGAAATATAGGTATTGCAGAACACTAACAGGTGCCTTGAAATATAGGTATTGTAGAGCACTAACATGTGCTTTAAACCATAGGTATTATAGAGCACTAACAGGTACCTTGAACTATAGGTATTGATGAACACTAACAGGTGCTTTGAACTATAGGTATTGCAGAGCACTAACAGGTGCTTTGAATTATAGGTATTGATGAGCACTAACAGGTGCCTAGAATTTTTTTTATTTCCCAAGAGGGTCTTAAGTGCCATGAACCATTGGATACTCCACTAACAATTTTATTGAAGAACACTAACACACAAGTGCCCTGAACAATTTATTAATTAAAGTGTGGTTCATCCCAGTTCTTAGAGGATGTTGTGGGATAAAAGTACACCCAAACCCCAGTGGTTTTAGCATCTTGTAGGGTAAGGGGATACACCCCAGTGCTTAGAGGGTGTTGTGGGATAACAGTACACACAAACTCGAGTGCTTATAGCGTCTTGTAGGAGAAGGGGATATACCTCAGTGCTTAAAGGAAGATGTGGATTAAAGGGGCACAGAAAATCCAGTGCTTTTAGCTTCTTGAAGGATAAGGGGATACACCCCAGTGCTTAAAGGGAGTTGTGGGTTAAGGGGGCACACAAAACCCAGTGCTTATAGCTTCTTGTAAGATAATGGGATACACCCCAGTGCTTAAAGGGAATTGTGGGTTTAGGAGGCACCCAAACCTCAGTGCTTAAATAAAAAGGGGGGTTAATGGGGAACCCAAACTCTAGTGCTTAAATGAAAAGGTGGGTTAAGGGGCGGGCACCAAAACACAAATGCTTCAATGAAAAGGTGGGTTAATGCTGCACACAAAAGCCAGTGCTTAAATGCAAAGATGCAACTAATTCACGCCCGTTGGGCAAGGGCAAAAGAGTGTATGCAGCACCGACCACTATCTGTACAGGTGCACTGCTCTGTGGGATTATTGCCCAAGACTACACAATATTTTATGTAGGGTGACCTCAGAACACCCTATCGTTTACCCAAACAGAGACTTACTCTTGCACTCAAAAAGTAAATTTGCCAATTCATTTTATTGTGATAAAAATTAAAACCATGTTAAAAACACTATTACCAAGCCATATGCATGTTTAGCCACCAGGGGGCGCACTGCCTTATAGTTAATACAATGTGATACAATCAAAGAATATATATATAATCTACAGTGATTTAATAAACCTTTACTAAAAATATAGTTTATGTGCATAACCTGTCCTAAGCCATAATTAAATCTAATATAATATCATTAAGTAAATGCTATCCTACCTCTACATCTATTAAAGTGTCAGTGCTTCCATCACAAACAGAACCTGTGCAAACTCATCAAGGGCATTCAATATAGGAGAGCAGACAAAGACAACACATAACAGACAAGTGCTTACTATAAGTCAATCAGTAGGCGCCCCCCCCCCCCCCGTTCTATATTATTCTAATAGTAAATGCAAAGATGGCTTATGGGAGCAACCAAACCCCAGTGCCTAAATGAAAAGATGGGTTAAGTGGGTACACAAACCACAGTGCTTATAGCGTCTTGTAGCATAAGGGAATACACCCCAGTGCTTAAAGGAAGATGTGGTTTAAGCTGGCACACAAACCCCAGTGCTTAAAGTGGACCAAAACCCAGGATAGTCAAAAGTTTTTACTATCCTGGGTTTTGCCACCCCAGGGGGCACCCCGATCGGGGGTGCCCCGCTGTGTGAACCCCCCCAGATCGCTGCAGCAACCCACCTTTTCCCGGTCGCATCCTTTGATTCTCTCTGGCAGTGCGCGTGACCGCACCAGGCATTTGTGAATGGCCGGCGTGGGCTCGCTCCCTGTTAGAGGGAGGCAGAGGATGCCGCCGACCTCTCCCTACAGCACCAGCGACCGAACGATTACCAACTCTTATTACCAGCAGCGTCAGAAGCACCACAGCCATGTCCCTGTCCCTTATTTGCTGCTTTCTGCATTGTTTGACACCTGCAGTTACAGCAGACATGGACAAATAAAAAATAATTTGCAGATAAATGCACCATAATTGCCCAGAACCGAAAAGAGAACTAACACACAGGTACCTTGAACTATAGGTATTACAGAGCACTAACAGGTACTTTGAACTATAGGTATTGCAGAGCACTAAAAGGTGCTTTGAATTATAGGTATTGATGAGCACTAACAGGTGCCTAGAATTTTTTTTATTTCCCAAGATGGTCTTAAGTGCCAGGGGCGGGCACCAAAACCCAAATGCTTAAATGAAAAGGTGGGTTAATGCTGCACACAAAAGCCAGTGCTTAAATGCAAAGGTGGCTTATGGGGGCAACCAAACCCCAGTGCCTAAATGAAAAGATGGGTTAAGGGGGTACACAAACCACAGTGCTTATAGCGTCTTGTAGGATAAGGCAATATATCCCAGTGCTTAAAGGAAGATGTGGTTTAAGCGGGCACACAAACCCCAGTACTTAAAGTGGACCAAAACCCAGGATAGTCAAAAGTTTTGACTATCCTGGGTTTTGCCCCCCCAGGGGGCACCACGATCGGGGGTGCCCCGCTGTGTGAACCCCCCCAGATCGCTGCAGCAACCCACCTTTTCCCGGTCGCATCTTTTGATTCCCTCTGGCAGTGCGCGTGACCACGCCAGGCATTTGTGAATGGCCGGCGTGGGCTCGCTCCCTGTTAGAGGGAGGCGGAGGATGCGGCCGACGCGCTGTGGGACCGGGATAAGGTGAGTTGGCTGCGATAGTCAAAATCCTGGGTTTTGGTCCACTTTAAATGAAAAGGTGGCTTAAGGGGGCACCAAAACCCCAGTGCTTAAATCAAAAGGTGGGTTAAGGGGTCACTCAAACCCCAGTGCTTAAATGAAAGGTGGGTTAGGGGGGCACCCAAATGCCAATGCCTAAATGAAAAGGTGGGTTAAGGAGGCACCCAAACCCCAGTGCTTAAATGAAAAGGTGGGTTAAGGAGGCACCCAAACTCTGGTGCTTAAAGGAAGATGTGGGATAAGGGAGCACCCAGACCCCAGTAGTGACAAGCCAGTGGTATTAGTGCAGTAGTAGTGACTAGTGAGTCCAACACTACTCTAGCCCTCACTCCAGCCGCTATCCCTGACTATAGTTTGTCCTGAACTGGAAATGGTGGTATAAGGGGACAACCAAACCCCAGTGGCTAAATTAAAAGATGAGTTAAGGGGGTACACAAACCCCAGTGCTTATAGCATCTTGTAGGATAAGGGGATACACCCCAGTGCTTAAAGGTAGATGTGCGTTGAGGGGGGCACACAAACCCCAGTGCTGAAATTAAAAGGTGGGTTAAGGGGGCACCAAAACCCCAGTGCTTAAATGAAAAGGTGGGTTAGGGGGCACCCAAACTCCAGTGCATAAATGAAAAGGTGGGTTTGGGGGGGCACCCAAACTCCAGTGCTTAAAGGAAGATGTGGGATAAGGGAGCACCCAGACCCCAGTAGTGACAAGCCAGTGGTATTAGTACAGTAGTAGTGACTAGTGAGTCCAACACTACTCTAGCCCTCACTCCAGCCGCTATCCCTGACTATAGTTTGTCATGAAAAGGGCAGTTTTTTAACAATAGAGCCTATCTGTCCCTAAAATGCTGACAGCAGGAACCTCTTCCTATCTAAATCAATGGCAGAAAGCCAAAAAGAGATGTAAACTGAGCAGCAGAAGGGAGCTAACCCCGCTGCTCTGCTGGAAGCTGGAGAGAGCCAGTGTCTGCCTGAAGGCCTGTTACTGGGGGAGCTCTGGAATTATGTGTATGACTTTTTGCTGAAGAAAGCATTATTTGTTTGATGGACTTTCAATGCAATGCTGAACTGGAAATGGTGACTGTTCCTGAGAATAAAAATCCTGCGTTTGCACAAGAACTCCAATGCCAGTGCCTGCCTGGTTTATTCCAGTCGGCTCACACCACGCTAACCATTCATAAATGCCTGGTTAAAGTGCATGCATCAGTCAGAGGCATATCGCTGGGATCGCTGATGAGGTAAGGATATCAGGCATCCCACCTTTAGACTCTGTTGAAACTCTGTTTTGTTTCTCATTTTTTTCGAATATTTGCATTTCACTCACCCCTTCCACAGGTTAGCATGCCACATGGGCAGGTGTACCTAGAACCTGCACTTTGGTTTTTGTGGCAATATGTAAACTAGGCTTGTCTTATTGTAATTTTGTCTGGGCCTCATTGCTTCCATTTATACAATACAAGGGCTCAGGGCAGAATAAAAGTGTGAAAAACCAGGGTTTCTTTCCCACGTAGGGGCGCTCACTTCTTGTTAACAAGAGCAGCAATTGTCAAAATGTTACTTATGGGAGTATGTGGCAGACCGGGATTTTACCCCATGGCCAGCCAAAACCATCACCGACCTCCACGCTGAGGTGTGCTCCACAGCTGAGGCTGTAGCATATGGATGGATATGGCCACTCTTAAAACAGCGGTACTGAAAAGTTAGTATTTTCGGGGCAGATACAGTGGCAGGGGTTGGTATTGCCCCCACAGTCATATTGCAGATGTTATAGCTAGGGATGAGCGAATCGATCCGGACGAACCCGGATTCGATCCGAATTTCAGGAAAAATTCGATTCGGATCGAATCCGAATTTCCCCGCGATTCGATCACTCGAAGTTTTCCTTTAACATCCATTCATTTACATTACAGGCATTCTAAGATGGCGGGCGGGACATGTCTGGACATGTATCCCGCGCCAGTGCAAGCTGGGGCAGTCACATGCAGCCTATCAGCAGCCAGCAAGCCCGGTGACGTCACACAGCGGTATTTAACGGCGGCCATCTTGCTTTTCCTCATTTCTCTATTGCATTCGTGACAGACAGACAGAACGCTGTGTAGCTGAGGCAGTTAGACAGGCTGGAGACAGGGACAGACAGGGACAGGCTGGAGACAGGCAGGAGACAGGCAGGAGACAGACAGGAGACAGACAGAAAGCCAGGGAAAGGTAGGAAAAACGGAGCTGGCTGACAGGGAGATTTTTTTTTTTTCATCCAGCCTTTGTTAGCGTTTTCAGGCTGCTTATAGTAACTAACTGTGCATATATACTGAACTGATCTTAAGTCTGCTGTGAGGCATCCCATTCTGTGACTAAAGCAGCCTCTGTTTAAGACCATATAAGCATTTGCTCTTATCATATTTGAAATTAGCCTGATAAAGACACTTTTGCTGGCCAAAGCACTACTGTACCCTGCCAGCTCGATTCCTGCCCGGGGCATCCCATTCTGTGACTAAAGCAGCCTCTGTTTAAGACCATATAAGCATTTGCTCTTATCATATTTGAAATTAGGCCTGATAAAGACACTTTTGCTGGCCAAAGCACTACTGTACCCTGCCAGCTCGATTCCTGCCCGGGGCATCCCATTCTGTGACTAAAGCAGCCTCTGTTTAAGACCATATAAGCATTTGCTCTTATCATATTTGAAATTAGCCTGATAAAGACACTTTTGCTGGCCAAAGCACTACTGTACCCTGCCAGCTCGATTCCTGCCCGGGGCATCCCATTCTGTGACTAAAGCAGCCTCTGTTTAAGACCATATAAGCATTTGCTCTTATCATATTTGAAATTAGGCCTGATAAAGACACTTTTGCTGGCCAAAGCACTACTGTACCCTGCCAGCTCGATTCCTGCCCGGGGCATCCCATTCTGTGACTACAGCAGCCTCTGTTTAAGACCATATAAGCATTTGCTCTTATCATATTTGAAATTAGCCTGATAAAGACACTTTTGCTGGCCAAAGCACTACTGTACCCTGCCAGCTCGATTCCTGCCCGGGGCATCCCATTCTGTGACTAAAGCAGCCTCTGTTTAAGACCATATAAGCATTTGCTCTTATCATATTTGAAATTAGGCCTGATAAAGACACTTTTGCTGGCCAAAGCACTACTGTACCCTGCCAGCTCGATTCCTGCCCGGGGCATCCCATTCTGTGACTAAAGCAGCCTCTGTTTAAGACCATATAAGCATTTGCTCTTATCATATTTGAAATTAGGCCTGATAAAGACACTTTTGCTGGCCAAAGCACTACTGTACCCTGCCAGCTCGATTCCTGCCCGGGGCATCCCATTCTGTGACTACAGCAGCCTCTGTTTAAGACCATATAAGCATTTGCTCTTATCATATTTGAAATTAGGCCTGATAAAGACACTTTTGCTGGCAAAAGCACTACTGTACCCTGCCAGCTCGATTCCTGCCCGGGGCATCCCATTCTGTGACTAAAGCAGCCTCTGTTTAAGACCATATAAGCATTTGCTCTTATCATATTTGAAATTAGGCCTGATAAAGACACTTTTGCTGGCCAAAGCACTACTGTACCCTGCCAGCTCGATTCCTGCCCGGGGCATCCCATTCTGTGACTAAAGCAGCCTCTGTTTAAGACCATATAAGCATTTGCTCTTATCATATTTGAAATTAGCCTGATAAAGACACTTTTGCTGGCCAAAGCACTACTGTACCCTGCCAGCTCGATTCCTGCCCGGGGCATCCCATTCTGTGACTACAGCAGCCTCTGTTTAAGACCATATAAGCATTTGCTCTTATCATATTTGAAATTAGCCTGATAAAGACACTTTTGCTGGCCAAAGCACTACCGTACCCTGCCAGCTCGATTCCTGCCCGGGGCATCCCATTCTGTGACTAAAGCAGCCTCTGTTTAAGACCATATAAGCATTTGCTCTTATCATATTTGAAATTAGGCCTGATAAAGACACTTTTGCTGGCCAAAGCACTACTGTACCCTGCCAGCTCGATTCCTGCCCGGGGCATCCCATTCTGTGACTACAGCAGCCTCTGTTTAAGACCATATAAGCATTTGCTCTTATCATATTTGAAATTAGGCCTGATAAAGACATTTTTGCTGGCCAAAGCACTACTGTACCCTGCCAGCTCGATTCCTGCCCGGGGCATCCCATTCTGTGACTACAGCAGCCTCTGTTTAAGACCATATAAGCATTTGCTCTTATCATATTTGAAATTAGGCCTGATAAAGACACTTTTGCTGGCCAAAGCACTACTGTACCCTGCCAGCTCGATTCCTGCCCGGGGCATCCCATTCTGTGACTAAAGCAGCCTCTGTTTAAGACCATATAAGCATTTGCTCTTATCATATTTGAAATTAGGCCTGATAAAGACACTTTTGCTGGCCAAAGCACTACTGTACCCTGCCAGCTCGATTCCTGCCCGGGGCATCCCATTCTGTGACTAAAGCAGCCTCTGTTTAAGACCATATAAGCATTTGCTCTTATCATATTTGAAATTAGCCTGATAAAGACACTTTTGCTGGCCAAAGCACTACTGTACCCTGCCAGCTCGATTCCTGCCCGGGGCATCCCATTCTGTGACTACAGCAGCCTCTGTTTAAGACCATATAAGCATTTGCTCTTATCATATTTGAAATTAGCCTGATAAAGACACTTTTGCTGGCCAAAGTACTACTGTACCCTGCCAGCTCGATTCCTGCCCGGGGCATCCCATTCTGTGACTAAAGCAGCCTCTGTTTAAGACCATATAAGCATTTACTCTTATCATATTTGAAATTAGGCCTGATAAAGACACTTTTGCTGGCCAAAGCACTACTGTACCCTGCCAGCTCGATTCCTGCCCGGGGCATCCCATTCTGTGACTACAGCAGCCTCTGTTTAAGACCATATAAGCATTTGCTCTTATCATATTTGAAATTAGCCTGATAAAGACACTTTTGCTGGCCAAAGCACTACTGTACCCTGCCAGCTCGATTCCTGCCCGGGGCATCCCATTCTGTGACTAAAGCAGCCTCTGTTTAAGACCATATAAGCATTTGCTCTTATCATATTTGAAATTAGGCCTGATAAAGACACTTTTGCTGGCCAAAGCACTACTGTACCCTGCCAGCTCGATTCCTGCCCGGGGCATCCCATTCTGTGACTACAGCAGCCTCTGTTTAAGACCATATAAGCATTTGCTCTTATCATATTTGAAATTAGGCCTGATAAAGACACTTTTGCTGGCCAAAGCACTACTGTACCCTGCCAGCTCGATTCCTGCCCGGGGCATCCCATTCTGTGACTAAAGCAGCCTCTGTTTAAGACCATATAAGCATTTGCTCTTATCATATTTGAAATTAGGCCTGATAAAGACACTTTTGCTGGCCAAAGCACTACTGTACCCTGCCAGCTCGATTCCTGCCCGGGGCATCCCATTCTGTGACTAAAGCAGCCTCTGTTTAAGACCATATAAGCATTTGCTCTTATCATATTTGAAATTAGCCTGATAAAGACACTTTTGCTGGCCAAAGCACTACTGTACCCTGCCAGCTCGATTCCTGCCCGGGGCATCCCATTCTGTGACTAAAGCAGCCTCTGTTTAAGACCATATAAGCATTTGCTCTTATCATATTTGAAATTAGGCCTGATAAAGACACTTTTGCTGGCCAAAGCACTACTGTACCCTGCCAGCTCGATTCCTGCCCGGGGCATCCCATTCTGTGACTAAAGCAGCCTCTGTTTAAGACCATATAAGCATTTGCTCTTATCATATTTGAAATTAGCCTGATAAAGACACTTTTGCTGGCCAAAGCACTACTGTACCCTGCCAGCTCGATTCCTGCCCGGGGCATCCCATTCTGTGACTAAAGCAGCCTCTGTTTAAGACCATATAAGCATTTGCTCTTATCATATTTGAAATTAGCCTGATAAAGACACTTTTGCTGGCCAAAGCACTACTGTACCCTGCCAGCTCGATTCCTGCCCGGGGCATCCCATTCTGTGACTAAAGCAGCCTCTGTTTAAGACCATATAAGCATTTGCTGTTATCATATTTGAAATTAGCCTGATAAAGACACTTTTGCTGGCCAAAGCACTACTGTACCCTGCCAGCTCGATTCCTGCCCGGGGCATCCCATTCTGTGACTAAAGCAGCCTCTGTTTAAGACCATATAAGCATTTGCTCTTATCATATTTGAAATTAGCCTGATAAAGACACTTTTGCTGGCCAAAGCACTACTGTACCCTGCCAGCTCGATTCCTGCCCGGGGCATCCCATTCTGTGACTAAAGCAGCCTCTGTTTAAGACCATATAAGCATTTGCTCTTATCATATTTGAAATTAGGCCTGATAAAGACACTTTTGCTGGCCAAAGCACTACTGTACCCTGCCAGCTCGATTCCTGCCCGGGGCATCCCATTCTGTGACTAAAGCAGCCTCTGTTTAAGACCATATAAGCATTTGCTCTTATCATATTTGAAATTAGCCTGATAAAGACACTTTTGCTGGCCAAAGCACTACTGTACCCTGCCAGCTCGATTCCTGCCCGGGGCATCCCATTCTGTGACTAAAGCAGCCTCTGTTTAAGACCATATAAGCATTTGCTGTTATCATATTTGAAATTAGCCTGATAAAGACACTTTTGCTGGCCAAAGCACTACTGTACCCTGCCAGCTCGATTCCTGCCCGGGGCATCCCATTCTGTGACTAAAGCAGCCTCTGTTTAAGACCATATAAGCATTTGCTCTTATCATATTTGAAATTAGCCTGATAAAGACACTTTTGCTGGCCAAAGCACTACTGTACCCTGCCAGCTCGATTCCTGCCCGGGGCATCCCATTCTGTGACTAAAGCAGCCTCTGTTTAAGACCATATAAGCATTTGCTCTTATCATATTTGAAATTAGCCTGATAAAGACACTTTTGCTGGCCAAAGCACTACTGTACCCTGCCAGCTCGATTCCTGCCCGGGGCATCCCATTCTGTGACTAAAGCAGCCTCTGTTTAAGACCATATAAGCATTTGCTCTTATCATATTTGAAATTAGCCTGATAAAGACACTTTTGCTGGCCAAAGCACTACTGTACCCTGCCAGCTCGATTCCTGCCCGGGGCATCCCATTCTGTGACTAAAGCAGCCTCTGTTTAAGACCATATAAGCATTTGCTCTTATCATATTTGAAATTAGGCCTGATAAAGACACTTTTGCTGGCCAAAGCACTACTGTACCCTGCCAGCTCGATTCCTGCCCGGGGCATCCCATTCTGTGACTAAAGCAGCCTCTGTTTAAGACCATATAAGCATTTGCTCTTATCATATTTGAAATTAGGCCTGATAAAGACACTTTTGCTGGCCAAAGCACTACTGGACCCTGCCAGGTCCATTCCTGCCCAGGGCATCCCATTCTGTGACTAAAGCAGCCTCTGTTTAAGACCATATAAGCATTTGCTCTTATCATATTTGAAATTAGGCCTGATAAAGACACTTTTGCTGGCCAAAGCACTACTGGACCCTGCCAGGTCCATTCCTGCCCAGGGCATCCCATTCTGTGACTAAAGCAGCCTCTGTTTAAGACCATATAAGCATTTGCTCTTATCATATTTGAAATTAGGCCTGATAAAGACACTTTTGCTGGCCAAAGCACTACTGGACCCTGCCAGGTCCATTCCTGCCCAGGGCATCCCATTCTGTGACTAAAGCAGCCTCTGTTTAAGACCATATAAGCATTTGCTCTTATTATATTTATATTATAAGACACTTTTGCTGGGCATAGGCTTACTGCTGCCTGCCAGGTGCACTTCTGTTGAGGCATCCCATTCTGTAACATAGCATACCCCTCTTTATTTACACTAAGCAGCTCTCTTATTTACACTAAGCAGGCCTGTTGGAGGCTGAGTGTTACTGCTCACTTTTGGTGTGCATTATATTCTGTTTCATATAGACCCACCGCTGCCCGGGGTTTTTTTAAATATCACCTACTACCACGCCAGTTAGACTATGTCGGGCAGACAAGTGCCTGGAAGTGAAAAGAGGAGTGGCAGAGGCCAAGATTCCGCAGGCAGAGCTCGCATCAGACTGGGGGCCAGTAGCAGCAGGAGTCACGCTGAGAGACCTAATCTGCCAGTATCTGCTAGCGGTCGGGTCTCCACCAGTAACGCATCTGCCGTGGTAGATTGGTTGACGCGCTCATCAACAACATCATCACAACTTACGTCTGAGACCCCCAGTCTAGGGTCGGTAGGTTCCTCTGACACAACCCTGAGTTGGCATGCCCCGAGAGCAGTCCCTGTCCTCCCATTGCCTCTGGCCTACGCCGTTCCCTCCCCCAGCGACGTATCCTATGCTTTGGGTTCAGCTCCACTCTTTAGTGAGGAGGACCATCAGATAGAGGACAGTCAGCAGCTACTGCCCAGCCAAGAAATGGAGGTGGCTTCTTTAGCTAGGCAGACAAATAGTGATGTGGACAGTGTCGTGGGTGCTGCGAGCGTTCCAGCTCCTGCGCCAGACACTGTTGACGAATCCACGAACATCAGTGACGTACAGCCACAACCCGGTGATGATGATGATGATGACGATGAAGCCGATCGCACTTGGGAGCCGGGTGATGAAGGGGCTTCATCGTCATCATCAGGAGAAGAGGGGTGCAGGTTGCCCCGGAGTCAGCAGCTGAGGCAGCAAGGTGGTAGCAGTCAGCATGGGGGCACAATTCCAAAGGCTGGAGCCGGCCGGGGCCGGGGCCGGGGTAGAGCACCTGCTGTGCGGCAGTCTACCTTATCGGGAGGTAGTGGAGCAGGGGTTCCTGGAGTTGGCAACAGCAGCAGTGAATCAGTGAGGCCAGGGGGTGGGAAAAGTAGCTACTCGGCAGTGTGGCAGTTTTTCCTGAGGCATCCGCAGGAGGGTAACATGGCCACATGCAAGATATGTAGGCAAAAGGTGAAGCGTGGCCAGGGTCCAAATGTTGGCACCACGGCCCTGCGTCAACATATGATGCGTCACCATAAAACGACCTGGGAGAACCGAGGCTCCCAAGGGGTGGTCCAGTCTGCTTCCTCACCAAGTGAGCTCCCAATTTCTGCCAGCCAAGGCTCCAGCACCTCAGCCGAAGGCAGCTGTGCGTCATACCCATCCTCTGTCGCTCCTGCTCCTCCTCCTCCAAGTCATGCATCCCGCCAGCAATCCATCAGCGAAGCCATGTCCAAGAGACAGCAGTATGCGCCCACTCATCCTACGGCGCAGAAGCTGAATGTGCTCCTGTCCAAGTTGCTGGTGCTGCAGTCGCTCCCTTTTCAGGTGGTGGAATCTGCACCTTTCAGAGAACTGATGGCTTGTGCCGAGCCGAGGTGGAGAGTCCCAAGCCGTCATTTCTTTGCCAAGAAGGCAGTACCAGCGCTGCACACTTTTGTTGAACAGAAGGTGGGCCAGTCCTTGAGCCTGTCGGTGTGTAGCAAAATACATGGCAGCGCCGACATCTGGAGCTGTAACTACGGTCAGGGGCAGTACATGTCGTTTACGGCCCACTGGGTGAATGTGGTCCCTTTGCAGCAGCAACTTGGACAGGTCACGCCGCTTCGGCCTCCGCGCTCTCTGCCCATTGGGCCTGTGACACCGTGCGACTCGGCCTCCTCATCCTCCGCCATCTCCTCACCCTCCACTGTAGGCTCAAGTCTCAGTGCCCCTCCAGTCTACCATGTGTGCAGGGCACGGAGGTGTCACGCAGTGCTTCACATGGTTTGTCTTGGCGAACGGAGTCACACAGGGGAGGAACTGCTTAAATGTATTCATCAGGAAATCCAAACATGGCTTACTCCGAGAAAACTTAAAATGGGAATCATGGTTACCGACAATGGGAAGAACATTTTGTCTGCGCTGCGCCAAGGAAGCCTGACCCATGCCCCCTGCATGGCTCACGTCTTCAATCTGGTTGTCAAGCGGTTTCTGAAGTGTTCCCCCCATCTGCAGGACATCCTAACAACTTCACGGAAACTTTGCATGCACTTCAGCCACTCCTACACCGCCAAACACACCCTTCTTGAGCTACAGCGTCAGAATGGTATCCCCCAACATAGTCTGATTTGCGATGTTTCCACCCGTTGGAATTCCACCCTTCACATGTTGGACCGATTATATGAACAGAGAAAAGCCATCACGGATTTCCTGATGATCCAAGCAGATAGGGGGACTCCCCTGTGTAACTTCAATGTCAACCAGTGGCAGCTCATACGTGACACCTGCCGTTTGCTCAGGCCCTTTGAGGAAGCCACTTTATTTGTCAGTCGGCAGGATTACGGGATGAACGACGTGATTCCACTGCTTCATGTACTACAGCACATGTTGGAAACCATGGCTGGTCAGGGCACTGGAGACATGGCGTTTACATCTTACGGCCACATGAACCCCCTTGGAGCTGAACTGGAGGAGGAGGAGGAGGAAGAGGAGGAGGAGGAGTTGCCCAGCGAAACACAGTTTAGGCTTGGCGAAATGGCTGGTTTATCTAGTCAGCGGACAGGAGAGGAGGAGCAGGAGCAGCCAGAGGAGCTAGAGGTTTTTGAGGAAGGAGAGACAGAGGACCCGGGCACACCGTGGCAGTATGCAGTGGAGATGGAGACAGGTAGTCCATCCGAGTCACTTGCGCAAATGGCACGAAGCATGCTCACGTGCTTGCGTAGTGACCCCAGAATTGTTTCCATCTGTCGGCGGGATGACTTCTGGCTGTCCACCTTATTGGACCCTCGCTTCCGGCACAAAATGGGGGCATTTTTTAAACCCACCGAGAGGGAGGACAAACTCAACTACTACAAAGACATTCTACGTAGGCAGTTGGTCGATGCCTATCTGCGCCATGGTCCATACTCTCGCAGGTCTGACTCGAGGGGACCTCTGCGCTCACCTTCCACTGCCATGGCCGCTGGGGGGGTTGGCAGCAGCAGCAGCAGAAGCTCCATCAGCAGCAGCAGCCTCAGTCTTCAGTCGCTAATGAGTAGCTTTCTACACCCGCATAGTGAGGCTACTCATGAGCAGCAGGAAGACCTGGAGCAGGACCTGAACCAGCAGGTCATGTCATACTTTGACATGACCATGCCAACACACCTTGAGGATCCGCTGGACTTCTGGGCAGCCAAACTTGATTTGTGGCCGCAACTAGCAGAGTGTTACGCACCGGGTGCGAAGAAGTGGACCCGCAGGGTCTGCAGAACTGTTTTGGCAGATACCGCGTCAGGGGAGCGGAGTCTAAGGAGCCACTGGTTTTCACCAGAGCCCACCGCAAGGCGGGATGGTCTTGTGCGGCAGGTGACTCCCAGGTCGCTACCCCCCAACAGCGGCACAGTTCCACAAACTGCTGAAGTGGCGTGCAGCAGAGACAAACAGTGGTCGGAGGAGAAGGCCGAGGTCAGGACTGGCAGCGCGGGTTCAGTAGCGGTGAGACAAGCCGAGGTCGGGACTGGCAGCGCGGGTTCAATAGCGGTGAGACAAGCCGAGGTCGGGACGGGCAGCACAGGTTCGAAGGTCAATAGGAGAGCCGAGGTCATACACGAGGAATCAAGCAATACAGCGATAATCATTCAGGGAACAACACCGAAGATCCGGCACAGGAAGTAAGGCAGGGTTTAATTTATAGGAAGCGCCAAAAAGGGATTGGATGGCAGAGACCAATTAACAGGGCCTTGGCCCTTTAAATCTGAGGAGGTTGACGCGCGCGCCCCCTAGTGGCCGGGGACGTGCGCGCAGGGAAGACGGAACAGACACAGAAGGAGGAAGCCGGCGGCCATGCCGGTCAGAGGAGGAAGCGCGGGGACCAGGTAAGGGGGAACCGCAGCCAGGGGGGCCAGCAGCAGACGCCCGGATGGCGGTGAAGCGGGGAGCGCTGCAGGAAGGGGACGCAGCGCTCGCCCGAGGAGAGGCACGGAGGGGGGCGCTGCGCAGGGAAGACGCAGCGCTCGCCCTAACAGTACCCCCCCCCTTAGGTCTCCCCCTCTTCTTGGGACCGAGGAAGTTTGAAATAAGGCTCCGATCGAGGATATTCTCCTCAGGCTCCCAGGACCTCTCTTCAGGACCGCAATTCTCCCAATCCACTAGAAAGTATCGTCTCCCTCTGGATGTTTTGGAAGCCAGAATCTCTCTCACCGAGAAGGCATCTTCGGTACCCGCGACCGGAAGTGGCTCCAACGTTTTAGAAGAGAATCGATTAGTCGTCAGAGGTTTTAATAATGAAACATGAAAAGAGTTGGGAATACGTAAGGAGGCTGGCAAATGAAGTTTGTAACAGACCGGATTAATTTGTTGCTTGATCCTGTACGGCCCTAAATAGCGAGGGCCCAATTTATAACTGGGTATCTTGAAACGAATGTACTTGGCTGAAAGCCAAACTTTATCTCCAGGAGAGAAAACAGGAGCGATTCTCCTTCTTTTATTAGCGCTGCTCTTCATGCGAGTAGAGGCTAGAACAAGAGAATGTCGTGTTTCACGCCAGATAGAGGAAAAAAACTGTGTTAAGTCATCCACGGCGGGTACCCCCGACTGTGTAGGTAAGGGTAGAGGAGGCAAAGGTTGGCGGCCATAAACAATGAAGAATGGAGATTTCTTTGTGGCTTCAGAATCTTTGAAATTATAAGAGAACTCCGCCCATGGCAAGAGATCGACCCAGTCGTCTTGTCGGGCCGAAACAAAGTGACGTAGATATTGTCCCAGAACCTGATTGACCCTCTCCACTTGGCCGTTGGACTGGGGGTGGTAAGCCGAGGAAAAATCTAATTTCACCTTTAACTGAGTACAGAGAGCCCTCCAGAATTTTGAAACAAACTGAACTCCCCTGTCGGAGACAATGTGGGAAGGAAGTCCATGGAGCCGAAAAATATGTTTAAAAAAGTTCTTAGCCAATTGAGGAGCGGATGGGAGTCCTGGAAGCGGAACGAAGTGCGCCATTTTTGAAAAACGATCCACAACAACCCAGATCACTGTATTGCCTTGAGATGGAGGAAGATCCGTGATAAAGTCCATAGCGATGTGAGACCAAGGGATTTCAGGAATAGGAAGAGGATGAAGAAGACCCGCCGGTCTTTGGCGAGGCGTTTTATTACGTGCACAGGTGGTACAAGCTTGCACGAATTCTGCCACATCCTTCTCAATGGAGGGCCACCAATAATATCTGGCAATAATTGCGTTAGACTTTTTGATACCAGCATGCCCGGCAATACGGGAAGCATGACCCCATTTTAATATTTGGAGGCGTCGGCGAACCGGGACAAAGGTTTTCCCAGGCGGAGCCTGCACTAGGGAGGCAGGAGCGGAATGAACCAAATGATCAGGAGATATAATGAACTGAGGAGCAGCGTCCACGTCTGTGACGTCCGAGGAGCGAGATAGAGCATCTGCCCTGATGTTCTTAGAGGCAGGTCGAAAATGAATGCGGAAATTAAACCGCGCGAAGAATAGTGACCAACGAGCTTGGCGAGGATTCAAGCGTTGAGCAGTTTGAAGATACAAAAGGTTCTTATGGTCGGTAAAAATAGATATGGGGTGAAGCGACCCTTCTAGAAGATGTCTCCACTCTTCAAGAGCTAATTTGATAGCCAGGAGTTCACGATCCCCAATAGAATAATTTCGCTCCGCGGAAGAAAAAGTCCTAGAAAAGAACCCACAAGTAAGATTTTTCCCTGAAGGAGACCTCTGTGTGAGAACAGCTCCTGCTCCGATGGAAGAAGCGTCAACCTCTAGAGAAAAAGGACGAGAAGGGTCTGGTCTGGTGAGCACCGGGGCCGTAGAGAAGGTCTTTTTCAAAGTTAAAAAGGCTGCCTCCGCCTGTGGAGGCCATGACTTGGGGTTGGCTCCCTTTTTGGTGAGAGCCACAATGGGGGCCACGATAGTGGAAAAATGGGGTATGAATTGACGGTAATAGTTGGCGAAGCCCAGAAATCGTTGAATGGAACGCAGACCAACAGGCCGAGGCCAATCTAAAACCGCTCTCAATTTGCTAGGGTCCATTTGTAGTCCTTGGGCAGAGACAGTATAACCCAAAAAGGGCAGGGCGGTTTGGTGAAAGAGACACTTTTCTAATTTGGCATAAAGATGATGTTGCCGAAGGCGGGATAGTACCAGACGAACGTGCCGGTGATGCTCTTCGAGGGAAGAAGAGAAGATGAGGATATCATCTAAATAGACCACGACACAAGAGTACAACAAGTCCCGGAAGATGTCATTGACGAACTCTTGAAATACGGCAGGGGCATTACAAAGCCCGAAGGGCATCACCAAATACTCGAAATGACCGTCACGGGTATTAAAGGCAGTCTTCCATTCGTCTCCCTTGCGGATGCGGATCAGATTGTAGGCTCCTCGGAGATCCAGTTTGGAAAAGATCCTGGAGCCACGAAGACGGTCGAAGAGTTCTGGAATTAAGGGTAAGGGGTATCGGTTCTTTACCGTGATCTTGTTAAGACCCCGATAGTCGATACAGGGTCGGAGAGAACCGTCTTTTTTCTGTACAAAAAAAAAGCCAGCCCCAGCGGGAGAAGAGGACTTCCGGATGAAGCCCCTCTGCAGATTCTCTTGTATGTAAGTAGCCATTGCTTGAGTTTCGGGGACGGATAGTGGGTAGATACGGCCACGAGGAGGAGTGGTCCCAGGCAGGAGGTCGATCGGGCAGTCATAAGGGCGATGAGGCGGAAGAGTCTCAGCTTGCTTCTTACAGAAGACATCAGCGTAAGCCCGGTAAACTTCGGGTAGGCCCGGTAGAGATGTGGTAGGATGATCGGTTCGAACTGGTAAAGCTTTCAAGCAATTCTTGAAGCAGGTTGTACCCCACGCCTTGATGTCCCCAGTGACCCAGTCTAGGGTAGGATTATG
The DNA here is from genome assembly GCA_027917425.1 of Gastrophryne carolinensis. Classification (NCBI taxonomy): domain Eukaryota; kingdom Metazoa; phylum Chordata; class Amphibia; order Anura; family Microhylidae; genus Gastrophryne; species Gastrophryne carolinensis. Next base: position 85,021,505 of record CM051236.1, read on the forward strand.
AAGCTGAAGCCAAGGAAGACCCAATAGGATTGGGGAAGTACAATGGGGTAACACAAAGAGTTCCAAGTATTCCTGGTGAAAGAGGCCAATCTTAAGGAGCAAAGGCTTGGTACGGTACTGCACCATACAATTCAGTCTATCTCCATTAACTGAGGCGATGAATAACGGTTTGGCCAAGCGGTTAACTGCTATGTCGTATTTCTTGATCAGGGAGGCCTCTATGAAATTGCCCGCCGAACCAGAATCCAGGAAGACCGGCAAATTAAGCACAGAGGCAGATGAGAGACAAAGCTGTGCAGGTACGGTAAATCTTGGAGAGGAAGCACACACACCCAGAGACGCCTCTCCCACCGAGTCTAGGTGCGCCCGTTTCCCAGTCGAGAAGGACGAATGGGGCAATCTCTTAGAAAATGATCAGGACTGGCGCAATACAGACAGAGATTTTCATTTCTCCTGCGAGACCTCTCCACGGGGGTTAGGCGAGAGCGGCCGACCTGCATGGCTTCCACCTCTGGAGGAGATGGTACAGACAAAGGTTTCTGAAAGGTGGGAGCCAAACGGAACATCCTCCTGTCACGTTGGGAATCTCTCTCCAGGCGAAGTTCCTCACGCCTCTCAGCAAAGCGTATGTCAATGCGAGTGACGAGATGAATGAGTTCAGAAAGGGAGTCAGGTATCTCTCGGGCCGCTAGAACATCTTTGATCTTGCTAGAAAGACCTTTCTTAAAACAAGCGCAGAGGGCCTCATTATTCCATGCTAACTCGGAGGCCAAAGTACGGAATCGAATAGCATATTCACCAACAGAAAGATCGCCTTGCGTTAAATTCAATAGAGCGGACTCGGCAGATGAGGCCCGAGCGGGTTCTTCAAAAACCTGACGGAATTCAGTAACAAAGGCCTGGACGGTGAAGGTGAGAGGATCATTACGGTCCCACAAGGGAGTGGCCCAAGCCAAGGCTTTTCCGGAGAGCAGACTGATGATGAAGGCCACTTTAGAGCGTTCGGTGGGAAATTGATCAAACAATAATTCCAGGTGCATAGAGCACTGGGCTAGAAAGCCTCTGCACAACTTCGCGTCCCCCTCATATTTTGCTGGCAAGGAGAGGCGGATTCTGGATGGGGAAACTGCTGGAGACTGCGGTGGCGGCACCGGTGGCAGTGGAGAAGGCGACAGCTGCTGGGTCAAGAGTTGCTGCATCATAGCAGTAAGCTGATTAATCTGCCGAGACTGCAAAGCCACCAGCGCTGGGAGTTCGGAAGTCTCTGGCAAGGGCACCTCAGCGGGATCCATGGCCGGATCTTACTGTTACGCACCGGGTGCGAAGAAGTGGACCCGCAGGGTCTGCAGAACTGTTTTGGCAGATACCGCGTCAGGGGAGCGGAGTCTAAGGAGCCACTGGTTTTCACCAGAGCCCACCGCAAGGCGGGATGGTCTTGTGGGGCAGGTGACTCCCAGGTCGCTACCCCCCAACAGCGGCACAGTTCCACAAACTGCTGAAGTGGCGTGCAGCAGAGACAAACAGTGGTCGGAGGAGAAGGCCGAGGTCAGGACTGGCAGCGCGGGTTCAGTAGCGGTGAGACAAGCCGAGGTCGGGACTGGCAGCGCGGGTTCAATAGCGGTGAGACAAGCCGAGGTCGGGACGGGCAGCACAGGTTCGAAGGTCAATAGGAGAGCCGAGGTCATACACGAGGAATCAAGCAATACAGCGATAATCATTCAGGGAACAACACCGAAGATCCGGCACAGGAAGTAAGGCAGGGTTTAATTTATAGGAAGCGCCAAAAAGGGATTGGATGGCAGAGACCAATTAACAGGGCCTTGGCCCTTTAAATCTGAGGAGGTTGACGCGCGCGCCCCCTAGTGGCCGGGGACGTGCGCGCAGGGAAGACGGAACAGACACAGAAGGAGGAAGCCGGCGGCCATGCCGGTCAGAGGAGGAAGCGCGGGGACCAGGTAAGGGGGAACCGCAGCCAGGGGGGCCAGCAGCAGACGCCCGGATGGCGGTGAAGCGGGGAGCGCTGCAGGAAGGGGACGCAGCGCTCGCCCGAGGAGAGGCACGGAGGGGGGCGCTGCGCAGGGAAGACGCAGCGCTCGCCCTAACACAGAGTTTGCCCTGGAAAAGCTGTCCTGCCCGGCAAGTAGCGTGCCATCTGAGCGGGTGTTTAGTGCGGCGGGGGCCATAGTTACGGCGAGGAGAACTCGTCTGTCAACTAAAAATGTGGAGAGACTCACCTTTGTCAAAATGAATCAGGGATGGATCAGCCAGGATTTCCACCCACCAATGCCTGATGCATGCGACTAGATTCAGCATGGTGCCACGTTTTACACTTTCCAAATGGTGCAAAACATATTTATGTCTTTAGGCCATTTTTTGGGCTCCTGCTGCTGCTACTGTCAACTCCTGCCAACTCCAGGGTGTGATTCATCCAATTTTTGGGCTCCTGAAGCCAACTCCAGTGTATATTTGGGCTCCTGCTGCTGCTGCTGCCAACTTCTGCCAACTCCAGGGTGTGATTCATCCAATTTTTGGGCTCCTGAAGCCAACTCCAGTGTATATTTGGGCTCCTGCTGCTGCTGCTGTCAACTCCTGCCAACTCCAGGGTGTGATTCATCCAATTTTTGGGCTCCTGAAGCCAACTCCAGTGTATATTTGGGCTCCTGCTGCTGCTGCTGCCAACTTCTGCCAACTCCAGGGTGTGATTCATCCAATTTTTGGGCTCCTGAAGCCAACTCCAGTGTATATTTGGGCTCCTGCTGCTGCTGCTGCCAACTCCTGCCAACTCCAGGGTGTGATTCATCCAATTTTTGGGCTCCTGAGGCCAACTCCAGTGTATATTTGGGCTCCTGCTGCTGCTACTGTCAACTCCTGCCAACTCCAGGCTGTGATTCATCCAATTTTTGGGCTCCTGAAACCAACTCCAGTGTATATTTGGGCTCCTGCTGCTGCTACTGTCAACTCCTGCCAACTCCAGGGTGTGATTCATCCAATTTTTGGGCTCCTGAAGCCAACTCCAGTGTATATTTGGGCTCCTGCTGCTGCTGCTGTCAACTCCTGCCAACTCCAGGGTGTGATTCATCCAATTTTTGGGCTCCTGAAGCCAACTCCAGTGTATATTTGGGCTCCTGCTGCTGCTGCTGTCAACTCCTGCCAACTCCAGGGTGTGATTCATCCAATTTTTGGGCTCCTGAAGCCAACTCCAGTGTATATTTGGGCTCCTGCTGCTGCTGCTGCCAACTTCTGCCAACTCCAGGGTGTGATTCATCCAATTTTTGGGCTCCTGAAGCCAACTCCAGTGTATATTTGGGCTCCTGCTGCTGCTGCTGCCAACTCCTGCCAACTCCAGGGTGTGATTCATCCAATTTTTGGGCTCCTGAGGCCAACTCCAGTGTATATTTGGGCTCCTGCTGCTGCTACTGTCAACTCCTGCCAACTCCAGGCTGTGATTCATCCAATTTTTGGGCTCCTGAAGCCAACTCCAGTGTATATTTGGGCTCCTGCTGCTGCTACTGTCAACTCCTGCCAACTCCAGGGTGTGATTCATCCAATTTTTGGGCTCCTGAAGCCAACTCCAGTGTATATTTGGGCTCCTGCTGCTGCTGCTGCCAACTTCTGCCAACTCCAGGGTGTGATTCATCCAATTTTTGGGCTCCTGAAGCCAACTCCAGTGTATATTTGGGCTCCTGCTGCTGCTGCTGCCAACTTCTGCCAACTCCAGGCTGTGATTCATCCAATTTTTGGGCTCCTGAAGCCAACTCCAGTGTATATTTGGGCTCCTGCTGCTGCTGCTGTCAACTCCTGCCAACTCCAGGGTGTGATTCATCCAATTTTTGGGCTCCTGAAGCCAACTCCAGTGTATATTTGGGCTCCTGCTGCTGCTGCTGCCAACTCCTGCCAACTCCAGGGTGTGATTCATCCAATTTTTGGGCTCCTGAGGCCAACTCCAGTGTATATTTGGGCTCCTGCTGCTGCTGCTGTCAACTCCTGCCAACTCCAGGGTGTGATTCATCCAATTTTTGGGCTCCTGAAGCCAACTCCAGTGTATATTTGGGCTCCTGCTGCTGCTGCTGCCAACTTCTGCCAACTCCAGGGTGTGATTCATCCAATTTTTGGGCTCCTGAGGCCAACTCCAGTGTATATTTGGGCTCCTTCTGCCCCTCATAGTGATGCCACTTCAACTCTCTGCAATTGTGCCGCTCTGCGATTCTATTAGCGATGCCTCTGATCTGCATGTGATATTTCTTAAAAGTATTATTTAACTAACCCAGCACGCATCCTGTGCGTGTTACAGCAAGGCTGAATGGTTTACAACCCTATTGAGGCTGTAGGAGGCTCAGAAATAGCCGTTTTTAATAGCGATTCGTCGCGAATTTATTCGGGTCGAAACGATTTTTGTCGGAAAATTCGGCGAATCAGTCGAATCGAATTTTTCAAAAGTTCGCTCATCTCTAGTTATAGCATTGGGGCAGAACACTGGCCACAGTTTATTGGCTATGGGAGTACAGTGAGGCTTGGTGGCTGGGGTAAAGACTAGTTAGACCAGGATTGGATGTGGGTATTCGAAGCAGCAGCCCAGCCGTGACCCACCGGGAATTCAGGGGAGATACAGCCGAGTAAAACTTGCCCTGGCCCTCTCCATGTATGTTGAGTCAGGGTGATTATGGGTTTTTTAAGCCTGGCGTTGTGTTTCAAGGGCATGCTCTCCTAGGGTTACAAAGGTAAAAATACCTATAAATGTGCCCAATGACATAGAATTACATAACAAAATACAGTCTATAACTGCTGTGAACTCCCCTTAGCAACTGGACAGCAACAGGCTACCCACCTCTACAAAAACATTTACTATTTGGAGCTTAATTTAAGCAAAATCATAATCAGTTTCCTCTACACTGACATTTAGTTCCCTTGTTAAATTGTAGCCTTAGGCTTTATTATTCATTGCTTAAGCAAATGCCATGATAAACCTCTTAACTAGACATGAAGCTTTATTAATGGTCTCTCTCTCTTTCTCAATAAGAAATGTACATTTATTTTTCTCAAAACATCCTTACGGCAGCATAGCACTGAGATTAAGGTAGGAACACATGACCACCAGAATACACAAAAGCTGAAGCTCCTCCTCCAGACACCAGTTTTTTTATTTGCCCCTGCCTGGGGCAGTAGCCAGACCACTTAGCTCCTGAACCACAGGTTTATGTAATTAGACTGGGTTGCTGTGGGTCGGATGGGGTTGACCCATTCCCTGGCTCTGGAGGCAGTCTGCCAGGGACCCAGGGGACTTCCAAGGAGATAGGCCAGATTCCCCTATCCCTGACCCATAGCCAGCGGGGAGGAGGGGGGAGTCAGCACTAGCCTTAGACCAAGCATGCTAATGCTCTGAGGCATTGTGAAAATCGTGTCAGGGAGGGGGGATTTTTGGGTCCCACAACCCCCTCCCTCCTCCAATACTATAAGGGACTTGTGAGGTGGGATGTACGACTATTGACAGTCGGACTGCATTGTGTTTTTCGTCCACTGGTTCGGGTCTGTGGAGCTCGCTGGAGGCCAGGCTGCGGTATGCGTGTGCACCTGTTGCACTCTTTCAGTCTGATGGAAGGGGGGGGATCTGCTGCAGGGGGCGATTCCACCCCGTGGCGCTCGATGATGTCAGTGCTAGGCGCTGCTGAGAGACCCATCTAATACACGTGCTCCCGCCTTAAAGGGGAAACACTCTGCTAATCTTATGTGTGTTTTTCTGGCCTTCTGGACTCAGCAATTAGGAAGCTCCCTGTTTGCTTATTTATTGAGCTTGGGAAGGGCAGCCTCTACCCCACACCAAACTTCAGAATGGTGGATCAGGCAGGGTAAGCTTTGCAAGTCCCTGCTCCTCTATCATCTACTAAGGGAGACTTCGGATCAACATCCCTCCAGACCGATTGATCAAATTTCATCTAAATCTCTGTCGGTCGCTCAGTCTGGGAAGAAGGGGTCCAGCTCTGCTTTTTTATTTATGGGCTTTAAATTATTATTATATGTTTGGAAGGTTATATAGGATCCTTATGGCCTACTACTCCTGCTTTTGTATTTTGGACCAAGCCCTCTAAGGAAGTGTCCACTTCTGACTAAAACTGTCTCCAAGTCTAAGGATAAAAGTAGGAGATGCCCAATATGTAAAATCAAATTACTAGGTTCCTATAGGAATCTCCTTGCAAGCCCTGTACCGATAAGAGCCCAGCATGACGGATATGATGAGAGTTCTGAAGGATCATATTTCCTCTTTCTTTGAGAATTTTAAGACCCCACAGGACTCAGCTGGACATAAGGAGTTTGTTGGGCATCCCCTTTTTTCTAGAGGGCAAGAGTCAGAGGTCTCTGATACCCCCCTTTTTGAGGTGGATAAGGGCCCTTCCTCCTCCTTGTTCTGATTGAGTTTCACCTGTGAGATTTCTTTCTCTTCCAGAGGATTTACCATATCTCCTTTCTATGGGCATTGAGGATAGGAGATGCACCCCTTAGTCTAATCTCCTTCTCCAGGGCGGATTACAGCTCATTCAAGAAGTATTTCTACATCTTGGGCGGAGCAAGCTGGTGCCTCTATTGAACAGATCTGTAGAGTGGCAACCTGGTCTTCAGCTAAGACATTTATTTATTATTACCACCTGGATCTGCTCACCTTGCAAGATAAATCCTTTGGCAGGAGTGTTTTGCAGGCAGCCTTTCCCACCCAGAAGAGGTAGTATCTTGTTTATCCTCTCAGTGGTATGCTGCCCTAAGGATGTTTTAAGAAAACTTAGGTTATCTACCTGGTGACTTCTTTTCTAAACATCCGAAAGGGCAGCATACAGGCCTCCCTCCCTCAGGCTAAGTTATATTATGTTATCTTACTGATTTACCAATTGGTGATTTGTCTGTCTTGCCTGGAGGAGGAGCCAAAGCTTTTGTGTATTCTGGTGGTCATGTGTTCCTACCTTGGGGCAGAGCTTTAATATCTCAGTGGTATGCTGCCCTTTCAGATGTTTAGAAAAGAAGTTACCAGGTAACTAATACCTCATCATTTAAAGGTAAATATTTTAAGGCATCTGTAAGCTAGATACCCTCCTTACCTCCCTGCAGCTAATCTAGTCAGGTCCAAAGCTCCATACCTACCCACTGAGGAATCTTGACTCTGGTCCACTGATTTCTGAAGTCCAGTCATGGTGTACAAAATACAAAGCTGTGTCCAGAAAACACTTCTTGCCTGAGTCACTGTGTGAGAGCACATAGCTGCATCTGCTGTGTACAGGGAAGTATGTAAAAGCAGACCTAGTTCCAACAGCATAAATCTCTGTAAAACTCAACTACTTTGGGGATCCATTGGCTATTCTGCAGTTAGCGAGACCAGCCACAAACAGAGTATCAGGTTTTCTAGGTTTGCAGACAGTGGAGATGCTGCAGCAAAACAATGCACTCTGCTGATTGACGCATATGCCTGACATGGGTTCAGGGGACTAGGTACAATTTGTGGCATCCAGGGTTTCCGCCAGACCTAGAGTCTTTTAGATATTTGCCTTTTGGACTTCTGGTTTCGGTCCACTTTGTCCTTTGGACTCTAGGTTTGGTCAAAATTAAAGCTAAGTATGTACAAAGCTGTTGTAGTATTGCATATTGACCCCATTTTTCCCCTATAATAGCGCGGCTTCTCTTGGCTGCCATCTCCCTATATGTATGGGAAAAAGCTGTTGCAACTTTTCTTTTATAACTAGACTATGCAAGTTTCAGTAGCCATCCCAACCCAAATAGTACCCAATTAAAATATAAATATAAACATAATAACAAATGAAAATACATAATAGAAATATCCATTTTAAAACAATGATACATCAGTAAAGAAATCAGGTGAGTGAAAATGGAAAGCAGCAAATGCAAGCAGCATCCAGAGATGTCACCAAATGTTTGCCTTAAATTTAAGCAGCATGCAATGTTTAATGGGAAAGTGTGATCATACCTCTGAACAGGAAATGTTCACACTGTTTTTTCATCCTATTAGACAAGCTCCAGAATTAACCAGACTTGCTATTTCAGACTCTTGTCACCTTCCAGTTCTGACGTAGGTTTCTAAATACTGTCTTTACACATTTATCACATGACAAGTGATGGCATGTTAGTGTAAAAATAAAAAAATAATGAAAAATGGACTTTCACATAATTGAGTACCATGAATAGAAGGTCAATAGCCTAATGTCTTTATAAATATCCAGATATTTTCTTTTAATAAAATACATGTTTATTGAGAAAAAACATACAGGGAAAAGTGGCCTTGCATTAATAAAATAACAGGCAAGGTCTGTATACATTGACATTAGAACTCCTCTCAATGCAAGTGGTAGAAACAAGAATATACAAAGTTGAGACTTTCATAACTAAGAAAATTAAAGCAGAATATTCCTCATCATACCACTGTATTCAATAAAAAAGTAAAGCAACTAATTATTCAGTGATAAATGCACAATTAAGCAAAAAAGGCAAGAGGAGAGAAAAATGAAAAAAGGGGGGGTGTTATAAGGGGTGGGGAATTCCCTCTAATGTGGTGCACGAAGACCAAATAATAAGACTGATGTGTTCATAATTGTCCAGAGAAAAGCTTATATATTTCCAAGAATACCACATATTTTGAAAGAATTGATGAGACAGCTTTTCATAGTGCTCTTGGTTTAATGAAGCCCAACAGCATAATTCTCCATAATTCGCACCAGTTCTAATCGTTCCAGGATTAACGAAAGACCTGGCATCAAAAAAATAAGGGGGAAGGCTTTCCAAATTTGTGCTCAACAAAAACTCATAAATGGTAGAGATAGTGCCCTTAAAAAGGGGGTATTCCAAAAAGGCATTCTAATCACCAAAAGAGCCAGTATGGTTTTAATCCCTTGCTAAGCATATACTGAGTAAAGTGTTTAATTCATAGAAAATTGTAAGTTTCAGAAGCAAGTGAAAATACTGGTAAGTATTTAATATGGTAAGCTGTCTTAGCCCCATCAGGAGTTGGTCAATCCTTAAAGTGGACCAAAACCAAGCTCAATCGGCCCGGGAATCTAAAGGTTACGCGGCCGCATCCCCGCTATCCCCTCTAGCAGGGCGTATGCCCGTGCCAGCCATTTGTGAATGACCGACTCAGGCACGCTCCCTGTTAGAGGGAAGCGGGGATGCGGCCACCATCGAGCTTGGAGTCGCTGGCCTTAGACAACGCATTAGACGGTGTGACATCAGGGGCTCCGAGCTCACTGATTGGGCGAGCGGCTGTGCATGCTCTGTAGGACTGGGAAGGGGTGAGTTGCGCTTGCCGATCTGGGGGGTTTCACACAGTGGGGCACCCTCGATCGGTGCCCCGGGGGAAAAGACCAAGACCAAGTCAAAATCCTAAGTTTTGGTCCACTTTAAGTGGCTCCAACGCTCTGCTTCCTCTTCTGTCTGTCTCTTTATTGAAGAAAATCACTTCCTCATTCAGCTTTCAGTCCCCACTCCACTGATTTAGTCCATCAATCAATCTTCAGGGGAGCAAGAACGGAAACACCCACCACTCCCTGCCCAGATGTCCTGATTGGCTGCCTCTCTCTGCAGCTCTGAAACCCCACCCTCCTCTCACACTAATCACAATGAGCATATATCACATTACTGTTGCCACACCCACTGTTTCCCTTTTTCTATCAATCTCCAATGCTTTAATACTTTTGAAGATAACTTAGGAACTACAGGGTCTTTTTGAAAATGGCTTGAAGTTTAGGACACTGCAACATGTAGCCCGAGACAATGAGACCATAATCAGGGTTGCCTTTAGTATAACTTTAATTTTAGGTAACGTATTGTTTTTCCACAAAGCCACAGAGTGAGGCAAAATATTCTTAGCTTGGAAGGAAGGATGGCTTATACATTTACATATATTTTTATGCAATGCAACCAACAGAAAGATGATAAGAATTGTCCAGGGGAGTATTAGGGCTGGAGAAGAACCTAGGTTTACTGATAGATAATAAGTTGAGTAGCAACATCCACTGTCAAGCAAGCACTGCAAAAGCCAACAAAGTAATGGGATGTAAATGAGGGATTCGAAACTGGGATGCGGGTAGATTCCTACCCTTGTTCTTATCTCTAGTAAGGCATCACCTCTACTATGCAGTGAAGCTTTTGTTGTAGTAGTGGAATACAACATAATATAGGAAGATTGGAGATGCTACAAATGATGGCAACTAGATTGATACATTTAGTTGGTCTCCCTTACACTGAAAAGTTGGAGAAATCAATGCATTTAATTTAGAAAAACAGACATCTTAACGTGGATCAGATTTATTTGTATAAATACCTAGATACTAGGCTGTCAGTAAAACCTTTATTTTTTGTCCTATAGGGTGCTCTAAAGAACAAATCAGTTGCACATGGAGCAGAGCGGACTCTCACTTGGGGTTTGGAAAAGGCTCTTTAGCCAAATTTTGGCTTTATTCCTTACTTTAAAGGGAGTAGGTGCAAATCAAGAACATAATCTAAATATCAGCTAGATGAATTTCTTAGACCCAGTCAACACCATAATTCCTGTTTTATATTTGCTACATTCATTCAATCCTCACCCTTTGGTGGCAATGCACAGCAGTTGGTTTACACCAAACATGGTGATTTGTCGGATGTCCAAAAAGGTAAACTTTGGCAGATTGCTTCTTCCATTTTTTTGCTGTACCATAAAGTAGACTAATCGCCAGGATTTTGACCTGGAGATTGGTTTTTGCTGTGCATATTCACAAATGCCTGGCGCAGGCACACGCCCTGCTAAAGGGATAACGGGGATGCAGCCGCTGCTTGCGCATGTACCACTGGACCAGGGACAAAGGTGAGATTTCAGACAACCAGAAGGGGTTTCACACAGCAGGGCCCTCCCCCAATCGCAATGGAGTGACTATGCCTACCCTGGAGTCTCAGACTCCAGAGTGAGTTTCGGTCCTCTTTAAGCATTGATTTGAGTTCAGTTATACATTACAATGTAAAAATAGTTTGAAAGTTATACTTTTTATATAAGGTCTTCATACAAAAAAAAAAACTGGCAAAATAAAACTTTTGTCATCAGCACCATGCAGCCAAACTTTATATTGTGAATTTCCTTTGGACCCTGCAACACATTCCCGATAACTAACAATTCCTTCAAATATCTCCTTTCTGTATTCATTCATTGATCAGGAATACATGTACCGGTAGTTATTCTACAAAAAGAAAAAATCAAATTTCCTGAGACTTTGTTTCATTCACATTTGCAGCTAATTTCTGACTCATCTACCTCTGTGTACAATAAATAAAATATTTGAGGCAATATAATGTCTTACTGACGAGCACAATCCATTAGTCTTTTATTTTCAGATCCCCATTTTCCTTCTCCTCATTGTGTTAAATGTATAATGAACCATCGTCTTTATAATGCTCATTATTAAGATATGAGTGTGGTTCTTCGACTCTCTACATCTTATTAGTTATCCTTATATTTAATTGAATAAACATAATTACGTAGAGAAATCATTGAAGGCTGCAATGTGATGTGGTCCTTGTCATACATAGAGGAAGCCATTCCTATGGTCAGCCTAAGGCTACTTTGATGGAGCTTAATGATTTGATGCGGTCAGTCTTTAAATGAAGCAATGTCAGATATATACCAAGATATACAATATACAGCACCAATCAAATGTCTGGAAATGTTTTTTTTTTATCCCATTTTTATATACATTGTGGATTTGTTTTTAAAGCGGACAGAACACATAGGGAATCAAACTAAAATATGTTTTATATTTTAGAGTTTTGAAAGTATCTTAGCTTTGCACGCTCTTGGCATTCTCTGTCAGCTTCAGGAGGTAGTAACCTGAAATGGATGGTGACGAGTAGTGAAATCCAGGGAAAGTTTTGTTGAACAAGCAATCAAACAGCAAGTCCAGGAAATCTGTTCAGTAGTAGGTAAACACAGATGAAATAGTACAATATGGACCCATTGCCAGGAAACAATTAGCAAACAAAAAATTGCTAAAGTGAACGCAATCAAGTGATAATTGATCTGTGGAAATGCCCGCTACAAGTAAGCGATCAGCGAGAATTTGCTCATTGGTTGAGCGCTGTATAGTTTTGGCTGACATAACATTTCTTGTTTGTCGCGTTAACATCGGCATGTGGAAACAAATAGGGCTGCAAATAGGACCACTGTATGCAAATACCTTCAATGTGATATTAATTATGATTATTATTTATGATCATCAATCATAATTATTAATTATGATCGCTTTAACAAACATTGAAAAATCTCTACATCTGAATGCAAGTTGTCCGCTTGCATACAAGTCGTACGATTATTTGCTTGCTCAATGAATGGTCGATTAATATGTTCATGGAAATGGGCCTTAAGAAGCAAAACACTAATGCTGGGAGCCTGGGAAAGGGGTCAGACACTGACACATGGTCACTGGGCAGCATAAGCACAGCAGAGGCAAAACCCACCACAAACTTGGGTGCCCCTGAGGGACAGACTAAAACCTGGGATTGAAAAACCTGGGTTATGGTCCACTTTAAAGGACAATTCTAGGTTGAAATATAATTGGCTTTTGATCCTAGCTGAAGATGGCTTAACTTAATGGAGCACTATCACGAAAATGTGTAATTGAGTAGGGATCACGTATACACCTGAACTAAATGAAACTCCTGCCAAGCTTGCGGTCTATTCTCTCATGATAGGAATATAATCCAGGGGTGACAGGTTTAGTCTATCAGGGGTCCACTGCTCAGACACCTTCAAGTTTACGAAAAACTATACCCTTTTGGTGGAGCAGACCGGAATGTTAAGCTTTGGATTAAAATCCATTGTTCAATGTACCTTCCCCAACCCTGCCACCACCCTCCCTTGGCACTGAGGCTGGATGGGGGGGTACAAAAAGAAAAACAGTGCAGCTCATCTGGGATCCAACGCCATTCTCCCTGGCATTTCTGTCCCTGTGCACAACCATCTCGGATAGGCTTCACTTGAATGAGCAGGTGAGAGCAGGGAGAACCTCATTTCAGTAGGAGAGTGCCCACAATCCTTCCCACGCTTTAGCCACCGCAGACAAGTCCTGTAAAGAGAAAAAGTGACATTTACTCACCTGCGTGTGCGATCACTCCCGCCGGGTCTCCTCTTCACCCGGGGGGGCCTCCGATTCCCCCCATGCCCTCACCCCCTGCCTTCCCGATGGGCGCCGCCTTCTTCACGATTCGCTTTTGGGGCGGGGCAAATGATGTCACCCTGTGGACGCCATCCCAGATGTTACTGTTAATCCTTTGTAAACTGATAAGAGATCCATGAGACCCCTATACCAGTTTACAAGGCTCTGAGCTGGCAAGTCACCTGCGGCTAGCAGGTGACTTGCCATTAAGCCCGAGCCCCCACATTACCTGCCTCCTCAAAGCCCAGACCAGAAGGGCCCGGGGCCATTAGGCTATGCTGGCTTGTAGCCTGTAGGGCCAAGGGCCACCAAAGCTGGCCCCTGCACCCTGTTCTGCAAGCCCCCATAGCTGGTGCCGAGGCTGGTTATGTTGGGTAAGGGGGACCGCATGTCATTTTTGGGGGATTTTTAAGGGTTGTTAACCCCAAAAGAGTTCTGAATACATAAATGTGTTTAATACTAATTAGAAGCATTAAACACTACAATCCAATTCTGCCCATTATGCTCTATGGGATCTTGCATTACAGAGCCAGGCTTCATCTGCCACTGCTTCAACCAGAGCGGCCGGTGCTGCATACTTTTCGGCGCTACTGTTTAATAAGACGCTAGCTACTGCTTTTTTACAAAAACAACCACTGATATCGCCCCTTTATACCCCCCACAACAATCTCAAACATATTCAAATCACACATGCCTACTGTCACCAAAGCCTCAGCAGACAAACATGTGCACATATATACATGCCTCCCAACTGTCCCGATTTTCCCGGGACTGTCCCGATTTTCCCACATTATCCCGCGGTCCCGGATGATTGCTAATTGTCCCGGGATGCGCATTATCCTCCCCGCCCTCCCGATCAGCTGTTCCGCCGCCGAACGCCCGCCCGCACCCCCTCCCCGCCGATCACCTCCGCCGCCCAGTTATCAGCCACTTTGGCTCCTCTGTAAGCAGGGCCTCTTGATTGGCCAACTCGCCCTGGTTTGCCCCGCCCCGGCCATTGACCAGTGCCAGCGCGGGACATGAGAGTGGGCCGTTAGGCTCCTCCCACCCGCTGAAGACACGTGACTACAGAGGCCCGAGGACCCCGGAGGATAAGGTAAGACATTGCTTAATATTAAAGAAATATATATATTTTTTTAAATGGGTGGGAAATATGGCGTGGTGGGGGGCGTGGCAGGGGGCGTGACAGGGTGTGTGGCCAGGGGCGTGGCTTGTCCCGCTTTCATATCTTTGGAAGTTGGGAGGTATGTATATACCCTATCAGCAAACCTCCCACACGATGCAGATAAACAGTCCTAGTAAAAATGTCTCAAATCTCCAGAAAATGTCACTCCCCTGCTTCCATTAGCCTGAGACAGAGCCAAGCACAGAGGTAAACCTCTAGATGTCTTTGGAAAAAGAGCACAGGGTTCTGGCACACAGGCTGAGGACTATTTCAGCAGCAGAGAGCAGTAAGTGTCAGCTTTCTGCTAGAAAAAAAGTGTGAGCTCCATTTCTCACTGCCTGAGCATAGCTTGGGCAAAGCAGTAAGGGGGTTAAAGAGATTCTTTACCATCTTATGTCCTTCAGCTTCACCACTGTATTACCACCAATGGTCATCGGCACTCATGTGGTCCATTCTAGAAGCCAAGAGGATTCTGAAGCATATACTGTATTTTTCGTCCTATAAGACGCACATGCCCATAAGATACACCTAGGATTAGGAGAAAATAAGAAAAATAATATTCTGAACCAAATGTTGTGAGCCAAATAATAGTTATACAAGGCAAATAGGCAAGGTGCAGAATCCCCCAATTACAGGCAGAGTGGCATCCCCCCTTCCATTCTCCATAGGCAGTGTGGCATTCCCCCATCCGATTCCCATAGACATTGTGGCATTCCCCCTCCCACTCCCATAGGTAGTGTGGCATCCTCCCTCCCATTTGCTACAGGCAATATGGCATCGCCCCTCCCATTCCCCATAAGCAGGCAGAAGAAGATGACCAGGCTGCCACACTGCGGGAGGCCAGAAGAAGATGCAAGAGCGGCGGGCGATGTCCCTGTCCCTGCTTCTTACCAGCCGGGACACGCAAACACCTGGCTCCGTACAGCAAGTAGGTGCGGCCTGGGCCGACTCAGTGCCGTCCACACCCACCCACTGGAAGGAGATGGCTGTTTGCGTGTGCCTTGGCCAGAAGAGGCAGCGACAACAGGGACGGGTACAGCTCCCGCCGCTCCTCCATCTTCTTCTGGCCTCCCTCAGTGTGGAAGCCCGGCCAGCAACGCGGAAGCGCTTGCACATGTGAGTTGACTTTCTTTTAATATTTTTTTTTTACATTCACCCCATAAGGCACATGTACATTTTCTCCCCACTGTTGGGCCAAAAAATATGGTAATTGCTGGCGGCATGGTGTCCGATGGGGAGCGAGCAGGAGTTGAAAGAGACTAGGCTTATGGGGGGGGAGTTTATTAAATAAATGTTTGATCGCTTTAAGCCTTTTTTCTGTAGTTAGTTTAAACTAGAAGGAGATGATAACATAAGAAATACAACAGCTCCTGTACCTTTATACTGACAATATACTATGGGATGCATCTGAAAGGAAATGTACAATTCATATCGGCGCTATTATCTCATGTAATTCAATTAGTTCTTAGTCTGTGCACCACTGCGAAATGTCATTGTTGTTTTATCTGACATCAAGTTCATCTCTCCTGTTCCCTACGCTGGAGGAAGGAGCGGCGCTAATAACAATCATGAGGCTGACTGATAGAACAAAGAATCATTTGTGAGTGATGAACGTGCAAAGATTTTCACATATACCAGGCAGTATGGAGAGCAGCTGAAAGGGCTTCCCTGAAAAAAAGAAACAATCAAATATTAAAGGTAAAGCATTTATCAAAAGCTTTTGTATATACAGTATACATATAAATTGTAAAATATACAATATAATATGATTTATAAATAAATATATACATACATTTTCCTTCGTCAGTCTTGAAAGGCCAACTATAAGCTGTATTAATGTAAAATCAAACCCTACCCACTTTAGCTGATCCATCTTGACCTTCTAGGGAGACAGGAGTATGTAGTTGCTAAGTTCTAGCCCCTCACTCGAGAGTCATGCCCAGGATTGCTATCAGGAATTGGGTGCAATGCTCCCTCTAAGGCTTGGCAACTGCTAAGTGGAGATGTTAGGAAGCGAACATTGGTACTTTATACTTGGTGCAGGGATGTCATATACATGTGATATGATACATAATAACAGTGCTTAGAGTGTTCATTTACTTGAATGGGCGGATGGGAGCATGCGCACCTGGTGGCCATCCTGGACTACAACAAGTTGGTGATGAGCATAGGGGGGAATAGGCGTCATTGCTCGATTTCGCCACTGGATTAGGGGGTGCCGGTAAGTGTATTTTCTTTATTCCCCACGCCGCCCTGCTTCAGTGCTAGGGGAGGGTGGTACCCCTCGTATTGCAATCCTGGATTTGCCCTTGAAAGGTACTGAGCTAGCATGTTTTTTTTTTTCTAATGTTAGCAAATGTGTGTTTTATGGAGGCAATTATCATCGCAAAGTGCAGACTTGGTGTACGTTGCCAATAGCAACAGATTGCAGATAGTTGCACAGAAAACTGCTGCTGGGAATGTATAAGGGTGAGTGAGCTCCCTCACCTTATCAGCATCAGCCATATCAGCAGTGTTCTGTGTGTACAGGACTCACTTCTTTCTTCTTGGTGTACGTTGCCGATGGCAAAAGATTGCTAGTAGTGAAAACTGCTTCCATAAAACACACATTTGCTGACACAGGAAAAAAATTAAAAAATACTAAATCAGTTTAAAACCTTAAAGGAAAACTCCCCTTTTGTCAGGTTTTTGGTGTTCTGCCTTTTTCTTTTTCTGGGATGTAAAATTAACATTTGTGTTAGGATTGTGCCCCCAGACCTGTGATTTACTTATCAGCGTGGTGTTTCCATGATTCTCGTATTTCTACAGTGGGAGTGGTTTTCATGGCATTGAGTAAATCACATGAACTACAAGTCCCACTATTCTTCCAATAAAGGAAGAAGTTGAATTTCAGCAGAATGGGTTAAATGTGTCTCCCATGCCTTAGCCAAGCAGATGATTAGCAAGCTACAGTGAGGAAGTCTATGATATTAAGGGGCAGTTGTGGCCCAACTGCAGTTGTGGCCCAACTGCTCCCCGGGCGCCGTAATTAGGGCAGCCCACCACTCACCGAGAACTCATGTTTGTGATTGCAGCCCCTCTGACAGATTAACTGAATCATTCCCTTTCAACCGGTGAGGTTCCAGATGATTGGAGAATGGCCAATGTCGTACCAATCCATAAAAAGGGGAGTAGAGAAGAAGCCAGTAATTACAGGCCAGTTAGTATAACATCTATAGTGGTCAAACTAATGAAAACTTTCTTAAAAAAACTGATCATTTCCCATCTAAAAATTAACAACCTGTTGGACCCAAAACAGCACGGCTTTACTGAGGGCAGATCATGTCAGACCAATCTTATTGATTTCTTTGACAATGTCACTAAAGTGTTAGATGAAGGTGGTGCTGTGGATATCGCCTATCTGGATTTTAGCAAAGCCTTTGACACTGTACCATATAAGGAGCTCATAGATAAGTTATTGAAGGTAGGACTCAATCCCTGGATAGTTCAGTGGATTTCCAGTTGGCTGAAGGATCAGTATGAGTGTTGTTGTTAATGGCGTGCAATCTGAACAAAGGCGAGTTACAAGTGATGTGCCGCAAGGCTCTGTCCTGGGCCCCGTTCTTTTTAATATATTTGTAAGCGACATAGGAGAAGGTTTGGTAGGAAAAGTTTGCCCGTTTGCTGATGATACAAAGGTTAGTAACAGGATGGATATTCCTGGAGTTGTCTGCAACATGGAAAATGATTTAGCTTTACTAGATAGATGGTCAAAACTGTGGAAACTGGAATGTAATATCTCTAAATGTAAAATCCTGCACTTGGGTAGAAGGAATCCCTGCTCTAAGTACCTTATGGGCAGTACTGTGTTAGCCAGGACCTCGGAGGAGAGAGATTTAGGGATACGGATTACTGCTAGATGAGTGTACAGTTTAGCCAGGCAGTGGGAAAAGCCAGCAGGATGCTCGGCTGCATAGCTCGAGGCATCATCAGTAGGAAGAGGTTGTGGTGCTGCTGTATAGAGCCCTGGTGAGACCACATCTAGAATACTGTGTGCAGTTCTGGAGACCTTACCTGCAAAAAGACATTATTCAAATAGAATGGGTCCAAAGGTGGGCAACAAAAATGGTAGAAGGGGGGGCGTGGTTTGCGCATGGCGGCGTGAGGAAGCAAGGTGGTGGGGCTCCGGCAGACTTTGCAGCGTTTGTGCAGCCAGCAGAGATCACACACCCGACATGCAGGGTAACAAAAAGAGGAAAACGCCAGGAGGTGGAGGAGCAAGGTCGACTCCTTTCTGATGCCAGGAGCAGTGAATCGCCTGGCAGGGGAGGTGGACAAAATGGCACGGTTTGGAGGAGGAGAGGGCCTCCCGAGCGTGGCTCGCTGGGCCGGAGGAAGAGCCCGAAAGCATGTGTGAGGACGCCGCAAGAGCAGAAGCAGCAGGCGGAGGCAGACGGGGGAGAAGAAGTCCCGTCGGCAGAGACCAAGGCGGGGCAGCGCGCCGAGCAGAGCCACCCGGCTCACAGTAATACGGAGCCGGGGGAAGAGAAGCAGCAGAGCGGGGCCCCGCCCCCAGGTGAGAGGCGCGGATCGCCGTCTTCCCCAGGCGGAGGGGAACACATGAGGTCAGTGGCGGGGCTGGCACTGGGGGCAGGGAGATTATCACCCCAGGTTACAGGAGGGACACCTTGCATAGCTAGTCCCCAGGTGCCAGCAGAGGACCACCAGGAGGGGCAGGAAGGAATGGGCACCCCCCCTACTGCCATCAAGCCATCAATAGGTGGAGAACCACAGTGCCCTCCCCAGATGACAGCCCTCCCCAGAGACAGACCTTCACAGGTGACTCGCATGGGGTTGCAAGCACGGCTGCCCCTGGCTTGGTGTGGGATGCCCCAGCAGAGCACAGATGCCACAGCTGGACCTCACTGCATAGCCCCGTCATACCACTCACCCCATCATCTCAGCACCCACAGGGGGACTGGTCCTCCGTCTCAGATGATGACAGCAGCGAGAGACGGGGTCGGCGGGGAGCGGCATAGAAGGAGGAGGTCGCCTGAGTGAGAGTTGCGATTTTGACCGGGCTCCCCCCTATGTTGACACGGAGCTGGACCCCAACCTTAAACTCTTGTTACAGTTCCTCCCCACCAAGGCGGATCTAAAAGATGACTTGGAGGCGGTTGCGCTGAGAATTGAGCGGGCCATGAGGAGAGAGATTGAGGATCTTCAGCAGCAAACGTCAGCCCTTGACACCAGAGTTTCTACGTTAGAGAGTTCCAGTACAAACCATGAAAATCAGATCGCAGAGCTGGAGCGGGCGCTTCACTCCCAACAACAGCTACTTACTAACGTCTTTCTACAATCGGACGACCTGGAAAATCGGAATAGACGCAACAACTTGAGACTGAGGGGCATCCCAGAGTCGGTCTCCCCGAGTCAACTGCGATCGACAGCATCGGCCATCTTCAACTTTTTACTAGGGAGGCCCAGGGATGCGGAGATTATCATCGACCGTATCCATCGAATGGCGGGCCGCCCGGCGGCAGAGGCTGAGGCTCCGCGGGACGTCCTTTGTTGTATTCATTTTTTCTCTGTGAAGGAGGACATTTTGCGCCAGGCCTGGGAAAGACGCCAGGTGGAGTGGGATGGCTACAGAATTAGGATTCTCCCTGACTTTTCTCGCTATACTATGCGCATGAGGAGGACCATGCGCCCTCTATTAGATAAGCTTCGGGAGCTCAACATCCCATATAAGTGGGGCCACCCATTCCACCTTATTGTGCAAAAAGGCAACGGTAGTTTTCACCTGCGAAGCAAAGAGGAGCTGCCGGAACTGTTCCGGTTCCTGGATACCGATCCCGTTGGAGTTCCTGGCTAGCTGGAATTTAGCGCTGATCCGTTTTTTTTGGGGGGGGGGGGCAGCAGAACCAGGGCGCCTTTCAGGGAAGACGAGGCCGAGAGGGGCCGATTCGTCCAGGACCGAGAAAATAGAAGATAACCGGCTGGGCCTCGGTCCCGCATCTCCGTCTCCTGCTGAAGCGGGATGCCCCAGTCGGGACGATATCCGTTTAACAAGCTGATTTTAGTTGATGTGGAATTTCTATTTCTATGCACAGTTCGTTTGTTTGCAAATTTACTTGTTTTGAATGTTAAGATGTTATGAGTTACTTGGCCCCAGGTGATTGTGGTGTTGTAACGTTTACATAGGTGGGTGATCCAGGCCCCAGCCATGGGAACCCCCTGAGAGGTCGGTTATAGTTTAGCGGGCGGAGGGGGGCCGGAGCCTCGCCCCGCGGTGCACGACCACTTTACCCCCAATAGCATTCTGTTTCCCCCCACGGAGCCAAGGCCCGGTGGGAATAAACACAATCCGGAACGTTGGTTCCACTCTTAGCTTCTGCCCTTTGTCTTTACAAGGAGGGCGCCTTTTCAGGTAGTTCCTGTCAAATCTTTCTCTTTGCTTAGTTCTTTTCCTTTTCCCTTTTCTTCTTTACTATAACTTTACCTGCATCTTTGTTGTTCTGTGTCCCTTCCCCGTGAGGCCCCTCCCCTTTAACCCTAAAACCCTACCCTTCCAAACGGTCAGGAGGACCAGGAAGCATGACTAGCTTGAAGATCTGCTCCCTTAATGCACAGGGCCTCAATGTCCCTGAAAAGCGGGCTAAGATATTATATGGGTTACATAAAGAGAAGGTTGATATTGTGCTATTTCAGGAGACACATTTTTGTGTGGGGAGGATGCCGGAGGTTAAGAATCGATACTTTTCCAGATGGTTTCACGGACCAAACCCTGACTCTAAATCTAAAGGGGTGTCAATTGCCATCCACAAGGGTACGCCTCTGGACTCAAAGTGGACACACAAGGGAGATACATTTTTCTGAAATTTGCAGTGAATGGGGTGACCTATACCTTGGCAAATATCTATCTACCCAACATTAACCAAACAGAAACGGGGTTGCGATTCCTGCGTTTGCTGGACGAATACGCAGAGGGGGTCATAATCCTGGGGGGGGGGGACCTCAACATGGCTATAGACCCGAGAGTGGACACTTCCCAAGGCAAATCGGCTGTCCCTCAGTCCAAGTTAGCGGCGTTTCGACAGGCCCTCAATGCCCTGCAGGTAATTGATGTTTGGAGGATCTTAAATAAGGGGGCAAGGGACTATACCTTTTTATCTCATGTACACGCATCATACAGTAGATTGGATTACCTCTTCATTAGTCACCATGCACTGTCTAGGGATATAGGAGCTTCTATTGGCCCCATTATCTGGTCGGATCACACACCAATATTTCATACCCTTCCCATTCCCGGGGGACCCAAGGGATAGTGGTCGTGGAGATTGAATGACAATTTGCTCCAAGACGCCATATGCCTTACAGAGGTGGAGGAATGTATAACCAATTTTTTAACAGACCATAGAAGCGATGACACCCCCTTACCTACCCAGTGGGAGGCCATGCAATGTGTACTCTGAGGGGTGTTTATTAAACACGGGTCAAGACTGAAGAGGGAAAAGACGCGGCAGATTCAGGATACCCTAGACAAAATTCAGGCGCTCGAGAAATCCCATAAACAGTCCCCTACCCAGGAAGAATTGTTGAAACTGATTGCGGCTAGGGAGGAGTTAAAGAAACTCCTCGACCAAAGCTACTTGAAGTATAGAGACAGGTGCGGGGCTAAGTACTATGAGTTCTCGGACAAATGTGGGAAACTACTGGCTAGATCATTACACCCTAGGCAAAGCACGACATACGTGCCTCTGGTCAAGGGTAAGGGGGGTCGGGAACTACACAAACCTACACAGATATTGGACGAGTTCCGAGACTTTTATACAGACCTCTATAATATTAAAGGTTGCTGGGACTTCCTGCCTGCGGAGCATTTAGATGCCCGCATACAGCAATATATGGTGGAAACGGCAGTCCCTCCTATAGCTCAGGAGACTAGGGGCTCACTGGAGGAGCCCTTTACTGAGGATGAGATCAGAGCAGCCATTAAGGGGACTCCTGCGGGGAAGAGCCCGGGACCGGACGGGTTCACGCCGCGGTTCTACAAGGTTCTTGGCGGACAACTCTCCCCCTTTTTGACAAAGGTATTCAATGGTGTATCCGAATCTTGCCCCTTTCCTAGACAGGCCTTAGAGGCTCATGTATCGGTCATTCCAAAGCCCAGCAAAGACAAAACTATAGTTGGAAATTACAGACCCATATCCCTTATTAACGTGGATCTTAAATTATTTGCAAAAATTATAGCCACTAGATTGCAAACACCTTTGATGAAGGTTATAGATAAGGACCAAGTAGGGTTTGTCAAGGGGGGAGAGGCCAGAGATAACATCCATAGTGCACCCTCATGCACTATGCCCAGTCAAACGGGATCCCGTCATGCCTGCTCTCAGTGGATGGCGAAAAGGCTTTTGACAGGGTCCATTGGAAATTCTTGAGAGCGGCGCTGGTTCAGGTGGGACTGGGCCCTGAGCTACTGGGAAAGATCATGGCACTCTATAGTGGGCCCTCTGCCAGGGTGAAGGTTAACGGTCTTCTGTCAACCCCCTTCGCCATTGATAATGGTACTCGCCAAGGATGCCCCTTGTCGCCACTGCTATACGTGATAGTAATGGAGCATTTGGCCCAGGCCCTGCGTAGCAACCCCTCGATTAAGGGGCTCCTCTGTGGTGGAAGGGAATCGTTATTTGCGGACGACCTCTTGCTTTACATCTCGTCCCCACACCTCTCTCTGCCCTCTATCCTTAAGGAATTTGACAGTTTTAGTCGGTTGAGCAATTTTAATGTTAACTTGACAAAAACAGAGGCTCTGAATGTCTCGCTACCGCAAGAGGTCTTACAGATGTTAGAGTCCAATTTCCCGTTTAGGTGGCAGAGGAAGTCAATAAAGTATCTGGGGGTTTGCCTTCCAACTGACCTAAGCCACCTTCATAAGTTGAACTACGCCCGCTCCTCTCCAGGACTTTAGAGAGCCTTGGAAAATACAATAAGGCCCAATACTCATTATTGGGATGCATAAACATAATCAAAATGGATATTTTACCACGCTTTCTCTATATTTTCCAGGCTATCCCTATTAGGCCGGAGATAGGATACTTCAAAACGCTTAAAACAGCCCTGATCAAATTCGTCTGGAATAATAAGAAATCAAGGATCAGCTACGCAACCCTGACACGTGGCAGGGAGGGGGGGGCTGGGGCTCCCAGACTTCAAAAAGTACCACGCAGCGGCGGTCGTGTCCAGACTGATAGATTGGTTTCAACATAGATCGGATAAACTCTGGGTGACCATTGAAGAGAGTCTGTCCCCTCTGAATCTCACGGCACTCCCTTGGTTAGACCCCGGGTTGAAGCCCGGGTTGCACTCTGTCGGTCTTGACACGCTCGCTGTTATCTATCTGGGATACAGAACTTAGGAAGGGGAATTTGTCGACCAGGCCTGGTCCGCTCACACCCCTTTTCGACAACCCGGCTTTTCCCCCGGGCGTGAGGGCAGATAGGTTTATGATTTGGAATTACCCACAGGGGACTCGACTCGGGGGACACTTTACGAAGCGGTCAACTCCCAGACCTGAGGGAGCTCCAGATGGGGGGAGAGGCTGCCGTGGTTCCTCCACCGACAACTGAGGGCCTTCCTTAGGACACACTCCCCAGTGACATCTCTCTGCAGGCCCCTGACCCCATACGAGAGTTTGTTGAGGACAGATTCGGCGCCCACTCACACCCTCTCGTTAACTTACAGGATTTTGCAGACAGGAGGGGAGGATGTGGGACGACCGGGGTTTGTTGGGAAATGGGAATCGGAGCTGGGCGGTGAGGTAGATGATGAAGAGTGGACAAAATCCTTCATGTTAACTCAAACTCTCTGTGGCATACAAAGCACAGGAGAAAAACTACAAAATACTGGCCCGATGGTATAGGTGTCCGGTGGACTTGGTGAAGTTTGGAGGGGTGGACTCAGGCACATGTTGGAGATGTCAAAGTGCGGAGGGCACAATGCTACATATTTGGTGGGGGTGCCCCTTGGTCCATAAGTTCTGGGACCAAGTGCTTTCCGTATATAAATTCTTGACGTTGGAAAACATTCCCAATGATCCTTGGGTAGCTCTTCTGTCCATGGTGCCTGGGTCGGCCTCCTCCGTAAAAAAAGGGATTGCTTAGACACTTACTTACCGCAGCTAGGGCGGTGATTCCACGGCACTGGCGCACTGGGAACGCACCGGGAGTTATGGAGTGGGTGCAAGAGGTGGAGAACATCAGGAGGATGGAGGAGTTGGTGCTGGGGGGGGGATGAGAGCGGGAGACAGAGATTCAACATAACGTGGACAGTGTGGACGGTGAGCCGCAGCACCCCGGAGTTTGGTGCGTTTCTGTCCTCTTTGCGGTAGGATCGGTGGATGCTGTGTAATGAGGGTATAACACGGGGGCCCCCGAATACAAGGCTGGTCCGTTGACTCTAACTCTCCTTTAGGCATTAATACACCCAGACGATCGAGATTTTCCGGCCTCCTCCCCGCCCCTCCTGTCCTCTCTGTTTTCCCCTCCCCCTCGTCCCCAACCAACAGGTCTGTATATGTTTATATGTGTTTTTAGTCACAATTTCTTCTCTCTGTTTCTGTCCTCTTCCCCCTATACTTTCCTTTCTCTCATCTGTACGACTTTTTTCTTTCTCTATCTTGGAGTGGTATGGCTGTTTATATACTCAATGTAGTGTAATACACTTAACATAATAAGTTTTATGCTGGAGGCTCTAGCGACCAAGTATAAGTTAGAGCCAGAATCCGACTCCTACAATGGGGCCTAACAGCAGTCTGGTCCCCCTGGACAGCAGATAAAATGCAGAATGACCAGGATTAGTGGTGGGGGAGGAAGGAGGTGGAGGAGTTGGCCTAAGATTAGAACAACTGTGATGGCAACCCCTCTCGCTTTCTCTCGGACACAGAGGAGAGCGTGGGCCCAGGCCTATATGCACTGAGGTTGATAGCCTTTGTTATATTATGCTGTACAATTGCAGGTGGAATTTTTGCTGTAATTCCAACACTCCACGCTATGTCTGTTTTTTTTCTATGTTCTTAATAAAAACATAATGCACAAAAATGGTAGAAGGGTTTATACTTAAAACTTATCAGGAAAGAACAGTCTGGAGGAAAGAAGGGATAGAGGGTACATGATTCAGAACTTTACATATGTGAAAGGATTGAATAAGGTTGAGGAGGGAAGTGTTTTTAAGAGGAAACTAGGAAACAAGGAGGCACAACCTGAAGCTAGTCGGAGTGAAGATCAATTTATATGTAAGTGAATTTAAACATGCCCTGGGATAAGCACACATCTATCCTAAGATAAAGAGAACATACAGTATACACATAAGGGCAGACTAGATGGACCGTATGGTCTCCTTCTGCTGTCACCCTTCTATGTTTCTATTCAAACAAATAGAAAATTGAGAAAATTACAGATAAGCTTAGCATTTTGAGAAAATCATTTTGCCAGACAGTAATGGAAACTTTTAAAAATGCTATCAGAAGTGAATTACCCTTTAAGCACATCTTTTTGGCACCAAAAATATAAACTTTCAAAACTTCTATCAAGAGCGTACTTACTCTACAAGCCAATAATGCATAACCCTTCCAACAAAAGCATTTGGCCGTCGCCTAAGGATCCGGGAGGCGATTGATGGGGGGAGTGAATGAATGAATGAATAAATGAATGAAGCAGGTGGTCCGACTGGGAGCTCCAGTATTGTGTTGGTGCTTTGGATTGTGAGGGGACGCTCCATAGGCAGGGGAAGAGGAGTTTGCTAAATGGGACAGCAGTAGGAGGAGTTAAGCTCCTGACACCTAGTTTGCTGTATATGTCTGCCCAATCCTTTTAACTGCACCTCTTGCTGAAGTCAACTATTCATTTTATAAATATATTTTATTTACTGTAACATGATTTGAACAACATTTGATTGTTCAACATAATGGCTTTTAGTCTTCCCCAACGAAACAGCTATTAAACAACCCCCGCATACGCCAGCTTTCCCATTCAATTACATCAACCTACTGTGCTATGTGTTTTCAAGGTACCTGCCGAGTGCGTAGAACAGAACATGTCAAAGCTACAGCACTCAGACAAAGGGGCATTGGTGCCTATGTGTGAACATGAAACAGGGACGATTGAAAATAAAAAAAGAGACTGCCATAAATGAGTCAGAATGAAACAAATAATAAGAGAAGTAGGAACACTGGCTACTTTAAAACAGCTTATTGCAAGAGAAGAACATTTCAAGGTTACAGTCAGAAAAACAGGGAGAAAGGATATCCAGAAATACAATAAAATGTTCTAGATAAAGTGGCTGTTTGCAATAATAAATGAATGCATATGGTGCCAATCCCGTTACATACAGTCAGGGCTGCAGGGCTGGCCGATAGTCTGTGCAAGAATTCAGAATGATGCCCCCCAAACAGAAACATACAGTGACACTTAGGGCCTTATGTACACCATTTAGCATTTTTTTGTGGCTATATTTTTGTCTTATCCGGCGCTGCGCTGTGGACTACATTGGTGCTAGCAGACACTGCACAAAACGCTAATTGCCTTTGATTGTTGCACTAGGTATTGGCCGGCCTGTTGGACGTGGCTGCCCATTATCCCAGCGCCAGTGAGCGCCAATTTGTACCACAAAGGCAAAGTGGAAAACAGAGGAAATTGGAAGAATTAAAATAGAGAGGAAAACGTATGTGCCCTCCATCTGTGCTGCAGGTGTTAAGAAGTGAAAGAGAGCCTGGGCAGACCTGCTGAACCGCCTGATAGCTGTCTCCCAAAGGGTGCTTGACTTAAGTCTCCTGGCGCCCCCTTGGTGAGGGCTTGGAATGGCACCCTGAGTGACCACCAGGGGCGGACTGGGACTAAAAAACGGCCCGGGACTTTTTGGGGCACACCGGCCCTGCTTTACTGTTCCTAGCCCAGTATAGTATATTAATGTCACATAATTTATATATCTATATATACCTTATTTTGTTCCATGGTTTACCAGGGTTTAGGAGGACAAAATAAGAAAGAAAGAGAGGGGCATCCCACTTTACAGGCTTAATTTAACAACTGTCCCTATTTCCCACACCAAAAAGTTAGAAGGTATGCATTTGGGCACAGATGAGTCAGTAGTGGATAAAGCTGGGGCACAGAACAGTTAGCAGCACAATTTAGTTTAGTATATAGATCAGTTGATGGCAGAGTAGATTCGGGCACAGATCAGATTTGGACACAGATCAGGAACAGATCAGATTTGGAGACACAGATCAGGAGCAGATCAGATTTGGAGACAAAGATCAGGAGCAGATCAGATTTGGAGACACAGATCAGGAGCAGATCAGATTTGGACACAGATCAGGAGTAGATCAGATTTGGACACAGATCAGGAGTAGATCAGATTTGGAGACACAGATCAGGAGCAGATCAGATATGGAGACACAGATCAGGATCAGATCAGATTTGGAGACACAGATCAGGAGCAGATCAGATTTGAAGACACAGATCAGGAGCAGATCAGATTTGGACACAGATCAGGAGTAGATCAGATTTGGACACAGATCAGGAGTAGATCAGATTTGGAGACACAGATCAGGAGCAGATCAGATTTGGAGAGGCAGATCAGGAGCAGATCAGATTTGGAGAGACAGATCAGGAGCAGATCAGATTTGGAGAGACAGATCAGGAGCAGATCAGATTTGGAGAGACAGATCAGGAGCAGATCAGATTTGGAGACACAGATCAGGAGCAGATCAGATTTGGAGAGACAGATCAGGAGCAGATCAGATTTGGAGAGACAGATCAGGAGCAGATCAGATTTGGAGAGACAGATCAGGAGCAGATCAGATTTGGAGAGACAGATCAGGAGCAGATCAGATTTGGAGACAGATCAGGAGCAGATCAGATTTGGAGACAGATCGGGAGCAGATCAGATTTGGAGACACAGATCAGGAGCAGATCAGATTTGGACACAGATCGGGAGCAGATCAGATTTGGAGACACAGATCAGGAGCAGATCAGATTTGGAGACACAGATCAGGAGCAGATCAGATTTGGACACAGATGTGAGGTGGCTTTGTAGAAGTTTTCTCATTGGTCACACTGGCCACCCAGCCTCTCTCCTGTTACAGGGCTGTGAGAGGCTCCATTTAGCAGACATATAAGGGTCGATTCAAAGAAACATGTAACAGCTTGGATTTTGGTGCCGATCATCCTATTTTTCCCGTCCGCTCGTGCATTCGTATGAACTTGCGAGTGATTCTATAAGCAAATACATTTCTATCCTAAAATGTACGTCCGTTCGTATGTTATCTCCCGAACTTGCCTCAGTCAGTTGTCAATCGTAAAAAACAGGTTGATGTGATCACTTGTTGCGGCAGCAGCCTGTTTTTTCGGCCGCTTCCATCGTCCACCTCTTCCAATTACTTGCGTTTGCCTCTGGTTTTCAATGGTTTTTGGCCTCTTATATTCGTTCGTTCGTATGTATATAAGGTCTTGCGCATGCGCGATCCAAGCTACACTCCACAAACCAATGTGGGCCCTATCTGACACTACCAATCTCACCACTACTGCCTCGCGCCAGGCTACCACTTACCTTTATGAACCATAAAACTTACCCAAACCCCTTAGCGCTTGCATCCTTCTTCATTTCTCGGACCCTAAAACTTACCCAAACCCCTTAGCGCTTGCATCCTTCTTCATTTCTTGGACCCTAAAACTTACCCAAACCCCTTAGCGCTTGCATCCTTCTTCATTTCTCGGACCCTAAAACTTACCCAAACCCCTTCGCGCTTGCATCCTTCTTCATTTCTCGGACCCTAAAACTTACCCAAACCCCTTAGCGCTTGCATCCTTCTTCATTTTGACGCCCATAAAACTTACCCAAACCCCTTAGCGCTTGCATCCTTCTTCATTTCTCGGACCCTAAAACTTACCCAAACCCCTTCGCGCTTGCATCCTTCTTCATTTTGACGCCCATAAAACTTACCCAAACCCCTTAGCGCTTGCATCCTTCTTCATTTCTCGGACCCTAAAACTTACCCAAACCCCTTAGCGCTTGCATCCTTCTTCATTTTGACGGCCATAAAACTTACCCAAACCCCTTAGCGCTTGCATCCTTCTTCATTTTGACGGCCATAAAACTTACCCAAACCCCTTAGCGCTTGCATCCTTCTTCATTTCTCGGACCCTAAAACTTACCCAAACCCCTTAGCGCTTGCATCCTTCTTCATTTCTCGGACCCTAAAACTTACCCAAACCCCTTAGCGCTTGCATCCTTCTTCATTTCTCGGACCCTAAAACTTACCCAAACCCCTTAGCGCTTGCATCCTTCTTCATTTTGACGCCCATAAAACTTACCCAAACCCCTTAGCGCTTGCATCCTTCTTCATTTTGACGCCCATAAAACTTACCCAAACCCCTTAGCGCTTGCATCCTTCTTCATTGCTCGGACCCTAAAACTTACCCAAACCACATAATGTACATATGTCTATATGTTTCTAAGCATGTATTTTCGTGTTTGTTTAAATGTCTTTTTTGGCGCATATTAGAAATGACACATTTCTAAAGCCTTAAAATATTATTTATTTAAAATTTTTTTTTTTTTTTGGCTTTGGGTTGCTTAAAAGCTCTTAAAATGTTAAAAGTTTTTTTTTTTTTTTTTTAAAGTATAAAGCATACATGTATAAAAATACAAACAAGTGTAAAACTATTTTACAAAATTAGCCAGGACCAAGGGCACTAATCCTCCTCCTCTTCTTCTTCTGTTGGCCCCAACGTCGCCTGTATGGCCAGCAGCTCGGCCACCAACTCCTTGATCCTTTTTTTTTTTCCCTCCAAGGTTTTTGGGATCATCCCTGTAACCAATAGAGAAATAAACATAAATAGTAGTACCAGACCGGTTTGTATGCTGTGAATAGATTTTGGGTTAATCAAATACATGTAAATGCATGACATATGTCATTCTTCCAAGGGATAAAGTAAATGCATTTCCCACAGGTAAGTATTGAAACTCCTTAAACCGGACCTTCAACATGATTTAATGAAAATCCAAAACTCTTTCAAAATGATTCTGCACCCGTTAAAAGTACATTTTGGTGCATTTTTTATTACTGCGCCGCCATCTGGACTCAGAAGCATAACACTTAATGAGGAGAGGAGAGTGGGATAAAGTACAGGGGAGCAGGTTACAGTTGTGCTTTGGTAATACAGAGCATAGCTGGGTTCAGGGAAAGGTCAGCAGTCCCACAATGCATGGCAGCACCTTACTTTGTTAAATCTGGATGCCATGCTGCCTGTAAATATGGTGCATTCCATATGCCGCCATCTTGTATGTTTAAAGGCTCCTAACATGCAGTAGATGCAGGTAGCCTGTTTTGGAATGTTCGCAATCTGTATGTACAGTGTGTGGGATACTTATTAGCTAGGCTCTTAATACGAGTTAGGGTCCGCTTTAAGCTAACGAAGTGCCCACATGAAAGTGTTAACTATACATTGGCTACGCCTTTAGTTATGTGTGTGTTATTAGCCAAAAACACATAAATCTGAATAATGGCATGGCTACTTACTTTGTTGGTGGCCGACAGATGGCTGGTTGGGGCCAACAGGATGCCCTTGGTCCTGGCTATGCTGTGAAGAAGTCCCTGGAGAAACGTGACATTTGGTTAGTAGTTGTATAGAGTCACTATTCCCAACATATCTGGCTCCCAGTCTGGCTGACATCACTCACCTTCGCCAGGATCAACTTCCAGCATCTCTGCTGCCTCCTCCTCCACTATCTCACCCGCTCCAGAAGCATCTAGAAATACATAATAAAGGAGCACTTAGTTTTTGGCCTTGCATGTATATCTTTGTGCATATACATGAAGAGTGACATACCAGAGCCTTCCCCATGCCTGGCCGGGCATGACTCCACGCCCACGCGGTTGGGCCCCTCCTCTGTGGTAAGGTCCAGGGGCTGGTCTGAGGAGGCCACAGAGGAGGGGTAGGTCCGTCGCCCGGGAGATCCACCACCTTCACTCACAGATGCAGAAGCATGCAGCATTGGTCGGCCTGTGCGCCTCCGGGTGCGGCGAATTCTGAAATCCATTTCCAACACTAACAAAGAAAAGTCATTATAAATAAAGGCATAACTTATACATTTGGAACATATACCATGCAATCGCTTTGTACTTACTTGGGAAATGGATCCCAAAAAACCTCCGCACCCGGGGCATGTGCAGACGTTTCAGGTCCGACCAATGCTGCATTATCTGGGTGTGAGTGAAGGTGGTGCTGGTCACACGGTGTATTTCCGCGATGATCTCCCGGGCGATGTCCCTTTTTTCGCACACATTGGGCGCGAAGTCATACCGGCGCTGAAGCATGATCTGAAAAACATAATGGACACAGAGCTTTTACTTTTACACACAGAGCCATATGTGTTGCATCACAAGTTGAGAATGTCATGTCATTAACACACACATTTAGAGTGCCAGCCATTTTTGGGGAGTGCCTTAAAGCGGACGTTCACTCTGATTCAGAGTCTGGTCTTATGTTATATGTTTCACACACCCTGTACATACAGATAGCCAACATTACAAATCAGGCCACCTGCATCTATGGCATGTTATGATGGTTTGAACATCCAAGATGTCGGCTTATGTAAAATGCCTTCTTTGCAGGCAGCCTGCAAACAGGAAGTGCATGCATACTGTAAGTGTGTGTGCTGCTCGGCATTCTTGGACTGATGACCTTCCCATGACCACAGCTTTGCTGTGTCTGAACAAAGCACAGCTATAACCCACCCCCCTGCACCTTATCCCACTCACCTCTCCTCAGTAAGTGTGATGCTTCTGAGTACAGATGGCTGCGCGCATCTCTTAAATTCTTGAGCAGAGTTTCAGGCCAGTGGAGGCAAGACTAATAAGTTATTGGCTTCAAATGGCCCATTTGGAAATGTCATAGGCTGTGTACTCGTTGTTTAGGTTTGTTTGCTTTTTAGTCAATCACGCTGAAGGCCCGGTTTCTGTCTTTTTGGCCACGTGTGTGGCTTGCCGTTGTGTTTTGATGTCTTAGGCAAACAGTGGTCCTCAAACATCCGCATCAAGGTCCGAGACAGGCCAGGTTTGACAGCTAGCCACGCTACTCCACGGGTTAATTAACTGGTGCTAAGCCAGAGCAATTGCCCGAATTAGGACATCAGCAGAGAGAGGTGAAAACGTGGCCTGTCTCGGCCCTTGAGGATGAAGTGTGAGGAGCCTCTTCTAAAACATTAACCTCCCCAAAACTAGTTGCAACCGCATCATTTACATTTAGTACATCAGTCAGTATTAGCTTAAAAGGCAGAGCAAGGCACTTACCAGCATGAGGATCTCTTCCTGTTGACGGGTGAAGATAGTGGGCGCCATCTTTATGCTTCTTCAAGGCAGCAGATAAGTGAAACCCCAGCGGTTTCCTGGTTCCGCACGAACGTACGTCCGTACGAGCGCGTAGCCGTGCGCATAGGCGTCAGACGCTGGGCGCATGATTTAAAGGTCCCTGCACCCAAAGCTCATTCTCTTTGAGCTTTTTGCGAAAATGGCACCCAAAAAGGCAGCAGCTAAACGCGCCCAGCCAAGGCAGACCTCTGAGGGCCCAACCACCAGGTCCCAGCAAGGCCCCAAGAAGCTAAGGTCCCAGAAGGCAAGTACCATCTCGGCCCCACCAAGGGACACTGGACCCTCCCTTTCCCAAAAAAGGGCCACAAAGGCACGTGCCCCTGCGGCCAAAAAACAGCCCACAGCAGCCACCACCACCTCTGCCCCCAGAAGAGGCCGCCCAAGGGAGCCCACACCACCCATGCTCTCAAGCCGGGCACTTAGCCAACCCAGGCCCCGCAGCAGGCCCAGAAGCCCATCCAGGCCCCGCAGCAGGGCCAGAAGCCCATCATGGCACCGCAGCAGGGCCAGAAGCCCATCATGGCACCGCAGCAGGGCCCGAAGCCCATCAAGGCCCCGCAGCAGGGCCCGAAGCCCATCAAGGCACCGCAGCAGGGCCCGAAGCCCATCAAGGCCCCGCAGCAGGCCCAGAAGACCATCCAGGCCCCGCAGCAGGGCCCGAAGCCCATCAAGGCACCGCAGCAGGGCCCGAAGCCCATCAAGGCCCCGCAGCAGGGCCCGAAGCCCATCAAGGCACCGCAGCAGGGCCCGAAGCCCATCAAGGCACCGCAGCAGGGCCCGAAGCCCATCAAGGCCCCGCAGCAGGCCCAGAAGACCATCCAGGCCCCGCAGCAGGGCCTGAAGCTCATCAAGGCCCCGCAGCAGGGCCCGAAGCCCATCAAGGCACCGCAGCAGGGCCCGAAGCCCATCAAGGCACCGCAGCAGGGCCCGAAGCCCATCCAGGCCCCGCAGCAGGCCCAGAAGACCATCCAGGCCCCGCAGCAGGGCCAGAAGCCCATCAAGGCCGCGCAGCAGGCCCAGAAGACCATCCAGGCCCCGCAGCAGGGCCAGAAGCCCATCAAGGCCGCGCAGCAGGCCCAGAAGACCATCCAGGCCCCGCAGCAGGGCCCGAAGCCCATCAAGGCCGCGCAGCAGGGCACCTAGCCCAAGACCTGGCACCAGCCGGGCACCTAGCCCCAGACCTGGCACCAGCAGGGCACATAGCCCCCCAAGAGGCCCAAGAATGGACATCATCCGGACCACATCTACACCTGGAGTTCGGTGGCCAGCCACGCAAGAACACCCAGTCCCTTGGCCAGTCCAGTCCAGTCATTGGGAAGCCAGCAATCCTTCCATTCCCCTACACAGCCCCAGGCCATAATGTCACCACATGTGTCCGCACACATGGAGGAGCACCCAAGCCAACCATCTGTCCGCACATTGCGGCGCGGACATTTGAGTGGGAGATTCTCCCATGACCAAAATATGGCATTGGCTAGTGGCCTTACATTATACTATGACGAGCTCTATGGGAGCAAATCAAAACACACCACTAAGCAGCGCAAAATGGAATTGTTCGAAACCATCCTACGACAAGTAAATGCAGCGGGGGAAGAGAGGAAAGATGTGGCCCAAATCCAGAAGAAAATTTCGGATCTCAAATATGCTGTACGGCAAAAAGAAATTAAAAGGCATAATTACAGGTAAATAAATGATGTATCCAAATGTAATGATTAGGACGTACTGTATGCACCTTTTCTGGGTACCAAACTATTTTTTCATTTCAGCATGAAAACTGGAGGTGGCTTTCCAACAAAACTGGAGTTTACACCTGCTGAGGAGATTGTGCTGGGCCTTCTCCATCCTGTCGCGGTCGGTGGCCATGCGGGTCTAAGGGACACAGACTCACCGACCCGTACACAAGGTGAGTACTCTTAATCTGCATGTTTGCCTGTTTGCAAAGTAAATTAAAGTTCAATAGTACCAAGATGACGGTATGGCCCTATGGTGTGGCTTGCTTGGCCTCGCACTACTGTGCCTGTTTGTGTCCTGTTTTGGTCCGTGTGAATCACACATTATGTAAAATAACAATTAACACTAATTATGTGTGAAGTAACGAAGTTTAGGAAGAAAAGTGATATATTTGGACTCAATCACAAAACACACATCATTAGGGATGTGTTGGCTATTTGTTGTGTGAGTTGTGTTTGAGGTAACAATTTAAATCAAGACCCCCAAACATATCTGACCTAGAGCAGCGATACTCAACTGGCGGACCGGGGTCCGAATGCGGACCTTGGCACCAGATTCACGGACCCCTGCCCAGACAGCCCTGCACTCAGTTACTTCTGTGTTGACGTGCTCAGAGCTGCCCCCTTGATCGGCGATGTAGTGCTTAGTCTCCCGGCCAATGTCATGGCTCCCTGAAACCTAGCATTGCAATATGAAGTACTGCACAGGAAGTGGCATTGCAAGGTACACACTAACTTGGTGCATCATTCTCTTTGTCCAATCCTGTCCCGCTGCCCCAGCTCTGCCCCATCTGCCCCTGTCCCACCATCTCGCCCCCCCAGATCAGCCCCATCCATTCCTAACAGATTTGCTCCATCCATCCCATCACCATCCATTCCTGTCCTCCCAGCTTTATCCATCCAATCCCTGTCCCCTCAGCTCTGCCCCATCCAGCCCAGCAAGGGCAAGCAGCCTTTATTAGTTTGGCCTTGGCAATCTATAGCCCCTCCCCCAGTGTGCTGATTTCTAACTAGACACCCCCTGCGAGAGCCCCACGCCCGAACCTTCACCTCTCACCGGATACCTTTAAATGGACCTTTACAAGAAGTGGTTGAGTACCCCTGACCTAGAGAATGGTAGTCAAACTCAAAATAGTTGCTCTGCAAGTTGTATGCTGACTGGGTACACTTCCTGACTTCGAACTGAGGTCAGTTAGCAGTTTACTCGATCCATTGCACATATCTTAAATTGAGTGTATTTTACCAATCGTCCCCGTTGCTGTAGAGTTGCTTAAGATTCAAAATAGTGGCTTGTTTTATTACCTACCAAAACAATGCTTATGTGTGTGTTTACCTTGTTTTGTTTTCTCTTCTTCAGCCCAGCATGACCCCTCAGCAAGGGTAAACTCACCCCCCAGTTTGATTATGCCTACCAGGTCCGTACAGCATAGGAGCCCAGATCCGAGTTTTCCGGTAAGTTTATTTAGTACCAAAAATACTACCAAGTGCTTAAGCATGTGTTAAACTGATGGAATCCTAATTTGGGACGCCAACTTAAACATTTTTTTTCTATGTCCCTACAGACCCAAACACTCATGGAAGAGATCCAGGAAATGGAGGAAGATGATGGATCCATGCTGGCCACGTCCGATGACCTCCCCCTGGGTCCCAATCTGCAACTGCTCCCTAATGTTTCTCTGGCCAATCCTCAGCAGCAGAGTGAATCTGCATCCCTTGTGCATGCACATGGGGAGACTGAGACAACAGTCCCCAGTGTTCACTCTGCTGCCTAGGATTTGCCAAGCATGCCTGTTGCTGTTGAGGGGACGAGACAACGCGGCAGGGCACGCCCAAGAGCCAGGGTAATTGTGCGGCGGACTCCATTACGCCGCACAATTTCCCAGGGGAGGCACAGTGCCCTGCTTGATTTATGGAACCAGGAGAGGGACTCTTTTGAGGCACAGCTCCAAACTGAGCGGGAGGAAAGGCATGCCGATATGGTCAACCTAACTAACACCTTACAGGGCATCCTCGCGGAGTTTCGGACCCTCAACAGCAACATGGTCAATGCAAGTAATGGCATCCAGTCAGCCATGGCTGAGATGACCAATATGCAGAGAAACATTATGGAGCAGTTGCAAATTAACAATGCAACCATGGGCCAGGTTAGGTCCCATCCCCACGGACCTCCACCTGGGTTTTATGGGCAGCCACCCTATTAATCCATGAATGTGTGGGACATCTTTTCTCTTCCCCCCCACTGTATTTACTTGTCGTTTGATGTTTCGAACAATCCATTTTGTGTTTCACATGCAGGTTGTGTTTTGTATTTGCTCCCATAGAGCTCCTTAGAGTAATGATTAAGGCCACTAGCCAATGCCATAGGTCTATGTGCAGTCTAGTTGGCAACTATCATGTGCCAATTATGGCTTTTGACATTTGTTTGGTTTGTGCTCCTCCTGTTTGCAGACATGTTTGTGTGACATTATGGCCATGCCCTAATATCCCTTGGCACAGGCAATATTAATGACTGGACTAGGCTGGCCTTTGGACTGGGTGTCCTTGTTTGGTTGTGCCACTCACTTCCAGGTGTAGATGTGGTAGATTTAATGTTAATACCTTATTTGTTTTTGAGCCACAGTTGTATGTGGATTTCTATTTGTTATGCACCACCAATCAAAGTGCAAAAAGTAAAAAAATTTCACACTTACAATACTTGTTGCGTTTTGAGTTGAAACACATTTAACATCACCTTGGGCTAAAGCAGATACATTTTTGGTTAAGAGGTGTAAAAATGCAAAGATCAATCTAAGTAAACACCAGGAAAAACATTAGGCAACAATTAAGGGAAATTGTGTATTTATTTAAGGTAATGCCACATTACGGGCAAACAAATATTTGAAAAAAAAGGCAAATACACACACACAGAATGGGAAGCCAAAAAAAGGCTTTAACTAAAATGCTGCAAGATCAAATTTGCTCTCACTGATTGGCCAGACTCACTGGGTGGGCCAACATAATTGTCACTATCATCTTCTCGGGCTGTAGAGGGCAGAACATCAACATAACGGGGGACACGTTCTTGAATGGCAAAATTATGCAGAACAGCACATGCCATTATGATGTCTATCACTTTGTTAGGAGCATATTGCAGGGCGCCCCCGGTATGGTCCAAACAACGAAAACGTGTCTTCAACAGTCCAAATGCCCTCTCAACAACAGCCCTGGTCTTGCGGTGCGCACGATTGTAGGCTTCCTGAGAGGCATCCTGGGGCCGCAGCACAGGCGTCATGAGCCAGGGGAGAAGTGGGTAACCGGAATCACCTTAACAAGACAATTAAATACAAAAAATTAACACATTGCAAGACAACAAACACAAACAATTTGACATATATCAAAATGAGGTAAGCTAAAGGGCCAAAAAAGACACCCAGGGCACATTAGAAAAAACACTATTGGGCCAAATGTAGTACATAACTAAAAATGCAGCTTAAATAAAGCAAAGAATGATAAAACATCTGCACGGACAAGGCTTTTTAGAAATATGTTTTTTTGTCGGGTTTCGCAAATGTTACAATTAGGATGCTGCTGAGGGGCCCACAACATTTCGATAAAGAATGCACTGTATGCAGTTTAAGTCCACTTTGGCCTTGAAAGACCAATACAAAAGGACAAAAAACTAGCAGATACTTCGGGACAATCTGCTACCCAATATATTTTTTGACATGGAAGTTACAGACATCATAACCAAAGTTAAAAAATTCTGAAGGACAAAGTGAGCCAAGCGTTTTGTTGAAAAACAAAATACAATCCACCAAAGCCCCCCCAAAAAAATGCTGGTTCGTGTTTGTGTCAATAATTCTAAAGCTAAAATAGGCAAACAATACAGATTCCTGGGAAATATCGCTAACCAAAAATAGGACACACTTACCAAGCAGCCATGCACCCGAAAATTCCCCAGACTCAAATCGCCTAAACAAACCAGATCGTCTCAGGATATAGGAGTCGTGCGACGATCCAGGGTAGCCGGCAAGGACACTCAGGAAACGCATGTCCGGCCCCACCACGGCCTGGACATTAAGGGAGTGTCCCATTTTTCGATTCCTTAAGGCAAAAACAAAAAAAAAAGGGTAAGTGATAAGGGCAAAAAACATTTAGAAAAAAAAACATGTCTGCACACAATTTCAAACAACAAATGAGAAGCCTAAATAAGGCATGTACACAAAAGGCCAAACAAAAATATGCTGCCGCCAAGGAAAATAGGTTACATTACACGTTGGGCCCCATAATAACCAAAACCAAAAATATATACCTATATATATATATTCGTCGGATGCCCTAGGTACGAGTGCCACATGTGTGCAGTCAACAGCACCAATTACGTTGGGCATGTCGGCCACATTATAAAAACCAAGCTTAATGGCGTTTCTGGCTGCCATATCATCCGGGAAAAAAATATATTTGGGAGTTATGGCAGCCATGCCTTCCAAAAATTTAGATAGTGCGCGGCTCAGCGTAGGCTGGGACATCCCCACGGAGAGGGCACCCAGCCTCTGGAACGAGCCATTCGCCAAAAATTGCAGGCAGCCAAGCATCTTGGTCATACCTGAAATTGCATGCCCCTTCCTTGTGGTGCGGGCTAACCATGGCCGCAGCTCACTATATAATTTATGGAGGGAAGCGCGATTAAGCCTGGTCAGCTCAAACAGCTCAACATCATTCATGCTATCGATGTTCATGCGACGACGCAGGGGCAATCTGCTCTTAGACATCCGGATCAAATCGATGCCAAAAAGCATAAGCCCTTGATGTGCCACAAACTCGCTCCTCTCCATCCTACTCCCGAGGCCAAATAGCTGCCGGCAAACATTTCGGGAAGCAGCTCTTTAATGGCCTTCAAAACAATTAGCAATCACCTCTCTGAATTGGTCGCAAGCCCATGTGAAGCACGTAAAAAATAGGATCGGACCTAAAAAATACGATTTTGACGGGAAAAACACACGAACTAACGCAAAATATACGATTGACGTCCGAAAAGCGTATGTTCATATACGTCTATGCGCGAACGATCGTGCGAATACGAAATGGCCAAAAAAAAGGAAAAAATGACAAACACCCACCCAAACTTACGATTCTCGATCCGAAATCAATTAACTTTTGCTCTTTGAATCGAGGGGATAGTATATGAAGGACCTGAGAACACAGGGACAGGCAACATGGAGCTCTGCACAGCCGAGTCTATGGACAGCACATGGGACACTGTTTTTATTGTAGAGGGGGGGGGGGTTGAACATCTAAACTTTCCTTAATAAGCTGCCAGGAGGGAGGACACACAAGGCTTTACCTTGTGGCAGAAGCAGCAGCACTTCCCTGCAGCCGAGTTACAAATGGCAGAACCTAGTGTGAAGCATCCACTGCCCTCCAGCTCCTGGGACAGGCTGTCACTAGGGGGCAGCAGCGTGCACAGATATCCTGCTCTGTCACATGACTCAGAGCTATGACGGCTCCTCTGCTTCCCCGTCCTGTAAGTGTAATTGCTGATGCCGAGCCTGCGCGGAGCCAATGTTCTAACAGTGGCCGATGCGCAGAGCAGTGTAATGGGTGGAGGCATGTTACACCTCAAAGAGGGACACATGAGAACAAGGAGGGGCAGGGGGGACATGGACTCAAAGGGACAGTCCCTCCAAATCAGGGACACTTGGCAGGTATGGAGAGGGATTCAGTGGTTTTGGACAACTTTGAGCAAATATCCTTTAATGAAAATCACCCCCTATAACATCCATAACACATAACCCCCTAGTGACCCCCTATAACATCCATAACACACCATCTGCTGCAGGTGAATGTATGCAACACTTTTTTTTTGGGGGGGGGGGGGCACCATCACTTTTGCTTTGGGGCTCTGTATGCTCCTCATAATCCCATTCATTTTTAGTTTGCAATATGGCAGCAGGTGCAATCGCAAACACAATCTAAACAGAAGAGATGCTCCTGGCAACATCAGGAACAGCAAGGGCTTAAATATATATATATTTGTTTGCCTTTGTCTTTAATGTATTGATTTGCTTCTGCAGTCTTCATAACATCAAAATGATTTTTTGCACAGTCATGGAGCTGGAATAACTGTAACTGTCTGAGTTTCCTTTCTTACCCAAACAGTAATAAATGTGAAGCCATATTGCGCTCCTTCTGCCGGAGGAGCGGCTGTGAGGCCATGCGAGGAACATCCACTGCCTGGCACCTTATGATGTCTGCATCACAATAAATGTGTCAGCACGTATCTGCCTTCTGCTGTGAAAGCAGAAATAATAGAGAGGAATAAAAGTTTAGTAATCAGAAACACTGTCGCTAGAATACAATTATGCTGGAAACTCTGTTGGGATGCTTTGACACCTGAGCTGTACTAGATGTGTTTATTTTGTTAAATCGGACCAACAGCCTTGCACAGTAAAAAAAAAAAAAAAAAACTCACCAAAACTTACTTGCCTCATTTGCCTGTATGATATTGAATCAACGAATTTTCGTAAGTTTTTAGTCACGCTTGGGCTTCCGCCTGATTCATGGTGGGCAAAATGGGATGCGCCTATTTTTGTGTGCCAATTTGCGCATGTACACCCACCAAAATGCAAAAGTGCGCCTCAAAAATTTGCATGTGCAAATTTGGCGCACCAAACAGTCTCCGGCGCCTGATTTATGGTATGTTTAGTGGCCAGAAAAGAAGAGCGAATTTCCCCCAGAAAATAGGTGGAGGAAACTGCCGATTCCGATGAGTAACAGGCTTATTTCATTCTGAAAACATGTGCCGGCAGCATCCAGCCACAAGTCCTTTTTAGGGATTGAAACCTTTTTTTAGTTTTGGTAGGAAAAAAAGTTAAAAAGCATTGGCAAAAATTAAGGTAAAACAGTAAACACCAAAAATGTGGATTTTGGGCCCCAAAGTAAAAATAATAGTTAAATGATTAAGCATTAATATGCAAACCAAACAGGGGAGGGAGAGTTAAAGAGAACACTGGGACAAAACATTGGGAAAAAAAAAACTTGAATCAAGCGTATCCCCCCCCCCCCCCCCCCCAAAAAATAAAATGGAGAACACAGGTTCTCCAGAGAATACACTCCAAAATGGCAAATACAGCTTCACAGAAAACACAGAAGCTGGAGACATCAAATCTCTATGGAGAAAAAGTATAGGTAGGGGAAAAA
Organism: Gastrophryne carolinensis; assembly: GCA_027917425.1. Lineage (NCBI taxonomy): Eukaryota > Metazoa > Chordata > Amphibia > Anura > Microhylidae > Gastrophryne > Gastrophryne carolinensis. Next base: position 85,063,160 of record CM051236.1, read on the forward strand.
CATGGAGGGACATTGGGACCAATTAAGGGCTGAGCTGGACAAATACACATGGGGCAGGGCCATTTGCACTTCAAAACAGCAGAATTTCAGGGGGAGGGCATCAGAAGAGGAATTTTACGCTCGCCTCCGGTCGCATGAAATTTGGTGCGCTCCGCATGTGCGCCATGCACACGCATGAAGCCATGAATCATGCACCTAGGCATCGACCCTATTGTCAGCACTTACATTGACATTCTCTGGCTTTTTTATTAGAATGTTTTTCAACTCTTATCAAGGCCAAGGTATGAGAATCCTTTTAGTTTAACTAAGTCTAATAAAAGTGTATGTGATTTAGTTGGTAATCTGTAATTAGTCATTAGGACACAAGATCGCAGTGTTTATTTCCTACTACTACTGTATTATGGTAGTAGCGAATGGTTGTAGTTCATGATAAACAAGAAGTGGTTCAAACTGGTTAGTTCTGATCTTCAGGAAAGAGCTAGAAGGGGACTCACATGTTAAGCATGTCTTGAGACATGTGTGGCATGTGACCAGAAAAGGGGTGGGAAGGACCAGCACCAAATAAATGGTTAGATCTCTAAGTGAGTTATTATTTGTCAGAGTAGCAGGACACAGAAGGGAAAATTAGAAAGTAGAGAAAGAGAAAATAGAAGTGGCTGCCCAAAGCCCTTGTTGCTAAGTGACTACATTAACTGTCAGCAGACAGCAAAATATCACACACATTATCTTTTTTCAAGTATCTAAGATTCATTAATTACATCTTTCCATGGTCAGACGCTGGTTGGCCGGACCGCTGCTTTAACTTTTCCTAAGTTTAGTCTGTTATACTGAATCAGCAACACTATTTAGAAGGAGAACCTGTTTGTACAGGTTGTTTTTTTTATTGCTTCTGTCTTCCCAATTCATACAATACATGACCAAGGATTCAATTTTCAGTGATATCACCTGTTATAAGATTCTAACTATACACAGTTCCCAAATGCTGAATTTAGAGGGAAGATATTCCAACTTCTAAAACTACTTTGCAATTTAAATAAGAGGCAATGTGTGAAATAATATATCCCTGTGTTATAGCGACTGCAGAGAGAGGCGATTAATATGGAACAGAGAGTATCCCATTAAAAACCAGACTAACAAGAAAGGCAAAAATGGCAATTTTATATTATAATTACATCTCAGCATATGTGCAAGGCCAGTTCCTGCTGAGTGAAGTGCTGCAACGCTTCATGAAATGGAAAAAGGGATTAGATTGGTAATTAGTAATAGTGAAAAAATAATTTCCCTCTGAATACATAGTGTCATCCAGTTGCTCCAGTTTCCACCCACAGCACCCAGAACATACTAGTAGATTCATTTGTTTCTGACTGTTTTAGGGATTTATACTCACCTCTCTCCAACTGCTAGTCAGGCAGAAGTCTCCACAATCCTACTACTGTATCCAGTGCAGCTAATGAGCACCTCTTGACCTTTCTCCTGATAAGCCACAGGTATTCTGCCCCTGTGCTACAACTGGCCAGTGGTCAAAAAAGTTGACTTAAACCGAACTAGCAGCCTTGCACAGTTGCAAAAAAAAAACTTACCAAAACTCACTTGCCTGATCTGCATGCATGATACTGAATCATTGTCAGCAGTTACATTTGCTCCTGCAACCACTCAAAGCTGAAACACTGCCTAATCGATTTACTCCTGGTTGCAGTCATCTTGAAGCGCCTCTGAGACTTAATTTCTAAGTATCCTACACATTCTCCTTCCTGGATTTAATTGACTTAACCCACAATGCACAGCAGCAGAAAACTCAGCAGCACTTCCTCTTTGCAGGTTACAGGCATATCCATAGGACGTTTTAAAACAAGATGTTGAGAGTGACAATTATATTTGTACGTACAACTAATCACTGTGGGTTCCAGTTCCCTTATGTTCACCAATGCAACATTTGCATCATATTAAAAATATTATAACAATGTTTTGTATCTTTAACTTTCCATTCCAGCTTTATTATTTCAGCTTTAAGTCATTAATTCAAGTTGCCATATTATTACATGCACTTTTAAGGCTGCACGTTTCGGCTGTGATTGCCTTGATCACCATAAAGCCAGAGATACTAACTCACCCTAGGGTGTCTCATGAAATTTACTTCCCCCTTACCCAGTCACCTGCCAATCCGCTGATATCACCCATTTTTGGAAGGCTGCCATCGCCCCCTGAAAGAAATCGCTGTTACTAAGTCCGCCACAACCAGCTTTTAGCTTTTACGCTGCCGTAAGCAGAGATGCAGTGCCCAACCAACAGTGGCGTCATGCACGTGGGACCGGAGGCGAAGTGGCAGCAAGCAGCAGCAGAACATCTGAGGTAAGCGTCGGACGGACGGCCAGCGGGCGGGTGGGGTTGCAGCATCTGGAGCAGCAGCGTGGCGGGGCGTTTTCCCTACTGGGCGGCATGGGCGGTGCAGCATCTGGAGCAGCAACGTGGCAGACCATTTCCCTACTGGGTAGGGTGGGGGGGTGCAGCATCTAGAGCAGCAACATGGCAGGCCATTTCCCTACTGGGCGGGGTGGGGGGGGGGTGCAGCATCTAGAGCAGCAACGTGGCAGGCCATTTCCCTACTGGGCGGGGTGGGGGGGAGCAGCATCTAGAGCAGCAACGTGGCAGACCATTTCCCTACTGGCTGGGAGTTGGGGGGGCAGCATCCAGAGCAGCAGCGGCAGGCACAAATGCTGTGAATAGGCAATGCCCCAAACGACACCCATGCCTTGCCCACTCCACACCCATGCCTTGCCCACTCCACACCCATGCCTTGCCAAATCCACACCCATGCCATGCCCAAACCACACCCATGCCAAAACTACACCTATGTCATGTCCATCACCCTATAAACTGTTCTCCAGGGTTGGCATCTCTTCAAAACAGATCTACAACGTATAAACATTGAGTTGCATTTATATTATTACATAATATGACCTTCATTACAGCTGTTTCATATATCATTACAAAAAGCATAATATGCCACTTACATGATAGTGTATGGCGACATACATTAGGATGACTGGGACTGTTACCATGTACCTGGGAGCATGTGGTTAGGGAACACTATAAAGCATATATGTGCAAACGAATGAGAAATTGCAGCTGAATGATTTTAGGAAGTGATGGTTCGAGGCGACAGGAATTTCAGGATGAAAGGAATCAAGATTAGCCTTGTCCGCCTTCCAGCATCAGTTTGCAGGTTCACCAGTTAGGATTATGATGGACAACAGTTTGGCAGTATCCTACATTCAAAGGAAGGGGAGCACCAGAAGTTTTTGAAGTCTAGTCTCCAAAGAAATCCTTTTCATGGTACTGAAATTTCTAGCTTCATCTCCTTTTTTGCCAATTGAGGAGTGTTCACTATGGAATCTAACCTTGCAGGTGGTCTTTCTTGTTAGTATTACATCAGCAGCTAGAGTCTCAGCGATTAAGGCTCTTAGACCAGAGATTCCTTATATTGAATTTTTTCCAGATAGGGTACAGCTCAGACCCATACCAGGCTTTGTCCCACTACAGAATATCAACAGAGAAATGAATTTGCCAGTGATCCATTCAGATCAAGATCAGGATACCCTTAGCAATTTAGATTTAAGTACATGCCTAAAGCAATACATTCAATGAACAAAAGACTTTAGGATGGATAAAAACCTGTTTGTTTTTCCCTTTGGCTCCAGAAGAGGCAGTGTCCATTCAGCTAATCTTATCCTGGATAGTGAAGGTCAGCCAGAGAGCGGATGAGCAAATACTTCTAAACGAATCAGTGAAAGCTCATTCTACTAGGTCAGCAGCTACGTCATGGGTCGCAGCTAGTGGAGTATCTCTAGAGCACCTCTGCAAATCAGCAATCTGGAGTATTCCGAATATGTTTATCAAACATTATTGAATCGATTTTTCAGATTTAACCATGGTAGCTTTTGGCATACACTAACCAAACTGGTTGCTGGAATTATAATGGCTCTATGTCTTCCATGATTAAAGTGTTTTACTTGTATCCCACCCTTGTTCTCCAGCTAGTTAATTCTCTTGGTATGCAAAAATAAAGCACAGCGCTAAACCAATCAGATCTTAATGTATAGTAATCTTAATAATGCTCTAACGTGTCAACAAGCTGTCCAAATCCACCAGCCAGGCAATACAATAAAAATATAAAAATAACACAGAGCAAAATACAGTTTAAAACAAGTCCTTTTGACTAAGTTAGAAAAGGAGCCCCATGGTGCATGCACTTGACAACACTTGTGCTTTAATATCCTCCACCATCCAAAAGGGATGCTTACCAGACCAATTAGATCAAAACAGCCTCAAAGGATTTCCAATCCTCTCTACTTTCAGGAACTCCTCCTTCCTCCAAGGATCTTTTCTCCAGATTTCTAATTGGCTCTTTTAAATGCCAAACAGCAAAATATCACTTAACCCTCAGGAAATAGATCCACATGGGAAAAGGGAAGGAAACAAAAACATAGACCTAGTGCAACTCTGTATAACAGATTGTAACGTTTTAATGAATAAAAATATTGCACTTACAAACCGACATGAAACATCAGCGTTTTTCAAAATCCACAAACTCCAATGACCCGAAGGAATTGCTTCTCACAGAGCCAGTCATCAAAAAAGGGCAATAATAGTCCACAATGCTAAAATGCTGGATAACTTCCTTATTATAATGCCATATCCCACCTGACGCGTTTCGTTGCAAACGCAACTTTAACGAAGCGTTCTCTTGGCATGATGCCATGAAAGTGGCAGGAATATGGAAAATTTAATTCTTACCTACCAGTAATTTTCCTTTACTGGCGTATCCTTCATGGCAGCATACCAACCTGCCCTAAATGGGTGAGGAGCTAATTATGCGAATGTTGGGAGGGGGCTGGAATCAAAAATGTATTAGGTATGGGGCCCTATCAAGATCAAAGAGTGGACACTTAACCACCATGGAGAATATACCAGGAAAGGAAAATTACCTGTAGGTAAGTATTCGATTTTCCATAATCCATCCATCCACATCTACCCATCTATCTGTAAGTGTATGTGTATATTTCCTTATTCATTTAATTAATTAGATATCTCTGTGTTTTTGATTCCCCCAGGCAAGCACTTGGCATGTATGGGAAGCCCGGCAGAGAAGAGCGTTGCTAGACTCGAGGCTCAAAGCCGCTTTCCACCTTAGCTGTGGCCAGAAGTCAAGCCCAAGCACATCCCATGCATTGTCCTGCTCAGCGATGCATCAACAACAAACTATCAGCCTAACGGCAAACAAATGTGGGGCTGTCCCAGCTGATGGGCTGCATAGAATCCACATAAATACAATTTCACAGAGGCTGCAGGGCATGACATGAATGGAGAGTTGTGGATTAGGGCTCGTGTTTCATTTGCAACAAACACATTTAATGTGGCCATGAAGTACTACAGTATACTAACCAAGTATATGGTGAGAAGTGTCCTCTTCTATTACCTTTAGAAAGGTGGTAGAGAAGTAAAGAAGCTGGTGAAACGCAAGTCATAATGAGTTTTAGTCTGATGAGGAAGGTAAGCTTTATTTATATTTAAAATGGGCAAAACAAAGGCTTTTTAAATGTATTTTAGTTTTTATTGTTTAGTTTAAGGGGTGTTTATGACATTCAAAACTGATTGTCTGCCTTCTGAATGAGCTTTGTTTCTCCAGACACTGCGCTCCACAGCTGCTTGCTCTAAAATGTAACATCCAATCATATCTGTCAGCTTTTTGTGGATGACAGTCCAATAGGAGGAGATGATTAATGCGGTCCCATATAAAAAAAAAAAAAATCCCACAATCCTTCCCCTCTATCCCTAGTGGCCCTTTATGCTGCTCTGAACCGCAATGTTGTTCCCTGGAGATGCCTGCAGCTGGATGGAGATGATGGCAGAAGACCAAGAGGAGAACCATTAGAGGTGGCAGTGTTGTTGCAGGGGACCCTGGAGGAGGTAGCAACAGGAGACCCAGAAGGCAGCAGCATTGGCATTCAGGCATCTGGAGAAGTCCCAGGAGGACAGAAGGACAGCTGCTTCAATACCCAGATAAAAGGTGGCTGCAGCCAGATTCAGGGTGGAGACCCGTAACAGCAGAAATGGATCAGGAGGAAGCAGTGAGTATGTGGGCCCTTGCAATGCTGTGCAGCCACTAGAAAACTATGCTCTCTGGTCACATGCCAAGAAAAACACTATAATATAAAAAGCACAGAGCTACGTGAACAGTCTTTTCAAAGTCCAAAGGTTGAAAAGAAGTCTTCCAAAATTCAGAGCACCCAGTGATTCTCATCAAATCCAGTGCAAATCCACCACCAAATAAACGGGAGGCTTACCAGATTTAAATAATTGAAAAGTTTTCCTTGATCATAAATCCAAAGCGTATCAGTAGATCACACACCAGATTGTAGGAGAATATATGGAGTTGACAGAGGGCTCTCTCTTCCAATTAAGAACATTCAAACTCCACCAATATAATAACCAAGGCTCATAATCCAGGAATATATGGGGAGATGAAAGAAATAAAATATAGTGCAACACCGCTAATATATAAAAACATTTAATCTAAAAGGTATTGCACTCACATGGCATTAATAACAATAAAGCATTTCAAATGACAAAGTTGTCAGCGACTCTCACCGCCAGGCTTCCAAGTCCAATGGTATTGACGGCCGAAAATTAGATCCTAGATCCAACTGCTGCTTACCAACGCGTTTCACCCCAGATGGGGCTTTAACCAGAGAGAGCCCTCTGTCAGCTCCATATATTCTCCTACAATCTGGTGTGTGATCTACTGATACGCTTTGGATTTATGATCAAGGAAAATGTTTCAATTATTTAAATCTGGTAAGCCTCCCGTTTATTTGGTGGTGGATTTGCACTGGATTTGATGAGACTGGGTGCTCTGAATTTTGGAAGAACCTTTGGACTTTGAAAAGACTGTTCACGTAGCTCTGTGCTTTTTATATTATTGTGTCACTATTTTTCTGGGTTGGAGGATTCCAGTTTTGCACGTTGAGCTTTTGTAGTTTAAGACAGCGCGGTATTTGTTTATTGTTTGTTTATAGTTATTACAAGAAAAACACTGCATGAAAAATGTGGCACAGAGGTGTGATTTTGTTCCCGCTTGAGTTATTTCTACTCAAGCTGCAAGGTGTGAAGGGTGCCATAGCAGCAGACAAGCAACCAAGCTTTAGCAACCCTCCAAGATGCCAGGTGACTTTAGGTCTGCTTAGGTACTCCCCTCAGTAAAACATACTTGTCACTTCCAATGATGTGGCCAAGCTGCAGATCAGCACAGATCAAGCTCCAGCGCTGCAAATAAAGAATGTTTTTTGGAACAAAGGTTGGCGGCGCCACAAGAAGACCACAGAGTCCATCTAGTTTGACTTATGTGTATACCGTATGTACTCTTTATCTAAGGACGGATGAATGTTTATCCCAGGCATGTTTGCATTCACATACTGTTGATTTGCTGACCAGAGACCACTTCTACTGGAGGTTTGTTCCAAGGGTCTACTAATGTTTCAGTAAAATAAAAATTTGAACAATTATTTTTTAGTGCACTTATTTGTGTGTTAAAGTTAAAAACCTCTCTGAGATCCAGACTGCAATTCACACCCAAATGTGCACCTGGAGTTGAAGCTTCACTAAATCTTTAGCGTGATCCCCACTCGCTCCATCTACATCTTTTTGTTAACCCTCCGCATATTATCCTTTCTTTCTACCACTGACTTTTCCACATTTCCTCTCTCACTCTCCAGCATTTTCTTATTTTCCTCTTCTAATTCCTACTATTTGCCTTTCCCCATTCTATTTCTTTTCTATGCAATGTGTCTGGCTTTCTTTCTATATTCCCCTTTTATTTCCACATTCACCCCATCTTACTCTCCACATTCCCTTTCCGTACCCCTTTGTTCCGTTTCTCTCACTTTTTTACCTACTCTGTCTTTCTCTTTGATTTTCTCTCTCTTGCATTTGCATATTCACTCATCTCTTTTTCCCACATTTACTCATCTCTCTCTCTGTCTTTTTCACATTACTGCTATTGTTTTCACTTACTATTTCCTTCTTTGAGTCTTTCCCTGCTCGAGTTTTTCTCTTTTTTCATGCAATCCCTCCATCTTTCTCTTTTCCTGTTCTGTTCCATCTCCCTCACTATTGACCTACTTTTTCCCCTTCTTTTTTTCCACATTGCCTGCTTCCCTCTCTTTTTTCCACATCCATTATTCTCTCCTTCTTTCTTCAACACCCCCTGCTTCTCTTTTACATTTTCATTTTTGCACCTTCCAGCCTTTCTTTCTTTCTGCATTACCACTTACTCCTTCCTTTTTTGTCTTGCTTTATCCATCTCACCCTTTCTCACCATTTCTGACTCATCTCTTATTCGAGCATTTCCTCCATCTCTCTCCCCGTTTTCCAGGTTTTCCCTTTCTCTCTGTTTTCTGCAATATATATATCTTATTTAAAAATCATCAGTGTCCGGTTCAAGAAATAAAATAATATGGCCGCCAGCTAACACTAGCCCAGAGAAGGTTGCAGCACTGGGCGCTCTGGTTGATGCAGTACCAGATTAAACCTGGCGCTGTAGGTCAAGATCTCATAGAGCACAATGGGCAGAACTGCATCGAAGCATTAAATGTTTTTAATATTAATTATAAGCATTAATTTGTAAAGAACTTGCATTGTCAATAATTGAAACGCAGGTCCAGGATGCCACCAAATACATTTTTGGGGGATTATTAAAATTGATTTTAATACTTTGCTTAACAATGTGTAATTTGGATAAAAACTAAAACACAGCCTAAATGCACTGTAAAGTTTGTCCCCAGCAGTAATTTCCTGTAACTGTAATGATGAAACGCTGACCAGCGCCGGAAAAATACAGCTACAGCACCAAAGATTTCAAGGGGGTAAAAAAATCATAAATATGCTGTGGCACACCAGAAAAACGGCAATACAAAGTGGCGCTGACTGGCAGCCGGGTCCAACAGGCACTGATATAGGCCGCCCAGCAAAGTGCAACAATCAAAGCTAATTAGTAGCGTTCGGCACAGCGACTGCTAGCGCAAATGTTGTCCACAGCACAGCGCCAGTTAAGATCAAAATGCCTGTGCTCCGGAACACAAGAAAGATGTCGCACATCATAAATGAGGCCAATTACATATATATATATATATATATATATATATATATATATATATATATATATAAAATGTGATCCAACCAGCTCAATTTAATTACCAGCTTGGTCAACCTAATATTCCCAACCAAAATCTGATTAACCTGCAGCTATATAAAGGCCCCTGATTTGTCACATGACTTTACCTCAGAGTACTGCACAGCAACATAAGGTGCACAATGTTGTTGTTGTTTTTTTATTAGGTCTTGTTTGTGTGGAACAGAATATAGCCAAAGATGTGACAGAACTGAGGTATATTCCAGCAGGAAAATCCAGAATACAAGCTACAATATACAATGGCAGTATGAGCTAGGTGTTCCTTGGCGCTGTTTATTCGCCGTCTTATTGGAAATAGTAGGTGATTAGTTACAGTGACAGCTGATACTCTTTTGTCTTTTCTCAGCATAGGGCCTCAGTTACTGTGCCGCCGCCGCCGCCGCCGCCGCCGCTTATGTTGTGCTGTGTGAGTCACGTCACCGGGAACAATGGTGCTGCTATTCATTCAGCTGGTAACAGTGGACTCAGCACAAACCGTAATGTCAGCAAACCCAGAACAGTTAATTGCTGGGACACGGCTAGGTGATAATAGCGCTGGCTGCTAGATGGTGAAACCTGAGCTCCTCTGTCAGTTTTCATAAGTCACCTAGTCCTCGGTGTCAGATCTGGAGCTGGATAACCACTAACTGCTGGTACCTCCAAGGAAAATGCGAATGGCGCTAATGAGCAGCTGTCATCAACTGAACATTATAATATGGACCCCCCGCCCCTACTGATGGGAAATGTGATGACATGTTATACATGTGACTTCGCTGGAATTTTGTACAGGACTATTATTTAAAGGGAATCTGTGGATTATAAAGACAAAAAAGATACTCACCTTACCCTGTAGCTAATCCAATGGGCAGGCTGATTCATTACTAACGCCAGGTAGCAACAGTTGAGCGTCTGTAGCGAGGATTTCAGAGCGAACGCTAGTAGTCGCTGTGCTCGGCCATAGTTCGTTGTTTCAGAGCACCTCAGTCGCTGGCCGGCATTGTTGAATACGTTATGTGAATCGCAGTACTACGCTGTATAGGAGCGAATGGTAGCGCCAGATCAGTGCGACTGACTCACACCACATTCATCAAAAAAACAGCGTCAAACAGTTCCGGCGCTCAACATCGGGTCGATGTAGCCCACAGCGCCAGAAGCTGTGTGATTAAAAGTCTGTTTTTGCACATGTATCCACTAGTAACAAAAGTGAAAACATATGGAATTACATTGTTATCACATTATAACATAAAACTTTAATACCAGACATGTAAGGACAATTCTGCATAAAAATATTATTAATCAAAAACGTTTTCAAAAATGTCACTTTCTAGGTCAGGATACATGTCTAAAAGATTTGAGTTTTTTTTTTTTTTACAATTGGAATCAGGAAAGGGAGAGCGCCAGGTAGCTTCAGGTAAGACGTGGTGCTTTGCAAGACTGAATGCCGGCGCTGTACGCTGAGGCTGGGATAATGATGAATCGGACGCTACATGGCGTTGTTCCAGTCGCTCACCAGAATCGCCTTCATAAATGTGTAATTGCGTGCCCTCTCCGGCGTTCACCTGCCGCTTACAAGGCACTACCTGGCGCTATCCCTTCATGAATAAGGCCCCAGGTCTGCAAAGCTTACCCTCTGATGAGATCCTGCCTCTGTCTTCAGGACTGTCCTCAGTGGCTTCTGCCCAAACTTTATTTTTAAAATACAGGATACATACCCCACAGCTTCAAAATGTCCTTTTACTTTTCCACATTCCGTCCTTTCTTCCTGGCTTCTGTATGTTTTCCACCTTACCCCATTCTTTCTATTTTTTGCACACCCCTTTTTATTTTTTCTTGATTCATCCATCTCTCTCTCTCTCTCTATCATTCTGTCTCCTTTTTTCACATTCTCTCTGTCACTCTCAATTTTACACTCTCACTCTGTTTTCTTCATTTCATCCTTCCGAAAAATATGGAATTTCAGAGGGTTGTGGAGTCATGTTTGGGAAAAACATTTAAAAAAAAAATAAATAAATAAAAATCTGGATAAAGAGAAGATAAAACACAAGACTTACTTGCCAGTCATATCATGCATGTGTTAAGAAAACATTATCAGAAGAAACCTTTGTAAAAAAAATGTAAAAAGGCCAAGAGTAGAGATGGGCGAACCCGAACCACAAAGTTCTAGGAGTGTCCTCACTCATGGCAGCCGGCGGCCATCTCTTGTATCCCCGGCTGGGGTCAGATTCAAATGCTGCTGCTGCTGCCCTCCACCACAGACACCCCCCAAAGTTTCGGGTCAGCAGAACTCACCTAACCTGAACTTTGGGGAGTTCGCCCACAACAAAAGTTATACATTTTAATGGAACGTCTGGCCTCTGCCCTACAAAAGCCAGACTTTAGCGCTAGTTCCTGCCAAACTGCGTTACTTGCCCGCGCTATCTTGTATTGATTTAAATAAAGGTTATATATGGCATAAGTCACGTGGTATCAGGGCTGGATTAAGTGTGGTGGAGGCCCCTGGGCACAAAATCTGGTGGAGGCCCCAGATACAGCATTTTTTTTCCATTAAAATAATAGTCCAGCCAAATAGCTGATTGGTGGTTGTCTGGCACCCGCCTACTTACTGGAAGGTCATATTTTTCTACCTTTTTCCCCCAAAAAATAACCTGTACCTCATCTGTAAAAATGCCCCATTGCAGGTACAGGTGATTTTTGGGGGAAAAAGTTGGAAACATTTTTTTTGCACTATTTTGTGTGTTAAGGCTAAAATCTCACCAAGATGCAGGTTGTAATCCACACCGCAAGTTACACTGGCTTCACTAAATAATTTCCATGACCCTCTATCCCTTGAGAGTTAAACTGCTATATATTTATTAATTATCTCTATATGATTCATATACAAAAATATATATATATATTCATCACAACAAAATATTGCGCATTTGTCTGGAGATAGTTTTCTAGCTTTTCCTTCTAATCTAGAAACTTTGGGAAGCAATGGGTTCAGCAAAACTGAAAATAATACATCTTCCAGATATTGCAAACCTCTAATCCATCTTGTCTTTTCTGTTTTTTTTGTTTTGTTTCTGTATTTTTCTAGCTTGGCTGGGCTCAGCTAGCTGTACTGTAAATCCACTTAAAACATATCCCAGGAGACTTTCCTGGCCAACAAACAATCTGAGTGATGGATGGAGGGACTGATCCAATCTTTTTGAATCAACGGCATTTGAGGTGGAATTGCTAAAGTTTTAAAACAACTTCTGCAGTCAATACCTAACCGGCTCTGTGCTATATCTCATTCTCTAGTTCTAGCTGGGCTATGGTGAGACCTGGGCCTTCCTGGCCTTACTTGGGAGAGGAGGTGAGCTTCTTCTGCCAAATAAGGGTTACATACAACTCATTGAACAAGCTGCACAAACTCAGTCTAAAAGATTCTAGGGCCAGGTAAAGGTCCTCACCAAGGAAATCCCAAATCAATGCCCATATATGTGTGAAGCTCCCATAAAACGTACTGTACCTTGTTTCGTGATTGCCCTGGTGGCTTCCCTACAACCCCCTTGCCTCTGCACACAGTGACCCAAAACAGCCTTCTTTTTTTTTTTTTTTTTTTTACTAAAGCCTTTGCCCAATATTCAGAAAAACACAGAAAACATTGAGATGTCAGCCGTATGCTTATTAATTCAGTTACAACTAAACTATCACACAATGGCAGTTAGGTAGAAGTGCTTCCTAATGCTGCATGTTACTAAAATTCATTTTAATGGCTTCTTTTGCTTAAAGTGGACCAACACCCAGGGGGGATCAGATCCCTCCCCGCGGGGCATCCGAAATCGTACCTTTTCCACGTTCCAGCGGCGAATGCGCGTCCGCCGCTGCCTCCGCCGCCTCCCGCGGGTCCCTCTAGCAGGGCGCGCTCCCGCGCTGGCCGTTTGTGAATGGCCGGCGCGGGTGCGCTCCTGTAAGAGGGACGCGCGGGAGGGGGCGGCGGACGCGCTCTGCTTGTCCGGCGCTGCAGCGGTCACATGGGAGCGGAGAGAGGTGAGTTTTCGGGGCTTTGTGGGGGGTTTCACACAGCGGGGCACCCCCGATCGGGGTGCTCCACCGAAGTGGACCAAAACCCAGGATAGTCAAAGTCCTGGGTGTTGGTCCACTTTAAAGTAGAACTTTGGTCAACTAAAATCCCCTCACCACCCTACCCTGGCACTGAGGCAGGACGGGGGGGTTACAAAGAAAAAAAAACCCTTACCTTATTCAGGGGCCCGCGTCCTCCTCCTGGTCACCCACGGCCGCTGCAGAAAAAGACACAAGGCTGCGTCTCCCGGGTCCGCTTCACTTGAATAGGTGGACGGGAGCCCACACGGAGCCAGGGGTAATTGTAATGAAATGCTGAAAGGAGAAAAATAATATGTTAAATTGAGAGTGAGAGCGGAAATACTTTGACATTATGGGGGTGATAAACTGTGTTCCCTACCGTTCGCTATTAGACATGAAAGTATGTTCGCCGGATACACGATGGATGCATGACAGACCGGCGAGTAAGCAAAACTTACTGCAACAAACACCAATGAACACAGACTTTCACAATGCATTTTGCTGTGTTTGTGCTGCAATTAGCTGGCGAAAGTCAGGTATTTGCTTTGAAAAGTGGTTTGAAGAATGCCGGAGAACTGCTGTGGAAGATTTCTTTAGCAAAAAACATGAAATCCTGCTGAAAACAAACCTTTATAGCATATGTCGGCATTGGAGGGCTCTCCGAATATATGTGGGGTATCTTGGGAGTGTCTGGGTTGTTTGAAAAGTTTATTTGAAAATATAAAAGTCATGAAAAAACATTATTATTAGTTATTTTTCATATATTGGGGAACTTTCTATTGTTCACTCTCCAAAAATAAGTTAAAGTGAACCAACACCCGGGGGGGGATCGGCCCGGGAATCTATAAGATTCCCAGGCCGATCAGATGCCTCCCCGCGGGGCATCCGAAATCGGGATGTCCCGCGAGGTGAAACGCCCCAGGACTCCCACGTTTGTGAATGGCCGGCGCGGGCGCGCTCCCTGTTAGAAGGAAGCGCGAGACGCGGCCTCTAGCGCTCAGAGCCGCTGTGGTTGGACGCCGCTTGTACGTGCATACCACAGCGGCTCTGAGCTCTCTGATTGGACGAGCGCCCGCGTAGGAGCATGGGGAGGTGAGTGTTTACGGGTGTTCTGGGGGGTTTCACACAGCGGGGCACCCCCGATCGGGGTGCCCCACCGAAGTGGACCAAAACCCATGGCTAATCTTTTACTGCATTATTGCTGAACTAACTTGGAGCCCTCCTTTCTGAGTACCGTTTTGGATTGGGAGTTGATGTTTTGCCAGTATAAGTTTATGTGGTAAATCTGAATGATTGAGGCCTCTCTGGCGATTAGGAGCAAATTAAAGAAGACCTGGATTGATGTGAGAAAGTCTATTCGTTTTGCTGATTTACAATGGCCATCTGGTAAGAGGCTTAAGTGAATGGTGGCGGCCTATCTAGTGTGTGAACACGTGTGGATTTGCCTAACAGCACGGTGGACTATTAAGAGCTCTGTGTATTCATGTGTATTTATGACATTTGCGAACTTCCGTGTAGGACCTGGAATCCTATAGAACACGTTGAGCTCCATTCTTTTAAAACGTTGCATTTTTTAATATTGCATTACTATTGTGTCACTGTGAGCAGCGCAGTATTACAATCTCTAGATTACAAAACCCAGGATAGTCAAAATCCTGGGTGTTGGTCCACTTTAAAGGTGCTAAAAAACTTAAAGTTGCCTAAATAACATTGATTCCTATGGGGCTTACCTGTAAATAGTGGCGAATGCAAAAGTATTGTCCAGCATTCACAGAGTCAAACTGAAGTAGAAGTAAATACAAAAAACATGGACATCGCCGGTGGAACAGTTTCACTTGGTAAATGCGCAAATCCGGCGGAGGGCCGGTGAATCTTTTCATAAATTGTGAGCATAGAAACAAACCAGTTATTGGGGGTCATGCTAAATATTTGGTGATGCCAGTTTGACTTCCAGTGCGCATTGCGGTGTGGATTGCAACCTGCATCATGGTGAGCTTTTTAGTGTTTAGACCCCAAAAAGTGCAAAAAAAAAAAAAAGTTTGCTCTTTTTCCCCCAAAAATTACCTGTACCTGTGATGGGACATTTTTACAGGTTATGTACATCATTTTTCCAATGAGGTAAGGATAATTTTTTAAAGTTGGAGACAACAGCTCCCTATGGGTGATGCAGTACATTTTGATACATTCTTTAGCATAACCCATAGGGTGCTTTTATTTCCAAACTTAAAAAAAAAGATCCCTAACTTATGATGTACCTGCAAATATTCCCGAACGCAGGCACAGATTATTATTCAGAAAAAGTAGGACAAACATTTGTTTGCACTTTTTGTGTGTTAAAGCTAAACTCACCGAGATGCAGGTTGCAATCCATAATACTTCACCAGATAATTGGCATGACCCTCTTAGGTTTACCATTTACATATGACTTGTTGATTAGTTGCTTCCTCTGCTGTCACAAAGCCCTGGCAATTTGCTTTACAGCCTTTAGTGTTTTGAACAGCAATTTAAACATGGACAAAAGAAT
Organism: Gastrophryne carolinensis; assembly: GCA_027917425.1. Taxonomy (NCBI): domain Eukaryota; kingdom Metazoa; phylum Chordata; class Amphibia; order Anura; family Microhylidae; genus Gastrophryne; species Gastrophryne carolinensis. Next base: position 85,078,981 of record CM051236.1, read on the forward strand.
ATTAAAAAAAAATGAAGCTTACCCACAAACAATGTTATAATGCAGAAACTAAACTTCAAACGAAACTTGTGCGAGATGATTCATGTATAATTCATAGTGTTATTTCTTCGTGTTGTTGCAGAGGACTGTTTGCGAATTGCAATGAAACTGATTGCTATTGGGTTTTTGGACGTATTCTACCATATGCATATTCAGCCTTGGCTTCGTTGAGATAAATGGTCTTTCCTAATGCTGTTCTCTTGTGTGAAACCATTGGTGGCAAGATGAGTTGAGGACGCTGACCTGAACTATACAGAGTCAGTAAGGAAGGGCTAAGAAAGATGGTGAAGGGACAGGACAGAACACTATAAGTAGAAAAGGAAAATGGGATCACTGTCTCTGTGCAACTAAAGGGTTTATTCATCAAGGAATAGCGCCAGGTAGCGCCTCGTAGCGGCAGGCAGCGTCTGGTGAACTCTAGGCACTGTACGCAATACCACATTTATGAAAGCGAATCTGGTGAGCGACTAACAGCACCATGTAGCGTAAGATTCATCATTACAGGCGGCTCAGTGTGTAGCGCCGGCGATCTAGCTTCCAGAGCGCCTGTCACTACCTGTCGCTCTCCCATACATGTCAATGGACGTTCCTTTTCTTCTGTTTAAGCTGGGTTTTTTGTTTTTACGTTTTTTTTCTCTAAAATAATTGTGTCACCTCTCCTGGCCTAGAAAGAGTCATTTTTGAAAACTTTGATTTTTTATATTTTTATGCAGAAATGTCACAATGATACAACAATGTAATTCCCGTGTTTTCACTTTGTTACTGGTGGATAAGTGTTCAAAAACAGACTTTAATTACACAGCGTCTGGCGCTCTATGCTATAGCAACCAGATCGAGAGCGCCGGTGCTGTGTGTGTGTGTTTTTTTGTTGAATATGGTGTGATCGCTGAGAGTCGGTCGCACTGAGCTGGCTCTACCTTTCGCTCCCTGCAACGCTATACTGGTGTTAGAACGCCCAAAATACATCTCATTCATCAATGCCGGCCAGGTTACTAGAACGACTGAAGTGCTCTGTTACAGCACTCGATAGCCGATCACAGCATCTACCAGCGGTCGCTCTTAGCGTCGCTATACAGACGCTTATCTGCCGATGCCTGCCGCTAGTAATGAATCAGCCTCTAACTTAGCAATTGCAAGAGGGCATCTCTAGTTGTCGCATTGAAGCCAAAATCTCTGTGGGACAATGGATGGGTCTTTAGTGATGTCAGAGACTTGAGTCCTTGATCTCGTAAGTGAACAAACAATAGTCTAGGTGTTTCCAGTACAAATCCCAACTTAAAACGCCATTCCACCCAGAATGACGGTTTTCAAAGCCCTCCCCGCCTTGCCACCCTTCCTTAGCGCTGAAGTGGGGGGGGGGGGGGGGTACATAAAAAAAACTTTTACCTGTTTCGCAATCCATGATTGGAGCCCTGGGTGCCGCCATGTTCCATACAGTCTAATGTCACTTGAAGTAGAGCGCGCACAGCTCGGTGCACTATATGTAGCCCAGCCGGCTAGTCACATGGGCAGGCAGAAGCTTGACAACCGCACCATGTGGGGTACGCTAAGGAATTCATTTTTTTTCTGCATAGCCCATAGGGTCCTGTTTCCAGTCTTTTAAACATTATCCTTACCTCATTGGAAAAATGAGGCACCATACCTGTAAAAATGCCCCATTACAGCGGTAGGTGATCATTGAAAAAAATTAGAACAAAAACATTTTACAGAATTTCTTGGTTTGGTTTGGGGTGCCCCTCTATGTGAAACCCCCCAGAACGCCAAGCTCACTCAGCTCTCCTCGAGCCCATGGCGCAGACGCAGCTGCTCCTCCAATCAGCTTCTCCCACCACGCATATTAATGTGTGTCTAGAGAAGCTGCACAGACCAATAAGTGCAATAAATACACAAAAATAAAAAAGCATTGCAGAAACCTGCATTAACATTATTTATCTCATCCAGGCCACAGTGTAAAGGCATAGAGGGTCATGCTAAATATTTGGTGAAAGCTGGGGATGGGGCAGCACGCGCTCCCCATTATAGTCAATTAAAGCTGCTCGCCAAAAGATTTAAACGTATTAAATGATTCTCACCAGCTCAGCACCCGCTCATACCTCAATGGACCGAGCACCCAGGGGAATGGAACAAAACCCAATAAAATTCCAAATCCCGGATTTTGTTCCATTTTAAGAAAAAACATCCTTACCTCAGAGGAAAAATGATGTACCTCACCTGTAAAAATCCCCCACCATAGGTATAGGTCATTTATGAGGAAAGAAAGGTAGAAAAAACATTTTTTATTTAACTTTTTGTTTCCAAAAGCTAAAAAGCTCACCGGGACGCAGGTTGTAATCCACTCCGCACTGTACACTGCAAGTCGCACTGGCTTCACCAAAAAATTAGTATGTCCCCCAATAAACTGTACATTTTACATTGGCACTTAGTGGCTGAATTTTCTCTTACATTTGTTTTGTAGAATAGAATTGATTTTTAAGCCAAATTTCAATACATTTATAGATTTTCATTGAATGCCGAGATAAAACAGCAAAAGTAAGTCAATATTTTGGGGTAATTGTGTTATCATATCATCAATATTGGATTACTGGAACTACCTTGCACTGACTTCCCAGAAGGTGAGCTTTACACTCCACATGCCATAAGCTAATGAAAATCGAGGAATAAGGGTTGTTGCTAAGATTTACAAATGATCACATTTTCGAGCATCTATCTCTAATCTGTGGAATGCTGGAGGAGCATAAAAGCCAGATTGAAAGCCACATGAAACCTCAAATATCAAATGACTTGCTGCGGGATGAATGTGGGATATCTCCTGTTCGCGAGTGTGCCAGTTATCACCAATTGTCACCAACTGAGAGAGACAGATGGCTTGAGGTTGGAGACTTTGGTTTTTTGCTGCGGCAGATCAGTACACCCCTAGCCTGAGATGTCAGCAATGTTCAACCTTGCATGTCCCAGTGGTTGGAAGAAAACTGGAATGACAAATTGTCCCAAGTTAATGTTGAACCTGAGGCTTTTTACATACTCCGAACTAGTGCCGAGATTCAGATTATGATAAAATTCAATGTGAAGATCAACAAATCAGTGCAAAAAACCTAAGAAAGCTCGAGGCGCTATGACTATGGAGAGAGAGGAACGCGGTGGTCATGGTGAATGGGGCACGGGTCTCCACGCTGTGGATACCTGCTACATTTCACGTAACCAAGGTAGAACGATACTGCTGGGGGCAAATCGTGTGTATGGATTTTTTTTTTTGTTCAATATTTTTATCAGGGAGGCATACTGAGAAAAGATATGCTAGCAGAAAAAGATATCATAAACAAAAGGTCTGGCTAATTCAGGAAATACAAATGATTGCATTAAATGATTGTAAATAAAAATTATAGTAAGCAGCAATATTATAAAAAACTACATGAAAGTGTAGAAAAAAGAAAAACAGAATGAAGACAGAAGATTGGGGGAGCAGAAGCAGGAAGGACGAGGTACTAAATCCCACTGCGATGCTTGTAGGAGGCTTAGACGGAGAGTAACTGTTTAAAGAAAAGAAACTTTGGCTTGTAAGGTGTGCAAGATAAAGTGAGTATTTTCCAGTCTATTTGTGAAATATATTAAAGGTACTTCTACTTGGTTACAGTGTAAGGGTTTCTTTAAGTGTGGTGGTGCCAGATGTAATATTTGCAGATATGTCTGCCAGAACAATGAATTTATGTCAGCAGTTACGGGGGAGAAGTTTCAGATCAAAAGTTTTTTGAATTGCAATACGAAAAATCTTATATACCTGGTGACCTGTAAAATTTGTAACATACAGTACGTGGGTTGTACAATTAGACCATTTAAAAGAAGGATGGCTGAACATCTGGTCAATCCAAACCCTGAGCGTCTTAGTACTTCCTCTAATGTAGGTCGCCACTTTCACAATATTCATGCAGGAGATTTTTCTGGCCTCTCATGTATGGCCATAGAAAAAGTCATGTTAGGCCCTAGAGGAGGGGACCTCCAAGATAGGATTTTTCAAAGGGAGGTGTTTTGGATCTTCAGGCTGCAGACCCACATCCCATCTGGATTGAATTCCAGATGGGATGTGGATCTGTTCCTGCGGGATTAATTTATATATATTGAATTGGGGATTAAAGCCAGTTGGTCCTGTTCTAAATTATCCCCCTTTCTCACCATTGGTTTATACCACTGTTTTTCCTGCCCCAAGTTTGTGTGTTTTTCTGTTTTAGGGTTTGGGCCTTTGGTGTCTTTTCTTTTGGCACTTTTTTTCTATAGAATATTTATTCAGGAGACTTGTATATTCTAGCAGGCAATCAGACTGTGTCTATTATGCTTGGGGTCATATGAGAACCGGTCTGACCCATTATAAGCTACTCATTATATATTGCAGGTTTTATTTATGTTATTTTTTTTTTCTTTTCTGCATGTAAATATTGGTATAGTTTGTTTCTGCACACATAGGGTTAATATTGTTTATAACTAGATGGTTTGTTTGTTTCTCATAGCGGGTAGGGTTGTTACATTTGTATTTACACAATGATGTCATGCTTTTGATACTGCTACTACATCGATATCTGCATAATGATACTATGTTTTTCCTCTGTTAACGATACTATGTATACTAATGTAGCGGCTTATTTTTCCAGTCCGGCTGACGCGCTTTACTTCCGCCCATTCTCTGCTTGCATGGTGGTTTTCCCTTGCCCGCTTGTGCGCGGCGGGCTTGCAGTTAATGGGATGATAACACGTCATTTCTTTTGCAATTATCCCCCAGCTGCTGGGCTAGCGGGTGCAAGAGATGACGTGCATTATGTGAGCCCTATTTCACGTACTGGAGAATCTGCACGTGTAAGTCCTTCCCCATGTGATTTTGTTTAGATAATCAATGCTGTTTATTGATTAATGACTCATCTATTGTATATATATATATATATATATATATATATATATATATATATGAGGTTTAACCTTTGGAATAATGTCATGATTAAGGGCATGATGCCCGAAACGCGTCGATGCTTTTCATCTTTTTAAATATGTCTGCTGTATCGTGTTTGGATATGGACTTTTAATTGTACTTCAAATAAACGGGACGTTTTACTTCACAACCGGATGTCGGCTGGCTCTATTTTTCTACTATGGGACTAAGAGGTAAGAGGTGAGCGCTCTTGGCCGTGCGGCTCCAGAGGTTGTGGGAAGATCGAGCGGTTCAGAGCTGGCAACTTTCCCTTTCCATTTTCCAGTCATAGTTGTATTTACTTGGACTACATCATCGTTATAGGGTGTTTTAGGTTTTCTCCAAGCTCTGGCTAAGATCTGCTTGGAAGCCATCAAGATATAATGGATTCCTTTCAGTTGAGCTTTCTTACATACTGGCCAGGAGCAGACCAAGTTCACGAGAGAGTGTATGGCTTTTTTACATTTTTGCCTGGTGCCTGGAACAAAGCAAGGTGACCATGTCCTGTAAATGAACAGTTATAGAATGACCCGCGTCTTTGGAAGGCAAAGTTGGCAAAAAGGCCAGAGCAGGTACATTCCCTACTATTATTGCTGGTCTCTGCTGTCTTTAATCAGAAGGAGATAACTATGTCTAGAGAATAGAGCAAGACCTTAGGCTTCTCTAGCTCCAGTGTTTCAGGAGGAGGAGGAGAGTAGAAAAAGGACCTTCTGAAATGAATGAAGCAGATGTGGTCAGTTTCTGTGACCGATTCTGTGACGAGGAGGCAACAAGGCGACCATGGGCCATGGTGAGCGGGGATGGAGTGGTCTGGATCTCCAGTGGAGGGGAGTTTCAAACTACCGGAATATGACCGATGCGCTATGCGGGACTATTGGTGAGTATGTATCGTTTATTGTTTTCCAAAATTTGTAGAAACCCTGTACCCCAGACTGTATAGATAAACCACACAATGGCATACTACTGTAATTGCATGTGTGTGGGGGGGAAAGGGAACTAACTATTTTGTTAGTACCCTTTGGGGGACTCCAGGCAAAAATGTGTGGTACTTGGTATATGAGTCCACCTCCCTCAAAACTTAGAACATAGGTTCGGGGGGAAGGTTAGCCCCTCTTGGGCTTTCGGGGGGGGGGGACCTTATACTCTGGGAGTTTATTGGACTCTTGTGAAAGGTGTCCCTTTACCTTCCATGTTAATGATGAATCTAGGCCATTGAGTCTTGTGCACGTCGGCGTGTGCACACGTTTTTGAAGTGACGCCGCCGCCCGCCCACGAAAGGACGGGCGTCCCTCTCGCCTGCAAGTTACAAGTTCACAGGACGGATACTGCTTACATTGATCGCATTAGAATATCTACTTAAGGCACAAAGCTTCATACCTACCTCCTGCCGGCGACGTGCACAAGACTCAATGGCACATTACACTGAGGAAGCGATAAACCGCGAAATGCGTCTGTAATCAGCCATTCCTATTACTTGCTACAAACTGATCACAATTGCTACAAAAAACATTACTTGCTACAAACTGTATATGTATCCTGTCAATATGAACTAAAACTGGAACTTGCAAATACATTTTTACATTTTTACTAATATTACTTACCTTAACAATTGTTTTTGTACTATATATTATCTGTTAGAATTTTGGTTAATGTACTTTGTAAGTGAAACCTAGATTCATCATTAACATGGAAGGTAAAGGGACACCTTTCACAAGAGTCCAATAAACTCCCAGAGTATAAGGTCCCCCCCCCCCCAAAAGCCCAAGAGGGACTAACCTCCCCCCCCCCAAACCTACTGTAATAGCAACTGCAACTTGTAAGGAAGCATCGCCATTATGAGCTTTAGCATTCATCAAAGGGCCACAAAGAAGTTTTCTGGGGCAGGTGAAAGCAGTTACCTGGTCCCATAGAAAGGACTTTATTGAAACACTTTCCAAGGCTTTTATTTTGTACTTCTTTTCAAGTCTTGTCCACACTTTGGATAAAAGGGAATCAGTTAACAATACAATCAGCATCCTGCTGGGCCAGATCTGTCCAATATGTAAATGGAGGTCTCCTGATGTGAGATAATGCTGCTCTATTCAAAGACCACTGATTTACACAGTCATCAAAAGCTCGTCCTCTATCATTAAATGCTCATTAGGGTCCTAATAACAAGGTAAAATGTGTGTGTGTATTCTATTGAGTGCCAACCTGCACACAGGAGATTCATTGCACTTATCTGTGTCTTATGTCCAATAAAATGGAGGAGAGACAGGGCCGCCATTAGAAATTTTTGAGCCCTCATACAACCTTAAAGTGGACCAAAACACACGAGTTTTGGAACTTGCTCCAGGGGCATTCTGATTTGGGATGCCCTGCTACTCTCATCCAATCAGCGGCATGCCATGCATATTAATGATCAGCATAAGGCCCCCGATTACACACAGTGCCTGCAATTTGGGAGCGGGAGTGGCCACATCCCCGGCACCCATGTAGCTGAATGGCTGGGTGCAGGAGCGCGTCTTCACCTAGCGAGGGAGCCTCAGAAAAGGTGGGGCTCACATATTGAGGCATCGAATCGGGATGCCCACTTTAAACTTAGAACAACACCCTATTTTTCACAAAATAGGTGTTGTTCCGGACACAGGGGGGGGGGGGGGGGGGGGGTTATGATTGCCAGCAACCATGGTTAAATGGGTGGCCAGCAACCACATGACTACAGTGGCCATCACAGTGCCGGATTTCACCAGGGGACCAAGGAGAAATGTAAAATCTCCATTAATGTATAATCGACAATCAGGATGCCTCCCCTATGCTGATCCAAAGAACATTTGTCTCTAGCATTGTCCGATACTCCCCCCCCCCCCCCCACTACCTAGTTGAACCTTTCAGTCTTATTAGATTAGAAGGCCACTTTAAGGCCCCATTTATAGGTTCATTAAGCATAGGAGAAACAAAAGTTAAAGCAGACCAAAACCCACATTTTTAACTAGCATCCCCTGAATTGCTTCCCCCATGAATAGTAACTTTTACTGCTCTTGCCTCATTCTAATCCCAGATAATAGCGCCTGTTTTTAGCTGTAAAGCCACGCCTCCTCCATTCATTGCCACTCTTATGCAATGGCTAATCACCTGCAATCCTACAGAGAGGGAAAGACAAAAAAGTGTTCCAGGGCGATTTGATAAGCTAAAATATCCATTTCTAGTTCTACAAGAAGAGAGTATCAGCAGCGGATTTGGTCAAAAATTATTTCACAAGTTTGGTGGGTTATTTCCACTTTAGTCCTGATGTTAATTTTTACTATAAGTAACCAGCAGTGTCATTCATCTGTACAGTCACTGATCCCTACCTTCATCTCTGTGGCCATCTGACCACAGTCCTTCTGAAATGCAGCATGCTCCCCACCCTTAATGAACCATGCTGCCCATTGTCTGTATAGCGAGGCTTACTCCTATTTATCTCTGCTGCATGTTCATCTGGCCCACAGCCCTGTACCACCTCCTGACTTGCAGCTCCATTTATCTTTACCATTATTGTTATTGCACCGCCCTGTTTTGAACTGAGCCGGGCAGGCTGATTTATTATTAGTGCCAGGTATTGGCATATAAGCGTCTGTACAGAGGCGCTAAGAGCGACCGCTAGTATATGCGGTGATCAGCTACCGGGCGCTGTAACAGAGCGCCTCAGTCGCTGTAGTAATCTGCCCGGCATTGATGAATGAGATGTATGTTGAGCGTTCTAACACCAGTACAGCATTGCAGCGAGCGAAAGGTAGCAGCAGCTTAGTGCGACCGACTCTTAGCGACTCACATCATATTCAACAAAAAAACACACGCGCGCAGGCGCTCTGGATCTGGTCGCTATAGCATAAAGCACCAGACACTGAGTGATTAAAGTCTGTTTTTGAACACATATCCACCAGTAACAAAGCGAAAACACATGGAATTACATTGTAACATTGTGATATTAATACATAGAAACATAGAAGGTTGACGGCAGAAGGAGACCATACGGTCCATCTAGTCTGCCCTTATGTGTATACTGTATGTTCTCTTTATCTTAGGATAGATGTGTGCTTATCCCAGGCATGTTTAAATTCAGTGACTGTTGATGTTTCAACTACCTCTGCTGGAAGTTTGTTCCAAGCACCTACTACTCTTTCTGTAAAATAATATTTTCTAACATTGCTCCTGATCTTCCCCCCGACTAGCTTCAGGTTGTGCCCCCTTGTTCTATTGTTAAGTTTCTTCTTAAAAACACTTCCCTCCTGAACCTTATTCAATCCTTTCACATATTTAAAGGTCTCAATCATGTCCCCTCTCTCCCTTCTTTCCTCCAGACTGTACAAATTAAGTTCTTTAAGTCTCTCCTGATAAGTTTTAAGTGTAAGTCCTTCCACCATTTTCGTTGCCCGCCTTTGGACACGTTCTATTTGAATAATGTCTTTTTGCAGGTAAGGTCTCCAGAACTGCACACAGTATTCTAGCTGTGGCCTCACCAGGGCTCTATACAGCGGCATCACAACCTCCCTCTTCCTACTGGTGATGCCTCGAGCTATGCAGCCGAGCATCCTGCTTGCTTTTCCCACTGCCTGGCTACACTGTCCACTCATCTTGCAGCTATCAGTAATCAGTACCCCTAAATCTCTCTCCTCCGAGGTCCTGGCTAACACAGTACTGCCCATACGGTACTCAGAGCAGGGATTCCTTCTACCCAAGTGCATGATTTTACATTTAGAGACATTAAACTCTAGTTTCCACAGTTTTGACCATCTATCCAGTAAAGCTAAATCATTTTCCATGTTGCAGACACCTCCAGGAATATCCACCCTATTACTAACCTTTGTATCATCAGCAAACAGACAAACTTTTCCTACCAAGCCTTCTCCTATGTCACTTACAAATATATTAAAAAGAATGGGGCCCAGGACAGAGCCCTGCGGCACACCACTTGTAACTCGCCTTTGTTCAGATTGCACGCCATTTACAACAACGCTCTGATACCGATCCCTCAGCCAACTGGAAATCCACTGAACTATCCAGGGATTGAGCCCTACCTTCAATAACTTATCTATGAGCTCCTTATGTGGTACAGTGTCAAAGGCTTTGCTAAAATCCAGATAGGCGATATCCACAGCACCACCTTCATCTAACACTTTAGTGACATTGTCAAAGAAATCAATAAGATTGGTCTGACATGATCTGCCCTCAGTAAAGCCGTGCTGTTTTGGGTCCAATAGGTCATTAATTTTTAGATGGGAAATTATCTGTTTTTTTAAGAGTGTTTCCATTAATTTGACCACTATAGATGTTAAACTAACTGGCCTGTAATTACTGGCTTCTTCTCTACTCCCCTTTTTATGGATTGGTACGACATTGGCCATTCTCCAATCATCTGGAACCTCACCAGTTGAAAGGGAATGGTTAAGTAAATCAGTTAGAGGGGCTGCAATCACAAATCTAAGTTCCCTTAGAACTCTGGGGTGGATTCCATCTGGACCCATTGCCTTACTTACCTTTAGATGTGCCAGCTCGGCTAAGACATCAGCCTCCAGAAACTCCGGAGCTGTACTCTCCCAGCTGGATGTTGTGCTATGACCATGCCTGCTACTATCTGAAAATACCGAACAAAAGTAGCTATTCAGATGGTCAGCCACAGCCTTATCTCCGTCAATATATTTATTTTCCCTATTTCTAATTTTTGAGACTGCATTGTTTTTCTTCTTTCTGTCACCAATATATCGGAAAAAGGTTTTATCTCCCCTCTTCATAGATTTGGCCATTTCTTCCTCTTTTTGCCCTTTAGCAGTCCTTATAATTAGTTTTGCTTCCCTCTGTTTAATTTTATACGCCTCTCTGTCAGCTACACTTCCACTTACTTTATACTTCTTATAGGCAGACTTCTTATCTTTTATGATAGTGCTGACTTCCCTAGTAAACCATAATGGTTTCTTCTTCCTTTTATTCTTGCTATTTTGTTTCACATATTGCTTAGTTGCCTTTAAGATGGCCATTTTTAATAGTGACCACTGGGCACTCACTTCTGCTACTCTGTTCCACTCACCTAATTTTCTTTCTACATACTCCGCCATTTCCTTGAAGTTTGTCTTCCTAAAGTCAAGCACTTTGGTTCTGGTGTGTGATTGCACAATGTCTGTTTTTATTCTGAACCATAAGCATTGATGGTCACTGGAACCCAGATTTTCTTCAACCCTGACCTCGGACACCAGATCCCCATTGGTCAGAACTAAGTCCAGAATGTTATCTCCTCTAGTTGGCAATGTCACAAGTTGTTTTAGAGACACTCCATTAAGTGCCTCTAATATAGTCCTGCTCTTGCATGCCGATGCACTTGGGATATTCCAGTCCACATCAGGCATGTTGAAGTCACCTGTAATTACAACGTCCCCCTTCTCTGCCATTCCACTGATTTCATCTATTAACAGGTTATCTAGATCCTCAGATTGTCCAGGGGGCCTATATATCACACCAATTCTGACCACAGCTCCCTCCTTAGTCTGCATGGTAACCCAGAGAGTTTCTAGTTCATTATGTGTATGCTGAATTATTGTTGATTGAAGGGTAGTCTTGACATAAATGGCTACTCCACCGCCCTTTCTATCCAATCTGTCTTTTCTGTACAATGTGTAACCGGGTATGGCTATCTCCCAGTCATTGTGATCCTTGAACCAAGTCTCTGTTATTGCAACAAGATCCAATTCATCTCTGGATATGATAGCCATTAATTCACAGAGCTTGTTGCCCAAGCTGCGAGCATTGGTACACATCATGTGGATGTTGTTGGTATTGTATTTTAGTGTGTCCTTGATCTTTTCCACCTCTAGCCTACCACTAACCGGGTTTCCTGCTTCAATGTCCTGCTTCATCCTAAATGGTAGGGGACAGAAATCACCCTCGCAAGTTACATCTCTGTCCCCTTCCTCTAGTTTAAATCAAAAAATGCTCTGAGTTCCACTCCAAGTTCTTTTGTGCCTTTCTGTGAAGGATGCAAGCCATCCCTCTTAAACAACTCATTGTTCGACCACCTTCTAACATCATGACTAATACATCCAAAGCCTTTGTCTTCACACCACTGACGTAACCACAAGTTGAACTTGGCGATGTTGAGTGCCTTTTTTCCCTGAGTACATACTGGCAAAACTTCAGAAAATGTGATGGAACCTGTTATTTTGCAAAGTTCCTGACTAAAATTTTGGAAGTCCCTCTGCACAACAAACAAATCTTTTTGGGATAAGTCATTTGTGCCAAGATGTAGCACCATGTCCACTTGGTTATGTTTAATGCCAGACCTGTAATGACAATTCTGCATAAAAAAATAAGTCAAAAAAGTTTTCAAAATGACTCTTTGTAGGCCAGGAGAGGCGACACGATTATTTGAGAGAAGAAAAATGAACTAAAAAACAAAAAACCCTGTTTAAACAGAAGAAAAGGAATGTCCATTGAAATGTATGGGAGTGCGACAGGTAATATCTGGCGCTCTAGAAGCTAGAGCGCCGGCACTATACACTGAGTCGCCTGTAATGATGAATCATAGGCTACATGGCGCTGTTAGAGTCTCTCACCAGAATCGCCTTCATAAATGTGGCATTGCGTACAGCGCCCAGCGTTCACCAGACGCTGCCTGCCGCTATGAGGCGCTACCTGGCGTTATCCCTTGATGTGGAATTGGCTGCTGTGATGGTCATCAATTACACCACAAACAGATTACCTGAAGTCTGTCCATCCATGTTCCAGCAGGATGACGCCTTGCTCTCCTAGCCGGGAAATGACAGAAGTAAAAAAACCATTAAAACCTATGGTCTCAGGGCAACGGAAACACATGTGACACTGCACAACAAATAATACGTTATTGATTTCCTTTCACCGAAAAACTGTTGAGCTTTCCATTTTCATCATTATGCGGTTTTACAGAACTAATTGGATATCCGCCATCTTGCCTGTTGTGAGTGAAGTCATAAATATCATATGACATGATGGAGTGGCCACAGGAGTCTTATTTTCTGAGGTAAAGCTAAGTGGATTGTATGTGCGCTACACAGAACACCTCAGGATCATGGAGGAATCCCCATCACACCCAGCTGCTGAGCCCCAGGGACAGTGTGTAACACTACTAAGGGGAGGAGGGCAGCAACATTTACATACACTCCTTTAATATAACCTAGAATTGGCCTTTACAGTGGACCTCCAATCAAAAAATGTAAGAAGGAATAGCGCCAGGTAGCACCTCGTAGCGGCAGGTAGCGTCTGGTGAACGCCAGTTGCTGTAGGAAAAAAACACATTTATGAAAGCGACTCTAACATGTAGCGTCCGATGTATTATTACAGGTGGCTCAGCGTATAGCACCGGAGCTCTAGTTTCCAGAGCGCCAGGTATTACCTTTCGCTCTCCCATACATTTCAATAGCCGTTCATTTGCTTGTGTTTTAACCCTTTTGTTGCCAAGCCCGTAATACCTACGTGCTGGCTTGGCTGGGCGTTAAGTGCCAAGCACGTAGGTGTTACGGGCTTGACACTTACTTACCTTGTGGCCATCAGGGGCTGCAGAAGACATCCGTTCCAGCGCAGCATTGGAGAGAAGACATCAGAGGGTCATGTGGAGGTGACCCTTACCTCACCCCAGTCAGCAGATCGGCGCTGGATCAATAGGAAGGGAGGCGCATGGCTGCTGTCATCAGCCGGCGCCTCCCCTATATAACAGCATGCGATCTCATGCTGTTCTCTTTCATCGCCGATTCTGAGGTAAGTGGGGTGTGTGGGGTATGTGGGGGGGTGGTGACTGACTTGTTGGGGGGTGGTGAGTGGGTGGGTGGCCGTAGGTATCCTTGATCTTGTAGTGCGCCGCCGCCGCCGCCGCCATCCGGGGGGGGGGGGGTGGTTGTGGTGGGTGGCCGTAGGGTTATACTAGCACTTGTAGTGCGCCGCCGCCATCCGGGGGGGGGGGGTGTTGTGATCTGTGTGTGTGTGGGGGGGGGGTGTTGTGATCTCTGTGTGGGGGGGGTGTTGTGATCTGTGTGGGGGGGGTGTTGTGATCTGTGTGGGGGGGTGTTGTGATCTGTGTGTGTGTGGGGGTCAGATCTGTGTGTGTGTGGGGGTCAGATCTGTGTGTGGGGGTCAGATCTGTGTGTGCCGGCGGTCAGATCTGTGTGTGCCGGCGGTCAGATCTGTGTGTGCCGGCGGTCAGATCTGTGTGTGCCGGCGGTCAGATCTGTGTGTGCCGGCGGTCAGATCTGTGTGTGCCGGCGGTCAGATCTGGGGTCGCGCGCGTGTGTGTGCCGGCGGTCAGATCTGGGGTCGCGCGTGTGTGTGTGTGCCGGCGGTCAGATCTGGGGTCGCGCGTGTGTGTGTGTGCCGGCGGTCAGATCTGGGGTCGCGCGTGTGTGTGTGTGCCGGCGGTCAGATCTGGGGTCGCGCGTGTGTGTGTGCCGGCGGTCAGATCTGGGGTCGCGCGTGTGTGTGTGCCGGCGGTCAGATCTGGGGTCGCGCGTGTGTGTGCCGGCGGTCAGATCTGGGGTCGCGCGTGTGTGTGCCGGCGGTCAGATCTGGGGTCGCGCGTGTGGGTGCCGGCGGTCAGATCTGGGGTCGCGCGTGTGGGTGCCGGCGGTCAGATCTGGGGTCGCGCGTGTGGGTGCCGGCGGTCAGATCTGGGGTCGCGCGTGTGGGTGCCGGCGGTCAGATCTGGGGTCGCGCGTGTGGGTGCCGGCGGTCAGATCTGGGGTCGCGCGTGTGGGTGCCGGCGGTCAGATCTGGGGTCGCGCGTGTGGGTGCCGGCGGTCAGATCTGGGGTCGCGCGTGTGGGTGCCGGCGGTCAGATCTGGGGTCGCGCGTGTGGGTGCCGGCGGTCAGATCTGGGGTCGCGCGTGTGGGTGCCGGCGGTCAGATCTGGGGTCGCGCGTGTGGGTGCCGGCGGTCAGATCTGGGGTCGCGCGTGTGGGTGCCGGCGGTCAGATCTGGGGTCGCGCGTGTGGGTGCCGGCGGTCAGATCTGGGGTCGCGCGTGTGGGTGCCGGCGGTCAGATCTGGGGTCGCGCGTGTGGGTGCCGGCGGTCAGATCTGGGGTCGCGCGTGTGGGTGCCGGCGGTCAGATCTGGGGTCGCGCGTGTGGGTGCCGGCGGTCAGATCTGGGGTCGCGCGTGTGGGTGCCGGCGGTCAGATCTGGGGTCGCGCGTGTGGGTGCCGGCGGTCAGATCTGGGGTCGCGCGTGTGGGTGCCGGCGGTCAGATCTGGGGTCGCGCGTGTGGGTGCCGGCGGTCAGATCTGGGGTCGCGCGTGTGGGTGCCGGCGGTCAGATCTGGGGTCGCGCGTGTGGGTGCCGGCGGTCAGATCTGGGGTCGCGCGTGTGGGTGCCGGCGGTCAGATCTGGGGTCGCGCGTGTGGGTGCCGGCGGTCAGATCTGGGGTCGCGCGTGTGGGTGCCGGCGGTCAGAGATCTGCCGGTGGGTGGGTGCGTGGGTGCGTGCGTGTGCCGGCGGTCAGAGTGAATCCCCTCGATTGATCTTAACTTTTTCTCTTAGGTTGTTCGCTGAGATCTCTACTGCCTTTGTTTCGTTGTTTGGACCTTTCGCTTGCCCTTTTAGGAGCCTAGCCCCCGCCCCTCCTTTTGGGAGCCTAGCCCCCGCCCCTCCTTTTGGGAGCCTAGCCCCCGCCCCTCCTTTTGGGAGCCTAGCCCCCGCCCCTCCTTTTGGGAGCCTAGCCCCTGCCCCTCCTTTTGGGAGCCTAGCTGGGATCCCGTGACCTGCTGCTCCTGACTCCACCACTTCTCATCGGGTTGTAACTATACACTTTTATTTCTATTTTTGTCTGTTTTTTTTGCTTTGTTTTATTGTATTGTATTTTTTTGTTTCATTTTTTGTCTGTTTTTTTGCTTTGTTTTATTGTATTGTATTTTTTTGTAATTTGTCTTTAGTTTTAGCCTTTAGTTTTAGCCTTTAGTTTTAGCCTTTAGTTTTAGATTTTTGTTTGCATTGGGGTATGGCTGGTAAGCGGTACACTGCACAGGAAGCTGCGGCTTACCTGATGGCGTCTGACTCGGAAGATTTTAGTGAGTCAGGGTCTGAGTTCTTCCCATCAGATAGCGAGTCAGACAGTGTATACTCTACTGAGGAAACACAGCCGCGCAGTGCTACCAGTAGTAGCCACCGTAGAAGGGATAGTACCGCACAAAGTGAGGCCACGCTTCAGGCGAGTGTAGTGCAGGATGAGGCATCGAGTGCTGCAGCTGGTGAAGGAGCGTCTGCGTGGAGGCCTCCTAATAATATTTCCCCCGAAATTCCCCCTTTTGATTCGGTCCCCGGGGTCAATGTAGACACCACAAATTTTGGTGTCATTGACTTTTTCAAATTGTTCCTCACAGAAGCCATCCTACTGGATATGGTCTTCTATACCAATCTGTATGCCGAGCAGGTCTTAGCGCAAAACCCCCAGCAGAGGCACGCCCGAGCTCAGGCATGGCATCCCACAAATTTGAGTGAGATAAAGAAATTTTGGGGGCTCACTCTAGCAATGGGTATCCTAAAAAAATTTAGTATTTCCTCCTACTGGGATACCCAAACCATATTGGCAACTCCATTATTTCCGGCCGTAATGTCCAGAAACCGCTACCAAATTTTACTGCGGTTTCTGCATTTTAACGACAATTCCACTGCTATTCCCCGTGGTGAGCCCGGTCACGACAGGCTGCATAAATTACGGCCCCTGCTCAACAGCCTGTCAGATCGCTTCGCAGTAGTGTACACCCCCGGCCAAAAATTATCAATTGACGAGTCACTACTGCTTTTCAAAGGGCGCATTGTTTTTCGGCAATATATCCCTAGCAAGCGTGCCCGCTACGGGATTAAATTTTACCAATTATGCGATAGTGTGACCGGCTACATCAAATATTTTCGAATCTATGAAGGAAAGGACACCTATCTGGACCCCCCTGGTTGTCCCCTTGATTTGTCAATAAGTCGAAAGATCGTTTGGGACCTTATGACTCCATTGTTGGGTAGAGGTTACCACTTATATGTGGACAACTTCTATACCAGCATCCCCTTATTTCGCGCCCTTTATTCGTTGGATACCCCGGCCTGCGGCACCATCAACCCTAAACGCAAAGGATTGCCCAGGCCACTACTTGAAAAAAAATTAAAAAGGGGGGAGTCTTATGCTCTAAGAAGCGATGAGGTCCTGGCCATGAAATACATGGGCAAAAAAAATGTATTCCTTCTGACAACACTCCACGATGAGTCAGTTGTGAATGTAAGGCAACGTGGTCCCCGAGCCCCTTCCCAAAAGCCACGTTGCATAACCGATTATAATAAATTCATGGGTGGCGTTGATAAAACGGACCAAATATTAACTTATTACAACGCCACCCGAAAAACTCGAGCCTGGTACACTAAAGTTGCTATCCATTTGGTCCAAATGGCAACCTACAACAGCTTTGTTGCCTTCAAGGCAGCAGTGCCAGGCTCCAATTTATCGTACATAAAATACCAGCAGCAGTTACTCCCTGCTTTGTTGTTTGGGGATACTGCGGAAGAACCAGATCTGCCTAGCAATGACAACCAGGCCAGATTAGTAGGGAAGCACTTTATAAAGTTGCTTCCTGAAATTGGTAGAAAGCGGTATCCCCAGAGAGCTTGTAGGGTTTGTAGGAAGCGTGGCATTAGAAGAGATGTGCGGTATTATTGCCCGACCTGTCCCAGCCAACCCGGGTTATGCCTCGAAGATTGTTTTGAGGTATACCATACTCAACTAAATTATTGAGCAATGCATTTTTTTTTTTGGTAGGTAGGCCCCTTTTAGGATTAGGTTTCTTAGGTATTTTGTGTTGCCATTATATTTTATTTTCTTTTAGTTTCTTTTCGCTGTTGCTAATCCGAAGGGAAATGGTGGAGCAGGAGCAGCTGGTTACTTGTGGCAAGTGATGATAAAATGTGACCAATTTCAGGTCCTTGATTCCTAATATTGGTCATTGATCACTGCACTGATCTTATAGTCTGATGACACAGCTACAGTATCCTATAATCTGATGGCACAGCTACAGTATCCTATAATCTGATGGCACAGCTACAGTATCCTATAATCTGATGGCACAGCTACAGTATCCTATAATCTGATGGCACAGCTACAGTATCCTATAATCTGATGGCACAGCTACAGTATCCTATAATCTGATGGCACAGCTACAGTATCCTATAATCTGATGGCACAGCTACAGTATCCTACTTGCACTTCTTAGAACAGGTAAGAAATTGTTTTGTTTTTCCATAGCGCATGTGTTAGTTTTGGGTGATTGGTAACTGTACCCTTCAAAGTACCTATGCATGTGGGGTATTATTTTGTTCAGCAGATGTTGTGCTTTCAGATTTACTGTGTTACTTCTTGCTTGCTTATTGTTTTTATAGGAAAATAGGGTTTTGAATCTGCTTTTTGCTTATTTTTTTAGCGAAATCCTTTGGAACCAGAGATTCTGCCAATCAATAGATTCGGAAGGAAGTCACCGACGTCAACAAGCCCAGTAGGCTTAGAAACCTTGAGGTATGTACTTTCCAAAAATATATAGTTTGTGGGGGGTATTTCAAATGTAAAGGGTTGTAAATTTGGAGAAACTGCAAGGTGCGCACTTTGTGTGCGCCGCTGATTTTTTCAAGTAAAATTACCCTCAAACGCATGCTTGACTTTGGGGTGTTTGGCAACTCTACACTTCAACGTACCTATGCATGTGGGGTATTATTTTGTTCAGCAGATGTTGTGCTTTCAGATTTACTGCGTTACTTCTTGCTTTCTTATTGTTTTTATAGGAAAATATGGTTTTGAATCTGCTTTTTGCTTTTTTTTTTAGCGAAATCCTTTGGAACCAGAGATTCTGCCAATCAATAGATTCGGAAGGAAGTCACCAACGTCAACAAGTCCAGTAGGCTTAGAAACCTTGAGGTATGTACTTTCCAAAAATATATAGTTTGTGGGGGGTATTTCAAATGTAAAGGGTTGTAAATTTGGAGAAACTGCAAGGTGCGCACTTTGTGTGCGCCGCTGATTTTTTCAAGTAAAATTACCCTCAAACGCATGCTTGACTTTGGGGTGTTTGGCAACTCTACACTTCAACGTACCTATGCATGTGGGGTATTATTTTGTTCAGCAGATGTTGTGCTTTCAGATTTACTGCGTTACTTCTTGCTTGCTTATTGTTTTTATAGGAAAATATGGTTTTGAATCTGCTTTTTGCTTTTTTTTTTAGCGAAATCCTTTGGAACCAGAGATTCTGCCAATCAATAGAGTTCAAACCAATGGACCCACGCCAACAAGCCTAGTATGCTTAGAAACCTTGAATTGTGCACTTTTCAAAAATATATAGTTTGTGGGGGGTATTTCAAATGTAAAGGGTTGTATTTTTTGAAAAACTGCGAGGAGCGCAAAGTATTTGTATTTTATCTGAAAATCTCCTCTAGAGCTCTTTGCAGTTTCTGGGGTCTCCTGGGCAGGAAAGGGTGTCTACTAATACATGTGTGGTACCGTTGTAACCGGGAGAAATGGGGCTTTTACTCTCAATATGTTTTTATTGAAAAACCTTTATTTTCGATTAAAAAAAAACACTGCAAAATGTAAAAACGTGTGTATTTTTTATTTTCTTTCACATATTTTGCCCAAAATAATTATGATAAAACTACAAAATTGATAAACAAGAGATATGATGTTAAAGCCCAGATTCTGCTGAAAAAAACAATATGTAATTTTTATGGGAAGTCCCAGAAAATCCCTTCAAAAATTACAGTTGAACATGGGGAGCGCAAAATAGTGAAAAATGCTCTGGCAACAGGGAGTGGGAAATGCTGCAGGTAGGCTGGCACTTAAAGGGTTAACAGCGCGTTTGACAGTTTTTTTTTTTTTTTGCTCAGATCATTGTGTGATCTCCTGGCTGCAAACAAAGACTTTTTGAAAGGCTTCGTCTAAGGCCAGCGTCTCCGAGCGCGCTGGCGGCCGCATCCCTGCTACCCTCTAAAAGGGAGAGTGTCCGCACCAGCCATTCACTAATGCCTAGTGCGGGCACGTGCCCTGCTAGAGGGATAGCGGGGATGCAGCTTGCGCATGTGCCGTTGGACCTGGAAACAAGGTAAGTGTATGGGGCGAACTGGGGCGTTTCACACAGCGGGGCATCCCAATTTTGGATGCTCGGGGAGGGGGGGGAAATCAATCAGCCTGGGAATCTTATAGATTCCCAGACTGATCTCTGTGGCTTTTGGTCCACTTTAAAGCAGACCAACATCCATTTTTCTGCTAACAGGTGTTGGTCTGGCTTCCGGCGAACTAAAATAGGCTTGGGGGGGCATCCAGAATGGAGCCCTGGGATTGGCCACGTGGGTCAGGGTCAAATCCTCGGCTTTGACCATGACACTCCATTTCTGGTCGAGGCTTGGGGAGAAGGTAAGAATATTGAGCATTCTGGGGGGTGATGTGTGGTGGGGGGCTCCAGGATTCTGGATGCCCCACCCAGGGCCGGCACCAGGTTTATGTGGGCCCTTGGGTGGCATGGTCTCAGTGGGCCCCTTTGTGGTGAAGAGTCGCGTCACATCACTGAGGGACGTCTGAAATCTGGATGCCCCCTAAGGATCATGCTAGTTTTGGTCTACTTTAAAGCGCACCAAACCCCTTTAAACCTGACCTTGGAGTCTAAACAAATCTCTATTCTGCTGATTTTGGATGCCCCTGTGTGTGACCCCCCCCCCCCCCCCCCTTTGTTCATTACTTTCCTGGAACTGGTGAATGCACTGTGGAATCCCCAGTTTGAGTTAACCGCCAAACCAGGGGGTTCTTTCAAAAAACGGGGCATCCGAAATTGAAATGCCCCTGTAAAGTGGACCAAAACTCAGGGGTGGAATTGCTTGCATAGTGGGTATGCCAGCCATCCCAGGGGGGTCCACATTAGGGTATCACAGACTGGGATGTTCCAGGGATAGGAAATCAGCTAGGGTGGGGCAACTTAAAAATAGAATAAAACCTAGCACTTCCCCTCCCTGGAATCTAAATTGAGATGCCGCGTTGTGAGGAACCCCGCCATTTGAGGGAATGTGGGCACCAGCTGTAACAGTGCCCTCCCAGTCTGCTGCCGGTCAGATGCCATGGCACACCCCAAAGGCCGGCCCTGTCAGTGGGCCCCCCTGGAAGGTGGGGGCCCCTGGCAGCCGCCCCGCCTTGCCGGGTGCTGAGGCCGGCCCTGGCCCCACCCCCCAGCCTGTTTTAATGTGCCGGAAGCTGGACCAACACCCGTTAGTGGAAAAAAGGATGTTGGTCTGCTTTAAGCCCTCTCAGTTTATTAATTTTTGACTGGAAGTCCATTATAAGCCCATCTGCAGCCTAAATTAAAGCCTCAATCTCCATACCTATCCTTCCTCGTCCCCATCTGAAGTCATACATACCTGTCCACAATGACCTATTCACAAAAGGTAGTCCACATCCTCCATTCTGTGCATTACCCAAAGTGTATCACTGTCATCTCTTGTAATATCTTTTTTTTTTTTTTTTTTTGCTGTGGTTAGAGGAAGAAAAGTCTGAATGAAACTCCGTAACATATCCATGTTTTCATTCTGGGTTCTTGCTTAAAATACCACGTGTGAACTTCCCTCTTCAGAGCTCAGTTTTGCCTCCTTAGCCTCTAATGACAGCTTCCTACGCCAGCGGGGAGTCTATCAGGATACTAATTATAAACCAGCAAGCCCAAGCATTAGCAAGCCCAAACAGTGAGCGCGAGACGCTCAGATGGAGGCTGCCTCGCAACAAGCTTCTTCTAGCGAGGGATCAATGCTGCATTGTGCAGGTCATAACAAGTCCTGATTGCTTTGTCTTGGATGAGGCAACGTGAAAACATATTTATTGATTTATAGAGTTGAAAACAATTCTCATGTTAGTAAAAAATTAAATTCATGAGAAAAAGGCCTGAGAATGTCACTGTTATTGAATCACTAGATAAAAAGACAATGAAAGTCAATGGCAGCTTTTACTACAGTGTAGAAAGGAGTAAACAGTTCTCTACTTTTCTTAGGAGTAAAAAAGTGCCATTGACTTTCATTGATTTCCTATCTGGTGATTCAGTAACAGTGAAATTCTCAGGCTTTTTTCTCATGAATTGAATTTTTTACTACCATGAGAATTGTTTTCAACTCTTATTGAATGAAGGCCTTCATGTTAGATCCCATCAGTGGTGGACTGTCCAAATAGTTCCAAAGGCAGGTGCACACTCATGTGGTTCAGGTGAGGTGCCAGGTCCTCGGTGGTGCCGCTTAAAGTGGACCAACACCCAGGGGTGATCGGCCCGGGAATCTATAAGATTCCTGGGCCGATCACCTCCCTCACCGCGGGGCATCCGAGATCGGGATGTCCCGCGGGGTGAAACCCCCCCCCCAAAAAACCTTACCTTATCGGCGACGGATCAGCCGCCTCCCCCCGCGCGCCCCTCTAGCAGTGCGCGCGCCCGCGCCGGCCGTTTGTGAATGGCCGGCGCGGGCGCGCACCCTGTAAGAGGGACGCCCGGGAGGCGGCGGCGGCTTGTCCGTCGCCGAAAAGGTATGTTTTTTGGGGCTTTTGGGGGGGGGGGGTTCACACAGCGGGGCATCCTGATCTTGGATGCCCCGCTGAAGTGGACCAACACCCAGGATAGTGAAAATCCTGGGTGTTGGTCCACTTTAAAGTCTAATAAATCAGTAAAACTGACACTCCATTGAAATAAGCCTAAAGACTGTATTGTGAAATCATACAGCTCCCATAGGACAATATAATGCAGGCAAAGTAATCCAATATGTATAAAGACTGTATAGCAAAGTCGTACAGTGCAGTATGGTGCAGTCCGTATATTCCAACGTTTTGGGGTGTATTGCCCCCTTCATCAGGGAGGGCTGACAAATAGTGATACTGAGATAGGTCACATATGTGGAGGCTGATTCATTACTAACGCCAAGTATCGGCAGGTGAGCGTCTGTATAGCGGCACTTAAAGCGGCTGCTAGTAGATGCTGTAAGCGGGTATCGGGCGCTGTAACAGAGCACTTCAGTCACTGTAGTAACCTGGCCGACATTGATGAATGTGATGTGTGTTGGACGCTCTAACACCAGTACAGCGTTGCAGGGAGCGAAAGGTAGCGCCAGCTCATTGCGACCGACTCTCACCATATTCAACAAAAAAACAGACACACAGAGCGTAGGCGCTCTGGATCTGGTCGCTATAGCATAGAGCGCCAGACACTGTGTGATTAAAGCGGATCTTCACCCTAAATAAGAGCATATCATCCTACCTGCATCTACTGCATTTTCTGAGACTTCAAACATCCAAGATGGCGGCCCATGGATGTGCAGGCAGCCTGCAAACAGGAAGTGTCTTCTGACTGTGTCGCTCTGCATTCTGGGATTGCTGACCTTTTCCTAAGCTCTGCTCTGTCTGTGCAAAGCACAGCTATAACTCCGCTCCATTGCACTTATGACCCCTCTCCTCGGTATGTGATGCTACTGAGCCAAGATGGCGGCGCCCGTATCCTAGAGTGCTGAACAGAGTTGCAGGCCAGTGAAGGAAAGAATAAAAAGTAAGGGATTAAAAACTTAAAATATATTAATTTTAGATGCTGGGGGATAGTTTTTTAGGGGTTTGGACTTTTCATTAAATGATGCTGAAGGTCCGCTTTAAAGTCTGTTTTTGAACACATATCCACCAGTAACAAAGTGAAAACACATGGAATGACATTTATAACACTGTGACATTAATACTTTAATGCCAGACCTGTAATGACAATTCTGCATAAAAAACAAAAAAAATCTAAAAGTTTTCAAAAATGACTTTTTCTAGGCCAGGAGAGGTGACAATTATTTGAGGGAAAGAAAAAAAAAAAACATTTAAACAGAAGAAAAGGAATGTGCATTGAAATGTATGGGAGAGCGACAGGTAATACCTGGCGCTCTGGAAGCTAGAGCTATGCGCTATACGCTGAGCCGCCTGTAATGATGAATTGGACGCTACATGGCGCTGTTAGAGTCGCTCACCAGAGTCACCTCATACATGTGGTTTTGCCTACAGCGCCCGGCATTCACCAGACGCTGCCTGCCGCTACAGAGCACTACCTGGCACTATCCCTTCATGAATAGACACCATACTAGAGCATGAGCACGCTTCAAAGTTCTCATTAGCGTAATTAGTGACTTCAGTTGGCCAGTAACAAACAGAGAAAATGCTCAGTGTGCAAAATAAATGCAATAAGAATGCTAAAGCAAGTAAAAACAGGATACTCGCCTAAATCCCCAGGGGTTCACTGGTGGGAAAACCACCAATGAATGAACCCCTCCACTACCAGCCGCGATCCCCGCTTGTCAGAGAGATTTACTGATCTATCAGTGGCGGACTGAGGTCAAAAATCTAAATCAGCTCTGGATTCTAACAGCCCCTGGTCGGCCCCCCCTAGCCATGATGCAGAGGTTATAGCATTGTGGCCTGGGGTTCCTTGGCTTGTGGATACAGTGGGGCTGAGAGGGAGACTAAGGGGGCAGGGACTGAATGTTGGTGTTAAAAGCAGCAGCCGAACTGGCCCCAAAGCAGTGCGGCCCTCCTGGGTATCCCTATGGCCAGTCTGCCCCTGGCTCCCATAACCCAATGAGAAACATCCGATTCTTATAGACATGTCTGTGCCCAGTGTAACTACCATCTAGAAGCAGCGATCAAGTTTCTACTGCTGCACAAATTGCCCTTAGGTGACACAAGCACTTTCTTTTGCCTTTATTTGGAGATATTGCTGGGCTCTCACTCCCCATTGAAGTCAATGAGAGTCCTTTGCTGAAGGATATAAACACGGCAAACTGCTCTGATTGGACAAGAGCCTGGGCATGTCCCTGGACTGAGGAGAGGTGAGCTTTACTGGGTGAAATTTGGGGTTTCACACAACAATTTGGAACAAAATCCAGGAAAGTTAAACTCACAGGTTTTATCCCGCTTTCAAACACACTAGGGGCATTAAAGTGGAACAAAACCCAGGATTTTGACTTTCCTGGGTTTGGTTCCTTGACCCCCAGAATCACTGTGCGAAACCCACAAGTTCACCCAGAACTCACCTCTTCCCAGTCCAAATGTTTGGCAAGAGGCTCTTGTTTATGGCAACTTTGCGCGCAAAGATGCAAAGGATGGAGCAGCCAGTATTTACATAGGCGGGAGGGAGAGCATGGAAGCAAGCCCCGGGAGTGGGGGGGGGGGGGGGGTTCACACAGTGGGGCATCCCGATCTAATATGACTCAGGGAAAGGCCAGAGGACTTTAAGATTCTAGGGCCATGATATTTACAACAAGGGGTATTCCCGCACTACCTGAAGTATTGATGTTAATCTAATCGGGATGCTGGCTGAGTGTGGGCCACAACCCTGAAGAGAACAGGGTATATCTATATATGCTGAATGGTGGGCTACCAGTACAGCCCACCAAGGCCCCCCCAAAATATCTATACAGATCAGCTGCTCTACAGAGTATATTCAAGAATTCATATTTATTACTATAAGCCAAAAAAGGACATACATCTTAAAAACAATTAAAACCATATACATGAGGTGGGGGACATAATGGACTAATAACAATGAGTATAATTGTTGAGAAAAATTCATGAAATATTAAAATCACAAATCTATAAAATATACTGATTTTGCCTCGGAGTCTCCCCTTCTGAAAGTGCTAGTGCAATGTGCGGAAACTGTGCAAAACAATAAATGTGCAAAAAAGAGTCAAATAAAGGATAAAAAGATAGAAGTGATAAGCAAAGAAAAGAGGGACTCAAGTGTCCCTACAATGAGTATAGGTGCACCAATAGCAGTGCTAAGTGCAATTGTGCATATACATTTGCTAAGAAATGAAGAGAAGGTGGCAGGCTCCAGGGCATGAATCACAGTAACGCTGAGATAATAACCATAACATTCAAAGTATATTAGATGAAATCAAAACAATGTACATTACCGTATAAAGCAGTCCAAGTCTACCTCAACCTCAAGATGCCAGCACACCGACGCGTTGCGTGGCAACCACTTACTGCCACTTCATCAGAGTGGGCCATGACTTAAAGGTTTTGTTCCACTTTAAACAAGGAGACTTATGCTAATTATTTGGGGAAGCAAGTTTAACTTTGAGTGTGAATTGCAAGCTGTATTTGTGTGAGCTTTCAAACTTTAAAGTGCACCTATCACCAACAAGACCATCCCTGGAGTCATCCCAATTTGGGATGCCCCACTGTGTGAACCCCTTGCACTGGCCAGAAATCACTCACCTTTTCCAGAGGAGTAGCTAGGCTTTCTGGCACCCGGGGCAAGGATTCATAATGGCGCCCTGACCTGCTGCACCCCCCCCAGCTATACTCCTGACAGTGGTTGCGCTGCCGCATCCAGGCATCCCTTCAGTTGTGCGGGTGCGGGAGCATGTCACACACCACAGGAAAACTGGCTATATTGCTGCTCCCGCTGCCAGAGCTTAGTTCAGGTAGTTTGTACTAATTTTGCCAAATAAAATCACATGCACCAGTGATGTCACACATCATCATCATCATCAATAACATCCAATGGGCTAAGCAGAGTAAAAAAAATGCTAATTCTTCTGCATATGGCATCGCCGTTTCCATCCAATATCCTTAGCTCACTGGAAATATTATGTGCAAGCTTATAAAATATTCTTAGTTCATTGAAAAATGTACCTGTAAAAATTCCCATATTGCAAGTGCAATTCATTATATGATGAAAATAAAGAACATTTTTTTTTTTGCTTTTTGAAAAAGCTCCCAAGATGCAGGTTGCAATTCAAAGCTAAAATCAAATAATTGTGGTAGCATGAGACTCAATAGACAACAGACCAGAATCGCTGTGAGATCATAAAGCGTTCCTGCAGCCATCGTGTAGTGTCCATCGCTCTCCTTCGGGTGTGGCCTCTCTGTGATCTCCATGCTGGGCCCAGCACTCGGGAGACAGCAAGGCCAGCTTATATTAGCATTGCTGGAGCCACAGTAACTCAGCACATTGTTGTAGGTCAATACGAATTTGCCATAGACTTACAAAGCACACTGCAGTGCAAATGCAAGTAAAACAGGGCACCCTGCACTAAGCTCCCATAGACATTTGTGAGTGCATTGTGGTCAAATTGAGCGTCCCGCATCTCCGCTACCCTCTAACGGCCATTTACAAATGCCTGGTGTGGGCGCATGCACTATTGGATCAGGGGGAAGGTACATTTTTTAAAGGACTCGGGGGGGTTCACACAGGTGGGAGGGAATCAGACGTAGGGTCCAAGAAATTCCTTACCCAAGTGTTAAAGTGGACCAAAACCCAAGACGACCCAAATCCTGGGTTTTGATCCACCAAATTGTGAAAAAAATCATTTAAACTATACTCCAATACCAGGCGCTGTCCTTTTGATTCCTGGATGTCTGGCAGGAACATCTATTCTTTTTTTTAAAAAACGTAAATGATAGTGAATGTTACATGTCATTGCAGGGTGTGCGGTAGTCAAGGATGCAGCAGTTGCTGGCTCCCCATTATGCAGCGATGAGGCAAAGTAACCCAGCGGTGCTTTAGGAAGATTAGTAGTAATTATTCTGTTTATCCCAGCTGCCTCTCTGCACTTTTCTGTACAACATCTGGGGAATCTAGGCACAACTAATTAAACTATTACTACTGAATCAGGAATAATACACAGGCATAGCTATAAATCTAAAGCGCAACTAAACCCTGGATTTTAACTATCCTGGGTTTCGGTCCTGGCCCAGTGAATCCCGGTTTGGGATGTCCCGCTTTGTGAACCCCCCCAGATCGCCCATAAAAACCTTTCCCCGGTCCTACAGCACATGCATGGTCTCTCATCCAATCAGAGCCGTATGTTGTACAGTGGAATCACAATCGCTGCACTCCAAAATCGCAGCACGTGGGGCTTATGTAAGTGATTTGCAACCACTGAGCCATTGTGAATGCATATGTGAGGGGCCCATAGGCTTACATGGGCAGCCATTCATTTGTGATAGCACATCAATTGCAATCGCCCCACACTTGAGGTACATTGCGGCAGTGTGAACCGAGCTTCACTGCAGAGGCTTCACAAATTGGGATGCCTGGGGGGCAATTATTAAAAGGGACCTAAAGCAATATAGGACTATAGGGGGTCTGTTTTAAAGCAGAACAAAACCCATTATGGACAGCCCTCGCTTCTAAAAGACTCCAGGACCAGCCACTGGCCTTCCCCTGGGGCATTCCAAACTGGGATGTGCCCCCCAGGTCACCGCAAAACTCACCTTTGCCCTGACTCCCACAGCGATGTAAACATCACCAAGCACATCTCTAGTATCACTGGGCTGAGGTGTGCGCCCGCACCCAGCCATTCCAATAGGCTGGGGGCAGGTACGCACCCACATCTAAGGGAAACTGGGGATGCAGCTGCTCCCACTCACTATTGCCAAGCTCTGTGTCTAAACAGCCATATTGGTGATCATTAAAATATATGGCATACTGTGCTGCTTAGAAAAAAGGCCCGTGCATTGCCATGGGACAGGGGAAAGGTGTGTTTTTATGAGCGATTTGCGTTTTTTTTCACATAGCAGGGCATCATAAATCCAGATGGGCACGGGGCAAGGAACAAAGTACAGAATACTAAACATCCTAGGTTTTGCTCCGTTTAAAGCTTTTTCCAAATAATTACAGATACTGTTCTGATCACCTGATCAAATGCGAATTAATTAAAAATTGATCAGCAATCAGTTTCATTCTTACAGTATGCATTGACAGCAGGCCTGGTACCAGGTAGTGCTAGGTAATAACCACCCCCGCCCACACTTATTGCCACATGTATGCCCAGCCACAGTGTTGGACTGGGTGTGTTGGGCCCACCATTAGAACTGAATATGGGGGCCCACCCCACAGTTACATCCAAATATTGCCGCTGTATTATGAGGCCTTATGTACACAAACATGGTGCCAAGCTGTATGCTGTATTGTACGGGATTGGATAACCTGCACTCTCCTGCCAAAAAACAGCTACTTCCAGGATCACCTACTACTCCTATCCTAGAAATATGGGCAGCACAATAGTGACATAATACTCCATCTGTGCAAGATCAGTGGCGTAACTAAATGTGACAGGGCTCTGGTGCGAACATTAAATGGGGCCCTTTCAAGACTCATACAGTAAACTTCTTTCTGTCTTTTAACTTAATTTGATGCGGCTAGACAACCAAGGAGCAAATGGCAAAGTGTGGTACCTTTGTCTAGATGATTCCAAGTGGGAACAAATAAGATAAATGAGGTAGAGGAGTAACAATGATAGGGCCCCCCTGACCTACTGGGCCCTGGTCACACCCTCTTCACCCCCTGTAGTTACACCCCCAGTTAGCGCTATGCAAACCGAAGTTCAAGCAGAACAAAACCCGGGAATTGGACTTTCCCAGCTTTTGTTCCAGTCCCCCGGGGCATTGCGAATTGGGATGCCAGGCAGCGTGGAACCCGCAGAACGCTGCTTTCCACTCACCTCTTCCTGGTTCCAAGGGTGCATGCCCAGGCTCTCGTCCAATGAGAGCTGTTTGCCGTGACTATTTGGCAAACGGATCTCATTGACTAGAATGGGGAGCACGCACTGCCGCATCCCCGTCGGTGTGCACTCTCCCGCAGGGCCGGATTCAGTGTGGTGGAGGCCCCTGGGCACAAAATCTGGTGCAGGCCCCATCTTTTTCCTTTAAAATAATAGTTCAGCCAAGTAACTGATTGGTGGTTGTCTGGCACCCACCTACTTACTGGAACATCAGATCCAGTGCCTTGTGCCACACTTGTGCGGGTGCGTGTTGCTCGGGAACTCCTGCTTTGCCATTCTGGGTGGGGGGTAGTGTAGTTGCCCAGCTGGTCAAGCAGAAAACAGTTCCCTGTGCTTGTGCTTGGTGGCTTTTGTGCAGTGAGCGGTCACCGACTCACAGCTCTGCACCCACCCATCACTGTTGCTGGCGGCAGCTCTCCATCCTGCCCTGTGGTGGCTTTGGCTGCAAAAGCCTTTTGGACCAGACCATAACCCAAGGGTTAGTGGAGGCCCCCTTTGCAGGGCAAATGGTGGAGGCCCCAGGGCCCATTCTGGGTGGGGGGTAGTGTAGTTGCCCAGCTGGTCAAGCAGAAAACAGTTCCCTGTGCTTGTGCTTGGTGGCTTTTGTGCAGTGAGCGGTCACCGACTCACAGCTCTGCACCCACCCATCACCGTTGCTGGCGGCGGCTCTCCATCCTGCCCTGTGGTGGCTTTGGCTGCAAAAGCCTTTTGGACCAGACCATAACCCAAGGGTTAGTGGAGGCCCCCTTTGCAGGGCAAATGGTGGAGGCCCCAGGGCTCGCGCCCCTTGTGCCCCCCTCATAATCCAGCCCTGCTCTCCCGTCTATCTGAATAGATAGGGTGGGAGTGCAGACTCCATTCAAAACAATGAGAGACATTTGCCAAATGACATAGTCATGGCAGAAGGCTCTCATTGGACGAGAGCCCGCACATGTGCAGCTGGAGCATTGGAGTGTCTATGGGCGCCCTGGGGGGTTTCCCACAGTAGGCGTGTCCCAAGGGTAAACCAGCAGCTGGCCCTGAAATCTTTTAGATTCCAGGGTCGGGTTTTGTTATGCTTTTTAGGAAGGCCCACCTGCAAATTCCCTGGTAAACAGATGGGCCAGTCCGAGTCTGCCCGGACATATTCATAAAGATCTTTCTAGCAACAACTAAGCAGCTGAATGGTCCGATCATCACAGGTGACGCTGTTATCACCACCATCAGGGTGTCAGGGTGAAGCTATGAGCTAGAGAAAGAGAAAGCTTGTCCTCCCCCCCCCCAAAAAAAAAAAAAAATCCAAATCCAGCGCTGCCATTCCCGGGATAAGGCTCCCGATTGTTTGGCTTGGGTCCTGGCCTCAGCTGTCACTGGGAGCTGTCATAGGTTGCCATGGCTACGTTGCCTCCAGCTCCCTCCAGCACGCCGCTTGCAGTCGCCGGGGTGACACGGTCATGTGACCTGGAGCCGGGTCGCCTCTGATTGGTGGAAAGAGGTAGACGCGCGCAGAATGAAAACACCGGTGCGTGTAATGAGCTGATCAGTGGCGGCCGGGGCTTCTCCGCCGTGCGCACCTGTGTCCAATTATCAGCCGCTATAAATACCGCCCGCCCCCCGGTCACAGCTATCAGCTGCTGTGTCTTCGGTGACCCATTCACAAGCCAGAGAAAGCGGGCTCAGGTAAGCGGGAAGAGGGCTGTTACTTACCGTTATGCTGCTAGACCCCCCCCCCCCCCCTCCTCCCTCTCTCTGAAGCAGCTGGGGGGACTGGCAGGTCTTGCTTGCTGGGTCACCCCATGTTGGTGTATCTCCTTTATGTGGTTATCAGAGATGGATCTATAGTTGCTATGGCTCTGTAACATCAGGCTTGCATGGTTCATATCCCCCCCCCCCCCCCACTCCAGAGGAATGACTGCTTACAGCTAAATAGAATGTAAGCTCTTCATACCCCCCTCCTTGACAGCAGCTGGGGGGACTGTTGGGTCTTGCTGGGTCACCCCATGTTGGTGCATCAACTGTGTGTTCATCAGAGATGGATCTATAGTCAAATCCCCCCCCCCCCCCCCAACCAGAAGAATGGCTGCTTACAGCTAAACGGATTGTAAGCTCTCCAGACCCTCCTTGACAGTAGCTGGGGGACCATTGGGCCTTACTTGCTGGGTCACCCCATGTTGGTGTATCTCCTTTATTTGGTTATCAGAGATGGATCTATAGTTGCTATGGCTCTGTAACATCAGGCTTGCATGGTTCATATCCCCCCCCCCCCACTCCAGAGGAATGACTGCTTACAGCTAAATAGATTGTAAGCTCTTCATACCCCCCTCCTTGACAGCAGCTGGGGGGACTGTTGGGTCTTGCTGGGTCACCCCATGTTGGTGCATCAACTTGTGTGTGTGCATCAGAGATGGATCTATAGTCAAATCCCCCCCCCCCCAACCAGAAGAATGGCTGCTTACAGCTAAACGGATTGTAAGCTCTCCAGACCCTCCTTGACAGTAGCTGGGGGACCATTGGGCCTTACTTGCTGGGTCACCCCATGTTGGTGTATCTCCTTTATGTGGTTATCTAAGATGGATCTATAGTTGCTATGGCTCTCTGTAACATCAGGCTTGCATGGTTCAAATCCCCCCCCCCCCCCCCCCCAGGACTGCTTATAGCTAAATGGATTGTAAGTTCTTCAGTCCTTGAGCTCTAGGTGGGGGGGGGGTGTCATGCTTCAATCCTGCTGCCTATAGTTCATTGGATGATGCCACATCCTATGTTCACCTTTATTCCCTGTGGCTGGCCCAAGTGCCCCCCCATGCTAACATGCTGGGGACATTTTTTACTATCTGATTTCTCAAAACAATGAAGGCTGTCTCCACATTGTGGCCTATGTCAAGGCCATGCACCTGGATATTGCTATAGCTTGCTGTGACCTGTGCTGTAGCATCTTCCAGGGTGTACTTTAATCTTATGAGTAATTGTGGTGCAAAGTAACTATGTAATTACAATTAAAAATCCCCATTGTTACTAATGGGGCACATTCACCTTTCATTTGAGCGCTGTTTACCATTCAGCTTGAGAAGCTAAAGGTGCTTCTGGTTCCTCCAGCACCAACCCCCCCCCCCCCCCCCCCCCACCGCCACTATCTAATTCTTGTGCTTTTCTAATGCTTACTGGCTGGCCAAGAACCTTTCTGAACTACTGGCTGACTTTTCCTCCAAGTGTTTTTTTTTTTTTTTTTTTATTATTTTTTTTAACCAAAAGCCATTCAAACCATCCAAAAACTCTTTACTTTATCCTGAGGTCAAACCATGCTTGATGAAGGCTGGTCATGTCCTTTTTGCCTTTTCGGTAAAAGAGGAACATCGGTGGAGGTTAAACCACCTCCCCAAACCTCACTGATCTATAACCACCCCCTCAGATTTTACCTTTGGGCACTAAATACTTGCATGGGCCCCAATCTTGCATCTCTGCAGTGCCCATGAATGGCATGCAACAGCTACCTGAAATCAACTTAGCTGTGCTTAGGTCCACACTGCTCAGTGAAAGCCATAGTCATTTACAGATGGCTAAGCCAGTGGGGTGACGATCAGGCCCTGAAGCAGCCGGATGTTGCAGTGGTGACATCCAAAAGGTAAGTAGGTCCTGAATTGGGGGGGGGGGGGGGGGGGGATCGGCCCCCACCAGGACCTGTGAATTAGCATGCTGCTTGCATGATTCCAATATTCCTGGGGCTTTGTTTTGCTACTGTTGGAGTGAGTTTCATGGCCTTGAGTATTAACAATTGACTATAGTCCCACAATTCTTCCAGTAGATGAAAACCTTTTGCTAACGTGAAGAGTTGCATACAAAGAATTAAACAGTTTGTCTTAGCACGCTGAAGACACCATTTTGGAATAAAATGGAAACTTTTTAAATGCCATCTTAAGTGGAATTGCCCTTAAAGTGGCCCAAAACTCAGTTTTCACACAGCAGGGCACCTGGATGCCCCAGGGGAGGTAATCTAGCGGCCCTGGAATGTTATAGATTTCGGGTGTGGGTTTTGGTCCACTTTAGAGTGCAGTGCTAGCTATTGAGTCTCAGGTAAGCTGCCCTGAGCTTGTAAGGCAGAATATTACCAGCAAATTCTTAGCTGCCCTGTATAGTTCATGGTAACTGCACTGCAACTTTTTAACTTGGCTTGTGCAAGTCATCTGGAGATGAAACCAGTGGAGTGTGCCATAATCTTTATGTAGCTTCATGACAAACAGATCAGTTTTGCAGGTTCATTCTAATTTATCTTGTTCTTCTCTCCTAGTTGCTGTCTTTGATAATTAACAATGCGTCGTAGCAGCACATCCAGTATCCAAGCTGCCGCAAATGCTGGCCTGGGAGGCTTCGATGGATGCCAGAATGTTAACCAGCTAAGGGTTCCATCTCACCTACTGCCCTCAAGACAGACACAGAGAACTGTACTTGGAGTGCTTAGTGAAAATGAACAGCGCCACAGATCTCTCAGTGTGGTAAGATATCTTGTGTGGGTTGCAGTAGTCGAACTGTAATTTGATGGGCTACAATGGGTCTTGAAGATTAGGATTTAAGGTAGAACCATACCTGGGATTTTGACTATCCTGGGTTTTGTTCTCTGGCCCAGGGGCTTCCTGTTGTGGGAAACTCCCAGATCACCCTGAAAACTTGCCTTACCCTGGTCCTTTAGCATAGGTTCTCATTCAATCAGCTATTTGTCCTGCTTTGTCGCTCAGCTCTGTGCACAGTTGAAGGGAGAAAGTGGTCCAGTGTGCCACTGATGTGTGGCTAGGGATTCCATTTAGTTTCTCCATGCGCATGTGATGTTACGGGAGAAGCTGACCTCCCTCCAGGTTTCCTGCCATTCTGTGGGGTCTTGCACAGCAGGGGGTAGGACCAAAACCTGGGATGGTGAAAATTTCCAAAAGTGAGTTTTAGTCCACCTTAACTTATGGTCTAGGCAGACACAAATGTAGTAGATCAAGGTTGGGGAAGATTCAGAAGCTTTGTAATGCTGTCAACAGTATTTGATTTGTTCCCTTCCAAGCGGATTAAGAACTTGTTTCTGTATACAACATGTTGCACCAAGACTACAAACCAGCACTTGTGGAGCATGCTGGGAGCCCAGCTATGAGGCTGTGGCAAGTAAATGGCACTCTTCTGTGAATGTTTGATTTACAGATGAATGTCTTTGCATCCTCATTCAGCAATTGCCAGTCTTTACAACACTGCCCATGGGATGGCTTGCCCTACCTGAAATCACTGTTTTTACTAGCCTTCAGCAAGATGGGCAAGACTAGATCAAAGTGCAGTTGAAGTGATGCTATAAATCTGTGAATGTCATTGCTCTGGGAGCTATATACTCTGACCACTACTCATAGGAGCCAGTTTTAAGATGCACTAGTAACTTGGAATTTTTTGCACAGGACTTAGCACAGAAGTCTAACTTCTGGTACCAATGTTTTGTTAGGGTGCTGCATCAACAAAGCTTGTTCCTGGAGTTGAGAATGCATTCCCTTTTACGGCAAAAATGGTTGCTGCCAATGCTGCTCCAGTGGTTCCCAAGCCATCCTTTGCAATCTACGTTGAAGAGGCTGAGGTGGCCCAGAAGAGTGTTCCACAAGATGTCGAACTTCCCAGTTTGGAGGAGATGGAAGCAAACATTGTGAAACAGAAGTTCCACCTCCTACTTGATGTCAGTGCCGGTATGTAATGCTTTATTGGTCTTGGATACTTTAGACTTTGGAGATGGAAACTAAACTTGGCTTTCTTACAGCTTCTCCAATGATGGTAGACACCTCTATGCCTCAATGCGAGTCTGAGGACTCTGCTGAAACAGATCCAGATGCTATAGCAGTTTCTGAATATGTAGATGAGATTCACAGATATCTGCGTGAAGCAGAGGTAAGATCCAATCTGGTCTAGGGATGTAAGTCTCACAAGCTTATGCTGTACTGGCCCCTTTAGATGTTCAATAAATTGAGCTTTACGTGATGAAACAAATGCTTATGTTTGCCCTGTAATGTAGCTTGATCTATGTATGCACCTCCCTGTCCATGTGAATGTCTCGCTAATAAAGTCCTGTAGTTAATGCCCCAGTTGGCTTTCTCTATAAGGGTCTGGTACTGCAGGTTTAATAGGTTTCTCTGCTGCATTAAAACATTACTATGCATTCCTAACGTAAACCCAAGCACTGGCATGTAAGTATAGCCTTTGACATAAAATCTATTGACTAGAACTTTAGTCTTCAAATTTATCGCTTAACAGTGATCCATATGCCTGGCTCACATGATCGGTAATCTGTTATAGTGAGATTTTACTTCATTTGTCTGGTTGGGATGCTGCTTTGCTTGTTATCCAGGGAATATATGCAATCCCAGGGAAGTTAAATTGTCTGAGCTGCTGGTATAGACATGTGCTGTCCAAATGAGGTAAAGGGTTGGCTCTATTGTATTCAATAGGCTGGTCTGCTTTATACACTTACTATGTGAGCTGAAGTCAAAGCAGACCAACCAAGTCTCATGGAAGTTGTCATTAAACACCAAGTGTCTCAAATGATTTTTGCATTCAAAGAAATTGGGTGTTGGCAATCTTTTGCCTTCCCTTAGCATGGCTTTCAATAGGATCTAACTGCTCCCAGCATGAGATTGAGGCAGAGGTCTTAAACCACTAGTTTAGAACAAGATCATGTCAAACCAATGGCATACCTGGGGCACACTGTATTAATTACAGGAATGCCAAGCAGCATTTAGGGCATAAAACATTCAAACATGTGGTGGGAGCAAAAATTGAGGGGTTATGGTCAACTTTAATGCACTTGGTATGGGTAAAAGTCAGATGGGTCTTTAAATGCTGAAATGCATGGAAACTATTCATATTGGCTAATTTTAACTTGTCTTTAGGTTAAACACAGACCCAAGCCAAACTACATGAGGAAGCAGCCAGATATTACTTCAGCCATGCGGATCATATTGGTGGACTGGCTTGTTGAAGTCCGTGAGGAATACAAACTTCGTAATGAGACCTTGTACCTGGCAGTGAACTACTTGGATCGGTTCTTGTCTTGCATGTCTGTGCTAAGAGGGAAACTGCAGCTTGTGGGGACTGCTGCAATTTTACTGGCTGCGTAAGTTTATCAAGGTCTAATGGGAGTAGTTCTGAATCCCTATAGTTATATGAATGTACATTGCTTGAGTTCAGGAGGATGCTCAAGTCTAGTTAACTTAAAATGTTTTTGGCCTTTTAACTTAAAAAAAAAAAAAAATGCCGCTTTGGCAAGATGTGCAGGAGTTGAGCACTAAATTAACTATGTATAGACATACTAAAACTGGCAAACCAGTGTCCAGATGTGAGTCCATGATCTGACTTTCAAATAACTAATTAGGCCAGCAAAACATGATCCTAGCTCACCTGAAAGCTGGATCCCCCCCGTCAGATTGGCAGGTGGGACCTGGCCCTCAAGTGCAGGTGAATGGAATGGTTCGGGGCCCAGGGGAAGCAATGGGTCCAGGAGGGATTTGGTGCTAGTCAGGTGACTTACCCACCCCAATCACTTGAACCAATCGGCTGCACAAAAAGTGGGTCCCCTCCCCATTGGACATTAAGATCTAATTATGTCAGAGTAAGCAATGGAACCATTCGGTAAACTGCTTTGTTACCTGGTTAACATTAAACTTGTATTACAGCAAATATGAAGAGGTCTACCCTCCCGATGTAGATGAATTTGTGTACATCACCGATGACACCTACTCCAAGAAGCAGCTGCTTCGCATGGAACATCTGTTGCTGAAAGTGCTGGCTTTTGACCTGACTGTCCCAACAATAAACCAGTTTTTGCTTCAGTACATCTACAAGCAGAATTTTGGCACGAAGTGTGAGCATCTTGCAATGGTAAAGTGACTGTTTTACAGATTCTAGTTTGTCTTGGGTCTGAGGTGTGGGTCTAACAGTACTGAAATACCTAACCAAAATTGAGGCAGTAGTAATGTGACTACTTAAAATATAAAGCTACCAGGGATGTAATTAGCTGCTCTGTCAGACATGCTTGACTTCATTGGTTATTAGCTGGGAAAGATGTGGCTTATGGAAGATTGCTTTGGATGGTGCCATCTTGGCTGCAGTTGGCACACTGCCTGTACAATGGGGGGGGGGGGTGTAAGCACTGCTGTAGGAGGGGGTAGATGGAACTGGCATGTAAGAGCTAGAGACTGTGTTAAGACATATGGAGAGGCATTGGTGGTTAGTGGGAGCATCTAACATTGATGGCAGCACTAAACAAGATTAACACATAGGAAGGTTGTAGGATCTTGTGTTGGAAGGGTTTATAACTACAGGGAATGAGTAGCTGATATTGGCTTGGGACTTGTTTACTTGTGGCCCAAGCTCTTCAGGAAGTGGGTGTCTGACTCCTGTGCCTTAATGGCCGATCTGCACACGGGTTGCATGCTTGTAGGGTTATTGGTAATGGTGGTCACTCATTAAGCACATGATCATTGGCAGTTAATCCTCTGGGATATTGTACTCAAGCTACTGTTGTACTCAAGCTACTGTTAAGCAGTCAAGATACTAACTGTATTTATGTCTTCTAGTACATGTCAGAGCTGACTCTCCTTGAAGTGGAGCCTTTTTTGCAGTACACTCCTTCTCTGACTGCGGCTGCAGCCTATTGCCTGGCTAACTATACAGTCAACAGGTCCTTCTGGGTAAGAATTTTTTTTTTTCACCTGCAAGTTCTTTTGATTTTTCAAATATGCCAGTAGTCAGGCTTGGATCTGTAGCTGTTGTATGGACTTAAGCTGCTAGAATTCAGTTGGTCTGCTGGGTACAATGAGAGCTAATAGTCTTTGCTTGAAGCATAAAAGCCATAGAATATAAAATATACAACAGTCGTACTTTCCTAGTTCAACTAAGACTTTCTATATAAACACTTCAACAGCCTGAAGCTCTTCGCACATTCACTGGCTACACCTTGAGTGACATTGCTCCTTGCTTGGCTGATCTGCACAAAGCATGCCTTAATGCTCCACACCAACCACAACAAGCTATTCGGGAGAAATACAAGGCTGTAAAGTAAGTAGTAGCCCTGTTGTCTATTCTGGATGAATGCATTGAAGTACTGATAACCTTTTTGTTTTACAGGTACATGCAAGTGTCACGTCTGACCATCCCTGCAGCACTTCCTTTGTGACTGAAGCACTAAAATGGCTTATGCAGCACTTTACCTCAAGGCTAACTGTGTTGGCCTTTATTTTTAGATGGACACTGCTGGCTGAGTGTCAAATCGGCTTTTAACTTATAAACTTTTTATGAACACATTAAAATTTTAGCCTTAACTTATTAACCTGAGACAGATGTAGCAGTATAGGTTGGCCAAGACTACAGTTTCTGCAACTTGGACTAGATTTTTGTGATGAGAAATGGTGCTAGCTGGATAAAACTCCATTACTGCTGATCTAGCTCAATATTGTACAACTTGCATATAGAAGTTACCCTGTCTTTTTATACTGTCCATATGATTTTAATAAAATGTATTGGCCACCATTTCTGTCTTCTGTCAATGCCTAGGATGCACCATAACACTTAAACTGGACCAACTGCCTGGCTCAGTAGGGGGTAGCAGCCATTTTGGGGTGTCTCTCAGCATCTCAGCCATGCTGCTGCCTGGTTTCAGCTGAACTGCACAGTAACAAGAATCCCAGCAGCACATCTATTTGCAGATGCATGAGTTGCCGCTTTGCCACTAAAATGTACTACAGCAGGAGTTAGACTTTTTTTTTTTTATCATCCTCTGGGCAACATACATGTGAGACCTCATGTCTGTCTCTTGATGGGGACTACCGAGTAGCATAAAAACTGACTCCTTCCAGTTCTTCCATGAGTTAGGAGCCAGGCCACTAGCTCCTGAACCAGGTTGGTTTAGATAAGTAACTGGGGCTGTGGGCTTTTGCAGGCAAGTCCACTTTGT
The DNA here is from genome assembly GCA_027917425.1 of Gastrophryne carolinensis. Taxonomy (NCBI): domain Eukaryota; kingdom Metazoa; phylum Chordata; class Amphibia; order Anura; family Microhylidae; genus Gastrophryne; species Gastrophryne carolinensis. The sequence goes on from CM051236.1 coordinate 85,118,454, forward strand.
GGTCCTGGAGGCAAACCTAGCCAGGGTCCTGGGATACCCTCAAACTTGGGCAGGTGTTCTAATCTTTGATCCCATTAACTTGGGGAGCAAAGGGGTAAGCCTTTTTCCCTGTTACTGATGACTTGTTAGAAGCTGTATATATATATATATATATATATATTATATAATTTTTGTGCAGCAAATCTAAATTGCCCTGGGAGGGGTACATGAGCACTGTTTGTCCTTTGACTGCTGGTCCTCTAACCAGAACTAGTGAGAGGGACTAGTAACTTCATGCCAAAGTTCCAACAGGCTTTGTTTAGCCACTCGGGCAAGCAGCATTAACTGGAAATGCTGCCCTGCTGTTCAGTTGAGCAAGTCTACATTTAGTTCAGCGTGAATGCATAACAGGTCTTGAGTAGATGGTCAAGCTTTCCCAGATGTGGTACATACTAGTGGCTTGCACACTCCCTATGGTATGTGAGCTATTGCTAGTGGATCTCTACATCAAACATGACTAGTGTCTGTAAGCAGGTGGTGGGCATGCATACCACCAATGGATGGGGCATGACCTCTGGCAGGTGCAACTAAGCTTTGGTCTCCTCACAATGCATGAGAGTAGTCCCACCCTTAACTTGTCTTTAGTGTGGTTTTGCATTGTGCCATGACCACTTCAGCACCTCTAGAGAAGTGGGACAGACCTTTTGAAATTATTAGGGTAGTGATGCCTTTAAATTATATTCCCCCCCCCCCCCCCAGGAGAAGCCTGGAATCATCAATTTTCAGGTGTAGCTCATCTGAGGTTACAGGCGGCCAGGGCAATCCCACTTTCTAACATGCCACTAGTTGTATGCTGTTTAAAACTGCTTCCACCATTTCACTTATTTTTTGCCTGATCTCTGGATCCTGGATGTTCCCAGGTTTTTTGGCAGTCTACTGACTGGCCCAGCCTTCATTACACATGGGCAACATGACCGTGTAGGAGCTGCTTCTCCTTCAGAGCCCAAGGAGCGGTGGTGGCAGGGGCTGCTCTTAAGCGTTACTGGAAGTTTTGGCAGGATATTGGTGGTCTATGATACATAGGCTAAGTGTGAGGACAAACCTTTATCTATTCAGGATACTTTTTTCAAATTTCTTTAAAAAAAAAAAAATCCAGTGCCTTTCTTAAAGATATAATCAAGTCTGAGTGGGAACGGCAAGAAAATTTGTCTTGCTAAAAAAAATTCAGGCATGGTAGATCAAGCTGAAGTTATTAGTCTCTGCCCCTTCATCAACACTTATGAGAAACTTTATCGGATTAACACAATCCAAATCCTGAGCCAATTACGGTCTTCCCCCCCCCCCCCCCCCCCCCCCAAGTCTGGGATAAAGAGGTCCAGCTTGCTGCATCCGGCTCTGTTCCTGTCAGTACAGTTAACTTTACACTTTTTTTTTTTTTTTTTTTTTGTTGCTAGGAGTTACCTGAGTTTTTCCCAATGTCATCTGGGTCACACCTAGTTAAACAGGCTAAGCAGTTTTTGCTGAATGCAAAAATTAGACCTTGTATAAGATGCTATACAATGATTGAAAGTTTGGGAAGCTCATCCAAGCCATATTGCTTTGCTATACTATGACGTTAGTGTCAGTGAAGATGTAATGCATGAGGCAGATTTAAACTTCTACAGGTTAAATTGCTGTTCACCTTCAGCTAACACTTGGGTTTGCTTTAAAGTGGACCTACACTCCCTTGCTACTCTCTGCTAGAGAGGGTCCTTATTTGGGACATCTTCCTAATACAACCTTCTTCCTCATGCCATGGGGAACTTGCTTCTAGCAGAGCTCCCCCTTTCCTATATTAGAATCCTTCTAAGATCTGAAATGTGTTAATGGCAGGTGTTCTTTAGGGATAAGATTGATAAGTGCTATCCCTGTGCTTCTAACCACTCTTATTTATTATAGCTGTAAGGTATATGGCTGCTATGTAATTCACATTGCTCAGCTTTATACACAATACAGTGTTATCACTAATGGCTGTTAGCGTGTGTATATGCCCTTGTTGCACTTCTGGCATCTTTATATAGGTTAGATCTGACTTTACATTGGGTTGTTCTGATTGACCTGTTCAACAGGAACAAAAGTGTGCCACAGTGGGGAAAACTCCCCAAAACGCACTTGCCCCATCTGCATGCATGATACTGGAGCAGTATCAGCTGCTGTTTGTTTGTAAAATTTACCAAAACAGGAGTTGGAAAAAAAAATTGATTTTTTTGTGTAAGCAATCTAAATTTCCCCAGGAAGCTCTACTAAGGACCTTGGGCTGGGTTGTCAATTCAGAAAGAATGAGTCTTATCCTCAGTTATTCTTAGATTCCTCTGGTGCGATAGTTGATATCCTTCAAGGGATTCTGCTTCCATAGGATCGTGGTGATTTTCTCTACAAGAAATCTGGAACCTGCTCTGTCTCAGGACGGCAGCAATTGCGGCAGTCCGGTGGGCTCGGCTTCATAGGAGGAATCTCTACCAGGTTCTCATATCTCATGGAACAGGTCCCTAAACTCACTGGATCATGAGATCAAGACAGAATATTCTATGGGGTCTCCCCTGGTGGAGATCCTCCATCTTCAGGGAATCTGGCATTCAGGCTAGCACTGAATCACTTTCTGCCACATATCAGACTAAGAAGTCAAGATCTGGTCCTACAATGCTTCCACAGCAGCATTCCTAAATCAGGGCAGGACCAGGTCCTTTAACACTAATGTAACTCAACTCTGTTCCCTCAATAGTGGCAGTTCCTTTAAAGAGTACCCTAAAAACTATCAGATTCTTACCTGAGTCAGGGTTTAACAGACCGAGTGGTGTCTAAGCCAGGTGTTTTTCCTTCAGAGGTTAACTCAAGGGGTCGTCTTCAGATAAAGATGTCTTACTCACTGACACGGGGGGATGGTGCGTTAGCAGTGGATGCCCTGGCTCATCCCTGGAATTTTCACCAGCTTATGCTTTCCCTCCTTTCAGAGTACTGCCACAAATGATCCGAAAGATTGCGCAAGAGGAAATCAACATTATTCTCATAGCACTGTTTTTGCTGAGAAGATCCTGATTCTCTGAGCTGAAAAGGATGGTGAAGAAGGGACCATGGCTTCTACCAACCATTCCAAATGTAATTCATCAGGGTTCTATTCTGTTTACAGAACCAGATACTTCAACTGACAGCATGGATCTTAAGGGGACCATCTTAGAGCGAAAGGGCTGTTCAGCCAGAGTGATTGAAACTCTATTGGACAGTCGAAAATTGACCACGGAACTGATTTAAGCAAAGGTTTGAAAATGTTTTTCCGCATTTTGTAAATCTAACAAACTGAAGTAAGGAGAGATACTGGCAGTCCCCAAATTCTTGCAGGAAGGGTTACAAAAGGGACTGGCAGTAAGTACACTAAAAGCACAGACGTCGGCATTATTAGTCTATCTAGATTGCCAGTTGAGACAGGATCAGCTAGTCAATAGGTTTTTTTTAATCATCCGTAAGAGGCCAGCTACCTTTTAATGGATTTCCAACATGGGACCTATCAATGTTATTTGAAAGGACTACTAGAGCCTCCATTTTGGAGGAAGTGCAGGATAAAGGGTTTTGCTTCCTACTGGCAATTAACTTTAGCCAATGAGCGGCAAGCTCTATAAAGAACCTTACTGCACGATTCTCCCAGATAAGGCCATTCTGAGACGTAACCCTTTATTTTTAAAATTGTTACATCAGTAAACCGCTCCCAAGACATAGTGCTCCTGACATTGCCAGCTACAATGGGAACAGAAGATCTCTCACTTTTAGACGTGAGGAGAACATTATTTAGAAAGATCCAGGGAATGGCAAATAGAGGAACACCTGTTCATAATTTTCAAGGGCAAGAGGAGAAGCCTAGCTGCCTCAAAATCCACTATTGCCAGATGGATACAACAGACTATTATGCAGGCTTATATTTCCAGAGGACAATCTCCTCCACAGGTGTCTGCACATTCAACTAGAGTCATCTCTGCTTCCTGGACGAAACAGGGGCCTCTATAGAAGAGATCTGTAATACAGCAATGTGATCATCACCCCACACCTTTCTCAAGCACTATAGACTAGATCTCCAGTCTGCAAAGCATCAGGCCTTTGGTAGAAGGGTGCTAATTTGCAGCTTCCCACCCTTGAGGTACAATTACTTGCCTAATCCTCTCCGTTGGTCCTCCCATGTCCTATGGTTTACCTAATGTTACTTGCTTAAGACTAAGGTAGGAAGGAAGGGGTGGTGGCTTTTAACCTGTTTAGTTTTTTTCTCCCAGGCAGTGGAGCCTCTCTCCTGTGGGTCGTGCTGAAGGATTCAGAGAAAAAAACAATACCGGTAAGTCTAAAGGGTATTTTTTTTAATACATGCTATTCCAGATGAGGAGCTGGACTCTTCTCAAGGTGAACAGTTTAGGTGCTTTTTACTACAGTGTAAAAAGGAGTAAAAAGGTGCCTTTGACTTTTATTGTCTTCAACATTGAAATTCTCAGGCTTTTTTCTCATGAAATTAATTTTTTACTACCATGAGAATTTTTTTCAACTCTTGATGAATCAAGCCCAGTGTATAAAAATGTGACATTGACTTTCACAGTCTTTCTGGCTGGATTCAGCAACAGTGAAATTCTCGCGTGAGTTTTTTTGCCACTAAATGAGAATTTTTTTCAAACCCTGAAATATGTTTGATTAGGGCTCACTGATACAGTGAGGAGGGGTAGGTTTGATTAGTTTGGACTGGACCAACATCCTTAAAATAAGCAGTGCTCATATGCATCCTTTCCCAGGGCAATTCACCTAGAAATGAATTTACCTTTTTTTAACTTCTGCTGTGGTCGATTTTCCCCCCTTAATGGTGTCCCGTGGAGCTGCAGGCAACCTGCAAAAGAAGTGCTGCTTGGTTTCCTGCCGCTGTGCATGGTGGGTTATGTCAGTTAAAGCCAGGCAGCAGCACGGCTTAGATGTAAGCCCCAGAGATCCAGAAAGGTAGGTAGCCATGACCAGGAGAGTAGATGCAGGAACCCATGTAAGTGATGACAATGATTATGTATCATGCATGAAGATGGGGCAAGTGAGTTTTGGGGAGGCTGTTGGTCCGGTTTAAGATCCCTGTGTATCAGGACTGTCTTGGTCCAGAGTTTCATTGGGTCTGTTTGAAGTCTCTATTTTATCATTTATATGTTCTGAAGATTCTTTCAGAAGTGTTCCCGCAATGCAGTCCTGCCTCTCTATAGGCAGGGGCGGACTGGCCATAGGGAGGACAAGGCCAATGCCTGGTGGGCCGCTTTGCTTTGGGGGCAGTTGGGCTGCTGCTTTCAACACCCACATTCAGTCCCTACCCCCTTAGTCCTCTTTCAGGCCCCTGTACCCAGCACCACTGTACCCATAAGCCAAGGAACCCCGGCATCATGGTTGGGATCCTCAGCGGGGATGTCTCGGGCCGGCCAGGAGCTGGTAAAAACCAGGGCTGATTTTCGGCCCCAGTCCGCCACTGTCTATAGGCTTCTCCTATGTCATTTTCCTTCATTTTTTTCAGCTTCTTTAACTGAGACGTAGCATTAATAATTGAATGGGGATCTAAAAGAAGTGGCAGCACAGGAGGCTTTGAGGATTAATGTTACTCGGCAGGATCTTATTAATATTATTGTAGAATAAGAAAGTAGACAAGATTTTGGCATGTGGGAAAAATGACAAGCGCTTGTCTGTTACCAGCTTCATTTCCTGTTATAAACGGCATACAAGAGAAAAAAACGTTGTGTAGCTACCACAACTGCTATGGGGCCTGGGGCAACTCTAATTTTGGGAAGACCACCAAACATCTTAGGAACAATATGCAATATATACATACATCTGTTTTACTATTGTACAAATTGTACAAATAAAAAAAGATTTTTCAAGTGCAAAATCTCCCCCTATTAACTTTATTATTTGATTCACAAATCCTCTTTAACTTAGTATAGAGAAAGGGATCATTAAACATTAGTATCATTAACAGTATCGTAAATATCAGTAAATATGTTCTTTAATTAAGAACTATCATTGATTGTACAGGCACACTGTAAAGTATTCCCATGGTGCAGGAATACACATGGAAAGTTTCTCATTTCCTCTTTTTTTTTTTTTAAATGAAGCTTTATTGCCAGATTAATTAAGAACTCCTTTTATCTCTGTGATGGGAGCGACAGGACAGAGTCATACGTGCACACTGTGTGTATTGCATTAGATTAAGCTGAGCTGTTACAGTGTAGAGTGTTCCATTTTATCACTAACAGAGGGGACATCAACTAGACTCAGCATCTGTCTCAGCATCTACATATTGTATTGGTGGTCTGGATCAGGGGGAGACACTGGAGGCAGGGAACATGTGACTGACACTGCATCAGGTAAGCTGCCTGGCAAATTATTTTTAAATTAGACAATCACACACTGGAAATGTTACTCTCCCAAGTTTTGTTCCTCTCAGACAGGGCATCCTGAATTGGGATGCTCTGTGTGAAGCATTCAGAAAGATGTGATGTGGGTACGTGACCATCTAAAGGTATAGCCGCCGTGGTCCAGCACTTTGGGAACAGATGAGTCGATCTGGCTGTCTGGGGGGGGGGGGGTTCAACAGTGGGGATGCCCCAGGGAGTTGGACTTGGATGGCCCTGGAGAGTATAGGGTAACTGATCCCTGCCTGTTGTCCCTGCTCTGGGCGTCGCCGCCGATGCTCCTCAGGTTTGGATACACACAAACTCCTGGGTCCGAGCAGCAGGTGCGTGTTTGCCGCAGGCCATGCCCGCCCATTGCATGGACCTTGTGCGTGTACCATGCCCAAAGATCAGAAGCAGCACTCGCTCTGGCGATCCTGGACCCCTACCCCTCAGCCAGTGCTTGGGACTCCTCCAGCGTCCGGGGGAGGGGGGAGGTTAGGTTGATTTCCTATAATGGGAGGGAGGAATGCCACACTATGTATAATGTGGAATGGAAGGGAGGAATGCCACACTGCCTATAATAGGGAATGGGAGGAGGGGAATGCCACATTTCCTATAATGGGGAATGGGATGGGGGAGAATGCCACACTGCATATAAGGGGGGAATGGGAGGAGGGGAATGCCACATTGCCTATAATGGGGAATGGGAAGGGGTTAATGCCAAACTACTTATAATGGGGAATGGTAGTGGGGGGGAATGCCACACTGCCTATGATGGGGAATGGGATGGGGGAATGCCACACTGCCTATGATGGGGAATGGGATGGGGGAATGCCACACTGCCTATGATGGGGAATGGGATGGGGGAATGCCACACTGCCTATGATGGGGAATGGGATGGGGGAATGCCACACTGCCTATGATGGGGAATGGGATGGGGGAATGCCACACTGCCTATAATGGGGAATGGGAGGCGGGAAAATGACACACTGTCTAAAATGGGGATTGGGAGGGAGGGAATGTCACTCTGCCAGTAATGGGGGTGTTCTGCACCTTGCCCATTTGGTTCTTGAGGTTTTAGCACAACATTTGTTTCAGAATATTTTTTTCTTATTTTCCTCCTTCACATTCTAGGTGCGTTTTTTGGGCAGGTGCATCTTATAAGGTGAAAAATATGGTACTTTATTTTCAAAATCTTTTCAGTAGATAATGACAGGACTGAGCGGCCTAACAGGAGAGGAGGAGCAGCATGTGTTTTTAAGCATAGTGCCGTATCTTCAGACACAAAAAATCACAAACCCCAACTGTCATAAGTTTCAATTGGGTCCCTTTCATTTCCTAAACACCTGTCACAGGAAATGAGACGCACATGTGAAACTTATAATGGCAGTCCACATAAAAAAGCTTAAAAATGCTTAAATCTAAGCCGTTTACTCACTTTCCTGCACTCACATGGTACCTGCGTGCTGCAGTTTCTGCCCACTTACAATGGGATTTGCCTGTAGGCCATGCACAACAGCACCATGCAGCCTGATTAGCAGGTGATTTGGATTGCTGAACATTCCCAGGATATTTGTACAGAACAATGTCCCTAATAGTAATGCCTAGAGAGTAAAGGCATACCTCCCAACTGACCCTGATTTGGATGGACTTTCCCTATTGAGTCCACGTCCCCTTGTCCCATGTTCTTCTCTGTCCTTCTTTGAGGTGTAACATGTAGATCTGCATCAATAAATGATTCATTTGCCTATTCAAAGTGTTTATATTGTTGTAACTATTGCATACTATTTTCTTTTCATCAATCAATCAATGAGGGGGTGTGGCCTAATTTACCAATTGTCCCTCTTTCCCACTCTGAAAAGTTGGAGGCTGCAGGGGCCTGTTTTTAGTCCAGTTTTGGCCCTCCCCATTGATCTGTTATATGACACACTAAAAGGTTGTGATTCCAATGTCTCTTATTTATCTGACTTCCTGTTGCCGGTACACAATAAAAATGCAAGTTAAGTAAAATGTGAGCAATATAATTTAGTAAAGCAGATCCAAAGTAAAAAATACTTTATATCTACTTACACTCCCTCCTCCTAATTTGGCCTCCCTAATAAAAGGTCAGTAGGAACTTAGAAAGTAACCCAAATGTCTTGTATGTATGAGGGATTCCCTGTCCACCTGTGGGCCAATCTGAGCATAATTAAGATAATATTAACCAGAAAGAGACTTTTTTGAGGAATTCCTCATTAGATTGCGTCCAGGTACAATGGATGATTTTCTCATTTCCTGATTAGAATACAGTGGCTATGTTTTTCGTATCTTATACTGTAGAGTCCTACTGATACTGCAGATACATGAATATTATATAATATGTATATATATAATATATATTATATAACTTAATTTACGGTTGCTGCTTGCTATACTTTGCAGGTAGATGCCATTTTAAGCCTATTTATCAGCGATTTTTCTTGAAATGTACTGACATGAGTGAAGTAAGTGGTACTGGTAAAATGTATGAATCACTCCAAGTGACCTTGCTGATGTGCATATTAGAAAGGCACATCATGAATCATTTCCAGATTTATCGCTCAACACGGGGTAACATGCTGCATTTTACTTGTGCAACTGATTACTGCTTAGTTTCCAGTGGCTTACCTGGTTAGCAGGTGACCAGGGATGTTTCTAGGGGAGAACGAGCAGGGTGATCGCCCTGGGTGCCAAGGCCATTGGAAGCACTTTTATCCCAGCCATCCTGTTATAAACAATTTAACTCCTGAATTCTGTAAATAATTAATCTACTAAAAAAAAATCATAACCAGCTTCTAGAACCAATATGGCCAGATGCAAACAATTATTATAAAAAAACTTTAACAGAAATATCAATGATTATACAATAATAATTTCCGCCTGGCTAAGCCAGATAAAAGTAAACAATTTAACAACTAAATTAATAATATATATATATCCTGTCTGGCTCGACTAAAATAGGCAAACAAATATATAAATATTAATAACTGGCCAATGATAACACAATGGATACACGCAAAAGACTGTAGGATCTTTAGACATCTGGTAAATCGAAGGACATCGAGATAAATGGTAAATAAAGAGATATTGTTGGTAAAATAACACAAACATGCAAAAACAAATACAAAACAACAAGATACCACATGCTATGATTCAGAGTTATATGACCGGGATACACATATACAGTGATTAAGGCAGACATAAGAGCACTACCTGACCAGCAACTGATACAATTACCCTCCTGACAGGGGAACCCACAAGCAGCCCTCAGGTTCCCCTGTCTTTTCTCCTAGGGCCCTCTTCCCCAGTCTCTCTCTCGGGCCCTCCCTGACAGGGCCTCCTTCCTCTCCCTTATACCCCAATATCACTTTGATGTCCAGTCTTGTCCTGCCAGTTTTGCTAGCCTGAAACTTGAGGAAACCCACTTTGCAGAATTTTGCTAATTATGGTTTTTGTTTTAGGAATTTATAGAACTGTATAGACTGGTTGTTTGATGAAAACCTGTTTTTATTAGAGTGGGGGAACGGTGGGATGACAAGCCTCTGGGTTTGAGAGGTACATTGGCCTGCAAGAATGACCTTACTGGTCAAATGCAACTGATTATAAATACAGAAATAGAATAAAACATTACACAATATTTTAACAATATTCATTTTCCATAAAGGCCCATTATTTACACTGTGTTCTGCAGATGAGTTATGGCCACTTTTAGTGGTGCATATGATAAGACAGGCCCCTCATCCCCTCCATATTGGACTCAGTCATATAGAGGGAGCACTGCCTGCTGCTAAGAAATTGGTACAGCATAACATATACCTTGGACAGTGCAAACACCATAGGACAGGTGAATAGAATTTTTTTCCCTCCCACATTGAGCATGACTGAGCCTAGTAACTGTCCTGTAGGTGGCCAAACACCATGTGCACTGGTCCCACGTAGACCAATCACCTACAAATGCAGCAGTGCACAATTGGGTTGATTCAGAGCCAGGTGAAACTTTACACCAGGTGTAGATAATGAATGTCAATAGCAGTTCTCACCCGGTTCTGAATCAACACCATTGTCTCTTGTGCTCCTCCTCCCTTATTTATCATACTTGTGCTCACTTGGCATCAGTTAGAGAAAGGAAGCGGCATTTGTCTCTGTTTCAGTCTTACAGTAGCTGCATCCAACTGAGTTAAAAGACAGAAAAACTTTTACTGTTGGGGCCCTGGTGCGGACATTATATGGAGCGTTCAAGGCTCAATCACATTTAGTTACGCCACTAACAATTACATATATATTGCATTTCATTTTCTGTTTAAAATGATGATTCCTGCACTAAAATGATACATATATATGATAGACCTTCTACAATGCCGTTATTTATGATGCGCTGGCCTTATGATCCTATTAATTATGCCAAAGTGCAAAGCCTAGGCAAATGGCCTCTCATCTTAACCAAGAAAAGCAATCAATAAAAGTGTGCAATGCTTGTTGAAGGCATCCAGCCTCCTCTTGGAAAATCATAACTTTCCATGCACCTATTTTGCTTAATACATTTGTCCGTGCACCTAATTATCTTATTAAATATACACAATAAATAAATGGCTCCATTGTCCTGTGAAGCGGCAGCTACTTTGGTTTTCTCAGCGATAGCTCATCACTGTGAGCTCTAATGATTGCAAATGCTCTATTCATGATGATAGATGGGCCAACGTAGCTTCCTTCTTTTAGGAGATGTTCTTGCACCAAAAAGATAATTATGATTAAAGAGGCGGCTCTAAATTTTTGTTCACCTCATTAAAGCGGTGTGTGGGCACGGGTGTTGGTATCGTGGCTATAAGACAGGCTGGGGTGGGGGCAACAAACGAAAGACAGTATAGTGAAAATCCTGGGTTGTGTTTTTATTTAAGGACCATTTCACTGATTTACAACTTGCGCTAAGCTAAACGCACTGAGCAAAACATCACTTTCATTCTTTTCAAACATAGAGTTGCCTATATGGTAAGCTGTCAGTAAGTTATACCCAGGAATTAGTGTCATTTTAGAGAATCGTGGAGGCTGATTCATTACTAACACGAGGTATCAGCAGATGAGTCTGTATAGCGGCGCTTAGAGCGACTGCTAGTAGACGCTGTAAGAGGGTATCAGGCGTTGTAGTAACCTGGCCGGCATTGATGAATGTGATGTATGTTGGGCGCTGTAACACCAGTACAGTGCTGCAGGGAGCGAAAGGTAGCGCCAGCTCAGTGCAGCCGACTCTCAGTGCTTCACACCATACTTATAAAAAAAAAAAGGACACACACACACACACACAGTGTCAGCGCTCTAAAGCTGGTCGCTATAGCATAGAGCGTCAGACACTGTGTGAATAAAGTCTGTTTTTAAACACTTATACACCAGTATCAAAGCGAAAACACATGGAATTACATTGTTGTAACATTGTGACATTAATATTTTAGTGCCAGACCTGTAATGACAATTCTACATAAAAAAACAAAAAATTACTTTTTCTAGACCAGGAAATGCCACACAATGATTTGAGGAAAAAAAACCCTGTTTAAAAAAGGTAAGTCCACTGAAATGTATGGGAGAACGACAGGTAGCGACAGGTAATACCTGGCGCTCGGGAAGCTGGAGCTCCGGCGCTATACGCTGAGCTGCCTGTAATGATTAATCAGACGCTACATGGCGCTGTTAAAGTCGCTCACCAGATTCGCTTTCATAAATGTGGTTTTGCGTACAGCGCCCGGCGTTCACCAGACGCTACCTGGCGCTATCGCTTGATGAATAAACCCCATAGAGTTGCTTGTATGGTAAGCTGTCAGTAAGTTATACCCAGAAATTACAGTGTCATTTTAGAGATTCAGCTGTTATCCTTATCTTGATTTTTTTTTTTATAGTATATTAAATGCACAGTTAAAGCTTGTATTTATGTAGTATACAGCATGTCCTGCTCCAGAGAGTAATTCCTTACGTTTGGGTTATACATCCACAAGATGGCGCTGGACTGCAGAGACAGCAAAAAAGTGGCTCCTCCCGGGCCCTTATATTCCAGGGACCTCCCACAAAATCCCCAGTTCTTCTCTGCAGTCGGCGCTGCGATGACAAGAAGATGGCTCTCTCTACTCGCAGATGAGCGGGGCTATTAGCCTGTGGGACTAATCCCACCTGCTCCTCCTTTTCATGCCTCCCAGCTTTGGCTGCGCTGGTCGAGTGAAGGTAGGCAGCACCGCTGTTAGGTGCTTAGGAGCGCTTCTCCGACCGCAATCCCCCACCAAAGGGTAGGCGGTATAGGCCCATGGTGAGCCTTATGGGATGCCCCTCTCCCCCTGTCCATCTGTGGGCTTCTGTTAGGTTGGCCGCTGCCCTTCCTCGCTCTCCCTGGTATTTCTCGGGAGGGGGGGGGGTGTTGTGTGCGTGTGTGTTGTAGGTGTATTCTTCACTCTTATTGTTTCCGTGGTATAGCTTGGCTTTGTTGCCGCGCGTGTGTTGGTTGCACTGGTTGCTTTTAAAAATGCCGCCGCTGCGCGCACTTGTACGGCGTTCTGTGGTCGGCGGCGACTTTACCTCAGGCGCTGCTACGCCATCATTGGCTGACATGGTCACGTGGGCGCCTTCGCGCTCTTCTGGGGGGGGCGGGCCCCTCGAGGTATCTGCAGGCGCCATTTTGACTTCTCGTGCTGCGTGGCTGGCTTCTACCTACCGCGGTCCATAAGTGCCCTTGCGGGCTGGCTTATCTTTTATATATTGTTGTGTATGCATACCACTTATGGGACTTTGTTTGTCTTGCAGGCGGGTCAAACTTGATTGTGGTTTCTCCCGGCCTATCCCCTCTATTTAGTTGCTATTAGAGGCCTACTCTGCCTTTACCTCCCACTTCCCTAGCGGGTTATTGGGGCATCCCGGGTGACTTTATTGTGTAAATCCCTGTTGGCCGGTGGCCGCGATAATCACCATATGGAGGCTTCTCAGGATAATGTGCTCGGGGTTCCTTCGGGACAAGCCTGGCTGTGTGTGGCGTGTGGGTTGTCCCCTACTAGTGATGACAATGTGCGGGTCTGCGCACCCTGTGCCCAGCGGGTGCTTGCGCTGCAATCTAGGCTGCCTGTGGCTGGGCCTGCACCCCGTGTAGCTTCGCCCACTCTCCCATGCTTACATCTGACTCCCAGTGACGTGCATACCAGTGGGGAGTCTCAGCCTGATTTGTCTACCAGGGTGGCTAGTATTGAGAAGCTAATTGCTGGCTCTACGGCGCGTAATGCCTCTGCTAAGAGGCGGCATCTGGCGCCTGGCGTTAACCTCTTTCCTATGGAGGCTGAGGAATTCTTTGACCTAGCCGGCTATACCCCCCTGGAAGAGGGGGAATTGTTTTCTGATTCAGAATCATCTGATGAGCAGCCTAAGGGTTATGCTTATTCTGGCTCTGACCCATGGGCTCCAGATGATACTGACAGGCTTTTGTCTCACATTTTTGAAGTGCTTTCTATCTCTCCTTGCGGCTCCTCGGCAGCAGGGGGAGTTGTTTCACACGGCTAAGCAACGTTTGGAGTTTCCTGAGCAAACATACTTTAATAATCTTGTGTTCAAGGAGTGGGAGCGACCGAGCCGGCTCCCTGGGGTGCCTAAGAATTGGGATAAGAGGTACCCTTTTCCTGCTGAAGTGGTTAAGCATTGGTCGTCCCCTCCAGAAGTGGATGCACCAATTCTGGGGTTGTCCAACACTGTCATGCATTCCACTGACTCTACTACACTGGGGGATGTTGAGGACCGGCGCATTGATCAGCTGGCTTCCCATGCCTTTGCCTGTGCGGGGTCTGCGCTGCGCCCGGTTTGTGCCTCTGCCATTACAGCTGTGGCTATTAGGACTCTGCTCAGGAGTATTTTAGATTGGGCTCCTGATGATTCAGCTAGTGCAGAGTATAGTGCCCTTCTGCGTTGTGAGGAATTTGTTGCATATGTCCTCTATGCCTTGGATGATACCATTAGAATGTGTGGCAGGGCTTCTGCCTTGGCGGTGGCTATACGACGCTCGGTTTGGCTGCGCCAGTGGGCAGCTGACAACACTGCCAAGAAGGCTCTCATTGGGTTCCCCTTTAAGGGGCTGCATCTATTTGGGGATCACCTGGACCTGTTTGCTGAGGGAGACAGGTTACCCGAGCACAAGAGACAGTCTCTGCCCTTTCGGGGTTCAGGTTCCTTTCTTCCCTCCTACCGTGGGTCCAGAATGGGAAGGGGCGCGTCATTTGCAGGGGCCCGGGGAGATTTCTGGGGCAGGGGCAGAGGACGTGGCCGCCCCGGACCCTCCTGGGGTTCCAAATCTAAGTCTTCCCCCCCAAGCCCCCTCAGGCATGAAGGGGTGCTCTCACCCATCCGGGTGGGGGGACGGATTCGGCTCTTTGCTCACAACTGGAGGCATCATGTCTCAGACCGGTGGATTCAGGAGGTATTGTCCTCCAGTTACAAGATAGAGTTGGCAGCCTGGCCGCCCCAAAGATTCATCAGATCCCGGATGCCTCAAGACCCCCTGTCAGCTCAGGGCCTGTTGCTTGCTGTGCAGAACCTACTGGAGCTGGGGGTCATCTGCCAAGTGCCCTTAGGTGAAAGCGCAAGGGCTATTATTCCAACCTTTTCACCGTTCCCAAAAGAGATGGGTCTGTCAGACCCATCCTGGACTTAAAGCTTCTCAACAAGTTTGTCAGACCCAGGAGGTTTCGCATGGAGACTCTGCGCTCAGCTGTAAGTTCACTACGCCCAGGGGACTTTATGACCTCTGTGGACATCAAGGATGCTTACCTCCATGTTCCAGTTTTTCCAGGTCATCAGAGATTCCTCAGGTTCGCTCTGGAGGATCAGCATTACCAGTTTGTGGCATTGCCCTTCGGTCTTACTTCAGCTCCCAGGGTATTCACCAAGGTGCTGGCGGGCATTATGGCTCTGCTGAGAGCTCAGGGCATTCACATTCTTCCCTATTTGGACGACATTCTTATCACTTCTCCGTCTTTCCAACAGGCAGAGCTGGATACTCAGCTGGTGGTGACCACACTGGAGTAATTCGGCTGGGTGATATAAACCACTCCAAATCCTCCCTGTCTCCCTCTTTGGTAAAGCCATTTCTGGTCATGAATCTGGATACAGCTCGGGCCAGGATTTTTCTTCCTCTGCAGAAGGTGGACAGTCTGCAAGCGCTAGCTCAGCTCCTTCTGTCCTGCCCTCATCCTTCCATCAGGCAGGGAATGCAGCTGGTGGGCCTGATGGTGTCCTGCTTCAAGGTGGTTCCTTATGCTCAGTTCCACATGAGGCCTCTCCAACTCCACCTCTTGTCTGTATGGGACAGGGACCCTGTGTCCCTGGATCAGGTTTTGGTTCTGTCCCCCCTAGCCAGGCGGTCCCTCGTGGTGGCTGGACTCAAGGAACCTGTTAGTGGGCAGATCCTTTCTAGCCCATTGCTGGGAGACAGTCACCACGGATGCCAGTCCGACAGGTTGGGGGGGCTTCTGGAGATCCCTAACATTCCAGGGGCAGTGGGGCCCTCAGGAGGCCCACACCCCTATCATCAACATTCTGGAACTGAGGGCGATCAGGTTGGTTCTAGCCCGCTTGACCCCGCACCTTCGGGGTCGGGCTGTTCAGGTCCGCTCGGACAACCAGACGGCGGTTGCCTACATCAATCATCAGGGAGGGACCCGGAGCAAGGGGGTGTTTTGCTCTCTGCATCACCGTTGGGGTCAGCCAGATGTGGATCTGTTTGCGTCCCGTCACAATCACAAGCTTCCAGTCTTTGTGTCTCTGTCCCAGGACCCTCTGGCCTTAGCCATGGATGCTCTGACAATGCCCTGGCAGGGCTTTCAGCTACTGTATGTCTTTCCCCCGTTTCCCCTGTTGGGCAGGGTTCTGCGAAAGATAGCTCAGGAAGGGGTGCCAGCAATCCTGGTGGTCCCCCGTAGGCCAAGAAGAGTGTGGTTCGCAGACATCGAGCAGCTGGCGGTAGATCAGTATGCCCTGCCCAAGGATCCAGACCTGCTCACTCAGGGGCGGCTACGCTACCCCAATTTACAAACGCTGGCTTTAACGGCCTGGCTGCTGAAACCTCCATCTTAATGGAAAAGGGGCTGCCTGCCTCTGTTGTTAACACCATGGTCAGGGCTAGGAAAAAGTCATCTTCTTCCATCTACTATAGGGTTTGGCGTACCTACATTGACTGGTGTGAGGCTAAATCTCTTCCCTGTCGTGTGTGTTCTATTCCTAGGATTCTGGAATTTCTCCAACATGGTTTGGATCTGGGGCTTCAACTCAGCACTCTGAAGGGTCATGTGTCTGCCTTGGCTGTTTTCTTTCAGAGATCTTCTGCTCAGCATCATCTGGTCAGGACTTTTTTACAGGGGGTTACTCATGTGCGCCCCCCATGTAAGCCTGTGTTACCAGTCTGGGACTTGAACTTGGTCCTATCTGCCTTGCAGGGGACTCCTTTTGAGCCTGTGCATGAGGCTGCTTTGTCCATTCTTACGCTTAAGGTAGTCTTTTTGGTGGCTATCACTTCTGTTAGGCGTGTTTCTGAGTTGGTGGCGCTTTCCATCAAGCCCCCTTACTTTGAGAGACACCAGGACAAGGTGTTTCTGCCTAAGGTTGTGTCTGCTTTTCATCTCAATCAGGACATTGTTCTTCCTTCTCTGTGCCCTAATCCTAGTAACCCTAAGGAGAGGGCTCTACATTCTTAAGACGTGGTCAGGAACCTGAAGTTCTATTTGGTGGCTACTGAGCCCTTCAGGAAGACTGATGCTCTTTTTGTGGTCCCTTCGGGTCCTAAGAAGGGTCTGGCTCCATCTAAGTCTACCTTCAGCAAGTGGATCAGTCAGGCTGTTATTCAGGCCTATTCTGCTAAAGGGAAGGATCCTCCCTTCCGCCTTACTGCTCATTCCACTCGTGCTATTGGTGCCTCTTGGGCCTTTCGGCACCAGGCTTCCTTTGAACAAGTTTGCAAAGCCGCTACTTGGTCTTCTGTTCATACTTTTTCTAAGTTTTACAAGGTTGATGTTTGGGTTTCAGCTGATGCTGCTTTTGGCCGCAAGGTTCTGCAGGCGGCAGTGGTTTGATCTGCATGTTGTTGCTTTTGGGGATCCCACCCTACCTTACGGACACTGCTATTGGATGTACCAAACATAAGGAATTACTCTCTGGAGCAGGACGTGCTGTATACTTACAATAATACAATTCTGTGATTACTCACCTGTAGAACTGGATATATATATATATATATATATATATATATATATATATATATATATATATTGATATTGATACAGCACGTCCTGCTCCACCCTGCCCTTGTTTTCATTGTTCTTAGTGCCTCTGTAGGGTGATTGTTATCATGGTTAACCATAATCAAACAATTTTATTATTCTCCCGGCTTCTTGCTAACTGCTTGTCAATACTGGGGATTTTGTGGGAGGTCCCTGGAATATAAGGGGCCGGGAGGAGCCACTTTTTTGCTGTCTCTGCAGTCCAGCGCCATCTTGTGGATGTATAACCCACGTAAGGAATTCTCTGAAGCAGGACGTGCTGTATACGTATAATACCAATTCTACAGGTGAGTAATCACAGAATTGTATTTTTAGAAAGAGCGGGAATGCTTTATGGTGGGAACATTTATAGAACGTGAATATTCTAAGTAGCAC
Organism: Gastrophryne carolinensis; assembly: GCA_027917425.1. Classification (NCBI taxonomy): domain Eukaryota; kingdom Metazoa; phylum Chordata; class Amphibia; order Anura; family Microhylidae; genus Gastrophryne; species Gastrophryne carolinensis. The sequence continues at coordinate 85,136,533 of CM051236.1, forward strand.
ATTGAGCATGGCCTAGTTATACATATGAATGCACACCTGCTTGGGTGAGAGACGTTTAATTGCAGAAACGTAAAAGTGTGAATATAGAATATATAAAACTATGCTATCATCTCTCAAGTTCATGTTCATTTCTATTACCACATTAAAACAAAATGCATTACTTTGTTTTATATAAACCAATCCACAAAAAAAAAATCTGGCAAAGTAAAACCAAATCCGAATTCTAAATGAATGGAGTGCCGGGCGCCTCCTGTTGGTGTTTACCTCTAGCTCATGCCCCATGTGGGTGCCCACATTAGCTGAGAAAAGCCACCAGGGTCCTGTTCATGTGCCATGGGATTGCTGGATTGGGAATTATATCGGGCAACCAGGAGAGGTTTTACTGAGCAGGGCACCCTGGATCGGGATGCCTCAGAGTCTTTTAGACCTCAGGGCCCTGTGGACATGTTTTGGGAAACCTCAACAGTAGGGTCTAAGGCTACTGGGGAGAGTTGGGGGGTAAATGGTGATTTCTGTGGTCTTTATCCCCCACCCATAGAAATTACCACAGCATTTGGTTCAGAATATATATATTTTTTAACTTTTCTCCCTCTAAACCCTAGGTGTCTTATGCAGTGAAAAATACAGTAATGCCCCAATGTATTTCTTTTTTTTCTCTTCTTATATCTGCTGTCTTCTGCTGTCTGCTTCTCTTCTTTTTATTTGCCTTCTGTTTTGCCCCTCTTCTTTGTCTGTTTTATTCCGTTGACTTTCATTCCTGCTCTCCTTAGACCCTGCAAGAGACCTTGGCAGGGATATTCTTTTAATTGTACAGCGGACCATGAGTGTTTCTTAACAGTTATTGCTGGGATTCCGGGGTTTGGGTGGCTGTAAACTCAAGTCCATTTTAAATCATAAAAAACTGAAGATAAAGCTTGCTTTCTTCTTTAGTGTGTTTGTGAATATTGTATATTTGGTTACCGAATAATTTCTGTCCGGTTCATCTTTAAACTGCTAGAATTCTAGTGAATTAAAGCCACTACACTTCTAAACTGATTTTCACTCTCTGTAGAAACTCATGTGCGGTAATTTACATCAATACCATTTCCAGTCTCTTACCGAATCTCCATGATCAGAGAGGGTCCCTGAGCTGAGGCTTTTCATCCATCATTTCATTACAGCTATTAATTTACCTTCTTATGCTGCTGCACATTTGCTGAACTGCAAGAACCTTGAATAAAAATACAATTTATTTCCTTTCCGTATCTGGAGATCCTTGGTGTTTGGAAGGATGTTTGCAGGAAATACAGAAGATATATTTTTTTGCAAGAGCCCATGTAGTGAAGGCAGCTGTAATAATTTTGCTTTCCTATGCTTTCAAGTAATAGTTACAAGAGAAACCGGACCAACAGCCTTGCTCAGATAAAAAAAAATCCCCAAAAGCTTGGTACTGAATCATTGCCAGCAATTACATTTGCTCCTGCATCCACTCAAAGCTGAAATTGTTCACAAATATTTCCTGGTCACAGACATCTTGGAGCACCCAGGAAGCTTCTTTTTCCAGCTTCCCAGCTGCCTGGATGCAACCAACATAACCCACAATGCAAAGCAGCAGGAAACCCAGCAGCACTTGCTCTTTGCAGGCCACTGGCAGCTCTATAGGACGCAATTGAAGGGGACAATCATTACAAAAAAGCGTTACAAAAAGGTGAATGAGTTTTTATGTGCAGCATTTCCCTGGAGAGGGATGCATATGGGCACTGTTTCTGGTAAGGGTGTTGGTCCACTTTAAACCGGACCAACACCCTTACCAGAAACCGTGCTCATAAGGATTTTCACTATCCTGGGTGTTGGTCCACTTCCGCGGGGCACCCCGATCGGGGGTGCCCCGCTGTGTGAAACCCCCCAGAGAGCCCCTAAAATCTTACATTATCGGCGACGGATAAGCTGCCGCCGCCGCCTCTCACAAACGGCCGGCGCGGGTGCGCGCCCTGCTAGAGGGACAAGCGGGGGCGGCTTGTCCGTCGCCGATAAGGTAAGTTTTTAGGGGCTTTCTGGGGGGTTTCACACAGCGGGGCATCCCGATTTCGGATGCCCCGCGGGTAGGGAGCTGATCAGGGGTGAGTGTTGGTCCACTTTAAGCAAGTCTAAGCTGCAATCACTGAGTATCTCACAGTTTGGAAATGTTTTGCGTTACTGGCTCTTTGACTATAAACCCATACAAAATACCCATGGAGCTTGGGGACCTATTTATGTTACCTTAGATTTTCTAAAACAATATGGCACAACCGAGTTGATTACCTTATATTCTATTTTACATTCACTATGGCTCTGTTCACACCTACCCATTGTCAGACTGGCCTGTCAGAGGATTCTTAGCTGGGCACCAGTAGGGCAGTACAACAGTTTAATTGTGTTTTAGCTGAGAGGTGGGCCCCAATAATGATTTTCTTTGGGCCCCTGATGTTTTTAATGAAAAAAATCCCATATATTTGTTTTTTTCAATGCACCAGTGCATCAAACCTGGAGATGTCATGGGTTCACTTAAAACTAGATGATCATTTTCAGTATTTTGTTCACCTAGATCCCTGTCCCCATGTCAAGCAGAAAATATTTTTGTACCCCATACAACCTCAACAATTTACATCCCTCCGGCCATTTAGACACATGACTGTGGCCAGCACATGTGCAGAAATCCTTTATTACATTGTTGTGGTCAACCACCACCACACTCCTGTCTCATGGACGCCAAAAAAAAAAAAAAAACATCAGCAAACGATTCCCCTCCCTCCTGCCATTCAATTTGTGGACTTGGATCTCAGCTCACACTGTGCCATCTGGCGTCTCCTCCAATAAAAGGCCCCAAATGCTGTAATGTGGACTGTCTTTTTTTTCTGTTAGGTGTATAAATGGCAGCAAGTTTTATAGATTATTGGGTGATTTTGTGATACGGCTCCTTTAATGTTTTCAAGCCATATTTCAATGTGCAGAATCACAGTGGCCCATACAATACAACTAGAGTGTCTCTACACTTGCCATGGCAGCAATCTCAGCAAAATGTTGCTGCACCAAAATAGACAGAGCTTCTCACATCTGGAGTGTGACTCTTGGGACTTCTCTATTAATGTTCAAAATAAACCGTGAAGACCCCCATAACACTTTCCTTCTTAATCATTCGCTTTTTATGCTAATTATCTTCTGCAACATAACAAATAACACTTGATATAACAGTGCATATTTACATGGAACATGCTTAAGTCACAAAAAAAGATATGTCTGCACAACCAGTAAAGCTGCTATCAACTGTATACTGTATATAAAGTACAAAACAAAATAAACATACTAATATTATATGACAGCACAACAACCAATAAACAAGTTTATAATAATTTGTTCAATTAGTAATAAATACAAACCCAAGACACATTCAAATCATCTAAAATTACAAAATTCATATATAGACAAAAACACAAGCAAAATATAAACGGTAGACCAAAAATGTAGTTACATCAAGACAAATCAAATGAAGCCTATACATAATAAATGAGCTGTGTCTGCTAAGAAAAGTTTCTAGTGCAGAGGTTCTCAACCTTTTGTTATCTAGTACCACTTTCCATTTTCCCGTTATATCATGTACTACCTAGGTGGTGCATGTGGGTTGTCAGTCACATAAAACTGTGGTTAAAAGACACAAAACTATCACCTTTTGGAGTAGTTCTGTACGTGGATAGAGAAAATCAGGCTTGGGTAAAATGTAGGTGGCAGCAGATTGGGGTGGGGTATATGACAGTCTACATTCTTGTTGAGTACCACTTGACAGGATCTCTAGTTTCAGTGATTGGGAACCCCTTGTATAAGCATCAGTTTTGTTGGGCTATAGGACAGGACAGCCTTGTTGAGTACCACCTGACACGATCTTGAGTACTACTATTGTTACTTGTACCACTGGTTGGGAACCCCCGTATTAGTGCAAAATAGAATGAATATAATGTGAGTACTCACTCTGGCGGTAGTGACATGATGTCTATGGACACTACAGGCAAAATGCATGTGTAATCTGAGTACCCGGTGGGGGACCAGAAGCACACTGCCTCTGCACACCAACACAAATTGTCATTTTTGGATTTCGTAGTCAGAGTATGGCCATTCAGGATTCCTTTCAAACTGTAAATAACTTTATTCCACACAAGGCAGTAAAAGGATTACTTACAGCAAATAACCAACACTTCAACTCTTGAGTGTCCATTTTGAGATTGGATACAGGACAAATGCACCGGATAGGTAACTCTTCAGGATTGCCGGCAGGTTGTGGGCCACCCCACTGCAAGGTCACTATTAGGGGAGAGCTCAGCCCACCACACTGGACAAAAGACTCTGGGCCCCCCTCAGCAGCCTGGCCCAACCTTTCTCAGTGCATGATGGGGCAACAAGTTCCAGGGGTGCCAGCCAGACGCAGGCCATCCCACAGCAAAGTATTTTTTACTAGGGTTTCCCTTGGTTACAGTAGGCCTCAGAATCCCCCTTACAGCAAGCAATGCCACACTGAATATAGGAATAGAAGGGGGGATTCCGCATTGCCTAATGGAGGGGGGGTACCACACTGCCTATATGGGAAATGGGAGGGGGGATACCACACTGCCTATATGGGAAATGGGAGGGGGGATACCACACTGCCTATATGGGGAATGTGAGGGGGGATGCCACACTGCCTATATGGGGAATGTGAGGGGGGATGCCACACTGCCTATATGGGGAATGGGATGCCACACTGCCTATAGGAAATAGGAGGGGGATGCCACACTGCCTATATGGGAAATGGGAGGGGGGATACCACACTGCCTATATGGGGAATGGGAGGGGGGATACCACACTGGATTTATGGGAAATGGGAGGGGGGATACCACATTGCCTATATGGGGAATGGGAGGGGGGATACCACACTGCCTATATGGGGAATGGGAGGGGGGATACCACACTGCCTATATGGGGAATGGGAGGGGGGATACCACACTGGCTATATGGGAAATGGGGGGGGGGATACCACACTGCCTATATGGGGAATGGGAGGGGGGATACCACACTGCCTATATGGGGAATGGGAGGGGGGATACCACACTGCCTATATGGGAAATGGGAGGGGGGGATACCACACTGCCTATATGGGGAATGGGAGGGGGGATACCACACTGCCTATATGGGGAATGGGAGGGGGGATACCACACTGCCTATATGGGAAATGGGAGGGGGGATGCCACACTGTCTCTGGGGAATTAGGGGGGTGGGGTGCCACTCTGCCTGTAAGTTGGGGATTCTGCACCTTGCCTTTTATTTTTTTCCTCCTCCAAATCCTAGGTGCGTCTTATAGGCAGGCGCATCTTATATGGCAAAAAATTTGGTATCTTCTGCAACACAACAAATAACACTTTAAATAATAGTGCTTACTTACATGGAATACACTTACACAGACATATATTTTGGGGATAATAATGACAATTATCTTCAGCCTTGCCTTGCAGTTTCAAACTAAATTACACATGAAAAGAAGCATCTTGCCTCTTGTTCATTTGCTCAGCAAGATTCTAGGTCTAAACTTTCTCTGTCTTCGCTGATTTGTCTAGTTTGGCTCTAAAAGTGTGTAATGATTGTGCTCATCAGAAGCCTCTTGGTGTTTAGGATAATCAGGACAGGACATTAAGCACAATTAAGCATCAGCTCCGGCATCTTCTCTGTAGTAAATTTGCATGTACTGTCAGGTGCATTACAGCTCGGGTCAAGTCAGGGGACAGGAATACAGCTGCAGAAAGCTCTAATGTGGGCTCCATAAAATGGATTCACTGCAGCCGCGAAATAACCTATTCATCCATCTTTCTTTGTTATTTATGAATGTGATTGATGGGGATAGAGAGCGGGCTGCCAAATGCCATGCCCTGTGCTCGGCTCATATTAATGCGCTCATCAGCATAGTGACCTTGAAGGGTAAATTGCTAAAGGTTGTTTAGTAAGCCGTGTTTTCACCTTGTTTAATGACCAGGCTTGTTATTTATTCTGTTAATAACCAAACTGCTGCTCTCAATATAATGTGCTCCCTTCAGTAACTGAAAGTAATAACCTAAAGTATACATTTAAAGATTCTCTGCATAAACATCTTGATAGTTAGGGAATTGGTGATACAATAATATTACAGTTTTTCAATATAAGTCCTTAAAGGGGCAGTCCAGAAAATAGCAATAATAAATGAGCAAGGAGCCCCATTTCCGTTTGCTGTAGATGACCCTCTTTTTAATTCAATTTCTCTATCACCAAATGTGGTCAAACTGCCACCCCTGTCTGGTGGCCCTCCCAACGTTACAGGCAAGACCACTGTGGGTTGTTGCTCACTAACTCTGGGAGTGCTGACGGACAGGTGTAGATGAGTGGCCACGTTTGGAGCATGGTCGTGGAATTTTTTTTTTTTTGTTTTTGGAAAAATTTAAAGGAGGTAAGGAACAGACTTTGGAGACCTACTATAGTACCTACAGCATGCTGCAGGAAATATAGCAAAAGCACATAGGAAATGCCTTAGGTTAGCTCCTTGCAGCCTAATTATTGCCATGTCCTGGACAATCCATTTAAATGGCATGTGTGGGCAAAAAGGGTTTGTAAAGGATAAGTGTAAAAACAAATCATAGCTTGCTTTGCAGATTATTTATTCTGCTGTACTGCTGATTAAAATTGTTGAAGCTGAGATCCAGACCCTCTTCTCTAACCCAGCACCTGTTTTTTTAGCAAAATCTTAGTCCCCCCCCCCTTCCTCCATGGAAAAAAGACATACAATAGCATTAAAGTGATTAACCAGCCAAATAAAATAAACAAAGGGTACTCTGGGAGGTAAGGCAAGCAATGCAAGTGTTTGGATCAGGACTTCCGGAAAAGGAAAGTGTACACGCTTGTGTTAGTGTAATGTTTGATCCACCAAGCTTGCCGCAGGGATGTGTGCTCTCAGCAGTACTGTTTTCCTTGTGTATCAATGACTGTGCCTCCTCAGTGCCAGTAAAGACTGTAAAATTTGCACATAATAACACTGAGATCGGCCTAATTAGGAATAATGATCATGGGACCTCCCGCAAGAAAATTAAAGAAACAACAGTGGGGCACCAGTAATGACCTAGTGATAAATACTTCAAAGAGAGTAGAAACAGAGGTGGGCTTGATTGATAAATCAAAAGTGAAAAAGTATATACTAGAAATGGTGCACCACTAATATCAATAGATAAAGGCGTGCTCACTAATTCATCTCACAACACAAACCAAAGTGAACCCGAAGATCAAACAGACCCAGGGGCCACAGAAAGAGCACAACCAATGAAAAATCTATAAAGTTTTTATTATACAATAATAAAGACACACATTTAAAGGCAACAACAAGACAAATTAAAAAGCCACCTAACCCTGCCCTGAATAAGTGTATATACACCTGTCCTCAATAGCTACCCATATAGTATATAGTGCATGCTCCTACCTAAGTGTCTCTATGCTCAAAATAATTTCATATAGTTAATTAAACCCTTTTTGTGCCGGCACAAAAACCAAAATACATGAACCACAATTATCTGAAAAAGTGCAAATGTATTAACCCTTACATAATCCATTAAAGAGTACTCCAAAGTGAATGTACATTGTGCAAATTATAATACAATATTCACTCCCTAATAAATAATTAAATATGTACTCCAGACACTATGACAAAAAACATAAACCAAATAAAGTGACAACAATTTCAGTGCAAAATATATCTATATACAATGTGCCCAAAACAGTTTTTTTAAAACCATGCGAGCAGAACATGAGAACACAAAAAGAGAAACAAGCATAAATACGGTAATGCAAAAGAGAGATACTCAGCTGTACAGGCACAGTAGTCAATCACCGGGGAGGACAGTCAGGACAGGGGGATGCTCCACCTGCGCTTCGCGGTGTAAAAAAACGCTTCTTGCTTGGGTGAAAAAATAAATATTAGTAGCTTATATTTCATTGAAGGGCTGGAGTGCTGTGATTCCTCCTCTGTCTGTCTCCTTAGTGAGCAAAATCACTTCCCCATTCAGCTTTCAGTCTCCACCCCGCTGACCTTCAATCAACCTTCAGAAGACCGAGAATGGAAATGGAAAAACAGTAAATAGTGGTAATATATAATCAGCAGGTATTAAAGATCTGGACATGAAGGGACATGCTGTATACTGTTTTTAAAATGAGTGTTGGTCTGGGCACGGGGGGGGGGGGTCATTCCAATTGCTGATGCCCCCACGCATACACCCCCCTGCAAACTCCATTTACTTTAGGGGTACGCCTCTACCACGATGAAATCTGACCCATGTTTGGCTGCTGGTGGCCACAGTGCCCAGACTCTTTTGGCACCAAAAAGCAGTCCGGGGCTGGATTTTGCTAGGTGATCGGGGCTTGTGGGGTGTATATACACAGCCGTGGCATCGCAATGGGTGCTGGTCAGCTTTTATCGCTGTCGTGGCATACTCATAGACAGAGAAGGAGCAGCTAAAATAATGAAATAAATACCGGAGCACTGCCACAAGCAGACGAGGAAAAGGATGTACCGGTATGTTTCTGTGTGATAAAGAGAAAAATGTAAATAGATTTGTTTTATCGCGTGAGAAAGTGAAGCACTTAATTGCAAGATAAAGAAACATCTTTCGTTTTTTCACCTTCATAGTGAGATAAATGGCAGTGCATTAATTACACATACTGCAGTATAATTTAATCTAAATTAATCTACATTATTGGACTGTTATACGCTTGTAGAATTTTAATTAAAATGATTTGAAATTCCTCATTCTTCTCTATTATCTTGTTTAAATTATGTCAGAAGTGTCAGTGCAATGAATACATTTATTTTTCTCCACTAATTGTGCTAATTTAATAACGTAAATCAATCTTAGCTCATTGTACTGGATTATTACTTGCACAGAAGGAAGGATTTTCCAAAATGTCAAAATCTATCTGTTCTAAAAGGGCCACTTAAAGTGGACCAAAACCCACACCCCAACAGCCCTGAAATCTATAAGATTCCAGGGGTGCTGGATTCCTTCCCCCGGGGCATCCAGAATCGGGATGCCCCGCTGAGTGAAACCTCCCAGGTCGTCCGGAGAATCACCTTCTTTCACGGTCCAACGGTGCATGCGCAGCTTCGGCCGCATCCCCGCTATCCCTATAGCAGGGCACATGCCCATGCCCGGCATTTGTGAATGGCCGGAGCGGGCACGCTCCCTGTTAGAGGGTAGCGAGGGATATGGCCGCCAGTACACTGGGTTCAGCTCGCATTAGACGAGCTATTAGACAAAGGGGCAGGAACAGATCCAAGTGTGCTGATTGGATGAGAGGGCTGTGCATGCACCGTAGGGCTAGGGAAAGGTGAGATCAGGTGACCTGGGGGATGTCACACAGCAGGGCATCCCCGATTGGGGTGCCAGGACCAAAGGATAGTCAAGTTCAATAGTTTTGGTCCACTTTAAAGCGGAACTTCGAAGTCCCTGTAGTCTTTTAGGCCCTGGGATGCCCTGTTGTGTCAGACTCTCTGGATCACCAGTTTCACTCACCCTGGCCACGGCCGCTTCCATGATCACCTCTAGCTGTGCACATGCCAGTGCCAGGCCTTTCTGAATGGCAGGGGCAGGCACGCCACAGCTAAAGGCGGGGTATGAGCCCGTCTGCGTGCTTGGCCCTGCTTGGCTACCTTAAGCAGCTTAGCTGCTCAGCTCAGCGGCCAGCAGAGCTGAAGAGAGCCGAGCCAAACTGAGCACGCTAATCGTGCCAAGCACACCACTCAGCCAATCAGCACACTCAGTTTTGGCCGCATCTGCGCCATGGGAAAGAAAGGAAGGTGATTTTTCACAACAACCTAAGTGGATACACACGGGGCATCTCAATTCGGGATGCCCTACCTGAGAGGAACAACACACAGGAAAGTGAAATTCTTCTGTGTTGTTCCTTTTTAACTAGTCATTGCATCATGAAGTTAAAGAGGAAGTCGAACTATAATGCAACCCTAGTGAGTGAAGCACAGTCACAGAGACTGGCCTCCCAAACACAATAGAAGATCTATTCTCCAAGACAGGTACATTTGGGAAACTGCTGCAGAGAAGAGGTGGAAAGTGAGTATAGTTTTTTTTGTTATGCCTGAACAGTGACTTTAAACAGAGGTTGGTGCAGGAATGAAGAAGAAAAGTACTTCAGCTATCAATGTCCTGGAGTCACAGGAAACCAGGTCAGTGGTAAGGACACATCTGAGCCCAACCACATGGTATTTCTATAATTATCAGTTGTGGCCCTAAGACTCATGTTGCTTAAAGTGGACCAACACCCAGGATTTTCACTATCCTGGGTGTTGGTCTACTTCAGCGGGGCATCCAAGATCAGGATGCCCCACTGTGTGAAACCCCCCCAAAAGCCCCAAAAAACATACCTTTTCGGCGACGGACAAGCGACGGATAAGCCGCCGCCTCCTGCGCGTCCCTCTTACAGGGCGCGCTCCCGCGCCGGCCATTCACAAACGGCCGGCTCGGGCGCACGCACTGCTAGAGAGACGCGCGGGAGGTGGCGGCGGCTGATCCGTCGCCGATAAGGTAAGGTTTTTTTGGGGCTTTTGGGGGGGGGTTTCACCCCGCGGGACATCCCGATCTCGGATGCCCTGCGGTGAGGGAGGTGAACGGCCCCGGAATCTTATAGATTCCCGGGCCGATCACCCCTGGGTGATGGTCCACTTTAATCGGTACAGTTAATGAAAAACACACACACACGGATACAGTGATGCCTGCTCATTTCTTATCTCCCCCTCCTACCTGCCGCAATATAACCCCCTGCATGCACACAGGGTCAGCTGGGATGCCTTTCTCCCCTCATAAAACTCCCCAGCATAAACAAAGTAAAGTATCAGAGCAAATCACTCAACCATAGAAGGCAGAGACAGGGTCCATCTCCGGTAATAACTACAGAGTGGTTAGAAAGCAAAATAAACAAATCACATCAATAGATCCCAAAGTCCCAAAGTTCCTCTCCTGCTTTAGTCACCCCATCGCTTGGAATGTGTTCAGTCTGTATCATATAGCAGATATGAGATTGGAATATTCCGAGACAGGTTGTGATACCAACAACAGCCCCCTGGCAGGAGGAGTAGGGAGACCCCCTCTCTGGGGCCTAGCAGCATGGCTGGCAACAATGGCCATGGACACTCGAATCTTACCATTAAGAGTGACACACTCCATTGTAACATCTAAGGAGGAGACCAGGAACCGTTGGTCTTAGGGAGACGTGTGAGGACTGACAGACAATTGATTTGATCGAACCGCAGTACAGACAGACTCTGATCAACCCATGCAATCGTCACACAATAAACTTCTGCTTCGTATGGAAGACATAGGTCTTCTAATTCTTCAGTGACAGGTTATGTCCGCTTGTCTTTAGGATGTGCCACCTGAAATACATAACCCTGCTTCTAATAATCTGGCCAGATTATGCAGCCTTGTTTACATTTCACAGGATGCCCACCCACAACTGCTTTAGGGGGTCCTATCATTGAAGAATTAGAGCAGGTTGTGCTTCCATACAATGCTAAATAAAAGAAGAATTTAGTACTCACCATAAGTTCTTTTTCTTGAAGCCGCAAGAGAGGGTTCTGCTTTTATGTTTCCTGTTGTCTTTCATGGATATCTTTCAGGAGATGGCAGATGGTCTTTCCAACATGTTTGTTTTGAGCTGGCCAGATCTATTGGAGGCAGAGTATATAGCTTACTTCCCACCGCAGGGATTTATAGGTGGGGATTGAGACAGTCAGGAAAGCCTTAAATGCCCCCTGTCACTACCAGTGATGTCACTGTGAAGAAGTCAGTTGGTTGGGGTTTTTTTTATTTCAGGTAAAAATGTAATAGTCACGAATCGCAAGAAGTTTTACGCCAAATCAATTTTTTCCCTTAAATTCTGACAAAATTCTTATTTGGAGGAAACTGTTCACTCACTCATGATGCCTGTATATAAACATTAAATGGTCCACTTTCAATGGAATTTTTGAAAGTGTATTTTTTGTGGAGCTGATTTAGATTTTCTTTTTTTTCCTATGCTAGCAAATGTGTGTTTTATGGAAGCAGCTTTCACTACCTGCAATTGATTTCCATTGGCAACTTACACAAAGAAGAAACAAAGTCCTGTGCACACAGAACTCTGCTGCTATGGCCACTGCTGAGGTGAGGGAGCTCACTCAACCTTACACATGTCCAGCAGCAGAGTTCTGTGCAACTATCTGCAACCTGTTACTACTGGTAACATACACCAAGGCCCTTATTTATGAAGGAATAGCAACAGGTAGCGACTGGTGAGCGGACGGTAATGACGGGCCCGCCACGAGAACGCCGGCTCCCCACCACAATCACACATTTATCAAGCCAATCCTGCTTAGCGACTGAGATAGCGCCATATAGTGACTCATTCATCATTATTCCAGCCTCAGCCCACAGCGCCAGCGTCCGACCTTGAACAGCGACAGGTATGACCTCTCACTACCTGGCGCTCTCCAATGCATTTCAATGGAACAATCTTTAAATATTAATAATTGTTTTTTTATTTTTTATTTTTTTTTAAATGTGAAAAATTCTGTGACCACTTCTGCCATTTTAGATTTTTTTAAGGGAAAAAAAATAAAAATTGTACAGAATTGATATTACAGGTCTGATATTAATGTATTCATATTACTAGATTATTTTAAAAACTTGTTTTTTTTGGTTTCCTCACCTCAGTTTCCAAAAATATGGTTGTTTGGGGGTTAAAAAACTACTTTTAACCCATCGCCACCAGCGCTCTGGGGTTTAAACATGCTTTTTACAGCGCGAGAATTTTTTGAGCGTGATTTTTTAATGAATATGGTGCGAGCTGGTCGCTAGGGCCAGTCGCTATCATGCGCTCCCATACAGCGCGGAACCTGTCAAATAGCGACTCCTCACCCAATATTCAACATTACGTCAAACCGACTGAGTCGCTATCAACTACCGAACAACGGCCAAGCACAGTGACTACTAGCGGACGCTCTGAAAATACCGCTACAGTCGCTCAACTGTCGCTACCTGCCGCTGTTAATGAATCAGCCTCCAAGTCTACACTTGGTGTACGTTGCCAATAGCAACAGATAAAATCTGCTTCCATAAAGCACACATTTGCTAGTATTAGTAAAAAAAATAAAAGAAATTGAAGCTCAGCTCAGCACCTTAAAGACCTCATTTTGCCACACAAAAAAATACACTTTAAACATTTAAGTGAAAGTGCACATACTGTGAGGTCCAGGTTCTGCCACAATTTGGGAGCCTGCTTTTACCCTGTGTTAAGTCTTGGCTGGCTCTATTTCCTGTTTTTCCCCCGTTGTATACTGCTTCACCAGCAGGTGGCCCTCTGGTGCTGGTGATTGCCCGCACCTATGCTAACTGGGCTTCCCCTTTATAAGCTGGTCTGCTCTTGCAGCTGATGGATCAGCGTTGTTTGTTATCTGTGGCTAGACCCAGGACTCCCGCTACAGCCTAGATTTCTGGACCCAGTACCTGTTTTGTACTTTGGACTGGATCCCAACACACTTGATGTTTGCTTGCTTCTCCCCTGCACTCCTTAGGTATCTAATCCTTCCCCGTCTGACCCCTCACGTGCGGGGCCGTATTTTGTGTTCATGCTGCCCTAGGCACTTCAAGTACTGGCACCTCCTTTTGTTAGGTAACGTTGAGCAGGGTCAGCTAGAGAAAAAAACAAAAAGCTGGAAGGAGAAAAGGAATAGAGGGACTGACAGCAAAAAAAGAAGGAAAGACAAAAAAAATAGAAGGAGTGACCGAAAAAAATGATAGAAGGAAGGAAAGAAGAAAGAAAAGGAATGGCATAACAGATGAAAGAAAAACAAATCAAAGAATAGATGGAAAGAAAGAAAAAGACTAGAAGGAAAGAATAGAATAGAATGAAAGAAACAAAGAATAAAAGGACTGACGGAAATAATAGAAGTAAAGATGATAGAAAGAAATGGAGTGGCAGAAAGAACAGATGAAATAAAGAAACAAAGAATACATGGCAAGAAAAAAAGGAAAGAAACAAAGATGGGTCCTACAAATGTGCAGCGGCCCCAGCACCTGTCTGAGTATGCCCAGTGCTGATGCCTGCCCTGATGTCACGGTCCGTCAATATAAAAAATAAATGTTTGTAGGGTGGAAAGGTTTCAACGGGAAAAATGTAGAGGAGCGCAAATTCTAATATATATTACTGGCTAGCCAGCCACACAGGGGTCACATGGCCACAGCAGTTAAGGGGAGAGGATGATGCTGCAGACTGCCCTCAAGCCGTTGTGCCCTCTCCCCCATCTACACATACAATGTGGCACAGGAGCGTTTGTAAGGAGGCATTAACATGTCAACAACTTTTTTCTTTTTTTTTTTTTTTTACTATCGTAGTAACGTCTGCGCCCCCCTCCCCTTTGCAGGTTGCCACCCTAGGCACAGGCCTAGGTTTGCCTAATGATAAATACAGCCCTGCTCACGTGTGTGATCTGTACACCCATCTCTCTGTAGTAGTAGTAGCCTGTTGTGCTTGTTGCTGTGTATTCCTGTTTGCAGTGTTACCTCTATTATACCTTGTTTTGCACAATATCTGCCTCTGTTTCTCTGTGTTATAGTTCTCAAATACTGGTTGTTCATATTATATGGGATCTCTCTTGAGAATCCCTGACACATACCCTTTAAATCTGCACCTATAATACAGAAATATATTTGTACCATTCATTGGAATCACATATACAGAGGCATAACTAAAGGGGAGCAGAAGTAGCGACTGCCTGGCGGCCCATGAGGTCAGAGGGCCTTCATTGTTTATAAGCTTTGTGCTCACATCATGTACTGGAAGCAAATATAATTTGTCTTTGTGGTTTCATTCTTTAGTGTAATAGTATACAACTGCAGGAAAAGGGTTACTCACTGAGCCATTACATGGCCCCATTTAATGTCTGAACCACATATACAAGACAACACTAGGCATTCCCATATATGTTTACATGCATTCACCAAGTTTCTTTTTTGTAAAAGAAAACCCTTGACATGTCATAATATACCACCTTCCTGTTGCCCCCACGACTCGGGCAACAACGAGCGCTGATTGGCTGAGTGGCCCGTTAACCAATCAGAGCGCTCCCTTTCACTCGGCACAGGCGGTCACGTACTTGGAGGATCAGACATAGCCCTGTTATGGGGCTTATCTATACAAGAGGTTTATTGGTGTGTGAGGGTGGTGAGATGCCTCTTCCTTTAGACCTGTTACATGCTGTTGATACCATTTATCTTTGTGAGTGTTTCTATTGGCTTCATTAAATGTTTGGCACATTTTAAGACCATGTTGCACTAGATTTTATTTATTTTATTTACATGCAACTTCCCTGACAGTTCCCCAGTTGCTTAGAGTCTTTGTATTCTTAAAGTGGACCAAAACCCCGCGCTCGGAGCCGCTGAGCTATGCATGTCTTAGCGGCGCCTTAGCTCAGCGGCTCAGAGCACGCTGGCGGCCGCATCTCGCGCTCCCCTCTAACCTGCTAGAGAGAAGCATGAGATGCGGCCGCAGCCCGCGCAAGCGCCGTTGGACCTGGATTAAGGTTAGTGTACTGGGGGTTTTCACACAGTGGAGCTTTGGGGATTTGAGTTTAACACGTTGAGCTTTTCTTGAGTTGTTATACTCTAGCGTGGTATTGTCAGGAACCGCTTACCTGATCCCCGTTCCAGTGACGTCTCCAGGCGGCCAGCTGCAGCTGTCACTGTGCGGCGGCCGCGCCGAGCGGCGTCGGCTCGAGCAGCGTCGGCTCGAGCGGCGCCCAGCTCAGCCACGCCCCCCGCTTCCTCCTCCAGGAGACGTGCTCGCGCGCGGCCGCGAGCACGTGTCTGTTATGCCCTCCGGCGGCGCTGTGCGGCGCGCACCCGCCGGAGGATCAATTAAAGGGTTAATGAATCCTAGGGGATTGAGGGCTTCGCCCTCTTCTGCTCTGCAGCCAATTACCCTTGGAATCCTATGTGCTCCAATCAGTACACTGCTTCCCTCAGACCTGTTCCTATAAAGGCAATTCCCTCTCAGTTGTGAATTGCCTGTGATAGCGCTCAGAACCCTGTGTTACCTACTCCTGTGAAGTCTAGCCTGTTGCCGATTTGATTGTACGACCATTCTCGATCCTGAATCCTTGTTGCCGACCTCTGCCTGAATTGACGCCTCTCGATCCTGAATCCTTGTTGCCGACCTTTGCTTGAACTGACGCTTCTAGATCCTGATCCCCAGTTGCTGACCTCTGCCTGAACCCCGACTACGTCTTGCCTGACCCCTGGTGCCGCTACGATCTCTGCCTTCCCGTTATCGACCTATTGCCTGTCTCTGGACTTCCGTCACTCACGCTCTTGCTATTGGTTCTCCAGTCCTCCCACATATAAGCTTACATCCTTTGAGCCATTAAGTCCTGGGGGCAACCGATCCCGGGTAGGCGTATCTTGCGTCCCGGCAAGCGGGGGCTCCTACAGGTGAAGCTGGCTGTGGAGATTGGGGGTTGTGAGCTTATTAAGAGGGCTGGAGTTACCCCGAGCGTGACAGGTATTATTCTTTATGTATTTAAGGTGAGAATCCTCCCAAGGGCATGGACTAATTTCATCTATTGGCAGAAATGTCATTTAGAATTATCCCCGGAATCCCGGATCATCATTCTAACCTCTATTGATTAATGCCTTAAATAGCCGTCTATACTGCAATCTTTAAAACTGAAATCCATCATGCAGTTGCAAAAATGAGACAGGCAGTATTGCTGTCCCATTGTAACTGTTTCATTGTGTTCCCACATATTTCCTATTGTGATAACGCACACATATTACTGAATGCAATCCCTAGATGGCATCACACTGTTTGGCTTTTGGCATCTTTAGTCTGATGATAAGGCTAAATGATATAGGGAGAGCACATAACACATATTCTGCCAATGCAATGTTATACAGCTTTATAACCAAGGCTATTTTTTTATCTTCATGTAGCATTCGCTATGCACCTGACCCAGACACTGCTATGCCTTTACTTGCCTCTACCACTAGGTGAGTATATAACACAAGTCCCTGGGTTTCACTATCAATTCCCACTGCAGACCAAGTGGACCAATTCTCTAATTAGAGTTTTCATTCAATTTATGATTATAGCTTTACTTCCCAGACAGCTAATTTCTGGTAGTCTGCTTTCTCAAAAGACTATAGTTGATTATTTGGGGGGATAATCCATCTGATTTTAGACTTGCAGAGGCAGGGTTTGGGGAGGTAGTGAAGGCCGTTCTCACTCTATACACCATAAAGTGCGAAACAAAGAATAATTAAAAAAAAAAAAAAATCAAATCCCCTGCACATGCGATGGGGCAGCTCTACAGGTGAGAGGCAAATTATTTTAAATGAGGTTGAGATTTTTTTATATAAAAACATGTTTTAAGATCTGAGCCCTTAATTTGAATCTTCACTGCAGCAGTAAAAAATACCAAGGTAATAATTAGTTAAGATTGTGTTATATTTATACATCTTTATTTGTATTTATTTTTTCTATATTTATTTGTGATGTTGCACATGTTTATCCCACAAACATGTTATTATTGTATAGAGTCATAGGCTGGTACTTACATCCTTGGTCGGTTGGACAATCTGTGCAGAGACGATTGGTGTGCCGTTTCCTTGCAACTGCAGCTGACACAGGAAGTACTTCTTCCCAAATCTGCTGCACGTTGTCACCTCTGGTGCTATAGCCCCTCTACGTTCCCCATTAAAATGTCACCTCCAGGAACAGCATGGCGTCAAGACTACTGTTATGCACCTTATATACAAGCAGTTGACTTGCATTTGGATGCGGATGATTTGTCGACTAATTGTTTAGTAGAACAACGGTAATAAGGTTTAATCAGAACACAAATATCCTACGCTATTCTTAGTGTAAATTCAATTCTTATATGTGCATGCAACAAATGTTACATATACGGCTGCTCAAACATACAAACAACCCATATTCAAGGCCTTAAGCTAGTAGGACCATGGCTAGAAGGAATATCTCTGCATAAGGTGGTGTTTGCTGAAATTTTACCCTGATTTACTTTTGCTCACAAATCGTTCTATGGGAATGGGCTATTAGGCTGATGTGTTGTGCCTTCCCAGTCCTTGTAACAGATTGCCTGAAATGCTGAAAACCGTGTTACTTATAACTGTCTGTATGACCATGTCTATGTGTCAAGCTCTGTTGATGACCACCACCTGTCAAACCATCTCCATGTATCAAGCCTGGTTGCCAACCACTGCTACACCTGACATTGCTACTGCTATTGCCGCTGCCTGAACGGGCAATTTCAGGATTACCAACCGGTGCTGGCATCTACCTGTGAATCCTGCTTTAGCAAGGCTGCTCTATCCTGAAATGTCCCCAGCACTGGCTGTGATTTATGGGCCCTGTAATACCCTGTTTCCCCGAAAATAAGACATCCTCCGAAAATAAGGCCTAGTGCCTGCTTTTGGAGGATATCGTTATATAAGTCATCCCCCGAAAATTGTATTGTAACCGCTAGGGGGCGTAATGACGGGGCACGTAAGGGGGGAGGTGGAGGAGACGCACGCTGCCTGTCTTCTGTCAAGACATCCCCCGAAAATAAGGCCAAGTGCCATATTTCCGGGGAAAAATTAATATAAGACAGTGTCTTATTTTCGGGGAAACAGGGTAGCTTCAGTCACTGTACATCCAGTTGCTTTGATTGTATCTCTTAATGTAATGTAGCATTACATATACATATAGTTCTAGATCTATGATTACTATAGCCAGGTTTGTGTTAAAATGTATTTAAGGATAATTGTCAATTATTGATAGTGGCATGACATTTGCTTCGATATTTTGAATTTCTTTTGTGTTTTATAATTTAACAGATCAAATTGGTGGCTGGTGGTGCATCTTAATAACTTAGAATATGATTGAAAAGTTGATTTATTTCAGTAATTACATTCAAAAAGTGAAACTTAGTAGATTTCCTAGATTAGTTACAAACAGGGCGATCTATTTCATGCAATTTTCTTGAATGTGGAGGATTATGGCTTACAGCCAATGAGACTCCAAAAATAAGAATATTCTGTAAAACCAAAACCAAATATTTTCAATGCAGAAATTTTGGCCTAATAAAATGTATGTCCAGTATATACACTCAATCCTTGGTTGGGGCTTCTGGAATGATTGAATCAGTGCAGCATTACATTGGTCTACATTGCTGGTGCCTCTCATCTTCCTTTTGACAAGACCCTAAAGATTCCCTCTAGGGTTTAAGCCAGAAGCGTTTTCTGGCCAATCAAGCATAGTGATACTTTGGTTATTAAAGCAGGTCTTGGTACTTTTATCAGTGTGAGTAAGTACAAAGTTCTGCTGGAAAATGAAAACAGTATCTCAACAACTCATCAATCTCAACAACTTGTCAGCAGAGGGAAGCATGAAGCAGAGTTCTAAAATTCCCTGGCAGGTGGTTGTGCAGACAGTGGAGCAATACCAGTAGATGATTTGCTTTCCCAAACTATAACTGTATGTGGAAACCTCACTCTGGACCTCATGCAACTTGTGTGGCTCCCCACTCTTCTAACAGACCCTGGGATCTTGATTTCCAAATTAAAACTTACTTTCATCTGAAAACAGGACTTTGGGTCACTGAGCAACAGTTTATGCTTTTTCTCCTTAGGCCAGGTAAGACGCTTCTGACATGGTCTCTGTGGAAGTGGCGTGACACAGAGAAGGCAACAGTTGTAGCCTGGATACAGTCCTCCTTGAAAATCTGATTCTTGAATGGCCTATTTTTTAACAATCCTTTCAAGGCTGGGGTTATCCCTGTTGTTTGTGCACCTTTTTCTAGAACACATTTTTAGTCCACTCAAGTTGCTATTAATATGCTTTAATACAGCATGCTCTAAACAGCAAGTTTCTTCAACAGTTACAATATAGCAGAAAACGATACAGAGGCACACTGGAAATTTAGGTGCAGGATCTGGGGCTGTCCCTGCCCCATACACAACAGGCAAAAAAACGCGTTAGTGAACGTGGCGTTACTTCATATGCCGGGGTCCTTTATTGCTTTTATGCTGCTGTGGATATTTGGAAGACGCTGTTTTTATTGGATTTAAATAAAGCTTCAAGATTTTAGGAGTGCGGATCCCCTTCTCCTTCTTTTTGCCTTCTTCAACAGTTACCTTTTGTGGCTGTCTGCATTGGACAACTGGAGCGAGATGATGACAGTATGAGGCATGGCACAGCTCCTGATTGGCCAACAATTCAAAGTGGAGCTCCGGTTTTAGGGGTTGCCTGGCAGGGGAAGCAACTAACCCGCTGGGCCTGGAGTCTACTGATAGACCTGTTTTTTCTTGGAGCCCCTCCGCAAGGGGGGACAGACTGGGTTGCTACCAGGGTGATGCCCCAGAAAGTCAAAAGATCCCCAGTGACAAAAAGGTAAGGTACAAGTCGATGAGACAAAAGAAAGGTCAGATGAGCAGAGCCGGCAGCAAAGGTGCAATGGTCAAAGACAAAGCCAAGAAACAACAAGAAAAATCCCGCACAGCCACAATAAATAAACAAACTGGATGCTTGCTGCGGGAGCACCTGTCACCCTGTGGGTGTACTTTTATAACCAAAACTGCAATGTGGACTGCCAGCACAGACCACAAGTGCTCCCTACCTATAGAATGCAGCCGCACAACAGTGAATATATTAAATTAATACTTTATTAAATGCAAAATTCATGATATCACATAAGGGAAAAAACATAACTAACCCATTAAAAACTATTAACAAACTCCCAGCGGAGATGAAAATGGATCATATTAGACAAATAATAAAATCCCCAGTGGCGATGACATCCTGACGAAGTGGCGCGGGAAGTACCGCCACGCAATGCGTCGGTGGTGCTGGTATGATGATGATTAAAGTGGACTTAGACTATTTATGTGGTAACACTTTGATACTTTGATGCTATGAGCCTTATTTAGATTGTATAATTGTTGCCATTTTTTCTTTGATCTCATGCCTTGGAGCCTCTGTGTTTCTCTATGATAGCATTGCACTTTTGCACAGAGCACTTTATCTCAGCACCAGTTTGGTGTATCTTTTTGTAATTATAAGGGCAGCGAGTCCCTCTTCTTTGCAATCTGTATACAGTTCCTATTAGGCACTATCACTCCCCTCATAGCACTATCCCTTGATGCACGAGCACTTTTCATGTGGAGACCCCAAGGCATCTGACAGTTGATTCAGGCATTCTTCATTTACATTTTGTATTTTATTATTAGTCTAATATGATCCATTTTCATCTCCGCAGGGGGGGGTTTAATTGTTTTTAATGGGTGATTTATGTTTTTGCCCTTATGTTATCATGAATTTTGCATTTAATAAAGTATTAATTTAATATATTCACTGTTGTGCGGCTGCATTCTATAGGTAGGGAGCACTTGTGGTCTGTGCTGGCAGTCCACATTGCAGTTTTGGTCAAAGACAAAGCCAACATCAGAATGAAATTAGAATGGGGTAGAAGAACATTTTTCCACTGAACTGGGACGCCGTTTACTTGGGTTTAATGTTTTCTGAATCACTGGGACTATATATATATATATTATATATTACCAGTAGGTAATGGCTTGGTTGTAGGATGGTATGATCTTCAGATTCTTTTTCTTGAGGAGTTGGGACAAGGTGAGATAGGACATCAGGCCTGGCATTCTTGTGACCTGCCCATCCAAAATGTGAAATTGAAACCTTTATAAAAGGAGTGACTATAGGGCTGTATAAAGGTACTCCTAGTTTTCTATGATATGAGGATCAGAATAGGATGTTTGACCCCCTCAAGCAGAAAATGCCACTCTTACGAGGCAAGCTTGATGGACAGAAGTATGCAAACTTGGTAATTCTGCTCGGTGGGTGATAATTTCCTGGAAAGGAATGCCACTGGGTGTAATGAAGCAAAAAATCATACAATAATACAAACAAATACCGCGCTAACACTAAAGCAAAGAGCTCAACGTGCAAATGAGAGTCCTTCTTCCTTCGTAATAACCAGATACACACAGAATATGCACAGAGCTTATTAATGAAGAGTGAATGCTCCACCACCTTGAGGATCGGTCACCAAGTGTAATGCTCACACTCTTACCAGATAAATAATGGAGACAGCGCCTTAATTAGCCCCTCAGGTTTCAAATCTCTTAATTTTCCAGTACTTTCAACTTGTTAAATATATGGCGAGCTTGTTCAACTCAAAACGTGATATTGGAGATACAGTAAGCTCAATTGGTTCATGCAAGGCAACAAATAAAGAAAATAGTGCAATACGTTCCACAAATATTAAAACACCTCTATTTAATAAATTGCGCTCACAAAGATAAAATCAGAAAACGCTTTCAGTACATGAGGGTGGTCTGCAATTCTCACCGCCAGTACTGCTCAAAGAACAAAGCACGTCCAGTTCTTCAGTATATATTGGCCAGTAATCCAAGCAATCCAACGCATTTCGTCGCCGTAGTGACTTCTGCCGGAATGCTTGGAGAGTGAAAAAGCCGGTCTTTTAAACCGGAAATACAATGACGTGTAAGTCACGTGACAGAAGCACGTGACTCATAGTATAAAGGAAACCACAGCAACAGACGCGTCTCAGTTACAGCGGGCACGCATCCAACCTGACAGGCGGCCGTGCGCGCACCCACCAGGACGCGCCACACGTCTTTCAAGTGGCCAGCGCATGCGCACCTTAACCGAGACGTGCCTGACGGTTAAAAGACCGCAAATGGATGTAAACAAAGTGATGTGTGCGCACAAATCAGTGATTATAGACAAAATCCATACAGTAAATAGCTACAAATTTTAAAGCCACAACGGCTTAAAAACACTGATATGATCGCCAATCTAGGAATATCAATATCAACACAATTATCTTACAAATGATATTATGCCATACATTTAAAACAGCATTAAAATAAATACTCAATCAATACATTTGAACATACACAATAAGGGACTCTGGACATGGCAGGTGAGAATTACATCACAAAGAGAATAACATTTTTTTTCTTACATACAAATCTAAAAATGCAAAAACGCCAAAGAAAATATACAACTTTAAAGAAACCACATGAAATAACTTTCTATAAAATTTCTTTAAGAATCGTCAATAAAACAATTGAGGTCGAACTCTATGTTCAAACCTCCAGGTGCCATAGTGTCCAGCTCATAGATCCATTTACTTTCACGTTGGGACAGCTCCCTAACTAGATTGGAGCCCCTCCAATGGCACTCAATTTTATCAAGACCTACAAAAGACAAAAAACTGGGATCTGAGGCATGCATTAATTTAAAATGGGCAGACAAACTGTGCCCATCATAGCCCCTCTTTATATTATAAATATGTTCGCGAACTCTAATTCTGAGTTCGCGAGTGGTTCTCCCTATATATATGAGACCACAAGTACACCAAATGGCATACACTACTCCTTTGGAGCTACAATTTATAAATTTCCTAATTTTAAAAGATCTCCCAGAGCGAGTATCCTTAAAGTTTTTAATAGTTTTCTCAATCCCCATAGTGATTTTGCATCCACAGCATCTGCCACATCTATAGAAACCTACAGGTGGGGCTTCAACCAAGGAGACTGGTTTGAGGGGATCTATAAAACTCTGCACTAATTTGTCCCTCAAAGTGAGCGCTCTCCTGAAGACACAGACAGGTTTAGTTGGTAATACAGGGCCCAACACGGGATCCTCCTTCAAAATATGCCAATGTTTCCCCAACACGTTCTTTACCTTCTGATGTTGGACATTAAAACCAGAAATAAAAGCATATTCCATATTCGTGCAATTTCTTCTCACCTCTTTAGATCTGGTGAGTAGAGCATTCCGTTCAGTGGAACGAACTGATACTAGCTGCGTTTCAATCATACTAGCATCATATCCCTTATCTGTAAATCTCTGAGAGAGAGCTGCTGCTTGTTCATCAAAAACCTTCACATCACTACAATTGCGCCTAAGGCGCATGAATTGTCCCCTAGGAATAGCCCGCAACCAATTTGGATGGTGACAACTATCCCAGGGAACATATCCATTCCTATCTGTGGCTTTAAAATATGTAGACGTTGATAACTGCAAACCGTCTATTCTAATAGTCAAGTCTAGGAAGTTAACCTCATGTGGTCCAATCTCAGGAGTAAATTCTAGATTACAACTATTGTAATTTACTGAAGCAAAAAATTCTTCTAGGGCTGGTCTAGGACCCTCCTACAGGACCAGCACGTCATCGATGTACCGCCGCCACACTTTTAAATGTGACCATGGTCCATCGAAAACGTGCTGGGATTCCCAAAGACCCACAAATGAATTAGCCATACTGGGGGCAAACTTAGCCCACATAGCTACGCCCTTGGTCTGGAGGTAAAAATTCCCTCCAAACCAGAAATAATTATGATTTAGGGCGAAGGTTAAACAGTCCACTATAAACTCAACCTGTTTAGTGGGTAATCCAGAAGACAGACTAAGATAGTGGCGAACGGCTAGAATACCTAAGTCATGAAGAATGACCTTATAAAGGGATGTAACGTCCACTGTGGCCAATATTGTCTCCTTTGTGACCTTTAGAGCGGTGCATAGTTCAAATGTATTGATTGAGTATTTATTTTAATGCTGTTTTAAATGTATGGCATAATATCATTTGTAAGATAATTGTGTTGATATTGATATTCCTAGATTGGCGATCATATTAGTGTTTTTAAGCCGTTGTGGCTTTAAAATTTTTAGCTATTTACTGTATGGATTTTGTCTATAATCACTGATTTGTGCGCACACATCACATCACATCACTCTTTACATCCATTTGCGCATGCGCCAATTGTTCTGGAGGGACGCAGGCCGTCAGGCGCGTCTCGGTTAAGGTGCGCATGCGCTGGCCACTTGAAAGACGTGCTGGCTGTGTGGCGCGTCCTGGTGGGTGCGCGCACGGCCGCCTGTCGGGTTGGATGCGCGCCCGCTGTAACTGAGACGCGTCTGTTGCTGTGGTTTCCTTTATACTATGAGTCACGTGCTTCTGTCACGTGACTTAAACGTCATTGTATTTCCGGTTTAAAAGACCGGCTTTTTCACTCTCCAAGCATTCCGGCAGAAGTCACTACGGCGACGAAACACGTTGGATCGCTTGGATTACTGGCGAATATATACTGAAGAACTGGACGTGCTTTGTTCTTTGAGCAGTACTGGCGGTGAGAATTGCAGACCACCCTCATGTATTGAAAGCTTTTTCTGATTTTATCTTTGTGAGTGCAATTTATTAAATAGAGGTGTTTTAATATTTGTGGAACGTATTGCACTATTTTCTTTATTTGTTGCCTTGCATGAACCAATTAAGCTTACTGTATCTCCAACATTACGTTTTGAGTTGAACAAGCTCGCCATATATTTAACAAGTTGAAAGTACTGGAAAATTAAGAGATTTGAAACCTGAGGGGCTAATTAAGGTGCTGTCTCCATTATTTATCTGGTAAGAGTGTGAGCATTACACTTGGTGACCGATCCTTGAGGTGGTGGAGCATGCATTACGGGATGGAATGTCTTTGCAGATGACTCTTCATTAATAAGCTCTGTGCATATGTTGAGAAAGGACAGCTTCAACAGCAGATGCCGAAGCATCAACTTTGAGTACATAGTGAAGTTCTGGATCGTCGTGAATCAAAATGGGCAGCGTGGTAAAATGATTCTTAAGTTCAGCAAATGCTTCCCTGGTGTCTTGTGGTAGATGAGGAAACAGACGACCATCCCCCTCTTATCCTAAATATCACGATGACACTTGATTGGCAATCGTAAGTGTTTTAGTAGTCAACAGAAAACCAGAGCTAAGTTGCCATCCTCCCTGGATACTGTTTTTTAAGCCACGGGATCCCCAAAATAATATAATATGTTTGGTAATACAGTGAATCAAAGGGTAGTGAGTAGAGCTTGGGTCCTCTGGGAAATGGCTCCAGATTTGACTGAAGTGCCACCTGCCAAGGTGAGAGTTAAAGCATTGGATGGGCCTCCAAGGGAATGAGGTGTGTTGGTTCTCAAGGTGACATGCTGTTCCCCCCCCCCCCCCACTCTGTAAAGTCTGCTGAATTGTGCAAAGTGTGGAAATGCATTCTCACATGGTGCTAAATCAATAACTATGTGTCTACAATGTTGAAAGTTTCAAGAGAATGAGCATGTTTTCTGTACTAGAGTTTTCAATGAATGAAATTCATTGGGTCCCGATCCTGAGTCATGTGACGCATGATCTGGCTGCAGTAACCTGAAAAGTTGAGCAATGGCACACTTTCATCTAGTCAGGTTTTATTTCTCTGCATCTCACATAAATGGTGCACAGCCAGTCTCCCAGGTGAGCAAACCCATCTCCCCCTGTTATTGTCACTTAGTTCACACCTTTCTATATTTTGTAT
The DNA here is from genome assembly GCA_027917425.1 of Gastrophryne carolinensis. Lineage (NCBI taxonomy): Eukaryota > Metazoa > Chordata > Amphibia > Anura > Microhylidae > Gastrophryne > Gastrophryne carolinensis. The sequence continues at coordinate 85,163,010 of CM051236.1, forward strand.
CTCACGTTAATAACTCCTTTTAACATTCTGCAGAAAACTGGAGAACTAGAAAATACTTTTAAAATGATGAGATATTCTAGAAAGATAAAATAGTCACCCATTAGCACACTCCTATAACATCTGTTGCAATAAATATTTAACAGCACCAATCTGCAGGAAAGTGGGTTGTCTGTCATCAACAATAAATTCATACCTGTAGATCCTACCATGAAAGTGCTGCTTCTCTACCTAGTGATTTTGATATGACCTATTTTTTTAATGATGATAAGGACTCATATTATGATTTGGCTGGGCCTTTGATTTAGTCTTCTGAGGAAAGTAATTTTCAGTACATCATTGGTACTTCATCTTTTTGCTTTAAGGTAAAAGAAAATAAATTATTTAAAATTTGAATATTACTTTACGGAAGTGGTGCTGTGGTTAAAGTCCAATTTTAGCTAACAACCCGCTTTCCGTCCATCTATATCAATTTGCTTTTAAAATAGATAAATATAGGTACAGATATTAAAGAGGAACGGGGGAGGTTCGGGGGAGGATCGGGGGAGGTTAAAAACTTCCTCAAACCTCACAGATCTGCTGCCCCCCCCCCTTCTGGTTTTACATTTGTGCAGTTTGTACTCACCTCGCCAGGACATCCATATTCTGGGTCCCTCGGATTCCGGGCAACCTCCTGACAGGCAGCGCCATCTTGCATCCCATTAGGCATTATGTGCTTCCCCCCATCTCGCTCCTGCGCAGTGCCCATGTGTGGAATGCAAGGGGAAGCACTGAAAAGCCACTAGACTTTGTTGAGCTGTGCGGGACTTTGTAGAGCAAGGCTAAAGCTGTCATTTAGAGGCGGCTAAGACAGCGGCTGGGAGAGAATCAGGCCCTAAGGTAGCCGCATCAAGTGGTGGCGATATCCGAAAGGTAAGTCGGGCCTGGTGGGGGGGGGGGGGGAATCGGCCACACGTGTGTTTTACCCTGATGTTCCTCTTTAATTAGCACTAAGGGGTGGGCTGATGGATGTTGTTTTTCTTATCCACTGCCTCCTCCATTCAAATATTATAGGAGTGACGCTATGAAATAAAACCATTGTTAACAATATATTTCCTTTTGACTATATCCAAGATGATCACACATGTATTACCTGGCCTGTCCCTGGAAGATCCCTGCTATGTTTTGTAGTAACCTTTGCATGCTGAAGTCTAGGGGGTAACTACTTGGTCTTGAGGCTGAGCTGTGGCTCAATACCCCCCCCCCCCCCCAAGCCTCATGGCTTTTCACATCTGGCACTGCATCCTTCCCTGGAATTCTGCTGCTGTTTCTTTGAATTCCCATTGGATGTCCCACTCCCTGCCACCCATTTAATTTGACAAAGGGACTTTTTTGACATCATTCTGGTCCTGGTTGCTAGCTGCTGTAGTCAGCATGTACGGACTCTTGCATGGTGGCCCACATTGGGCAGCACTAAAGCTTTGGGAAGTCAAGATTGAGTTGAGCAGGATGTACAGTCTCACTGTGCAGGCTCGCTCGGTTTAAAATCACCATCTTTTAATATTAACAAGTTGCAGGGTAGAACTCAAACTTTGCACATAAAACACAAAAAATATCGATGCTTGGATCTTCTCTGTAATAATTACAGACTTATAATGATGAATGACTTCCAAAATGTATTTGCAATTCAGAAAAATAGAAGAGCAGGTTGTTTCATTTTTTATGTGAATGGAATTCATACAAAGTGATACACAAAGAGAGCTTCCTTTGCAGAGATATGCTCAACTTTCAGCACATTCCTAAAGTAATTTTGCTTGCAAACAGAAATATCGACTAAGCACACCAATGTCCTGCCAACATGATTTATGGTGGAGTCACATTCTCACTCCTCAGTGCTCTCATCCTGGCAGGATCATCAAATTGCATTTCTAACTAAAGCTTAGATGCAAGAGAGGTCATAAAATAGGAGATAACGTTATATGCATTTCAGTACTAGAACACGTGCCATTACTTACCCTGCAATTAGAATACATTTACAGGAATGAGTCACAGGTTTAGATTTGGTTTATTGGATTTATGAAGGTAATAGATATGGAGACTTAAATAGATGTCATCAGCTATCTCTGCCGCTTATATTTTCACCTGTACATCTAGTCACATATTATTGGATAGCTGACGATATTTTGTAGTGTCTGCAAGAAGGGCAGCCATCATGTTAGGAGAGCCAAGACTCCAGTATGGGGGCCCAAGGGATCCAGCTGTGAAGAGGGGGCCCCGACCAGGTTGCCACTACATTGCTGCTGGCATTAATGATAAATGAGGGTGTCTGCCCCCGGGCTGGTTTGCTTTGGGGCCCAATTTAAACTAGGGACAAAGCCATCAGACCTAGGTCACAGAGGCAACCAGACTCTGTAATCTATTGTGTCAGGCAAAGGGGGTGGGAGTAGCTCCATCACTATTATTTATACAAAATCATCATCATTATTATTCAGGGTCTGGGAACCAATTTACCGCCCAGTTTAACCCTCTCATCATCCAAGTATTAAGCACCAAACATGTCTAGCTATGTGGAAAGACAGAGATTTAGTTGCACATATCTGCAGATACATGTGGAAGCCACACTGCCCCGGCAAGGCACTCTGTGTTTAGTGTGGTCCCTACTCTTATTTTTGAGTCCCCAAAGTTGGGACATGCAATGCAATGCAATGGGCGGTAAATTAGTTCCCAGGCCCTGAATAATAATAATAATTTTGTATAAATAATAGTGATTGAGCTGCTCCCACCCCCCCCCCCCCCCACCCCCCTTTATTGTGTCAGGCCGCCCATCAGAATTTTGAGGTAAGTCTGGTTGCCTTGGGGCCAGAGGCTCAGTTTAAACTAAGTGCCAAACCATTACACATTGGCTATGAGGGGGGCCCACACATTGTTGCTATATGAGGCCTGAAAATTCCAGTTCACATCAGCAAGCAGAGTTAAATTAATTCATTCAGCATTTCCTACCAAATGGGTGTGGGGCCAGTCCAGGACAGGCTCAGGGAGGCATCCCCCCCTTGGGTATCGACCTCGCAACCCCTTGCAATGCTTACATTCACCTCAAGCCTAAAACAAACTTCAGCCCTGCGATTTGCTGCTGGTGGTCACATGGGTCAGGTCCTGCTTTTTTGCCGATGATAATAGCTGGCCCATGTGTCTGCTGGCGACCAATCTCAGCTCTGCATTTCGTCGTACTGTTGCTTGAAATATTCCCTTATCCTTACAATCAGATTTTTCAGCATTGAACAACACATTCAAATCTGAGTACACTGCTAATACCAAACAAATGTATAGAGAATTAGAAACAGTGGCTAAAAGACTGTCCAAACATGTTTAGAAGAAGAGGCCAGGAAACACTGTTGTCAACAAAATTGCCCAGGACAACAGGACACAAGACAGAACTGGGTCACACTCAGGGGGACACATCTAATGAGGCAGCAGCCTCAGGCAATGGAAGGGGAGGGGTATGGGCAGCGGCCATGGTGTGAGATTAAATAAAAATTGCAGGCAGCATTAGACTTGGGCCCCGGCAGCAGTGCCATGTTTTAATAAAACTTACTTGGAGGAGGCACTGTTTGCCACAGTTTGTGCTGTGGCTTCTGGTTCCCTGCCTCTAAACTTACACTGAATCAGTTTAGAAGAGCCAACTGCAGTGCTGGGATGGGAGAGTGTTCTGTTTAAGGAACCTTAAAGGGTAATTTCACTTTTGATGGCATTTTTAAATTTGCATTATTATTAAGTTTCCATTATTGTGTGACAATGATGTCTTCAATGTAATAATGTAGTAATTTTTTTTTAATGTTCTATTTGTTTTCAACTCACTGTGTTAAAACAACTCACTAACTGTGTTATTAAGGAAAACAGTTTTCCCTAGTAACAATGTGTTGGCCTTAGCAATGTACACCCAAGTGGTGATTTCAAGTACATATCACTCACTCTAGCTAAGGCATGGGTGACTGGTTTAACCCATTCTGCTGAAATTCAACTTCTTCATGTTGAAAGGATCACAGTCCTGTGTCCCAGTAGCACAAGGGTTAATGTCCGGGTTCTCAGCTGGAGAGGTCATTAGGCTGCTCAGACTTATCCAAAGCTACTAAAGGGTTTTCCTGTTACATTAGAAGAATTTTGGCACTTGTAGTCCATGTGTTTTACTCAAGGCCATGAAAACTACAGCAAAACAGAGCCCCAGGAATATGAGAATCATGGAAACATCATGCTGATAAGTAAATCACAGGTCAGAAATCACAATCTTAACACAAATGATTATTTGTTAAAAAACCTGGCAAAAGACTTGCTCTGCTCATGTCACAGAGGGGGTGGGGCGCATCTCTATAGTCTCAGGCGGCCAAGGGGCTAGGTTCACCACTGGTCATCATGCCCATGCTGATGTCATTGTCCTCAATAAAGCTAGAAATCTATTATTGGAAAAACTAGGCTTTGGCATTTATATATGCTGTACGGGATCAGAGGAACAGAATCTTCTGCCAGCCAGTAATTTAAATGAACAGTCTCTTTATTCCCCCCAAAGCAGAAACAAAACAAACAGCTTTCTTCAGTTCAAGCATAATCCGAGACAGACAGCTTACTTCTAGAGATGAGCGAACTTTTGAAAAATTCGATTCGGACGATTCGCCGAATTTTTCTGGAAAAAAATTGTTTTGGTCCGAATTTATTCGCGGCGAATCACTATTAAAAAAGGCTATATCTGGGCTTCCAAGAGCCTCCATAGGGTTGCAGAACGTTTTGCTTGGCTGTAACATGCATAGGATGCGTGTTGGGTTAGTGAAATAATATTGTAAAGAAGTATGACATGCAGATCAGAGGCGTCGCTATTAGATTAGCCGTCGCAGAGCGGCACAATTAGAGAGCCTTGAGGTGGCATCAGCATGATGAGCCCATATATTGCCTAAAAGACACACAGTAGAGTTGGCAGCAGCATAGGGAGCCCATATATTGCCTGAAAGAGACACTGGAGTTGGCAGCAGCATAAGGAACCCATATATTGCCTGAAAAACACACCCTGTAGTTGGCAGCAGCATAGGGAGCCCATATATTGCCTGAAAAACACACCCTGTAGTTGGCAGCAGCATAGGGAGCCCATATATTGCATGAAAGAGACTCTGGAGTTGGCAGCAGCATAAGGAACCCATATATTGCCTGAAAGACACACCCTGGATTTGGCAGCAGCATTAGGAGCCCATATATTGCCTGAAAAACACACCCAGGAGTTGGCAGCAGCATTAGGAGCCCATATATTGCCTGAAAGAGACACCCTGGAGTTGGCAGCAGCATAAGGAGCCCATATATTGCCTGAAAGAGACAATGAAGTTTGCAGCAGCATAAGGAACCCATATATTGCCTGAAAAACACATTGGAGTTGGCAGCAGCATTAGGAGCCCATATATTGCCTGAAAGACACATTGGAGTTGGCAGCAGCATAGGGAGCCCATATATTGCCAGAAGAATACACCCTGAATTTGGCAGCAGCATAGGGAGCCCATATATTGCCTGAAAGAGACACTGGAGTTGGCAGCAGCATAAGGAACTCATATATTGCCTGAAAAACACACCCAGGAGTTGACAGCAACATTAAGAGCCCATATATTGCCTGAAAGACACACCCTGGAGTTGACAGCAGCATGAAGAGAACATATACAGATTTTGGGCACATATATCTTATCCTAAGAATATTAATAAAAATTAAGATTAACGTAAAGCATTTCCTCAATAATTACTTGTGGTCTGATGCGGAGGAATGTCTGTAACTGGAGAGCAGCGCCTTAAATCTGTTTTGCACTATCCATATTTCTTTAGTGTTGGTCTGGCACCATGATCAATCTACTCTGATGCATCAGGCATTGGTGGGTGGAAATCTTGTCTGATCCATGCCCGATTCATTTTCACGCAGGCCTGTTTCTCAAAAAAACATTTTTCAAGCATACTGGAGCACATTGAATTTCCCTCATCAGAGCATCACATACGCACATCTAAGAGTTTAATCACTTTGTTTCTGTTAAAGTCTTCAGGGCCTAGTTACTACTTAGTGAAAGGCCATAGATAGTTACACACCTGCTGCTGTTATCGACAAATCCTGTTTTAAGTGTAGTGTAGCGTTTTGTCCTCCCCTCATATACGCACCAAGTATGTCAGGCAGAGAAGGGCCAGGATGGGCACAGAGAAGTTGCAGAGGCCTAAATCCATCAAGCAGAGTCGCAGCAGACTAGGGGTGAGTGGCAGCAGGAGTCTCAGTGGGAGGCCTGATCTCCCGGTATCAGCTAGCGGTTGTGTCTCGACCAGCAACCCATCTGCCACCGATTGGTTAACACGATCATCAACTTCATCACAAGTGTCAACTGTCGGTTATATCTTATGCTTTGGGTTCAGCTCCACTATTCAGTGAGGAAGATCTGATAATCTGAAAAATCAGCAGCTACTGCCCAGCCAAGAAGTGGAGGAGACACTTGCCACTTCTTCCACTAGGCGGGCAAGTAGTGATGAGGAGAGTGACGTGGGAGGTGGTGTTGCAAGCATTTTGGCTTCTTAAGCAAACACTGTTGAGGAACCTGAGGAGGACATCAGTAAGTTTTGAGGGCACTTTTAATGGCTTGGAGTGATGGAGAGTGACAGATTAGTAACATATTAGTAACATAGTAACACATTAGTAACATATTAGTAACATAGTAACATATTAGTAACATAGCAACATATTAGTAACATAGTAACATATTAGGCCTGAATTCATCAAGCAGAGGTCGCAGCAGACTAGGGGTGAGTGGCAGCAGGAGTCTCAGTGAGAGGCCCGATCTCCCGGTATCAGCTAGCGGTCTTGTCTCCAGCAACCCATCTGCCGTCATCGATTGGTTAACAAGATCATCCACTTCATCACAAGTGATATCTGACACCCCCAGTCAACTGTTGGTTAATTCTTATGCTTTGGGTTCAGCTCCACTCTTCAGTGAGGACGATCTGCTAGAGAAAAATCAGCAGCTACTGCCCAGTCAAGAAGTGGAGGAGACACTCACCGCTTCTTCCACTAGATGGGCAAGTAGTGATGAGGAGAGAGGCGTGGGAGGTGGTGTTGCAAGCATTTTGGCTTTTTAAGCAGACACTGTTGAGGAACCTGAGGAGGACATCAGTGAGTTTTGAGGGCACTTTTAAAGGCTTGGAGTGATGGAGAGTGACATATTTAGCGATCAGCATGGTGGCAGAAGGGGGAAGTATGGAGGCAAATGTGCTCGGGGTAGACCACTTGCTGCGCGGCAGGCTACCTTCCCAGGAGGTAGTGGAAGAGGGTCCCTGAGTCGTCGGCGGTGGCAGCAGCAGTGAATTAGTGCAGACTGTTGGTAGGATAATCAGCTACTCTGCGATGTGGCAGTTTTTCATCAAGCATCCGCAGGAGGTTAACATAGCTATATGAAAGATGTGTAGGCAGAAGGCGAAGTGTGGCCAGGGTCCAAATGTTGGCCCCACAGCCCTGCGTCAACATTTACAGCGTCACCATATAGCGGCCTGGGAGAGTTGGCTCCAAAGTGGTGGTCCAGCCTGCTGCATTACCCAGTGGCACGCCGCTCCCTGTTCCAGCCAGCCAAGGCTCCACCAACTCCTGTGTGTCATACCCCTTCTCTGTCGCTCCAGATGCTCCTCCTCAACCATTGGCCAAGCCATGTCCAAGAGGCAACAGTATGTGCCCACTCATCCAACGCGCAGAAGCTAAATGTGCTCCTGTATAAGTTGCTGGTGCTGCAGTCCCTCCCTTTTGAGGTGGTGGACCTTTCAGAGAACTGATGGCTTGTGCCGAGCCGAGGTAGAGAGTCCCAAGCTGTCATTTCTTTGCGAAGAAGGCAGTACCAGCCCTGTACAATTTTGTTGAACAGAAGGTGGGCCAGTCCTTTAGCCTGTCAGTGTGTACCAAAGTGCACGGCAGAGCCTACGTCTGTAGCTGTAACGGTCAGGGACAATTCATATTCTTTAAGGCCCACTGGGTGATTGTGGTTCCTGCACAACCACAACAGCAACTTGAACTCTGTGGCCTCCACGCTCCTAGGCCGTTGTGCCTGTGACAGTGCACTTGCACTTAGCAATGGTGTCACAGGAAAAAGTGCCTAATTGTCAATTACATATTAATTTTTAACATTTATCTTATTTGAACACATTTATAATAATAACATATAATAACATAATAACAATAACATATAACAAAATAACAATAACATAAAATGTATAAACATTTTTGGGGGGTTAATTTTGTATATTTTTTTTATTTTAATTTTTTTTTTTAATATTTTGATATTTTGTATTTTTAAAAAATATATATATATTAATTATTTGTATTTTGTTTGTTTTTTATATTTTTTTTTCATTGCCTTTTTTTTAATATTTTGTTAATTTTTTTACAAATTTTTTTTTCCATTTTTAATTTTTTTTTGTATTTTGTTTTTTCAAAATATATATATATATTTTTGTATTTTTCTTAATTTATTTATTTTTTTCAGTGCCCTTCCAGCCTACCATGTGTGCAGGACACGGCAGTTTCACGCTGTTCTTCACATGGTTTGCCTTGAGCCACGGAGTCCCACATGGCAGGAACTGCTAAAAATCATAAATCAATAAATGAAATCATGGCTTACTCCACGAAAACTGCAAATGGGAACCATGGTGACTGACAATGGGAAGAACATCTTGTCTGCGCTGCGACAAGGAAGCCTGAGCCATGCGTCCTGTATGCCACATGTGTTCAACCTAGTTGTCAAGCACTTTTTGAAGTCTTCCCCCCATGTGCAAGACATCCTAACAACGGGAAGGAAACTTTGCATGCACTTCAGCCACTCCTACACCGCCAAGCACACCCTTCTTGAGCTACAGCGTCAGAACGGTATCCCCCAACATAGTCTGATTTGCGATGTTTCCACCCGTTGGAATTGCACCCTCCATGTGTTGGATCGACTATACGAACAGAGAAAAGCCATCACTGATTTCTTGATGATCCAAGCGGATAGGGGGACTCCCCTGTGTAACTTCAATGTAAACCAGTGGCAGCTCATACGTGACACCTGTCGTTTGCTCAGGCCCTTTGAGGAAGCCAATTATTAGTCAGTCGCCAGGACTACAGGATGAACGATGTGATTCCACTGCTTCATGTACTACAACACATGTTGGAAACCATGACTAGTCAGGGCACTGGAGACATGGCGCCTACATTTCACGGCCACATGAAGCCTGTGGGGGCTGAAGTGGAGGAGAAGGAGGAGGGGGTGGGGCACAGCGAAGCACAGTTTAGGTTTGACAAAATGGCCATTTTATCTAGTCATCTGACAGGAGAGGAGAAGCAGGAGCAGCCAGAGTAGCTAGAGGGTTGTGAGGAAGGCGAGACAGAGGACCCAGACACACCGTGGCAGTATGCAGGGGAGATGGAGGCAGGTAGTCCCTCAGAGTCACTTGCACAAATGGCACGATGCATGCTCACGTGTTTGCGTAGTGACCGCAGAATTGTCTCCATTTGTCAGCGGGATGACTTCTGGCTCTCCACCTTATTGGACCCTCACTACCGGCACAAAATGGGGGCATTCTTTACACGCACTGAGAGGGAGGACAAACTGACCTACTACAGAGACATTCTACGTAGTCAGTTGGCCGATGCCTATCTGCGCCATGGTCCATACTCTCGCAGGTCTGACTCGGGGGGACCTCTGCGCTCACCTTCCACTGCCATGGCTGCTGGGGGGGGGTGTGGCAGGAGCAGCAGCAGCAGCTCCATCAGCAGCAGCCTGAGTCTTCAGTCGCTAATGAGTAGCTTTCTTCAACCGCATAGTAAAAATAAATAAATAATGCATAGATTGCCATTGTATGCTTGCACACACACATAGGAATTCATCCTTCGCATTTAACCCATCCGTGCAGTGAGTGTACACATGCCCGGGGAGCGGTTGGGGGGTTAGGTGCCTTGCTCAAGAGCACTTCAGTTATTTCCTAGGACTGGGACTCGAACCTGCCACCCTCCGGTCACAAGTCCGCTCCCTTACCTCTAGGCCACAACTGCCCCTTTAAATAGTGTATAGTGAGGCTAATCATGAGCAGCTGAAAGACCTGGAGCAGGCCCTGAACCAGCAGGTAGTGTCATACCTTGACATGACCATGCCAACGCACCTTGAGGACCTGCTGGAGTTCTGGGCAGCCAAACTTGACTTGTGGCCGCAACTGGCAGAGTTTGCCCTGGGAAAGATGTCCTGCCCGGCGAGTAGTGTGCCATCTGAGCGGGTGTTCAGTGCGGCGGGGGCCATAGTCATGCCAAGGAGAACTCGTCTGTCCATGAAAAATGTGGAGAGACTCACCTTTGTGAAGATGAATCAGGCATGGATCAGCCAGGATTTCCAGCCACCAATGGCTGATCCATGGTAGTAGCTGATGCATGGTAGCTCCTTATGCTGCTGCCAACTCCAGGGTGTGTCTTTCAGGCAATATATGGGCTCCCTATGCTGCTGCTGCCAGCTCATATGTGTGTCTTTCAGGCAATACATGGGCTCCTAATGCTGCTGCTGCCAACTCCAATGTGTGCACTCTTAAAAGACACATGCTAGCATATTTGGGATGCCCCCCCTCCCGGTTAAAGGCAATGGCTGCTGGCAATTTGACAACATGACTTTCATTACAACATGCAACCAGTTAGTAGACAGGTACTCTTGAAATATTAATGCTAGTGTTTGGGATGCCCCCTCTTCAAATACACAGGTTGACTGCTTTTATAGTGGAAAAGTGACTTTGTTTACAACATGCAACCAGTTAGTAGACAGGTACTCTTGAAATATTTATGCTAGTGTTTGGGATGCCCCCTCTTCAAATACACAGGTTGGCTGCTTTTATAGTGGAAAGGGGACTTTGTTTACAACATGCAACCAGTTAGTAGACAGGTACTCTTGAAATATTTATGCTAGTATTTGGGATGCCCCCCGGCGAAAGGCAAAGTTTGCTTAAAAAGTGACTTTCATTACAAAATGCAACCAGTTAGTAGACAGGTAGTCTTGAAATATTAATGCTAGCATGCTTTTTAATGAATGACACCAGGAAAAGGAAAAGCTAAATAGGCAGGTGTGTTATTAACACTAAACAAGCTTGAAAGCTAATGCAACACTTTAAACTTTCCCAGTCTTTCTCTGTCACTGTCACAGCCTCTCTCTATCTGTCCCTCGCTTCTTCTGTTCTTTGTTCTATCTATCTGTCTCTCCCTTGCTGTATCTATCTATCTATCTATCTGTCCCTCGCTCTCTCCCTGCCTGATCTGCTCTGGCCGCAATACAGTGTCAGAATGATCTTCCGCAAAATGGCTGCCACTTCATCGGTAAGCCTGTCTGCTGATAGGTAGCATGTGATGCCTACCCAGGATTCCTTGACCCATGGGACATGTCCTGACATGTGGATCCACCATTTTAGATGGGCTGTATAACAGTAAATGGAGTTTTAAGGAAGCGATTCGAGCGATCGAATCGCGGCGATATTCGGAATCGTAACGAATCAAATTTTTCCTGAAATTCGTAACGAATTCGGGTTGGTCAGAATCGATTCGCTCATCTCTACTTACTTCATGTATATATATATATATATATATATATATATATATATATATATATATATATCAGCTCTGGTAAACTTACTCTAACAGGAGACAGGGCTGCTAATTGCTCTCAAGCAGAGACAAAGAGCTTACACTTAACAAAGTGGTTGGAAGGAATAATACCTGCTCCTTCTGTTAACCCTTTGGTGACCACAGCCCAGGCTAAATAACCGTATATCCCCCTTTGTACCAGGACTGCAGACTGGACACCTACCCCAAAATAGCAGTAGACCCGGGAAAGAGCTTTCACATTGTGATGAGCTCTCCAGGCATTTATACCTCACTGTACTTGAAATCCTGAAGGGCCAGAAACCATCTGGTGATGAATCTTGTCCTTATGCTGAGACATCCAGGTAAGGGGGGGGGGACGTGGTCGTACACCAGCTTCCACACCATTGCCCCCACGCCAATTATTTTTAAAGTGGACCAAAACCTGGGATTTTGATTCTCCTGGGTTTTGGTCCTTGCCCCCGGGGCACACTGATCGGGAGTGCCCCACCATTTGAAACCCCCCCAGGTCACCCGAACAAGCTCACCTCTTCCCGGTCCTACGACGCAAGCGCGGCCGCTCGTCCAGTCAGTGCACTCGGATCCTATAGCCAGGAGCTTGTCTAATGCAAGTGGATCCAAGCACGCTGGCGGACGCATCCGCCGCTACCCTCTAACAGAAAGTGCGCCAGCCATTTACAAATACCTGGAACGGGCACGCGGCCTGCTACAGGGATAGTGTGGATGCGGCCTCTGCTCGTGCAAGGTGAGTGTTCGGTGACCTGAGGGGTTTCACACAGCGGGGCACCCCCGACTGGGGGGAGTGAGTATGCCTGCCCTGGAGTCTATGAGACTGGGTTTTGTGTTTAATCTGTTTTTATTGAGATAGGACAAATAAAGAAAAAAAACATAGACACAAACAGTGTGTCGTATAACAAACAGTGGAAACAAGAAAATATTTAGCGTCACAAAGCTACATCTGTCATTACAGCATTACAACAGTTTCCTTTTATGTTACAGCGTGTCATCATATGCCTGTGAAGTTACTCACTAATAACGTTCCGCTTTAATTTATCAGACAGGATGCAGCTAGGCGCAGCAGAAATCAGAAACGTGGGGGTAGCAAGATAAAGCCAAAAGGCAGGGAAGAGAGGGTAAAGAGAAAAAGAGGAGAAGAAAGTTTAGGAGGAAGGTGGGAGGGATAGAGGGGAGGGGGGGAAAAGAAGGGGGGGGGGTTGGGGGTGTCAAGTGTATAAGTCCGTTTTGCTACTGAGATCTAACCTCGGAACCGACAAGCTATGGCCGAGCAATTAATGCTGCCGTCCGGGTCACTGGATTACCCTCTGAAAACGGTCTGAGTCTCGTAATACTATCCAACAAGCCCATGTCGTGGCATATTTTTCTGACATACCCCTATCCCCAAGAGTGAGCTCCTCCATGCATCTAATACGCTCCAGTTCCACAACCCATTCAGCCAGGGATGGGGCTACACGGGATTTCCAGTGTCTGGGTATGACAGCTCGCGCTGCTGTTAGGAAGTGCCTGAGCAGACTTTTTTTATATTGCGACATGGAGTCCTCTACCAAAGAAAGGAGGGTTAGTTGAGGTGAATTAATCACGGGAATGCCCGTTATCTCTGTGTATACGCTAAGAACCTTTTCCCAGAAGGAGGTAATGGCCTGACAACCCCACCATACATGTGTCATAGTCCCCTCCTCCACCAGGCACCGCCAACAACTGTTTGAGACCTGGGGCGCGTATTTATGGATATCAGACGGGCATCTGTACCATCTTGATATAATCTTATAGCCTCTCTCCTGTGCCGCCCCCTCCACCGCCGACTTATGTGTTAGGCTAAATATTTTGGCCAGGTCCTCCTCAGAGAAGGATCTGTCCAACTCTCTCTCCCATCTCGTCACATATCCCGGAGGATTCGGGTGTACACTGTTCAATAAGGTATGGTACAGTACTGAGAGGGCATGGGGTATAGGCGTCACAGAGGAGAGAAGTCGCTCCAATTCGGACAGTGGGCTGTCCCTCACATCACTCAGGTGATGGGAGGATATATAGTGAGCTAACTGTCTGTGAAGCAGCCACGAAACGTAGATCCCGGGGCTTCGCGCTCTGATCTCTTCCAGCGCTGGCAGGCCTGCTTCTCCCATGATGTGCCGCAGCCTCGGATCTGATGAGGCTTGCCAGCACAGAAAGGACGAGACTCCCATACCAGGTGAGAAGTCCGGGTTTCCTATAATCGGGGTCAGAGGTCCCGGGCGCCGGGCTAGCTGGGATCCCGATGTCAATTTATCCCAAACCGTAAATAGATGTTGCGCCAGAAAGGGTAATGTTCTGAGAGTGTGTTTGGGCTGGGGTCCTACCCAGGGAAGAGAAACCAGAGGGATGGGTGATAACCCCCTCTCAATAGTGACCCAGATCTTACACGAGGCATGGTGAGCCCAGTCTAGCATCCTCAAGAGGATCGCTGCAGAGTGGTAGAGCTTTAAGTCAGGTAGCCCAACCCCTCCCTTCGCCTTGCTACGGGACAAGGTCTCGTGGCGGATGCGGGGCTTGGAGACTCCCCATACAAATTTGAGAAACGCGGATTTCAGGATTTTAAAAAAACTATTAGGGGGTGTTATGGGGGCTGTTTGGAACACATATAGAAAACGGGGCAGGACATCCATTTTAAGCACACTTATTCGCCCGAACCAGGACAAGGACTTTCTGTCATATTTTTTTAGGTCCCCAAGTGTCTTGTTCATCAATGGGGCATAGTTCAGGTCGTAGATCTTAGTGAGATCATTTGGGATCTGAATCCCTAGGTATTTAATAGCGGCCGGCTGCCATCTGAAGGGGAAATTGGTTTTAAGTCTGTCTGCTTCATCAGGCGGCAGCGTTAGATTAAGGGCTTCCGACTTTGCGTAATTTACCTTAAAGTTGCTCACCAACCCAAATTGTTCAAACTCTTTTAGAACTGATGGGAAAGAGATGGTGGGGGAGGTTAGGTGAAGCAATAGGTCGTCAGCGTATAGGGACAGTTTATATTCCTTGTTGTCTACCTCTATCCCTTTTATGTCCGGGTTATCTCGTATGGCAATGGCCAGATGCTCCATAGTTAGAATATATAGGAGAGGGGACAATGGGCAACCCTGGCGTGTACCGTTGCTTATAGGGAAAGAAGGTGACAGCACTCCATTGGTTCTCACTGAGGCTGAGGGGTTTCCGTAAAGGGCTAGTATCTTGCCAAGAAGGGACGGTCCCAGGCCAATTTGTTGTAGGGAGGCACGTAAAAAGTCCCAGCTCACCCTATCAAACGCCTTCTCTGCGTCACACGAGAGAAGGCAGGCTGGGATCTTCTTAGATTGTACGTATGATATTAATGTGAACAATTTGTTCGTATTGTCCCGTGCCTCTCTACCCTGGACGAACCCCACCTGATCCAGATGAACAAGATCAGGAACAATTGGCCCGAGGCGCGAAGCTATTATTTTAGCCAGCAACTTTATGTCTATGTTAATTATGGAGATCGGGCGATAGCTACTGCATACAAGGGGGTCTTTACCGGGCTTAGGGATGACCGCGATCGTGGCTGCCAGTGCCTGTCTTGGGAAGGGGGAATCCTGTCCCACTGAATTGAAGACCCTGGTCAAAAAAGGGGTTATTAGGGGACCCAGCACCTTATAGAATCTTGGGGTGTAGCCATCAGGTCCTGGGCTCTTACCCGCTGGGGAACTTCGTATTGCTTGTTCTACCTCTTGAGTTCCAAAGGGAGTCTCAAGGGACTCCACGACAGCCTGGGGGATTTTTGGGAGAGGGGTCCTGTCTACATATGCCCGGGCCGCCTCCGAAGGGGACGGGCGTGCAGCGGCTGGGGCCGGTTTCGGCAGGTTATAGAGGGTGTTGTAATAGTCCCTAAAGGACTTGGCTATTTCGGATGGGATACAAGTCTCAGTGCCCCCTCGTGTCTTAATGGAGGGGATGTACGTGACAGGGTTCCTGGGGTGTAATGATCTTGCCAGCATCTTACCCGGTTTATTGGCGTGCTCGTAGAATAGACCTCTAAGCCGGTCCCTGTGCCTCAGAAATATTTGATTGTACAAACTCCTTAGATCGCCCCTAGCTTTTTCTAGCCTGATCAAGGTCCCGTTGGTGGGCAGCTGCTTGTGCTCAAGCTCCAACGTCCTGATTTGGTCAATGGTGTTTTCTATTTGGGCGGATCTCTCTCGTTTAAGTCTGGCACCATGCTGGATAAAGATCCCCCTCATGACGCATTTAAGCGCTTCCCACTGTATCGGGAGGGGTGTGGTGTCGTGGCGGTGGTCTAATAGGAAATGGTTTATGCTCTCCCGTATTGCTGCTAAGCAAGTCTCATCTTTGAGCAAATTGTCGTTTAGACGCCAGTCCCAACTGCTCGGATACAGCCCGGGCACGTCCAGAGTCAGGAAAATGGGGGCGTGGTCTGACCATAGGATACTCCCTATACTCGCCTCTGGATTCCAGTCCATAGCGTGGTGACTCAGAAAGATATAGTCAATACGGCTGTAAGAGTTATTGGCATTAGAGTAAAAGGTGAAATCTTTATCTCTCTTGTGTAGCGCCCTCCAGGCGTCCACTAATTGCAGTTCCTGCAATTGTCTTTTAAGTTTCCCAAGCCCCGCAGCTGAGACCCCGGATCTGCCGGAGGAGGTGTCGATCAACGGGCAGAGGGGCAAGTTGAAGTCACCCCCGCACACCAAGATGCCCTCTGCGAAGCTGGCTAGTTGTTTTAGTAGTGAGCAGCAATATAGGGCTGGGTCCTGGTTGGGGCTGTAAACGTTCACTATCGTGTATGTCTTTGTAAACAATGTTATTTTAAGGAATATGAATCGGCCGTTAGGGTCAATTTTTGTGTCAAGAATCTTATGAGGGAGAGATCGGTGAAGAGCTATGGACACCCCCTTCGACTTTGCCTCTGGATTCGGTGCATGAATCCATGAGGAGAAGTGGCGGTCCCGGATTGTTGGTATGTGACCTTCTTTGAAGTGGGTTTCCTGGAGCAAGGCTATTTTTACTCTGTTTTTATGGAGCTCAGTAAGGATTTTGGATCGCTTTTCAGGGATGTTTAGGCCCTTTGTGTTGTAGGAACAGATGGTGATGCTCGCCATATCAAGTTCAGCAGCTTTGGAGTATAGAGGGATAGGGAGATGAGTGGGGAGGGTAGAAGGGAAAAAAGGGGGGAAAGATAGAGAAGGAGGGGGGAGGAACTATAGAAAGCTAGCAACTAAGAAGAGAAAGATTAAGGATCAAGAACTTAACAAGAGTAAAGGCGCTTTGCGCGCTCCCTCCGATTGAGCGTATCCCAATCGCCTGTTGGGAGAGCTCAGGAGGTTATGTTGTGGGGGAAGTGGAAAGAGCGACCGCCAATGTAAGGCGCCCCATCCAGCGAATAAGAGGTTATCCTGGGATCCGGGTTAACTATGAACCCAGGTCGAGAGACAAGCCCATTACTAATAGAACATAACACTTATACCATCCAGACATTGTCAGTTAAGTGCCCAAACAATTATATTGCTAAACGTCCAAGACATAAAAAACAACTCAAACCCTGAGATACAGTTAGATTAGACCTATTATTATTATTATTATTACTATTACGGTCGCCACCCGCCGTCCACCGGGGCGAGGTCACCCCAGGGACCGGACCCCATAGGGATCCGGCCCCGGGGGGGGGCCCGCCACAGGGAGGGCGCTACGCCTTCTGTGCCTACTTTCCAACAACAAGGCGACCAGGCAAGTTTACAGTTATCGTTGTAAGCAGGGTTACCCATAAAGACCGAAAAAATAAACATTGAAAGTACCACAGTGCCTTGGAACACATAAAAACGATATCTAACCCTGAGATGCGCCGGGGCGATGACCACCCGGGGTCCCGATCCCCGACCGGGCCAGGTGGGGCCGGCCCAGGAGCCAAACCCAGGGGCCCAGCCAGGAGGGAGGAGCCCGCCTCGGCCCGGCGCCATCCCCTTCGGTCCGTACCCCGTCGCCCGAGCCAACGAGCTGTGATCGGGCGAGGGAGGGCGGGGCGAAGGCAGCACCCACAGGGAACCCCAGAACCATAGACACGTTAGTAACCTTTGCACTTAGGGTTCCTGCAATTTGACATCAAAGCGCCCAATCGAATGGATTGCACATCAGTGAGATCAAATTAAACAACCACAGTAAAACAATGAAACAGTAAAACACTGCCGCTCCACGCGGCCGCCCCCATATATAACTCTTAAGGGTCAACCACTATGAGTATAATTCTAACTCGGCAGAGTCCACAGCAAACTGACCAGAGGGGACGTGTATCAATGCTAGTCATCAGCCCCATTGGGGGCCCTGGGACGGACCCCTCTGTTTCTTCGGGGCAGAGGATCCCGTCTCCCGCCCCCCTGCGCCCGGGCGGGGCCCAGCGAGGGGGAGAGCCAGTCCTCCAGCTCCACGACCGGGGATCCCAGGAACTCGAACGCCCCCGGAAGCTGGGAATGATGACGGAGTGTGAAGCTTCGGCCCCGCAGCTGAAGGACGAGATGAAAGGGATGTCCCCATCTGTAGGTGGCGCCAGCCCGCTTCGCGCTTTCCAGTAGTGGTTTCAGGATCCTTCTCATCTGTAGCGTCCGTCGTGCCAGGTCGGGCGAGACTGGGTTTTGGTCCACTTTAAATATAACCCTTGATAGTGCAGATAGTCGTCCCAATGTCATATAAAGCGCTCGGTTTGGGAGGGTCTCCTGGGTAGGAATGGGGGCTACCGATACATATGCGATACTGTTGTAATCAGGAGAAATGGGGCTCTTACACACAATATGACTTTCTGAAAAAAATGACATTTTTAAAATTTTTTAAAATATAAATGCACTGAAACTCAAGCCAAAAAAAATCTATATATATATTTTTTGGAAATCCCTGGAAATTCACAGTTCACAAACATGAATGTAAAATGGTGAAAAATGGCCTGGCAACAGAGGGTGACTAAGGACCTGATTTATCAAGCACTTCTGCCAGACAGTGCAAATTACAGTAGTAAAAAATATAATTTTTTTTTTATTTTCACACTGGCACATGTTGCTGCGCTACAAGAAGCACAATTACTAAAACATTAGCAGTACAGCAAGATGCTGAAATATGTATACATCATATTTTGCACTGAAATGGCATTGTCTGGCAGAAGTGCTTGATAAATCAGGCCCAAAATCTCAAGTAGGCTGGTAGTTAAAAATGTAAAAGGACCTATGCGTGCTGATGATTGTTCTGCTCAGGGTATATTGCGGTTTCAGATTTATGGTAGCTTTTTTTTTTCTTGTTTGCATATTGATATTTTAGTAAATGTGGTTTTTATTCTGCTTTAATATTAATATAAATAATATAAATCTCTGCAACCAAAAAATTCCTTGAGGGTTTGCATCCATAAAACCGTGCCCCCGACAACAAGCCTGGTAGGACTAGAAAGCTTGAGGTGTGTACTCCCAGATATGTGCTAGCTTCTCTCTAAGAATTCTGTTGCTTTTGAGTCATTAAAGTGGCACAAAAACCTTTTTCCCCCACCTGTCCTCCCAGCCCAAGTACCTCAGGCTTTAAGGTGGGCATGTTGGTGGCCTGGGTTTTCCACTGCCATAGTCCCCCACCTGGCATTTTTGAGGCAATAAGTCACACTGGATTTTACTTAGATGCAGTCTCGGTCCATGCAGCCGAGACGCGCACGCAGGCTACCAGGTGTGCATGAGAAGTAGCGGCAGTGGCAGCAGCGGCCAGATCGGGGACAGTGGGCGGGGTTCATTTACCCTGCCCTCTCTCTGCCCACCGCTCTTTTAATTGCCTGGCATCCCGGAGGCAGCAGTGCGGGCTCACGTATATCTTTTTTTTTTTCTTCTTCTACATTCGCCCAATAAGACGCACTGACATCCCCTCCCCCACACACACTTTTGGGCAAAAATCAGTGCATCTTATAGGGTGAAAAATATGGTATCATTTTCTTTACACTTCACAAATACTTGATACTTATTTTTGCTCTATCACATAAAATCTCAATAAAACAGATTACAAAAAGTCTGTGGTTGTAATGATTTATATGGAAAGTTCCAAGGGATATGAATACCTTTTCACAGTATATACATATACACACATCTATATAAATAAATATTAATATATTCTCGACTTTCATGAAAATGACACCAGTCACTTGCTGGTCAATGATTGCACACACGGTGCCTACTTCAGCAAAGCCTTTCCTTTAATGTGTAATACTTCAGAAGGACATGACTTGTTTGCTGCAGATATAAAAAGGCAGTGCAGACACTTAAATCTCTCTTATAAACCCCCTGTGGCCAAAACTTCAAGATTGAGGAGTTCATCATCAGAAATCGTGTCTGAAGACGCAACAATGAAACACATAAAAGGGGCAGTTTTAATGTATTTTTCCTTTTTATATCCTTACTGACGAAATGTGGAGTCCTTTCCTAGCTTATAATTCAGTGGGTGCATGCGATTTTCACAAGAGGAGTTGCAGAAGATACGCTTTTTAACACCTGCACCACCACAACCACCATCACTTACATTGCAACTCAGTCCTCCAGGCATGGCCGGCCTTTGGTATGTGCAACCAGTGCAACTGCACAGGGCACCACCTCAACCTCTCCGAATGCGCATTCAAACAACCTTTATAGAGAACGCTTTCAACTGCCTCAGCAGGTCCTTGATTCATTTTGACTCTGTTTCCAACATTTTCTTCTCTTTCTTCCAAAGTAGACTCTATCTTTTGTCCTTACTCCGTCTCCATCTTTCTTTCTGTTATGTGACCCCTCTATCTCTCTCTTTATTTACACCCTCCCACTTTTCCATCCATATTTCACCTATTTTCAAAATCCCCTTGATCTTGCTGTCTGCACCACTTTCTGTCTTTTTTTTTCTACTTCTCCTTCCCTATTTTGTTCACATCTCACTAGCTCTTCTCTCACATTCCTTCTATCTCGCTCTTTTGTAGCGTCTTTGTCTTTCTCTCTTTTTCATTCTACCTTTCTCACACTTGGTGACATTTGGCTGGCCCTGCCTCCTCTTCCTCCACAATGTAGGCAGCCCTCCATTGCTTGAAGGTATTAAATTGCCACTTTTATTAGGTCCCATTCTAATTTGCATAATGTGTATTCAGGACAGTTTCTAGGCAAAACAGCACCCAGTGTGAGAAGGAAACAATTCTGCCCCTCATCCCCGATCCTATGGTGCTGCCTCGTACTGGTATGTGCCATGCTGTGCCTCTACCATAATGGCAGGCATTGCCACCTCCCCATGACTGAGCCTGATGTGGGGTAATGAGGGGCCTGTTTTATAGACTGCACCACCAATACAGTCTCTGCAAAAAACTGAATGGGTGGGATAAAGGCATCCCCAATGGCTTTGGCACCTGGGTGATTGCTCTCCCCTAGAAACAGCTCTGTGTGTTTTTTCGTGTGTATAGTCACTGCAAGCCTTAAGGATTCTAAGAACTCCAAAGTCTAATAACTTGGAGGAACCTCATGTGGAAGGAGGCGCCGCATTAAAACAAAGAAGCAAGCTGAATGACACTAGTTTGTCCATAAAGACATGTTCAGCCTATAAGCCATCAACATGAACAATCTTTGGGTCACATAACCTATAAATCATTGAATGAGTTGTATTAAAGTGCCTCTGATGAAGATGAGAAATACCCAAACAAACAGATGAAAAGTAACATCTTAGACATTTAAAAATAATATTTGTCGGCCAGAATGTATAAAATGCTTCAAGCTGCAACTGGAGTGCGGAAGCCAAAGTGGTTGGCGAGGTACAGAGTGCGAGATGAATGGGAGGTAAGCATATATTTTTTCTGTGTTTGTGTGTTTTTTTTTTTTTTACATTCAAACCTTTGTGAACTGGTCAGGGGTTCAGGAGACCTCTATACCAGTTCACAAGGCTTAGGGGCTGGCAAGTGTGGGTTTGTAGCCTGCAGGGCGGGGGGGGGCACAGGGGCTGCTATGGAATTCATAGACCCCCGACCCATGACTCTCCACCGCAAAGGGACCCACTGAGACCATGCTGCCTGAGGGCCTACACAAGCCTGGAGCCCTGGGCAGTAGGCTGATAGTAAAGATGCCATGCTGTAGTCATGTAGTCGAAAAGTAATCTTTTTTTTTAGCGCTCTGGGGGATCTTTAAGGTGTTAAAGTGCCAGTCCAGCCAGACATGCCACTGGCCTTTTAAGTGAAGGGCCGTCCAGGAGCGTGCAGGAAGCTTCCAGTCCGGCAGCACCAAGCAACTGAAGAAAGATGGCGGCTCCTGATGCTGTGATCGAGCAACTGGCATAGCTGGAATACAGGTGACGTAAGCCTTTGTTATGTAACCCCCTCACCCTGCTTTAGCTCTAGGTAAGCGTGGCAGGGTGGGGTGATATCAAAATGGACAGTCTGGCTCCACTGTCCCTTTAAGATTTTTACATTGACCCGTAAAACCCACACACCCTTAAAGCCAAATACCATTGCTTACTAACATTTGCAGTAATGCATATTGAGGACTGTTAGGGGCACACTACCTATTTTTATGCTGATATGCCTATTAGAGGGGGCGCAGAGGTAGCTATCACATCCGGGGCAATAAGGTCATGGGGGTTCCATCACTGATGCTCCTAAAATGTTATTTTCAGGCCGGTGCTTATGTGGCATCATGTACAGAAAGGAAAGTCTCATTTTGTCTCTGCTGGGTCAGTCTGTAGCAGTCTAAATGCATCCAGGTTATATATATTAAAATATCTCAAGACAAATGGGCCAAGGAGCAAAACATAAAATTAAAGATAAAAAATAAAAGATTTTTCATTCTGTTGAAGTGTCCCGATTCTTGGTCTCTATTGTGCCTCATTAAATAAATGCCTACCCCCCCCCCCCCCCCAAAGCCTTTGGTAACTTGATAAGTTCATCACCATGTTATGAACGCTTATTTCTTAGCTTTCTTTTTGCAACCACCCCATTATAAATGTACCATATGTTGCATGATCTCTTCCCTACAGATTCATTTGTGATGCTTTTTACTAACGTTGTAAAACTGTATGATTGAATGTCCATATAGAGAAATTCTTTTGTTCCTGTAAAGCATTTAATAACAATCATTGTACAGGAAAATAATAAGACACTTCTGTGAGTACTCACCTGTAGAATTGTTTTTGTTCTTGCATTGCACGGCCTGCTTCAGTATTCATAACAGTTGGGTTATTCCGCCACAAGGTGGCGCAGTGTACTGCAGAAGAGCTGTGACATCTCCCGGCCCCCTATAAAAATGGGATTAACCATAGAGTTCCCAGCATAGACAAGCAGTGAGACAAGAAGCAGGGAGAGAATAAAGGTAAAAAAGGTAAAAAACCCCAATTAACTTGGAACAATCACCATAACAACCAAGAATAACGATAAAAAGGGTGGGTCGAAGCGGCCGTGCCATGCAAGAACAAAAACAATTCTACAGGTGAGCACTCACAGAATTGTCATTTTCTTATTGCATGGCACGGCCTGCTTCAGTATTCATAACAGTTGGGACATCCAAAAGCAAAAAAAGTGTCCAAAAGTAGGGTGGGATCCCCAATGAGTAACGGCCGGCAGTTCAAGTCACTACCGCCTGAAGTACCTTGCGGCCAAAAGCAGCATCCGCTGAGGCCTTAACATCAACCTTGTAAAACTTAGAAAAAGTATGAACAAACGACCAAGTAGTGGCCTTGCAAACTTGTTCAACAGAAGCTTGGTGCTGAAAAGCCCAAGAAGCGCCAATAGCACGAGTGGAATGAGCAGTAACCCTAAAGGGAGGTTCCTTCCACTTAGCAGAATAGGCTTGTACCACCGCCTGACGGATCCACTTGCTGATAGTGGATTTAGCCAGAGGCAAACCCTTCCTAGGTCCAGAAGTGAGAACAAAAAGAGCATCAGACTTCTTGAAAGGCCCAGTAGCGACCAAATAAAACTTCAGAGCCCTGACCACATCCAAAGAATGCAGTGTCCGCTCCTTGGAATTAGCAGGATTAGGACACAATGAAGGCAAAACAATGTCCTGATTGAGATGAAAGGCAGACATGACCTTAGGCAAGAAATCCGGCTTAAGCCGAAACACCACCGTATCCTGATGCCGCTCAAAATAAGGAGGTTTGATGGAAAGCGACGCCAGTTCGTAAACTCACTTGACAGAAGTGATAGCCACCAAAAAGGCCACCTTAAGAGTCAGAATGAGCAACGCAGCCCCACGAATAGGCTCAAAGGGAGGACCCTGCAGAGCAGACAACACCAGATTGAATTCCCATACTGGTAGCATAGGCTTACAAGGTGGACGCACATGAGTAACTCCCTGGAAAAAGATTTTAAGCAACCAGTGATTGGCAAAGAAAAAAATTGCCAGAGCTGCAACATGGCCCTTGAGGGTACTCAGTAGAAGGCCGGAATCAAAATCATGTTGCAAAAATTCCAGAATCCTGGGGATGGAAAAAACCCGACAGGGAAGAGACTTGGACTCACACCAGGCAATGTAAGCATGCCAGACCCTGTAATAGATAAAGGACGAGGACTTCTTCCTAGCCCGAATCATGGTATCCACAACAGAGGCAGGCAACCCCTTTTCCATCAAGATGGAGGTTTCAGCAGCCAAGCCGTTAAAGCCAGCATTTGTAAGTTGGGATGGCGTAGCTGCCCCTGAGTGAGAATATCTAGATCCTTAGGCAAGACGTATTGATCTACTGCCAACTGCACGACGTCTGCGAACCACACCCTTCTTGGCCAACAGGGGGCCACCAGGATGGCTGGCACCCCCTTCTGGGCTATCTTGCACATGACCCTGCCCAATAGAGGGAACGGAGGGAACACATAGAGAAGCCGAAACTCCATCCAAGGCATTGCCAGTGCATCCGTGGCGTAGGCTAGAGGATCCTGTGACATCCGGCTGACCCCAGACGTGACACCGGGAGAGAAACACCTGGTTGTTGAGGGACCATTCCCCCAGACGTGACATCCCCCTGCTTAGGGAGTCCGCCACCTGGTTCTCCACCCCGGTAATGTATACCGCTGAGATGCAGGGAACATTCTGTTCTGCCCAAGACAGTATCAGGGACACTTTCTTGAAGGCTCGCTTGCTCCGAGTCCCTCCCCTGATGGTTGATGTAGGCAACCGCCATCTGGTTGTCTGAGCGAATCTGAACAGCCCGACCCCGAAGGTGTGTGGTCAGCTGAGAAAGAACCAACATGATCGCCCTCAGTTCCAGTACATTGATGGGAGCATGGGCCTCTTCGGGGCCGCACCGACCCTGGAACTTCAGAGACTTCCAAAAGCCCCCCCAGCCTGTCAGACTGGCATCTGTGGTGACCGTCTCCCAGCACGGGGGCAGGAAAGTCCTGCCCACCAGAAGGTTACTTGAGTCCAGCCACCATGAAAGGGACTGTCTGGCCAAAGGAGACAGAGCAAATTCCTGATCCAGGGACACAGGGTCCCAATCCCAGACTGACAAGAGGTGCAACTGAAGAGGTCTCATGTGAAACTGAGCAAAGGGGACCGCCTCGAAGCAGGACACCATCAGGCCCACCAACTGCATCCCCAGACGGATGGAGGGAAGAGGACACAAGAGCAGAGCCCGTGCCTGTTTCTGAAGGCCCTCCACCTTCTGCTGAGGAAGGAACACCTTGACCTGAGAGGTATCCAGTGTCAATGCCAAGACTTGGGATAGTTGATCACCCAGCTGAAGGACTCCAGAGTGGAGGTCACCACCCGGGTGTCCTGCTCAGCCTGATAAAAGGACTGGGCCACAATAAGGATGTCGTCCAGGTAAGGAAGGATGCGAATGCCCTGGTTCTGTAGCAGAGCCATTACCCCCGCCAGCACCTTGGTGAACACCCGAGGCGCCGAGGTGATACCAAAGGCTAAAGCAACAAACTGGTAATGCTGATCCTCCAGTGCGAACCTCAGAAATCTCTGATGACCTGGGAAGATAGGCACATGAAGATAAGCATCCTTGATGTCCACGGTGGTCATGAAGTCGCCCGGGAGAAGGGTACTGACAGCCGAGCGTAGCGTCTCCATGCAAAAATGCTTGAATGCTTTTTGGGGGCCGTGAAAAGATTGGAATAGTACCCCTGACCCTGTTCTTGAGGGGGTACCGAACAAATGACCCCTGACTCCAGCAGGCATTGAACCGCCGAAAGCAACTCTTGAGCTGACAGGGGGTTTAAAGACATCTGGGATCTGATGAATGTTGGGGGCGGCCAGGCTGCAAACTCTATCTTGTAACTGGAGGACACCACCTCCTGAATCCACTGGTCTGAGACGTGGAGCCTCCTGACGTGAGCAAAGAGCCGAAGCCGTCCCCCCACCCGGATGGGTGAGGGTGCCCCCTTATGCCTGAGGGGCCTTGAGAGGGGGTTTGGGCTTGGAACCCCAGGAGAGACTGGGACGACCACGGGATCTGCCACGGCCCCAAGAATCTCTGCGGCTACCTGAGAAGAGGGAGCCACTACCTCCTCTGGGAGTACGAAGGGAGGGGAAGGAGGCGGAGGGCCCCCGAAAGGGCCGGGGCTGCCTCCTACGCTGAGGCAGTCTGCCATCCTTGGCTAAAACATCAAGACGCTCACCGAAGAGCCGCAGCCCCGAAAGGGGAGCCCAGTGAGAGCCTTCTTAGCAGCAGCGTTAGCTGCCCACTGACGCAACCAAACAGAGCGGCGCATAGCCACCAAAAGTGCAGAGGCCCTACCGCCCAGCCTCACAGCATCATCCATGGCAGTAAGGATAAATGCAACAAAATCAGAGAAAAGCAAGAGGGCCCTATAATCCTCCCTCCTCCTACCAGCCATAGCGCCATGGCAGAGACGCTTGAGCAGTTTCTTAAGGGCAATAGCAGTAATGGCAGTAGCACAGGCCGGGCGAAGTCCAGCCCCCACACAAGTAAAAGCATGGCAGGCCAGCTGATCCATGCGCCGGTCCTCGCTGTCCCTCAGAGTGGTAGTGTCAGGGGAAGGCATGACCGAGGTATTGGACAGACCTAGCACGGGACGTCCACCTCAGGGGGACATGACCACCGCTTTACTAGATCAGCAGGAAAGTGATACCACTTATCCAATCCCTTGGGCACAGCGGGCAGCCTGTTAGGATGTTCCCACTCCTTAAGCACCATAGTAGTGAAATGTCCCTGCTCAAGGAACTCAAGACGCTGTTTATCAGGGCGAAAGAGCTCACCCTGCTTCTTCTTAGCCACCTCAAAAATGTGAGACAGCAGATTATCAGTGTCCTCAGGGAACCATGATTCCTCCCCGGACACAGACCCTGGGTCACTATCGCAACCCTCCTGCTGGTCCCCAGAGGGGTAAGAGTCCTGGAACAGTTCCCCTTCCTCTAGGGAATAACGTCCACCAGTGGCAGCGTGAGGGAGTGGAAGTCAGGTGCCGCTTCTTGCCAGAGGCCTTCCTAGGAACAGGCCCTGCAAGCTGACAGCCGAGCGTAGCGTCTCCATGCAAAAATGCTTGAATGCTTTTTGGGGGCCGTGAAAAGATTGGAATAGTACCCCTGACCCTGTTCTTGAGGGGGTACCGAACAAATGACCCCTGACTCCAGCAGGCATTGAACCGCCGAAAGCAACTCTTGAGCTGACAGGGGGTTTAAAGACATCTGGGATCTGATGAATGTTGGGGGCGGCCAGGCTGCAAACTCTATCTTGTAACTGGAGGACACCACCTCCTGAATCCACTGGTCTGAGACGTGGAGCCTCCAGACGTGAGCAAAGAGCCGAAGCCGTCCCCCCACCCGGATGGGTGAGGGTGCCCCCTTATGCCTGAGGGGCCTTGAGAGGGGGTTTGGGCTTGGAACCCCAGGAGAGACTGGGACGACCACGGGATCTGCCACGGCCCCAAGAATCTCTGCGGCTACCTGAGAAGAGGGAGCCACTACCTCCTCTGGGAGTACGAAGGGAGGGGAAGGAGGCGGAGGGCCCCCGAAAGGGCCGGGGCTGCCTCCTACGCTGAGGCAGTCTGCCATCCTTGGCTAAAACATCAAGACGCTCACCGAAGAGCCGCAGCCCCGAAAGGGGAGCCCAGTGAGAGCCTTCTTAGCAGCAGCGTTAGCTGCCCACTGACGCAACCAAACAGAGCGGCGCATAGCCACCAAAAGTGCAGAGGCCCTACCGCCCAGCCTCACAGCATCATCCGTGGCAGTAAGGATAAATGCAACAAAATCAGAGAAAAGCAAGAGGGCCCTATAATCCTCCCTCCTCCTACCAGCCATAGCGCCATAGAGCAGTTTCTTAAGGGCAATAGCAGTAATGGCAGTAGCACAGGCCGGGCGAAGTCCAGCCCCCACACAAGTAAAAGCATGGCAGGCCAGCTGATCCATGCGCCGGTCCTCGCTGTCCCTCAGAGTGGTAGTGTCAGGGGAAGGCATGACCGAGGTATTGGACAGACCTAGCACGGGACGTCCACCTCAGGGGGACATGACCACCGCTTTACTAGATCAGCAGGAAAGTGATACCACTTATCCAATCCCTTGGGCACAGCGGGCAGCCTGTTAGGATGTTCCCACTCCTTAAGCACCATAGTAGTGAAATGTCCCTGCTCAAGGAACTCAAGACGCTGTTTATCAGGGCGAAAGAGCTCACCCTGCTTCTTCTTAGCCACCTCAAAAATGTGAGACAGCAGATTATCAGTGTCCTCAGGGAACCATGATTCCTCCCCGGACACAGACCCTGGGTCACTATCGCAACCCTCCTGCTGGTCCCCAGAGGGGTAAGAGTCCTGGAACAGTTCCCCTTCCTCTAGGGAATAACGTCCACCAGTGGCAGCGTGAGGGAGTGGAAGTCAGGTGCCGCTTCTTGCCAGAGGCCTTCCTAGGAACAGGCCCTGCAAGCTGCCTCTCAATGTTGGCCACACAAAGTGCCAGATCAGACTGTGACCCCCTGCTAGCATCCCCCTCACTGGGGGCCAATTGCAGGAGTGGGGGGGTAGGCGACTCCGAAGGGGGTGCAGAGCTGGGAAGCAATGCAGGCAAACCAGCTTGGAGCTCAAGGACACTTTGGGTGCACGGCACGCACACCCTAACGCTGTCACTCACAGGGGATCCCCCACACATGGCACACAGCCGGGATTGCCCCGAAGGACCCCCAAGCACGCTATCCCCAGAAGCCTCCATATGTTGATTAACACAGGCGCAATAGGCCAGCACTGGGCAAAGGCTAATACAAAAGCCACCCGGGATGCCCTCCCACGAGATGCCCCCAGGAGTCAGTAAAGAGGGGGAAGAGGGGGAGGAAGGAGTAGAGCCAGGAGAAACCACAACCCACTGGTATCCCACCTAAAAGAAAAGTAAAAACGACACATGAGCATCCCGCAGCACATGCACCACAAGACCAATAAATAAACCCCTACGGGGGCTCATGGACCAAGGAAATCGCAGGATCACCAAGCCTCAGACCGCTGGATGAAGCGACACACCGGAGGATACAGCACCGCAGCCAGAAAGGGAGAAAACCAGACGCGCAGCTAATCCAAAATGGCGCCGGCAGAGTTACCTCGAGGGGCCGGTCTTGGGGGGACGGCGCGATACGCGTCATCCCCCGGCCCCGCCGCCCTCCAAAGAGCGTGAAAACGGCGCCCACGTGACCCCGCAAAGAATAATGAGTAAGTGACTAAAAACTTTAAATATATTAACTTTAGATGCTGAGGAATAGTTTTTTAAGGGTTTGGGCTTTTCATTAAATCATGTTGAAGGTCTGGTTTAATACGACAGATATACCATGACCTGGATGAATGAGACCCTTAACAGACCCTCACATATACTCAATTCATTTAAAATCCTGACGCTGATCCCAAGTTACTGAAGAACAGTGAAATTGTAATGCCAAGAAGGAATAGCCATAATGTGATGCACATCGAGGAGGCACCCAGCTCCAATCTGCGGCATGTGTAAAGGACAAACCGGAAGTTTTTTAACCACCTGAAACTTCAAAAATCAAACCAAGTGGTGTTGGATGATTGTGTGATGCCTCCTGCTGATGTCCACTCCTCGCTGACTTAGAAGGACAGACGTCCAGCTTCTGTTCCGTTGACCTCACACCACCACTTTCACAGGACCACATATTACAAAGAAAGAAGGCAATAGGGGCTGGAATGGAGGTCTGTCCTCTTCAGTGATGAACCTTGCTTTTGTCCAGAAAGCGCCGTCCCTTTAAGGAGGGCAGCCCACATGACTGGCCTGCGTTCCTGTCCGGAGGCCATGTGGAAGTGGTCACTGGGGGAAGTGACCTCGGGGGGGGGGGGGGGGGGGGAAGTATAAAGGAGACGTCCGTCCCCTTCTCCTTCCTCTTTGACCCCGGTGTGGATGGACAAGCAGTCCCACCCGCCCGCCCTGTTTTTGGTCATGGTTGGGTTTTTCGGCCACAGTCCTGGGGGGTTTGGGGGTTTTTGAATATGTGTTTAGGTTTTGTATGGCTAGTTATTTATTGTATTAAAAAATTCTGTTATTTATTCGTGTTGAAGTATGTTGTAAAAAAAAAAAAAAGGAGAAGGTGTCATAATTTGTATATAAATTAATGTATTGTTATTTATGTATATTAAGTTTTTGGTTTTCTTTTCTTTTTTTTTGTGGAAATTTGAATTGTATTTGTCACAGCCGTTTGGCGGGTCTCCTCTCGGGTTTCGGGTCTGAGGTAGCATTTCCATGGGTAGGGTATGCGGCTGTTTCCGTGCAAACCGGGCAGGACGATTTTGGTTAAATAATTTTGGATGGTTGGGGTTCAAGTAGGGAAGGGGATGTTTTGGACACTGGCGGTTAGCCCAATTTAACTCCCTGGCCTAGGAGGGATGCGGCCGAGTTTATGTTGGCTTCCGCTTAGTGGGGGGTCGGGATGTGAATTTTGTTCCCTCCCCTTCCCTTCATTCTTTGGGATCCTAGACCCGGAACAACAGGGGGGACTCTTTTCTGCTTGCACATTTTTGTTATATATGTTGGGCTGTGGCCGATTAAATTTAATCTTTCCAACAACATGGTGGTCCGGACTTGTTATTTTGGTGGTGGGAGGTGTATGACGCAGGGCATTTGGAACGCTAGCCCAGTCATGGGTACAATCATAGCCAGAGATTCATCTGGAGACCACATGGGCAACGTTATGAAGGAGCTTTCACAAGGGGACATTTCACTAGCCCTGCTCCCATGATTATGATGTGGGGTGGCATATTGTACAGTAGTTTACCTGAAATATATGTTTTATTTCAGGTAAACTAATATATTGCCATTACATTAATTTGGTGGTGGAACCAATGGTACAATCATTCTTTCAAGGTGTCGTTCAAGGTGTCCCAGGGGCCATTTGTTAATAGGACAATGCCAGGCTTCATGTTGCACCTGTGATCATGGACTAATCAGGGGAATTAAAAAGAGAGCTGCCACAAGACAATCTTGATTATTTGCATGCCCAGATAAATTCAGTGTGGCATACCATTCCTCAGATAACCATTAATAACCTATTAGATAGCATATCAAGGTGTGTAAGTGCCTGTATCTGTATGCATGGTGGTAATGTGATTCTGAATAAATCTAGATGTTCTAAATGTTTTGTTTAATTTTTTTTATAGCTTGCATCGTCATTACCTTGTCTGTTGATCTTGTTATTTCTATCATTCCTATACTTTTCCTTCTTGGTCTTGCAATTTCAAGACCTGTGTGGCCTAATAGGTAATAGAACGGGTTGGAATTCCCCTTAATATGGAATTAGCACCTCTGTGGAGTCTCCACCAATGAGAGCCTTCCTATTGGAAGAAAAATCTCACATGATAAAATAGACACATTCTATTCCGAGAAGTCATGCAGAGTAGACACTGGGCATGTGGTGCTCTGCTAGGAAAGTGAGGGCTTGTGGGACTTTATTAATGCATGTTAATGTGCTAAAATGTTTATGCCAGCCACCCATTTAATTAAAGGGACAGTCCAGGCAAAAATATAAAGAACATTAATAGTCACATTTTTCTCTCCCCCATCCTCCAGCTTTTCTCTCATAAGGCTTGATTCAGAGAGACAAAAAAAAACCGTCCGTTTTAGTTCCGATCCGTTTTTTTTTGGAAATGTTTCCGTTCTCGTATGAGCGTACGAGCGATTCTATGCATGCATTGCAATCCTTCTGTAAAGTTTCCGTCCGTCCGTTCGTTCGTATTACGAATACGAGAATGTCATTTTCCATCCAGACTTTTCCATTTCATTTTCACATGTTACAACGTAGGGTTTTGTTTTTGCCCTTTTCCCATCGTATCCTCCAACGAATCCTTTACGTTTCCCGTTCGATTCTGTTTCCCTTTTTCAATAAATAATCGTCCAGACGGAAATCCTTACGATCTTGCGCCTGCGCACTATAAACTTAACCCATTAAAGTGCTCGCCTACATATTTGCCACCCTCACTTCTACTACAATGTTTAGCTAAATCACTTAGCACTATCCTCTTCCCTTTTGGCCCCTTAAAGCTCACCCAAACCACTTAGCACTATCCTCCATCTTCCCTTTTGGACCCTTAAAGCTCACCCACACCACTTAGCACTATCCTCCATATTCCTTTTGGACCCTTAAAGCTCACACAAACCACTTCTTGGTTAGGTTCTTCTTCCATTTTAGCCCCCTAAAACTTACCCAAATCCCTTCTCGGTCATGTGAATATTCATCTTTAAATATTTCTGGGCCCATTAGTTTTGTGTTAATGGATTTTGTAAATGAAATGACAATGTAACATTTTTTTTTTATTCCATCATAAAATATAAATTTTTTTAAAATTTTTAAAATTTCAAATTTTTACAACTATAAAAAACAAAATACATAGCAATGGCAGGCCACTGAGCATTATTCTTCATCTGTGGTCCCCAACGAGTTGCGCAGCTCCTGCATCTCGCCCACCAACTGAAGGACCCTGACACTCAGTTGTGCCACTCTGGCACGTGTGGTCCCTGTTAAAAAAAGGTAAATTAAAATATTGGTATAACCTTGTTGGGGTCATACTGCAGTGCCTCCCCCCCCTGTATGGTCCAAACACCTAAATCTGGACTTCAAAAGCCAGAGGGCCCTCGCCACGGGCCGGGATTTGCATAGTGCCCGATTAGAGAACCCCTGGCCCGCATTCTGCAGGCAAAGAACGGGCATCAGGAGCAAGGGCGAGTGGCACATCTTGCGGTTCCTGCAACCAAATATAAAATAATTACACAAAGCAAAGGTAACCAACTAAAACAATAACTCCTACAACAATTAAGATTCAAGTTCAACAATCCAAATATAATTCACAAAGGACATAAGTCTAAAAAAATATAGCAATTATATGGATGTGTGGGAAAATAAATGTTTACATGCTAAGGACTAATTAAGGTCAGCATTAAAATGCTTCTATAAGGCATACATGAAAAGTATTGATTTAGGTATGCATTGCTATACAATTTAAGGCCTCGGCCATGCTGATACATGCAATGCCTTGGTGCTAAAGGTGCGCAGACTCCTCCACATAGCCGCAAAACATGTTCAACAATAGCAATCCGAGCCCTCAAAGGTCTCATAAGTGGATCGGAAATGAAACGGATTCATAGGGTGGTGGTCCGTCGGAAATCAGCTCTCTGAATCAGACGGAAACCCATCCCAGCAACGGAAGTTATCTGAACGAACGGAAAATTTCCGATTTTGTTTGGAAAATGATCCGAACTAACGGAAATGTTCCGATTTGCTTCCGTTCATCGAAAGCGCATTCCCGAACATTCGTACAAATGAAAAATGGACGAAAAAAAGCAAAAAAATGACACCCACCAAAACTTTCACAGACAGCTACGGAAGTCCGGACGAATGTGTCTCTGAATCGAGGCTATAGTCCAAGAGAGCTAGGTAATGGTTATTTATGGAGCTCGCCGGTGAGCAAGGACCAGCACCACCTAGCACTCTGGTGCTGGTGTATATGTGTTCAGAAACAGACTTTTTTAATATAACGTCCCGCGCTCAGCGCTAAAGCGCCCAGTTTTAGAGCGCTGACGCAGGTTTTGTGTTTCAATTTTTTAAATATGGGCTTCAGCACTGAGTGCCGGTTGCGCTTAACTGGCGCATTCATTGCAGCCTTGTCCTGTTGTTGCGCTGGGTGGCTTTCCCCCGGGGCACTACATATGCATTGATTCATTCTACAGCGCACTCCAGAAACCACATTTATCAATGCTGGACACTAGTATAGTGTCACTTGTCCAGCCAGACAGCCGCTTGTAGCATCCACAAGCAGACGCTTTAAGCACCGCTACATAGACGCTCAAATGGCAATACGTGTCGCTAGTCTTAAATCAGCCTCCACGACTGAAAGGCTGCAGGTGAGAAAAGTTGAGTATCAATGTATTTTCTGCCTGGACAGGGACTTTAAGAACAAGTAACATTTCCAGTGGTCACCATCCTCTTTATCAGTGTTTCATTTTGCAGACAGAATGATGTTATAAAAAAGGATCGACACTAAAGATAACATCAATCGTGGTAATAAAACAACGTTGCTTGTAACTTTTTATCTCCAGCCAGAAAGGTCATTTTTCAGCAGTAATTGTAGAGGGTCTACACGGCATAAAGCCATTTTTCACTCTTTGGGATATTACCTATTAAATGTTATGGGCAGATTATTCACGTGTAGCTGTGCCCCTAGCCTGACTGTTCCTTCAGACTTTTTGAAGTTAAAAAAAAAAGAGAAAAATTTTAGGGGTTATTCAATAAAATGATTAAACCTCTCTAACCCATTGATAAACCTTTCCAGATTATTGTGAAGCCCCTCCACTTTTGGACCAAGAGATTGATGAGTTTCCCCACCTGACACAAAAAAGATTCTATTACAGTCTTTCAAGCAGACCTCTAGTCTAAACTCCAGCAGTAGACCCCAAGGGCAGCAGCACCCCCCAACCTGTAATCCCAAAATAAGGAACAGACACTTAAAGCAGAAGACCACACCCTGGCACCCTCCACTGGTGCTAAGACAGGACGGGGGGGTTACAAAAAATCTCTTACCTCTCCTGTGGTCCGTGTCCTGCGAGTCCTCATCTTGGGAGAAACCACAGTTCAGCATCCCCCGGCTCCGTGAGCACACCCATCCACCCATTCAAGTGAACGCAAAGTGCGGGGGATGCTGCTTTGTTTCTGTTTGTGCGGCGGACCTGCTTTCCGCATTGACTTGCTAGAAGAGCACTGGACTTCTCTCCCCTGTATAGGCGGCTCAGCGTATAGCGCCGGAGCTCTAGTCTCCAGAGCGCCAGGTATTACCTGTCGCTCCCCCATACATTTCAATGGACGTTCCTTTTCTTCTGTTTAAACAGGGTTTTTTTGTGTTTTTTTTCTCTCAACTAATTGTGTCACTTCTCCTGACCTAGATAGAGTTCTTTTTGAAAACTTTTTTGATTTTTTATATTTTTATGCAGAATTGTCATTACAGGTCTGGCATTAAAGTATTAATGTCACAATGTTACAGCAATGTAATTCCATGTGTTTTCGCTTTGTTCTTTGTGGATATGTGTTCAAAAACAGACTTTAATCACACAGCGTCTGGCACTCTGTGCTATAGCGACCAGATCAAGAGCGCCTACGCTTTGTGTGTGTGTTTTTTGTTGAATATGGTGTGGAGTTGCTGAGAGTCGGTTGCACTGAGCTGGTGCTACCTTTCACTCCCTGCAACGTTGTACTGGTGTTAGAGCGCCAAACATACATCTCATTCATCAAGGCCGGCCAGGTTACTGCAGCGAATGAGACTCTTTAACAGCGCCCGATCAAAGCGTCTGCTAGCGGTCGCTCTTAGCGCCTCTGTACAGACGCTCATCTGCCCATACCTAGCGCTAGTAATGTATCAGCCTGCCCGAAACCTCATGATTACAGAGAAAGAGAGGTACAGCGAGCACTCGTTACAGAATTCTTTGGTTACGACCAGCGCTCACAGAAAATCGTGGCCCCCGCCCCTCCTGCTAGTCACTGTGCCTGTGCAGGACCCCCTTTATTAATTGCAATGGACATTGCCTTGTACAGGCACAGTGACTAATGTGAGGGGTGGGGTGAGGGGTGGTGCGCAAGTCATCAGGAGTCCCGTTTTAAGAACCAGCAGCTGCGTCAGAGAGAAGATGAGTGCCTGTTTGTCCTAAGCTTGGTGACCCTTCAGTTTGTAAGCCCGCCTGATGGAGGTCTGCTAAAAAGATGGGAAAACCGGGCATCAACTGTGTCCACACTGCCTGCCACTCAAAGCATACCATGTGACCAGTCAATGGGGCACGTCGGGTGGGCATGTGCCGGCGTCACACACGATGCTTGCACATCTGCCTGATAAATCATATTTATCATCTGTAGAGCAATGAGCTGAAGGGTCTCAATTTTGCCTGATTTTGGGCTCCTAGGCAGGGCTGTATTTACCATTAGGCAACCCTAGGCACGTGCCTAGGGTGGCAACCAGGAAGGGGGGGAGGCACTGCCATTACTACTATAGTAAAGAAATGAAATCAAAACTTGCATAGCCAGAACATGAATGCCTCCTAACAAGCACCCCCTCCCCAGCCACAGAAGGATGCAGAGTGTATTTGTGTGAAGGGGGGTGCAATCGGTTGAACCCAGGCCAGAGCATCTCCCCTCCACTGGTGTGGTCATGTGACTCCTGTATATTTGAACGCAGTAATAGATTGAACATGCTTGCCTGCTTCTCTGCATTTCGCTCTTTGTGTCCTCTAGCCCATTGCTCTCTTTCCCCCTACACACTTTTTTCTATATGGACAGTGACCTAAATAACCTAAAAGGGGGCGCAAGCACTTAAAAATGCCTAGAGCACCATGAACACCAAATACGGCCCTGATCCTAGGGGCTCTCAAAGAGTCAGTCCACATACCACGTGTCTCCCCTCATACTTGCCCGGATAAAAAAAAACCTGAGCCTGGCTTTTACCTGCTCCCAGATGGGGAGATCATCCCTGAAGTCCCAGGTTCTGTTCACCTGAGCTTGCTGGAGACCTTGAGTGTCTCATTTCCCAATCACAGCAATAGCATCACTGCACTCATAATCTTCTACAGCAGTCCCAAGGAAGTGGGCACGAGGAATATATGCGCAAGGAAACAATCACACACTAGCCAAAATGTTTGCTGTTATCTCAATATTGCAGATCTGGAGCAAGCTTGAAGGCACTGTCCGGGCAAACATAAGAAATACATACTTACCTATAGCCCCAGGCAGCTGATCGGCCCTGTGCCAAGAGTTTGAAACTTACCTCCATGAGAGATCCATGGGATGGTCCAAACCCCTCTGCCTCTAACTTCAAATTCTACTAGGGAGCCACAACGTTTGACCAGCCTACCCCTTTATATTTTTGTTCTAAATTATCCACTTTGCCATAGTTGTATCGGTTATTGGAGGGTCAAGAAATACCAGGCTGACCCCATCCCAGGGGCCAACCCTTAGTACATTGGAACAAATGAGATCCAGACTGCACTATCCACACTCACGACCATTGTCTGTGATCGCCATGCTGCGTCAATCATGGCGACTGGCCACACTCGCTTCATTCATTAAAGGGGAAGTCCACTTTTGATTACAGTGATTTGATTGAAAGTGTATACTTTTTTGGTGTCAAAATGATGTGCTCAGGGTGCTAACACAAGCTTAGAATACACAAACACACAGATGGACCCTAAGGTGCTGGTGCAACTCAGGGCCCAGGACAGTAGCCAGCAGCATCTAGGAGCTGAAAGCTGCATCGAGGGTCCGGACCTGGAGGTAGCCAAGCAGCCTCACGGAGGAGGCTTGCATGCTACTGCATAAACTGGAACAACAGAGGTATACTCATGTTGACACACAAAATACTACTGTACCAGGAAAAGGGAGTTTCCCACGTAAATTGGCCCAGCAGCAGGTACAGCAGATGAAGGGCAGATACAACATCCCGGAGCTCTGCTGACACCTGCTGGTGGCTGTCCAAGCTACGAGAATGGTAGTATATAAAGCGCAATCCACCAGCAGAGCATCAGCTGACCCCTGGGCATTACACACACACACTTACTTTCTCCCCCTGTATCCCCTTATAGTAATAGTGTAAAATTAGCCATATCAAAGTATCTCAAAATTTCATATTATATGTTAATCTTTTGTAAGTTTTGGTGTCATGGCTGAGCTTGGAAGGACTCGTCAAGGTGCAGCTTTGCAAATCTGGAGAATGCTCTGCTGAGGTCAGAGACATCTGTAGGCCCACTGTGGCTTGCCATGCTCGCTCATGCTAACGGTTGTTAGACTACATTTTTGTGTGGTCCTGGAGGAATGGAATTGAAAGGAGTGGCAAATGTTTCAGCCTTGCTTCAGGTTCTGCAGGTGCTGCAGAAATGGAACAGGCATCGGGAAAGGTGCTTACTGACTGATTTTTGCCACTTACAGTCTCTTTAAGGTGGCTTAGTCCTGAGTGTTTGGGATAGTGAGAGTAATAAGTAGTAAGTCATTTGCATTGCCCCGCCTATTTATTGAGAATCATGGGTGAATCTTGTTATTCTTGCCCTGTATAGATCGTGTTAATACTTACTGTTTTAAGAAAGTGCTCAGCATACAATCAGCAAATCTTTCATGTTTTTGGTTGGTATTATACTTTGTAATGAGAACATATAAAAATAGCTCTACCTTAATAAATTAATAAAATTCATCTGCACGCTCCTGCACACTCCTCCGGTTTCTTGGAACCAGCTGTGAGTGCTCCAACTCCAAACGTAGTCTATGGCCCTTATTTATGAAGGGATAGAGTCAGGTAGCGCCTGGTTAATGAGAGGTAGCGACAGATAGCGACTGGTCAACGCCGGACACGGCACGCAATTCCACATTTATCAAGCAGAATCTGTTTAGCGACTGGGATAGCGCCATGTAGTGTCTGATTCATCATTTTCACAGCCTCAGCGAACATCGCCAGCGTTCAGCCTTGCACAGCGCCAGCACTCTCGCTACCTGTCGCTCTCCCATACATTTCAATGGACGCTCCTTTTCTTTTCTTTAAACAGGTTTTTTTTTTTTTTTTTCAAAAAATCACAAATAATTCTTTGACCTCTTCTGGCATTGAAAAAGCATTTTTTTCATAATTTTTTCATTTTTTAAATATTTCCTCAGAAATGACATTACAGGTCTGCCATTAAAGTGTTCATGTTACAATGTTGTTACAATGTAATTCCATATGTTTTCGCTTTGTTACTAGTTGATAGATGCTTGAAAAACAGACTTTAAACACACCGCCTCCTGCGCTCTGGGCTTCAAACAACTATTTTTCAGCGCCAGAGATTTGGAAGCTGTTTTTTTCATGAATATGGTGTGAGTCGGTCGCTATGAGCAGTCGCTAACATGCGCTTCCATACAGCGCTGTACTGGTCAAGTAGCGACTCCTCACAATGTATTCAACATTACTGAACAGTGACTGAGTCGCTATAAAGTAGCGACTCACGGCCGAGCACTGCGACTATTAGCGGGCGCTCTGAAAATGCCTGCTACAGACGCTCATCTGTCGCTACCTGCCGCTAATGATGAATCAGCCTGTAAGTATACAATGCCAGGCATAGAATAGGTAAAATTCATGCAATCTTTAATCTGGTAAAAAACTGAAGCAGCAGTTATATTATACTTTGTAATAAACTAAAAGAAACAAGACAAGCAAGGGAACATCCCCCCCACCACACACACACACACACACACACACACACACACACACACACACACACACACACACAGTGAATGGTGTGTCTGGCAAAGTGAGATTCAGGAGGGGTGGGGGTCAGTCCCATTTATTGGTCTATGGGGTGGCCATACGAAAGTGGCTAAAAATCAGCTGCATGGAAGGTAAGGCATCAATTTACACTTTAAACTGATAACCAGTGATGATAAAGATAGAAAAATAAACCTTACTGATAACAACTTGGGTCATTGTGAAAATGCAGCTGTTGGCTGGTGGTGCATTCATAGAGCATTACAATTTTGTTTTGCTTTTAGTTTATAGGTATTGCCATAGAGAAATATTACTTTGTTGGTGAAAATTCTAATTTAAAACTATTAGAGGCCACTCTCCTTCTTCAAAGCCATTTTCCTCACTTTTTGATAGATTGGGAAAGGATTGGGAACAATGTGACCAATTAAGCAATTTTCTCCTATCTAGAGTGTTAGGACGCTGAGAGCTGCGCGGCTCATTCTTTATTGTCTGTCCCGTACTCTTAGGACCACTTAAAGTAAGGATAGGGCTACCAATTTGTCAATCAACTACCTCTGATAAAATAATAAACACTCTCCAGTCTAAGTTGTCCCAAAAATATCCCAAAATATTAACGTTACAGGGATCATATCTCTAATATATCATGCCCCCTCACTTTTCTGCTAGCCCTAATATAAACAGTGACACCAAAATGTTTTGTTATAATGCTATGTAAGATGCCAGTTAACATATTGGAGCTTTTTAAATTATTATTATTATAAATATTATTATTAATAATAATAATTATAATATAATATGGCTTAAAGTCCAAAACATATTCATTGCCTGCACACCTTTTTCTTTCCCCTCATTCCAATCTGAAACCATAACAGTCGTATATACACTTCAGCTGACCTTAGCAATTTATCGTCATCAGTCAATAAATGATTATGGTCTATGAATTTTCACACTGGCAGACAGTGGGACATTGATTTAAAAGGAACCTTGGGAAGAAATACAGCATTTTTCGGACTATAAGACGTAGCTGACAATAAGACGTATCTAGTGTTTTGAGGAAGAAAATGAGGAAAACAAATTCTAGTAACCCCATACCAGGAAGTGTGCAGAATCCCCCCATCACCCCATGACAGGCAGTGTGTAGAATATCCTCCAATGTCCCCATAACAGGAAGCATGGCAGAATCCCCTCCCCAATACAGGCAGTGTGGCAGAATCCCCTCTCCCAAATTCCCCCAGTACATACAGCAAGGCAGAATAGCCCTATCATATGCAGCGTGGCAGAATATCCCCAAATCCCCCCATTATAGGCAGTGTGGCAGAATATCCTCCCCAAAACCCTCATTATAGGCAGAGTGGCATCAGTGTACCCTACCTTCTCCATGACCGCCAGCTTCTCCTCCATTGTCCGGTGGCTGCGGGAGTGCCAGGGTAAAATGTAAAAATGTACTTTTATATTTATCTTTATTATAAAAATACATCTAAAAAAAGTGTTGTTATTACTCTATTCTATTTCTGTAGCTCAGACATCATAGTGCTGTCAACGTGGTAGCTAAATCTTGACTGCTCTCTTTCTTTAACCCAATTTTCCTAGCTATTAGTAAACAATACATTCACCTGGAAGTGATTTACACCAAAACTGTCCAATTAGCTTGAGCCATCGCCATCACGTGGTTGGTGGTACTCAGCCGAGACGGTCACAGATCGAGCCTCACTCTCATTATGTAGAATTGGATAGCACTTGTTAAAGCAGACCAAAACCCTTGCCAGCCAGCCCTGGAAGCTAAGATATTCAAGAGCCGGCTGCTAGCCTGGCCCGGGGCATTTTATAGCGGGATGCTCCACTGAGTAAAACCCCCGGGTTTGGATGGCCACTGCATCCCCGGCATCCCCAGTATCTGCGTGTGTTTCCACACTCAGCCATTCAGATAGGCTGGGCACAGAAGTGCGAGCACTTAAGAAGGAAGCCAGGGACTTGGTCAGTCAGCTGGCACACGTCACCCGGCACCAGAGGAGTAGCTAGGCTTTCTGGCACCCTGGGCAAAGCTTTGAAATGGCGCCCCCTTCTGCTCTCCCCTGACCTGCTGCACCCGAGGCAAGTGCCCCCCTGCTCCCCCTAGCTATGTCTCTGCCCAGCACCCTTGGGATCAGCTATCTGCGATCTCAAAAGTTTCAGGAGGGGGCATAACTTCAGTGGTGGAAAAACCAGGCCACGACCGAGCCAGCAGCATCCCCGAGGCCCTTAGACGGGGAGGGTGGGTGGTGGGGCCCAGGGAGGGATTTGTGCCACTTT
Source organism: Gastrophryne carolinensis (assembly GCA_027917425.1). Lineage (NCBI taxonomy): Eukaryota > Metazoa > Chordata > Amphibia > Anura > Microhylidae > Gastrophryne > Gastrophryne carolinensis. Next base: position 85,204,586 of record CM051236.1, read on the forward strand.
TAAAGTCCCTGTTCAGTCATACACTCACTTTTCCCCTTAGGGTGCAGTGTGAATTGAGCTATTTTAAAGCATCTCAAAATAAATCTCCAATTATATGTAAATACCTCATGTATTCTATGGGAATCTGCTTGACCTGCTTAAGGTTTTGTGTCTGAGCTGGGAAGGGCATGTCCTGGTGCAGCTTTTAAGTCATGGGCATGCTCTGCTGTGCTCGGAGACAGCTATGGGGCCACTGTGATCTGCCATGTTCACTCGTGCTAGACCACTTTTTCACGTGGTCTTGGAGAAATGAAATTGAAAGGAGGGCAAACTTTAGAATCCTGCTACATCTTCTGATCTACAGGAAATGGGGGCGAGACACATAGGACAGGCATCAGGTAAGCTGCTTGCTGCCTTATTATTGCCATTGGGTTTATAGTTAAGTGCTTTCTTTTTTGTAAATGGCCTGTTGCGTATATTTCTTTTCACCAAATCATCTATTTTTGCGCTTGCACCATAAACTTTTATTTTGGTATTTCAGGGGGCATATTGCGATTAATGCTACTGACCGATAAATTGTTACTCTATTCCATGTTTTGGCCATGTTTTAGGTTACTTTAACAGCAGGACGATATCTGCAGGGACATTGCAATCGCCCCACAAAAATCCAACATTCCACAATTTTGCAGCATCTGAATTTGCGAATGCACAAAGGCAAAAACAAGCGCTATTGCGGCAAATCACATATAAAAAATCGCAAGCACCCGGGTGTGAGATTATCCTTAAATGATTAAGAGAATTTTATATTTTAAAGAGGAACAACACACCTGATTTTCACTTTTCGGGGTGTTGGGATGCCCCGCTGTTTTAATCCCCTCCAGGTCACCCCATTCACTCACCTTCCTGTAGCTCCCATGGCGCAGACTAGCTTTCACTCGGCTCCCTTTGGCTCCGCTGACGGCTAAGGAGTCTGGATGGCTTAGCAGCTGAACCGCGCCGAAGGGAGGCAAGTGCGCCACTGACTGCATCCCCCGCTCACATTCTAGCTGTCTCATGCCCATGCCATCTATTCAGAAAGACCAGATGCAGGTGCACGCACGGCTAGAGGTGAGACAGGATGCGACTGCGGCAAGGGCTCCGGTAAGTGAAATGGGGTTTCTGTTTTTTTTTGGGCAATTCGGGATACCCCATGGAGTGAAACTAGGATGGCCCTGGAGTCAATTAGACTCCAGGGCCTCTGAAATACCTCTTTAAGTAAAAACATGTAAGCTCCTCTAGATGCAGCTTCTTGTATATTTAAAAACTTTGACTGCAGTATTTTAATGGTAATTAGGTTTGCACGGTCAATTAACCTTCACCGATCCCTAGGGAGAGCCTGGATTTTAGAAGACATCACAGATAATTACAGTTATCCGGAATAGTAATTAATTGACATTTCATTTGCAACAGGGTAAAGCTTCACTGGCAGACGGATTCCCTAAATCAACAACATGGACTTTAAATATATTATTTTCCGGGTTATATTTAAACATGAGTTAAATGTTAGTCCAAGTATATAAAATATTATCTTTATGTATGTATGGAGAAAATTCAAATAAAAAAAAAAGCTTAAAGTGGACTGAAACTTATTTCCTTTTCATCCTGCATTTTTTACGAAGCCCACCGGCAGATTATTGGGGTTTAGGTAGCAGGCCAGGAGAAATTGCCCTTTTGTTCAGTTCTTGTGATCCTGCTCGTATCAATATCTATTAAATGAGCACCCCTCAGACAAGTTAAAGGGGGAACAAGCGGGTTAAACCCTTCCCTTATGTGGGGAGGAGGGAAGGGTAAAAACCTTCCTGTTATTAAAAGGGAGTTTGGACCCTGTTGGAGGACGTCCCTTAGTTTCCTCCTAATTTCCCTATATATATATGGTATAGTTAAGTCTTGGCTAAAATTAAAAAGTTTTGCAGTGTTATTTATTGGTTACAACAAGTATATGACTAATTAGATCACAGTGGTAAAAAGGAGAATACAAATATAAAGAAAAAATTATACTGGTGAAAAAAATACTGTTCCAAATACAGTTCATTGTTACTTAGGTTTGTAGTTAGCAATCATGATCATAGTCTGTAGCAAGTATACAGTTTGTAACAAGTGTGCAGTTTATAGCAGGTGGAAATGAACGTATTCAATATATGGCTGTTTACAAATGCGTTTTGCGGTTAATTCGCTTCATCAGTGCAAATAGCCTTTAGCATCTGTAAAATAATTTAGAGAAGTGCTATTCGATTAAACAGAATCGTTTACAAACTTGTACCACTTCCTTATAAAGTTTATTACAGTCATAGTTGGTACCTTATGCCTCAATGAAGGATAGGAGTCTGTAGGAGTTAGTAGATCTTGTATTTAAATAGAGGTGTTCTGTTAGTAAAAATTAATTTTATAAGTAATTCAAATGGAACGCTGTAGTATACTAAATACTAAAAAGTTAAATGTGATTGTACCTTGGTGCCAGCATTAGTTAGATCAGTCAATTAGATTATTAGTCTTTGCCTCCGAGGGTATATCTCTTAAGGAATAATAATAAATAAATGAAACAAAAGGTCAGAATCCTGGTCAAAAATAGTATAATAATACAGTTTGTGGGAGAGGCTGAGACTTACTTTGAGTAAACAGTGTCATGCACGAGGGTAGCGCCCGTCCTGCGAGCGAGCGGGCGGCGCGTCACCAGTAACTGTGTGTGTGGGAGGGCGCGCTCTCGCTCTTATATTGTGCCCGGGTTGTGACGTCACTGGGGGCCGGAGTGCAGGGTGCAAAGCCTATTGGCTTCTGCATCCTGTCACAGGCTCCTATGTTCGTCCAGTAGGAGCATTTCTGGAGGGGGGCATGCACGGTGTGCTCTCGGCGTGTCTCCGTGCACGATCCTCCTTATCCGTTATCCACTCGTTATCCACTTTGTTTCCACTTGTAAAGTAGTTTGTACTAGGTCTCCTCCTCTTGGGTTCGGGTGGATACGGTCAATCACAGAGAATTGTAACCCTTTTGGGATGCCCCCGTGGTAGGCTGCAAAATGTCTTCCGACTGGGGTTGCGATGTTCTTTTTCTTAATGTCTCTGGTGTGTTCATAGATCCTGTTTTTTAACATCCGATTTGTTTTGCCAATATAGAACTTTGGACAGGGACACAGGAGTAGATAGATCACATCTGTTGTGTTACAATTTGCGTAGTGTTGTGATTTAATTGTCAAACCAGTGGGTAGTGTTATGTTATTTCCTTGTTTGATATATTGACAAGTTGAACATCCTCCACATTTGTAAGTCCCTTTCATTTTACAGCAACTCTTCCTAAGGGTTGGTGAATAGTGACTATGTGTATTGTGGTCCTTGATTGATCGTGCCCTCCTATAAATGATTTTTGGTTCTTCCGGTAAGAATTTACCCACTTCTGGGTCATTCTTGATAATATACCAATGGGATTCCAGGATTCTTCTTATTTCTCTATGTTGTTGGTTGTATGTTAAGATCAATGTGGGGTATTCTGGGAATGTAGTTGTCTTTTTCTTTTGAGTATTCAGGATTGAGTTGCGGCTTCTTTCTCTGGTTTTGTTATAGGCTGCCTTGAGTGTTTTTTTATGATATCCTCGAGCTATAAGTCTCCTCTGGATTTATTTTGCTGCGGCTTTGTAGTCTTCATCCGATGAGCAATTTCTTTTTGCTCTTAGATACTCGCCGTAGGGGATGCTCCTCTTTAGACTGGTCGGGTGGGAACTGGTAGCCCTAAGGATGTTATTGGAAGCTGTAGGTTTTCTATAGTGGGTGGTCTTTAGGGTACCATCTGGTTGTTTGGTAATTTTTAGGTCCAGGAATGTGCTTTCTATCATGTCAAATTCGAGGGTAAATTTAAGATTGAGGTTATTGGTGTTGAGGGTGTTAATGAATTTATTTAGTGTTTGTTTGTAACCTTCCCAGATGATCAGAATGTCATCGATATACCTTAACCAAGTGGTGATGTGCTGCGTATATACAAAGAGGTCTTCATCATTCAAGATTGTTTTTTCCCATTTACCAAGGTATAGATTTGCATAGGCCGGTGCACATTTAGTGCCCATGGCCGTCCCTTGGATTTGATGGAACAACTGACTGTCAAATAGGAAACAGTTATGGGTTAGTATAAACAGCAATAAATCCAGTAGAAAACAATTGTGCTCGTGTTGTTTAGTTGGTCCAGAAAATACTTAACCGCTTGGATTCCTTTTTGATGCGGAATACAAGAGTAGAGTGCCTCCACATCTAAGGCTACGAGTATGCTTTCCTTAGGTAACGTGATTTCTTGTAGGATCTGGAGAAGGTGTGGGGTATCTTTGACATACGAAGTAAGTGCTTGTACAAATGGTTGAAGGTGAAAATCTACATATTCCATGGCCTTGCTTGTAAGTGAACCAACTCCTGATACAATCGGACGGCCTGGAGGGTGAGTAATGGACTTATGAACTTTTGGTAAAGCATAGAAAGTTTGTACTGGTGGTTTATTGACTTGTAGAAACTGATAAGTGGGTTTTGTGATGACTTTATGTTCGTATGCTTGGTTTATGATAAAATTATATTCATCTTCGTCTGTTTGCAATTTGGTTTTTGGTACTTTGCAGTACCATTCTTGGTTTTCCAATATTTTGTGGCACATTGAGACGTATTGTTGTCAAGTCATGAGGACTATGTTGCCACCTTTATCTGCTTGTTTTATGATAAGATCCTCCTGATCCTCCAACTGTTTCAGTGCTTCTTTCTGTTGGGCTGTAAAGTTTAGTGGTCTTATGCCCCTGATGTTTAATTTTTCAATCGATTGGGTAATAAGATTGATGAACGTTTTTACGCTCGCATTCTGGGCGAGAGGTGGAAAGTAAGTTGAAGCTTTCCTGAAGGAAACAACCCTTCAGGAAAGCTTCAACTTACTTTCCTCCGGCAATACCTATTACCCAGTCTGATCATATAACCACAAACTAAGTATTAACACCAGGGAGCGTTTACAAAAATTAAAGTCTAAAATAATAAATAAAAAATTCCACTAGGTCCCAGAATCAATTAGACATACACCGCTTCACTTATCAATATGCCAATACATGTCTTTCTAATACCTAATTAGTACAAATAATACGCCCCCAATCTATGATTATTATTTTCACCACACAGATTGATAAAGTTAAACTTCTACATACATCTATAACCTAGCTTAGATAATCTATACATGTAATCCGTCCATCTATTTATAGATAGTGAATACTGAACCGCTAGGTACATTCTTCTACAAGAAAAAAAATATGTACTATTACTTAGTCCCACATGTATATCACCTTTATGAAACCTATTTGCCTCAACGATTGATAGGATTAAGCCAAAATGCTGTGTTAATCAAATAACTATTATGACAATCTCGTAACTACAGCCGCAATTAGACACCAAAAACATGGCGCCTTACAGCTTCAGAGACACGAGAGGGAGAGGGGGCCGCCGGAAGGAGGATCGCGCATGGAGACACGCCGAGATCACATCGTGCACGCCCCCCTCCAGAAATGCTCCTATTGGACGAACATAGGGGCCTGTGACAGGATGCAGAAGCCAATAGGCTTCGCACCCTGCACTCCGGCCCCCAGCGACGTCACCACCTGGGCACAATATAAGAGCGAGAGTGCGCCTCCCACACACACAGTTACTGGTGACGCGCCGCCCGCCGCTCGCAGGACGGGCGCTTCCCTCATGCATGACACTGTTTACTCAAAGTAAGTCTCAGCCTCTCCGACAAACTGTATTATTATACTATTTTTGACCAGGATTCTGACCTTTTGTTTCATCTATTTATTATTATTCCTTAAGAGATATACCCTCGGAGGCAAAGACTAATAATCTAATTGACTGATCTAACTAATGCTGGCACCAAGGTACAATCACATTTAACTTATATTTAGTATACTACAGCGTTCCATTTGAATTACTTATACAATTAATTTTTACTAACAGAACACCTCTATTTAAACACAAGATCTCCTACAGACTCCTATCCTTCATTGAGGCATAAGGTACCCACTATGACTGTAATAAACCTTATAAGGAAGTGGTAGAAGTTTGTAAACGATTCTGTTTAATCGAATAGCACTTCTCTAAATTATTTTACAGATGCTAAAGGCTATTTGCACTGATGAAGCGAATTAACCGCAAAACGCGTTTGTAAACAGCCATATATTGAATACGTTCATTTCCACCTGCTATAAACTGCACACTTGTTACAAACTGTATACTTGCTACAGACTATGATCATGATTGCAAACTACAAACTTAAGTAACAATGAACTATTGGAACAGTATTTTTTCACCAGTATAATTTTTTCTTTATATTTGTATTCTCCTTTTTACCACTGTGATCTAATTAGTCATATACTTGTTGTAACCAATAAATAACACTGCAAATCTTTTTAATTTTAGCCAAGACTTAACTATACCATATATATATAGGGAAATTAGGAGGAAACTAAGGGACGTCCTCCAACAGGGTCCAAACTCCCTTTTAATAACAGGAAGGTTTTTACCCTTCCCTCCTCCCCACATAAGGGAAGGGTTTAACCCGCTTGTTCCCCCTTTAACTTGTTCCAGAATAGGGAGCAGGACCCAAACACATTGACACTTACTTTTTAGAACCAAGCAGAAACTAAGGGGTGCCACGACTATTATAGGTTGGGAAAACCCCTTCCCCCCGCTTTTTTACCCCTGAAGCCTGAGTGGGAACATGCCGAACAGAGGTAAGCAAGGCAAACCTAAAACAACTCACAGGTAATACCCCCCCCCCCCCCCCCCGCAGGATACTTTGGGATACCTGTCCGCTGTTATTTTACAACAGATGGCTGTTAATTTAAATTTTACATACCATTCCCAGTGGCTTAGTAGCCACATTGCGTGGCCTATGTAATCACCAATGACCAACATGGTGCAAGGGCTGTTTTTATAGGCCCCATAACCTGAAACTAAGCACAATAGGGTTGATTCAGAGCCCTCTATATTCCATTTCGTTTTTTGTTCCTAAGTGTGTACATTACACTTAGCTTTCATTAAGTATAGGTGCATTAGCATGATTTAAAGCCTCGCAAGCATATCGTACTGTTTTCGTGGTGTGCCGCCAAGAACGCTGTGAGTACGGCTCTCAAGACCTATTCCATGGACAGCACTTTTGTATACGTTGAAGCATGTCTCCTAGTGTTTTTATAGTGCTTTTCCACGTACCTTGCACCAAAATGTTTGAGTGTCCAGCAAGGTCCTATTAGTTCTCATCAAAAAGGACCTGTTTTTACCCTTAACTTAGCCCCTAAATTCCATTTTATTTTCGTTTGTTTTTTATATATACGCATACGCTGGCTTTTTTGGTGGCTTGTACGCATATGCAACCTTATTTTTTTAACTGTTTCCCATACCCTGGTCCTGCTATCCCATTTACTTACTTATTGCTGTTCCAAGTCTCTTCTGTTCTATAGTACTTAGCATGCAATGCTTGCCATGTATTATTCTTTTCTTCTTCCTAATGCTTAGCTTAACCACTTTTATGCTTGCCATGCATTCTTCTTTTCTTCTTCCTAGTTGTATATTTGGGATGCCCACATGGATATAATGTAAACATTACGCCGATTGTTTATAATATTAAATGAAATACAACACAACGTTATTTAATTCTTAATTCTGTACTTTTTTATTCATAATCATTATTTTTTTTATTGTTAACTTTTTTATTAAGAAAATATAAAAGTAAAAAAATAAAAGCATAAATGCATAAAAAATAGGTAATTTTTTTTAAAACTATTTACAAATGTTTTTTTTTTTTGGGGGGGGGGTGTCTAAAAGAAGGTGGCAGGCTCCCAGAGCCTTAAGGACTTCATTCCATTTTCCCACACACCACGAAAGCAAAAACTCATCAGGAAATAGAGCCCATAAGTGGAGACGGAAATATCCAGTTTTATTGGCCTCTCTCACAACCGTAATAAGGACTATGAATCATGTGCAAGCCCTCACTAATTACGAGTTATACGTATCAACACAAAAACAATACGAAGCAATTACACATTAGATATGCTAACGAAAAGGCTTAAACGCAACCACGAAAACACTAATACAAGGAAAAATACACAAAAATTACACATACACATGCTTTTTCATGTGTAAATGCACTTAAAAGAGACTGTGAATCGACCTTAAAGGAGCACTATCACGAAATGCTAATGAGAGGAGGGGTCACTTATACACCCCCACTGAATAAACCTCCTGCCAAGTTTGTGGATTTCTTTTCCTGGTAGGAATAAAATCCAGGGTGACAGGTTTAGTGTATCAGGGGTGACAGAACCTGTCACCCGATTTCCTCTTCGTTTCATTTATAAAAATAAAAAACATGCCTGGCTGACTATTTCTTGATGCCGGGTATATAAGTGACCCGTCCTCCTGCCATCCAGCATATGTATATGGATTTTTATTATTGGACCATTTTTTCGCAATAGTGCTCCTTTAATATGCAGTGATTTTTATAGGGCGACTCTGAATGTTGGTCAAATCTGAGATAATTGGAAGATAGTCCTATTAAAGAATAGTTTTACAAAACTGTTACCTGCACACACAATGGGGCTTTTTTAAAGGTTGGGAGACATCATTTTTCCAATGCTGGAAATAACAGCACCCTATGGGCTATGCAGAACATTTTGGCATTTTTTTCTGCATACCCTATATGACACTGTTGCTTCTAAAATCCTTAAAAAAATTGTAGATGTTTAAAGCTAGACAACAGCTTTATACAGATATAGAAGCCCTGCGATATCTAGCTCAGATCACAGAAGCCATTGAAAACCACTAGCATTACATAGTTACATAGTTAATAGGGTTGAAAAAAAACATATGTCCATCAAGTTCAACCAAGGGTGTTGGGGTAGGGGTCAGCGGTTGATGCTGTAACAAGCTGTGGGAGGCTATTCCATAGATTTATAGTTCTTATGGTAAAAACGATTGTCGCCTCCGGAGACTACATTTCTTTTTTTCCAATCGAAGGCAGTGCCCCCTTGTCCTTAGAGAGGATTTTACCTGAAATAGTGTTCCCCCATATTTTTTGTATGGTCCATTTATATATTTATACAAGTTAATCATGTCCCCCCTCAATCGCCTCCTCTCAAGACTAAACAGATTTAATTCTCATTGCTTACTTAAAGGAATAAAAAAAGTCTCCCCTGTTCCCTGCTGATGCTCAAAGTCATTTTTTCTGTTAAATGTGGCTGTCATCATAGGATATCAATGGGTTATTAATGTTCACAACATTAGGTTGCGCTGGGAGGGAGAGAGAGTAGGTGTGAGTGAGGGATGAAGGGGAGGCACGGAGCAACCTCAGGGAGAATATGAAGGGACAGTCCTTCACCCAGGACCATGGACACCATTTGTTAACAGTGGCAAAGGAGAGGGAGAGGAAAGGAGGGTTATCTAGAACAAAAAACAGATGTTCAAAGATAGAAAACTATAGTCATACTATACCCTATAGTATAAAGTTGCTTCCAAAATCCTAAAAAAAAAAAATAACCATACCTCGTTCATGGGCCTCATCTGTAAAAATGCTTCATTGCAGGTACAGGTGATTTTTTGGGAAACATTTTTTCATTGCACTTGTGTTAAAACGAAAAAGCTCACCTGGCTGCAGGCTGCAATTCACATCACAAGGCAGCCTTACATTACCAAATAATTAGCATCACCCCCATAGTGCTGGGGCCCAATGGGTAATTCCCTGGTAACTCTGTAGGCCAGTACATTCTGCTACTCCATATAAAATTGTAAAGCTAAACAACAGCTGTATACAGATATAGCAGTCCTGAGATATAGCTCAGATCACAGAACTTAAAGGAGCAGTATCGCAACATTTGCATTAAAAAAGATAAATTATTAAATAGCCACACAATAGATTCTAACATGTGTATAAATAATCTGCCGATAGAAATAGGAAAAAATATATGCCTTTCATTTAAATTGTATAATGACAATGGCTCAGTCCGTTTGCTGAATAGGGGGATCTGCTGGGTTGTATTTAGTGAGCTGCTTCATTTAGCCCACTGGTCTCCTAGCAACACTTTACCTCAGAGGCTGACACTGTAATCAGTGGTAACGGCTGTGTGTGTGTGAGGTGCTGCTTTTGTTATGAGACCAGGTGACTCAAATGTGTAAAATCTATACAAAATAAACTAAACTAACTGAAAACGACTGAAATTCTTCTTTGAATAACTGTGCAGGAAAATCTAAAGGTATTAAAGTGGAACAAAACACTGAGTGGCCGACCCTGAAGTCTATAAGACCCGGCCATTGACCTTGCCCCTTGGGCATTCAAAATCAGGATGCCCACTGTGTGAAACGACCCCTGGATAACCATAGTCATTTAGACAGGCCGGGCGGCCAGGAAGGTTACTGCTCAGGTTCCCCATCTGCGTGCAAACAGAGCTGATTGGATGAGAGCCCGCGCATGCGCTGTGGGACTGGGAAAGGTACGTTTTCACAGGCGAACTTGGGGATTTCACGTATCAGGGCATCCCAAGTCGGGATGCCCCTAGGGGCACAAAACAAAACTCCAGATAGTGAAAATCCTCGGTTCGGCTTTGCTCAAAACACACAAAGCTGAAAGAAAGATCATATGGAAAAATGAAAAATAAGAATATGAAAGAGAAAATGGTAAACTGAAAGATTCTGCAGCAGAGCCAACATGAAGGGAAAACTGTCAAAATCAGCTAAATGACTTCTAGAGCTTTTCTTTCTGTTTTAGATATATAAGTTCTGGCCAGGCAATGTTGCAATGTTGTTATCTGATGCTGGACGGCTGCCAGCACTGAACAGCTGAGACTTCTGATACATTTGTATCTCCCTCTCCTCAGCGTGGAACAGGCCAGAGTGTCGGGCTCCGACACTCAGCAGACATAAACATGAGCTATTAGTCTCCAGCTGCTCAACACAGACATCATTTTTAAATTCTAAATTTGTAATTCTTACTCCAACACTTACCTACATTCAAAGTACCATTTAAATATAAGGCACCAAGAAAAATTCGCGATACTGCTCCTTTAATGTGGATCAAAACCCACCCTGGAGTCTATGAGACTCCAGGGCAGGCATACTCACTCCCCCAGGGGCATCCAGATTCAGGATGCCCTGCTGTGTCAAACCCCGCAGATTGTACGAAAACTCACCATTGTTCCCGGTCCAGCGGCGAATGCGCGAGCAGCGGCCACATCCCAGCTGTCCATTAAGCAGGGCGCGTGCCTGCACTAGGCATTTGTGAATGGCTGGCACAGGCACACTCCCTGTTAAAGGGTAGCAGGGATGCTGCTGCCAGTGTGCTCGGCTCTGGGCGCTTTAGACAAGCTCCTGGATGAAGTGGTGGGAACGGATCGGAGCACGCTGATTGGATGAGAGGCTCTGTATGCAGCATAGACCGAGGAAGGGTGAGTGAGCTTGGGTGACCTGGGGGGTTTTACACAGCAGGGCATCCCCAATCAGGGTGCCCGGGGGGCAAAGACCAAAACCCAGTATAGTCAAAATCCTGGGTTTTGGTCCACTTTAAACTGAACCTTCAGCATCATTTAATGAAAAACCCAAATCCTTAAAAAATATTTCTCAGCATTTAAAATGAATGTATTTTAAGTTTCAGTCCCTTATATTTTATTCTTTCCCCTGCTGGGCTGCAACTCTGTTCAGGACTCCAGGATACGGGCACCGCCATCTTGACTTAGAAGCATCACAAATACTGAGGAGAGGAAAGTGGGATAAAGTGCAGGGGGCAGAGTTATAGCTGTGCTTCGAACAGACAGAGCAGAGCTGGGGTCAGGAAAAGGTCAGCAATCCCGGAATGCAGAGCGACAGAGTCAGAAGACACTTCCTGTTTGCAGGCTACCTGATGCTCCATGACCCGCCATCTTGGATGTTTAAAGGCTCAGAAAATACAGTAGATGCAGGTAGGATGATTTTAATGTGAGCAATCTGTATGTACAAGGTGTGGGAAAAATATAAGATATGCTCTTGTTCAGGCTGAAGGTCCGCTTCAGTCTGTGTCTCCCTTGTTGGGATAAACATTCATTCAATGTACTAGCATTTCCTCCCAGAATGACTAGCAAGATGCATGCTGGGATGCCCTAATCTCTAATTCCAGTGGTGCATATCTCAACCCTTCGAGAAATTTGGTGGTATTGTGGGATTTGCATAGCAGCTGATATTGATAGGCTATTTCTATCTATATAGCAACTCCCCAATAAACATATACTAAGGATCTATATTATATTATTTATATTGGGGACTCTCTAATAAACCAACAGGAATACGAAGAAACGAATTGGTTAACCTGTTTTATTTTACGACAGCTAAACAAGTTCTAGCTAGCTCTCGGGAAACAACTAACCTCTATATTCAGGAGGAGCTTAAATATAAGAATAATTTGACACTTTTAATGAGAAGATGTCTGATAATATGACACATTGTCTATCTTTATTGAAATTACGTCCCCATAGAACAAAAATGAACTTCCTTCCTTAACAGATCCTCAGTTACAATAAAAAGCATTCTTGTATAAAGATTCTACAGTACCGCCCTTTTGTTCTCCTTTTTTCACTCTCTATCTCTTTTCAATCTATTCGTTATTGGTTTTATGTTAACTCCATTTTTATTTCAAATATCTACCTCTATATCTGAGGGATAGAAGAAATATTGTATTTTATTTCTGACACCCCCAGGTCCCCTTTTCATCAAAAGGAACTTTACTAAAAATCTCATCAACTAACTCAAAAAGACATCCTTTCAATGAGAGGGATAACCATTTGGCTGGGATAATTGTCACTTGCCCATGGGAGGCCCTCTATAGGTATAACTGGGTCAGAGACTGTGATATGGAGAACTCAGTCCCAGAACAATGTTCAACAGCCATGTTTTGACCCATAGGATGTCCAGCATCTGACTGAGTGATTTAACATCAGAACCAGGGTCTCACAACCTTCCTGCCCAATTTATTCTACCATAAGTTTTAGCTAAGAGGTAACTAAGGGAAAGAGATGGGACTTCACCCCAAGGGGATCCAGAGGTCCAGAGTCCCAGGCCTCCATTGTCACTGTCTGGAGGGAGGTCATGATTGGAATGTGCTAGAAAGACCGAGAATTTGTTACCTGTTACCTGCTTGCTCTTCAGACCTGTATATGACCTGTTTCTTAGTGTGTGCCTACTGCAAATTAAATATATAACTTAATTTGTGCTGCTCCTTTTGATTTGAACTCGCACGTCTGTGTCTTTCAGTTAAATTACACATTACTGGGCTGGCTTGCGTATTCCGATATTTCCCGTTACTGATTGAAGTATCTAACCGAGCTGCTGGCAGTTATAAGAGCTGTCCAGATTCTGATGTACTAGAGGGATCCCTGCAGTTTGGTTAAGGTCATTAGCCCCATATCAGGGAAATGTATTGCAGGATTCCAGAGGCTGTGATATCCTGTGATATGGATTTTCCTTGCAGTATCCCAAAGTGTGATGCCCAGCTGGTGGGAGATGCAGCAGTCCTGAAGGACTATATTACTGGATGTCTGCTTACATTCTAGAGAAAAATGTCCACAACTGGTGAACAGCAGAAAAAATAATATCTAACACAGCACAGCAAAGGGGCCAATTCCCTACCCCCATCGGCCCCTTCTTACATTTTGGATGTACTTCCGGATGCTTCCTGGCTGATCCTCACCCCAGCGGCCTAGCCATCTGTAACAGACAGCATAGCTTTAGCCGTACTCTTCAAAGTCCCGCGCCGCTCAGCGAAGTCTTGCGGAATTTGGGGTATCTCCATTGCATCCCATTCATGGGCACTGTGCAGGCGCAGACGCTAGCCACATGCTGTGCCTGATGGGATGCAAGATGGCGCCACCCGTTGGAAGGTCACCCGGAATCCGAGTAAATAGTGCCCAAAGGTAAAACCGAAGGGGGGGCAGCAGACGGTGAGGTTTGGGGGAGGTTTTAAACTCCCCCAATGTTCCTCTTTAAGTGAATACAATGCACTCATCTTTCACGTACACACATCCTCATACATTTAAATGCAAATGGACATGGTCAACCCTACATTTGTCTTTTTTGCGCACAAAGTTCTTTTAGCTTCCTCCAAATTATATCCACTGATGCAGAAATGACATGCTATAAGATCCACTTTCTTCTATGACCTACAGTTATTGAGGTCATTTCATAAATAGTGAAGTTTCTTGCTTGTTTGAATTTTTATTTTTTTATATTTATTGACAATTTACCTCCAAGGATATTATGTATTGTGTGTTTAGGTCCAGCATGTGAGTGCCACGTGATCTTTTTTTAGCAGAACCTCATTTTTTAGATGGATTCGATTTTCCTGCCTGATAATTTATGCAAGGGTGTAAGCTGAGGTTCCAATGAGAGCTGACAGGGTTGGTATTAGCTTTCTAGAGACATAGGCCCTTATTTATGAAGGAATAGCGACAGGTAGCGACTGGTAATGACGGGCCCCGCCACGAGAACGCCGGCTCCCCACCACAATCACACATTTATCAAGCCAATCCTGATTAGCGACTGAGATAGCGCCATATAGCGACTCATTCATCATTATTCCAGCCTCAGCCCACAGCGCCAGCGTCCGACCTTGAACAGCGACAGGTATGACCTCTCGCTACCTGGCGCTCTCCAATGCATTTCAATGGAACAATCTTTAAATATTAATAATTAATTATTCATTTTTAATTTTTTTTTAATGTGAAAAATTCTGTGACCACTTCTGCGACTGAGTCGCTATCAACTACCGAACAACGGCCAAGCACAGCGACTACTAGCGGGCGCTCTGAAAATGCCGCTACAGACGCTCAACTGTCTCTACCTGCCGCTATTATGATAACAGCAGAAGGAATCTTGCAGTGAACCATCATCATACAAAGGAAAAGATTTACTGCTCAGGCTGTGGCCAGGATTGTCTGGGGCAACCTGTGTGTGTTCCTAGTGGTCACATTTTCCGAGTACTGGAGGCCACTACTAGAGTGGAGAGTAATGTGGGGGCATAAGAAGGAAGAAATGTGGCTTTTGGTTTAAGGAAGACCAGAATAATTTCTGACAAACCCAGAAATAGAGATCAGGGATCCGAGTTTCTTCCAACTTAAAATGTAAATCTTGCCATATACTTGTTAGTTACAATATATATATATATATATATATATATATATATATATATATATATATTTATTACATATATATATATATATATATATATATATATATATATATATATATATTACATGGCATTTTACTCTTATGTCAAGGCTAACCTCTAAACAATACTAAATTATATGAGTATTTTGGGAATTGGGGTATAAAAACTCCTTGTTCCATCACTTCCAGGACTCTTTGTTCTTCTTTATGCTGAAGATACTGTCGTTATTAAAGTGGACCAATCACCAGGATTTTTACTAGCCTGGTGATTGGTCCCTGCCCCGGGTCATCCGGATGTAGGATGCCCCCCGATTTTCCTCACCTTTCTGCCGTTCCCATGGCGAATGCGTGGGTGCTCGTCCAATCAGCACTTTATGGAGCGCATACTAGCATAAAGCCGCTGATTTTAACTTCTCTCCGGTGGCTGCATCCCCAGATCCCCTGTGGAGTGCACACCCGGCCTTTCTGAATGGCTGGCTGTGGGGAGTGCGGTATAGGATGTCCCTGGGGGCAGGATAGCAGCAGGCCCTGGAATCTTTTAGATTTTAGGGCAGCTGCAGGGGGTGATTTCTCCGCTTTAATGACAATGTCTGTATGTTTGGGGTCATTGTCCTTCTGCAGAATACATTTGGAGCCACTAAGATGCTTCCCGGATGGTAGTGCTTTAATATCTACCTCTATTTATCAGCATTAAAGTGGACCAAAACCCAGCGCGATTAGCGTGGTAATCTATAATATTCCTGGGCTGATCAATTCCCTACCCCCGGGGCATCCAAAATCAGGATGCCCCATTGTGTGAAAGCCCCAGGTCACTCCGTTCACCTACCTTGCTTCTCAGGCCAATGGAGCATGCGCAAGCCGTGGCCGCATCCCCGCTGTTCCATTAGCAGGGCATTTGCGAATGGCCGGCGCGGGCACACTCCCTGTTACAGGGAAGCAGGGGATGCGACCAGCAGCGCGCTCAGAGCCGCTGGCCCTAGATGCTGGCTTAGATGGCATCACGCCAGCGGCTCCAAGAATGCTGATTTGGCGCATGCACCGCATGACCGGGAAGAGGTGAGTTGCGCTCGGCGATCTAGGGGGTTTCACATAGGGGTGCCCCGGGGCAAAGGACCAAGACCTAGGATAGTCAAAATCATGGGTTTTGGTCCACTGTTCCTTATCTGATCCCCACAACATGTGCTAAAACACAGGCTCAAACTTGCAAGGAACCTTCCCAATGTCTGACTGTTGCCTGCAGATGCTCATTATTGTGCTTCTATCCAGCCCTTCAGAGAACATACTGCCCTTTTTTGCAGGCAGATATTTACTCACCTGTCCAAGGACCTGCTGCAATATTTCTGCATCTTCTCGGAACGGTAAATGGATGCACCTGGTCTCACTGTCACTTTCTGCCAGTTCTGAGCTGGTGACACTGATGGACATTTTACGGTTCTGAAAGGAAGCATGACGTGTCTTTGATCTGCTGCACTACGTTTCCTGGGCTAAGCATTGCATTTATGTTCCCCAACATTGCCCCGTTTAGTTGTGCTTCTTCGAAACGCATTTCTTGAAACCCCAATCACCAATCAGCGCTTTGTGCCGTGCATACTGGGAGTTTTATCTGTAAGAAACAAAATATCTTGTATTACTTTTAGGTCGTTATCTAAGAAACGCTAACACCGCGTAGTACCACATAGCGTCGGGCGCAGTATGTGAAAACTATATATATATGAAAGTCAATCTGGCGAGCACCTCTGATAGCGTCATGTAGTGTTGAATGTATTACTGGCGGTGGCTCAGTGTAAATCGCCGACGCTGTATGTTCAGCAGCGCCATGTAGCACCTGTCACACAGTATTGCTCTCCCATACCATCTTCAATGGTGTTTTATTTGCTTGTGTATAAAAAGCATTTTAATTATTTTTCACAATTTTATGATCAAATGATTGTGTGACCTCTCCTGCCCGGCAACCAAACACTTATATTGTTATATTTGGATTTTTTTTTTTTTATGCAGAATTGTATGTGCAGCTCTGCCATTGCAGTGTCATTGTTACAGTGGTAAAACAATGTCATTCCTTATGTTTTCACTTTGGTGCTGGTGTATATGTGTTGAGACTTTTTTCATATAGCGTCGACACTAGAGCACCCAGTTTTATAGCGCCGACACTGGTTTTGTGTTTGATTTTGTCAAATAGGGCTAAAGCGCTGAGCAGCGGACGCACTTAACTGGCGCTATCTATCGTCCGCTGCAGCGTCCCCTGTTTTTTTATGTATTGTCACCTTGGGCAGGTTTCCCTTGGGGTGCTACATATGCATTGATTGAGGGAGAGCGCTTCTACAGCTCCCTCCAGAGATCACATTTATCAATGCTGAACAGAATACTACAACGTCACTTGTCCAGCCGCTACGCTAGGTTATAGTGCCAGACACCCACTTGCAGTGTCTACTAACGGGTGCTCTTAGCACCGCTATATAGACGCTCAAATGGCAATACATGGCGCTAGCCTTAAATCAGCCTCCACATTGCATAGCACTGCAAAATAAAAGTAAAACCCTTTTGTCAAAATAAAAAAAAATCTGTGAAAGTCCTCTGTGCTGATGGTTTCCTTTAAGCTAATGCTTGTAAGTTTAACATATATTTTTTTTTCAATCTTTATCTAGCGGAGGTAAGTGCTGATTGTAGGTACCTTTGTATAGGAAGCCTACATTGGGAAATTAAATAGCTGTGCTCGTTCTAGAGCAATATTAGCAGCACGGAGGTGCAAAGTCAGTATGGTATCAGGCTGGAGAGCGTATAATGCGCAAAGAAAGTTTTCCTTTACTGTATCTAGTCTCTAAGAAAATGTTGGGCTACAGCCAATAAGTATTTCCCTGGAGATAAAGCAGCAGCAGCAATAAAAAATCCTCAGCATCTTTCCCTATTGCTCGGCTTATACTTTTCAGTATTGTTTTTGGTACAAAAGAGATACTGAACTGAGAGTGAGAAGTGTGCAGCGCTGTAGAACTGAGAGCTTATAAGTACAAACTGTCTTTTGTTCAATTAAAAATCAGTGGAGCATTCTAAATTGTGCCGTGTGCTATTATGACCATTTATTACAAGGGCAGGAGGCTTATTTTGTAATCCCTCCCATCCCCTTTCTGTAATATTTGAAGTTTGCTATATTTCTTTCATACACTTTATCCTGTTTCCCCATAAAGTGGACCTAGACCAAACCCACATACTACCCCTGCCTTTGAGCCAAAATATCTGGAGTCCTGCTAGGAAAATATTAGCATACCACCCAAGTGTCCCTGATTTGGAGGGACTGTCCCTCTTTTGAGTACATGCCCCCCGTCCCTCACTTTTCTCATTTGCCACTCTTTGAGGTGTAACATGCAGATCTGTATCAATAAATTATGAATTTGCCTATTGTAACTGTTACACCCTATCTATCAATCAATGAGGGTGTGTGGGTTCATTTACTTATTGTCCCTCTTTCTCACCCCGAAAAGTTAAAAGGTATTGATTAGTGTCTCTCTAACGCAAAGCTGAAGATAGTAACTTATATTAGTTTAGTGTCCTTGTGGACCAGAACCCTCCATGTCACAGAGCTGCAAGGGAGTGTTTTGCCAATCACTGAAAATTCCTTCATATAGACTTGTGTATGGAGGGCGACACCTATTAAACCGGACCGACAGCCTGGCACAGTTGGAAAAGAAAGGCAGCGGCCATTTTGGAGCTTTCTCTGCCAGCATCTCAGCCATGCTGCTGCCTGGATTCAACTGACATAACTGACAAGGCACAGTAACAGGAAGCCCGGCAGCACTTCCTGTTTGCAGATGGCCTACAAATGCATGAGCCGCTATTTTGTTTCCAAAGTTTACTACTGCAGCAGTTTGAAAAAGGTAAATTAATTTTTATGTGCCACAATCTAAATTGCCCTGGGGAGGGATGCATATAAGCACTGATTGTTGTGTTGGGCTGTTTTACTTCATTTTTGACTGTTGATCTGCTTTAAAGTCAATGGGAGTGCTTCAATCTGAGACTACATTTACCCACGATTTTCATAATTAATCTAACAAAATCATCCCAGGTGCAACTGCCTCTCTGCCTTTTTCTTTCTCCTGTCCTCCACCTTGGTCACCTCCTCTCACCTCTATGACTTGTGTCTCTACACCATTCAATTCATCACTTTCCAACACTGCAAGCTTTTAAAGGTGCACTCAGTACTGACCTACCATTAAACCTGGCTTCAGTAACTTCCATAAGGCACATGCCACCAAACTCAATACCTACTACTCGTGATCTATCCCCTTTTGTCTCCACTCCCCTACTCCAGAAGGTGTTTCCAACCTTTTTTTCATCAAGTACCGCTTTCCACTGTAATCTAATCTAAAAGGCTCCAGGGCCAGCTGCTAGCCTGCCCCCGGGGTATCCTATAATTTAGAATGTGGTACATAATCCCCAGGCTGCCTTTTCCGGTGGGTCCCGCTGGTTTCTTCATTCTGAATGGCTGGGCGCAGGAGCACACACGCCCAAGCAGAGAGCCGGGGATGTGGCCATCCGACTGGCACGCCTAGCTGCGGCTCCTTTCAGATCAGCCAATCGGCAATCTCAAAAGTGGCCACTGAGTCTGGCTTAGGAAGTGGAAAAACCTGGTTTTCTTTAAAAACCTGGCCACCCCCAAGCCAACAGCAACAGGGGGGTCCAATCGATGAGCAGAGGAAGCCCAAATGGTTCTCAAGAAGCACCTGGTGGATGTTAAGTATGGAACGTCATGGAAAAAAAACATGGTAAAATGCACAAAACAGGCATTACAAGTGCATGAAATATTTTTATTACCTTCTAGAGCAGTTTTGTACAGGTATAGTTATGGTATAGATGGGTATAGATGGCATCAGATCAGGTTGGGGGTCAGTCTGCAGCCCTGTCAAGTACCACCTGATAGGATCTTGAAAACCACCAGTGATACTAGTACCAGTGGTTGGGAATCTCTACACTAGACTGTAAGCTTGTAAGAGCAAGGCTGTTGCTCCTATTGTGTCTTGTATTTAACACATTCACATTGAATATCAGCACATTGTTTGCAATTGCCTTTTGACTGTATATTTTACACTTTGTAATGCACTTTAGAAGAAGGCGCTATAACATGGAATGACAATGCTATATACATTAATGTGCAAACTAATATAAGCAAATGTGGGGGAAGATACTGCAAAGTAATGTTAATATTTGTTAATATGATCCTCTCTTGCACCTCTAGCTAGTCCTGGAAATGTGTGTCCTTGCTCCTGGGCTATGTAATGCTGCACAGCTATGTATATCCATCCTCTGCAATGATGAGCAGAAGAGGCATTGGCATATGCATGCAGGACAAGTTCATTAGAAGGCAGCCCATCCACTCCACACGCTGCTAGGAATACTGCAGCACTTCTTCCCTGAGCCCCCTGCACCATCTCCTGCCTCCTCCTTCATCTCCACGTGTTCTCATAGGTATAATCCACCCTCCCCTGCCAGCCTGGCTCTGCTTATACTGGGCTGTGTGTAGAAGGAGCTGGCGGAGATCAAGGCTTCCCTTTGTCTCGGGCTTCAATCCAGCCATTGAACAAAGGATTGAGGAAAACAAGACAAGAGCAGGTACATTCACTCATACATAACATCATCTTTTTCTTCTTTCCTATCCTATTTCATATTTTTTTTTTATATACATTTGTCTTCTATTTTATTTTTTCACCTTTATTTGCATATTATAGTATAATGCAAGTAGGTTCATATTTTCTATTTCATAATACAATAAATAATAGAATTTTAATTCTTTTTGTGCAATATATTTTACCTTTTCACAAAAAGCATTTTAAATAAATAGCTATTAAATACAAAGGTATGAGACTAAAGTTTCTCGGTAGTGGGCAAATACATGTAGAACTTTACATTTTAGCCAGTTCATTCTAGGTAGGTCTACCAAAGAGAGAGGTGCTTCTTTTTTTTCTTTGAGAGTGATCTTACATCATACTTATATTTAGTTCAGGGGAATGTATGTTTTCTGTCTGGAGGTTTAAAACGAGTATGAATCTAAGTAAGAACTCTGTCTTTACTCTATATCCTAGAAAAAAAAAAAACTTTGAGTACGTTTTTTTAAAGAAGTGTACATTAAAATTATTTGAATGAGTTAGCTACCTGCCATGTTGGGCTGGGGGGGGGCACTTAGCTTATCACGGATTATTATTTGTGTATTTTAAATATGCTCGGTACTATCTAGTTATTGTATCTAACATTGCCTAATAATTCTGTAATCATTCTTTATTTGTCCAATGTGTTTTCATATATATATATATATATATATATATATATATATATATATATATATAGTAAAAATATATAAAATACATAAATATATATACTATACACAGATATAATACAAATATATATGTATTTATATATATATATATATAGTCTAGAAGTGTAAAGTGTGTGTGTGTGTGTGTGTGTGTGTGTGTGTGTGTGTGTATTCATTCATATATATATATATATATATATATATATATATATATATATATATTATTCTTTCGATGAGTCTGGACAGGTATTCTTGTTGGAAAGTACAATCCACTCTGCTTTGGATGTCAGGTGAATAAAGGGGCTACTATAAGGAAGCCAAGTTAGGCATTCTTGGCCATGAACAGTTTGTGGTGGTTCGGTTTTCCAGACTGATTTGTAAATAATTTACACACACTTGTCAGATGAAGGGATGCCTCCAGGAAGCAGGTTGATGCAATTTAACCATCTGATCTGTTCTATCCTCCTAATGGAGTTTATGTTGGACCGTTAATCAATTTCAGGCTTTTAAAGAGAGTGTGTATTCCTTTGTGACAATCAGATTGCAGGCAGCCTTTCAACCTGATGGGGAGGTTGTACACCATTTGAAGAGAGAATGAGTAGGAGTGCTTGGGAACCATCAAAAAGATGTACTGTAATGGAGTAGTGAACCTATATTATATAAGTGAACTTCAGATGTTTACAGATATGCATAAAACACTTTTAGGAAACTTGTAATCTAAATAATTTGGATGAATCTGTTTGTACAGGGTTCTGCCCCTGACTTACAAAATCATTTTTGTTGTCATCAATTATTTTAAAAAAATGTTGCCCACAGCTAATCATCTACAGTAGCTTGTTTGCCTTGATGAATACATAAAGGGCTTTATCCCTTTAATTGCACTTAAAACGTACCCTACGGGTGGTTATAGTTTTGACCATTCAAATGTAAAGTATCAGGAAGTCCCTAAATACAAATTGGAAAAAGTCACTTG
The DNA here is from genome assembly GCA_027917425.1 of Gastrophryne carolinensis. Classification (NCBI taxonomy): domain Eukaryota; kingdom Metazoa; phylum Chordata; class Amphibia; order Anura; family Microhylidae; genus Gastrophryne; species Gastrophryne carolinensis. Next base: position 85,227,051 of record CM051236.1, read on the forward strand.
TATTGCTATATAGAAAGGGCGTAAGAAGATCGCAAAATATTAAATTGATTACTACATACAATTTTTCGCTCTATAAGACGCACCTATGATTTGGAGGAGGAAAACAAGAAAAATAATATTCTGAACCAAATAATAGTCAAGGTGCAGAATCTTCCAATTACAGACAGAGTGTCTTCCCCTCTCCCATTCCCAATAGGCAGTGCGTCATTCCCCCTTCCCATAGGCAGGGTGGCATTCTGTTAAGCTTCCCGGCTACAACCAAGGTAAAGGTAGACCTTTGGCAAGAATTGAGGGCTGGGCAAGCATGGAAATAAAGTTCAATAAGACAGAACAGGGCTGGCAGCAGATAAGCAAAGTCCATTAAACAATCTGTGTTCAGAGGCTGGCGACAAATTAAATACAAATTCCAGGGCTGGTGGCAGACAGTCAATGTCCATTAAACAATCCGAGATCATGGGCTGGCAGCGGACAAGCAAAGTACAATAAACAATCCGAAATTCTAACTGTGTAATCCGAGCAAGGGTTAATCCATAAGCTGATCGGGAAGCAGTCCAGGTCAATCCAGTATCATAGTCACTAGTCAGGGGTTGCAGGTAAAAGGAATCACAGCTTCAAGGAACTGAGCTGATAACACAGCAATGAATACAGGCCAGCTGTCCATTTGAATAGGGCTGTCAATTAGAGCAGGGAGGGGTGTGTCAGAGCCTGAGTGAGGTCACTTCTTGTACACAGGCCAAGAAAAACCCGGAAGTAAAAAACAATCCCAAGAGCTTATGCTCTAGGCTTCGTGCAGTTGCAGTGAGCCGAACACCAGGTGGAGCTGTTGAGCAGTGCAATGGATGAACAGCCAGGTCTAGAACAAACACCCAAAGCACTTCTGCAGCTGCGTGCAGAGATAAATGAAAGTTGCGGAGCCTGACACATTCCCCTCATCCCATTCCCATAGGCAGTGTGGCATTCCCTCCTCCCATTCCCATAGGCAGTGCGGCACCACCCCATTCCCCATAGGCAGTGTGGCATTCCCTCATCCCATTCCCCATAGGCAGTGTGGCATTCCCCCATCCCATTCCCCATAGGCAGTGTAGCATTCCCCCATCCCATTCCCCATAGGCAGTGTGGCACCCCCCCATTCCCATAGGGCGTGTGGCATTCCCCCTCATATTCCCCATATAAGCAGTGTGGCACCCCCCTTCCCGTTCCCCATAGGCAGCAGAAGAAGACAGAAAAAAAGGTCAACTCACATGCTATGAGCATTCCTGCATTGCTGGACTGGCTGCCACACTTGCGGGAGGCCAGAAGAAGGTGGGGGAGGGTTCCCACTGATGCTTCTTGCAGCCGTGGCAGACACAAGCTCCTCGCTCCGTGAACCGGGGGGGGGGGGGCATGGCCTGCACCGAGTCAGCGCAGACCACACCCACCCGATCTATGGAGTCAGGTGTCTGCGTGGCCCGGACAGTAAGAAGCAGCAGTGGGAACAGCCCCCGCCGCCCCTCCATCTTCTTCTGCCCACCAGCTGCTGCTGCCTCTTCTGGCTGGGGCATTCGCAAACAACCAGTTCTGTGCAGTGGGTGGGTGCAGGCCACGCCTACCCACTGCACGGACCTTGGTGTTTGCATGTGCCCCAGCCGGAAGAGGCGGCAGCAGCAGCTAGAGGCCAGAAGAAGATGGAGGATCGGCCAGAAAAGACAGCGATAGCAGCGGTGGGGACGGGGACAGAACCCGCCGCTCCTCCTTCTTCTTCTGGTCTCCCGCAGTGTGGCAGGCAGCCCAGTCAGCAATGCGGAAGCGCCCGGAGCGTTTACTTATTTACTTAAAAATACAGTAAATTGAAATGTCTGGGTCTATTAAGAGTTTGTCCTTTGTGTTGCTTGATTTTATGTTTATTATCTGTATGACTCGGCTCCTTTATTTCAGGGCAGCTATTGTATGGCAATCATTGTTGTGTGAGGAGATATATAATTGACTGGAATATGGTAGATCCCAGAAAAAGGCAGATGGTCTAGAGAAGGTGAAGGATAAATGAGGTATAAGGGCGGGCTGGCCAAAGGGAGCACAGGGAGAATTTCTGGTCAGCCGCACTGCTTTGGGGGGCAAATCGTCTGGGACCTCATCCAAACCCTTCCAGAATTCACTTGATCCTTTTCACCACCCTAAGCTCTCTGTCTCCCAAGTCTCCCTCCAATACCCACCATACCTGGCCTCCTTGTACCACCAAGTCCATGTATTTCCCCTGCAATTCGGTACCCACCTCTGCAACAGTATCTGCTCCTACAATATAAAAGCATCAGTACCATCAATCTCCCTCATCACCTCCCCCCATATATGGCCCCATACTGAAGCTTCAGTACCATCACTCTAGGAGTGATCATTTCCACCTCTGCCCATGATCTGTCCCTTTACACCTCTAGCCTCAGATGATGAATGCACCTTTGGCCTAGCTGGGAAGAACCCTGGGAATGGGGCTCAGAATGGGCTGGGGCCAAGTTCTGGGCTGAATTATAGCCCCAGTCTGGCCCTGATGAGGTATATATACTTACTGTGCAGAAATACAAGGGCTCCCCCTTCATCATCCTTTCAGGAGGGCAATTCATCCAGTGCCAAGCCATCAGATGAACAGACCCCCTGCACAGATAGCACTCCCCACCCACAAATAACATCTGCTCACACTAAAATGCATTGCAATGACATTCTTCATTGAACTGGACTCTGGTGCTGATGCCCCTCCCCCCTTTGCCTGGTGCTTACCTTACCGTCAAGAGCCAGCATTGCCCACTGGGAGCAGCACTTGTGAGTTCTGAGCTCCTGCCCGAAATCTAGGGGGTTATATAAGAAGGGATAGCGTCAGGTAGTGATTCGTAGCGACAGGCAGCCGTTCTGGTTAACGTCGGGCGCTGTACGCAAAACCACATTTATGAAAGTGAATCTGGTGAGTGCCTCTAACAGCGTCACATGTATTAATACAGACGGCTCAGTATAGCGCTGGCGCTCTAGCTTCCAGAGCGCCAGGTATAACCTTTCGCTCTCTGTTGCTCTCCCATACATTTCAATGGCAGTTCATTAGCTTGTGTTTAAACAGCGTGTTTTTTTTTTTTTTTTTTTTGCTCACATCATTGTGTGACCTCTCCTGGCTGCAAACAAACATTTTTAGAAACTTTTTTGACTTTTTATACAGAATAGTCATTACAGGTCTGGCACTAAAGTGTTAATGTCCCGGTGTTAAAACAATGTCATTCCAGACTTTAATCACACAGCGTCTGGCGCTCTACGCTATAGCGACCAGATTTAGAGCTGTGTCTGTGTCCTTTTTCTGATAAGTATGGTGTGGAGCGCTGAGAGTTGGTCGCACTGAGCTGCCGCTGCCTTTTGCTCACTGCAGCGCCCAACATACATCACATTCATCAATGCCAGCCAGGTTACTACAGCGACTGAGGCGCTATGTTACAGCGCCTGATACCCGCTTACAGAATCTTCTAGCGGTCGCTCTAAGCGCTGCTATACAGACGCTCATCTGCCGATACCTGGTGTTAGTTGTGAATCAGCTCCCATGTGTCTAGTCATCCAAACAGTGTTCAGCATCTCCGCTGCCACTGCACTGATTGGCTGCCTAAACAACCAGTCACTGCGAGGGCAGGCACTCTCCCTGCGGCCCCGCCTATCAGTGAGGACATGCCCAGCTCTTGCCAGTAAGGTAAGCTTTTAACCCCTAATTCACCTCAGTACTGGCCAGGGGCATCAGCAGCTGAGTCTAAAGGAGACTGGACCTTTGCTTTAAACTAAGAAAAACGCAGCAGCAATGTGCTTCCTATTTTTTGCTTTCATCTCTTTGTTTTTCCTGAACAAAACACAAGAGGGACAGTGGATGGTTTATCCACCTCCACCCCAACATAAGGAGCACCAATACTTATATACAAATGGTAATCTATACAATTTTTTTATTTTTTTTATTGTACACAGAATGAATCACATAAAAAGACAATCACACTACACGAACATAATTAAAAACACTGCAGAAAATCCCCAAGTGCATCCAGTGCTGCCCAGGAACAGGCAGACAATAATATCTGGGACTAACAACTGATATATAGGAACGGAATCTCCAATAAATGTCCAATAGATATAGTATTTGTGCCGGCACAAAATTTCCCAATTTTTACTACACACCGAAAAAGAAACAGCAACCAATCCCAATTTATCAAATAAAGTGACAAGTGCTATAGTGCTGCTAACTATATCTCAAAATACAGGGCAACACAGAAAAATATATAATATTAGAAACATAGTCAAAGTGCATATATACAGAAACATTTAATTATACATGTGCTAAAAGTGCATAAATATGAAACATATCAAAAAATGCAGACAAATACTGAACCGCAAATCGCACAGCCGTTCCACATAAAATGAGAGGGGGGTTTGCAGGGGGACACCTGCACACGCGGCCACCCATGCCGCTTCAGCTGGGTGAAGGTAATAAAACACAAAAGACGCTCCTTTATACTCACCCTGACTGCGACTGGGCCTGCCACCTGTGAGAAATGCAGGCCTGGAACGCATCTACGCTCCAGCTCGTGCCGCCGGAAGTCACGTCAGCGGAAGCCGGAGCTGACATCACTCACTATTGAGGCTTAGAAACAGGCATAGGCTGCCCGAGCCTAGAGTTCCCCGCAATGCGGACCAAATGGAAAACAGTCCCCACCCCCCATTCCCACCCCATCCCCCATTCCCACCCCATCCCCCATTCCCACCCCATCCCCCTCACCCCTCCCAACCCGGCACGCTGCCGACAGCATCCCCGTCGCCCCGTCGTTGTTTTTCCTGAAGTTTTCTTTATAAAAAATACAGGAGTAGTGTTGTTGGGTGCTTAAAGGACAGATGAAGGGGTATATTTTCTGGAAAAAAATCTAATAGGACTGCTCAGCCCCATTCTGGACAGACACCTTTAGCCAACTGACACTTGGGGCCTTATTTATGATGTACACCTTTTAGTATCATTTTTGTGGCTATAGTGCCAGTTTTGGGGCGCCAACACTTTAGTCTTATCTGGCGCTATGCTGTGTACTACATTGGCGCTAGCAGTCGCTGTGCAGAACGGTACTAATTAGCTTTGATTGTTGCACTGAGGTATTGGCCGGCGCCTGTTGGACCCAGCTGCCGATTATCCCAGCTCCAGTGAGCACCACTTTTTACCGCTGTTTTTCCAGTGCTCCCCAGCATATTTATGAATTTTTTTCTCCTCGAAATCTTTGGCGCTGTATTTTTCCGGCGCTGGTCAGTGTTTCATCATTCTCCAAATGACATGGGCAGGCTGATTCATTACTAGCACCATGTATCGGCAGATGAGCGTCTGTACGGAGAGGCGCTAAGAGATGCTGCCTGCAGCTACGAGGCACTTCCTGCCGCTATCCCCTGATGAATAAACCCCATAGAAGCCATTAATATAATTTTAATTTTAATAACCTCCCCAAAAACATATTTTGGCCCATTTAGGTCCTGCATTTCAATTATTGACAAGTCCCAATGTACAAAAATGTGTTTAATATTAATTATAAGCATTAAACACTTCAATCCACTTCTGCCCAATGTGCTCTATGGGATCTTGACCTACAGCACCCGGTGGTAATTTTCAGCGCTAGTGTTAAATAAGACGCTAGCCAGCGGACGCATCAGCGCGGCCATTATTTTTTTTCTTAAATCCCATGCTGAGTGCCAATGAGGCCAAAAAATGTGGTGCTGTGTGGTGCTGACGCTTCTTAAATTAGGCTCTTGGTAGTAGTCCATTTGTGAATGCATTACAGTTTGTGATATACTCTCACCTGTAGTCACATCATGCCAGCAATACTCATTGGCAGCCGGACAATATATTACAAATGATTGGATTTACTATTTCCACACCAAAGACAGGACCAAATTTTTCAAATCAGGCAATTACATCATTGCCACATACAACCGTGGAAATGAATGGAGGAGGCGGAGCTTTACATCTAAAACAGGCGCCATTATCTGGGATTAGAGTGACATACATAGGGGGAACAATTCAAGGAATGCTAGTTAAAATGTGGGTTTTGGTGGGTTGTTTTCATGAATGAAAACAAGGTGTGAATCAGTAAAGGGAGGACGCTAAAGTGTCAACTTATAATGACACTGCTAATGTGAAAACTTTTTGCTTTATAAAGTAAAACTTTAGTAAATCCTGAGTTTTACGTTCAGTGGATCTTTATTACTGTCCTGAACTAAAATGCTTTTGGTGTTAATAACTAAAATATGGGAACTTTCACACATTTATGAACACCAGTAATATCCTCTCATCTTTGAATCACACTTTATCCTATCTTGTGTCTTATTCTGAAATGAAGCATTAAACAGCTCTCATTTTCATGAGATATTTTAAGTTTACTAAATCATTACTATTGTGTGTCAAGGAGGACTCAACCATGGCTACAGGGGGATAATGCTTGCAGTCAAGTCAAGTCAAGTTCATATACACTCCATTGAAACATCATTCATCTCCAGGGGCGCCCGCTTGGCTGTCTCTGGGGCATTGTGATTTGGAATGCCTTGCTGTGTGAAACCTACGTAGTCATCCACATGGCTTATCCATTCCTGGAGCTCTCACAATGCTTTAGCGTCCCACGGGCACATTTCCTTTAGCTGTAGCACACTCCAGTGGCCAGCCATTTAGGCTTTAGATGGAAGCAGGCCTCAGGCTAGAGATAAGTAGCCAGTGGGCATGTCACGTTATCCGGCACATCAGCCAATCTGTGATCTCAAATCTGCCGTCTGGGCATAGCTACAACATGGAAAAAAGGTGTTTTTTTACCAAGCCCCACTGAGCATGCAGCGGACGTTAGGGGTGGGATGGGGCGTAGGAGAGGTTTAAGAGGGTTTGAATTCACTTTAAAATTTGCCTAACCTTTTCAATCCAGTGTTTGTTTGCCTAAAGCATGAATCTTGGTTCTATCCCCCTTCTACTCTATTTGTACACCCTTATTGACCCTCCTCACCACAGCCCTCCAAGTAAAAACCTTATACAACCCTAACTCTTTCTTGGCCAGGTGGAGATTCTGCTTCACTCCTGATGTTCTGGAAGCTCCAGTCAAGGGGTCATGTTGCTGGTCGTAGAGGATCGACATTGACAAATGTAAAGAGCTTTTTTACCATATCACACAATCAATAGCAAAATACAAAAATATGAACCTCTCAGGTCTGATTAGGATTTGAAAAAAAGTTTTCCAGGTGGGGCATAGAGGTTTTCTAGTGAGAAAAAATGATTGGATATTTTCCACCAATCAATATGTAAGACTCCTGACTGGGTAAATACTAAAGTATTTAGGGCCTTATTTATCAAGGGCTAGCGCCAGGTAGTGTCTGACGAGTGCCAGGTACCGCCAGCTAACGGCGGCTACCGACTCAAGTGCGCCCGGCGGCGGTCACAATGACGCATTTATCACGCTAAATGAGGCTAGCGCCGGCGAGAGCATCAGCTAGCGCGGGATTCATCATGTAGCCGACTGCAACGAACAGCGCCGCTACTAATCCCATCACAGCGCCAGGTATGACCTGTCGCTCCCTGGCGCTCTCCAATGCATTTCAATGGAGCAATCTTTAAATATTCATAATTAATTGATTTTATGTTTTTTTTTTGTTTTTTTTTTTAACTGTCAAAAATTCTGTGACCACTACGGCAATGTTAGATTTTTTTTTTAAGGTTAAAAAAAAAAAAAAAATTTGTGCAGAATTGATATTACAGGTCTGGTATTAATGTATTCATATTACAAAATGTTTAGAAAAACTTGTTTAATTTTTTAATCAAAAAATATGGTTGTTTGGGGGTTAAAAACTACTTTACACACATCGCCGCCAGCGCTCTGGGGTTTAAACAAGGAATTCACAGCGCAAGAAATTTTTGAGCGTGATTTGTTAATGAATCTGCAGCAAGCCGTTCGCTCTGGCAATTCGCTGTCAGGCGCACCCATACAACGCAGAACCTGTGAAACATTGACCCCTAACCCCGTATTCAACATTACCGCACACCGACTGAGTCGCTCTCAACAAGCAAACCCTGGCCAAGCACAGCGAATACTAGCTGGCGCTGTGAAAATCACGCTACTGGCGCTCATCTGTCGCTACCTGGCGCTATTAATGAATCGGCCTCTAAGAGCGCTGTCATGAGGCAGGGCATTGATCGGGTGGAGAGGTTCTTCAAAATGCATAAGGTTGCACTACAGTAAGTATTTAAAATTAGCTTCAGTTTTTACTCACAGCTTAGCTGTAATGTAACCCCGATTTAGAAACTACACACTCAGGCGCTATATGGCGTCCCAGCACAGTTACCCCTCAGGACTTTAATGTGCAAAGACCACAAACACTAATGAAAGGCCAGGAAAAAACTAAGAGAATGGATTGTCCAGGAGCAGGCCGATCAGTCCAGGAAAAGTAGTATCAAAAGATAAACTAGAGGCAGGTCAGTAAGTCATACTCAGGATGTCTATCCATAAAGTGACACAACAGAAGAGGGGCAGGCTGATTCATCACTAACGCCAGGTAGCGACAGAAGAGCGTCTGTAGCAGGCATTTTCAGAGCGCCCGCTAGTAGTCGCAGTGCTTGGCCGTGAGTCGCTACTTCATAGCGACTCAGTCGCTGTCCAGTAATGTTGAATACATTGTGAGGAGTCGCTATTTGACCAGTACAGCGCTTTATGGGAGCGCATGTTAGCGACTGCTCATAGGGACCGACTCACACCATATTCAGCAAAAAAACAGCCTCACAAATCTCTGGCGCTGAAAAATGCCCAAAGCGCAGGAGGCGGTGTGTTTAAAGTCTGTTTTTCAGCATTTCCACTAGTAACAAAGTGAAAACATATGGAATTACATTGTAGCAACATTGTAACATGAACACTTTAATGCCAGACCTGTAATGTCATTTCTGAAGAAATATATAAAAAATAAAAAAAATGTGAAAAAACTGCTATTTCAATGCCAGAAGAGGTCACAGAATTATTTGAGGTTTAAAAAAACAAAAAGACAGTTTAAAGAGAAGGAAAGGATCATCCATTGAAATGTATGGCAGAGTGTCAGGTAGCGAGAGGTCATACCTGGCGCTGTGCAAGGCTGAACGCCGGCGCTGTACGCTGAGGCTGGGATAATGATGAATCAGACGCTACATGGCGCTATCCCAGTCGCTAAACAGATTCTGCTTGATAAATGTGTAATTGCGTGCCGTGTCCGGCGTTCACCAGTCGCTACCTGTCGCAACCTCTCATTAACCAGGCGCTACCTGACGCTATCCCTTCATGAATAAGGCCCTATTTCTAGCAAGTAATTGAGTTCAGGCAAAAGATCGTTCAAGTCAGCAATCAAAAAATTCAAAGGTTCAAAGGGAGTCTGGTCGGCAACAGGTGAACTTAAATGAGGCAAAGCACATCCTAGTAGCAGAACACTATCATGGGCAAGGAGGTCTAGGGGAACAGATGGCTTTATGTAGGCTTTTAAAGAGGCTACACTAAAAATAAAAGGTGTCAGTCTGAGAACTCTGACATTAACCCGTAACTTCCCCTGTAGCAGCAGTACAGCATTGCCGCAATGCATAATAGGTGCATCTCTATAAGGATGAGGATTCAGAAGCACACAAGAGCAGGTGTTTACAAACTTTTTCATTAAACCGGACCTTCTACATAGCCCAAAACGTTAAAAAAACCTAGCATCTAAAATTAATATATTTTATGTTTTTAGTTGCTTACTTATTATTATTTACCCCTGTTGAGCTGCAACTCTGTCCAGGACTCTAGGATACGGGTGACACCATCTTGCCTCAGAGGCATCACATATTGAGAAGAATATAGGGGTGAAAAGTACAGGGGGCGGGTTTATAGCTGTGCTTTGCACAGACATAGCTGGGGTCAGGAAAAGGACAGCAATCCCATAATGCAGAGCGCCATAGTAAGAAGACACTTCCTGTCTGCAGGCAGTCTGAGACTCCACGGGCCACCATCTTTGATGTTAAAAGCCTCAAAAAACACAATAGGGGCGGGTAGGATGATTTTTAATGTGGGCAATCTGTATGTACAAGGTGGGGGAAACATACAAGATAAGCTGTTATTCAGGGTGGTCCGGTTAAAGTGGACCAACACCCAGGGGGGATCGGCCCGGAATCTATAAGATTCCCGGGCCGATCAGATCCCTCCCCGCGGGCATCCGAAATCGGGATGTCCCGCGGGGTGAAACCCCCCAGGATGCCCACAAACCTTACCTTAACCCCGTTCCAACGGCGCATGCGCGGGCCGCGGCTGCGTCTCGCACTTCCCTCTAGCAGGGCGCGCTCCCTGTTAGAAGGAAGCGCGAGACGCGGCCTCCAGCGCTCAGAGCCGCTGTGGTTGGACGCCGCTTGTACGTGCATACCACAGTGGCTCTGAGCTCTCTGATTGGATGAGTGCCCGCGTAGGAGCGTGGGGATGTGAGTGTTTACGGGCGTTCTGGGGGGTTTCACACAGCGGGGCCCCCCCCCCGATCGGGGTGCCCCACTGAAGTGGACCAAAACCCAGGATAGTCAAAATCCTGGGTGTTGGTCCACTTTAAGTACCATATTCCATTTTCGTGATAATATTGAGAACTACCTGGTGGTGCTTAAAAGTTGTCAAGTTAGTTAAAACCATTATGAAAACACACAAAACAACTTTAAGTCTATGAATCACAAAACATGGTCAGTTTTTTTATTTATTGTTCATGGTGCAGATCAGGCTTGGATGAAGTATAAATGAGAGTAGATCAGGTTGGGGTCAGTCTGCAGCCTTGTTGAGTACCACCTGAGAGATTCTCGAGTACCATCAGTGGCACTAGTACCACCTACTGGGAACCCCCTGTACTAGACCAATTGGGTTCTGAGACCTTACGTCAGTGTGCCCCAACCCTCTTTCTTTGAGAGCAAACAACCGGTCAGGTTTTTCAGATTTCCACATTGATGAGCAGGTGAAGCAATTAGTGCTCAGACAGAGCTATGGAGCTGGCTATGTGGAGACATGACCTGTTGGTGGCGCTCAAGGAGAGGGTTGGGGTACATTAACAATATAGCTGTTATATAGTGGGTACAGAGGTAGTTTGCTGGTTTGGGTATGTAGTGCTAGTGTGGAAGTTCTACATTCTGTGTATGCCTAGGAGCGGGTATACTTGTTTATTGTGTGTTTATTATGTGGAACTTGACTTTTAGGAGCGCCCACTACTTTCCACTCACCATAGACCTGACACTGAACCAACCCCCACCCCATAGTTACACAACCAGACAAAAAATGAAGACACGCACAACCATATTCGTTGGAAAGACATTTATTAGATATCGGCCACAGCTTATAGCAAAATAGACCCATAATTAGGGCAACAAAACGAGAATAAATCCCTAGTCTGCATGTAATGGAGGGGCGATATGATCAACCACCTAGCTTAATAATTGTCCATTATCACAGTCATGATACCAAACTTACCCAGGCGGTCAACCAAAAAACCTGCCCCTGGCCGTGAGTCCAGAGGCCCAGGGGCCTTTTTGTGGGCTAACCGCCTTTTAAATGAATATAACAACCATAATAATAACTGTAACATATTGTAACCCACTTTCCCTGCTGATGCCCGCCGCTTCTGCCTTTACAAATTCACTGCAACTTCCAGCTCTTCTTTTCTCCCCATCGCCCGTCTTCCCCCCTTCAAGAACCGACAAGGGTTCCCCACCATGCTGTGACTTCATTAAATTTAGGGAAAGAAAAGATAGTTAGTACCCAAAATTAACCCTTCTATCCCCCAGGCACCCCTCCCCCACCTAACTTCCCCTACAACCACTCCCTCGCCCCATCGTTTAGACTGAAAGAAACACATATACTAACCACACCCACACTGGAAGCCTTACCATTCTCACTGTGTCCCCCAACCCAAACCCCCCATCCTTACCTCAACCTTGGTCCAGGGTGGAAGGGCTGGACTTCTTGTTCCGTGACCCAAGCGGGAAAGAGGGGGTACACAAGGCGACCCAGCCTTAAGTGCCCCCTCACTACCTACCTCCCTTTGTCACTTCCTCCCCCAAAACTTCCTGCCCATTAAACCCTTCAAAGCACTCCTTACTAGCCTGCCTCCCTATTCCTGCCAGTCGTTCCCAGGTTGGGTGCCCCTAGTCATGCTGCCCTTCTGCCCCAGCGCAGGGGCATCCCTAGAGATTGAATGGGTTATGCTGTACATTGGTTGTTTACCATTTGTAACAACACTCCTTCTTGCCATCTGATCCTTACATAACATTGGGTTTATACACCATACAACCCTTTACCAACTAACCATGACTCCACCTAAGGAGCAAGACACACATTTTACTCAGAACCACTTCTCAATTGGTGGTTGTATTGGTGTCTCCCAGCCAAGTAAGATGTGTGTGTGGTAAGAACATTGCTTGTGTTGAATTATCTTGTGCATATGTATATTGATTTTATTAGTAAGTGTTTATTGCTGTATTAATTAGTTAATTAGAGTAATTGCATTGTTTATTCATTTAATGACCAATATTTAAAGTGGTAGTGCTTTATAATTTGTGGCCCGTTTATAATGTGACTATAATGGTAATATATCTAAATCTAATTCAAACCATAACTATTTATCCAGATTAACATTTTAGGTAATTTACCTAGAATTTACCATCCACATTCTTACTAATTACATTTTCGCTCTAAGTTTTCTTAAATATGGTGCTGAGCTAGCAGGTCATGTGACCCTCCAAGCCTAATACCCTGACCCAGCCAGGAATCAGATGATCACGTGATTGCTCTATTATTTTATTGCCCGGGCTATAGATATAGATAGAGGGAACATGGGCAGCTTGGATTCGCACTACTGCGAAAAAATGGGCCATTGATAAAAATCCATATTAATATGCTGGATGGCGGGAGGAGGGGTCATTTATACACCCGGAATCAAGAAATATCCAGCCAGGCTTGTTTCTTCTTTTTAATGGAAGGAAGAGGAAATGGGGGGGGGCGGGTCCTGTCACCCCTCATACACTTAAACCTGTCACCCCTGGACTTAATTTCTACCAGTAGAAGAAAACCACAAGCTTAGGAGGATTTTTATTCAGTTCGGGTGTATAAGTGACCCCTCCTCTTATTAACCAATGTGTTTATACAGTACACAATTTCGCAATACATAAGGTTGTATAATAAGGAAAAAAAATACAGACGCCCAGATATCCTCATAGTGTCTTATTGTCTAGCTCTTTGGGGGGCTGAATACTTTTTATCGCACCCTTCGGAAAAGATTTGTTGTTTTCGTTTAAAATGAAATAGGCTTTTGAACATTCTTACTGTTCAGGATAATAGCCTCGGCATGTTTCCATTTTTTTCGTACCTTTGCTGCAATCATTCTAGAAAGAGCTTTTGTACTGTTGTAAAAGAACTGCTACAATTAGAGAGGAAAGCCCGGTGGGGTATATAACATATACATAGAGTGTATTAGTCGAGGCAACAGAACTGTGCCGATATTCACCCATCCACATATTTTGCCAGAAAATGGGAGAAAATGTGTCTGCTTTATTTTGGAGATAAGATGTGATCTATTTGTCAGGCTGTGTTAGGTCTAATTAGCTCTTGCAGCAGTATGAGTTGCAGCAATGGATTTGTTTTACAGTATTGGATAGGCTTCCCACAGCGTCGCAGGCACCGGGTTCGGAGAAGCGGCATCTGCAGTGTGGTGTCTGACTTATTTCTCCAGGGCCTGTGAGGTCAACTCGCTTTCAGTTTTGCACCAGATTCTGCTTGTCTCTAGGGCTGACCTACCTTCCTTTGACCCTGCTTAATTATTCAACATCCTGAACTTTAAGATTTATCTGTATTAATCGATTAGATTATTTGCACATCAAAGGGTCAATTCAGGCAATGGATACAATTAGGCAGCAAGGAGCTCGCCTGAAGCCTGTCCTATGTACCTCTCTGCAGTGTGCTGTAGATGCTCTAGCAGGTCTACAAAGTTTGCCCTTCCTTACTGTTATGTTTGTACACGACTACGCACAAATCTGGTTGCACACTCACCCCGTCAGCAGGGAAATGGGCGGCTGTGCGACTGTGTTTTGAGCATTACAGTGCCCTTTAGGAAATGGAGGAGAGACACATAGGACAGGCATTAGGTGTGCTCCTTGCTGCCGATTTATTGTCATTGCCTGGACTCTGTCTTTAAAGTGGACCAAAACCCAGGACTTTGACTATCCTGGGTTTTGGTCCTTCCCCCCGGGATCAGGTGTGAAACCCCCCAGATCGCCCGAACAAACTCACCTCTTCCCAGTCCTACGACGCATGTGCGGTCGCTCATCCAATCAGCACGCTCGGATCCACTCAAGCCCCTGCGTCCAGGAGCTCATCTAACACAAGCGGATCAGAGCACACTGGCAGCCGCATCCCCCACTACCCTCTAACAGGGAGTGTGCCCGTGCCGGCCATTCGCAAATGCCTGGCGCGTGCATGGGCCTTGCTACAGGCATAGCGGGGATACGGCCGCGGCTCACGCATGCGCCATTGGACTGAAAAACAAGGTGAGTTTATGGGCGACCTGGGGGGTTTCACACAACAGAGGATCCCGATTTTGGCTGCCCCGGGGGAGGGAAACGATCTGCCCAATCTCTGTGGGTTTTGGTCCACTTTAAAGCAATTATAGGGAATCCTTAAAGGGACTTTTCAGGCAAAGGGTTAAATAAGCCTACTTTCTGCTCACTTCATGCTGAATGTCAAAAAATGCTTTTTGTATTTCCTGAAACATCCAGTTGAACTTTCTGCCATCTTCTGACTCACCATATGCAGTCCCCTCATAGAATTGCACTTCTCTTTGACCTTTACATTCTCAGGGTAACACAGACGTTTATTGAAAAATTAAAAGCAAAGCTAAAAGAAAGATGTGGCTCCTGACATCCAGCAATAAGTGAGAAGCATGCAGACAAATGTAACCGTTTTGTCTTGACTGTCCCTTAAAGTGCAGGCGTTTCTTCTAGGCTATTTATAAAGGATCAGTGGCTGTTGCTAGTTTCTTTGCTAGTTGCAGCAAACCTAAACTAATTTCAACCCCCACTCCACACAAATTCGGATGCCTTCTGAAATCTGGTCTAGATATAAAACTCTTGTATAAAACCTCACCCTTTTACATCTTGGATTAACAGCTGAATTAACTGCTTGTTTAGCTTCATGCTGGCGAGTGGCGACTAACGGGGTTTTCATTTTTTGCATGCAAGTGGTGCCTGTCTGCACATCTCATGCCCCCAAAGACAATACAAGTCCTGCCAACAAGGGGAGCCAGCAACCAAAAGCTACATCATGGAAACGCTGTTCAACACATTATGATACATGGCCAATATAAATCTCTGTACAAATGCACATTCTTGCAAATATACACACATACTTAGTTCGGGGTGCCGGAGATGCCAGGCAAAAATGAGCATGCACAACTACCTATAAATACCGGCCATCCATGGCCTTCAGCACCAGATGGTCAACTTTTGATTTCAAGCTCCAGGTTAAAGGGAGAGTTGATCTGTTAGTCTCCACTATTAGAGTTCCACCTGGCAAAGGTTCCAGAGTCCAGATTGAGTGGTGAGCTTGGTGTACCAGCCTCTGCTATTAGAGTTCCCTCGGGCAGAGGCTCCAGGTTGAGTCTTGAGCTTGGTGTACCAGACTCTGCTATTAGAGTTCCCTCTGGCAGAGGCTCCAGGTTGAGTCTTGAGCTTGGTGTACCAGACTCTGCTATTAGAGTTCCCCCTGGCAGAGGCTCCAGGTTGAGTCTTGAGCTTGGTGTACCAGCCTCTGCCATTAGCGTTCCACCTGGCAGAGGCTCCAGGTTGAGTGGTGATCCTGGTGTACCAGCCTCTGCTATTAGTGTTCCACCTGGCAGAGGCTCCAGGTTGAGTGGTGAGCTTGGTGTACCAGCCTCTGCTATCAGCATTCCGCCTGGCAGAGGCTCCAGTAAATTCAAGGCTCATACAGTAAATTTCTTCTGTATTTCTTCTGTATTTTAACTCACTTCAATGCAACTCCTCTCTCTAATTGATGCCATCTGAACATGAAACTAATAAGGAGCAATAATGGTAGCCCCGACGTTCTGGGCCCGTGTACCACCTATAGTTACGCCCCTGTTGGTCTGCTAGTCTCTGCTATTAGGGTTCCACCTTACAGAGGTTCCAAGTTGAGTGGTAAGCTTGGTCTGCTGGTCTCTGCTATTAGAGTTCTACCTGGCAGAGTCTGCAGATACTTAAATCACAGTCTTAGCTCCCAAACAGTAGATAGCTGCCAATATGCTTTCTCAAAAGAGAATTGTTGGGATGATTTCTTTCTCATGTTATACAACCATGCTGCTGTGTGAAATGCAGGATTAGATTGATTGATTGACTGATTGATTAGATTGTATCAGTAAAAAAGGGGGTGCTTCTTTTTATTCACATGTGTGTAGTTAAAGCTATTGAGTAGCAATATGCAACTAGCATAAATGGATTAACTGATTTGCTGTCAGTAAACTTTGCAGTATATAAAGGACAATGAACAGACAAGCAGAGCAAGAAGCACCTATCCTCCCCTGCACATACAAGCATTAGCATGTTCCACATAGTTTAATTCAAGAGAGGTGAATGTAGGTCCAAATTTTAAAAAAGATAGTCATAAATTAAATCCAGGGGCTGGGCTTACAGAAGAGGAGTTTTTTTTTCTCAGTAACACCAGTTTTATTCAGCAGCACAAAAGGATGAATCATCTGCATGGTAAGCAAACAACTATTTATTAATATTATTATTAATATATATTATTATATTCACACAAAGCCTGGATGATTCCTTTAAAGAAACATATACAGTATCAGATATTGCATTACATAGTCTTAAACAAATCTTAAAAATGGTACATCAGCAGCTCTAACCTTAAATCCTACATCCACACTTCATTATCTGCTGCAGAGCCTAGGTGCAGGGTAGCTACACGGCTTCATAATCGGCTAAGAGGGGGCAAACAATTTTGCTCCAAGGACCATCAGCTTATATATAAATTTTTTAAAGAAACAGCCCACATGACAAAGTCATGCAAGCAAAGTAACTATAATGTGAATGTGTGAAATGGTTGTACAACAATTAATCAACTTACAAACTCCAATAAACTCACCTATTGGGCATGGCGGTGTATATGAGCCCAAGGCCCATCATTATTGGCCTGCACTCTCTGAGGGTGTTTATATATTTAGATAACCGATAGCAGAGAACCCACTCCCCAACCCTATCAGGGTGGAATGGGATCAAAAACTGGTCACAGGATTCGGCCCCAGCTAGCTCCTTACCATCCCCCTAGTAGATGAGCTTGATGTGCTTCCTGGCCACCAGGGGAAGATACTGTGGTGGGGTGGGGTGGGGTGGGGTGGGCATGGCCCCCCATAGCCATGGTCCTTAAGCTACTATAATGTTGCAGGGTCAGAACATGGGCTTGGGTGTCTGAGTGGGGTTACAGTGGAGCTGGATATCAGAAGAAGGGTTGGAGTAAACTTACTGAGCAAGTGAATTCCATTACAGGCTCTGGATTAGGTGGGCTTCATTCAGTGAAGGGGGCTGCTCCCAGCCCAGTCAGCTCTAAAGCCCTATATTTTTAATAGAAGGAGAACAAACATACACAAAGACAACATACCTATTACAATCAAGGGGGAAAAAGTAATAATAAAATAATAAAAAATGTGGAAAGTATTGTGAAGAGCACCAACAACTAATATAAAACCTAGCTGTGGTGCAAGTCTACCCTGAGGAAGCTCCAGGCGAAACGCAAAGGACACCACTGTTATTAACACCATCTGCAACGTTGATGAACACTGTCCTGTGAAGGAACCAGTGAGACTGTGTCAACATTTGAAAATGGTTTTATCTATAATGGCACACACAGGTGCAAAAATGTGCAAAATATTGTGAACAAAACAATTCTATTGTTAAGTTCCTCAGTTAATTTTTCAACTATGCCATAGTTCTCATTAAAACTATTCACAACTGTATTTCTAGATACAATTGACCATTACTGCCAAGAAAGTCTATGATTCCCAGCACTCGTCGGTAATATACATTATTAATGAGGTGATACACACTATTCCTGCAAGTAGTCTAGAGCACTTTTTCTCAACTTGTGATACACATACCCCAGGGGGTACATTCCACAGCTTGAAGGGGTACATGGTGATTTTCAAGGGTACACGAACATGATAGGTCTGACGGGTTTGGTATATTATTTTAACAGTAATAAATGACTCCTGATGAATCAGCCTGCCCAAGAAAAATAACATTCACAATATGGCTGATTCAGCACCGTGAATCATTTTTTTACTACTCATGTTTTGTTGAGAGAATTTTTTTTTCTCTGTGCAACTCTGCAATCTAGGCCCTGATTTAACAAGGGATAGCGACAGGTAGCGACTGGTGAGCGGCCGCTAACGCCGGCTCCCCACCACAATCACACATTTATCAAGGCAATCCTGCTTAGCGACTGAGATAGCGCAATATAGCGACTCATTCATCATTATTCCAGCCTCAGCCCACAGCGCCAGCGTCCGACCTTGAACAGCGACAGGTATGACATCTCGCTACTTGGCGCTCTCCAATGCATTTCAATGGAACAATCTTTAAATATTCATAATTGTTATTAATTTTTTTTTTTTTTTTTTTTAAATGGGAAAAACTTCTGCCATTTTAAATAATTTTTTAAGGTAAAAAAAATAAAAAAAAAAAAATGTACAGAATTGATATTACAGGTCTGATATTAATGTATTCATATTACAAAATTATTTTAAAAACTTGTTTGTTTTTTTTTTTGGTTTCCAAAAATATGGTTGTTTGGGGGTTAAAAAACTACTTTTAACCCATCGCCGCCAGCGCTCTGGGGTTTAAACATGCATTTTACAGCGCGAGAATTTTTTGAGCGTGATTTGTTAATGAATATGGTGGAAGCCGGTCGCTACGGCCAGTCGCTATAATGCGCTCCCATACAGCGCGGAACCTGTCAAATAGCGACTCCTCACCCAATATTCAACATTACGGCAAACCGACTGAGTCGCTATCAACTACCGAACAACGGCCAAGCACAGCGAATACTAGCGGGCGCTCTGAAAATGCCACTACAGTCGCTCAACTGTCGCTACCTGCCGCTGTTAATGAATCGGCCTCCCCGCTGGCCATTTATTTGACAAAATTTACACAGCTAAATATTGTGCTGAATTGTACTTTATTTTTTTAAAGTGTTTACTCATAAAAAATGTAAGTAAAATCAGAATAATTACCATTATTTAAAGAATATACAGTAAAGTACAGTGAGTTTTTTTTCTTTGATTCCCAAACAAAAAAAAATCTTTTTTCCTACTGAAAGGTCATAGTTATCTTCCAAAGTGACTTTACCTTTACTACAATGGCAGCATGGCACAGTCAGCGGGGCTCGCAGCATTATTTAGTGTAACTGTAAAGCACATAGAGACAGGGAAACCACAATCATCATTTCCAGTATTTTCAGCTAGAAAAGCACAATACCCAATTCTCCAATAAGCAAACACACACACAAAACTAGCTTTTCTTTTCTCTGCCGCCATTGTGTATAAATGTTCCCCAGCTGCTGCACAGAGCGAAAAAACAGCCATTGGCCCTATTCTCTGTTGTACTGTTCATTTTATTTGTTTTAGAAAATGTAGAACCAATTTAGTGTTCTTTTTGCAGTCTATGAAAATTGTCTTGTGTTATAAACTAGTGGTGAGCAGAAAGTAAGGACCTGAAAAACTCCAAGGATGTACCATAGAGGGATGTCACTATCCAGGACTCTCTGCGTGTTGGGATGGGATGACTATCCTGGGTTTTGGTCTTTGCCCCCGGGACACACCGATTGGGGGTGGAGGTGAATGAAGCATACATCATGATGCCCCTGGGGGGAGGAGATTAAACCAAGACAACACCTAGGCTCTTATTTAAGAAGGGATAGCGTCAGGTAGTGGCTGGTTAATGAGAGGTAGCGACTGGTAGCGACTGGTGAACGCCGGACACGGCACGCAATTACACATTTATCAAGCAGAATCTGTTTAGCGACTGGGATAGCGCCATGTAGCGTCTGATTCATCATTTTCACAGTCTCAGCGAACAGCGCCGGCGTTCAGCCTTGCACAGCTCCAAGTATGACCTCTCGCAACATGTCGCTCTCCCATACATTTCAATGGATGAACCTTTTCTTCTCTTTAAATGGGGTATTTGTTTTTTTTTTTTTCCAAAAATCACAAATAATTCTGTGACCTCTTCTGGCATTGAAATAGCAGTTTTTTCATAATTTTTTCATTTTTTATATATTTCCTCAGAAATGACATTACAGGTCTGGCATTAAAGTGTTCATGTTACAATGTTGCTACAATGTAATTCCATATGTTTTCGCTTTGTTACTAGTGGAAAGATGCTGAAAAACTTTAGACTTTAAACACACCGCCTCCTGCGCTCTGGGCTTCAGAGAAGCATTTTTCTGCGCCAGAGTTGTGTGAGGCTTTTTTTCTTCTTGAATATGTTGTGACTCGGTCGCTATGAGCAGTCGCTAACATGCGCTTCCATACAGCGCTGTACTGGTCAAATAGCGACTCCTCACAATGTATTCACCATTACTGAACAGCGACTGAGTCGCTATAAATTAGCGACCCACGGCCGAGCACTGCGACTACTAGCGGGCGCTCTGAAAATGCCTGCTACAGACGCTCATCTGTCGCTACCTGGCGTTAGTGATGAATCAGCCTGCCAGTTTTATTGCCAATGCCCCCCTGTGCAGCAGCACCTGTTAAATGGAGATTTTTTACTTTCTACATCACTCCCACTTTGTTAAAAGAAAATAGTGTTGTTCCAATTTAAGTAAGCTGAAAGTTATTTTTGACCTTAGGTCCACTTCACCAACTTCAGCCTAGATTGACTTATTTTGATTTCTGGAGTCTCCGGTAGGCAGGGGTGCATCTTTAATGAGGCTATGCGAGGCAGCCACCTTAGGGCACTTGCATGGAGAGGGGGCAGCAAAAGCTGGACCTGTTTTTCTAATATATTTTTTGTTAGTGGAGAGCAGGACGCCACTGCACACTGTTACGTTTTTACAGTCATTTATTGGTGGCTAAGTGGCTGCAGCCCTGTCCCCTACCTCTAGGGTTGCCACCTGGCCATTTTTTTTTATTTTACTGTCCACTGGCCTGGAGGTGCAAGTGTTTTTTTGTTTTTTTTTACTGGTGATTGAGGATGGAAAAAGTATATCCATAATAACCAGTAAAAATAATACCAGCATCGCCAGGCCAGCGGCCAGTAGGCCAGGTGCCAACCCTACCTACCCCCTATAGTGAGTCAGTGCCACTTCCCATTATAGGAAGGAGTCAAGCTGAGCTCAGGCCCCCTTTTGGTGCCCCCCTGACCTGCTGTACCTGGGGCACGTGCCCCCCCCCAGCTATGCCCCTGGCTTGTAAAGTAGTATAATGTGAGCCATGCCACTCTGAGATCAGACCAGTACCTGAAGCAAGACTGGTGATGTTTACATTGTTTAAAGTGGACCAACACCCACTGCTGATCGGCCCGGGAATCTATAAGATTCCCGGATCGATCAGCTCCCTCCCCGAAATCGGGATGCCCCGCTGTGTGAAACCCCCCCGGACGCCCACAGACCTTACCTTCTCCCATTCCAATGGCGCATGCACGGGCCGCCGCCGCCACGCGTCCCTCTAGCAGGGCGCGCACCCGCGCCGGCCGTTTGTGAATGGCCGGCGCGGGCGCGCTCCCTGTAAGAGGGATGCGCGAGAGGCGGCAGCCTCAGCTTGTCCCTCGCTTGTCCCTTGGCGGTGAGGTAAGTTTTTTGGGCTTTCTTGGGGGTTTCACACAGCGGTCCCCGATTGGGGTGCCCCGCAGAAGTGGCCCAACACCCAGGATAGTGAAAATCCTGGGTGTTGGTCCACTTTAAAGGGAAATTCCACATTCCACGTTGGACTTTCCCACAGACCTCAGTGCCTAGCTTCAGTATGAGAACACAGTGGGTGTGTGTGGCTTGTGAATGGGATGCTCCTATTGAAATGGGAGACATAGTACATGGGTCCTTATTTATGAAGGAATAGCGACAGGTAGCGACTGGTGAGCGGGCGGTAATGACGGGCACCGGCACGAAAGCCGGCTCCCCACCACAATCACACATTTATCAAGCCAATCCTGCTTAGCAACTGAGATAGCGCCAGATAGCCACTCATTCATCATTATTCCAGTCTCAGCCCACAGCGCCAGCGTCCGACCTTGAACAGCGACAGGTATGACCTCTCGCTACCTGGCGCTCTCCAATGCATTTCAATGGAACAATCTTTAAATATTCATAATTAATTGTTATTAATTTTTTTTTTTTTTTTTTTATGTGAAAAATTCTGTGACCACTTTTAGATAATTTGTTTAAGGTAAAAAAAAATTTAAAAAAAAATGTACAGAATTGATATTACAGGTCTGATATTAATGTATTCATATTACAAAATTATTTTAAAAACTTGTTTTTTTTGGTTTCCAAAAATATGGTTGTTTGGGGGTTAAAAAAATACTTTTAACCCATCGCCGCCAGCGCTCTGGGGTTTAAACATGCATTTTACAGCGGGAGAATTTTTTGAGCGTGATTTGTTAATGAATATGGTGGGAGCAGGTCGCTATGGCCAGTCGCTATCATGCGCTCCCATACAGCGTGGAACCTGTCAAATAGCGACTCCTCACCCAATATTCAACATTACTGCACACCGACTGAGTCGCTATCAACTACCGAACAACGGCCAAGCACAGCGACTACTAGCGGGCGCTCTGAAAATGCTACTACAGTCGCTCAACTGTCGCTACCTGCCGCTATTAATGAATCGGCCTCATAGTACATAGCATGTCCAGGGAGGGAAGATATCAGAAGGTCAGGATTTATGCCCAACTTTAGGATTTACTGGTGTGTCACCAGTCTCATTGCATGCAACAGAACATTTGAATGGTAGGCTGACATGCGTCCTTCCTCATAAGCAAAACACATGTACTGTGAATTTTGCTGTGTCTGGAGTTTAGCTTTAAAGAGGACCAAAACCCACCCTGGAGTCTATGAGTGGTTGCACATGCGTTGTAGGATTGGGAAGAGGTGAGTTTGTTCGGGCGGCTTGGGGGTTTCACACAGCGGGGCATGGACCAAAACCCAGGATAGTCAAAATCCTAGGTTTTGGTCCACTTTAAATTTAGTTCCACTTTCTTTGGTTTGTAATGTAATGAATTAAATTAATTATTTTAATTACTCCAAAAGCTAAGGGCACCAATTGCTCGTAACATATTCTATGATCATATACATACCTCCTACACTTGGTCATGTGCTATTACAATTTCCTTTTTTCTCAAATAAATCTTTTTTGCGAGTTCCATTTCTCTGACATGTTTATCTGCTGCTTGGTTGGCTAAGCAATGCATCGGGAAGCAAGATTTATAATGGAAATGGAAAATGAGATGGTGTTATTTGCCTGGAACCTACACAAGCAAATGATAGAATTATTTGGCTCGGAATAAACATACTGTACTATAAAAGAATGCATCTTAAAGAGACCCGCCAGTCAAATAAGAACTAGGCAGCTGGGAGGGGGGATGCCCTGCTCCGCATACTGGTGACAAAAGCTTAAAGTGGAACAACACCCTCCCATGATCGGCCCGGGAATCTATAAGATTCCCGGACCGATCAGCTCCCTGACTGCAGGGCACCCCGATCGGGGGTGCCCCGCTGTGTGAAACCCTCCAGAAACCCCTAAATCCCTACCTTATCCTCGTTCCAGCGGCGCCCGCCGCCGCCCTTTAGCAGGACGCGCACCTGCCATTTGTGAATGGCCGGCGCGGGCGCGCGCCCTGTAAGAGTGACGCGCGGGAGGCGGCGGGCGCGCTCTCTTGTCCGTCGCTGCCTTCCACTTGTCCGCCGGCGGGGATTGGCAGCAGCGGTCACATGGGAGCGAGGAGAGGTGAGTTTTTCGGGGTTTCTGGGGGGTTTCACACAGCGGGGCACCCCCGATCTGGGTGCCCCACCGAAGTGGACCAAAACCCAGGATAGTCAAAATCCTGGGTGTTGGTCCACTTTAAACCCGGGCCCAATACCCACTTCTATGACCCATCATTTGGCTACCAGGACACCACCCCATGTAACTGATAGTGACCTGTAGCCAGACAGGAGGACAAAAAGCACCATAAAAGGCCACCCTGCGAATCTCACTGGCTAATAGCAGTCACATGAGGTTACAATTCTGTGTGGACTGTGTGGCCTGGTGTTTGGGACGCCATGCAGAGATCATTTTAAAGAGATTTGAAATGCAAAAACTGTAGAAACAATAGCCAAGTATAAGTGTACATCTGAAATCCAGGGTAACTATTTTTGCTAAAGGTCAGGCTATTCCATCCGGCTCTGGTGTTTTAAAACATACAGACTTTCAGGCAGGGCTGGCGTCAGCACCCGTCAAGGTGGGGCAGCTGCCGGAGGCCCCACCCTCTGGGGGGCCCACTGACAGGCCCGGCCTTTGGGGTGTGCAACGGCGATTGACCAGCCGCGGACAGGGAGGGCACCACCACAGCTGGTGCCCACATCTCCTTGAATGGTGGGGTTCCACACAACGAAGCATCTCAATTTAAATTCCAGGGGAGGAGGGGCTGGGTTTTGTTCTGCTTTTAAGTTGCCCACCCCAGCTGATTTCCTTTTCCGTGGAGCATCCCAATCTGTGATACCCTACTGTGTGACACCCCCTGGAATCGCTGGCATACCCACTATGCAAGCAATTCAACCTCTGGGTTTTGGTCCACTTTACAGGGACATCTATATTAGGAATGCCCCTGTTTGTGAAAGACCCCCCTGATTTGTCCGTTATCTCAAACTGGCGATCCCACAGTGCATTCACCAGTTCATGGAAAGTAATGAACAAAGGGGGGGTCACACACTGGGGCATCCAAAATCAGCAGAATCTAGATTCGTTTAGAATCCAAGGTCAGGTATAAAGGGGTTTGGAGCGCTTTAAAGTTTAGAGTTTTGGTCCAAATAGCATGATCCTTAGGGGGCATCCAGATTAGGACGTCCCTCGGTGATGTGACGCGAATCTTCACCACAAAGGGGCCCACTGAGACCAGGCCACCCAAGGGCCCACTGAGACCAGGCCGCCCAAGGGCCCACTGAGACCAGGCCACCCAAGGGCCCACTGAGACCAGG
Source organism: Gastrophryne carolinensis (assembly GCA_027917425.1). Lineage (NCBI taxonomy): Eukaryota > Metazoa > Chordata > Amphibia > Anura > Microhylidae > Gastrophryne > Gastrophryne carolinensis. The sequence goes on from CM051236.1 coordinate 85,252,271, forward strand.
CCGCCCAAGGGCCCACTGAGACCAGGCCGCCCAAGGGCCCACATAAACCTGGAGCCCAGGATCACACCCCCCTTACCCCACAGTCTCTATCTAAACACCAGAGCAAGGCGGAAGAGTTGCCCCGGGACAAACGGTGAGTATTGCTGTGCCTACAAACATTAGATTAGTTTAGATTATTATATAAAAAGGGGGAAAACACAGGCATGAAGGTTAATTAGGCAGCTCAGACTGTTTATTAGATCAAATGTATATTGTGGATATTAAGTACATAGTTTCCAATTCCATAGCTTATGATTTCTCGTCTAAAAAAAGTGGGCGTGGCCCTTGGATCTGTGATACTGCATGAATCTGGAGGAGGAGGCGGAGGGAGGGGCCAGCAATCCTGTCCCGCTTTGCTGAGCTGATTGGGGGACGGGATGAAAAAGAGAATGTCATTGGCTGAACCTGTAAACCCCGATATCTCGGCCTTTTTTGCTTCGGAAAAAAACGGAAAACAGTTTAGGACAGTGCTAAATGTCGCCTGGCACAATGATGTAACAATTACCTTGTCCTGCCGTAGCACTTTAAGAGAAAGGTTGGTTCAATGGGAGATATAAAGACAAGCATACATTTCCAAATTGGTTAATTGCAATAACAGAATATATAAAAACCTTTCAAAAGATACGCAGAGAGAATTTGTGGTATTTAGGCCCTTATTTATGAAGAAATAGCGACAGGTAGCGACTGGTCAGCGGCCGGTAATGACGGGCCCCGCCACGAGAACGCCAGCTCCCCACCACAATCACACATTTATCAAGCCAATCCTGCTTAGCGACTGAGATAGCGCCATATAGCGACTCATTCATCATTATTCCAGCCTCAGCCCACAGCGCCAGCGTCCGACCTTGAACAGCGACAGGTATGACCTCTCGCTACCTGCCGCTCTCCAATGCATTTCAATGGAAAAATCTTTCAATATTAATAATTAATTGTAATTAATTTTTTTTTTTTTTTTTAAATGTGAAAAATTCTGTGACCACTTCTGCCATTTTAGATAATTTTTTTACGGGAAAAAAAAAATTGTACAGAATTGATATTACAGGTCTGATATTAATGTATTCATATTACTAAATTATTTAAAAAACTTGTTTTTTTTGGTTTCCAAAAATATGGTTGTTTGGGGGGTAAATCATGTGTAACTTTGGGTGTGCTTTTTACTTTTAAAAGTGTTCTACTTATTCGGCCGAAAGCTCTCCTGTACCTGCAATGCTGTATTGTTACAGATGAACTCCATTATTATTCCAATGTTTTTACTTTTTTAAAATAGACCAACAGCCTGGCACAATTGAAAAAGAAAGGTAGCGGCCATTTTGGAGCTTCCTCCCCCAACTGACATAACTGAAATGCACAGTAACAGGAAGTCCAGCACGGCTTCCTGTTTGCAGGAAGCCTGCAAATGCATGAGCCGCCATTTTGTAAAAATTCACTACAGCAGGAGTTAGAAAAAAGCTAAATGAATTTATATGTGCAGCAATCTAAATTGCCCTGGGGATGGGTGCATATGAGGTTTGTTGTGTTGGTCTGATTTAATTCATTTTAGAATGTTGGTCCACTTTAAGCTCCCCTCTATGGTGCTCAAGTGGGGGGCATGAGGCACTGCAGAAAGAGTTGCCACCTTTCCCACCGGAAAATACCAACCAACTTAAACTGGACCAACAGCCTGGCACAGTTGGAAACGAAAGGTAGCGACCATTTTGGAGCTTCCTCTCCCAATTGACATAACTGACAATGCAGTAACAGGAAGCCCAGCAGCACTTCCTGTTTGCAGGTGGCCTGCAAGTCCATGAACGCCATCTTGTTTTTAAAATTGACCACAAAAGGAGTTAGAAAAAGGTAAATGAATTTTTATGTGCAGCAATCTAAATTGCCCTGGGGAGGGATGCATATGAGCAGTGTTGGTCTGGTTTAAGTCATTTCTGACTGTTCTGACTGTAAAAATATCATTGGAAAAATGATGTACATCACCTGTAAATCCTTGGTTTCCCTTAAACCGGACCTTCAGCATCATGTAATAAAAAGCCCAAACCCCTAAAAACTATTCCCCAGCATCTAAAATTAATATATTTTAAGTTTTTAAGCTTTTAGTCCCTTACTTATAATTCTTTCCCCCGTTTGGTTTAAACTCTATTCAGGACTCTCTAGGATACGGGGCGCCGCCATCTTGGCTCTGAAGCATCACATACTGAGAAGAGGGGTGAAAAGCATGGGGGGGGGAGGGTTATAGCTGTGCTTTGCACAGAGAGAGCAGAGCTGGGGTCAGGAAAAGGACAGAATGCACATCACTCAACACATTTGAGACCAGCCAAAATCTGCTGGGTGGCCAACAATTTATATAAACCTGAGCCACCACCGGCGCTGCATCACGGGACGTAGTTGGGTGGGGGGTACGGGGACACAAATGCTGAGTTAGAGGGTTTTGGTCTGCTTCAAAGTCACTGCCCAGGCCCATTCTAACTTCTTATCCCTTTCCCCCATGGTAATTGTGCAAAATGAACTATTTTAAAGCTTTCCAAATAGAATTATATATGCTAAGCGAAGCCCTCTTCTTAGTTTCAGGCACAGTTTTATGAGTCATAAATATACTCTGCTGTGGTCAGAGACAACTGCGAGACCAATCAGTGAAATGCTTGCACACGTGAGAGCACAAAGGGGCAGATCACTTTTTTTTGCATGGTCCTGGAGGAATGAATTTTGGTGCCCTGCTATGGCTTCTACCCAGTTACAAAAAATGGAGGAGAGGCACATGAGACAGGCATCAGGTGAGCCGCTTGCTGCCTTATTATTGTCCTTGGGTTTACAAACTCTTTAACACCCAAAAGCACACACAAAATTAAATTAGCTTCACCAAATAACTGGCAGGACCCTTCAGAACTAGTTGTAACAATTTGTTGCCCTCCTCTTGTCCCAGGGGCTGCAACCCTACTACCCATGGGTAACAAGTTGTTGCCCTCCTCTTCTCCCAAGGGATGCTACCCTACTAACAAGTTGTTGCCCTCCTCTTCTTCCAGGGGCTGCAACCCTACTACCCAAGGGTAACAAGTTGTTGCCCTCCTCTTCTCCCAGGGGCTGTTACCCTACTACCCATGGGTAACAAGTTGTTACCTTCCTCTTCTCCCAAGGGCTGCTACCCTACTACCCATGGGTAACAAGCTGTTGCTCCCCACTTCTCCCAGGCCACTACCCATGGGTAACAAGTTGTTACCTTCCTCTTCTCCCAAGGGCTGATACCCTACTATCCATGGGTAACAAGTTGTTGCTCCCCTCTTCTCCCAGGGGCTGCAACCCTATTACCCATGGGTAACAAGTTGTTGCCCTCCTCTTCTCCCAGGGCTTGCTACCCTACTACCCATGGGTAACAAGTTGTTGCCTTCCTCTTCTCCCAAGGGCTGCTACCCTACTACCCATGGTTAAAAATGTCTTGCCCTCCTCTTCTCCCAGGGGCTGCAACCCGACTACCCATGGGTAACAAGTTGTTGCCCTCCTCTTCTCCCAGGGGCTGCTACCCTACTACCCCATGGGTAACAAGCTGTTGCCCTCTTCTTCTCCCAGGGGCTGCAACCCTACTACCCATGGGTAACAAGTTGTTGCCCTCCTCTTCTCCCGGGGGTTGCTACCCTACTACCCATGTGTAACAAGTTGTTGCCCTCCTCTTCTCCCAGGGGTTGCTACCCTACTACCCATGGGTAACAAGTTGTTTCCCTCCTCTTCTCCCAGTGGCTGCTACCCTACTACCCATGGGTAACAAGTTGTTGTCCTCCTCTTCTCCCAGGGGCTGCTACCCTACTACCCATGTGTAACAAGTTGTTGCCCTCCTCTTATTCCAGGGGCTGCTACCCTACTACCCATGGGTAACAAGCTGTTGCCCTCCTCTTCTCCCAGGGGCTGCTACCCTACTACCCATGGGTAACAAGTTGTTGTCCTCCTCTTCTCCCAGGGGCTGCTACCCTACTACCCATGGGTAACAAGTTGTTGCCCTCCTCTTATTCCAGGGGCTGCTACCCTACTACCCATGGGTAACAAGCTGTTGCCCTCCTCTTCTCCCAGGGGCTGCTACCCCACTACCCATGGGTAACAAGTTGTTTCCCTCCTCTTCTCCCAGGGTCTGCTACCCTACGTCAATAACCTCACCTTGCCCTGCAGATAGTCCCGGGAGAAAGTAAAGAGAAGGTAGGTCACCATTAAAACAACTTACATTACTCATTAAGACATTAAGACATTAAGACAATATTTCCAATGCCTTCCTCTATGCTCCTGAATTGTTATACATTTGTTAAACTTTGAATTATGTTCTATAAATATTCATAAGGAAACAATGAACCAAAGCCACAGAGACAGAACAAGAACTTTGCTACCGTGCAGAGCTTCCTGGTCTGACTTCAAAAGAGATGCTGTGTTTTATAGGAGGGAACGCTGCACCGGAGCAAAGATATCTCATTACACATTTATTGCTACTATCGCTGTCTGACATTATGCATATATATTGGAACACAGTGTACAGCACGCCTAACATCATAACACAAGTGTTAAAATAACTTTTGATTTATGCATGAAATTAAACAAACTGAAAGGCACCCTGTCACTTCTAAAATGAAGCATTTGTCTGGAAAGTCCATGAGGACTTAAAATGGACCAAAACACAGCGTGATCGGCCCGGGAATCTTATAGATTCCCTCCCCCTGGGGCATCCAAAATTGGGATACCCCACTGTGTGAAACCCCCTAGGTTGCCCTGTTCACTTACCTTGCTTCCCAGTCCAACAGCACATGTGTAAGAGGGTGAAGCCAATGTTATTTGATGACTGTTGTGCTGCTGCTTTGCCACAAGGGGCCGCTGTTTCCCCCATGCTGTGTGACAATCAGGAAGAAAAATTACTCTGTGGTGGGGACAAAGATCTAGGAAGTGAAGGGACCTCCATCTTGAAAGACAGCAGAGGAAGACCATGTGGGAGCGAGGCCTGGGTGTTGTGCGGAGACCAGTGCTATAGAGGAAATGAATGCTATCCTGATCCTTGCTGAAAGCGCAGAACTCTTCCAGGACGTTGTCACGATCTCCTCACCTGACCTACGTTCCCCCGCCGACTCCGGTCCTTCTCTGTTGCAGCCGGCGGCGGGCCGGCGTCGCTCCTGCCCGCCCGCCGCTCGGCTGTCACGAGCAGCCGCTCGGGCGGCTTCCAGCCTAGCCGCGTCGAGAGCGGGCTCGCCGCTCTCTGTGCGGCGCGCTCCCGGCGCGTGCCCCCGTACGCGCGCGCGCGCGCACCTGTCAGTGACTTATGCCCTCCGGCGGCGCTGCGCACAGCGCGCCCGCCGGAGGTAATTAGTGTTGGGCCAATGAGCCCTTGTTTTCTGTGGGCATGTGCCCTAATGTCTGTCCGCCTCCCATGTTCAAACGGGGCAATCAGCCCAGAGTTTCCCAGTTGCACCTATCAGCACACTTTCCCCCTCAGCCAATCCAGTCTGTCCCCATCCTATATAGGGTTTCACCCTGCAGTCACTCATTGCCCGTTATAGCGTGCTACTGGGTGCGATTCTGATAGCTTATTTCCTTGTGATTCCTGCCGTGTTTTTGACCATCCCTGATTGCCGCCTGGACCGACCTTTGCTAGCTCTTTGACCACGATTCTGCCTGACCCTCTGTACCGCGAACTTCTGACCTCCCGTTGTGACCCTTGGCTTGCCCTGACTACTCTTCCGTCTAACCCTTCTGTACCGTGCCTCCTCGGATTGACCACCCGTGTATGACCCCTGTCCGTTTATTGTTACTCAGTCTTGTCCCTGGATTCATCTGCCTTCCCCTGCATAAGTCAGCATCCTTTGTGCTAGCAAGACCTGGGGGCAACCGTGTCCGGTGAGGCGTGTCTAGCGTCCCGGCAAACGGGGGCTTGCTATAGGCGAAGAAAGCAGCGGAGATTGGGGGTTGCTGATTTATTGGAAGGTGGGTGTCTCCGGGACCTGACAGACGTCTGCTGAGTGCTGTGTTAGGAGCCAGCCTGCTGTTCTCCAGGCTGGTGGATGGAACCTGCTGCAGTCCAGCTTTGAGACCTTATTGAATGCATCCTTCAGACCCGGGTCAGTAACAGTAACCATACATAAGCATGCTTAACTGAACAGACTGAGACTAGGCCTTTTAGTTAGTTAGTTAGTTAGTTAGTTAGGTTTCCATAGGCCAAACGTGTTCTTTCCTGTTTGCTGTTTGCTGCCTGGATTTTAGAACTCAAAGGAACATTTTTGCCAGTGAAAGTGGACAAGTAGTCAGTGGATTTTTCACTCATCCAGTAGCAACATCGTTTCTTTTGGGTTTTGGGCTAGTGCTGGGGAGAGGAGTTGTTTTTCTGTTATTTTATGGTGATAGGATTGTAAGCCGCTGTGTTGTACCACCGATGACCCCTCAGTGAGCACCCACAAAAACTCTTGTTCCAGCATTAGGTTATTAAAAGGTAACGTGGGCCGTTTTAGTGTACCCACTAGTAGGGGAATCACCAGGCCCTCCTGTAACATCCAATCAGGTTCATCTGGCTGTGTAGCATAGGGGTTCTCAGCCCAAGCTGAGTGTGTGTACTTAATTTTTATTATCTCTCCCATTTCTCTTGTTGAAGTGGGTTTGGTACTCTTGTGTAGTAAAAGTTTGGTTTACAACTGCTGGTATCAGTGTCGCTTTTCCCGTACGTGCGGAGTGCGGTCAAAATGTGTAACCTACCCCCCGAACTGCAGGCAGAGGTTGCGCTGGGAGCGCTTGAGGGTGATTTTAGGTGGACTGTGATGGTGAGGCCCGAATCTGAGAGGGATACCCTAGAGAAAATATTGTCCCTGCTGGAGATAGCGCAAGGGGGCCGTGCTAGAGTTGTACAGCTAAGGAGCTGCTTCCTCAATCGCCCGCAGCAAGAGGGAGAGACTGTGATGTAGTATTCTGATGCTCTACAGGAAATGCTTAATGAAATCCAGCGGAGAGACCCAGGTGCTATGGGGGCCTTCCAGAAGTGGACCAACTGCTGAGGGATCAGTTCATCGTGGGACTCTCCAATAAGTTCCTGCAGGATAAGCTGCGCGAAATGACCCAGGTGACAGCTGACATGTCATTCATGTCATTCTATAGTGTCTACCAGGCTGCCGTGGAGAGAGAGGATAGATACCCTCTGGGAGTTTCAGGAGGCGTTCTCAAGACACGATGAGGACTTCGGGTGTGCTTCTGCTATTGAACACGAAATACCCACGGGTGATGCTGCACCAATTAGGGAACGTTACCGTCAGATTCCACCCAAAATGTATCAGGAGGTGAAGGATATGGTCGCCAACATGCTGGAAAATCGGGTGATCCAGGAGAGCCAAACTCCGTGGGCAGCTCCAGTAGTCTTGGTGAGAAAGAAGGATGGGAGTCTCCGGTTCTGGGTGGACTATCGGAAATTGAATGCCCAGACCATCCGAGATGCGTACCCTCTCCCGCCGATTGAAGAGTCGCTATCAGCCTTGGGCCAGGCAAAGTTTTTCTCAACCCTCGATCTGGCCAGTGGATATTGGCAGGTACCGGTGGCGAAGAAAGCCAAAGCGAAGACAGCTTTCATCTTACCTATGGGACTGTACGAGTTTAACTGAATGCCATTCGGCCTCAGCAATGCCCCAGGGACATTTGTGCGGTTAATGGAGTCAGTATTGATATACCTGGATGACATAGTAGTGTTTTAAGACCACCTTCAAAAGCTGCGGCAGGTCCTAGGACGAATGCGAGACCACAGGCTCAAGATCAAGCCAAAGAAGTACCAACTGTTTCGCCAACAAATAAAGTACTTGGGATCATGTGGTCACCTCCGAAGGGGTAAAACCAACCCCCAGCAAGGTGGATGCCGTCCAGGAATGGCCCCAGCCGAGGACACTACGAGAGGTACAGGTGTTCGTGGGACTGGCTGACTACTACAGGAGATTTATACCCAAATTCGCGCAGTTGGTGAGCCCGTTGAATGAGTTATTGAGGGGCATCGCAGGAGGTCCGAAGAATCGTCCCATCAGCTGGGGGTCCCGGCAACAAGAGGCCTTTGCGGCGGTGAAGGAGGCGCTAACCAGTGCCCCGATTCTGGCTTATGCGCGGTTCGATACCCCATTCCTGCTGTAAACTGATGGGAGCTTCCATGGGTTGGGAGCTGTCTTATCCCAAGTCCAGGATGGACGTGAGAGAGTCATTGCTTATGGGAGCCGGTCTCTGAGGGAATCCGAGCGCAACCCTGACAACTATAGCTCCTTCAAACTGGAACTGTTGGCGCTGGTATGGGCCATGACTGAAAAGTTCGCAGAATACTTGACGGGCGCAGAAGTGACAGTGATGACGGATAACAACCCGTTAGCACATCTGGAGAATGCCAAGCTGGGTGCGCTAGAGCAGAGGTGGTTGGCTCGCCTTTCCAAGTTCCAGTATCGCATCAAGTTCCGGTCTGGTAGAGAGAACAGTAATGCCAATGCACTCTCCAGAGTCCCTGTGGGGACCCCGCCGCAGAGAGGTGATGAGGAGTTAGAGGACATTGAAACTCCTGACCTTGGTCAATTACCTATGCTCCAGAACTTGGCACATTCAAGTGGGGTGGCATTCGGGTGCCCGTGGTGTTGGGGAAGACAATGGCTGATTGGGAAAGAGTTCAGAACAGCTGTCCGGACCTGTGGAAAGTGAGAGAATGGGTCCAGACCAAGACCTGGCCTCAGACGGAAGAGAGGGCCCGTTTGACTCCAGAGGGCCAAAAGTTACTGAGGCAGTGGGATAAGCTGACTGTCACCGAGGGCCTCCTGTGTCGGACCATATACCTACAGACGGAGCTGCAGTATCGATGACAGATTGTAATTCCCATGTCAGTGGGACCGGAGGCTGCCCGGGAAGCTCACGAGAAGGGTGCCCATTTTGGGAGCGAGAAGATGTTTAAGTGGCTCCAATATCTGGTGTACTGCCCAGATCAGGCAGACATGGTGGCCGAGTATTGCCTGAAGTGTCGACCTTGCGGGTTGAGCAAGAGTGCTGAACAGCGTCCAGGCTATCCAGACTTCAGCACCGTTAGAACTTCTGATGATTGACTATGTGCAGATTGGATACTCTACCTCGGGACACTCGTATTGTCTAGTCATGACGGATCATTTCATGAAGTATGCTGTGGCTGTACCCACCAGAGACCAGACAGCGGAGTCAGCTGCCGAAGCGGTCTGCAAACACTTTATTCAAGTCTTTGGGTGTCCACGGAGAATACACTCAGGCCAGGGAGCATGTTTCCAGGGCAATCTGATGAATGAGCTGTACCAGTTGTATGGAATCAAACACTCCGCACCACCCGTGTGTGAGCGCTTTAACCGCACTTTGCTTCAGACTTTGGAGGAGGGCCAAAAGGCTTGGTGGCCTGAGTATCTACCCGAACTGATGTGGGCCTATAACAACAGGGTACACAGTACCACCGGATACTCCCCATATGCTCATGTTTGGATAAGCTGGACAACAGGTGGAAGACCTCCACATGCCCGACCCAAAGGAACCACCAACGAGAAGTACCACTGCATGGATGCAAGAGCACCGCCGCCGACTGAGAGCGGTCCACAAAGTTGTAGGGGAGCACCTGAGGCAAGTGGTGCACCCCGACCCAAGACCGGTGCAGAGGGATGGGTATGCCCCGGGTGATCGAGCGATAGTCAAAGCCAAACAACCATCTGGGAAGCTGGATGGGCCGTGAGAGGCGGAGCCAGTAGGGACTGGGGGACCCCCACGTAACTTGCACCGTAACATGCTAAGGCGTTGTAACTTTGATGAGCCAGCGCGCGTAGTGGAGATTCCTCCGCATGCTCCGAGTACCGAGGAAAGCTCCTCAGAGGAGGAAGAAGAGTAGTGGGTTGCCCCTGCTCAGATACCCACCGGTGTCCCAGGTGGGCCAGGTTTGCCACCCAGAGGGAGGGCTGAACAAATGGTGGCCTCTCCCCTGATAGAGATGCCTGACCTACCCCATACCGCTGAGGCCTCCACTTTGAGAAGGTCAGCGAGGTCCAATGCTGGTGTGCCCCCACAGCGCTATGCCCAGGAGGAGTTTGTATGCGGAGGGTTGCTGAGGACGACAACCTCTAGTGGGGTGGCATGTAAGAGGGTGAAGCCAATGTTCTTTGATGACTGTTGTGCTGCTGCTTTGCCACAAGGGGCCACTGTTTCCCCCACGCTGTGTGACAATCAGGAAGAAAAATTACTCTGTGGTGTGGACAAAGATCTAGGAAGTGAAGGGACCTCCATCTTGAAAGACAGCAGAGGAAGACCGTGTGGGAGCGAGGCCTGGGTGTTGTGCGGAGACCAGTGCTATAGAGGAACTGAATGCTATCCTGATCCTTGCTGAAAGTGGAGAACTCTTCCAGGACGTCTGCTGAGTGCTGTGTTAGGAGCCAGCCTGCTGTTCGCCAGGCTGGTGGATGGAACCTGCTGCAGTCCAGCTTTGAGACCTTATTGAAAGCATCCTTCAGACCCGGGTCAGTAGCAGTAACCATACATAAGCATGCTTAACTGAACAGACTGAGACTAGGCCTTTTAGTTAGTTAGTTAGTTAGATAGGTTTCCATAGGCCAAAAGTGTTCTTCCCTGTTTGCTGTTTGCTGCCTGGATTTTAGAACTGAAAGGAACATTTTTGCCAGTGAAAGTGGACAACTGAAATCTTCGGTCAGTGGATTTTTCACTCATCCAGTAGCAACATCGTTTCTTTTGGGTTTTGGGCTAGTGCTGGGGAGGGGAGTTGTTTTTCTGTTATTTTATGGTGATAGGATTGTAAGCTGCTGTGTTGTACCGCCGATGACCCCTCAGTGAGCACCCACAAAAACACTTGTTCCAGCATTAGGGTATTAAAAGGTAATGTGGGACGTTTTAGTGTACCCACTAGTAGGTGAATCACCAGGCCCTCCTGTAACATCCAATCAGGGTCATCTGGCTGTGTAGCATAGGGGTTCTCAGCCCAAGCTGAGTGTGTGTACTTAATTTTTATTATCTCTCCCATTTGTCTTGTTGAAGTGGGTTGGTACTCTTGTGTAGTAAAAGTTTGGTTTACAACTGCTGGTGTCAGTGTCGCTTTTCCCGCACGTGGCTTTGCTGTATCCTGGGGAGCCCACACCCATACACGGCTCACACATGCACGAGCCGTGGGCGCATCTTTGCTATCCCTAGCAGGGCGCGTGCCTGTGCCAGCCATTTGTAAATGAAGGCATGTAGAGTGGCAGTCCATGGACTAGCATAGATGGTGGTGAACTAGATTTCGGGGCAGGTAAGTGGTTTTCATTCATGTAACCCATTAGCTTCAACCTACTAGAAAATATATCCGGGTCAATGGTATTAAACAACAAAAATAGCTGAACAATTTTACTTTAGGGCAAAGTTGACCAGATCTTCAGAGGATCTATTAGCAAACTGAAAGAAACCCCAGTGGTCATTAGTTGCTTCCTGCAGGTAAGTCATAAGCCTTTCGAAGATTTTCATAGCAATAGTTGTTACTGGGTATAGATATTCAAAATACAGAGCTTCTTAAAGTTCCAAGATAAAATATAATTATTGCAGCATCCCGAAGTGCACGCACCAGCTTCTTAGCGCGTTCCCACGACCGGATGACTCAAACTCTTACTAAGCGACAGTAGAGAGATATCTTATCAGAATAAAAAATAGGTAGCAGTCTTTGAACTTTTAGAAGCTCTGTGTTTTGAATATCTATATACTGAATTAAGACTGGGACTTTTTACATGTTGAGCTTACTACCCGTGTGATTAGCCAAATATAATACATTTTCTTTGTTTTTAGCTGTTTTATGCACCGTGTTACTAGACCTTTCTAAAAGGTTTTATTCATTTAAATAGTTGTTACTGGCCTGAAGTCATTAAGACAGGAGGCTGTGGCATTCTTTGGAACTGATATGATGGACAATCTTTTGAAACATCTAATGAACTGATTGTTCCTCTAGCGACCTGTTGATCATCCATGTCAGAACCTTCTGGGCCTGGTGCCTTCCTGGTATTTAGAAGAATTCTGACATCAGTGGACTAGACAATTAGATAACTGCTAGATTCTCATGGAGTTGTGGTTTTCCAACTCCGATGGCCTTCTGGGTTGTCTAATCTCTTAGAACCTGTTGCAAAAGTTGCTTGCTGGGTTTTGCTATTGAGAGAATGGCTTATAGTTTGTGGCCTCCTTTAGACCCTTCCATGTAGACCTGGTGTCTCCTGATGAGAATTTGGCATCCAGTTTGGTTGCATAGGATTTCTTTGTTTGGACAGAGTGTTGCTGAGTTCCCTGACCTGTGTCATGTTTCAGGCATGGCCATAGCACAGCATCCAGCTGGGAGGGCACAGCTCCAGAGTTTCTGGAGGCTGATGTCTTAGCCGAGCTGGCACATCTAAAGGTAAGTAAGGCGATGGGTCCAGATGGAATCCACCCCAGAGTTCGAAGGGAACTTAGGTTTGTGATTGCAGCCCCTCTGACTGATTTACTTAACCATTCCCTTTCAACTGGTGAGGTTCCAGATGATTGGAGAATGGCCAATGTCGTACCAATACATAAAAAGGGGAGTAGAGAAGAAGCCAGTAATTACAGGCCAGTTAGTTTAACATCTATAGTGGTCAAATTAATGGAAACACTCTTAAAAAAACTGATAATTTCCCATCTAAAAATTAATGACCTATTGGACCCAAAACAGCACGGCTTTACTGAGGGCAGATCATGTCAGACCAATCTTATTGATTTCTTTGACAATGTAACTAAAGTGTTAGATGAAGGTGGTGCTGTGGATATCGCCTATCTGGATTTTAGCAAAGCCTTTGACACTGTACCACATAAAGATCTCATATATAAGTTATTGAAGGTAGGACTCAATCCCTGGATAGTTCAGTGGATTTCCAGTTGGCTGAGGGATCGGTATCAGAGTGTTGTTGTAAATGGTGTGCAATCTGAACAAAGGCGAGTTACAAGTGGTGTGCCGCAGAGCTCTGTCCTGGGCCCCATTCTTTTTAATATATTTGTAAGTGACATAGGAGAAGGCTTGGTAGGAAAAGTTTGTCTGTTTGCTGATGATACAAAGGTTAGTAATAGGGTGGATATTCCTGGAGGTGTCTGCAACATGGAAAATGATTTAGCTTTACTGGATAAATGGTCAAAACTGTGGAAACTAGAGTTTAATGTCTCTAAATGTAAAATCCTGCACTTGTGTAGAAGGAATCCCTGCTCTGAGTACCGTATGGGCAGCACTGTGTTAGCCAGGACCTCGGAGGAGAGAGATTTAGGGGTACTGATTACTGATAGCTGCAAGATGAGTGCACAGTGTAGCCAGGCAGTGGGAAAAGCAAGCAGGATGCTCGGCTGCATAGCTCGAGGCATCACCAGTAGGAGGAGGGAGGTTGTGATGCCGCTGTATAGAGCCATGGTGAGGCCACAGCTAGAATACTGTGTGCAGTTCTGGAGACCTTACCTGCAAAAAGACATTATTCAAATAGAACGGGTCCAAAGGCGGGCAACGAAAATGGTGGAAGGACTTAAACTTAAAACTTATCAGGAGAGACTTAAAGAACTTAATTTGTACAGTCTGCAGGAAAGAAGGGAGAGGGGGGACATGATTGAGACCTTTAAATATGTGAACGGATTGAATAAGGTTCAGGAGGGAAGTGTTTTTAAGAAGAAACTTAATGATAGAACAAGGGGGCACAACCTGAAGCTAGTCGGGGGGAAGATCAGGAGCAATGTTATAAAATATTATTTTACAGAAAGAGTAGTAGATGCTTGGAACAAACTTCCAGCAGAGGTAGCTGAAAAATCAACAGTCACTGAATTTAAGCATGCCTGGGATAAGCACACATCTATCCTAAGATAAAGAGTACATACAGTATACACATAAGGGCAGACTAGATGGACCGTATGGTCTCCTTCTGCCGTCAACCTTCTATGTTTCTATTTATTTGTTTTCTGTAGTAAACCAAGATTTTTCGTTGTAGTTTTTTTATGTCTTGGATGGAACTAACATGTCCTCACCAAAAATATGAGAACACAGTCTACCCATCTATCCATATACAGTTGCTCAAATATTTCCCTTGACTGTTGGTTTTGTAGCCTTCAGTTTTTGTTTATATGTGGGGACCAGGAGGTCAGATAGTGGTCACTGGTCAAAGAACCCTACGGCTGCTTTCTACCTTGATCTGTAGCCCTCTCTCCACACAATGTAGCACTGATACAAGATGCTACTCTCCCTTGTTGGGTAAGTTACAGGTTTTGTATTTTGGTAGTTACTGGCTGAGGTTTACCTTGTTGAAATTGTCCATGTCCATAAGCAGAGACTCAGGATTTTGGTTTTCCCAGTCATACATTTTGTCAGTTAGTCAAATGTGTCTTTCACAGTAGCTTGAGGGGGTGTACACAACTAGAACCATAGATGCAAACTCTAAGTGCATAGAAGGGGTTGCAGTAAATTGTCAGATCCTCCAGATGGATTGAGCACCCCTTACCTAGCACTTTTTATGTGCATACACCAGCCATTTTTCCAGAAGCCACTGGGTCCTTATGATGCTGAACCCAGGAAGCTCTAGAACATAATCCGGCATGACATCTTTTAGCCATGTTACAGAAAAACAAAGCACAGCTGAATTGCAGATCAATGGGATCTCTGCCTCAGGCTCCTATTGAGCAAGGTCAAAGATGAAGGTACATTTCTTCCCTCCCCTCCCTCTGGGAATTGGCACAGCCAGGTATGAGAAGGGGTTTGAACTCCTTTTTTTTACGTCTACTCAAACTTAATTCATTAAAGAGAAAATCTCACATAGAAGACAGAAATAACTGTCTGCAGCAGACCTCACGCCTCAATTATCTGTTAGGCAATGGAGGTATTTGACTTCTGGGATGATGCTGCCAACTTTAAAAATCTTGATCTCAGTTTGATCATCCTCCCATGCAGCACAGCCGAAGTTTGCGGTGGGACATCAAAATAGACACATTAATTGTGTACATCTGTGTCAAACCTTTCACCAAGTAAAAATAGTCATCATGCCATCTATGATTCTATGGGATTCAGCCCTGGTTACCAGTCAAGGCAAGATACTTCTGAGATATTTTTTTTTACTGAGAACAAAGACTGGCACATCCTGCTACCTAAAAAGAGGCTTAGAAGAAATATCTAAGAATTACTTAGCGGCTAACTTTCCTCTATAAATCTGTTTTTTTTGCTTTTTCTGCCATTCAGCAGGGGCAGGATTAACATTTATTTCCCAGCCTGCTATCGTTCTCCGTTGATAACAGAGTATTTTAGATCCAAGAAATTAGGGTCGATTCAAAGAAACATGTAACAGCTTGGATTTGGGTGCCGATCATCCTATTTTTCCCGTACGCTCGTGCGTTCGTATGAACTTGCGAGTGATTCTATAAGCAAATACGTTTCTATCCTAAAATGTACGTCCGTTCGTATGGCAGTTCGGGAATCAGACCTATGTCAGTTTCCATCCTGAATTTTCCGTTTCATTTCTCAGGTTGCAACATTGGTTTTGCCCTTTTTCCTTTTTTGTCTGGACGTAAATCCTTCTGATCTTGCGGCTGCGCACTACAAACTTACCTCATTAAAGTGCATTCTAAATATTTGGTCTTATTTTTCTTTATTTCATTCATTTTGTAGTAACCAACCATTAATGAATGCATTTGCATAAGTAAATCTTACTTTGTTTAATTTTTAGTTAACTTGCATTTTTTACTTGTGGATTTAATTTTAATATTTTGGCTTCAAATGGTACAACTTAAAATTTTGTGTGTGGTTACCCACACCCTCTACATACACATTGCTCTCAAAAATTAAAAAACACCCAGCAACTTCAGCATGTTATGAGTCTAGAAACAGCCAAGATGGCGGCTCAGGTATTCTCGGGCAGCCTGCAAACAGAAAGGGCCTTGTGACTGTGTTGCTCTGCATTCTTTGATTTCTGACCTTTCCGTGCCCCCAGCTCTGCTGTGTCTGTGCAAAATACAGCAGTAACCCACATCCTGCACTTTATCCCGCTCTCCTCTCCTCAGTAAGTGTGATGCATCTGACCAAAGATGTGCTTAAATAATTAAACAAAGCAAAGGTAAACAACTACACCAATAAATGCAATCTAAAAATATTATTCTAGTACATCAATTTAAAAATAAATAACAAAGGACATAAGTTTCTTTAATTAACGCAAATATATTGCAAAATAAAGGTTTACATGCAAAGGACTAATTAAGGTCCACATTAAAATGCTTTTATAAGGCATACATGAAATGTATTGAATCAGGTATGCATTGCCATACAATTCATGGCCTCGGCCATGCTGATACATGCAGTTCATTGGAGCTCAAGACGCGCAGACTCCTCCACATAGCCAAAAAAACCTGATCAAGAACAGCAATCCGACTGCTAAAAGGTGTCGGCAGTGGCTTTCTTTTAAAACGTATTTAGAGGTTTGAAAACTGTTCTCTGAATCACACCTAAACACATCCGATTATCCTAAGTTTTACGTTTTGATCCTAAGTTTTAGGATTTGATCCTAAGTTTTACGTTTTGATCCTAAAATTTAGGAACGAACTTCCGATGATCGTAAGAGCATATACGCATTCGCACGTAGGCTCGTGCGAGTCGGAAATGGCCAAAAAAACAGGAAAAAATGACTAACACCCACCCAAACTTACGATTCTCGATCCGAAATCAATTAACTTTTGCTCTTTGAATCGAGGGGATTGTCTTTATTGTATCAAAAGCAACCACACAAAGTACAATTTAAAGATAATAAATATTTATGGGCCTTTAAGTATCTTCAAGGTACGGGCTCATGCTGTGATCGGCAAGTTATGAACAGCAATTATCAGCCTAATGCAAGTATGTTTTTACTGTAGACAGTTTTTGCAAAGCCTCTGAACTATATGTGGTGATATAAAATGTTTGGATTATTTGGTGACAATTTGCTTTTAATGATTGCTAAAATATTGCTGCCGTTTTTTTATTGCAATGCTAAACTCCTTCTACATATTCCAGAGCAGATTTTCTGGAGGGGCTGCTCAAAGATAAAATCCAAATGATGGCTTTTATATTAGTGTTTATTCATTTATCACGGTATGTGTGACATTTAAATACTAGCTTTGTAAGCATTTCCCTGTGGACTGGCGGACCAGTTTATTCTCTGTGGCAATCTGGATATTTCTTTTCCATAGTAGTTGGAATTCAGATCATTTATAAAAATCCATTCAGCTTCCCATCTGTCTATTCCTTGGGGCCGTTTTTTTAAAAAGTGGAGCAAAAGTAGAACAGTTGCTCTAAACCATAAGCTGGGTAATTCAGATGAAACACAAGGGAATTCAGAGTTTTTCTGGGGCCCACAAATGATTATTGTTCAAACATTTTTTTCCAGTTCCATGCTCACGATACATCGAATGAATGAAGAAAATTGAATATGTTATCACTATTCACTTCCTTTCTTCATATAACACTCTTGCAGGTGAAAGAAAGGCTGAACAGTATAATATTGTATACAGTTTCATTTATTCAGATATTGCCATTTCCAATAGATAAAGACAGGAAAAAGTTGCTTAAATAAAAAATAATGGCCCAAGTATGCCCCAGGTTCCTGTCATTTTAGTTAAAGCTCAGCTTCCAGAATCTATCTCTGAACATACATAAAAACACACAAAAACCTATAAAAATTGAATTGTTTAAAATTGAGCATTTAAAGTGGATGTTACTGCAGCTTTGTTTCCAGAGGCTAACTTTGTAAGGATGCTGCTCATCTAAATTACACTGAGGGTCAGGATGCAACACAGATAAATAAGTGTGACGGGTGGAAACCATGGGCAACACTTAAAAGTAGAAAACATTAGAGCCCTGTCAGTGGAGTAGGCCCTGATAGTGTATAGGAACCATTAATTAGAGTAGTTAAACCTGTGAGATGCAGTTCTTAGGCTTATTACGTCATGAAACCACATGATGGCAGTATTGCCTAAGAAATGGATCAAACAGTACTTTAATGGTCTAGGAGCCTTTTTTAAGTTTGTAAATAGAGAGTAAGCCAGATGGCATTGGCAACATTAACTGCCCTGCCATTGGTTGGGACTCGCAACAGTGTTTGAAAAGGCAACAATACCAAGGTTACATAAGGAGGAGACCTACCCTTCTAGAGTGTTCTTAACCTAGACTTTGCTATGAGGGGATGCAGTGCAATGTAGTGTGGAGGAGCCAGGAGCCAGCCATGGAGGCAACCATTACTATTGACTGTTGTTGTAACCTGTGGATTATGCTGTACTGACTGTTTGCTGTGTTTGCCATGGAAGGAAGCCAACCAATAAAGACCAAGTTGAGTTCAACCATGATTGTCATCTCTGGATCCAAGCGATGTTCGAACCAGTAAGTGCACCTCCACCCACACATGCCGCACCGACATGGGATGCCCTACCCTAGGTCCAAGAACCCCCCTCGCTCCCCAGAGCGCGTGCCTACGGCCAGGCACGCGCCCACTGCATAAGACTGTGGAACAGGATGTGGCTCAGATGAATAAGATTCAGGAACAAGATGCCATATAGATGAATAAGACTGTGTCGGTTATTGGGAACCTTCATCCTTCCTAAAGGCTGGTTTCACGCCAGTGTGATTGCGGGATGCTTGCACTTTTGGGTGAGTGCCCTACATTCACCTGTGAAATAGATAACTATGGGTGCTTCCACATGTGTCCAGTGTCTAGTGTGACACGTTTTGGACCACATGCAGGGCCTTAGCCGTACAAATGGTGCGTGTGACATCAACACTGAAGTACCCTAGAAAGAACGAAGGAGAAGGAGAAAGCCACTCCCCCAAAGTGAGTGATCCACCAATCACGGAATATCCTCCAGTCATCCCATATTGAGTAAGTGTGGTCATTATGGGTCCAAAAATGTACTTAATTGGGGTCTATATATGCAAGCAGTGCTGGGTAAATGTGGATATATATAACAGTATAGAAATCTCCCCCAGATATTTACCAAGGATTTGTATTCAGTCCAAAATGTGTCACGGTACACATTGGTTTGCTGCTTTATGAGGACTTCTTCTGGGAACCACTCATTCTGCTTTTAATGTATCTTCAGTAAAAGCTATGTTTTAATTTTTGTTAGTGGTGAGGCAGCCAACCGATTTAAATTGTGTGGGTGAATACTTACTCCTCTTGAAGACCTGACCTCTCAAGCCAGGCACTCCTTGTAATACCACAACCCTGCAGTGAGTTGTGTTTTATGTTACTGCTCGAATTGGGCTTAGCACAAAGGTAGGGAGGGTTGGGTGGAGTATTACAAAATGCGTGGACTTCCTCTTTAAAATAAGTGTGAACAGGAACTAGTGCACAAATAAAAATAGGTACCAAAGTTAGTCCAGACTTTTGGATTTTCTCTTACTGGTTATTTTAAGGGGGTAATTATTAAAGTATGGGGAAATCATTTAGAGAACCTGTTTGTCATCACAATTCCTAATACTAATTTGGGGGACTATTTACTAATACGTCTTTATTTAATTTATTCCCCAGGTGCATACATACTAGGAATTCATTGTGTCAGGAAAACTTAGTACAGTGGGTAGGGGACTAACAGCTGACACTTCCAGCATAAGCAAAAAAAGCTATAGAGGAGCCCAGAAACAGGGAATAGGGTCATGGATACAATCCCAGAGCAGGGAAGGGAGGAGATGGAAAAAGAAAGGGTAGCTAATAGATTTATGGAACCAAAGACCGAGCTGGTAGAAAAGGAGAGGATCAACCAGAACTAGGAACTAGCCCCAGGAACAAGGAACCTCCTACACATGCAGCTGTTAACTTTCAAGGCACCATTTTCTGGGGACCCTAGTTCACATTCGGGTCATGGATAGGATCCAAAGGCAGGGAAGGGAGGGGATGGAAAAAGAAAGGGTAGCTAATAGATGCTTAGAACCAAAGAACGAGCTGGTAGAAAAGGAGAGGATCAACCAGAACTTGGAACTAGCCCCAGGAATGAGGAACCTCCGACCCACGCAGCTGTTAAATTTTAAGGCACCATTTTCTGAGGGCCCTAGTTCACATACGGCCTGATTCAGAGCCTGCCTGTGAATGCTCAGTTTTTTCGTGAACTAATCTCGGTAACAGGGAAATTGTGAACACTTGTATCATGCAATTGGCCTTTTTCATATCCTAGGTCAGTGTTCTAGTCATAATAGTGACTGTAGTCATAGTGCTATATTCATGGCTATCAGGACCGGATTTTGAGGGGGGCGCTGGGGCCTTCACCACTTTTTTTTTTTTTGGTTTTGCAAACCTGCAGCCAAAGACACCACAGGGCAGGACGGAGAGTCTAGAGCAGCAAAGCCGCCATCAGAAACGCTACAGTGATGGGTGGGTGTAGAGCTGACAATTGGTGGTCGCTCACTGCACATAAGCCACCAAGCACAGCCGCTGCCAGCTCAACTGTTTTCTGCTGGACCAGCTGGGCCACTACACCCCCCACCCAGAATGGCAAAGCAGGAAATCCTGAGCAGCACGCACCCGCACAAGGGTGGCACAAGGGACTTGATCTGGCGTTCCAGTAAGAAGGTGGGTGCCAGACAACCACCAATCAGTTACTTGGCTGGACTATTATTTTAAAGGAAAAGAATTACTGTATCTGGGGCCTCCACCAGATTTTGTGGCCGGGCCCCCCCCCCCCCCCCACACTTAATCTGGCCCTGATGGCTATATTGGGTTTTATCCTTTCTTAGGAACCTGTAATTCACGGTACCTACCCCATCATGGTAAGTGCCCCTGCTGAAGGTTCAGGAAGCCCACTATTTAAAGTGCAGTGCTAGAGGTAGAATGCTGCTAGCTACAAAATTGAATGGGTTAAACAACTTGTAATTCACTTCCTCAGTGGAAACAAAAACTCATTTCATTGTGCTTTTATTTCGAGCCTGTTTCTAACCTTTCTAATTCAACTCCCAAAATATCTTCCTAGTCAGCAAAGTATCCAGCCTACTGAAATATTGCCAGACTTTTGCAAGCTCGGCTGTTCTCTCAGTCTGGCTTGTCTTCCTGCACATCTTTTAATTAATCATTTATGATTAATCCCAGAGAGACCTGACTTGTCAGAACAATAAACACCACCATACATCATCACCCTCCGGTACCCTGCTACATGGGTGCCACAAAGTGCATTTGATTCCAGAAGCAAATTTTGGAATCAATTCACACCTACCCTTCCATGATTAATTCATTTTTAATTCAGTGTTCTAGAGGAATAATGCCAGGATGTCACTTGCTTCTCTTCTCTGCGTATTGAGCAGCTCATTTCAAACCTGTGCACGCTGTTATTATTACAGAAATCAAGAATTAGCGCTGTTTTAAACAAGCAACACATAAACAATGCAATGGTTGCTCTTCCGAGGAAACATATTCCCTAATTTGGGGGACTATTTACTAATATGTAGAAAATCTTTATTTAATTTATTCCCCAGGTGCATACATACTAGGAATTCATTGTGTCAGGAAGACTTAGTACAGTGGGTAGGGGACTAATAGCTGACACTTCCAGCATAAGCAAAAAAAGCTATAGAGGAGCCCAGAAACAGGGAATAGGGTCATGGATCCAATCCCAGAGCAGGGAAGGGAGGAGATGGAAAAAGAAAGGGTAGCTAATAGATTTATGGAACCAAAGACCGAGCTGGTAGAAAAGGAGAGGATCAACCAGAACTAGGAACTAGCCCCAGGAACAAGGAACCTCCTACCCACGCAGCTGTTAACTTTCAAGGCACCATTTTCTGGGGGCCCTAGTTCACATTCGGGTCATGGATAGGATCCAAAGGCAGGGAAGGGAGGGGATGGAAAACGAAAGGGTAGCTAATAGATGGTTAGAACCAAAGAACGAGCTGGTAGAAAAGGAGAGGATCAACCAGAACTTGGAACTAGCCCCAGGAACGAGGAACCTCCGTCTCACGCAGCTGTTAGACTGAAAAGCCTACATGGAGTCTCTCCAAATCAGGGACACTTGGGAGGTATTCCTAAGTGTCCCTGATTTGGAGAGACTCCATGTCCCCCTATCCCTCGTTGTTCTCATTTTGAGGTGTAACATGCAGATCTGTATCAATAAATGATTCATGTACCTATTTAACGTGTTTATATTTTGTATCTGCTACAACCTCCCCCAATCGATTACTTTAGCAATTGTCCCTCTTTTCTATCCTTAAAAGTTGGGAGGTATGCACCGTTGTTTTAATCTACATATAGAGTGTGGAAAGTTTGGAGCCACTGTAATAGTCTCTGAGCTAAATGATAAGATGTATCCTTACTTCCTGTACACCAGGGGTCCCCAACCAGGAACTAGGGAGCCATGTGCGGCTTGCAGATCCCAAGTGTGAGGCTCGACAGTTTGCTGATAGACCACTAGCACTATCAGGGGTCTTGCACACTGTTGAGGCTGGCGGGAGGGGGGTTACATGGCATCAAGGGCTGGGCACTGTCAGCATTATGCATGGGGTTAATGCAAAGTCAGACAGCAGGAGAAAAGTGCTGGCTTACCTGTCTCATCAGCTTGCAGTGTCACACAACCAGCAGTGTCTGGGTTTTAATTCTCATCACTCAAAGGCAGAGAGATCCACTCATGTGGGCTAAGTATGTTATGGAGTGTGACGATTGCACAGGTTGATCAGACCTCTTGATCGTTCATCCTATCAACCCGTGCAATCACGTGTGTCACCGCAACGTTAGACGTTAAATAGGCAACACGCGTGACTATAAAAGGCTGCCACCAGAACACAAACAGTGTTCACCACTATCTAAGCCACACACAACAGAATCAGATTGAACGAATCAATTGACCCACAATCGAAATGGGGCGATCGAGTGTTCTAGGCAAGTAATGTAGCCAGGCTCACCAGAACTAGCGTGAGCTTTTTAGATCTCTAATTCAGAGCATCAGTGACCCTCTACTGTATTTTCTGAATTTATTTTAAATAAAACAGAAAAACACAAAAACAAACAGAAAAACGGTGCAAGGTGATAAAACAGGATTAACTATAAAACACGGTACAAATAAATAGATAGCAATCCAAATAAAAAGGGGAAAAGTACTTAAGAGTCTGTCTGGGCTGATGGTAATATTCGAATGTCTCTCTTGCCATTTTGAAGATCACCATATTCTTTCTAACCAGGGGACAGCTTCTGACCCCTCCTATTGGGTAGAGTGATTGGAGTCACCCACTGTTTTATTGGTGCATCTGAGATTCTCCATCTTTGGGTACTTGAGAGTTGGTCCACATATCCCCCATCTGTCCTGGGATTTCACAGGGAGGAGGGATGGAGGACATTCCATTGAAGGGGAAGGGGCAGGATATGTCCCTGCTTTCCATGGTTGGTTGATCCGTTCTGATAACCCTCACTCCATTACTTTGTTTATGCTGGGGAGTTTTATGAGGGGAGAAAGTCATCCAGCTGACCCTGTGTGCATAAAGGGGGTTATATTGCGGGCAGGTAGGAGGGGGAGACAAAAAAAATCAGCAGGCCAGCCAAGATATATATATATATATATATATATATATATCACACACATTCATTACTGATTTGGTCACAAGGAGCAAATTACCAGTTGTTTCCTGCTACTATATATGGTTTTTACGCATAGCTCCCAACTGTCCCTGATTTGGAGGGCCTGTCCCTCTTTTGAGTCCCCCTTGTTGTTCTTCACTGTCCTGCTTTGATGTGTAAGATTTGAATCAATAAATTATACATTTGCCTATTTAAAGTGTTTTTTTACTGTTACAATCTTCTATTCATTAATCAATGAGGGGCTGTGGCTTAATTTAACAAAGTCCCTCTTTGTTAGCTATGCTTTTACAATCTATTTGAACATGGATCAATTTCTATGGACCATTATCGAATGAGAAAATGTTAAAGTGACCACAATTGAGCAATAGTCACTCCGTGAAAACGGCCACTGCAATCAAACGATGAATGAGAATCGGTTCATCTGCCACCCGCCGTATTGCTTTGGATGACCATTCATCACTCGATCGAAGGACTGTGGAAAGAGAATTTGCAAAAAAATGCGTTATTGCCATGAGATTGGTCAAGCAAAAAATTTTCAGCATCTTAACTCCATCGTTTCTACCACAGATTTGTATAGTCTCACTTTATCTGTAAATGGGCCATAACTCTCAATGCTGAATGACCAAACAGGGACTTCATAGACAAGCCTGCTGTCAATTAGACCAACGGTGTGTCACCATCTAATAGTAGACATAACATCCATTCTTTTGCTGTCTTCAGCAATCAGTCTGACTGTATAAGTATTTACCAACAATGGGTTCAAAGACAGCAAAGTGACAGATAAAAGGGGCCTAATCTTTCCACCAGCTATGTAAAACAAGTGTTGGCCTTCAAACAATTGTTCTCTGCCAGCCAGATGCAGGGGAACATTTGAGGCTTAGTTCACGGCTTCTCATGGGGTTGGTCCCCTCTGGTATGGTGGAGGGGGTTAAACTGACCTAAAATTTGTTTTTACTTTTAGTCTGCTTTAGTTGCTGGGAAGAGGACTGTTTGAACTCTAAATTAAGGGAAACAATGGGGAATCACTACCTATTTGCAGCTCTATAATTTTAAAGTAGAACAAACCCCGGGATTTTCACTTCCTGGGTTTTGTTCAGTTCCCCAGGGGCATCCGGATTGGGGATGCCCCGCTGTGTGAACCCCCCAGAAATCCCCAACAACTCATCTCTTCCATGTTCCAATGACGCATACCTGGGCTCTTAGCCAATGAGAGAAGTTTGCTCTGTTTACCGCTTTTGGCAAACAGTTCACAATGACTTTAGTGGGGAGCGCACCTGTCTCAACCTGTCTCAATCCTCATTGAAAACAATGAGAGCCACCTGCTGAATGACGTAGCGATACCAGGCGGCTCTCATTTGACCAGAGCCTGCACGTGCACTGTAAGACCAAGGTAAGCAATTACTGGTGACTGGGGGTTTCACACAGCGGGGGGAAAGCCAGTGGCCGCCCCGGAATCTTTTAAAGTCCAGCCCAGCCGCTGTTGGGTTTTGTTCCTTTTTAAAGATCCTGTGAAAGTAGGTGCATGGTTCCATTTTGTAGCTTAGTCAGCTCACCTGTAAATGTCCTTGTGACACCCATGACTCGCTCAAAGCAACTTCTTTTATTGATCGCCATTGACAGGTAATTCATTTTAGGCTGTATCTATACCCTGGGCTGTATTTTCCATTGGGCAAACCTAGACCTGTGTCTAGGGCAGCCACTTGCAGCGGGGCACTATGGAGTTTGGCATTACTGTTATAGTATAGATCCCCCCTCCAGCCCCCTAAAAATGCAGATAGTGTGTGCGTGTGTGCATGTGTGCGTGCGTGTGTGTGGGGGGGGAGAGGACGCAAAGGGTAAAATGCAGTCTGCAGAAAAACAGTTCCTGATTTTCCTGCCTCCACTGCTGTGGAAAGCAGTAAGGAGTATAGGACTCCACACACTTAACCTTTCTCACACACTGTTTGTATTTAACCAGTTGCACCCTTTTCCTCCTCTACACACACTGTCTGCATGTAACCCCCTTGCACAGGGGTGAATCCAGCCTTTCTGCTGCCTGAGGAGATCTAGAGAATGCGCCCAGGGCCACAGCCACTGAGCCACAAATGACTGATTGTAAAAGCACCACGGCATACAGGAGTGCCCCACAATTTCTGCTGAACCACTAATGACATAATCAGAAATACAAGTTGCCCCCCCACAGTGCGGCCCTAGACGGCTGCTTCACATGGCCTCATTAAAGGTGCCCCCCTTCCCTTGCACCCTCATCCCCCCACACTCACTTTCTGCATTTAACCCCTTGCGCCCTCACCTCCCACACTCACACTGCCTGCATTCAAACCACTAGCACCCCCCTCCTGGGAAAGTGAGACACAAGCAAAAATGAAGTGCCTAGGGCGGCCTGGACTCCATATACGGCCCTGTCTATAGCCTCATGCTAAAGTACTTTTTGAAACTGTTACAAAAGTTTTGCACTATAGATTTCTAGCGTCCTTGTTGCAGTTTTTCTGCAGCTTCTGCTCTCCAAATTCAGACACAGTTAAAAAGGCTTCATTACAAGCTTGGGGCGACCATGTTGGCGAGCAGTCAGGCTCTAAGAGGCCGATTCATTAATAGCGTCAGGTAGCGACAGTTGAGCGACTGTAGCGGCATTTTCAGAGCGCCCGCTAGTAGTCGCTGTGCTTGGCCGTTGTTCGGTAGTTGATAGCGACTCAGTCGGTTTGCCGTAATGTTGAATATTGGCTGAGGAGTCGCTATTTGACAGGTTCCGCGCTGCATGGGAGCGCATGATAGCGACTGGCCCTAGCGACCAGCTCCCACCATATTCATTAACAAATCACGCTCAAAAAATTCTCGCGCTGTAAAATGCATGTTTAACCCTTTAAATGCCAGCCACGTAAAATTTACGTGGTTGCCTCTCCGTCACTTAAGTGCCAGCCACGTAAAATTTACGTGCCTGGCATTTACCCCTGCTAGTGGGCAAAAAAAAAAAAAAATTACTCACCTGACCCCTCGTTGGATCCGGCCGGGTCTCCTCTTTAATTTGGTGCCATCCGATCCCCCGTGGGGGGTCGGATGGCTCCAGGAGAGCCCCCGGAATAGGCCGCCCCCCCCACTTCTGCAGCAGCAGCTGCTAACTGTAAAAAAAAAAAAAATAAAAATGACATTCACTTACCTGTGTGTGCGCTGGCTCCCGCTGTCCCTCCTCTTCACCTGGGGGGCCTCCGATCGCCCCCCAGGACTTACCGATCTTCAGGAGAGAACCTGGGAGGCTCTCTCCTCTCTCCTCCTCGATGGCGGCCGCCATCTTGCCGCTAAGCCCCGCCCCCTTGGGGGCGGGGCTATGACGTCATCCCGACCCGTCTCCGTGCCACGCCCCGCCCCTTTTGGGGGCGGGGCTATGACGTCATCCCAGCCCCGATCACCGGCGTCAGCTCTTTCAGCTGTCAGATGCCGGTGATTGGCAACGGGGAAGGAGGTGGCAGGAGATCCTCTGATCTCTTGCCTCCCCCTTCTCTGATGCCGATCACCGGCATCTGTCAGCAGAGCGGCGCGGGACAAAGGAGCTTACAATCGGAGGTAAGTACAGTAAAAAATTTTTTTTTTTTTTTTAAATAAAATACTTTTGTGTGGTGTTTTTATTTAACCCTTTGTGAACTGGTAAGGGGTCCATGAGACCCCTTATACCAGTTCACAAGGCTCTGGGTATGGCAGGTCACCTGCGGCAAGCGGGTGGCTTGCCATAAACCCCAGCCCACCATTACCTGCCTCCCCAACGGCCAGGGGGGGGCAGAAGGGCCCGGGCCACTTAGTGGCTATGTGGGCTAGTAGCCTGCAGGGCCAGGGGCCACCAACGCTGGCCCCTGCGCCCTGTTCTACAAGCCCCCATAGCTGGCCCGGGTCGGTAATGCTGGGTAGGGGGGACCCTACGTCATTTTTTTGGGGGATTTTTAAGGGTTTTTAACCCTTAAAATTCCAAAAAAAATGGGGTCCCCCCCCTAGGAGGGGGAACCCTATGTCATTTTTTTTTAATTAACCCTTTTGTTTTCTGTCATCCAGCAGCTATAAAAGGCTGAAAGAGTGCTCCACTATGGATGGGAGGTAAATATTAAAAAAAAAAAAAATAATAAAATATTTTTTCTCTTTGTGTGTCTGTGTTTTTTTTTACATTTAACCCCTTGTGAACTGGTAAGGGGTCCATGACCCCTATACCAGTTCACAAGGCTGGGGGAGGTGGCAAGTCACCTGCGCTAGCCGGTGACTTGCCTTTAACCCCCGGCACCCCCATTACCTGCCTCCCCAAAGCCCAGGGGGGGGCAGAAGAGCCCGGGCCCACTGGCTATGTGGGCTTGTAGCCTGCAGGGCCAGGGGCCACAAAAGCTGGCCCCTGCGCCCCGTTCCTACAAGCCCTACATAGCTGGTCCCGGGCTGGTTACTTTGGGTAAGGGGGGGGCCCATGTCTTTTTTTTTTTTTTTTAAGGATTTTTAACCCTTAAAAATCCCCCAAAAAAATGCCCCCCCCTCCCGGGAGGGGGGACCCTATGTCTCGATTTAACCCTTTGTAGTGTGGATGGTAGTTGTATTTTATTTGTAAAATTACTTGTTTCAGTTAGAGGGGTCTCCTGGGCAGGAACAGGGGGCTACCGATAAATATGTGGTACCGTTCTAATCGGTAGAAATGGGGCTTTCACATGCAATATGGTTTTCCCTAATCAAATACATTTTTTATTTAAAATAAAGGAGGCAATTTTCTAAAAAATGTTTTTATTTATTTATTTTTTTTTTACTTAATAATAAATAAAATTAATAATAAATAAAATTTACAAACAAGACATTTCATGTTAAAGCCTAAACTCTGCTGCAAAAAATATATATATAATTTTCCTGAAAATTCCAGCAAAAATGACGCAAAACATGGCGCAAAATGGGGAAAATGACCTGTCAACAGAGGGTGACAAAATCTCAAGTAAGCTGGCAATTAAAAGGGTTAATAGTACCTCTGCATGTTGGGTATTGTTCTGTTCGGGGGACCTTGCGCTTTCAGACTTAGCTTGTTTTTTCTTGTTTGCATATTTATATTTTAGGAAAAGGTGTTTTTTATTCTGCTTTTTTATACATTTTTTAGGGAAACTCTGCGCAACCAAAGAGTTTTTTGAGGGATTAATTTCAGAAAGATGAGCCCACTACAACAAGCTGGGTATGCTTAGAAAGCTTAACATGTGTACTTTCAGGGAATATATGGTTTATGGGGGATATTCCAAATGTAAAGGGTTGTTTTGGTTGAAAAATCGCAAGGTGCGCACTTTGTCTGCAGAGCTGAAATTTTCAAGAAAAATTACCGTTATGCTCATGCTTTACTTTGGGGTGTTTGGCAACTCTTCCCTTGACAGAACCTATGCATGTTGGGTATCGTTCTGTTCGGGGGATGTTGCTTTTTCAGATTGTACTTGTTTTTTCTTGTTTGTATATAGTTTTTTAGGAAAATGTGGCTTTGATTCTGCTTTTTTATCCTTTTTTTAGGGAAACTCTTTGCAACCAAAGAATACATTGAGGGATTACTTCTAGAAAACTGTGGCCACATCAACAAGCCTGGTACGCCTAGAAAGCCTGAGGTGTGTACTTCCAGAGAATATATAGTTTGTGGGGGGTATTTCAAATGTAAAGTGTTGTTTTTCTGGAAAAACTGCAAGGTGCGCATGGCGCATATCACAGTTGTATTTTTTCTGAAAATCCCCTAAAGCTCTGTTTCAGTTTGGGGGAGTCTCCTGGGCAGGAAAAGGTGTCTACCTATACATATGTGGTACCGCTGTAACTGTGAGAAATTGGGGTTTCACACGCAATAAGATTTTATTGACAAACTTACATTTTTTATTACAAAAAAACACTACAACACTACAATACTATTTTTTTGCACATATTTCGCCAAAAAATATTGAGAATACACCTAAAAAATGACAAACAAGACATTTCATGTTAAAGCTCAGACTCAAAACAAAAACAATATATCATTTTCCTGGGAAATCCCTGGAAATCCCTTCAAAAATCACATTTGAACATGGGGAGTGCAAAATAGTGCAAAATGGTCTGGCAACAGAGTGTGACAAAAACTCCAGGTAGGCTGGCACTTAAAGGGTTAAACCCCAGAGCGCTGGAGGCGATGGGTTAAAAGTAGTTTTTTAACCCCCAAACAACCATATTTTTGGAAACCAAAAAAAAAAAGTTTTTTAAATAATTTAGTAATATGAATACATTAATATCAGACCTGTAATATCAATTCTGTACAATTTTTTAAAAAAATTTTTCCCTTAAAAAATCTAAAAGTGGTCACAGAATTTTTCACATTAAAAAAGAAAAAAAAATTAATAACAATTAATTATTAATATTTAAAGATTGTTCCATTGAAATGCATTGGAGTGCGCCAGGTAGCGAGAGGTCATACCTGTCGCTGTTCAAGGTCGGACACTGGCGCTGTGGGCTGAGGCTGGAATAATGATGAATGAGTCGCTATATGGCGCTATCTCAGTCACTAAGCAGGATTGGCTTGATAAATGTGTGATTGTGGTGGGGAGCCGGCGTTCTCGTGGCGGGGCCCGTCATTACCGGCCGCTCACCAGTTGCTACCTGTCGCTATTCCTTCATAAATAAGGGCCTAAATCTAAAACCTTTCCTCATTCTATCAAAAAGTAAACTAAATAAAAGGCAGAATTTGGGTTTTTCTTACTAGACAGTAAATACATAGCTATTGAGATGAGAGGTGAAACATTCCTCTATGCAGTCAAATAGCATTTGTTCATTTCTCATTGACAGCTCTGATCTCGTGCGATCTTTGCCCTGACCTTGAGGATTTGGGTCAGCACTATTATGGAGCGTACATATAGACAGATCAATATCTGTTATTATCATCCCCCCTCCCTGTATATCAATGATAATGAATTATTTTACAGACACCCAATGAATGGCAAAGTGCTGCACACAACAACACACAAGCTCAATGTCATTCACCATCTTCAATAGGGGAGGCATAACATTTGCTATAGAGCTGAATGTTTTATAAGCCATTACAGCATGGTAGGAGATTCCCTTTGGATATGCCACAGAGCAGCCTAATAAAATAATCCAATAATCAATAAGGTAAATGATACAAACAAATACATTTTTATTACATCAAAATAATATGTAGACTAATTAGTACATTTTTTTTAGTCCTTTTTTTAAGGGAAAAATAATTAAAAAAAAATTGTACAGAATTGATATTACAGGTCTGATATTAATGTATTCATATTACTAAATTATTTAAAATACTTTTTTTTTTGGTTTCCAAAAATATGGTGGTTTGGGGGTTAAAAAACTACTTTTAACCCATCGCCGCCAGCGCTCTGGGGTTTAAACATGCAATTTTACAGCGCGAGAATTTTTTGAGCGTGATTTTTTTATGAATATGGTGCTAGCCGGTCGCTAGGGCCAGTCGCTATCATGCGCTCCCATACAGCACGGAACCTGTCAAATAGCGACTCCTCACCCAATATTCAGCATTACGGCAAACCGACTGAGTCGCTATCAACTACCGAACAACGGCCAAGCACAGCGACTACTAGCGGGCGCTCTGAAAATGCCGCTACAGTCGCTCAACTGTCGCTACCTGCCGCTATTAATGAATCGGCCTCTTTGTATACTGAAAAGCTCTAAAAACAATACAATTCTATGCAGCAGAGCCCATCTGTATCATGCATACATTGATTTTTGGAAAAAAATGTCTTGCATTCTTATATTGTTTATAACACACAAAGGGCTGAGGATAATGTCCCGAAAAGTGCAATTTAATCATATTTGGCAAACCTTCACAACGCTAAAATTCCCTTGAGAATTGCTTCTAATAGAGTTATGGTGGTGTAATTCTATTTTTAATGCTGGAAGTATTGATGTGTATCGAGTGAGGCTGTCATACTTCATATTCTATGTTTTATACATTTATTGTAGAGACCAACAACATATTATTATACATATAAGTAACATTATTACTGCAAAGTTCGGGTTCATACCAAACTTTGCGAGTTTGGGTTCCCAAACCTGAACATGGACTTCTGGCTCGTAAACCAGCTAAACTTAAAGTGGACCAGCACCCAGGATTTTCACTATCCTGGGTGTTGGTCCACTTCCGCGGGGCACCCCGTTCGGGGGTGTCCACTGTGTGAAACCCCACAGAAAGCCCAAAAAAACTCACCTGACGCCGCTCCTACGGCGCATGCGCGAGCGTTCCGCCAATCAGCGCGGATGGACAAGCTGGAATATGGAACGGACAAGAAGAGAGCACCCGCCTCCGCCTCTCGCGCTTCCCTCTAACAGGGAGCGCACCCGCGCCGGCCATTTGTGAATGGCCGGCACAGGTGCGCTCCCTGCTAGAGGGAAGCACGAGAGGCGGCGGTGGCCCACGCATGCGCCGTTGGAACGAGGAAAAGGTAGGATTTTTGGGGGTCCTGGGGGGTTTCACACAGCGGGGCACCCCCAACCTTATAGATTCCCGGGCCGATCAGCAGTGGGTGTTGGTCCACTTTAATGCAAAGTGTGCAGCAGTAGGAAACAGCTGTATGTACACTTACCTGAGCCCCGTGATCCGGTTACATTCTTTTTTCTGTCACAATGGTCATAGCCGGGACTTTAAAAAGATGGCCGTCCCCTTGACATTGGCAGCAGCTAGCAGCACTTCCAATGTCAGCTGCCAGTGTCCTCTAACAACGATCGCGCATTCTATTGCTGCACACTCTGCATGGGGCAATTTTTGGGTACCAAAGTTTGATTTCAAGGGAACCCGGTTCGGATCTGGGTTCTGGTTGGTATCAGAACCGAACATTTGTTCAAAGTTTGGCCGGACTTGTTTAACCTGAACTTATAGGGGTTTACCCAACACTACATATTACATATTATTCCATTATAATTAGACAATAGACGTGGCCCTGTACAATGTATAGACTACAGGAGGGTGGAACAAGTAACCTACTTGTAATATACAGGGCATTATGCATCGTATGTAACATAAATATGACAGCATCTAATACCCACAGTATTATTGTCAAACCCCATGGGAAACCTGCCTTCTTGTGAATCCACAACCCCCAATCTCCACTGCTAGCTTCCCTTATAGCCAAGTTGTGGACTTACAGGGGTGAAGGCAGATGAACCAGGGGTAAGACTGGGCAATGTTGGGTAAGCATACACAGGTTAGTAATTCTCATGATAGGCAGCACCAAGGGGGAAGCAAGAGAAGGGTCAAAGATCAAGTCAATCCGGGAACCCAGAGTTCAGGCAGGCATTGGTCCAGGCAGTGGTTACGGACTGGTCAGGAAAACTAGGTTGGCAACTATAAGCAATAAAGGTCACAAGAACTATAACACCCAGCAGCATGCTATCACGGGCGACGATGGAATGGCAGGGAATAACTTTACAGGGCTAGCGTGCTGGGGATTGGCTGAAGTACTTTTCGCTCATTGGCCCCTGAACAACCTAAGAGCTGATAGCTCTTTTTTTAATTGTCCTTTAATAGTCCTTTTTTAATTGTCCTTGTCATATTATAGGTAGTTGTTAGAATTTCCTTCTGTGTGAAACTCCCTGGGTTTGCCCAAAATCTTTCCAAACACTCCACTCCACAGAACACAGAACATGCAAGGACTCTCCCGCAGAACATGCACAGGCTCTCCTCCAGTCACCAATGATTGTAGTGCTCATTAATGCTCGGTAATCAATGTTGATTTAAAAGATTGCTAAGCATCTCCTGCTGGTTGCTCCAGTCATCCAGCCATTGAGATATCTGGATGGAGGGGTGCTGGGGATGCCACTGGAGGCCTACACATGCCATGGGATCGAGAGAGTAGGATCTCCCTACTCTTCCCATTGCATTCATCTTTTTTTCTCTCCATTACACTTTCCTATTGTCTTGCATCAGGTTCCCTGACAGGCTTTCTCTCCATGTTAAGCACTTCTTGGGTTCAGGTACACAAGAATCCCAACCCACTGTCCATGAACCTTAAATTTTAAAGAAAATCACTTTTTCCAAGTCATCCTTCAGCTTGACCACATAGAGAGATTATGCTCCACCTCCTGGGAGGAAACACAAACATGAACAGAGATTAAAAGCCCCACCCCTTCCTCTCCACCTCAGACTTTGTGTTTCCTCCCTGGGGAACTGTTGGACAGAGAGTTCCTGGATGTGTTAGGGAGAAATTGTTATGATTGAAATGTTGTTTTTTGATAGCTATTACCTCAGCAAGGCGGGTAAGCAAACTACAGACCTTATCCATTAACCCTTTAAATGCCAGCCACGTAAAATTTACATGGTTGCCTCTCCGCCACTTAAGTGCCAGCCACGTAAATTTTACGTGCCTGGCATTCCCCAATCACAGTTAAAAAAGTTTTTAAAAAAGGCACTTACCTGACCCCTTGTTTGATCTGGCCGGGTCTCCTCTTCAGCCAGCGGGGCTCCGATCGCCGATTGGGGCTCCTCCGGCTGCAGGGGAGGGACCCGGAATAGGGTGCCCCCCCCCCCCCGTTTCAGCAGCCGCCGGGATTGCCTGTAAAAAAAAAATAAAAATGACAGTTACTCACCTTCGCTCCCGCCGGCTCCCGCCGCCTCTCCTCTTCATGGGGGGGGCTCCGATCACCCCCCCCGGCTCTGTCTTCTGGAAGGGGGCATAACAGCCCTCCCTCCGCTGCAGCGTCCGATGGCGGCCGCCATCTTGGATTTTAGCCACGTCCCTTCGGGGCGGGGCTAATGACGTCACTGCCGGGTGTCATCGGGGCACCCGGCAGTTCTCCTGTCAGATGCCGGTGACGGCTGGGCAGAGAAGGAGGGAGGTAGGCAATCCTCCGATCGCCTGCCTCCCCTTCTCTGCCCAGCTGTCACCTGCATCAGATCGCCGCGGGACACTGCATCTGAAGATCGGAGGTGAGTAAAGGTAAAATGTTTGTTTTTTTTTAAATAAAATTTTTAAACAACCTGTGTCTGTGTTTATTTTTTATACTGTTAACCCTTTGTGAACTGGTAAGGGGCCCTAGGCTATGACGGCTTGTAGCCGCAAGGCCAGGGGCCACTAAAGCTGGCCCCTGCGCCCTGTTCTACAAGCCCCCATAGCTGGTCACAGGCTCGTTACGTTGGGTAGGGGGGACCTCACGCCATTTTTTTTGGGGGGATTTTTAAGGATTTTAACCCTTAAAAATCCCCCCAAAAAATGGGGTCCCCCTCCCTTCGAGGGGGGACCCTATGTCATTTTTTCTTTTTAATTAACCCTTTCTTACCTGTAACCCAGTAGGTATAAAAGGCTTCCAGCAGCAGCAGGAGAGCAGAAGCCTAAGTGATCAGTGTGGGACAAAGGGATGGATGGGAGGTAAGTATCAAAAAAAAATATTAAAAAATATTTCTTTTTTAAATAAAGATATTTTTTAAAAAGTGTGTCTGTGTTTTTTTTTTACTTTTAACCCTTTGTGAACTGGTAAGGGGTCCATGTGACCCCTATACCAGTTCACAAGGCTCGGGGGTCTGGCAAGTCACCTGCGGCTAGTGGGTGACTTGCCATTAACCCCTGGCCCCCCAAATTACCTGCCTCCCCAAAGCCCAGGGGGGGCAGAAGAGCCGTGGCCCTAGGCTATGACGGCCTGTAGCCGCAGGGCCAGGGGCCACTAAAGTTGGCCCCTGCGCCCTGTTCTACAAGCCCCCATAGCTGGTCACAGGCTGGTTACGCTGGGTAGGGGGGACCTCACGCCATTTTTTTTTTTGGATTTTTAAGGGTTTTAACCCTTAAAAATCCCCCCAAAAAATGGGGTCCCCCTCCCTTCGAGGGGGGACCCTATGTCATTTTTTTTTTTAATTAACCCTTTGTTACCTGAAACCCAGTAGGTATAAAAGGCTTCCAGCAGCAGCAGGAGAGCAGAAGCCTAAGTGATCAGTGTGGGACACAGGGATGGATGGGAGGTAAGTATTAAAAAAAAATAATAAAAAAAAAATATTTTTGTTAATAAAGTTATTTTTAAAAAAGTGTGTCTGTGTTTTTTTTTTCTTTTAACCCTTTGTGAACTGGTAAGGGGTCCATGTGACCCCTATACCAGTTCACAAGGCTCGGGGGTCTGGCAAGTCACCTGCGGCTAGTGGGTGACTTGCCATTAACCCCTAGACCTCCCAAAAAAACCCTTATATTCCCCCAAGAAATGGTGCCCCCCCCCCCCCCCGTGAAGGGGGACCCCACACCAATTTTTTTTATTTAACCCTTTATTATGTGGATAGTAGTTGTATTTTATTTGTAAATGTTATAAAGTGCTCTTCTAAGTTTAGGGGATCACCTGGACAGGAACGGGGGGCTACTGATACATATGTGGTATCATTGTAATCGGGAGAAATGGGGCTTTCATGTTAAAATAAAGGAGACAATTTAAAAAAATATATATATTTTTTTTATTTTTTTTTACTTATTTACTTAAAAATATATAAAAAAAGTAGAAAAAATACAAACAAGACATTTCATGTTAAAGTCTAAACTCTGCCACAAAAAGAAAATGTGCCATTTTCTTGGAAATTCCTTCAAAAATCACACTTAAGCATGGCGCAAAATGGTGAAAAATTACCTGTCAGCAGAGGGTGACAAAATCTCAAGTAGGCTGGTAGTTAAAAGGTTACAGGTACCTATGCATGTTGGGTATTGTTCTGCTCGGTAGACCTTGCGCTTTCAGATTTAGCTTGTTTTTTCTTATTTGCATATTGATATTTTAGGAAAAGGTGTTTTTTATTCTGCTTTTTTATACAATTTTTTGTGAAACCCTGTGCAACCTAAGAATTCTTGGAGATATTACTCCCAGAAAGATGAGCCCACTACAACAAGCTGGGTACGATTAGAAAGCTTAACGTGTACTTTCAGGGAATATATGGTTTATCAGGGATATTCCAAATGTAAAGGGTTGTTTTGGTAGAAAAAGCACAAGGTGTGCACTTTGTCTGCAGAGCTGAAATTTTGAAGTAAAATTACCGTTATGCGCATGCTTTACTTTGGTGTGTTTGGCAACTCTCTCCTTGACAGAACCTATG
The DNA here is from genome assembly GCA_027917425.1 of Gastrophryne carolinensis. Taxonomy (NCBI): domain Eukaryota; kingdom Metazoa; phylum Chordata; class Amphibia; order Anura; family Microhylidae; genus Gastrophryne; species Gastrophryne carolinensis. The sequence goes on from CM051236.1 coordinate 85,288,868, forward strand.
CATGTTGGGTATCGTTCTGTTTGGGGGATGTTGCTTTTTCAGATTTTCAGTTTTTTTATGGTTTGCATATAGTTTTTTTTTAGGAAAATGTGGTTTTGATTCTGCTTTTTTATTAATTTTTAGGGAAACCCTGTGTAACCAAAGAATACATTGAGGGATTACTTCCAGAAAACGGCACCTATGTCAACAAGCCTGGTACGCCTAGAAAGCCTGAGGTGTATACTTCTAGGGAATATATAGTTTGTCAGGGTATTTCAAATGTAAAGGGTTGTTTTTCTTGAAAAACTGCAAGGTGCGCATATTGCAAAGCATAGTTGTATTTTATCTCAAAATCCCCTAAAGCTCTGTTTCAGTTTGGGGGAGTCTCCTGGGCAGGAAAGGGTGTCTACCTATACATATGTGGTACCGCTGTAACCGGGAGAAATTGGGGTTTCACACAAAATAAGATTTTATTGACAAAGTTACATTTTTTATTACAAAAAAACACTACAAATTGTAAAAAATAGTTTTTTTTTTTATTTTTTTGCACAATTTTCACCCCAAAATATTGGGAATACACTTAGAAAATGACAAACAAGACATTTCATGTTAAAGTGGACCAACACCCACCGGTGATCGGCCCGGGAATCTTATAGATCACCTCCCTCCCCGCGGGACATCCGAGATCGGGATGTCCCGCGGGGTGAAACCCCCCCAAACACCCCAAACTCCTTACCTTAGTTTCGGCGGTGGCCGGCCGCCGCCGCCTCCCTCGCGCCCCTCTAGACGTGCGCGCGCCCGCGCCCGCCATCTGTGAATGGCCGGCGCGGGCACGCGCGCGTCAACAGGGACGCGCGGGAGGCGGCGGCGGAGGAGCCGCTTGTCCGTGGCTTGTCCGTCGCCACGGACAGAGGTGAGTTCGGGGGGTTAGGGGGGGTTTCACACAGCGGGGCACCCCGATCGGGGGTGCCCCACCGAAGTGGACCAAGACCCAGGATAGTCAAAATCCTGGGTGTTGGTCCACTTTAAAGCCCAGACTCTGCTGAAAAAAACAATATATCATTTTCCTGGGAAATCCCTGGAAATCCCTTCAAAAATCACAGTTGAACATGGGGAGCGCAAAATAGTGCAAAATGGTCTGGCAACAGAGTGTGACAAAATCTCCAGGAAGGCTGACACTTAAAGTGGACCAACACCCACCGGTGATCACCTCCCTCCCCGCGGGACATCCGAGATCGGGATGTCCCGCGGGGTGAAACCCCCCCAAACACCCCAAACTCCTTACCTTATCTTCAATATAGTCAAAATCCTGGGTGTTGGTCCACTTTAAAGGGTTAATGAACCATATTGTGCAGTACTATCGGACAAGGTTATACTTAGACCAAATCCATTATTTTTACCAAAGATAGTGACTAGCTAACAGGTCGCAAGAGATAGTTCTTCCGACATTGCCAAATGGAGCAGGCAAGGAAGAAGATCTCTCACTGCTTGATGTTAGAAGAGCCTTGATTATTTATTTGGAAAGGTCAAGAGAGTGGCGCACAGCGGAGCAGCTCTTTATAACATTTAGCGGGAAAAAGAAGGGCACAGCAGCTTCAAAGTCCACTATAGCCAGATGGATAAAACAGATTATTGCACAAGCATATTCGATTAGGGGGGTATCTCCCCCAGAAGTTTCTGCTCATTCTATAAGAGCTATGGCTACCTCATGGGCAGAGAGAACTGGTGCTTCTATAGATAAGATCTGCAAAGCAACAATGTGGTCATCACCCCACACCTTTCTCAAACATTATAGACTTACTATCTGCAAAGCATCAGGCCTTCGGTAGAAGAGTACTACTTGCAGCTTCCCACCCTAAGGTATAATTATTTGCCTAATCCTCTCTATGTGGTCGGTCAAGCTGAAGGATGACTTGACTGATTATCTGCCCATAGTCCAAGGATGGATTTATTATGTTACTTTTCAAATACTGAGATGGGGAGGAAGGGGTGGGGCTTTTAATCTCTGTTCATGTTTGTGTTTCCTCCCAGGGGGTGGAGCATAATCTCTCCATGTGGTCAAGCTGAAGGATTCCTGAAAAATCTGTTACTGATTTTTCCTCATGGATCTCTGTATGCGAAGTGGCAGGAAACAGCTGCCCACTACCATGTCAAAAGGTGTGGCCATTGCAGCTGTTTCCTGTCCCCTGATTGATGAAAAAGGTGAGTATCTAATGCAGGACTTTCAGATGGTGGGTGGAGGTTGGATAAGTTACTTTAGTGCAGAGGTTCCCAAACTTGCTTATCGCAATAACAACATTTCAAAGGAAACAAAGGAGGGGTGGCAGCCACTCAGACCAATTTATAACTAACCTGGGAGGTGAACGTGAGCAGAGCAATTAGGATACACCAGTCTTAAAGGGGCCACAGCACTCAAGACCAATACCTCTGTTTTTACCATATTTAGAGACAGATTATAGGTTTGGTTGCAAGCTAACAGGGTTGAGTGCTGTGGCCCCTTTAAGACAAGAGCAACATTTAGCACCAGAACTGGCGAGGAGCCACATTCGATGTTAACTGATCAAAACACTGTGAAATACTTGAAAGCATTACACTAGACATTTTAGTGAGTACAGATTCTCCTAAGAACCTAAAAATGAATAAATATAGTGGATGCTTGCTCCTGTCACCCCACAAAATCCTAAATCTGCAAGCTCTCCGAGTGGTCAAAATTGGACAGGCCAAGCAGCAACTTACCATACTATGTTTTATCTTAAAGAGGAACATCATACCTGTTCTGATGTTCCTCTCAAAACAACCCTCCCTCACTGCTTTTTGGATGTCAGCGTTATCTAAAATGCCAACATCCAGCACTATTCCGGGCCCCTTTCCACCCCCTTACACTTTTAGCCATCGCTGAGTGAAGGCTGCGGCCTTAGCCTTACTCACCCTTTGCAGTCTGCTCTTCAAATGTTCCGCGCCACTCATCAAATTTTGCAAGATTTGCGCAGCGTGTCATTGCAGCCCATGCAGTGACACTGCGCATGTGCAAAATATGAGGGGTGGCGCAGTGCATGATGGGACGGCAAGATGGTGCTGCCCAACGGAAGACAGCGTGGGCCTGAAGAATTTCGGAGCAAGATGCCTTGAGGATTAGATGTTTTAAACTGCTAATATTTTATTCGGAGGGGGAGTGGGGCAGAGCAAGCCAGGTGTGGGGAGTTTTTATTAAAGGAGCATTATCGCAATAAATTGTCCCAATGATAAAAATTCATATAAATATGCTGGATGCTGACGGCATCTGGGGTGACAGGCTTTGTCACCCTGGATAGACTAAACCTGTCATCCCTGGATTTTATTCCTACCAGAGAATAAACCACAAGTTTGGTGGGAATATTAGGTTGGGTGTATAAGGAACCCCTCCTCTAATTAGCCGACGTGTTTATATGGATTTTTAATATTACACAATTTTGTGATAGTGCTCCTTTAATTACCCAATACCTCTAAAGTTCCTTTTTAAGATGCAAGTGTTCAATAGCATAGATGGGGAAAACTGACAAGGCCAGTGCTGAGAACTATGCATTCTGATGTGGCAGACAGCCCGTGACCCACTCAATAGAAGTCCGCTAGCCCCATGTGGCCCTAATCTACAGGCTGGGAATCCTGCTTTAGTGTCTCTATGGACCAGGACCCTCACTAGCTGTAGTTACATACTTACATAGTCAATACGGTTGAAATAAGACATATGTCCATCAAGTTCAACCAAGAGTGTTGGGGTAGGGGGCGGGTTGACAGTTTAGGTCCTGCTGAACTTCTGCTTCTTTTAACCCTTCCATTACTTCTGCCACCCATTATCTATCTGTTAACCCCTTCTTGGCTTCCTTTTTCTTTATTTTGTTCTTCTGCAAACAACTTTCTTACTTCATCGCCACCCAGTCCTTTCATATGTCTACAGTTGTCTAATATTTTGCTTGACGAATGTTTATTACAGGGCTTGAGGATATTTATGCTGCAGAGAGCCCAGCATTTAATAGGATGGGTTCATGCTTTAAGTCATTAAAGCTTTAACCCTGTGTGTAAAATCCATCAGTCTTCTCTAAAGACAGGTGCACCAGTTCCAGGCACACGTAGAATGCACAGGCTCATCACTATGAATACCTCATTTGTTCTGGTGACAACTGCCACAGAAGATGAGTTTGGCCTTTAGGCTGCCGGGAACATACAATAAGCAATGTGATAGGACTGCAGTAATGAGGAAATTCTGCAGTCCGTGAACTCACAAAGACCCGCAGTATGAAAGACAAATAGCTATGGAATTGCTGCTGAGAATGCCACAGAATGCAAAACAGATAAAGAAACAACTGGTAAAAATGTATATACACACACATTATTAATTTCACAAATGTGAGACATAAAATATTCTGGCCATTCTGACTGGCTATACAGTGAAAACAGATGCATGCTGAAGAATTATAATACTGTATATACATGATCAATATAATGAAAGATACAGAGCACATTTGAAGTAGAAGAAAACCTTCCCACCCGAGTATCTTGGGCGGTGCAGATGGCTCGATAGTGGCATGGTTATTAAAAAGCGTGTTCTTCTACTGCCCACACAGCACTTTTGAGATTGATATTGATAGCGCTTGGGGACGCCAGCCACCTAGCAGCATCCCTGGCTCCCTGTTCAGTTTGGAGTGCTCCTGCCCCAGCCTACCTGAATGGCTACTGCTACAGGGATGGCGGGCATGCGGTCAAAGGCGGACACAGCATCATGGTAGCCACCAGTAAAGGTGATTTTACAAGCTATCCTAGGGTTTCACACAGCTGGGAATTTAGGATGCCACGGTGGCAGGCTAGCAGCCAGGCCTGGGGTATTCTAGACTACAGGGCCGGCCAGCGTGACTTTTGGGCCACTTTAAATCAAATACAGAAATGATATTAGATCAATTCTGAAAAGCCCTGAACCAAGCTGAAATACTTATTCACCTTTCGGTTTTCCACAGTAATCACGTGTCGTAACTGCTCTTCCATTCTACCAGTCACTACCTAATTGCACTTACATTAAAACAGGCCAAAACCCGATAAAGTGCCTCCCCACATCCCACTCCTGGCATCTGCATCTGAGAATCTTGAGTGAAGATGCTTGCTTGACTGTGGCCTGGTTTAAAAAGCTTATCAGCAGTTTAGCTAAACTAAAAAATTCCAGATGATATGACCTGCCCACCTATCCCCAGAAGCTGGGGGGATGCTCTAAAAAAGCTATACAAATTAAGAGAATAATTCTAACAGGAAAAAGGAAATAGAGAGAGATGGAAAAATAGGAAAAGGGAAACTTGTTAAAGTGGACCAACACCCAGGATTTTGACTATCCTGGGTTTTGGTCCACTTCGGCAGGGCACCCCGATCGGGGGTGTCCCGCTCTCTGAAACCCCCCAGAAACCCCAAAAAACTCACCTCTCCCCACTCCCACGTGACCGCGCCGTCCAATCCCCGTCGACGTCCAAGCGGGTGTCAGCGGCGTCCAGGACAGCGCGTCTGCCGCCGCCTCCCGCGCGTCACTTTTGGCGGGCGCGCACGTCTAGAGGGGCGCACGGGAGGCGGCGGCGGAAGCGGCGGCGGATCAGGTAAGGAGTTTGGGGGTTTTCTGGGGGGTTTCACCGATCTCGGATGTCCCGCGAGCCGATCACCCCTGGGTGTTGGTCCACTTTAAGCTAGCTGAGAACTCCAAAGGCATCTGCTGGTGGTCCTTATAGAGGGACTAGGATGGCGCCCACCCTATATATAGCCCAGAGGAACTTCTCCTAGTCTGAATCTCTATATATTAATCTCGTATTAATTTCTTTATCAGTTTATTCTATTTGATTATTTGAATTTTTTGCACTGTGTATATGCCAAAAAGAATTCCTTGTTCATCTCTAATGTACGAACCAATACATTTAAATTAATAAATTGAATTGAATTGAAAAGGCAGGACATGTCCATACATCAGAGGGAGCTCTGTGTTTTAAATGTTAGTATAGGCTCAATTTGTCAGTTTTTACTTTTTTACCACAGCAAAGAAGTCACATAAATTAAATTAAAAACCACCAGGGAGACCCTCGTCCAATAAACAGGTACACTGCCCAAAACCTAGTAGGGGGCTCCCATTAAACCGAACTACATATCACATGAAACACAGAAGACAATTGGTTCTTATAGGGCTGGCACTCTGAAAAAACACTATCACGGCGTATATTGCCATAAACACAAATTTATTAATGATAAATTCCAATGGCACTCATAAATGTATCCCACAATTCCCTAAAAAGTTAAAAAGCTAGCATAGCATGAATAAACACGGGGCCCCCCATTCAAACCACACCCCCAAGTGTTCACACATACCCTCACACATTCACACGTTGATGGCTGGCCAGCCAAAATCAAAAAATGGGAAGAAAAGCCAAGTCTTCCGTGAAGGTAGTCACTGTATTAGGAATGTGACATGGTTATTAAAGTGCTGATGCTTGGTATACAGTTGGCCTGAATCGGCTCTAATCCTATCTAGCAGCAATCAATTGGCCTTTGTGGCGAAAGTGTCCAAGTGCTGTAATAGTGCAGAGCTTCATAAAGTGCCAGAGTGCAAACAGTAACCGTACGCCTTGATAATTTCTCAGTGACAATTAGGAGGGAGACGCTCAGGCCGGGCCAGTACTCATGCGGCCATTGCGCTTGGCACCACTCGACAGCCTATACTACTTTTCCTTCAGCCACGGCTTCTACTGTCATTGCACGTCGCGGTAGAGGCTATTCCCGGAGCCTGTCTCGTGCGGCCAGCGTGTGTGAGGAGGGGAACCAGAAGGCGTGGATGGACGGCTCCACCACGCCCCCCGGTTCCCCACCTCACACACGCTGGCTTTTCTTCCCATTTTTTGATTTTGGCTGGCCAGCCATCAACGTGTGAATGTGTGAGGGTATGTGTGAACACTTGGGGGGTGTGGTTTGAATGGGGGGCCCCTGTGTTTATTCATGCTATGCTAGTTTTTTAACTTTTTAGGGAATTGTGGGATACATTTATGAGTGCCATTGGAATTTGTCATTAAAAAATTTGTGTTTATGGCAATATACGCCGTGATAGTGTTTTTTCAGAGTGCCGGCCCTATAAGAACCAATTGTCTTCTTTGTTTCATGTGAAAGAAGTCACATACTAGCGATCATCTAGTAAATGACTTTAAGCCCTCATTCACACCTGTCCAGTACTGTTCACGGCAGACACAGTGGTACCGCAAAAAAAAAATCCATCAATGGCACCTCTATGGCCCACTTCATACCTCTCCAGTGCAACAGAGAGGAGAAAAACATGACCACAAAAGGTCATTCCATTAAACAGGGCTATCTATTAAAAGCAGGGGCAAATACGAATGCAAAGAAAAGCGCGGAAAAAACCTAAGCGGAATTCCTGCCGCAAAAGTGACCGGACAGGTGTGAACGGAGCTTTAGGGTTTTTTGTATAGTAGACTTGGAGCAGCTATTACTAATACCATATATATATTGTTACATTGACTTATAACTGTCTATCTATTACAGGTTGTATATCTCTAATAAAGCAGATGGCTTGAGCTGTCACTAATGGCACTTAAAGACGTCAAGGGCTGAATCCTTTTAGATCTTCAGAGACGTTCACACATTACTATTCCAACATGTCTGGACTTGACCCTTCAGCTGCTTCACCAGAGGACATGGGGAATGGAACATTTTTGGGACTCTTCCCTACCTCCCTCTCAACATCTGTGGGGTCCTCATCATCATCTCCTAACCGAATATCAAACATTTATGTCTACGTGTCCATCTTTTTAAGCCTGTTGGCCTTTCTTCTTCTGTTGCTAATTATTGCCCTTCAGAGACTTAAAAACATCATCTCCTCAACATCCTCCTATCCAGACTACACCAGTGATGCTGGGAGCTCCTTTACTAACTTAGAAGTTTGTAGCATTTCTTCCCAGAGGTCTTCTTTTTCCAACCTTTCTTCCTAGGAGATAAAAGAGAATACCTAAAGACGGAAAACCTGGGCGCGCTGCATGTGGCTAATACCTTTGAATCTAAACGTTCATTTCATATTCTGTTTGAAATGATGCTGCTTTTTAGCTCAAATTTGCTTTTGTCATTTATCTGTTTCATGTGTTTCATGCCTAATTTCAGTCCACTTGACTGTTTCTCTTGTCAAATAAACTCATAAAGCAAATGTAGGTCTTCTAATCAACAAGCTCTAGGAGATCAAAGCCTTTCAGATAACAGAGCTCTTGATCGAAACACTAACCTGCGCTTTTACATCCATGTATAATCTGCTGCATACTTTACCTCCATGAATTATACTTTAAATATGCACCTGCTGGTCTTTTGCAAGTTACTTTATGAGAGATTATATTCTTTTTTTAGAATTCAGATTATCTAGGGCAAAAAGCACCAGAAGTCTAGCACAGAGTTGGCGGTAGATCTCTTTTTAACTTTTAACAACCTATATATGTTGGAGTTCTAGGCAATCCTAGCATTCTAAATACTTTATGTAAGGTTGTAAGCACAGTATCTATTGTACCATTTTTTTTATTTAGAAATATGCCTCTGTTTATGCAGGTTGTAACATAACCAGTACCGTATAGGCTTTATCAACTCAAGTAGACCACAAGCACAAACTTTACTTATGTGACAGGCACAGATATAAATAAGATCAATTCCTTTTGGTTCCAATGGAAAATATTTGACCAGGTAGATACTACTACGAATGTCAATGTGACATTTAATAATTGGACATTTCTCACTAGGGAAATGTCATTGTCAGATTTGATGGCCTTTAAAATGTAGGGGTTATAGGTAAGATAAGATGTTAGGGTGCTAGTGTCAGGTTTAGAGGATAGTCTAGCTGTCAGGGTCATGTTAGTGTTGTTACCTTCCCACTTTCAGTGAACTAATTATAATTGAAAAGGAAATGTCGACCTACAATGAAAAGTCACCCCCCCCCCAAGCAGCGGCACCAGCTCGCATGTTGAGGTATTAGCTGTTCTTTCCTGCAAGCAAGGATTTGGCAACCCAACCAAAAAATTGCACCAAATGTCAAATGTTAAGTTAAGTCAATTTACTGTTTTTTACAGTGTGCTCCCTCCCCAGGCTACTAGTTTGGCACACCAGACATAAGAGCTGTTTCCCCAGGCCTCTAGCCCCTATACCCTCTGGCATTGATCTGGAGCTATTAAAGAGAGAGTCAAAAAACGTAAAGTTAACTTCAAACAATATCTCTATTTTATATTCAGCACGTAACATCATTTACACGTCACACAAGCTTCTGGGTGGGGGGGGAGCTTCATCGGGTAAGTGTAACTGACACTGCAAAGAATTTTCAGTAAAAATTCAGACAAAACATGAAAGTGTTTGAGCCCCAACCCATTTATTTACATATCCAATCCCACGGTGATATATTGGCCTAAAACATTTCATGAATTGCTATTAAAGCGGACCAAACCCCACTGAACTTGTGAAATACATTTGGCCAAAGCCAAATGTAGAAAAACACAACTCCCCCTTGTTAAAAAGAATAAATACTCAATTTAACCCTCTTAGTTGCTTCCAGCATTCTATTACTTGCTCTGAAATCTTCCCAGTGCAGCAACACACCTACTGCCATGATGACCACCGAGAAGAATTCTGGGCAAGTAAAAAGACAACAGGGGCATGTAAGAAGACAGGGAAGTAATTTAAACTGAACTGATAGTCATTATTGAACTATGGTCTGGTATTCATAATTCCTCAATTTGTGAAGCTTCCCAGACAAATTCATAGTCTAACGCCCGTCCGAGCCATGCTTACCAAGCCGCTATCCACCACTGTATTCCTATACAGGTTCATCCCCTCCTACCCTGCTGCCAGATGGGAGCGCACCACAGTGTGGATCCACTTTAGTTCAATGTGAAATGCATTACTGTTACATGACAGTCCCAGAGTCATGTATCCACTTCCTTTATCAGAGCTTTCAGGATAGTGGCTAAGGCTTCCCTTCGGACTTTGCAAATTACAGGAGCTCAGGGTCGGAAGTTAGTTAGTCAGAATAATCTTAGGTTAAGGTTTTGGGCTTGATATAATGGGTTATATTTAAGGTTATTAACAATATATTTAACTTTTTTTCTGGTGTAATGTTTGTGAATATAGCCAAAATGTTTCCATCAAATTGCCCAAAACGCAGATGCTCTTGCATCTTAATCTTATCTCAAATTAAAGTGCCTAAACATCATGCCCAACATGCCCAGTATAACTTGCCGGGGGGGGGGGATTAAAAAAGAAATAGTTCAAAAAAGAAAAAGTTCATATTTTATACTCCTAGAAAGACAACGAAAGGAAATCCCAAAACAGAATAGTGCACTTTTTCTGGTGGTGAATTGAACATTGTCAGCACAATTGTTTGTTGCTAAGAAAAAATCCAGACAGCCATCCTTCCTTATTACTCGTGATGAACAAACTCCCTAAAGTTTGGGTTCAGCAAATTGAACAATTGCACATTGAAAAAAAATTCAGTTTGGATGGCCGAACTTTGCTGAACCTGAACAATATAAAAAAATCTGATGGCTCTTGTGAGGAGGGAGGGGCATAGAGTTAGCAGCTGGAAGTGGGCTGTAACTTACCTGAGCCCCGTGATCCAGTCTCCAGGTCAGTCCCAACAGCTCAGGCGACTTACGCTGACTCAGGAGGAGGGAGACAAGAGGGGGAGTGTGGAGAGAGCAGAGGGTTGTCAAACAGGAGCAGTGTCGCAGTCTGGGCTTTCAGACCTAATGCACCAACACTGAGACAGGAGAGGAGGGGGTGGGGCCGGATTGTAAGGCTCAGGTAAGTTACAGCCCGCTTCCAGCTGTTAACTCTGCATAGGTAAGCTGGGATGATGGGCTCCTTAGCAGCCGGTTTGTCCAACATTGCCATTTTAGATCACACTCCTTTTCAGCACAAATATGGGGCTAGTGGCCACATATGATCATTGCCAGTGTTAGACTGGAGTCCCTTGGGCTCACCAGAGGAAATCATTCATGGAGCTAGATTGAGTTAATGCAAGACCACTTTTAATCATACCATAGTAAACATGAATAGATGAACACTATAACATGTGATAAAAAAGTTACTTACTGAGTAAATGACAAACTCATAGAATACTAGAGGCAGAAAAGACTCCTGTACTGCCCTGACAATAGCATTGGGCCAGACCCCTCTGAAGATCCTCTAATGAGCCAGTCCGATACTGATCGACACCCACCTCTATACCTGTGGAGATGCTAAAAAGGATCGATCACTAACAATAGCACAGTCCAGTGTCTCCAGAGAGACGCTCTCGCCGCCCGAGCTGCAACGGCAGCCACAGGCAGCAGTCGTTGTCTATGCACAAGGAGCTGTGCATGACTTGAGATATATATGGGGCTTAGCAACAGGTAGCGTGGGGGAAAATCACACAGGAAACCAGAGTGTATTTATTAAAAAAAAAACAGCGCCCGCACTGACACTATTAAACAAGGCAGCATACAGTGCCTGGTGAAATTGTTTAAAAGCAATTTTAATAGGATGGCAACACTATGATAATGCGTAAACACAGGAATGGCATTGGGGACACATGAATGACATGCAACATTATTTGCAAGGTGAAAAACGCAAGTTTACAGCGTATAACCAAAGTGCAGAAAATGAATGTAAAAACAAATCCAAACAGCCCGGGTATGCAATGGCACATGCCCAAATTACATAAAGAAAAAAATAACTGACAAAATAAGCCAATAGTTTCAAGCCCCTTAGAACTTTATGGGAGAATGACATAGATTGCATGGTGTGCACATGGTGTGATGTAGCACTGTAGGGAACATAGGTTCATCCTGTTGATACATGAGACGCTTTCGCAGACGCTATTCATTTTTCTTTGTTACATACTTTTGCTGGAGGCCAGTCCTGACGGGGACCTGGCCCTACGTGGCGCTAGGTGGTGCTAGCCCTTCATAAATAATCCCCTGATTGTTGGTAAGATGCAACTGGGGGACTGGGTGTAGAAAATGGAAGTTTGGTACCTTATCTGAAGTTGAGCTTGCAACTTTTAAACATCATGAGGTTTTGTGTTTATGTACTATTAACCAGATTGACATCATTTTGTATTACACCGCTTAAAATAAATGGCTTTAATTAATTATCTTCAACAGATCAATTGATTTATTGATTGTTTAGTATGACTGTACAGCTTTGCTTTCCATGCTGTGTTACATAAGGCCACGTGATTAAAGACATTAAAATCAGATTTTGTATCTGGCTTCAGTCTGTCTGCATTTTAGGGTGACAGGTATTCACCAACAAAATAGAAAAAGGTTTTCTAATTTTATAAAAGAGAAATAATCCATTACAAAATGAGAAATTACACAGCCACACAGTACCCAGAAGGTACCTCCACCCACAACACACATCACACAACTAGCTATAGCATGGGACTGTACAGCTTTGCTTTATAGGCTGTGTTATATAAAAGGCTACATATTTAAAAACACTAATATTCTATTTAGAATCTGTGTTTCAGGGTAAGAGGTAACAGTTTTTAGCCCATCCCTTTTACATGAGCGCGGCATCCTAAATCGTCAGGGAACAAAACCCAGGATAGTCAAAATCCCAGGTTTTGTTCCACTTCAAGGTTGGTGAAAGCAGCTGGCTGGAAAAGAAATACCACATTAGCAAGCCTGCTTAGGGAGATACCAATGTTATGCTCAATATAGTGGGCTAAAATAGGCCACGAATCCCCCCTAATCAGGGATACAAGCTACAAAGCCTGGGGCAGTTATGGCCTACAGATAGGGAAACAGGCCTGTGACCGGAAGGTTCCCAACCATTGGACATGACTGAAGTACCCTTGAACAAGGCACCTAGCCCCCAATTGCCCCCCAGGCGCTGAGTTTAGGGCAGCCCACTGCTCCACGTACATGTGTTCACTGCCCCTTAGTTTGTAATTAACTTGTGTATAGCCACTCACATGGTGTTTATTCAATGGTGTGTTGTTCACAGTGCACGGATGGGTAAAATGCGGAGAAGGAATTCCATGTGTGCATTGGCACACAATGACCACTATTATCACTATATATATATATATATATATATATATATATATATATATATTACTATATATTATCCAATTTGGTGTTCAATTTAGTACTTTTGTACTGACCTGTGTACCAAGGTCTATCCAGGAGAATTGGGACTGATTTGCTAACCTCTAGGTATCCCTTGTATACATTCTACATAGTTAATGTATACATTTTTATTGACTTATATATATTTATATTATTTTATTGTTAGACAACTATGGAATCACTAGTGCAAGTGATATGGCTGGTAGTTACAACTCAGTAGAATGAGATTGCAGGTCTCACAGACGCCATGTAGCCTCACAAATATATTGGTAGTAAAATTGCTTCACTGCTTTTACAACATTTCCTCTGACAACTGACAGGTCATAGGACGGTTTTATTGTGTATTTGTTTTGTGATTGACAGAGATTTGTAAGTGATAAATATGGGCCTACAAAAGGAAGGAGACTAGCAATGATTTGTTTGCTCAAGGACACTTTGGGGGTTATTTATGAAGGGATAGCGTCAGGTAGTGCCTTGTTAATGAGAGGTAGTGACAGGTGAACGCCGGACACTGCACGCAATTCCACATTTATCAAGCAGAATCTGTTTAGCGACTGGGATAACGCCATGTAGCATCCAATTCATCATTATCCCAGCCTCAGCGAACAGCACCGGCGTTCAGCCTTGCACAGCGCCAGGTATTACCTCTCGCTACCAGTCGCTCTCCCCTTTTCTTCTCTTTAAACTGGGTTTTGTTATTTTTTTTTTTTTAAATAAAACGCAATAATGTTATGACCTCTTCTGGCTTTGTAAATGCAGTTTTTAAAACAATTTTTCATGTTTTCTATATTTCTGCAGAAATTACATGTGGTATTAATGTGTTCATGTTATTACAAAGTAATTCCATATGTTTTCTCTTTGTCACTAGTGGATACATGCGGAAAAACAGACTTAAAACACACATCCTTCGGCGCTCTGGGCTTCAGAGAAGCATTTTTCCGCGCCAGAGATTTGTGAGGCTGTTTTTTTGCTGAATATGTTGTAAGTCGGTGGCACTGACCAGTCGCTAACATGCGTTCCCATACAGCGCTGTACTGGTCAAATAGCGACTCCTCACAATGTATTCATCATTGCTGCACAACGACTGAGTCGCTAAGAACTAGCGACCCACGGCCGAGCACAGTGACTACTAGCGGGCGCTCTGAAAATGCCTGCTACAGACGCTCATCTGTCGCTACCTGGCGTTAGTGATAAATCAGCCTGCCAGACTATTTTCTCTTGGGAACGAGGAATAAGGTAAGAAGAAGTTTTTTATTTATTATGTTTTTAGGTTGGAGTAATAGGTTTAAAAGGTTTAAAAAAGTCAGGGACATTTATAAAAGTATACCGAAGGGTGGGGTCTATATGAAAAAAATAATGGGTGTCATGCTAAAGATTTGATGAAGCAATTTTCTCTTGGCTTTTTTACTTAATCATACAAAACATTTGTGTTCTAACATTTCTCATAAAATCAAATGTGCCTACAATGGGGCCTTTTCACAGGTGAGGTACATCATTTTCCAGTGGGGTAAGGATATTTCTTTCAAAGTTTTGGAGCACATTATATGGCCTATGCTTTTGGTTCTGGCAAATTCTTTAGCATAGCCTATAAGATGCTGCTTTTTTCCAAACACAATGTACTATACCTCGCCTGTATAAATGCCCCATCACAAGGGTAGGTGATTTTTGGGGAATAATTAGAACAACCTTTTTTTTACAGAATCTTTGAGTGTGTTCAAGGTAAAAAGCTCCCTCAGACGTACGCTTCCGTTCACAACCGAAAGCACACCCAAAGGTAAACTTGCTTCACCAGAACATTAGCATGCCCCCCTATTAATGGGACATTACAGGCAAAGGGTTGCATTAGCCAACTTTGTGTTTTCCCCATGCTGACTGTCAGGGATGGAACCTGTAATCCAGCCTTCATTCTGCCTGCATTACATTTCTTAAAGGGGATCAAAACAGGATCTAGTATCTATAAGGCACTAGGTCCAGTTTGCATTCCACCCCTGGGGCAATCCGATTTGGGAGGCCCTGCTGTTTGAACCCCCCCATACTTACCTCGACATAAGAGCAGTCATAAGAACTAGAGAGCTGTCAATGACATATCCTCTATTACTCTATTACTTGCTCAATAGCATCTATTTACTAGTATGGCAATAATATTCTTTTATATGAACTTCCTGTCCTGAACACACAGGAATTAAGTCTAAATTCTTGCCCAAGCCAGCAACGCCCACCTGGAAAATTTGAAATTGCTGATAGGTTGATCTCAAATTTGCTGGTTGACATAGCATACCTACTGGCCACATCTCCAGCTTCCTGTAGTCTCAGACATGCAAGAGCCCTATCCTTAAAATGGCTGGGTGCCTCAGCCCAAAGATGCTGGGGGTGTGGTTGTGGCAGCACCCTGGGATCATTGGCGAAGGAAGCATAGCAGCAATCCCAGGGGGGTTTTACACAGAAGGGCAGCTCTAATTAGGATGCCCCAGGTAGAGACTGAGGCCCACAAGGCTGCTACCCATCTTCCAACTTGGCAAGGACATCTCTCTTCTTTCCAGGTTCTTCCCTATTTGTCTCAGCTCCTCTGTCATAATTACAACAGCAAATAACCGATAAATATGGAAAATACATTATAGTAACTGCAATCACAATGAATGTACAACATACTGATCCTATAAAGTATATAATACAACAAGCTATAATAAGTACTAAGGTACTGGCTGCATGGCAGACTATGAGGGGAGATAAGCTGAACTATACAGGGGCCTGCTGTCTAACACAGCAAATGGATGCACATGACTTAGCAGCCAGTAGTAAGAATTATTATGTAAGAATATAGTAAATGGCACTTGCCAGCTGTGCTATGAGAGGGTTTAGTGTAGGGATGGTAGCCAATGCTTCAAAACAACTGCAGGGCTTGAAAGCTCAGAGGAAAATGGCTGCTGGGACAGAGAAGGGGTGTACTAGAGACCTCTAAAGATGACAAGAGAATTTTGTCCCGGAGGACAAATTAATAAACTGAACATGCTCAGTAGGAACAAGTTATACATGACAACTATAGAGGCTGCAATTCAGTAAAGTATCACTAGATGATGACGTTTGCCATAGAACTGTACAGAGATAATTAACGGCCTTATTTATCAAGGGCTAGCGCCAGGTAGTGTCTGACGAGCGCCAGGTACCGCCAGCTAACGGCGGCTACCGAATCAAGTACGCCCGGCGGCGGTCACAATGACGCATTTATCAAGCTAAATGAGGCTAGCGCCGGCGAGAGCGTCAGCTAGCGCGGGATTCATCATGTAGCCGACTGCAACGAACAGCGCCGCTGATAATCCCATCACAGCGACAGGTATGACCTGGCGCTCCCTGGCGTTGTCCAATGCATTTCAATGGAGCAATGGATCAATAATCATAATTAATTGCTATTAATGTTTTTTTTTTTTTTTTTTTAAATGTCAAAAATTCTGTGACCACTTCTGCAATGTTAGGATTTTTTTTTAAGTAAAAAAAATAAATAAATAAAAATTGTGCAGAATTGATATTACAGGTCTGATATTCATGTATTCATATTACAAAATGTTTAGAAAAACTTGTCTAATTTTTACATTAAAAAAAATGGTTGTTTGGGGGTTAAAAACTACTTTACACACATCGCCGCCAGCGCTCTGGGGTTTAAACAAGGAATTCACAGCGCAAGAAATTTTTGAGCGTGATTTGTTAATGAATCTGCAGCAAACCGTTCGCTCTGGCCATTCGCTGTCAGGCGCACCCATACAACGCGGAACCTGTGAAACAGCGACCCCTAACCCCGTATTCAACATTACCGCACACAGACTGAGTCGCTGTCAACAAGCAAACCCCGGCCAAGCACAGCGAATACTAGCTGGCGCTGTGAAAATCACGCTACTGGCGCTCATCTGTCGCTACCTGGCGCTATTAATGAATCGGCCTCTAAATGCAATGCAAATCATGAACAAACGTAGGATAAACAACAGTAACAGACTTCTAAACTTTCCTAACTCTACCTTTATAGTTGCTAACCGTCACTGTCCTATACATTAATGCAAATGGCATGGAGGGCTTTCAGCACGCTCACATTTCTTGTCTCCCATTAGTGATCCGGATACTTCTGTATTTTTCTAACAGGTACACAAATGGATTGCCCACTTCTCTTTCCTCTCCACAGCTGAATGTAATGGCTTTGCTTCTGCTTGGTACTTTTGGACAATTATCTTTCAGTTACTGTGTGGTGGTAGCAGTAGAAGGGCACAGGATTGTTTAAGAGATCCCTTTTATGTTGTAATTATTTCTGACAACAGAAAGACATTTGCAGCTTTTATCAGCAGAATGGGAGGAAAACGTGTTCCCCACAGACATGTGCTCGGCTATTTTGTAGCGTTAATGGCCTTATCTTGTTCTTTAGTACTTTTCTTTCATTAGTCGGCTCACAGTTAGGGACAAGGAGATATGCTCTCCACACTTACACTTCAAGGCTTATCTTGTGAGAGGAGTTTGGGTCTTGTGAATGTATTTAGCAGCTGGAGTTTGTATCTTTCAAGATTACTGACAATTATACTCTTCTAGTAAACTGATAAGGTTTTTAATTTAAATGAATTTTAGTGCAGTACATATGTAGGGACCTGGGTATAACTAGGACCATGTCAGTTAACTAATAAGAACCCTTTAAATAGTGTTAACCATACATTAAGCTCTTTTGTGGCTTTTACCCATGAAAGTGCATTAGGAGTGCCATACCCTAAACTAGAGAAGGATATTGGAACACGGGAGTCTTTGGACTATCTCCCCTGTTCTAAATAAATGTTTGAAAGGGGCTTACCGAATATCAACCACGCCATTATATATAATCATACATATCCAAATGTATCAAAAAATACAAATTACACTTTATTATACTTTAGTACATGTTAGTTAAAAACACATTCATTCATACAATAAAAAATAACACATGATTTCCAAAAGAATTACAATTTCACATTTTTGATGTGAAAGTGGTTATATCTTTGTTCTTCAAACTGGGTAAACTAGTTTCGCCAAGATGGCTTCTTCAGTACCCAAAAAGGTTAATACACATTGCTGCATCCAAATGGACAATATTCACCATGCGGCTGCACTTGTTACAAACGGTGTTGCCAGCATCAATCAATTAAATGCCTCAATGAATGGGGGATATTTAAATACCCATATGAGTAATTAAACACGCTGTTATTATGAGGGTTCTCCCCAGGCGCAAGTGAGGGGTGCCGAAGTGAGCCAGCTAACAATGTGGGGCCGGGCCGGATCGCTGAAAAAAACGCATTAGAAGCGGGACCCACGTGTGCTGCTCTCCATGCCTCCACTTGCAATACCCTAAACTAGACTCAAGATGGCAGTAGTGGGTTTAGGCCATAGACTAACATTAGGTCATAGGCTATAATGGGGATTGTTCTAGAAGGTGAAGTCAGAAGGGTTGTTAGTCATAACAGAATGTAGAGTAGAAACATAGTTATAACTAGAAGAGTAGTGATTGGTTAGCGGGACATAGTTCTCCTTGGGAAGCAATACTTTCTAATTGTACCTGTGACTATGGACAGAACCCAGAACTGTAACTGGATAGATATATTGTACCTGTTCTGTGTTTGCTGGATTAAATAAAGAGGAAATCTGCTTTCATCTTCTGGACTGCTGTTCATCTTTCCAAGTGGCAACAGTGAGTACTAACCTTTCCTGCAACCCGAACCCTTACCTACCCACAACACGTACGTAGAGCACCCTGGGCCCAGAAAAACCTGCTCCCTGCCGTCACTCGCCGACCACCCCAGGGCGCGAGGGCTACACATATGAGATCTATTCATGTGTCTAAAAAAAATGAAGGTAAGAGGGACCAAATTTTACACAGGCATTAGGTGTACAGAAAATCTGGTGGAGGCCCCAGATACAGTATTTTCTTCCCTTTAAAATAAAAGTCGAGCTAGGTTACTGATTGCTGGAACCCACCTACTTACTGGAACGTTAGATCGAGTACCTTGTGCCACCCTTGTGCGCGTGCGTACTGCTCGGGAACTCCCGCTTTGCCATTCTGGGCGGGGCTGGTCCAGCAGACAACAGTTCCTTGCATTGAGCTGCCAGCGGCTGTGCTTGGTGGCTTATGTGCAGTGAGTGGCCGCAGATTGAAAACTCACCTCTTGTAGGTCCAACGACGCATCCGTGGCTCTCGTTGAACCAGAGCCCTTTACCGTGTTTATATCATTAGGCAAAGGGCTCACATTGACTTCAATGGGGATCAAGAGCGGGCGCATCCCTAGCGGTGCACATGCTCTTGCCCCAGCCTATCTGCACGGTTGGGGCAAGAGCGCACACCCAGTCTGAGGATGCAGGGGACGTGGCAGCTCACATTCCCACAAAAACAAAGCCATTTGCTGTATGCATGCACCTCTGGACCCAAGAAAGGTGAGTGCCGCAGGGGCTTCACACAGCAGAGGAAGAAATCCGGATGCCCCAGGGTAAGGCCAGTGGCTGGCCTCAGAATCTTTTAGGCTCCAGGGCCAACTCCTTGTTGTGTTTCGCTTTAAATAAAATAGGTTGCTCACTCAGATCTTGAGTGGACCTTCAAATGATCTGGTAATCCCAAGGGCTCACATATGTTTACCAGATGTTTCCCAGTATATACAGCTTGAATTTGGCACCTGGCCAAAGATCCCATAGAGCACAATAGGCAGAAATAGATAGCATTGCTTAAAGTGGACCAAAACCCAGGATTTATCCTGAGTTTTGATCCTTGTCCCGCGGCACCCCAATCGTGTGAAACTCCCCAGGAACTAACTTCTTCATTAAGGTGAAAAGGAGAAACGACCTTAGGTAAAAAATCAGGTTTAAAACGAAAAACCACCTTATCCCTGTGCCACTCAAAGTAGGGTGCATACAAAGCGCGGCCAGTTCTGATACACGACTCACCCAGGTGATCGCCACAAGAAAGACCACTTTGAGAGTCAACATAGACAATGCAGCATCACTCAATGGCTCGAAGGGAGGACCCTGGAGAGCAGACAACACCAGACTCAATACTGACTTACGCGGTGGCCGGACATGGGTAACTCCCTGGAAAAAAGTCTTGATCAACCTATGGTTGGCAATGGATCCCTGGAAAAAAATGGCTAAAGCCGAGACCTGACCCTTGAGGGTGCTCAGCTGGAGACCCAAGTCTAAACCGTGTTGTAAAAACTCCAGGATCCTGGGAATAGAATAGTTTCTGCAAGGAAGGCTCTTGGCCTGGCACCAAGCGATATAGGCCCGCTAAACTCTGTAGTATATCATGGAGGAAGATTTCTTCCGTGCCTGAATCATAGTATGAATAACCGTGGCCGACAACCCCTTCTCCATCAGGATTGAGGTTTCAATAGCCAAGCCGTCAAAGCCAGCGTCCATAAATTTGGGTGCCGTAGCAACGCCTGTGTGAGAAGACCTGGGTCGTCGGGCATGATGTAGTGATCTATTGACATCTAAGCTGTGTCTGCAAACCAACTCCTTCTCGGCCAGCGAGGAGCCACCAGGATGGCTGGCACCCCCTCCTGGGCTATCTTGTGCAGCACTCTGCCCAGGAACGGAAACGGAGAGAATGCATACAGAAATGTGAACTCCGTCCAAGGGATCGCCAGAGCGTCTGTTGCTATGGCCAGAGGATCTCTTGAGAGAGAGACGAACCTTGGAAGCTTGTGATTGTGTCTGGACACAAACAGATCCACGTCTGGTTGACCCCAGCGGAGGCACAGAGCCTGAGAGGTCTCGCTGCTGAGGGACCATTCCCCCAGGCACAAGGAACTCCTGCTCAGGGAGTCTGCCTCCTGGTTTTCCACCCCGGGGATGTAGACCGCCGAGATGCAGGGAACATTCTCCTCTGCCCAAGTCAGAATCTGGGTTACCTCCTTGAGGGATCTCTTGCACCGAGTCCTGCCCTGGTGGTTGATGTAGGCCACAGCCCACAGTCTGATTGTCCGAGCGGACCTGGATCGCATGGACTCTTAAATGGGGAGTCAAGCGTAGAAGAACCAACCGGATTGCTCTCAGCTCCAAGAGATTTATGGGTAACTGGTTCTTCTGCGGACCCCACTGACCCTGGATCCTCTGGGTCTGCCAAACGCCTCCCCAGCCTGTCAGACTGGAATCTGTGGTAACTATCTCCCAATGGGGAGTCAGAAAGGACTTGCCCACCAGCAGGTTCCGGGAGTACAACAACCACAAGAGGGACTGCCTGGCTAGCCGGGGCAGTTAAAATCCTTGTTCCAGAGCTTCCTGCGTCCGATTCCAGCTGGACAGCAGGTTCAATTGTAGAGGTCTCATGTGAAATTGGGCGAATGGTACTGCCTCAAAGCATGACACCATTAGGCCCACCAATCTCATCCCCAGACGTAATGACGGCTGTTGACAAGACAGCAAGGCCTGCACTTGCGTCTGGAGACCCAAAACCTTCTGCTGTGGCAGAAAAACCTTGATCTGAGCGGTGTCTATCGTCATTTCCAGGAACGATCTCATTGTTGAAGGCGTGATAAACGGCTTGGGGTAATTGATTACCCAAGCGAAGGATTCCAGGGTTGACAGCACCGTCCGAGTATCGTTCTCGGCCTCCTGAAGGGACCAGGCCGAAATTAGCAAGTCGTCCAGATAGGGTAACACACGAATACCCTGACTCCTCAGGATAGCCATGATGCCCACCAGCACCTTGGTGAACACGCGGGGAGCTGAGAATATGCCGAAGGGGAGAGCTACAAACTGGTAATGTTGATCCTCCAGTGCAAACCTCAGGAACTTCTGATGTCCTTGGAAAGTTGGGATGTGCAGATAAGCGTCCCTGATGTCTACCGTGGTCATGAAGTCGCCGGGCCAAAGCGATCTCACCGCCGACTGCAACGTTTCCATGCGGAAATGTCTGACCTTTACAAATTTGTTGAGGCCCTTCAGGTCCAAGATCTGTCAGGTCCAAGCGTTCTGTCCTTCTTGGGAACCGTGAACAGGTTGGAGTAGAATCCCTGACCCTGTTCCTGCCGGGGCACAGGGCAAATCACACCTATCTGCAGGAGGGGTTGAACAGCCGTTCTCAAAGCCTGAGCTTTTAGCGGGTTTTGGGATATCCTTGAACGGAGGAATATTGTGGGTGGCCTGGCTGCCAGCTCTATCTTGTAACCGGAGGACACCACCTCCTGAATCCACCGATCCGAGATGTGACGCCTCCAGATCTGAGCAAACAGCAGAAGCCGCCCCCCCCCCCCACCCAGGGGGTGAGGGCCCCCCTCATGCCTGAGTAGGCTTGGGTGGGGGTTTGGGCTTAGTTCCCCAGGAGGAGCTGGGCCAGCTGCGGGACCTACCTCTGCCCCAGGTATCTCTGGGGCACCTGGAAATGAAGATCCTCTTCCTCCCCGAAAGGACCGATAAGAAGAGGGGTTCCGAAAGGACTGAGGAGGCTTTCTTCTCTGAGGGAGCTTACCATCCTTGACCAAGAGGTCCAGGCGCTCCCCAAACAGACGGCTTCCCACAAAGGATAGACTTGTGAGGGACTTCTTGGCAGCAGCATCAGCCGACCACTGCTTCAACTAGAGCGAGCGGCGTAAAGCAACAAGCAAGGCCGAAATTCTGGCACCAAGCCTGACCACATCATCCATGGCAGTAACAACAAAGCCAATGAAGTCCAATCAGGCCTTGAATTCCTTTTACTCCTCCGCCCGCTTGTGAGCCCTAGCCACAAGGTGTCTCACCTTTCTCCTGTTGGCTAGTGAAACAATCGTCCACCTCGGGAGGGTGACACCATAGCCGCACCAATTCAGCAGGGAAAGGGTACCACCTATCCAGGCCCTTAGGGACAGACGGTAATTTGTTGGGCCTTTACCATTCCTTAAGGATCATGTCTGAAAAATGAGGCTGCTCAGGAAAGACCTGTCTTTTCCTCTCAGGCCGAAATAAATCACCCTGCTTCCTCTTAGCCGCTCTGGGAGGAACAATGTGTAGGATATCAAACACGGAAGAGAGCAAACTCTCCCTATCATCCGGGAGGCAAGAATCCTCGTCCGAGGAGGATCCAGAGATGATGTCGTCATCAGCGGAAAGCTCCGCCGTTGAGAATGAATCATCTGGCAACTCACCTTCCTCCACAGATCCCAAAAAACCATAGAAATCATCATCGGAGATAAATCGGCTCCAGATGCCGCTTCTTACTCGAGGCCTTCTTAGGGGCTGTCAATGAGATCTGCTTCTCGATGCTAGCCAGCCTGTGCGCAAAATCAGCATGAGACCCCTTGCTTTCTCCCCCTTCACTAGGGGCTGACTGCAGCAGCGGAGGGTCCGGAGAGGCTGATAGTAATGCAGGGCTGGGGTCAGGAGTGAGCGCTCGCTCATGGTCCAAAGCAATGCCTCTGGTGCAAGTGGAACAAATAGTGCTGAATCAGCCCAGAGGATTCCTTCTGCACAAGGGGCAGAGCCTGTCCTGCCCAAATGGGGAGCCCGGCTCACTATCCCTTGATGCCTCCATTATGGTGATTGTTAATAGTAATATTCAAAAGGCTACTAGACGCTAATAGCCTAAGCCTAATAGCCGATCCCTCTAATTATTAATGGGGACCGGGAGGAACCACAACCTTCAACCTTAGCCAACGATCTAAAACAAAAGAGAAGGACAGCAATTACCAAAGACCCCATGTCATACATTAACAATAAGTCAAAAGGGCATACATGCAATCAAACTAAGGCAAAAAGAGGGACTCACGACACCGCAACCAGAAGAGGGATCACTTCCAGCACTCTGCAGCAATGAAGACACTAAGTGCCTGTCTCCCAGCACCGCTGCCTGTCTTGGTGGCGATCCCCCTCCCCCCATCCCCCATCGCAGCAGGAGCCGCACACGGTGATGCGGAAGGAGGGGAGGAGACGAGTGGCACGCGCCCCGGCCAGAACCGACGGGGGGAACGCAGGGAGGTAAGATAAAGAGAGCGGAGACCGCTCCTCGCTGCCCGGCCAGTGAGGAGCTCTCAGTGCTCCAGTCGCACCAAAACACATGCAGCACATACACAGTAATAAAGCAGTGGGCAGGGAGGGATATACATAAAAAAATATATATAAGCGGTTCCCCATCAGGCTCACCATGAAGCCTGTGGCCGACTACCTTTTAATAAGAAGGTCTGCAGCCCAGAGCATGTGCTCTGACAGAACGCCACAGACCCCGGCGTTCAGCCTACCGTCACGGATCCCTTTAGCAGCCAGAGGCTGAGAGGCAAGGATGGGTCAGGAGAGATCCACGGAAATAGGGTCCTGCAGTGGCCGACAGGCTAGGTGGCCCCTCTCTGCTGCCAAATTCTGAGAGAGAGCGAGTAAAGATCTTATGCAGCCAACTGCAAGATGAACAACTGGGGAATGATAGACGGGCAGCTGCCTTTATAGGGGGCCGGGAGGAGCTACATCTTTTGATCTTGCAGTCAAGTGCCCCCTAGGGGCAAACACCCAATCGTGAAGATATCGGGACGGCCTGGACTGGATGGAGGAGAAAAATTTATT
Organism: Gastrophryne carolinensis; assembly: GCA_027917425.1. Classification (NCBI taxonomy): domain Eukaryota; kingdom Metazoa; phylum Chordata; class Amphibia; order Anura; family Microhylidae; genus Gastrophryne; species Gastrophryne carolinensis. The sequence goes on from CM051236.1 coordinate 85,313,506, forward strand.
TTAATGGATTCTTTTGCTTAACTGTGTAATTTGGACACCAACAGCTAAAATGCAACCTAAAGTTTGTCCCCTTTGCAGAAACGTCATCCAGCACCAGAAGAATACAGCTCCAAAAATTTGAAGGAGGAAAAAATATGCTGGGGCAGTACAATAACGGCAGTACAGGCACTGGGATAATCGGCCGGAAGCTCCAACAGGCTCTGACATAGGCTGCCCAATACATAAGTGCAACAATCAAAGCTAATTAGTTAGCGTTTGGTGCAGCGACTGCTAGCGCTACTGTAATACACAGCACAGCGCCATATTAGACGGGAATGGCGGCGCTCCGAATCTGCCGCTATAGCCACAAAAATTATGCTAAATGCCGCACATCATAAATAAGGCCCTTAATTGGTATTTGCCTGAAGGATCTAAGCATGATGCATTTATTACTCCCCAGGCAACAAGTTAACAACATTCTTTGAAGGGGTGATTACTACTCTGTATATTAAAAAACTACATCAATTAGTGTTTTAATAAATCAACCTAATTTAACTGTTGCCTCAAGACATTGAAAAAAGCACAGTGTATTTATGAGTCAGACAGTTTCTTAGACAGCTTAGTTCCCTTTTGTATGATCTTATTAACCCATTGGGAGGCCTGGCTCAAAAAGAGGGTAGAACACATCAACCTAATACTTCTATTATACTACTATTCTACTAAGCTGAAATCACTAATTTAGCCATCTAGATCTGGTTTTCATACCAAGGAAAGCCCATTATGCATACTGCGTAAAGTGATTCAGCAGCCAAATAAAAAAAAAATCAAATAAAAAAGAACAAAAAGGCTACTTACCCTTTGTCCCACGTAGCTGATCAGTGCTATTCTGGTGATCAGTAACTCACCTGCTTGCTGGATCCGAGCCCCCGTTGCAGCCACTGCATCAGGTATTATGGGGCAGTGATTGGCCGATCACCTGTGCTGTGGGTTCGTCGGAAGGTTTGCCAACGATCCCCAGGGGTACAAACAGCGGAGCATCCCAATTCGACATGTCACGTCTGAGAGGAACAACACCAGGGGAGAGAAAATTCCAGGCATTGTTCCCCTTTAATTCCCAGATATTCTTACTACTTGACTACCCCCCACCAGTCCATCCAAGTACCTACACATCTATATGTCTAGCCACCTACTGTACCCATATATCTACCTGCCTACCCTTTGGGGGGGGGGGGGAATTCAGTATGTGCTTTTGGTCTCAGAGAAGCGATGGAAACGATTCTCCACACAAAAACAAAAACGGTCTATACTATAAACCTTTTGTCCCCCACAGTTCCTCTATGCAGGTCTGGTATCCCCCCTGCAAGTCCTCTGCCCATTGTATGCATCTTCCAGCATTGGCATCCTCGCATGGCAGCATCCACCAAGTTTTGTTTCAACCCCCACACTGCTACCACATTCATTGCAATGGAGTGGATGTGCCATGGTGGAATTGGTCACACCCACTCCATTGCAATAAATAGGGTGTGCATGCTGGGCATAGATGCCGCCATGTCTGCCCATTGCTGGAGGAAGGAATTGCAGATAATGCTAAGGGGGTGGACAAAAGAAGAGTACATATTAATGCACGGCATGCACGCCTATTAAGACTAAGAGTCTGGTATGAGAGGGTGGGAGCGTCCGCTTCCCCAGTTTCCCTGTGGTGTGCTGCAGGTATTCAGAGCAGGGATGCACCTCAGCTACAGGGAGGCTGGGTATGCAGCTGCGGCCAGCAAGCACAGTGTGGGAACCCTGGAAAGGTGAATAAAATATGGGGAGATCGGAGGCTCACACAGGGGGGCATTCAGAAATAAGATGCCCCAAGGTTACTTGATCGCCCAGCCCTTGAGTCTTTTAATCTCCAAGGCCGGCCATGCGGGTGCTTGGTTTACTTTAAAGGGCCCTCTAGCTTTACATAAAGATGATTTAAATGAGCTAAATAGGAACATCAAACCTTTTCTGATGATCTTCTCTAAACATCCCTCCCTCACTGCTTTTTGGATGTCAGCGTTATCTAAAATGCCGACATCTGACAGTATTCCTGGCCACTTTCCACCCCCCTCCCCGTTAGCCTTTGCTGACTGACCGCAGCGAGCTTATCCCTACTTATCTCTAGGCGTCCTCTCTTTAAAACTTGCACGCCGCTCCTCAGATCCCGTGCTCTTCTGTGCCGAGTGTCGTTGCAGCCTATACAGTGACATTGCACATGCACGAGATCTGAGGGGCGGTGCAGTGCATGATGGGACGGCAAGATGACGCTGCCTGGCGGAGACGACGTGGGACCTGGGGATGTCGAATGCCGAAGCGCAATGCAACCGGACAGGTAAGTTTCAATTTGTAAATTGTGAAACCGGAGGGGCAGGAGGGCGAGCAATACCTGCAATGTTCCTCTTTAAAGAGGGATTATTAATTCACAATAAAGATACATTACTTTGTTAAAGGGGACCTCTAACTTTTCGAGTTGTGAAGTTTACTATCATTAAAGCGGGTTTCTATCTTTTTCCACTTTAAAAACATTTGTTGGCTAATGGTGACTTCTTCCATTGGGGGCCATGTTAATTACTTGGTAAAGCTGCTAATGTCTTGTGGTGTGAATTGCGACCTCTATCAGCAAAAGCTCATTGAGCTTCATTTTAACACACAAGAAAGTGCAATAAAAAATGTTTGTTCCATTTATCGCCCGAAAGATCACCTGCACCTGCAATGAAGCGTTTTTACAGATTTTCCAATGAGGTACAGAAAAAATGGCAAATTATTCAGCATAGCTCATAGGGTGCTGTTATTTCCAAATTTTAAAAAAATGTTATTTCACTGGAAATATGATGCCTCTCACCTGTAAAAATGCCACGTCCCAGGTACAGGTGATATTTTGGGAAACATTAGAACAAAAATATTTTAATGTACTTCTTGTGTGCAAAAATAAAACAAAAATCACCCAGATGCAGGTTACCACTCTGCAGGCACACCACTGGTTCTCCATGCTTTACCATGTGGAGGCCACTTTATCACTAGAGCAGTAGTCCTCAAACTTACTCCTCAAGGGCTGAGACAGGCCAGGTTTTGCAGCTCTCTATGCTGATGCACAGATGTAATAATTAGGGCTATAGCTCTGTCTGAGCACCAGTTAATTCACCTGTGGAGTAGCGTGGAGAGCTGCAAAACCTGGCCTGTCTCGGCCCTTGAGGAGGAAGTTTGAGGACTACTGCACTAGAGCCTCATAGGGACACTATTGGTGCCTCAGACGCAAAGCTTGTTGGCTTTTTGAAACAGCGACACGGGCCACAAATCATTTGCAATTAACATGTTGTCGTACAAAAATGTCATAAATGGTGTGTATTTCTCCCCTGCTAGGCTGAATAAGGCACTATCCGTGCCGGGTTTTCAGGACCCAGGTCACTTTCCCCAGTCCCTTTCAGGTTTGTTCCATTATCTAAGGCCGTGCACAGGTGTTCAGGCTGATTACAGGGGAAGCCTGAATAAGAAGGAAACACACGGCCTGTCTATTGTCTATTGTCCAGCCTGTAGGAGGGAGCCCAGGCTGAGGTGCACGTGTGGTGAAGGAAAAGACTGTATGCAAGCCGAAGGACTTGGCTTTTGCGTCCCCTAACTGTGGACTTGTGGGGATGAGCAGTGGAGGGCTGATACGTCCTGAAAGGGGATTTGGACTTACCTGGAAGTGACAGCTTGCTGGAGTACCCAGCCCTGGACTTGCTTTTGTTTGGTGAAGTAACCACTTTTGATTTACTGCGTTTATGCTGCAATCTATGGACTGAGCAATAATTTGCTAAATAAAGCCGTTTCGTTGTTTAAGAACTGTTGTCTGTGTCACTGCTGATCGCCCAACCGCTCACAATTGGTGGAGGATGCAGGCACAGTGACTGTTGCTAGGGGCAACGGAGTGACAAAAATGCACTGCATTTTGGATGTCGAGGGTGAAAGCGGAGACTAAGATGTCTCCCCAAACTCAAATGGAGGAGGTGATTAAGCAGCTGATCCAGGCTAACCTCCAGCAGCAGTAAGCCATTGCACAGCAGCAGAAAGCCCTGGCACAACAGCAGGAAGCACAGCAGCAAGCCATGGCACAGCAGCAGCAAGCCATAGCACAGCAGCAGCAGGCCCTGGCACAGCAGCCCGGCAAGTGACAGCAAGTAACTGTGCCATGTTCTGCCTGGCGCCCCGTGCCCGCCACCGCCACTGAGCCCCGATCCCCGGCAGCTCCTCCATGTACAGCTTGATGGGTGTAAACGGCACCAGCACTGCCAGCCACTCCAATGTCTCCTGCACCTGCAACTGCAAGAGGTCCCTGTTCCAGAGCATGGAGATGACGGAGCTGGAGTTCGTTCATATAATCATCATTGTGGTGGTCATGATGGTTATGGTCATGGTCATAGCGTGTCTTCTGAACCACTTCAAGCTGTCAGCGCGATCATTCATCCACCGGCACAGCCAAGGAAGGAGGCGAGAGGAAAACCTGTCTTCGGAAGGACGCCTGTGGCCTTCAGACAGCACAATGTCTGGAAGCGGAGGGCCAGAGCACATTTACACACCGAGACCTGCAGACTGCTGAGCAGCTGGTCAACTTGGTTGAACGATTCGTCCTGACCGAGGACCATCTTCGGGATGCCCCCGCTAAGACCAGCAGACCGGTGGGTAAGCAAGTTGCCCTTTGAGATGTGTGGAGCGGTGTGAGAGGGCAAAAGACTGTCCCTGACCCCCAGAGGCCCCCTAATCCTAGGGAAGACACCCAGGCAAGGAGGTTCCGGGGTCCCTAGTGTTGGAGGTGCCAAGAGTGGGGACACATAGCCATGGATTGCCCCCTCTCCCCTGAGCCCATGGAATGTGACACTGCCCGCAGAAGATCCCTGCTAGCAGAACCCGTTTGTGCCGCCAGTCAGCGATCAGAGCTTGAGACACAGATTGTGTCTGTGAAGATGAATGGTCGCCCAGTAAAGGCAATATTGGACTCGGGTAGCCGGGTAACTTTGGTCCGGGCCAACCTGGTGCATGGTTGTTGCAAACCAAAGAGAAAGCTTAGTGTGCTTTGCATTCACGGGGATATCGTGGCTTACCCTGTAGCCGTGGGTAAGTTTGAGACCCCCACGGGGACAGTGACCCATGAAGTTGGCGTAGTAAAACCCCTTGGCTATGATGTTGTAATTGGGTGGGATTTCCCCTTGTTCTGGCCCTTGTGGGAAAGGCGTATCCCTCCTGCCGACTGCGGAGTACCTCCGGCAGAACCGGTAACCCTCCCCGTCAAGTCCATTAGATGCAAACAGGTTATATAATAGGCCGACCAGGGTGAGGGCCTTTAATCCTGGTGACCTAGTGTGGGGAATAGTACCCACGGGTGAAAGAGAGAAGTTTAAAGTGGAACATAAGCCGGGGAATGTAGATGTTGTGTCCCGAACCCACTGTATGGTCGCTGAAGATTGTCAGACCGCGAGTCTGAAGAAGAGGGGGGGATATGTGGTAAATTGTACAAAAATGTCATAAATGATGTGTATTTCTCCCCTGCTAGGCTGTATAAGGCACGATCCGTGCCGGGTTTTCAGGACCCAGGTGACTTTCCCCAATCCCTTTCAGGTTTGTTCCATGATCTCAGGCCGTACACAGGTGTTCAGGCTGATTACAGGGGAAGCCTGAATAAGAAGGAAACACACGGCCTGTCTATTGTCTATTGACCAGCCTGTAGGAGTGAGCCCAGGCTGAGGTGCACGTGTGGTGAAGGAAAAGACTGTATGCAAGCAGAAGGACTTGGCTTTTGCGCCAACTGTGGACTTGTGGGGATGAGCAGCGGAGGGCTGATACGCCCTGCAAAGTGGATTTGGACTTACCTGGAAGTGACAGTTTGCTGGAGTACCCAGCCCTGGGCTTGCTTTTGTTTGGTGAAGTAACTACTTTTGATTTACTGCGTTAATGCAGCAATCTATGGACTGAGCGATAATTTGCTAAATAAAGCCGTTTTGCTGTTAGGGAACTGTTGTCTGTGTCACTGCTGATCGCCCAACCGCTCACAATGTAAATGGTCAGGGCCAGTGCGAGCACTCTGAAACCACGATACACAGGCATACAGCGCCATGTGCAATGCAAAAAAAGGCTTTAACTGGGGATGGCTGCACAGTGACCAAGCGAAAACACATGGAATGACATTGGGGACATACAAATGACATGACACACGATTGGCAGGCCGTGAAGTACAATAATGAACGAAAAAAACATTCAGAACAGGCCAGGGATCCCGTGTCACTTGAAAAAATGGGATTGCAATGGCTAATTGAAGTCTATGGGAGAATTACACCGAGCACCTGATGTGATATGGTGCAGTGGGGAAAACAGCGCTGGTGCTAACAAAGCACCCGGTGCTCTTGATACATGGAACGCTACATGGCACCAGGAGAGGCGCTAAACATTTTTTTGTATCATAAATATGACTTGCTGGTGGCACTCACGAAAAACACCTGCTGCTAGGTGCCGCTACGTGCTATTATGTGGCATTAGCATTTCTTAATTAGCATAACCATTATCTACAGACAGATTACTGGTTGAGCCATTCGAGTTGGATTTGAATTATTCCAATATTCCATTTTGGCCAAACTGAACTGAATTTGATCAATTCTGGTCAACTTTAACTTTGATACAAATTCAAAGCCCTATACTGGTTATGGTGGCGTGACAATGCAGAGAGGCACAAAGGAGTATGTGTAGCGTTTAGGCGGCATTGATAGGATTAGTAAAGGTTTGTTTTTACCACAGCAGAATGAAGTGTATGCTGCAGATTTTTCTTATTCGACCACTTACTATGCAGATGATTTGGATGGTGCAACATTTTGGGCCTTATTTATGATTTGTGCAATTTAGCATCTTTCTGGTGCCTATGGTGCTACCTTTGCAGTGCCTGTATTTTTATCCTGTCTGGTGCTGCATTGTGGACTTACCGCTATAAGTCACAGTGGCAAGCGCTAACCGATTTGCTTTGATTGTTGCACTAGGTATTAGCCGGCCTGTGTCAGTGCCTGTTGGACCTGAATGTCAGTTATCACAGTGCTAGTGAGCGCCACTTTGTACCGCCGTCTTTTCGGCGCTACACAACGTATTTAGGAAAATTTTTAAAAGATTGGCGCTGTATTTTTCCAGCGCTGGTCAGTGTTTTATCATTACAGTTACAAGAAATCACTGCTGGGGACAAAGGAGACAAACTTTGCAGTGTGTTTTTGCTGGGTTTTAGTTGTTGTCCAAATTACACATGTTTTTCCTATTTAAAAAAACACATCTAGGTCCTGTGTTTCCATTATCGACAAGTCACAATGCAAGTTATGTACAAATAAATATGTGTAATATGATTTATTAGCAAAAAACACTACAATCCAATTTTGGCCATTGTGCTCTATGGGATCCTGACCTACAACGCCAAGTTTCATCTGGTGCTGTGTGACCAGGGCCGGCGCCAGCACAGGGCAAACCTGGGCATTTGCCAGGGCCCAAGACATCTTCAGGCTCACAATTGTTAACAGTATTATTTTTCAGTGGTCCCGACCACTGAATGGCTGTGTTGTGTGCAGACCTGCTCATAGCTGGCCTCAGCAACAGAGGAAGGGAGACATGGAGAAGGTGGCATGGAAGGGAGGTGGTGAGAGCCAGGTGACAACTGACAGCAATGATGAAGTCTTTAGCGGCAGCAGAGCAAGCAGAGGGCTGAAGGGTGCTTGGTGGCACTAGAGAATGAAACAAGGACTAGAGGATGATTGGTGGCTACAGGGAAGGCAATAAGGACTGGAGGGTGATCAGCAGCAGAAGATGACCCATTTGTGAGCGGAGATGAAAGGTGACATCATGTGACGGTTTTGGGGCCAACTAAGACTCTCTTGCCCAAGGGCCCCCACAAACCTAGAGCCGGCCCTGGCTATGACCTTTTGGGCGCTAGTGTTAATAATAATATATAATTTTTATTATTAAATAATTTTTGTTTCTTAAATGGAACGCTGAGTGCTGCTGAAGCAGAAAAAGTGGTGCTGTGTGGCACTAATGCTTCATAAATAAGGCTCCCAGTTATCTGGATGTGAGCAAAGTTGGGTTTGTGTTATCCATTGTGAATTGAAGCAGCCAGCATACGTGAAACACTGCCTGACCTTTATCTCAAATGTAAATTGTATGAGCGGCTTTAGCGCTGAATATAAATTAGTTTTGCTGGATTGAACCCTCATTACAGCCTATGTGGGACCTTGTCAGCTAATTAATGCCATTAGATCAAGTCATGCACACATTTTGTTAGACATTTAGTATATAGAAAATAGCAATCCTGGGTATAGGATGTGTCTCTTATATACATTCTGTAGCCATGTTGTTGTATAGAAAACCTTACACGATTTGTAATGTTTGTTTACAGTCACCATGTATATTAAAGTGAGCCGACCCCCCCCAACCCCCGGGGCATCCAGATTCCAGATGCCCCCTGTTTAAAAAACCCCTAGGTCGTCCAGTAAACTCACCTTCTCCCTGATCCAATGGTGCATGCACAAGCAGTGTCCGTCTGCTATACCTCTAGTAGGGTGCGTGCCCACAGCTAGACTCAGCTGGAGTCTTTGACTCAACAAAACTCTTTTTCTTTGACTTTGATGCTCATATTGGATCATTGTTACTAGCTGAGTACAACAAAGGGTTAGTACTGGGCCTTAAACATTTTGTCGTGGACCAACACCCATTATACACAAATATGTGGGGGGGGGGGGGGCATGTGACCAGTGAGGCCAGTTAAGAGTTTCAAAAATGGCTCCAAGCACACTGTGAGGTTGTTATTAGCCCTATCTACAGATGCAGTATTTCTTACAGTGAACCAACACCCCTTTGACACCAAATAGGTGTTGGTCCGTGTTCTGGGGGGCATCATAATTGTTCGTGCCTACTCATGCATACCCCCCCAAGGCCCGATATGCCTATCTGCTCTTCTCTTCCGAGGCAAAATCTGTCCCACTGACTGGCTGCCAGCCAATCCTGGGCCAGGGTTTCTTCCAGGGCATCACAATGTATGTAAGGAGAACAGGACCTGGGGAGTATGTGTGGGGAGAATTGGCAAACAGGATACCCCCACTCTCGGAACCACGCCTATACTTGACATGGGAGTTCTTAATTCTGGGTATAGGATCACTTTTAAACCTCTAGTTGGGGAACCATTGTAACCAAGGAAAACAAAATGATGGTGTTCTATTTAATGATTGCTGTCGAGCTGTCATTTACAGTTGGCTAAGCCAGCGGCGGGGGTGAGGATCGGGCCCTGAAGCTGCCGGATAACGCCGCAGAGGTAAGTAGGAGCCAACGAGGTAGGGGGTGTCAGGTCTGGAGTTTCTCCACAGCTTCTCCTTCTATATGCCGCTTCACCAGCAGATGGCTCTGTCCTGCAGAGGTGTTGTTAATCAGCCAGCACCTGTGGGACTTACTGCTCTATATAAGCTGATCCACCCATTCAGCTAGTGGATCAGCATTAAATCTGTCTTCTGAACTGTCTACCCGGACTCTGTCTTTGGACTTCTGAATCTGAACTTGAACCTGAACCTGTATCTTGTATGTATGCACTCTGACTCCACATGTAATATATGTACAGCAGCCTGTTTGATGTGCGTGTTGTTCACTGGTTGTCACAATTAAACACAGTTTGCTGCATATTCATAGTCTCTCTGCCTTGCAGTTCTCTAATTTCTGGTCACTCTTTAATAGAGGATTCCTCCATTGGGAAATCCCTGACAGGAGGTTTTAGGAACAATGTTCCTCTTTAAACATAAAAAAAAAAGTTTTAGCAACTTCCCTACTGACAGAGCTTTTATTGCCCTCCATGTCTTACCATTTGAAGAAGCCTGCGGTCTCTCCTTGCGCTGACCTCACTTGGTTTTTAGATAGGTAACACACTTACTAAATCATTTGCATTTAGATTATGTTCTGTCTCTAAGACCTCTGAAACTGGATACATTAAAATCTGCAGTGTTATGTCCTCACTAATTCCTAATTTGAAATGCGGTACAAACATTGAACTCTGAAAAAGTGCTACAAGAAGTCCTTGGGTGCAAAGCGGGCAATATTAGTAACCCAACACCAAACCTCGCAACACATTGATATTCAGCGATGCCTGGCATGGTACACCGAGCTGCATGCTGCAGACACAAGGGCTTTCTCTGGAAAGGTCAAATATGGCCTGAATCCAAAACTCAATTATTGCATACTGAATCCTGAATCTGACAGTGGTCACTATTTTCTATAATTCTGCAGAAAATTTGCCCTAAGATCACATCCGATTTTCACACATGTACCAAAAGTAGATAAGAGAACCCAAATCAAAGTCATGAGTCAAAAATGTTATACTTGGCTATTTATTGATTTAGGAAAATAATCCAATATCACATATCTGTGATTGTCAAAAAGACAAGAAGCAATATCAATTCATAAACGGACCATTTTTGGGGGCCTCAAAGCTTAAAGTGGACCAAAATCCAGGATAGTCAGGATTTGACTATCCTGGGCTTTGGTCCTTTCCCCCAGGGCACCTGGAACAGGGGTGCCCCACTGTGTGAAACCCCCCCAGGTCACCGATGCCTCTTCCCGCCACACGTCCAATCAGTGCGCTCGGAGCCACTGACGTCGCCTTCGTCTAGCACCAGCAGCTCCGGGGCGCGCTGGCAGCCGCATACCCCGCTTCTCTCTAACGGAGCGTGCCCACGGTGGCCATTCACCCCGCTTCCCTCTAACGGAGCGTGCCCACGGTGGCCATTCACAAATGCCTGGCGGGCACACACCCAGCTAGAGGGATAGCAGGGAAGTGGCTGCAGCTTGCGCATAGGCCGTTGGACAGGGAAACAAGATAAGTGTAATAGGCGACCTGGGGGGTTTCACACAGCAGGGAATCCCGATTTTGATGAATAACCCCCTTAGTTGATACTTCTTTTAAAATGAATACAGGAATGGTTCTTTTAACAATGAACAAATTAGGATTTTGGCATTTGTTATGGATTATCTCACAGCAACAACATCCTAAAATATAAAGTGGCTCATTGCCTTGACACCACCAGATTAAGAAGGAGAGAGGCTCATTGTCTTGACACCACCAGAATAAGAATGAGCGAGGTGAGTGATGCCTAAGGCTTATAAAGACCAAGTTCTAATCTGTTGATAACTATTTTGCATGCCACTTTTATTGCCATAGTAGAGATGTATAATAAAGCATGCCCCTGAGGCTGCTCCCCTGCCACCACACAAAAACAGATGGCAGCAGCAGATAATGATGCCATGCCCATCAGCCTTCACAGAAGCTCTGCCATATAACAAAACACCAGGGCTTCATTTGGCTCTTGCATCTACAATTACTGTGTATGGGAATCTGAATGATTCAATCTCACATGGGATCCTCCCACCCCAGCCCCGCTGCCCCTGGCTTCCCATTACTGCTGCCAATCTCAATACTGACTAGGCAAAAAGACAGGTTGGCACGCTGATGAAAGCAGCTCATTCAGCTGAAGGTGCATCTGTATTGATTATTAATGAGATCCTGTCCCAGATACATTATGTGCAATGCAGAGACACAGAGACATTTCTATGAATTGATGTTGAGACACTTTCCCTGTAGCTACACTTTTGAGTTTGTATTTCTGATATTAAGAAAACTCGTCCAGCATTGTAAAATCATAGTATTTTTTTCTTTGCATAATAGAATCAAAGACCTCCAATGGGTATTGACCTCCTGGAAATGTTGGCAATATGGGCAGAAGCTGGGGTAGACACCCTGTGCAGCTGACACACAGAGGCCAAGAGCCATAGGAACATGATACGATTAAGTTTCCTGCTAGTAAATATTGAATGGGGCAAAATTGTAATGTATGTACAGTAATTGCTGTCCTCCTGGATGTGTCATTGTCTTCCTTTTCTCTATTATTCTCAATAACATTATTGAAAATAAATATTGAATGGGTCAGGTAAGACGGGAGTTTTTCTGGCGGAATCTAATTCAATCTATGTAGAAAAGTCCACAAAAGTAGACTCTAGTTTTAATCTAGGGGTTTCCCAATTTTGCCCCAATGCATGGGGGGGGGTCATCAGAATATTCTTCCAGAAACATAAACAATACAACCTCTTGGTCCTGGGGTCTGTGAGGAAGCGCTGATCTTAACCAAAGCCCCTGATAGTTTGTAGGAGGTCAGATGTGGGGAATCCACTTGGGAAAAAAGTTTGTCTGCAGTGTGTCCGACCCGGTGCCCCCTCCCATAACAGACAGTGTGCAGAACCCCCCGTTACCCCATAACATGCTGTGTGGCAGCCCCCATAAAAAGGCTGTGAGGCAGGATCCCCTCATAACATGCTGTGAGGCAGAATCCCCCCCCCCCCTCAAGCTCACCTCGCTGTCCCAGAACTGGGGCTGTCCATCGCTGGAATCCGGGGCTGGCCGCCCTTCGCCCGAGGCTCTGTGTAGCAGTCTATGACTGCCGTGTGGCAACACAGCAACAACATTAACGGTCTGTCAGAACACTTGACGCCCAGCCATCATACGTAGGCTGCTGCCTACCTTGCACTGCCCATCTGCCAGCCCTCTAGTTTAATGCCAGGCTCCGGTTTCTAGCCACGGGAATGGGAGATTACATGGGCCGCTGGCCACTCTGGGTGGCCACAGTAGCTCACATTCACCCAGCCCATCAACAAGAAAGTCGGCAAGATTCTTAGCAACATCTGCACATGTTCTTGCACCTGACTAGAATGTTCTAGGTTGATGACTCACTATCTTGAACATTCCTCTATTTTATGACATACATGTGTCTGGGCATAGTATTGTTATTAACTGTTTCCCCTCAAGATACTTACCTCGTGGTCTCATTCCACTGTTTAGCACCTTAGCACCCCTTAGTTGTCAGGTCTGAAGTTCCTCCACAGCTTGAGTTTCCCCTGCTATATGCCACTCCACCAGCAAATGGCTCTGTCCTGCAGAGGTGTTGGTAATCAGCCCGCACCTGTGGGACTTCCTGCTTTATTTAAGCTGATCCACACATGGAGCCAGCGGATCAGCATTGAACTGTCTACCCGGACTCTGGCTTTGGACTTCTGAATCTGAACCTTAATCTGAGTCTTGTATATATGCACTCTGACTCCACGTGTATATATATGCATAGAAGCCTGTTTGTGGTATGTGTTGTTCCCTGGTTGTTATCATTAAACACGGTTTGTAGCATATCCACCTTTGTCTCACAACCTTAATTTCTGGTCATTCTCTACAATCGGGATTTTTCAACAGAAAGCAGGTCCCACAGGTACTGGCTGATTAATAACACCTCTGCAGGACAGAGCAATCTGCTGGTGAAGCGGCATATAGCAGGGGAACTCAAGCTGTGGAGGAACTCCAGACCTGACCCATGTTGGCATCTTCAACATGCCAAAACCACTGGTCAAACCAAAGCTGAGAGCAAGAAAGCCCAAAAGGGATATTGTGGAAAAAACTATTTATGGTCAAAGGAGCAGTGGGCAACAAGTAAACCAGGGATGAGAATTGATTTGCTGTCAGGAAGGTGCACACGTGCAAATAGGAGCCAAGAACTGCATATGTTAGTTTGTCTTGTTGAGCATTGGGCATTATTGTGCAAGTGGGATTATCCGACTCTTTTTGCTGATTGGTGGATAATGTGTCAGTTTCCATGTCTTTCAGCAGGTTTTTGAGTGTGTCCACATATAGTACAGGATACTGACAACCTAAGAGCTTTGCCCTGAGGAGCAAGACTTGAGTTTTGGATGAATGAAGGTTTGATAATGCCCCGTAGCAGCCAAATGTATCTATCAAAATTGACCATAACCCGGGGGATTAACCTGTAGCAATCTGTGAGGTCATTCTTTTCATATAAACCTTTTAGGGTGTAAATGATTACACTAGAACAGATGCTGTGGCTTTACCCGCTAATATATTCTTGCAGCGTTTCTCATTACCGATTCTATCTACAAGTTGTGCTCTCGCGGCTTAGGACTGCAGTGAGAATTTATGAAACAAACTCATAAACATGTTTCACCTGTGTGTTTGCTGAGCGCAGTTACTTTTCATGATTTTCAGCAAAATAAATCTCTTCACAGTTAAGAATTAGACACGTTTCCTCTGTGAAGTTTGCAGGCGTTGTTAGTGCGGTTATCCTATTCATCAACAGTGAACGCATTTTCTGCCTGATTTAATACAACAGAGGAAGACATAGGAAGCTAATCCTCAGCTGAAAGGATTTTCACGCCATTTCCTTTGCAAGTGTAATTCTCCCAGCCTTGTCCCATGCTCTTCAAGGATTTTTCTCCCTTCCTGATGCAGAGAATTCTGGTCCCTCCGCAGAAGATCCTCTTCAGAACTACATCTGAGACTTTTACCAGGTTGACAGTAGACAACTGTTTTAATGGGCATTGAGGGGTGCATCTAAAAAAGGATACTTACTTTACTGCTCCCTAGGGCATTCCTCTGTGTCTGACCATGTATAATTACACTATGATGAGATACGTCCAACTAGTCCATGCTTGCTCGCCATCACTACAGGACACCCACCCCCCCCACTGTCCCACCTATCACTTATGAAGACCAACCAACAGACAATGGACCAGGAGGACAGCATGGCACTCCAATCCTCCTCACTACACAACACAAAAAAGGGAAAGGATGATCAGGCAACAACAACAAATTCACATTTCCAACCTACAAATTAGTGAGTGGAGGACAGTCTAGCCAAAATTGCCCTTGGGCCTAAAATCAACTCACCTTTTCCCGATCCAACAACACATGCGCGGCCGCTCATCCAGTCAGCGAGCTCAGATCCGCTGAAGTCACGCCATCTAAGGCGAGCTGCTCCGAGCGAGCTGGCGGCCCCATCCCTTGCTATCCTCTAACAGGGAGCGTGGCCACGCCAGTCATCCACAAATGCCTGGCGCAGGCATGCGCCCTGCTAGAGGTATTGCAGCTCGCTGCTCGCACATGCATTGTTGGACCAGGAAACAAGGTAAGTGTATGGGGTTACCTGGGAGGGGGGGGTTCATACAGCGGGGCATCACAATTTTGGATGCCCCAAGGGAGGGAATCTTATAGCTTCCCAGGCTGATCGCTGTGGGTTTTGGTCCACTTTAATGAGGTCCATATGTTTAAAGGAACACCTAGGTTCTTTCCAGTACTGCCCACTAAAGTCTGCATTTCAGATGGATTTTTCAGACATTTTTCATATTTATGGTCTGATCTGCTGAGGCATTTTCATTTTTAAAGACATTTGTATCAATCTTGAAGAGGACCAAAGCCTACCCTGGAGTCTATGAGACTCCAGGACAGGCATAATCGCTCCCCCCGGGGCTGCCCCGCTGTTTGAAACCCCCCAAGTCACCCATAAACTCACCTTTATTCCCGGTCCAACGTTGCATACGTGAGCAGCGGCTGCATCCCTGCTATCCCTTTCGCAGGGCACATGTCTTCGCCAGGCATATGTGAATGGCCATCGCGGGCACGCTCCCTGTTAGAGGATAGCGGGGGATGCAGCCGCCAGCGCCCTCAGATCAGCTCACATTAGATGAGCTCCTGGATGAAGGGACTCGTAGTGCGCTAATTGGACGACCGGGAATAGGTGAGTTTATTCAGGGACGTGTGGGGTTTCACGCAGCGGGGCACGGACCAAAACCCAGTATAGTCAAAATCCTGGGTTTTGGTACACTTTAATATAAATATTTGTGATTGTATTCAAGTAAGTAACACATAAAAATATTTCTAAAATATTGTTATCTCCTGGGTTTATTATACTGTTGCTATTATAGTGTATGAATAGTTAATATGGGCATTTATTCCATCTTATTGTTATATTAGACACATTTTTCAGAAACATACAAATATGTGTAATAAAGTTCTCACTAGAAATAATTGGAAATGTATTCCCTAGTTTAGGTCTGATCTTGACATGAGCCTGACACCTAGTGGTTACCTGTGATCATTGCAGCATCTTCATTTCTAAAGTAACAGAAAATTCTAGAAAGTAGGAATACTGTAGGACTCCTGAATGTCACTCACTGGACATCCCTGATGAAGGGACCCCGGAACGTTGGATTTATATGGATTCTTTTTTGCACATCTGGATTATGTTTGTGTGTTTATGGACATAATTTAAGTTACTGAAGAGATTTGAAGTGATGGCCTTTCCTCACTAGAAAGTATGGACAAAGGTGCAAACTTTGGATGCCAGCTTTCTTGGTTGTTGGGTGTGGCAGGGGTGTGATTTAGGGGTGTCGTGCTCAAAATAGGCCTAGCATTTAAAGTGGAAGTCAAGGCTATGTCCTCTACAGCTAAAGTTACATGTACATGCCCCTGATTGGTGGAGACTGTGCTGTGACGTGTTAAAGCAGACCAAAACCAAAATTTTTAATCAGCAGCTGTAAAGCTCCGCCTCCTCCATTCATAGCCATTGTTGTGTATGGCAATGATGTCATTGCCACACCTATGCAATGGCTGATCGCCTTTTTCCATCTTCCAGGATTATTTGAAAAATGAAAATATCCTTTTCTAGTTATACACCCTAAGAAGGGAGTATTGGCAGGGGCTATGGCCAAATGTATATTAAAAGTTCTGTGGGTTTTGGTCCGCTTTAAGCCATGTGCAGTGCCCTCCAGTGTCCAGCTTACATAGATTGGTAAGTATATATGTATCCAAAATCAGGATGCCCCGCTGTGTGAAACCCCCAGGTCACCCCATACACTTACCTTGATTCCCGGTCCAATGGCTCATGCGCAAGCCGCGGATGCGCCCCGCCCCGCTATCCCTCTAGTAGGGCGTATGCCCATGTCAGGCATTTGTGAATGGCCGGCGCGGTCACGCTCCCTGTTAGAGGGAAGCGAGGGATGCCTCCATCAGCATGCTAGGAGCCGCTGGCCTTAGACTTGATGTCAGCGGCACCTAGCGCTCTGATTGGACCAGGAATAGGTGATCTGGGGGCTTCACACAGCGGGGCACCCCCGATCAGAGTGCCCTGAGGAAAGAACCAAAACCCAGGATAGTCAAAATCCTGGGTTTGAAAGTCTTAAAGGAGCCACAGCACTCAACCCTGTTAGCTTGCAGGCCAGCCTATAATCTGTCTCTAAACTTGGTTAAAAACAGAGGACTCGGTCACACACATCTGCAGAAGTATGCTTAAGCTGCACCACTACGCCAAAGTGCCTCTGTGAGGTGCAGTCCTAACTCTAATCTCTGAGAGCCCATCTGGGACATACAGTGCAATAGATAAATTGGGAGCAGGCTTACCTGAGGTTGCCACCTGGGTTTGGTCCACTTTAAAGAGGAACAACACCTAATAAAATGATTTGGGATGCTCTGTTCTGTGTATTTCCACACATCTTACAGAGAGGACCAGCAAAATGAAATCCAGTTCCAGGACCATTTGAAGAGCCAAAATATCCATTTCTAGTTGTACACCCTGAGAAGAGAATATCTGCAGGGGCTTTAGCCAAATGTATTTCACAAGTTTTGTGGGTTCTGGTCTGCTTCAAAGCGTAACAAAACCCAGGAATGTTTGTTCCGTTCTCTCAATATGGGTGAAAGCCTGTAATCACTTCTCCATCCCTGGTACGCACAGGCTCTCATCCAATGACTATGTCATTCGTCTGTCATTGACTTTGGGGGTGAGCGCGCGCTGCCACATCCCTAGCTTCATGGCTGAAAACAATGAGAGACGTCTGTCAAACGACATAGTCACAGCAGGCGTCTTTCATTGGATGAGAGCCTGCGCATGCGCCATTGGATCAGGGAAGGGTAAGTGATAAGCGGTGCCCTAAAGGGTTTCACACAACCGGGCATCCCAATTTGGGAAGCCAGTGGCCGCCGGTAGGTTTTGTTCTGCTTTAAAGCAGACAAAAAGCCTGACCTTGCTACCTACCTCTCCTCGGGGCATCCTGATTTGGGATGCCCCGCTGTCTGAAACCCCCTTAGTCACCCGATATGCTTACCTCGGCCATGCCAACAAGCCCACAGCGCATGTGCATCAGACGGTAGCAGCACTTGCATCCTTTCCAGGTGTTCGCCATAATGCATACCTTCCAAGTGTCCCTGATTTGGAGGGACTGTCCCTCTTTGGAGTCTAGTCCCGCTGTCCCCATTTGTCCTTCTTTGAGGTGTAACCTGCAGATCTGCATCAATCTAGTCTATTGCTGTAACACTTACAACCTATCTCCTAGCCATCCCTCAATGAGGGGGTGTGGCCTAATTTAACAAATGTCCTTCTTACCCACCCTGAAAAGTTGGTAAGCATGCTGAATGGCTGGCGCGGCCGGGCACAGCCGAAGTGATGCCTCCACCTTCCAAGCATGCACTGTGGCCTCTATGAAAGGTAAAAGGAAAAGCGGGTTATCCGGCGCGGGGGGGGGGGGGGGGGTAGGCATGGGGTATACCAAACTGGTTATAGTCTACTTAAAGCAGTCCTTCACTCTGAATAAGAGTCTATCTTATGTTTCCCACACCCTGTACATACAGATTGCTCACATTAAAAATTATCCTACCTGCACCTACTGCATGTTATGAGCCTTTAAACATCCAAGATGGCGACTCATGGAACATCAGGCAGCCTGCAAACAGGAAGTGCCTTTTGAATGTGCTGCTCTGCATTCTAGGACTGCTGACCTATTCCTTACCCCAGCTCTGCTCTGTCTGAGCAAAGCACAGCTATAACCCCTCCCCCCCTGTATTTTATCCTGCTCTCCTCTCCTCAGTAAGTGTGATGCTTCTGACTCAAGATGGCAGCGCCCGTATCCTAAAGTCCTGTACAGAGTTGCAGCCCAGTGGGGGAAAGAATAATAAGTGACTAAAAACCTAAGATATAATAATTTTAGATGCTGGGGAATCATTTATAAGGGTTTGGGCTTTTCAATAAATCATGGTGAATGTCCGCTTAAAAAAAAAAAAAAAAAACTTTAAATAATAAAAATGTATTCATACAATTGTGTAGGATCACAGCTGGGGGGCAGACATTGTGGTTGTATGGGGCCCTGCTGAGAAGTTGCTGGGTGCTGCTTGACGCCTCAGCACAACTCAGAAGGCGGCCATGATAGAGCACAGACACTGAGAGGCGACAGGTCACGTGAACGAAGAGCTTCTGCGCACGCGCAGTGCTCACAGTGACAGCCGGAAGTAAACAAAGGCGAGTGTGATTAGCGGCGCTGTTGTAGGTGAGCGGTTGCCTGCAAGATGCAGGAGCCGGCCGAGGCCCTGACTATCCGGGATGATGACGAGGATGAGGAGGAAGAAGAGGCCGCGGATAAGGAGGCGAGCGGCGGCCAGGATTCCGAGGCCTCTCTCATACTGTTAATGTCCACCGATGAGGAGGGCGGCGAGCCGCTGGACACCTCCGGGCGCCGCAATAGCACGGCCAGCCCCGAGGAGCTGGAGGACGAGGAGAACTCCGGAGATAACGAGAGTGTAGTGCCCCGATCGTGCACCTACCCGGGCTGCCAGGAGACCACCAGCCAGCAGGTGAAGCAGAGGAAGCCATGGATGTGCAAGAAGCACCGCAACAAGATGTACAAGGACAAGTACAAGAACAAGAAGAAGAGCGACCAGAGCGCCGTGTCCGCCGCTGTCACCGCCAAGCTGGAGGTCTGCTACCCGTGTCCCCATCAGCCTGGTATTAGGGGGAAACCTGTGGCAAGCTGGAGGTCTGTTACCTGCGCCCATATCAGCCTAGGATAGGGGGAACCTGCAGCATGGGGCAAGCTGGAGGTCTGCTACCCGTGTCCCCATCAGCCTGGGATAGGGGGAACCTGTGGCAAGGGGCAAGCTGGAGGTCTGCTACCCACAACCCCATCAGCCTGGGATAGGGGGGAACCTGCAGGATGGGGCAAGCTGGAGGTCCGTTACCTGCGCCCATATCAGCCTAGGATAGGGGGAACCTGCAGGATGGGGCAAGCTGGAGGTCTGTTACCTGCGCCCATATCAGCCTAGGGATAGGGGGAACCTGCAGGATGGGGCAAGCTGGAGGTCCGCTACCCCGCGCCCCCATCAGCCTGGGATAGGGGGAACCTGTGGCAAGGGGCAAGCTGGAGGTCTGTTACCCGTGCCCCCATCAGCCTGGGATATCATCAGCCTGGGGATAGGCGGGAACCTGCAGCACGGGGCAAGCTGTGAGGTCTGTTACCTGTGCCCCCATCAGCCTGGGATTGGGGGAACCTGTGGCAAGGGGGCAAGCTGGAGGTCTGCTACCCGCAGCCTGGGATAGGGGGGAACCTGTGGGCAAGGGGGCAAGCTGGAGCGGGGGATGCGTCCATTTTAAAAGCAGACCTAAACACACATTCTTTTTTTTCCTCCCCCCCCCCCCCCCCCCCCCCCCCCCCCCCCCCCCCCACTTCTAATAACGGATTGCCCTTCAGTGCAGTGTGAAACCCTCCAGTATTGCTGGATACTTGCCTCAATCCATGATCCCATGGCACATGCACAGCACCTCACCTTGCATCTTGCATTCTTCACTCACATATATACCTGCTGGCATGAGGTGCAGCCGGTTGCTGCCGGGTTGTACGGGTAAATGTTCCCATGATCGGGCTCTGCTGCACATACACTGTGGGATGGAGGAAGGAGTTGTTTTATACTACAAAATCCTACGCCCCATAGGACAGGGGATTACCAGGATCTAGAGTCCTTTTAGACTCAAGGTTCAGGCATGCTGGGCTTTGGTCCTCTTTAAAGTGGACCAAAACCCACTCCGATCGGCCCAGGGGAACCTCTATTCCCTCCCACCTGGGCATACAAGGTCGCTCATACACTTACCCTGTTACCCGGGCCAACGGCGCATGCGCGAACCGTGGCCGCATCCCCGCTATCCCTATAGCAGGGAGCGCTTGCCCGTGCTGGGCATTTGTGAATGGAGCAATCGGAGCCACTGGCCTTAGACAAAGGCTTAGACGACGTGACGTCAGTGGCTCCGAGCGTGCTGATTGGACATGTAGGATGGGGGTGGTTGGCATCAGTGATCTGGGGGGTTTCACACAGCAGGGCACCCACGACGGCGGTGCCCCGGGGGAAAGGACCAAAACCCTGGATAGTCAAAATCCTGGGCTTTGGTCCACTTTGAAGCAGAAGAAAACTCTGTCCCAAGTTTTGTTTCTTGCACCCCCCCCCCCTCCAATAACATAGTCACACAACAGCTCTGATGGCATGAGAGCCCTCACATGTGCCATTGGAAATGCAAAGATGCGGCATTCCTACTTCTTTCTGCGCATCTATGCACAGAAACAGTCAGCTGCTTCTCCACTATTTGCAAAATTTGCCGCCGAAGAAACCCCAAAGGAGTTGAGTATTATGGCCCAAAAACAGGTTTCCAGGGGCAATAGTCAGCGACCGACTCTAAAGCCTTCTCAGACTTAAGGTTCAGACAGCCCTGTCCATCCATTTGCTTGCTAATGGTGGCCTGGCACCTGATGGATCCTGAGGCGCGTGGACATTGTGGGGTTCCATCTCCCCCCCCCCCCCCCCAATATCCCAGTCAGATCGGCTGCCTTTGTTATTAATCGGTGTTTTCCTCTTGCATACCGACAATCGGGCAGATCGGCTGCTCCCAATGCTAGAGAGAGTCCATGGAGACGGCATAAGGAGAAATGCTGGGTGCAGCTTTTATTATTGGCAGTAGAAAACTTGGCAAAGTGATTATTAATTGTGTATGTGTCTTGTTTTTGTGCAGGATAACACTGAGTGTTCTGTGTCTCTGACCAAACAAAGAGCTGGATCTGTTGGGGATCGCCCTCCTCGGCCTTCATTGCTGGAGCAAGTGTTAAACCAGAAGAGACTTGTAAGTGTTATTAGTGATAATAAGATGGCTGGTCTTTCATTTCTGCCAAATGTGACAACTTCTGCCCCCCCCCCCCCCTGGAGAGGGGTAGTATATTGCAGCTTGTGATATAATAATATTTAATAGTCTTTATTTAGCACCGGCTTATTCCGCAGCACTTTACACTCAAGTTCATCTACAGTCTTAAATTACGTAGCAACAAACAAGTCAGCAATAGAAACAGGAGAAGGAGGGTGCTGCAGTCCAAAAATGGGCATTAGTCTGCTTGGGGGGGAGGGAGGGGCTCGATCAACCCCTGCAAAACCCATAAATATAACCCATCACCTCGCTTTCTCCAGGAATTGCAGTCATGTGATTGGCCGGTGCCAGTCATGTGGCCCATGCTCAGCTGGTAGCCTGCAAAGTGGAAGCCTGAGCATGGGACACGTGACCATAATTGCCTGATGGCAATTAATTTTACCTTTATCTTATTGGTAAAATGAATTTAGTTTTCAGTAGAACAGAAAGAGATTACGATAGCAAATCAGTCACCAGGAGGACAGTTACAGGCTTATGTGTATGTGGCACCAGGTGGGCCCATATTGGAATCGATAGGCTTGTCTGACTTTTTTTCTGAAAAAGTCAAGACATACGTATAAGCAGACATACTAAGGGATTTTAACAGCTGCACCAGCGGCCCCCAACACCTTCACCGAGGAGGGTGTTGGTCCACGTTATTGTCTTTTTTCTTTATTTATTGAGTATTGAGAAAAATGTTTGCAGTAAAATAATATCCAAAATGTATTTAGCATAACATAACGCAGATGTTTGTCTGCAGCTCATCATTCCTAAACTTACATAGTATAACATTTCAGTTTATGATATATATCTTGTTTTTCTATATATATCTTGTTACCAGTCGCTTTTAAGAAGCCCGGAAGTTGTGCAGTTCCTTCAGACGCAGCAGCAGCTTCTTAGTCGCCAGGCCTTTGAACAGAGACAGTCCTTCCAAGGCGTGTCGCTATGACGGGATTTTGCATCCGCTGAGTTTGGACTTTTCATTTTTTACGTTTTCATATTTGCCATGTGTTGTATGTAGGACATGCTGAACTGCTGCATTTCTGCCACCTCTAGACTTCTGAAGAGTAATGAAATGGAGGAAGACTGAAGCAGGAGACTGAATATGTCAGGTAAATGTTCTGAGGTCTTTGAGCAGGCACATGTGAGTCCGTTATAGAGCAAATGTAGAAGGGCAGCTCTGCAAGGAGCACCACTGGTCCCCGCTGGGGGCAATACTCGCACAGTGTCAATAGATACTACACTGTATATCTTATACGAAATGTCTTTTGATTTGTAGGGAAGACACAGTCTGTTTCAGTGGCGGACTGGGACCAGCACCTGGCCTGCCCATGACCAGCCACAGTGGCATCTCTGCTGCTTCCTGGGCAGTCAAGCAGTGTGCTTCAAGGCTAAGGCTAAATCATTAGGGGGAGGACATGGGTTGGGGTTGCTTGGGTGAGGGGGAAGGCAGTCAAAGAGGGAGTGTTAGTAAAGGTAGCAGCCCAACTGGCTCCAAAGCATTTTCCCGGGTCTCCCTATGGCCAGACCCCCCCCTGGTCTCTTCTGATTCACTAAATGGGACCTGCAGTAAAAAATAAGGTGCCATTCAAAAATCGGCCCAGAGGGATCCTGAGATGCCCCTACAGCTAAAGATCCTTAGGAAGTCAAAATTGATCCCTGTATAATGGAAGCCAGGAATGTTGCAGTAAATGTGTTTCTTGCAGTGCAGCAACATGTGCAAGTGTGAAAAAAAGAATTATAATCGGGGGGGGATCTTTTTCACTACTTTAGCACGGTCTGGCACAAGTGCTTGATAAATCAGGCCCCAAATTACTCCGGGGCCAGCTGCTGGATTTTCTTCAGAATCGGGATGCCCCGCTATGTGAAACCCTCCCAGGAAGTCCGAAAAACTCGCCGCGCTCCAACGGCGCATGTGCAGGCTCTCATCCAATGAGAGCTGCCTGCTGTGATTACGTCATTTGGCAAGAGGCTCTCATTATTTACAATGGGGGTCATTCGGATAGGCTGGGATGGGAGCATGTGCGCGGCCGGGGATGTGGCAGCATGAGTTCCCCATTGATTTGAATGAGAGCCATCTACCGTACGATGTTGTCACAGCAGACAGCTCTCATTGGATAAGAGCCAGCGCCCGCACATGCCCCAGGTGCACGATACCTGGGAAGGAAGCTACTAGGTCTTCCATACAACTTCAGGAAAAAGAATTTACAGTGAATGCATTTGTTTTCGCTACCAAATAGATCTTATATTAAATGGCAACTCTTAAGTTCTGTTTGAGCATAGGGTATAGTTACAACCAGTTTAAATTGGACCTACAGCAGCCCTGGGACAGTCACTGTGTCTCCAGCCCTTTGTATGGCTGCAATATCCTTACTCTGCCATGTTGAAATGACAGCAGCAGCCAGTAGGGATCATGGGGCTGTGCACACCCTTCAAGCTGTCACCATTGGTCGCTGGTGGTCATGTGAACAGCAGGAGCACTACATTAGTGCATACAGTAAATAGGCTTTGTTTCATGAGCAGACAGGCCTCATTAATGGACATACCTAGGGGATCGGGGGATACAGTGGCCCTTGAGATGGATTGTAGGGCTGCACTACAGGGTACAGTATTTTCTTATAACAGAAAGTAACATTGTGGTATTAGGTGGTGTCCTGTGCCAGTGACCATTATTTGATCCTTCATTCTCTGTTCCATGTGTCTGGTCCAGACAGGCTGGAAGTGAGGCTGCTTCTCCCAGTGGGGTCATCAAGAGCAGATTGTATATTCAGTTATCTCTATCCACTTGGGATTACTGTTCTGCCGCCATGTTACATTGATGGGGGGTGGGAAACGTGTGCAGCAGTAGCAATAATGGCTGTGTGTTCCCAAACCCAAAGGGCGCATTATATTAAACAGCCATATAAACATGCTAAATAGCAAGAGGAGGGGTTACTTCTATACCCTGCATTAAAATATCCATTCCTGGCTATTTTTTTCTTTAGTGGAATGAAGACTTATCAGTCGTGACAGTTTTATGAACATACTATTTTATATTTACAGAGGGGAACTGCTCACCTATAAACTACCTGTCTCCTGAGCTAGTCTATTGGAAACATCAGCAATAACCACTGTAATATCTGCCCAAAGCACTGCATGATGGGTGAAAGCATCTAAATACACCGGCAGAACTGCAATAGCAATAAACCATTATCCCAGCACAGGCTGGCTTTTATAAATTGAGCAGTCCTCCCCTATAAATCTGAATGGTACATGCACAAAAATGTTACCCCTTGCTGTAGAAGAAAAAAAATGAGCTTAGCTGGATTTTTCCATGCAGGGTGTATAAGTGACCCCCTCCTCCTATTGCTATCTAGCAGATTTATAGGGATGTTTATTGTATCTGCAGTGTTCCATGAAGGGCCAACCTTCTAATATCCATTTCCTGGTCTAGATATTTTCCTGATCTTAACATTTTCCTGAGCGCTTAAAGCAGAACAAAACCCAGGGATTGGACTTGCCCGGGTTTTGTTCTGTTCCCGAATTCTGAAATCCAGCAGAACGCTGCTATTCACTCACTTCTTCCTTGTTCCTTTTATTGTATGCTCTGGTCTAATGAGAGACATGTGCTGTGACTCGGCTCTCATTGACTTTAGTGGGCATCCCCCGCATCCCCCGCATCTTCTATCTGAATGGCTGGGACGCGAGCTTGAAAACAATGAGAGACATTTTCCAAATTACATAGTCCTGGCAGACTACTTTCACTGGACAAGAGCCAGCGCATGCGCCGTAGGAACGTGAAATAGGTGAGTGAATAGCAGCGTTCTCACACAGCAGGACATCCTAAATTGGGATGAGCCAGTGGCCGGCCCTGGAATCTTTTCGCTTACAGGGTGGCTGCTGTTGGGTTTTGTTCAGCTTTAAAGTGTCTGTCCAGACAGAAAATCTAAATTTTTTTCACCTTTTGTCCCACGCAGCGCTTATCCTATTCCAGGTTTGGAAAAAATCAACAGCTGAGATTGAGTCTTGTAACATCCATGGTTGTTCAATGCTCACCAGTGGGCATAAGGGACCTGCATCAGTCATGGCCCTTCCATTGGAGTGAATGGAGTGGGTGTGCTTGAGTCAATGTGACTGACGCAGGGGGGCGGCAATTAGTCCCATATGCCGCCATTGGCAGCTCTGTGGGTGGGACAAAGGTTAAAATATATAATATATATATATATATATATTATATATATATATATATTATATATATATATTTTTTTTTTAAATTCTTGCCTGTACAGACCCATCAAACCACAATGAAAATTTCAGGTCAATGTCTAAGCTTTTGGTTCTGGCATCTCCCATACTAAGCTCTGCCACTAGAGGGTGCTGCTTTGATGGCAGTGCCACACAGGGGTACCCGGGTGAGCTGAATGGCGCTAAATAACTAAAGATATGTAGCAGTGGAACTTCATTCAGCAATAGTTGTTTTTAATACACTTTAGCTAAATGTTGTATTCGATGTTGTATGGTGTTTCAGATGTTTCATTGTTATGCAATTTGTTTATTTAAGAATAAGCCGACAATAGAGCCATTGTGAACGTATGAATTCTGGTGTATTGTAATAACTGTCCATTGTCTGTTTTGTATTTTAAAATAAAATAAAATCCATTTCTGATATTTTTTTCTTATTAAATAATTATTAAAACCTTTATTAGAACCTTATTTATGAAGTGCCGTTTAGCATCTTTCTGTTGGTTATAGCGCCATTTTTTGAGTGCCGGAATCTTTATTGCCGCTGCTATTTTGACTAGAATGTCGCAGCGCTCGATGTTAACTAATTGGCCGGCCTGTGTCAGCGCCTGTTGGATCCAACTACCAGCACCAGTGAGCGCCACTTTGTACCGCCGTCTTTTTTGGCGCTGCACATTCTATTTATTAATTTTTGCCATATATAAAAGAGCACCACCCTATTAAGCACCACCCTAAATAATTCCAATAAGGGAAACGGAAGTGTGCCAAATCTGTAACCTGAATTGCTACTGCAATACACACAGAAAGCTTATGTGGTTCCAGCCCTCCACAGACACAGTTACTCAAAAGGCACCACTCCAACCCAAAAGTAAATTAATCAATAATACCGACTGATCTTAATATCCATTTTAATTAATCAATTCATCAATGATTAAAAACATACATCAAATCCATACAACACCATAACATACATTTAAAAACATATATACACAACATATCTACAAAGCATAGCACCAGCAGGAGCGAACCACATGACCCATACTAACCATATTCACCCAAATACCCCCCTAAAAATAGAAACCTATCCCTAAGTTTAAAGTGCCAATCTCCAAAGTGACCAGTGCAAAATATGATCCTTAAACAAATATAGAACAAATAATTAAATCAATAAAGATTCACCTCAATGTGTATAGCGATCATCTCCTGCTGGGCAGATATGTAAAACACCCACGCGTTCCGTAGCTATGTGCCACTTTCTCAAGGTGCCAAACTATTAATTTTTGCCACCTTGAAAATATTGGTGTTGTATTTATCCCAGTGCTGGTCGGCGTTTCATCATTACAGTTACAGGATATCACTGCTGGGGCCAAACTTTACAGTGCTTTTAGGCTTTGTTTTAGTTGTTGTCCAAATGTCACATTTGTAAGCAAAAGAAGCCATGACACGCAATTTAAAAAAGGCCCATCTAGATCCTAAGTCGTAATGTAAGTTCTGTACAAATAAATGTGTATAATATTAATTATACACTTAAATAAGTTCAATAGAGTTCTGCTTATTATGCTCTATGGGATCTTAACCTACAGCATCACTATAAACTGGCGCAGCTTCAACCAGAGCGACCTGTATGGCGCTAGTGATAATTTAGATGCAGGCTTGTGGCCGCATTGGTGCTGCCTGTTTTTTTTTTTTTTTTGTTTTGTTAAATCGCATGCTGAGTGCCACTGAGACAAAAAAAATTGGAGCTGAGTGTTATTAACACGTGCTGACTCTTGATAAATCAGGCGCCCAATTATATATAGCAGGAATGCCCAACCTGCGGCCCACACAGCCATCGGTTGTGGCCCCCAGACACTTCTGCCCATCTCTATCCACCTCTGCCTTACCTCTTCCCACCTCAGCCAAAATCACCTTTTTCTGCCCACTTCTTCCCGGCTCACCAGCACACTTTTTGCCTTTTCCACATTTGCTCACTACTTCCTGCCTCTCATCAGCCCCCTTCTATATTTGCTTACTACTTCCTGCCTCTCATCAGCCCCCTTCTATATTTGCTTACTACTTCCTGCCTCACATCAGCCCTCCTACACATTTGCTCACTACTTCCTGCCTCAGATCAGCCCCCTTCCACACTTGCCCACTACTTCCTGCCTCACATCAGCCTCCTTCCACACTTGCCCACTACTTCCTGCCTCACATCAGCCTCCTTCCACACTTGCCCACTACTTCCTGCCTCACATCAGCCTCCTTCCACACTTGCCCACTACTTCCTGCCTCACATCAGCCCCCTTCCACACTTGCCCACTACTTCCTGCCTCAGATAAGCCTCCTTCCACACTCGCCCACTACTTCCTGCCTCACATCAACCTCCTTCCACACTTGCCCACTACTTCCTGCCTCACATCAGCCTCCTTCCACACTCGCCCACTACTTCCTGCCTCACATCAGCCCCCTTCCACACTTGCCCACTACTTCCTGCCTCACATCAGCCCCCTTCCACACTTGCCCACTACTTCCTGCCTCAGATCAACCCCCCTCCACACTTGCCCACTATTTCCTGCCTCACATCAGCTCCCCTCCACACTTGCCCACTACTTCCTGCCTCAGATCAGCTCCCCTCCACACTTGCCCACTATTTCCTGCCTCACATCAGCTCCCCTCCACACTTTCCCACTACTTCCTGCCTCAGATCAGCCCCCCTCCACACTTGCCCACTATTTCCTGCCTCACATCAGCTCCCCTCCACACTTGCCCACTACTTCCTGCCTCAGATCAGCCCCCCTCCACACTTGCCCACTACTTCCTGCCTCAGATCAGCCCCCCTCCACACTTGCCCCCTACTTCCTGCCTCACATCAGCCCCTCTCCACATTTGCCCACTACTTCCTCGTATGAACCCCCCTAACCTCTTGCCCACTACTTCCCGAGGCCCCTCAGCCCCCCCCCCCGCCATTTTTATGACTCACTCCTGCTCATCTCCTCCCACCTCACCTTTCCTCACCTGAGCCCACTTCTTCCTCCCACCTTCCCCCTGCCTATACATAAAAGCATACAGTCAGGGCCAGAAATATTTGGACAGTGACACAAGTTTTGTTATTTTAGCTGTTTACAAAAACATGTTCAGAAATACAATTATATATATAATATGGGCTGAAAGTGCACACTCCCAGCTGCAATATGAGAGTTTCCACATCCAAATCGGAGAAAGGGTTTAGGAATCATAGCTCTGTAATGCATAGCCTCCTCTTTTTCAAGGGACCAAAAGTAATTGGACAATGGACTCTAAGGGCTGCAATTAACTCTGAAGGCGTCTCCCTCGTTAACCTGTAATCCATGAAGTAGTTAAAAGGTCTGGGGTTGATTCCAGGTGTGTGGTTTTGCATTTGGAAGCTGTTGCTGTGACCAGACAACATGCGGTCAAAGGAACTCTCAATTGAGGTGAAGCAGAACATCCTGAGGCTGAAAAAAAAGAAAAAATCCATCAGAGAGATAGCAGACATGCTTGGATTAGCAAAATCAACAGTCGGGTACATTCTGAGAAAAAAGGAATTGACTGGTGAGCTTGGGAACTCAAAAAGGGCTGGGCCGTCCACGGAAGACAACAGTGGTGGATGATCGCCGCATACTTTCTTTGGTGAAGAAGAACCCGTTCACAACATTAACTGAAGTCCAGAACACTCTCAGGGAAGTAGGTGTATCTGTCTCTAAGTCAACAGTAAAGAGAAGACTCCATGAAAGTAAATACAAAGGGTTCCCATCTAGATGCAAACCATTCATCAATTCCAAAAATAGACAGGCCAGAATTAAATTTGCCCAAAAACACCTCAACAAGCCAGCTCAGTTCTGGAAAAGTATTCTATGGACAGATGAGACCTGTACCAGAATGATGGGAAGAAAAAAGTTTGGAGAAGAAAGGGAACGGCACATGATCCAAGGCACACCACATCCTCTGTAAAACATGGTGGAGGCAACGTGATGGCATGGGCATCCATGGCTTTCAATGGCACTGGGTCACTTGTGTTTATTGATGACATAACAGCAGACAAGAGTAGCCGGATGAATTCTGAAGTGTACCGGGATATACTTTCAGCCCAGATTCAGCCAAATGCTGCAAAGTTGATCGGACGGTGCTTCATAGTACAGATGGACAATGACCCCAAGCATACAGCCAAAGCTACCCAGGAGTGCATGAGTGCAAAAAAGTGGAACATTCTGCAATGGCCAAGTCAATCACCAGATCTTAACCCAATTGAGCATGCATTTCACTTGCTCAAATCCAGACTTAAGACGGAAAGACCCACAAACAAGCAAGACCTGAAGGCTGCGGCTGGAAAGGCCTGGCAAAGCATTAAGAAGGAGGAAACCCAGCGTTTGGTGATGTCCATGGGTTCCAGACTTAAGGAGTGATTGCCTCCAAAGGATTTGCAACAAAATATTGAGAAAATAAATATTTTGTTTGGGTTATGTTTATTTGTCCAATTACTTTTGAGCTCCTAAAATGTGGAGTGTTTGTAAAGAAATGTGTACAATTCCTACATTTTCTATCAGGTATTTTTGTTCAACCCTTCAAATTAAACGTTACAATCTGCACTTGAATTCTGTTGTAGAGGTTTCATTTCAAATCCAATGCGGTGGCATGCAGAGCCCAACTTGCGAAAATTGTGTCACTGTCCAAATATTTCTGGCCCTGACTGTATACAATTCTTTAAGGTTACAGCTTTAATGCATTAAATGGATTGCATTTTCTCTGCTTATGATTTAATTGTGTTCCATTGAGGTGGAATAATAAGACAATGCAGCACTTAGACCAGGGGTGTCACACTCCTTATCACACGGCAACATCAGCATTCTGGTTGCCTTCAAAGGGCCAGTTAATCACAACACAAAATGCTATCACGACTATTGAAATGTATGGTTACAGACACGGAATGATTTTGCCCAGCACAGATGCAGACAGGCTCTGAAATATTTTGCCCAGGACAGACGCAGAATTAATTTACCCGGAATGGGCAATTTTTTATTTTGCCCAGGACAGATTCAGATTATTTTGCCAAAAACAGCCACATAATTATTTCTAATTATTATTTTTTAATTATTTAGCCCTACAATGATTTCTTCCCACCCCACCTGGCAATAGCTAGCAAGAAATCCCTGCAGCAGATCTACTGTAGCACCCTCTGCTGTGGCAGTAAGATTGGTGGGTTAGGCAGCTGACAAGCTCTAACCCCCCCAAAATGTTAAAGAGCTTGTGCCAGGCATTTTATAGGCCCAGTGTACCAGTGCATCACTCAGCAGAAGACTTGGAAAGACCAGCCATCACCATCTGGTACCTGTGAGAGAGGGCCACATGAAAAGTTTTGGAGGGCCGCATCCGGCCCCTGGGCCTTGAGTTTGGCACATGCCTTAGACAAAAAAAAAGGTTGTGCTCCCCTGATCTATAGTCGTTGCTTTGTTACAGGAGGGGACACTTTGCTGTCTGGTACCTGGAAAGTGTTGAATGTTCCCAAAAAGTTATATCTGTCAGGACTTCATATATTATGATGCCATGTAGGGTTACTAGGCCTGTAACCAAAACCCAAGAACAAGAATATTGTGTATGCAGTGTAAAGGGGGGGGGGGGGGGGTCAGGGGGGGATATGTGGAATAAAACAACAGTTACACCAACATGTGGCCAAGCTTAAAGGGATCAGTTTCTTTATTCAGGGTACAGCACTACAGAAAGCCCCAAATACCCAGCTTGTTATGGGTTCCCATGGCAGCTGTCAAATGTGGCAAACTGAATGGTGCTGGAGGTAAGTGTCACCCCCTCTACATCCCTGGAAGGGCATCAGTTTTGCTGGGTGCGCACTTCTGGGAGCAGGGATGCTGCTGTTTGTTGTGTTTCACAGCTTCCTCGTGTACCCAGTAAAAGGTGAGTATTTAGCCTTATTTCAGGCTTTCTACAGAATTAAACACTGCAAATGTTAAATGCATCCCCTAGTGATATTAGTAAGTGATCTTAGTTTTTTCAGACTTTATGATCCCTTTAAAGTGGAACAAAATCAGTGAAAGCCAGTGGGTTTTGTTCCGGAGGTTCTGTAGTCTAAAAGATTCCAAGGCTATGCGAGGCCCACATCTTGGAGCATCCCGAATTGGGATTCCCCTCTGTGTGAAACACCCCAGGTTGCCCGTTCCACTTACCTGCTACCGGAGCCCATGGTGCCATGGCCGCATCCCTGCTCACCTCTAGGTGTGAACATACCCACACCAAGCCTTTCTGAATGTGTGGCATGGGCAGGCCCACAGCTAGAAACAGAGTAGGGGGTGGCGCAATCGACTCCCAGCTGCTTATTCCCGAGTGGTGGTTCTCTTTAAGTCCTCTCCCACGCCACAGCAGTTTAAACTTTTCTGGAGATTTCAGATATTCCCACTTGGTAAAACGTTTAGTTAAAGATGACATCCAGTCACAAGTGGCCAGGGATCCTTTCAGCGTTGCAGTACACAGGGATTCCCACTGCACACTGGGCTGCATATACTGAGGAAAAAAAATTCAAATATAAGTAGTATGTCCGATCCGATTGTAGCAGCCACCTGTATGCCTCCTACAAACTCCGTGGGGGGTGACGCCATTGCCCTATCTGCATGCATGATACTGAATCAATGTCAGCACTTACAATTGCTCCTGTATTCACTCAAAGTTGAAACGCCGCCTCAAAGAACTTCTCCTTGAAGCTTCCTTTCCCAGCGTCCCAGCCATGCTGCTGTCTGGATTCAACTGACATAACCTCACAATGCATGGCAACTGGAAACTTCCTCTTTGCAGGCAGCCGGCAGCTCCATGAGACACCATTTTTTTTTAAATATTGACTGCAGGAGCTACAGAAAGGTAAAATAATTTTTATATACAGCCATCTGACTTGCTCTGGGGAGGGATGTATATGAGCACTGTTTCTTGTAAGAGTGTTGGTCTGGATTAAAGCACATGAGCCGCTCAGTTCTTGGGTGTTGTTGCAGATTGATGCAAACTCCAGGCTGACTTCTGTTGCTGGTGAGCTGCATTTCATGACAATACACACTGCTTCTGCATTCCCTCAATGGCTGCCGTTCACCTGCCCACCTGTAGCCAACCAGAAGTGCCGACCCCCCAGGCTATCACATACGGGACCTGTACTGTCCAATCCCTAGTACTGCCTGTTTTGATTGGCAGTTCATTGTCCAGACACAATCAAACGTTTTCCCATCGTGCAGGGCTACATGACAATATTCTTCTTCTTTCTTTTTTAAAACAAAGCTATAATAAGTATAAAGTAAAGTTTCACCTCCTGTTGTGCTGTCCTTTCTGATTTTGAATTTCTGGACATTGTATGCTTGTGCACACACAGGGATTATTCTAAGTATGTCACACACCCCGCTTCAAGAAATTCATAACGTGTGGGTAATACTGACCTGTAGAGGGCGATATGCAGAGATGCCAGGAAAAAAGAGAGCCCCTCCCGGTCCATAAATACCTGGGACCTCCCACTCATTACCCAGTCTTCATCTCTGCAGTCGGCGAGCAAGTCAGAAGATGTGGTCTCAGCCCCAAAGTGTTTCGCTTGATTTGTCTCAGGTGGGGGTCCCCGGTGGTGGACCTCTTTGCCTCTCGTCACAATCACAAACTTCCAACATTTGTGTCTCTCTCACAGGATCCACTGGCTCTGGCAGTGGATGCCATGTCTCTGAACTGGAGGGATCTGGGGTTTGTGTATCTGTTCCCTCCGTTTCCCTTGGTGGCCAGAGTGGTGCGCAAGCTGGCCCTGGAGGGTGCGTCAGCAATTCTGGTGGTTCCAAGTTGGCCAAGACAGGTTTGGTTCGCAGATGTGGTAAGGTTAGCAGAGGATCAGTTCGTTCTGCCCCTGCTGCCGGATCTGCTCACCCAGGGTCAACTACTTTATCCCAATTTACCAACGCTGGCTTTGACGGCGTGGCTGCTGAAACCTCCATCTTGAAGGAGGAAGGTCTTTCCGATGCTGTGATTCGAACTCTCATTAGTGCTAGGAAGTGGTCTTCCTCTAATATCTACTATAGGACTTGGAGGTCTTATATTGATTGGTGTGAGATCAGGGCGTTGCATTGTAGGGAATTTTCCATCTCCAGAATCCTGGAGTTTCTTCAACATGGTCTGGACCTGGGGCTCCAGCTTAGTACTCTGAAGGGGCAGGTTTCTGCCCTGGCGGTGTTCTTTCAAAGGTCATTTGCCCTACATCCTTTGGTTAAGACTTTTTTCCAGGGAGTCACGCACATGCGGCCTCCTAGAAAATCTTTGCTCCCTATTTGGGATTTGAATTTGGTTCTTTCTGCTCTTCACGATTCTCCTTTTGAGCCCTTGAATGATATTGCCTTGTCTTCACTTACGCAGAAGGTGGCCTTTTTGGTAGCCATCACTTCGGTTAGGCGTGTCTCTGAGTTGGCGGCTTTGTCCATTCAAGCCCCGGGCATCAGGACAAGGTGGTTTTTCGTTTCAAGTCCGATTTCCTTCCTAAGGTTGTTTCTGCCTTTCACCTAAACCAAGACATTGTTCTGCCCTCTCTGTGTCCTAATCCCAGCAATGACAAGGAGAGGGCCCTGCATTCTTTGGATGTGGTTCATGTTGTGAAGTATTATTTGGAGGTAACGTCTTCCTTTCGTAAGACGGATGCCTTTTTTGTGGTGCCCTCCGGGCCCCGAAAAGGCTTGGCGCCTGCCAAGTCTTCCATTAGTAAATGGATCCGTCAGACCATAGTTGGGGCCTATTCTGCCAAAGGGAAGGTACCCCCTTTTCGTGTTACTGCTCATTCTACTCGTGCGGTTGGGGCGTCCTGGGCTTTTCAGCACCAGGCCTCTGTTGAGCAAGTTTGTAAGGCTGCTACTTCTGTTCTGTTCACACTTTTTCCAAGCTTTACAAGGTTGATGTTCGGGCCTCAGCAGATGCTGTGTTTGGCCGCAAAGTTCTGCAAGCTGCAGTGGTTTAAGTTGTGCCTTGTTGCCTTGTTTTGGATCCCCGCCCTTTATGGACACTGCTGTTGGATGTCCCACACGTTATGAATTTCTTGAAGCGGGGTGTGTGACATACTTAGAATAATACCATTTTGTGAATACTCACCTGTAAAATGGGTATTATAAGTATGTCACACACCCCGCTTCACCCTGCCCTTTTGTATTCTGGATCCTTTATATGGTGAACTTTGCGTTGTTATGCTTTGTGTTGGGCTCTTCCTGGTCCCTTACCTTACTGCTGTTCCTATACTGGGTAATGAGTGGGAGGTCCCAGGTATTTATGGACCGGGAGGGGCTCTCTTTTTTCCTGGCATCTCTGCATATCGCCCTCTACAGGTCAGTATTACCCACACGTTATGAATTTCTTGAAGCGGGGTGTGTGACACTTATAATACCCATTTTACAGGTGAGTATTCACAAAATGGTATTTTTTCTCGGCACCTAACTCACCTGTGCAGTCAGACAAACACAAGGAGTGAGTGCACACATACCCGGAGCAATGGGCTGGCTGTCCTAGCAATAGGGAGTGGGGGTAGGTACCTTGCTCATGAGCACTTCAGTCATGTCTCAGCAGGGAATCAAACCATGGCCTAGTGATGGAAGTGGCAGTCTCAGTGATGCAAGCACACTGTGCGCATTGCGTTGGAGGGAGCTGGGATTGACTGACAGGTTGGAGGGGCTGTCAACTTGACACAAGTTTAGGCTTGTATCTGTGGTCTGGATTAGGGGGGAGACTCTGAAGGCAGCAAAGAGGAAGAGGAAATTCCCCTTTCCTGACAGTGACCGAAGCAAAGAGACAGCATGGGACTGACACTGCATCAGGTAAGCTGGCAGGCAATTGATTTTAAAATGGACCAAAACCTGGGATTTTCATTATCCTGGGTTTGGGTCGATCCCCTGGGGCACCCTGGTTTATGGTGCCCCGCTGTGTGAAACCCCACTGTTCGCCGTGCTTGCTCGCCTCTCCTCAAAGCCACCGCAAAGCCACGGCACAGCTAGACCAGCTGAAGGGCATCCTAGCAGCA
Source organism: Gastrophryne carolinensis (assembly GCA_027917425.1). Lineage (NCBI taxonomy): Eukaryota > Metazoa > Chordata > Amphibia > Anura > Microhylidae > Gastrophryne > Gastrophryne carolinensis. The sequence goes on from CM051236.1 coordinate 85,349,590, forward strand.
CTGATGCCAGCACTGGTGGCTCTGGGAAATTTTAAGATTTATGGGCGACTCGGGGGGTTTCACAGAGCAGGAGGAAGTAAGCCAGCCCTGGAATCTCATAGACTCCACAGTGGGTTTTGTTCCACTTTAAAGTTCAACTAGTTAGTGCCTTTAAAGTGGACCAAAACCCAGGATTTTGATTATCCTGGGTTTTGGTCCTTGGCCCAGGGCACACCGATCGGGGGTGCCCCACTGTGTGAAACCCCCCAGGTCGCTGAAACCAACTCACCTCTTCCCGGTCCTACAACACATGCGTGGTCGCTCGTCCAATCCGCTGACGTCACTTCGTATAAGGCGAGCGGCTCCGAGCAAGCTGACGGCCGCATCCCCCGTTACCCTCTAGCAGGGAGCGTGCCCGCTCCGGCCATTCACAAATGCATGGTGCGGCCTGCACCCTGCTGGAGGGATACGGCTTACGCATGCATCGTTGGACCAGGAAAGAAGGTAAGTGTATGGGGTGGACCTGGGGGGTTTCACACAGATTTTGGATGGGAATCCTATAGATTGCCAGGCCAATCGCCGTGGGTTTTGGTCAACTTTAAGGTTGGCTTCTAGTAGTGCTAACAAAATGTCTTCAGGTTTAGCTATTGGTGGTGATCCTGTGATGCAGAAAAAGAAAATAACTAACCAGACTTTTCTGTATTCAGCATTTATTGGTACAGTGATACAGCAATTCATGAGGAATTCTACATTTCCATTTTATCCAAAGAACCATCGATCAGTTTTTTAACTAGAATACAGTTATGCTTCTACAACAATCTGAAGTGTCCAGCTGTCAGTGCAGCAATCCCTACCACCATAGTAGCACAGATACATCAGTAAATCTGCCTAGCCTCAGAATCGGATGTTCTATATAGCTGCTGATATAGAATGGCCAATATATATATATATATATATATATATATATATATATATATATATATATATATTGAATGATGTCTGTGACTTATATGTGTGGGTATGTGTGGCATAGGGTCATGTTCTATGCTGGGAGGTATCATATGGCTACTTTTTCCACCATCTTTATATTAATGGGAAAAATGAGGCAGCAATGATCTAACCTGAAGCCTGTCCCATGTGCCTCTCCTCCATTTCCGTCAGGTCTGCAACGTTTGCCCCTTTCAGTTCCCTGTCGTCACAGCCACACTCTAAATGTGGTCGCACAGCCGCCCCTGTCCCTATTATTGCCATAGCCTTATCAGTCCCTCTAAGGTTTAGCTTTTCTGTTAGAGATGATGTTACAAAGCTGATTTGTATTCAGGAGAGCACAAAACAACACATTTACTGGTATCTTAAAGTGGACCTAAACCCGGGATTTTCACTATCCTGAGTTTTGGTCTATTCCCCTGGGGCATCTCATGAAATACTGACACTCGCCTACTTTCCTCACCTTTTCAGGAGCCCATGGCCCATGATCATCTATAGACGATCATCTATGATTAAGGGGCAATAACACCCGCTGCCCGGGTCTGGTAATCATGTTTTATGGCTGTTGCGACATTCAATGAATAGAGATGTTTTTAATATTGACTAATAAAATATTGGCCTTTTAAGGAGTGCAGCCCCACCATTTTGATTCTACTCTGACTTTTGGGGCTGAGGGTCTGCCCCTGGCCGAGCACCCTGATACTTATTACCGGTGTGCATTAACCTCTTCCTTTCCTTGATCTTTAAAGTAATTAGTGCCCAGACAAACCTATAGACCACATGTGCTCACCCCTCCTCCTCAAGGGCCACCAACAGGCCAGGTTCTCCACATAGATGCACAGGTAAAGTAATTAGTGCCCAGACAAAGCTATAGACCACATGTGCTCAACCCTCCTCCTCAAGGGCCACCAACAGGTCAGGTTTTGCAGATCTCCACACTGGTGTACAGGTGAAGTCATTAGTGCTCCAGCAGTGCTTTGGACTCAGCACTAATTACATCACCCGTGTATCTGTGTGATATCTGCAAAACCTGACCTGTTGGTGGCCCTTGAGGAGGAGGGTTGAGCACATGTGGTCTATAGCTTTGTCAGAGCTCTAATTACTTTACCTGTGCATCTATGTGAAGATCCTGACCTGTTGGTGGCCCTTGAGGAGGAGGGTTGAGCACATGTGGTCTATAGCTTTGTCTGGGCACTAATTACTTTACCTGTGCATCTATGTGGAGATCCTGATCTGTTGGTGGCCCTTGAGGAGGAGGGTTGAGCACATGTGGTCTATAGCTTTGTCAGAGCACTAATTACTTTACCTGTGCATCTATGTGGAGAACCTGGCCTGTTGGTGGCCCTTGAGGAGGAGGGTTGAGCACATGTGGTCTATAGCTTTGTCAGAGCTCTAATTACTTTACCTGTGCATCTATGTGGAGAACCTGGCCTGTTGGTGGCCCTTGAGGAGAAGGGTTGAGCACATGTGGTCTATAGCTTTGTCTGGGCACTAATTACTTTACCTGTGCATCTATGTGGAGAACCTGGCCTGTTGGTGGCCCTTGGGGAGTAGAGTTGAGCACCTATGCTATAAACTGAACACTAATTACTACACCCGTGCATCAGTGGAGATCTGCAAAACGTGGCCTGTTGGTGGCCACTTACCTCAATGCCAGTCCCATGCGACCGATCATCCTCCTGCTGCCCCTATTTGTGATGCCATTATTAATAGCAGTGGGCCATACACAGGCCATGCCACCCACCAGTCTGCCAAGATCCCTGCTTCACAAACCAGGGCCACAGAAGGACAACCAGCAGCATAGGACCTGCGGTGAGGTAAGCAGGTCACCTTGTGCCTTCTGGCACCTGTCTAATATGAGGTGTGACAGAAAGTCCACCATCTTTTCAATTAAAGGTGATCACTAACACAAAAGGTGTGATTTCTATTTGTCTGTAGACACCTCTCTTTCCCAGGTAACGCCCATAGATATTATGTTTACTCACATACAGGAAGTGGGGTCATATTTCCCTAGAATTCCTCTCTAACTTAAAGCAGAAAAAAAAACACAGGATTTTGTTCCCTGCGGAGGCATCCCAATTCGGGATGCACCAGTGTGTGAACCCCCCTCCCACCCAGAAAAGCTCACCTTTCCCCGGTCCTACGGCACATGTGTAGGCTTTCATCCAATCAGATCAAGTTCAAGGCACAATAGCCATAAGGGCTGCTGTAGCGTAAGGATCCATTTATAGGTTCTCTGTGCAGCAGAAATCCTCTTTTTCAGCAAATAATGGAATGGAAACTATAAATTACTGCTTGAACAGTAATCAAAACCGAGCCACGAAAATGATTTATAAAAATGCATTTTTTGCTAATTAAAAGTACAATGTACATATAAAAGAATTCCTCGAACTACATCTGTGTAAAGTAATCAAAGCACAAAAATGATATAAAAAAATAAAGAAAAAGATACAATTCTTATGTAGTGTACCGTGTTTAAGTGCATTAAATCTATTTTTACAGCGAACCAAACTATCCTTATCTAAAAAAAAAAAAGGAACCAAAGGGGAGAAGGTAAGTAAATAAGGCCCAGTGACAGCCCTCTACAACTAAAAGGCTGCGCTGGGTTTGGGATAAAGTTTTTCAACTTTAACACAAAAAAAAGTGCAATAAAAAAAGTTTCTTCTGACAGGGAATGATGGGCACAGTAACAATATAAGTAACTCAATACGTCTGACACAAAACTAACTGGAAAAAGTCTCTCATTGCCGCAAACTTCAGTAATGTCACTCTATAAAAACTCCCGCTGCAGGACATGGCGTGTCGGCTTCGGTTAGACATTGCAGCAGGGACGAAGGACGGGATTATGTTAGGCACGGCCCCATTTTGATTGTAGAGGTAGGTGCATCCAATAATAATAATAATTAAGATGGTACCAATCGACTGATTTTGCCTCAGGTTTAATTAATTCGTTTTTAGTGGCATATGTTTAAATTGTGATTCCTGTAGCTACCTCACTGTCATGATTAAGAGCCACGGCTCGAAACGCGTTGACGCGGGGTCTGCTCTGGCTATGCTCTTTATTGCTCTGCATGCTGTGATGGCTTTTTAAATCGACTATAATAAAGGATGGATGATTTTAACGCTTACGCTTTATGGCTGGCACTTCATTATCTTGGACAGTTATTCTATAAAAACTGCCTATTGTGTACATTGAAAACCCAATAAAAATAAATTTGAAAAAAGTTTGTTCCTATTTTACCCCAAAAATCACCTGCAAATGTGGCATTTTTCACTGGAAACATGATGCACCTCACCTGTGAAAAGGCCCCATCATAGGTACAGGTGATTTTTTTTTTGGGGGGGGGGGGGGAGATGAGAACAAACATTTTATATAGTACTTTTTTGTGTTAAAAGTTTAAAGCAGTCCCATACCCTAGTTTTCTAGCTAGCAGGTGTAGGGCTGCATTGTGATTGGTGGAGCACCCTCCCCCCTGTACAACCCCTTCCCCCCTGAAATCTTTACCTGAACCTGGATCCTTTGGCTGAAATACGGTCCTCCAATTGGCCGCCGGTGGTCATGTCAAGGCTGGCCCATGTAAACACTGGTGGCCAATCAGAGAACCACATTTTGACCAAGGTTTCAGGTTGGGATTTCATGGGGCGGTCCCCAGCAACCAGGATCCCCTCTGAGCCTGTCAAGATGTGGCCCCACACTTATTAGCTAATAAACAGGTGTGGGACTGCTTTAAAAGCTCACCGAGATGCAGGTTTCAATTCACACCCAAACAATAAACTCGATGTACCCAATCTTTAGAAAATCTTCATCTGCTTGCGTGTGCCTTCTTTACAGTAAGCTATGAACAGGCTTTGGCCTTCTTTATCCTTTTCCTTCTTGTATAATAAAGAATGCTGATGGCATGTCTACTACTTTGGCTGAAGCCACACCTAATATGAATGCCATCGAGTCGTCGCATATCCCAGCCGGGATTTGCCTGTCTATTACTTAAATTCTTAACTGACTCTAGCTCATCGGAAGGGTATATTTAATAAAGTGTGGTAAACCTAACCACTTTATTGGAGAACCACCTTGTCATACCTAAAGTCCCTGTCCAAGTACCAAAATAAAAAGCCTATACTCACCTCTTTTCCCCTGCAGCTCCTCCATGCACTTCCATCCTAGAGCGATGGATGCTGGTTTTACGCCCATTAGCATGCTGAGGCTGGAGTGTGTGAGGACTAGCATCAAAGACAATGGGGTAGATTCATAGCCTTCTGGGACAACTCATTCATTTTTTAGGAGAGAAAAATGCCATTCACTTTTATTGTCTACCTTGCGGATGGTGTAAATGTTCAACTGGTGTTGAATCAGCCGCAAGGTAGACGATGAAAGTGAATGGCATTTCTCTCCTAAAAAAGCAGTGAGTTTCCTCACCTGGCTCTGAATCAACCCCATTGACAGCAAATCTAAGGCCTGGTGGAATCCATGACCTGGTCACAAAAAGGCAGTCGGGGGGTGGGTGGGCATCCAAAATGCTCGAACAACCCCCACCCACTATTGTCTATTAAAGGAGACCAGTGTGGGTGCAGGTGTTGGTCCCCGTCGCGATCTGCATGCTCTGCGATCTGCATACCCTGTTAGAGGGTAGCATGGGATGCGCCCGTCAGCGTGCTCGGAGCCACTTGCCTGACGAAGTCTTAGACGCTCTGATGTGAGTGGATCCAAGCACACTGATTGGACGAGCGGCCGCGCATGCTTGTTAAGACCGAGAAGAGGTGAATTTGTTCAGGCGACCTGGGGGGTTTCACACAGTGCGGGTGCCCCGGGGCCAAGGACCAAAACCCAGGATAGTTAGTCCTGGGTTTTGGTCCACTTTTACACACAAAAAAATTAATTATTGGGGTTTTTTTTTATTCCGTAAAAAATCACCTATACCTGCGACGGGGCATTTTTACAGGTGCGCTACATTATTTTTCCAATGAGATACGAATCTGTTTGTTTGAAAATAATGGAAATGGGGTATGGAAAACACTGTGATGGGTTTTTTTCTGCATAGCCAACAGGGCGCTGTTATTTTATTAGATTTATTTAATTATTTATTAGATATAATAAAAAAAACTACCGGTATATAGTATTTATTATAAAAAAATATTCTAAGTATGTCACACACCCCGCTTCAAGAATCCATAACATGTGGGTAATATCGTCCTGAAGAGGCGTTCCTGCAGAGATGATAGTAAAAAGAAAGCCCCTCCCTGATCCATAAATACCTGGGACCTCCCACTCATCACCCAGTTTTCCATCTCTGCAAGACGGCGAGCAAGTCAGAAGATGATGGCTCCTCCTTGCACTGGGGGAGTTTCAGGTAGCCGGGGTAACTCCCGGCCTGTTTGTTGAATATTCCCGCTCGGCCTTCTTTTCTCTGAGTAACCCCTTATATTATATGCCTCCTCAGTTTTGGCTGCGGGCCCGAGCGAGGGTATGCTGGCACCTCTGGTGCTTAGGAGCAGTGCTCCCCCCGTGAGACCCTAAAATAAGAGGGTAGGCGGTGGTCCCGGGTTGGTGATCCCGGTTTGGGATGCCCCGTCCCTTGGTATTGCCCCTGGGGTGGGTCCCTCTTCAGTCCTCATCTTACTCATCTGTGGGGGTTGGGGGTCTCCTTTCTAGGGCCTGTAGTTTCCCGCTGCCCTTGGTGGTGCTGTGTCATGTGTGTGGCTGCGGGTGTATGTTTTTTAGTGCTTGTGCTACTTATTTGGGCGCCGCGACCGCCATGTCGGCCGGGGCGCCGGGTGCTTTGCTGCTTTACTTCACGTTATTTGGGGGCGGGGCCGGCCCGCGGCGCGCTGCCGCGGCCGAGACCCCGTTTCTTATTGTACCGGTTAGGCCGGGCGGGTGTGACGCTGGACTCTGCGGTCGCACCCGCCGGGCGTGTCATTTTGGCCGGCGCCGCGGCAGCGGAGGCGCCGGTTCTCATGGGGGTGAGTCCCGTTGGTGGCAGAGGGAGATGCGTCCTCGTCGGAGGGGGGGGGGGCGGGTTTTCGGCGCGTCGCCGCGGCTCCGCCCCTCCCTCCTCTCTGCTTCTGGCGCCAATGCGGAGCCTTGTCAGCTCCGTGCTGTTCAGGGAAGGGGCGTTTTCTCTTTACTTCGCGCGCTCTGCGCCCTGGCCACGCCCCGGATTCCTTGCCTGCGTCTCCTCATGCTCGTGGTGGACTCCATCGTTCCCTAGGATCTGTGAGTGGCCCTGTGGGTCCTATTTATCATAGACTTTTTTATTGTCTTCTGGTCATATATTTAAGGGGCTCCTTCTGTCTTTCAGGCGGAGTGTTCTATCGGGAGTGTCATCATTAGTAATTAGAGGGTTTCTCCCGGTCCTAGATTCCTGGGTTCTCTTAGTCTTAAATCCTCCCACTTGGGACATTAAAGGGGCATCCCGGGTTGCTTATTGGCGTAATTCCCTGGGTCATTGCGACTAATAAAGTTCACCTTATGGAGGCATCCCCGGATACTGGGGCAGGGGCCCCTTCGGGGCATCCCAAAAGGTGCATGTTGTGTGGTGCATCCATTACAGGGGATGATGTACTGCTTTGTATACCTTGTGCACAGCAAACTATTGCGCGGCAGTCCGGATCACAGGCTTCTGGATCAGCTCCGCCGGCCGAGTCATCTCAACCTCCCACCCTGACACGCGCTCCGTGTGACGTTGTCATGGGCAGGGATCTGCAAGCTGAGATGTGCGCCAGATTGGCCAACCTTGAGAAAATTGTTTCCAGGTCGGCCGCCCGTAAGGCCCCGGCCAAGAGGAAGCATTTGTCCCCGGCTTTGCCGGCTGATGACCTGGACGAGTTTAATAATCTGGATTGGTCTGATTATTCTGGGCTAGAGGAAGGTGAGGTTTCTGAGGGCTCAGAGGTTTCGGACGATGAACAGTCTGCGGGCGCTGATGAGGAGCTTAGTGAGTTAGGGAGATCCTCGGATTCTCCTCACGCGCTGGCGCTGATGTTGGAGGTTCTGAAGATTTCCCCTCCCGAGGTGGCGTCACAGCAGGAGGGTGAGTTGTTTGAGGAGTCCAGGCCGCGCTTGGAGTTTCCTTCACAACGGCACTTTCACAAGATCATTGATAAGGAATGGGACAGGCCGGCTAGGCTCCCTGGCATCCCTCAGGGGTGGGACAAGAAATACCCTTTCCCTTCGGAGGTGGTTAAGCGCTGGGTTTCCCCTCCCGAGGTCGATGCTCCGGTTCTGGGGTTGTCTAATTCCTCGGTTTTGAATAGGCCGGATTGCTCCTCCCTTAAGGATGGGGAGGATAAACGTATTGACCAAATGGCGTGTCATGGCTTTACTAGCGTTGGGTCAGCCATACGGCCTGTGTGCGCTTCTGAGCTTATGGTGTTGGCTGCCAGGTCTGTGGTCAGGGACTTGTTGACATCTTCCGGGCTTCGCCCTGGTAGTGCTGAGTTCCTTAGCCTCAAACGGTGTGAGTTGTTTTTGTCCTTTGTATTAACTGCCTTGGATGACACTTTGATGATGTGTGGTAGGACATCGGCTTTGTTGGTGACTATTCGGCGGTCGGTCTGGCTGCGCCAGTGGGCGGCCGACTTCATGTCTAAAAAGTCTCTGACGGCTTTACCCTTTGTTGGGTTGAGGCTCTTTGGAGAAACATTGGACTCCGTCACCAAGGGCGGTAGGTTGCCTCAACGTAAAAAGCAGCGCCGTTCCTTTCGGGGGGCGCCTGCTTTTACATCTTCCTTTCGTGGGGCCAGATTTGGCAGAGGATCTGCGTCCCAATCTTCCAGAGGAGATTCCGGGAACAGGGGCAGGGGACGTGCCCGTTCTGGATACCATTGGGGTTCTAAGCCCAAGCCGGCTATTAAGCCGGCCCAGCAATGAGGGGGCGCCCTCACCCTTGCGGGTGGGGGGACGGCTGAGACACTTCTCCCGGATCTGGGATCAAGAAGTCTCGGACAGATGGATCCGGGAAGTGGTGTCTTCCGGTTACAAGCTAGAGTTCGAGCTCCGCCCCCCCCTCCAGGTTCTTCAGGTCTCGGATGCCTTCGGAGCCTCTGGTGGCGCAGGGGCTCCTGGTGGCAGTAAAGAATCTTCTGGACATGGCTGTCATTTGCCCAGTGCCCCTCTCGGAGCAGGGCAGGGGCTTCTATTCCAATCTGTTCACGGTTCCCAAGAAGGACGGGTCGGTCCGTCCTATCTTGGATCTGAAGCTTCTCAACAGGTTTATTCGGCCGCGCAAATTCCGCATGGAAACGCTGCGCTCGGCCATTCACTCTCTTCGTCAGGGAGACTTTCTGACGTCCATAGACATCAAGGATGCTTATTTACACGTTCCGGTTTTTCCAGCACACCAGAGGTTTCTCAGGTTTGTGGTGGAGGATCGGCATTTTCAGTTTGTGGCTCTTCCTTTCGGTCTCACCTCAGCCCCTCGGGTTTTCACCAAGGTGCTAGCGGGGGTGATGGCTCTGCTCAGAGTTCAGGGTATCCGCATTGTGCCCTATCTGGACGATCTACTGATCATGGCCTCTTCTTTCAACCAAGCGGAGTTGGACACCGGAGTGGTGGTGTCCACTCTGGAGAGGTTCGGTTGGGTGATCAACCACCCCAAGTCTTCTCTTTCTCCGTCCAGAGTTGTGACCTTTCTGGGGATGTCTCTGGACACCTCGCAGGCCAGGGTGTTTCTGACCCAGGCCAAGATTCTTTTGATTCAGGAGTTAGTTCAGCTTCTCTTGTTGGCCCATCATCCGACCATCCGGCTAGGGATGAGGCTGGTGGGTTTAATGGTGGCCTCATTCGAGGCAGTTCCCTTTGCGCAGCTCCATACGAGGGCGCTTCAGCTGCACCTGCTGGCGGTTTGGGACAGGTCGCAGTCGTCATTGGACCGGTCCTTCCGGTTGACTCCCCGAGTTCGTCGTTCCCTACAATGGTGGCTGGGGTCTGTCAATCTGTCAAAAGGCTCCTGGCTCCTTCCTGGCTCCATGTTGGGAAACGGTCACCACGGATGCCAGTCTGTCAGGTTGGGGGGGTGTTTGGAAGGACCTCCAGTTTCAGGGTCTGTGGAGTCCGCAGGAGGCTCACGAGCCCATCAATATTCTGGAGTTGAGAGCCATCAGGTTGGTTCTGTTTCGCTTGACTCATCAGTTGAGAGGTCTGCCAGTTCAGGTCCGGTCGGACAACAGGACGGCGGTTGCTTACATCAATCACCAAGGAGGGACTCGCAGCAGGAGTGCCCTCAGGGAAGTGTCTTTGATTCTGGACTGGGCCGAGGCCCACGTCCCGTGTATCTCAGCAGTCTACATTCCGGGGGTGGAGAACACGGAGGCGGACTTGCTGAGCCGGGCCTCCTCTCGTCAGGGGGAGTGGTCTCTCAGTCCCAGGGTGTTTCGTTCGATATGTCTCAGGTGGGGGGTCCCAGCGGTGGACCTCTTTGCCTCTCGTCACAATCACAAGCTTCCAGTCTTTGTGTCTCTCTCGCAGGATCCTCTGGCTCTGGCAGTGGATGCCATGTCTCTGACCTGGAGGGATCTGGGGTTCCTTTATCTGTTCCCTCCGTTTCCAATGCTAGCCAGAGTAGTGCGCAAACTGGCCTTGGAAGGCGCGTCGGCGATTCTGGTGGCCCCGAGGTGGCCAAGGCGCGTTTGGTTCGCAGATCTTGTAAGGCTGGCAGAGGATCAGTTCGCCCTGCCTCTGCTGCCGGACCTGCTCACCCAGGGTCGGCTACGCTATCCCAATTTACCATCGCTGGCTTTGACGGCGTGGCTGCTGAATCCGCCATCTTGAGGGAAGAAGGTCTTTCTGACGCGGTGATTCAAACTCTTATCAGCGCCAGGAAGCGGTCTTCCTCTTCTGTTTACTACAGGACCTGGAGGTCCTATATTGATTGGTGTGAAGGTAGGTCCTTCTCTTGTCGAGAGTTCTCCATTCCTAGGATTCTGGAGTTTCTTCAACATGGTTTAGATCTGGGGCTCCAAATTAGTACCTTGAAGGGGCAGGTCTCTGCCCTGGCGGTGTTCTTCCAAAGGTCCTTTGCACTTCATCCTTTAGTCAGGACCTTTTTCCAAGGAGTCACGCATGTACGTCCGCCTAGGAAGCCCTTGGTTCCAGTTTGGGATTTGAACCTTGTTCTCTCTGCTCTTCAGGGTCCTCCGTTTGAGCCCTTGAATGAGGTTGCCTTGTCTTCGCTTACTCAAAAGGTGGCCTTTTTGGTGGCTATCACTTCGGTTAGGCGTGTTTCTGAGTTGGCAGCTTTATCCATTAAAGCTCCATACTTTGAGAAGCATCAGGACAAGGTTGTCTTTCGTTTCAAGCCGGATTTTCTTCCTAAGGTGGTCTCGGCTTTTCATCTAAATCAGGACATAGTTCTGCCTTCTCTATGCCCTAATCCTAGCAACGACAAGGAAAGGGCGTTGCATTCCTTGGATGTAGTTCGTGTTGTGGAATATTATCTGGAGGTTACGTCTTCCTTTCGCAAGACGGACGCCTTTTTTGTGGTGCCCTCCGGGCCTAGGAAAGGTTTGGCTCCTGCCAAATCTTCCATTAGTAAATGGATTCGTCAGGCCATCATTGGAGCCTATTCTGCCAAGGGGAGGAGTCCCCCTTTTCGTGTTACTGCTCATTCTACTCGCGCAGTTGGTGCGTCCTGGGCTTTTCAGCACCACTGTTGAGCAAGTTTGTAAGGCCGCTACCTGGTCTTCTGTTCACACTTTTTCCAAGTTTTACAAGGTTGATGTTTGGGCGTCCGCGGATGCTGTCTTTGGACGCAAAGTTTTGTAAGCTGTAGTGGTTTGAAGTTGTGCATTGTTGCCTAGTTTTGGATCCCCGCCCTTGTTTTTGGACACTGCTATTGGATGTCCCACATGTTATGGATTCTTGAAGCGGGGTGTGTGACATACTTAGAATAATACCATTTTGTGAATACTCACCTTGTAAAATGGGTATTATAAGTATGTCACACACCCCGCTTCACCCGCCCTTTCTGTATTCGGGATCCTCTATTTTGTGAACTTTGCGTGGTTGCGTTTTATATTTGCCTCTTCCTGGTCCCTTACCTTACTGCTTCTGTATACTGGGTGATGAGTGGGAGGTCCCAGGTATTTATGGATCAGGGAGGGGCTTTCTTTTACTATCATCTCTGCAGGAACGCCTCTTCAGGACGATATTACCCACATGTTATGGATTCTTGAAGCGGGGTGTGTGACATACTTATAATACCCATTTTACAAGGTGAGTATTCACAAAATGGTATTATCCTTACCTCATTGGAAAAATGATGGACCTCATCTGTAAAACTAGAAATGCCACGTGCAAGTGATTTTTGGGGAGAAATTAGAACAATAAAAATTCTCATGTGTTAAAATGAAAAATCGCTGTCAGATTCAGGCCGCAGTTCATAGCGCAATTCACACCCAAGCCTCGCTTCAGCAAGTAATTAGCAGGGCGCGCATATCCCTATAGGAATTTCCCATCCAGTGAAGCAAGGTGGTGACTATCTACCTTAGGATTCCTCTTTAGCTTAGTCTGAAGTTTTTTTTTTAATAGTCGCTGCACGCAATACATGTGAAGTGCTATCGCCATATACACACGTGGTTGTGGCCCGAGTTACTCTATATTACACAGAAGCGCCACATGACACCTACTGAAATAAAACTATTTACAGTACAAATAATTTGTTATGAAAAAAGCTGCTCTGTAGCCACCGCACGCAGTAGCGCGCCGGCCGCTCAGATTACGACACTGATGAGATGGGGTTGTGAGGGGAGCCCATCTGGGTCAGAACCTTGTCCAGCCATTGCAGGGGCCCGTGTAGGTGAATCTCAATCCAGCAGGGAGTGCTTGTGACATCTTGCCGGTGATACTCGGCGCCCCAACCCTGGAAAAAGAAAAACAGCGCCATTGTAAAACGTTCCCGCATAGCTTAATATACAGGGTGTATTATTCTTTAACCCTTTCTCTGCTGGGTGTTACCATCTATTTCTAACCTCAGTAGCCCTAAAAGATTCCAGGGCTGTCTGTTGGCCTACCCACGGGGCATCCCGAGTTGGAAGTCCTGCTGTGTGAAACCACCCCAGGTGCCTGTAAACACTCACCTTTCCCTGCTCCAATGGTGCATGTGCGAGCTCTCATCCAATCAGAGCCATTTGCCGTGATGACCCCAATCAGAAGCCCTGGGCACACGGCGGCGCGCGCGGGGCAGCGGTGTGGCCTCCAGGCATTTCTCTAGCTTGTACATGGCGGTATTTATCCCACTGATTCCTTGTTATTTTTGATCGCATGTCATAACTTGCTTTTACAAGCCCTTGCTCTATAGTTGTTGTCATTGACAACCACCTTTGGCACTTTTGTATACTTATCTTGGATGTTCACACTACGGCATTAGGCACTTTATTAGTATAGTTGAGAGTCTCATTAGCACTTGCCACTTTAGCTGTTAGTCAAATTGGGTTTGGGTATCATTATTATTAATAGGGGCTTATATGGTCTGATCTTTTGTACCTATTTATTTATTCATACAATATTATGTATTTAGCACTATTTGTATTTGATTTAAAATGTTGATGTTGGATGAATTTATTTTTTAAAGGGGTATTAGCATTAAAGTGGACCAACACCCAGGGGGGATCGGCCCGGGAATCTATAAGATTCCCGGACCGATCAGATCCCTCCCCGCGGGGCATCCGAAATCGGGATGTCCCGCGGGGAGGAACCCCCCAGGAGGCCCACAATCCTTACCTTACCGGCGATCCAACGGCGCATGCGCGAGACGCGGCCGCGTCTCTCGCTTCCCTCTAGCAGGGCGCGCTCCCGCGCCGGCCGTTTTGTGAATGGCCGGCGCAGGCGCGCTCCCTGTTAGAGGGAAGCGAGAGACGCAGCCAATGACAGCGCACAGGTATGCGCGTCCAAGCGGCTTTGGACGCGCATACCAGAGCGGCTCTGAGCGCTGTCATTGGCCGGACGAGGTCACGTGGGAGCGGGGAGAGGTGAGTTTTTGCGGCGATCGGGGGGGTTTCACACAGCGGGGCACCCCCGATCGGGGTGCCCCACCTAAGTGGACCAACACCCAGGATAGTCAAAATCCTGGGTGTTGGTCCACTTTAAGGAGGGCTTGATATATGTACATTAAATGTATTTCTTTTTCTTTTCCGCCAGTACTTACATTGATTGTTATTGTTTATTAAAGTTAACTATTATAGGGATTGAACTCATATGTATATATCCTTTGATTATTTGTTATGAGACCTGGAGGCTGTACACTGCCGCATCCCCTACAGCGTGCGCGCACTCCCGCCCCAGCCATTCAGATAGGTTGAGGCGGGAGTGTGCAGGTCACCAGGAATGAAGCAGCACGCATTCCCGATTCTATTCATTAAGAGACGTTTCCCAAGTGATTTAGGGCCTTATTTATCAAGGGATAGCGCCAGGTAGTGTCTCACTAGCGCCAGGTAGCGCCAGCTATCGGCGGCTACCGACTCCAGAACGCCAGGCTGCGAACACAATCACGCATTTATCACGCTAAATGAGGCTAGCGCCGGCGAAAGCGTCAGCTAGCGCGGGATTCATCATGTTGCAGACTTCAGCGAACAGCGCCGCTGCTAATCCCATCACAGCGCCAGGTATTACCTCTCGCTACCTGGCGCTCTCCAATGCATTTCAATGGAACAATCTTTAAATATTCATAATTAATTCATATTAATGTTTTTTTTTTTTTTTTTTTTTAAATGTGAAAAATTCTGTGACCACTTCTACCATGTTAGATATTTAAAAAAAAAATAACTTTGTGCAGAATTGATATTACAGGTCTGATATTAATGCATTCGTATTACAAAATGTAATTAAAAACTTGTTTTTTTTGGTTTCCAAAAATATGGTTGTTTGGGGGTTAAAAAACTACTTTTAACACATCGCCGCCAGCGCTCTGGGGTTTAAACATGCGCTCCCATACAGCGCGGAACCTGTCAAATAGCGACTCCTAACCCCGTATTCAACATTACCGCACACCGACTGAGTCGCTGTCAACAACCGAACAGCGGCCAAACACAGCGACTACTAGCGGGCGCTCTGAAAATACTGCTACAGTCGCTCAACTGTCGCTACCTGCCACTATTAATGAATCGGCCTCCCCGTCATCGCATTGGACGAGAGCCCACGCTTGCGCCATTGGATCCAGGAAGCAGTGAGTGAAAAGCAGTGTTCTGGGGGGTTTCATACAGCAGGGCATCCCCAATTGCAATTCCCCTGGAAACTGGAACAAAACCCAGGAAAATCAAATTCCAGAGTTTTGTTCTGCTTTTAATGTATTGTTCCAGCAAACACCTAGACCATATAATCACATAGCCCTAAAGCTCCTAATATTCCCCATTTTTCCCCAAATAAACTACCCAAAATGGAGTAAACTTATTTCTAAGTTTTTATTTATTTTTAAAATTTCCAGCCAGTGGGCGTGGCCGCTCTCCAATAGCAGGCAGCATGTTTATATAAGCATACTATGACAACTAAACACAATGTCAAGCCCTATGATTGGTGGTCTACTGCTAAGGGAAGTGCCAGAAGTGAGTGCCAAGTTTTTGCTTGTAGGTGCTGCTGCAACGTTACAGGAAGGGAGAGGGCAGATATAACGAGGAAAGCTGCTGAATGTTCTTTACATTTTACTTGGACAGTCCCTTTAAAAATTCCTCCCCTCAATGTAATGAGGTAACATGAAAACTATAAATAAAAATTTATAAAAAAAAAAATCCTCCCCCATGACCTCCTCCCCTGGTGCTGGAGTAAAAACTGAAAAAGGCTGAGAGGGGTTGAAGGTTCCAATGAGGTGTAGCTAAGAGTTGCAGGTTAGACAAGAAAGGGTTGCTGAGAAGGGGCTTTGGAGTGGGTTGTGGCACTGGGGACTACAGGGCAGGTTGCATCGCAGATGTGGGGTGGGTGGCGGTATATCTGAGAACTAGCTGCTGCCAGTTCTCCCTGGGGTAGGACTGGGGTACCTGGTCTACGCACTGGGGTACCTGGTGCCCAGAGCAAGAAATGGCTCTGCCTGGTCACAGGAGCCTTCCAGTCATGGCACCAATATATTTCCATATTTGCCCCTTACCACACGGACAGCCCCGCACTTGACAACCCTTATTGTTTTGGGTCTTGTGGGGTATTTTGAGTGCTTTATTTTGTATAATGATTTGGTTAATGATTTGTATAATGATTGTTTTATATTTAAATTCCTTCAGGGTAGGTTTTATTTTTGAGGATACAGGGTACCATCAATCCCCGTGGGCATCATGTGATTCAGCATGTTATGATTTATGACACCCACATACTGGCCTGGACTGTACTGGGGATGGGGAATGAGACATGTTGAATTAAGGATATCCCACTTTTGTTAAGGTTAGTAATAAAATATCTTGAGGCTTTTTTTTCCATTTGAAATTTCATTCAGGAGTGAATTCCAATCATTTTTTCCATCGGCCTTACCTTTACAAAGCTCATGCGGATGGTGCACATCTTGGTGAGCTCGTACACCACCTCAAAGCCTTGGTTCACTGACTGGGCCAGAAGTTGGGCAAATAGCTGATTGTTGAATATCTTGAGGCTGCAGCCGCTGGGGATCTTGCACACGGTTGCTGGGTGGAAGCCATGCTGATAGTTACAGTTACGGCTCTGTACGAAAATGCTGCTGTCACTCACACATTCTGCATACACCTCCCCGCCGACATAATAAAGGTGAACACCTAGGGGAGGGAACACACGCCTGTTACCTTTATTAATCCACAATGTACACCTACTCACTGCTGTCACCTGTCACCTTTCTCAGAGACTAACCTGAGAATTGCTCTGATGCCGAGTCCAATGCTAAAAACCAGAAGATTATTATCCTTACAAGCCTACAGAAAGCGGAGCAAAACCCACCAGCGGCCAGCCTGTTATCTAAACATTTCCAAGGCCATCCCAAAATGGGATGCCCCAAAGTGTGATCCCCCCCCCCCACGGTAATCTCTTACCTTTCCCTGGTCCAACTGCGAATGCGCTGGCTCTCGTCCAATGAGGGCTGCCTACTATGACCGCGACATTTGGATTTTTTGATGCAGTGTGTACAAGCGACCCCTTCTCTTGCTGTCTAGCAGATGTAAGCAGGTTCATGACATAGATAGGATGAGCCACTGGGGGTTGGAGCTGGCATGAGCTACAATTTTGAGTGGAGGCCTGCTTTGATTCATTGTTTTTTACTTTGTTAAAGTGGAACACAACCCACTGGGTCCAGCACTGGAATCTACGTGATTCCAGGGCTTGCCACTGTCCTTCCCCATTTTTGGATGCCCCACTTTCTAACCCCCCCAGGGTGCCGGTATTCACTCACCTTTTCCCGGTCCAACGGCGCATTCGCATGTTCTCATCCAATCAGAGCCGCCCGCAGAACTGACAATATTTAGCGAGGCAGCTCTGTTTGTTGTGAATGTGGAGTGAGAGTAGGCACATTCTTCAGGCTGTGCGCACCTAGGGCAGCAAGGGATGCGCCTCTCGCGCTCACCATTCACACTATTCAGAGCTGTCACTGATTGGACGAGAGCCCACACTGTCGCTGTTGGACCAAGAGGAGGAGAGTCTGAATGCGCTCATCTGGGGTGTTTCACACACTGGGGCATTCTAATTTGGGATGTCTGGGGAGCACGGAACAAAACCCTGGGTTTTGTTCTGCTTTAAAGTGTATCCTAGGTTTTGGTCCTTTCCCTGTGGGCACCCCGATCGGGGGTGCCCCGCTGAGTGAAACCCCCCCAGATCACTGCAGCCAACTCACCATATCCCGGTCTTACGGCGCGCCTAAGAGCAGCGGCTCTGACAACCACATCCCCTGCTCCCCTCTAGCAGTGCACGCGTCAGTCATTTGTGAATGGCCGCCGCGGGCACGCTCCCTGTTAAAGGGAGGCGGAAGATGCGCCACAGGACTGAGATAAGGTGATGTGCTGTGGCGATGGGGGGGGGGGGGGGTGGTTCACACAGCGGGGCACCCCTGATCGGGGTGCCCTCAGGGAAAGTACCAAAGCCCAGGATAGTCTAAACTTTTGACTATCCTGGGTTTTGGTCCACTTTAAGTGCTTTTAGTGCACGACAGGATTACACCAACTGTACAGTCCAGAGATATTCCAATTCCAGGCAAAGAGTTAAATTAGCGGCATCTTTCATTCATCTCCACTTTGCATTCCCTGAACTTGCTCCCTTCTGCTGACTCTTCTTTCTCTGTTCTAGCACTGAATTCACGTCTGAAGAGCCTGTCACACTGAGACAAGCATGGATGAATCATGCTCTGCTGCTAAGAAGGCCCAGCAGAAGGGAGAGAGTTCACTAGGACTAATTAAAGTTGAGCAAAACCCACCCTGGAGTGTATGTGACGTCAGGACACGCATACTTGCGCCCCCTGGGCATTCTGAACTAGGATGCCCTCCTGTGTGAAGCCCCCCAGGGCACCCCAAATTCTTACCCTTTCCCCAAGCCCACGGCGCATGCTCGCCCAGCACCTCGTATACGTTCCGGCTGTGTGTGGCCCCACCCACAGGAATTGACTGGCTGTGTGGGGCAGCGCACAGCCCGAAGGCAACGAGAGATGAGAGATGGCTTGTGCCGCTGGTATGTGTGGCTAGGATCTTCATTCAGCTTCTCTACACGCACATTAATATGTGTGCTGGGAGAAGCTGATTGGAGGAGCAGTCTCGCCTGTGCCGTGGGCTCGAGGAGAGGTGAGTCTGACCACTCAGGGAGAAGGACCAGAACCCCAGATAGTGAAGATCCCGGTTTTGGTCCACTTTATGAAATTGGAAGCCGTCTGACAGATACAGCCCCTTACAGTCAGCATGAGAGGAGCAAAAAGCAGGTTGATTTAACCCATGGAATCCCCCTCCCCATCCTGTCCTATGACACCTACCTGGTCCTCCCAGCTTCTGCTCAAGTGATGGTCCCAGCACCCAGTCAAAGCAGAAGCTGCTGGCAGTCAGACAGAGGATGAAGAAAAGACAGGACCAACTTTTTTTTTTAACTCCTTAGGCCTCACTGGTGGGCAGGAATGGGGGTGGCTTTTAATTATGACTATACAGACTATACTAAAATTACCTTTCCCAATATGCCGGCGTGTGTTCTCAATAGTAGAGTTCCGGTTGACATTGGAGAGTAGGCCTAAGCAGAATCTGTTTTTGGTGTTGGTGGGGTCTGTGAAGCCATCAACGAGAACGCTGCGAGATGACGCCTGGAATGTCTCCCCCACCCGATTGTTCAGCTCATAGTAAGCCACCGAGCACCAGTGTAGAGGCTCCTCATAACAGACAGGGCGAAAGTCTGGGAAGAAAATGGTAAGAAACACTTACCTGGAAAGCAGGTGATAACTCAAGATATTGCTACTCACTTTAATGGTTGGCAATAGGTGGGCAGATTCTATTAAAAAAGGGCATCTACACACTTTAAAGAACTGTTTGTTAACCTGTGGTATGCATTCCCCCTGGGGGTATGTGCCATGGGTTGAAGGGGTACGCAGAAATGTTTATGGGTGTACAGAGGAGTCTGATAGGTCCCATATATAGTGAAACCTATTGCTTTACAAGTGCTATGAGGCCTGTGACCAACTTACCACTTACCTTGGTAACAATTATAACTTATCCTCTTCTTTGGGGGAACATCTTATCTCAGAGAGTGCTTGGCATGAAAAGGTTGCTTTAACCCTTTAACTGCCAGCCTACCTGGAGTTTTTGTCACCCTTTGTTGCCAGACCATTTATCACTATTTTGCGCTCCCCATGTTCAAATGTGGTTTTTTAAGGGTTTTCCCAGGAAAATTATATATTGCTTTTAAGCTGAGTCTGGGCTTCAACATGAAATGTCTTGTTTGTCATTTTTTAGGTGTATTTTCAATGTTTTTTGGTGAAATATGAGCAAAAAACAAATAAAATCCCAATTTCTCCCGGTTACAGCAGTACCACATATGTATAGGTAGACACCCTTTCCTGTCCAGGAGACTCCCCCAAACTGAAACAGAGCTTTAGGAGATTTTTAGATAAAATACAACTATGCTATGCGCTAGGCGCACCTTGCAGTTTTTCAATAAAAACAACCCACATTTGAAATACCCCCAACAAACTATATATTCTCTGGAAGTACACACCTCAGGCTTTCTAGGTGTACCAGGCTTGTTGATGTGGCCACAGTTTTCTGGAAGTAATCCCTCAATGTATTCTTTGGTTTCAAAGAGTTTCCCTAAAAAAGGATAAAAAAAGCAGAATCAAAGCCACATTTTCCTAAAAAAAAAACTATATACAAACAAAAAAACAAGTTTAATCTGAAAAAGCAAGGTCCCCCGAACAGAACGATACCCAACATGCATAGGTTCTGTCAAAGAAAGAGTTGCCAAACACCCCAAAGTAAAGCATGTGTGTAACGGTAATTTTACTTGAAAATTTCAGCTCTGCAGACAAAGTGCGCACCTTGCAATCTTTCAACCAAAACAACCCTTTACATTTGGAATACCCCCTACAAACCATATATTCCCTGAAAGGGTTATAAGTGTACCCAGCTTGTTGTAGTGGGTTCATCTTTCTGGAAGTAATCCCTTGAATAATTCTTTGGTTGCGCAGGGTTTCCCTAAAAAATGTATAAAAAAGCTGAATAAAAAACACCTTTTCCTAAAATATCAATATACAAACAAGAAAAAACAAGCGAAATCTGAAAGCGCAAGGTCCCCCGAGCAGAACAATAACCAACATGCATAGCTACTTTTTAATTGCCAGCCTACTTGAGATTTTGTCACCCTTTGTTGACAAGTCATTTTTCTCCATTTTGCGCCATGTTTTGCGCCATTTTTGCTGGAATTTTCAGGAAAATTATATATTTTTTTTGCAGCAGAGTTTAGGCTTTAACATTAAATGTCTTGTTTGTAATTTTTATTGTTTTTTACAATATTATTAGGTAAAAAAAAAAAATTGGGGGGGGGGGGGCAATTTTTTGGGAATTTAAGGGTTAAAAACCCTTCAAAATCCAAAAAAAAAAATAAAGTGGGGTCCCCCTTACCCGGAATAACCAGCTCGGGACCAGCTATGCAGGGCTTGTAGGAACAGGGTGCAGGGGTCAGCTTTTGTGGCCCTGCAGGCTACAAGCCCGCATATCCTATGGCCAGGGCTCTTCTGCCCCCCCCCCCCATGGGCTTTGGGGAGGCAGGTAATTGGGGTGCAGGGGGTTAATGGCAAGTCACCCGCTAGCCGCAGGTGACTTGCCAGCCCCCAGCCTTGTGAACTGGTATAGGGGTCTCATGGACCCCTTACCAGTTCACAAGGGGTTAAAATGAAAACACTGACACAGATAGAAAAAAAATGACCGCCGTCATTAGAGGAGGTGAGGCCCCGGAGAGGGTCCTCACCTGAAGCCTGCGGAGCAGGGGGGGATCGGAACCCCCCCTGGTGAAGAGAAGACCCGGACGGAGGGATCGGGCAGGGAGGTGAGTGAATTACATTTTTTTTTCTTTTTTTCTTTTGCAGCTGCAAGTGTCAGCGAGGGTGAGGCGGACTGTTTCGGGCCCCCTCCTGAAGACGGGAGACCTCGAGGGGGGATCGGATGCCGCCCCCAGGAAGAGGAGACCCCCAGCTTTCCTCGCATACCAGAGGTAAGTTTTTTTTTATTTCTATTTTTTAACTAGCAGGGGGAAATGCCAGGCACGTAGTTTCTACGTGCTTGGCACTTAACGGTAGGAGAAGCAACCACGTAGAAACTACGTGCTTGGCATTTAAAGGGTTAAAGAATATCCCATAGGGTGGTAGTTACCAACTACAACCCCACCTGTAAAATTTTTAAGACTTGGCAGCTCACGGGAACGAGTAACAGAAATATCAGGAAATTTGTGAATCCTTTACAAAATGTCAAAGATTTTAGTGCATCTAGAGCACATGTGTCAAACTAGATGTGGCCCTCCAAGCCTTTTTATGTGGCCCCCAGACAGCTGGCAGAATATTTCAGCTTCTCCATTTGTCCTGGGCAAAGTAATTCTGTGGCTGCCCTGGACAGAATAATTCAGCATTTGCATCTGTCCTGTCCAAAATAATTCTGCATCTGACCTGGGCAAAATGATTCTGTGTCTATAATCATACATTTGGATGGTCGTGTTTGCATTTTGTTTTGAGTTTGTAAACTGGCCCTTTGAAGGCAACCAGAATGCTGATGTGGCCCTCAGTAAAAATGAGTTTCACACCCCTGATCTAGAGCATTGGGTCATACACGGTTAGTCAGTGTGTTAAAGTGGACCAAAAGTGGCCCTGGAGTCTAAAAGACTCCGGGGCTGCCCGATTCTCTCCCGCAGGGTATCAAGATCTGAGAGTCCCCTGTAAAACTTATCGTCTCCCCAATCCAACTGAGCATGTGCGAGCCGTGGTCACCGTCAGCTATACCTTTAGCCAGGCGATTGTGAATGGCTGGCATGGCCATGTACCCCGTTAGAGGCTAGGGGGATACGGCAGCCGGCGCGCTCAGCTCCTTTCGGCTAGTCTTGGTCCTTAGCTGATATTGACAAGTGAAGTTGATTGGAAGAGAGCCAGTGCATGCACAGTAGGACCAGGGAAAGGTGAGTTTTACTGGGCAACCTGGGGGGTTTCACAAAGTGGGGCATCCTGAATCTGGATAGCCCAGGGGAGAGAATCGGGGGGCCCTGGAGTCTTATAGACAAGGACCAAAACCCAGGATAGTCAAAATCCTGGGTTTTGATCTACTTTAAGCAAGCTCATGGTCCAGGAGTCAGGCTATGGTTGCATCAAGCAACAGGCAACTGGATGTGGGAGGGAAGCAAGGTTAGAAATAGATCAAACTCTAGAGTCAGAGGAGACACAAAATAGAAAGCAGCCAGCTCACTCAGTCCACAGCCAGGAAAGATCAACTCGGCAGTCCTCCTCAGTGAGAGTCACAGCAGTAAGTTATCCAGCTTCTCCTAAAATTTTACTTTTATTGTTCCAGTTTAAAATAACAGCCAAAAAAACTGACGATAAGCAAAAATGAAGATGATCACAACAAGGACCCAGATCGAGATTGTGTCACTGTAACGTGTTTCGGGAAGTAAAAGGCCCTTAATCATATCCTTACCCAACCCGTTACAGGGTCCCAGCAGTGGGACACATCTCGATCTGGGTCCTTGTTCTCATCTTCTTCATCTTTGCTTACCATCAGTTATTGGGCTATTATAAATGGAACAATAGAAGCAGAGGGACAGTCATGGCAATGACAATAAAAGGCAGCAAGGATCTCACATGCAGCCTGTCCAATCACCCTCTACTTTTCCTGCCCTTCCTTTCAATGTCAATGTTCCCAACCACGCTCATTGCCCAAAAAGTGCACTAATTATGAGTACACGCCCTGCATGAGTATGCTGGAGCTGTGTGGTCATGTAGCCGCTCCGGGTTGAGTGGTGGGGTACAACCTGCTCAACACCATCACCAGACCACAGCTTGGGAGAGGGTGCACAGATACGTTTTTAGACCTAGCACTAACATTAAGATAAATATGAGCACATGTCTGCCTGTGATTTGTCCCCTTGAAGAGGAAGATGTTCATATAACATGAGGAGCTTCTAGACAGCCAAGTATCCTTATTTTCCTTGCTTTTTTTTCCCCCTCAAGCGAATCGAATTCTGCCTGAAAGGTAAATGTATAATTAGCCGCTGCTATGGCTTAAATTTTCACACACTACAATCTACTACTGGTAATGGGCATTCGGTGAGCGCTATTAACCCCTTCCCAACAGTTTTGGTGTTCCAGGCCAGGCCAAATTTTGCAAAACTGATGTGCGTCTCTTGACTCTCTTCATGTGGTAATACCTTTGAAATGCCACCACATATCCCAACAATTCTGAGATTGTTTTTTTTCGTGACACATTGTACTTTATGCTAGTGGTAAATTGATAAACTGGTCAGCAGCTGGGTAGGGGAGTGGTGAGGTTGCGGCTCAGCAGATGGGTAGGTGGGTGGTGAGGTTGTTAGTCAGCGGCTAGGTAGGTGAGGTTGTGGGTCAATAGCTGGGTAAGGGGGAGGTTGCAGGTCATCGGCTAGTTGGGGTTGCAGGTCAGTGATAGGAAAGGTGGTGGTGAGGTAGATTCTGCAACAGGGCTGTGCAGGCTCCTCCCCCCATTCCCAAAATACAATTCTGCGAAACTCACCTGTAGAATTGTTTTTGAATATATCCAGTCCAGGTCTTCCCAGAAGTAATGACATGTAGTATTCCACCGCTAGGTGGCGCTCGACTGCAAGATCAAAAGCTGTCGCTCCTCTTGGCCCCCTATAAAAGCAGGTGTCTCACTATGATTTCCCAGTGGTTAAACAGCAGTAAAAAAAAAGAGACAGGCCGGAAAGGCAAGAAACCATGTTACTTCACATAGCTTCAGCATGTACTCTCTCCAACAAGAACTAAAGGACAACGGTCCAATATAAAAATGGTAATCACCACAATCAGGCAAACAAGAGATAATGAAACAAGGGCGGGGTGGGACGACCTGGACTGGATATATTCAAAAACAATTCTACAGGTGAGTTTCACAGAATTGTATTTTTCACTATATCCAGTCCAGGTCGGCCCAGAAGTAATGACATGTGGGACATCCAAAAGCAGTGTCCATTAGGGCGGGATCCCCAGTGCGGTACAGCATGTAGTTCATTTCACTACCGCCTGAAGCACCTTTCGGCCAAAGACAGCATCAGCTGAGGCACTAACATCAACCTTGTAAAACTTGGTAAAGGTATGAACTGAAGACCAAGTGGCGGCCTTACAAACTTGTTTAACAGATGCCTGGTGCTGAAAAGCCCAAGAGGCACCAATAGCTTTGGTAGAATGAGCTGTAATACGAAAAGGGGGTTCCTTCCCCTTGGCAGAATATGCTTGCACCACCGCCTGTCTGATCCACTTACTGAGAGTGGACTTGGCTGGTGGCAAACCTTTCCTATTTAGATTTGCTCTTTTGTCCCTCTGTTAGGACAAAGAGCAAATCCGATTTCATGAAGGATTCAGTCGCAACTAGGTAATACTTAATGGCTCTGACTACATCCAAAGCATGGGGGATCCTTTCCTTTGCATTAGTCGGTGCTGGACACAAGGAAAGCAAGACCACTTCCTCATTAAGATGAAAGGGAGACACAAACTTAGGCAAAAAATCAGGTCTAAAACGAAAAACCACTTTATCCTTATGCAGCTCAAAATAAGGAGGCTTCATACAAAGCACGGCCAGCTCTGACACGCGACGCACCGAGGTGATTGCTACCAAAAAGACCACCTTGAGGGTCAAAAAAGGGCAATGCAGCATCGCACAAAGGCTCAAAGGGAGGCCTCTGGAGAGCAGAAAGTACCAAATTCAAGTCCCACACCGGTAATACAGGCTTACGTGGTGGACGTACGTGGGTGACACCCTGGAAAAAGGTCTTGATCAATCTACGATTGGCAAACGATCTCTGGAAAAAGATGGCCAAGGCAGAGACCTGGCCCTTGAGCGTGCTCAGCTGGAGACCCAAGTCTAAACCGTATTGTAAAAACTCTGAGATCCTAGAGATAGAGAAAGTGCAACAAGGGAGACTCTTGGATTCCAAGCAATGTAAGCATGCCAAACTCTGTAATATATCATGGAAGAAGACTTCTTCCGTACCCGAATCATGGTATGCACAACCGTGGGTGACAGCCCCTTTTCCATCAGGATTGAGGTTTCAATAGCCAGGCCATCAAAGCCAGCGTATGTAAATTGGGGTGCTGCAGCGACCCCTGTGTGAGAAGCCCTGGGTCGTCGGGAATGATGTAGCGATCCACTGAACTATGTCCGCAAACCAACTCCTTCTCAGCCAGTGAGGAGCCACCAGTACGGTTAGTACCCCTTCCTGGGCTATCTTGCGCAGCACTCGGCCCAGGAGTGGAAACGGAGGAAATGCATAAAGGAATCTGAATTTCGTCCAAGGAAACGCCAGAGCGTCTGTGGCAAAGGCCAGAGGATCTTGACAGGGAGACGAACCTTGGGAGCTTGTGATTGTGTCTGGACGCAAACAGGTCCACATCCGGCTGGCCCCAGCGGAGACACAGAGCGTGAAAGATCTTGTTGCTGTTCCCCCAGACGAGAGGCCCCCCTGCTCAGGGAGTCTTCCTCCTGGTTTTCTACCCCGGGGATGTAAACCGCCGAGATGCAGGGAATATTCTCCTCTGCCCAAGTCAGAATCTGGGTCACCTCCTTGAGGGCTCGCTTGCTCCGAGTCCCACCCTGGTGATTGATGTAGGCGACAGCCGTCTGATTGTCCGAGCGAACCTGGATCGCACGACCCCTTAAATGGGGAGTCAAGGGAAGAAGCACCAACCGGATCGCTCTCAGCTCCAGGAGATTTATGGGCAAGTGGTTCTCCTGCGGACCCCACTGACCCTGGAGCCTCCGCATCTGCCAAACGCCTCCCCAGCCAGTCAGACTGGCATCCGTGGTTACTATCTCCTACCGGGGAGTCAGAAAGGACTTGCCCACCAACAGTTTTCTGGGGTCCAGCCACCACAAAAGGGACTGTCTGGTCAGGTGGGACAGTGAGAATTCCTGTTCCAGCGAATCCTGCATCCGATCTCAGCCGGTCAACAGGTTCAATTGAAGAGGTCTCATGTGGAATTGGGCGAAGGGCACTGCCTCGAAGCATGACACCATTAAGCCCACCAGCCTCATCCCCAGACCGATCGATGGCCGCTGACAAGACAGCAAGGTCTTCACCTGCGTCTGAAGGCCCAACACCTTCTTCTGTGGCAGGAATACCTTGACCTGAGAGTTGTCTAACGTCATGCCCAGGAAGGACCTCACCATTGAGGGAGTGATCGAAGACTTGGGGTAATTGATTACCCAACTGAAAGCCTCTAGAGTGGATAACACCGTCCGTGTGTCGCTCTTGGCCTGCTGAAGGGACTGAGCCGCAATCAGTAAATTGTCCAGATAAGGCAGCACACGAATGCCCTGATTCCTCAGAATAGCCATGATGCCCGCCAGTACCTTGGTGAAAACCCGGGGGGGCTGAGGATATCCCGAATGGCAGAGCCACAAACTGGTAATGCTGGTCCTCCAGAGCAAATCTCAGGAACTTCTGATGTCCCTGGAATATCGGGATGTGCAAGTAGGAATCCCTGATGTCCACCGTGGTCATGAAGTCGCCGGGCCGAAGCGAGCTCACCGCTGACCGTAAGGTTTCCATGCGGAAATGCCTGACTCTTACAAACCTGTTGAGACCCTTCAGATCCAGGATAGGTCGTAATGTTCCGTCCTTCTTGGGAACCGTAAACAGATAGGAGTAAAAACCTTGACCCTGCTCCTGACGAGGTACAGGGCAAATCACACCTAACCGCAGGAGGTGCTGCATGGCCATTCTCAGGCCCTGTGCCGCCACTGGGTTCTGGGTCAGGGCGGCCTGACTGCCAGCTCTATTTTGTTACCGGAGGACACCACCTCCTGAATCCACCGATCCGAGACGCGCTGTCTCCAGATATTAGCAAATAACAGAAGCCGTCTCCCCACCCGGATGGGTGAGGGCGCCTCCTCATGCCTGAGGGGCCTTGGCAGGGGGCTTGGATTTGGATCCCTAGGAGGGATTGGATCAGCCGCGGGACCTACCTCGTCCCCAGGAATCTCTGTGGCCACCTGAAAAAGAAGCGCCTCTTCCTCCACGAAAGGAGCGATAGGCAGAGGAACCCCGAAAGGGCTGCGCAAGCTTCCTTCACTGAGGGAGTCTACCATCCTTAATCAGGAGGTCCAGACGCTCCCTGAACAACCTGTGCCCCACAAAGGGAATACTAGTGAGCGACTTCTTGGCCGCGGCATTAGCCGACCATTGCCGCAACCAGAGCGAGCGACGGAGCACAACAAGCAGGGCCGGAACCCTGGCACCGAGCCGGACACAATCGTCCATGGCAGAGACAACAAAGGCAACAAAATCCACGCAAGCTTTGAGATCTTTATACTCCTCCGCCCGCTTGCGAGACATAGCAATATCTACAAGACGTCTCACTTTCTTTCTGATGGCTAATGAGACAATAGCCGCGGCACACACAGGGCGAAACCAAGCACCAGTAAAGGTAAAGGCATGACAAACTAGCTGATCCATGCGCCTGTCAGCTGGATCACGCAAGGAAGCAGTATCGGGTGACGGCATAAGCGTAGTGTTGGATAACCCCGACACAGGGGAATCCACTTCAGGGGGACAGGACCATAGGCGGACCAGCTCCTCAGGAAAGGGATACCGGTTGTCCAGGCCCTTAGGCACCAACGGCAGCTTGTTAGGCCTTTCCCACTCCTGGAAGATCATATTAGAAAAATGGGCCTGCTCAGGAAAGACAAGTCTCTGTCTCTCAGTCCGAAACAAATCCCCATGCTTCGTCTTAGCCGCTTTAGGAGGGACAATATGCAACGTCTCAAAAACAGAAGCCAGCAACTTCTCTGTATCATCGGGGAGCCACATGTCCTCGCCCAAGGAAGAGCCAGGCCCACTGTCATAGCCGGCAGAATAATCCACAGTGGAAAGTCCGCATGCAACTCGCTTTCCTCCAAAAAGGTCATCATCATCATTATCCGAGTAAACGGGCTCGATGTGCCGCAAGAGATCTGTCTCTCAAGGCTGACCACACGGTATGCCAAATCAAAATGGGACCCCTTCCTGGCTTCCCCATTGCTGGGGGCTGAGTGCAGTAGCAGGGGTTCTGGAAAGGTCGCAGGCAATAACGGGCTAGGGGCAGATACGCCTGCCCAATAATGCTCCAAAAAGACGCTCCTGACGCAAGTGAGTCCGCCCAGAGGGCTGGCACTGCACATGGGGCAGAGCTTCACCCGCCCAGATGGGGCCCCTAGCTCACTATCCCAAGAATCCTCCATTATGGTGATTAGCAGACAAAAATCGTTATGCACTAACGGCCCAAACCTAATAAGCCCTCAGAGAGGGCGCGGAGGCGGGGGGGGGGGGGGTGGTGGACCGGGAGGAACCACAACCCTTAATCTATCAAAGAGACCCACCTAGAAGACACAAGCAGAAAAATGCTTTAAGTATCCCACAGCACATGCGCAATACAACACAACAATAGGTTATTTAACAAGAGGGAATCACGACACCGATGGCAGCTCGGAGGACTCCCAGGCAGCGTGCAGGGGAAAGGCAGCACAAGATGGCGCAGAGCAGGCAGCTCGGCGCGTTCCTCGAGGGACAGGCCGCACAGCAGTGACGCAAAAAGCTTCATTGCGCGGCCCCGCAGACGGCGCGAAAGTAGCGCCCGCCCCCAAGATGGAGGGTGAAGCCCAGGCAGTAGGAGACACAGGGCAGCCCACGGAGGGGTCCCCTCACCAGCCAAGTGGCGTGCGCGCACGGCTGCACCTCTGCAGCAGAGGCCGCGGCCTCAGAGGAAGAAAAAAACCTCTGCCGAGCAGCGCCGCCCCCCCCACAGCGCAGCAGCCAAGATGGAGGGGAGAGAGGAGCAGGAGAACTCGAGGGAGCGTGGGAGGTAAGAGCCAAACTCATTAAGGGACTACTTCAAGAGTCACAACGAAGTCAGTGCAATTAAAATGAAAGTTCACCAAAGCACAACACATAATAAAGCTTGTGGGGCAGGGAGGGTATGAAAACCTGTGGGCATAAGTGGTTCCCCCCCGATAGGCTCACCATCAGCCTATGGCCAGCTACCCTTTAGTCAGGGTCTGCGGCCCAGAGCCTAGCTCTGCCAAAACGCCTGACCCCGGCGTTCTCACTACCACCACCGTCCCGATCAGCCAAGGCTGGGAGGCAGTAGTGGGTCCAAGGGATCAGTGGGAATAAGGTCGCAGTGGCCGACGGGCTAGGAGGCCCCGCTCAGCTGCAATATCCAGGAGAGAGTATCCAACGATCTCAGCAGCGAGACTGCAAGATGAACACAGGGAAATCATAGTGAGACACTTGCTTTTATAGGGGGCCGGGAGGAGCGACAGCTTTTGATCTTGCAGTCGAGCACCACCTAGCAGTGGAATACCACATGTCATTACTTCTGGGATGACCTGGACTGGATATAGTGAAAATATGACTGGCGGGTTGGGGGGAGATTCTTGTCTGCACCCTGGGCTCCCCCGAAGCCTCCTCTTCATGGTCAAAGCAGCCGCCGTCTCCAGTGTGACAACAGGCTTCAAAATCGCCACCGCCTCCATGGTATCCCCCGCCGCCAGCTCCAGGGTGACTCCAACTGAAAAAAATCCCACCAAGGTGGAGGCTTCACAGGCCTTTAAATTCCTCCTGTGATGACATCTCGTAATGCCCACCCAAATATTGAATTGTGACAACATAGCACTTTTTGTACCTGGCCCAGCAGGAGTGATTTTGCACTTTAGGGTTGTTATAGGGTGCACTATAGGGGTGTTTGTCCCAGATGGTTCTGGCATGTTCATTTGATATTAAGTAGATACGTTTTACACATGTAATATTTTTAACTTTGCCCTGCATTACTGCACTTTTTTTGCACTAGCACTTCAGATTAGACACAGGATATTTATTGG
The DNA here is from genome assembly GCA_027917425.1 of Gastrophryne carolinensis. Classification (NCBI taxonomy): domain Eukaryota; kingdom Metazoa; phylum Chordata; class Amphibia; order Anura; family Microhylidae; genus Gastrophryne; species Gastrophryne carolinensis. The sequence goes on from CM051236.1 coordinate 85,380,028, forward strand.
TAGCAATAAAATTATTTGATTATGTATATATGGCCGCACAAACCAGAGTTAAAAAAAGGTTTGTATATTTTAATCAAATCAAAAAGTACCAATACAATAAAGACAAAACTATACATTTAACACACAAACGGACTGATTTAAAAACATGAAGGACAACGCCCTCCAGTGGCAAACCCTTTTGTGACTCTAATAAGGTATATCTAAACTGCCTGTCTAATTAAAGTGGACTGTCACCCAGGGGTGATCGGCCCGGGAATCTTATAGATTCCCGGGCCGATCACCTCCCTCACCGCGGGACATCCGAGATCGGGATGTCCCGCAGTGAGGGACCCCCCCAAAACCCCCGAAAAACGTACCTCATCTGTGGCGGCAGCGGCCGCCGCCGCCTCCCGCGCGCCCCTCTAGGCGTGCGCGCCCCCGCGCCGGCCGTTTGTGAATGGCCGGCGCGGGCGCGCGCACTGTCAGAGGGGCGCGCGGGAGGCGGCGGCGGACACGCTGTCTTGTCCGCCGCTGTCACCCGCTTGTCCGTGGCTACGTGGGAGCGTGGTGAGGTGAGTTTTGGGGGCTTTCTGGGGGGTTTTACACAGCGGGGGGTGCCCCCCTGAAGTGGACCAAAACCCAGGACAGTCAAAATCCTGGGTGTTGGTCCACTTTAAAGATGCTGACATAAACCCCTGAGTGGCAACCTGGGACCCTTCAATATTACGGTGATATGAGCTTTGTTTCTCTTTATATATATGCCTGCTTTTTTACATTATGAAATTGTATTAGGGACTGTGTATCTAGGATAATTGTTTGCACTTGTGTAGTTTTGAACATACTGTTTTTGGCACATATGGTCATTGTTTGTAGCACATTGCACTTTTTTGATTATGCTGGGTTATGTGTGAACCATACATTTGGCTCACACACTCCCATAAAGATTTTTTGCCCTTTTGTTGGGCTGTGTGTTTCTTTAACACTTTTTTCTATTTTTCTTTAATTATTTATTAAGTTATATTGTTATATTCATCAATTTATGATAATGAATTGTTTATGCACTATGAATTTAAGTGGTTCTTAATTAATTATATATCTCTTTAATTAGACAGGCAGTTTAGATATACCTTATTAGAGTCACAAAAGGGTTTGCCACTGGAGGGCGTTGTCCTTCATGTTTTTAAATCAGTCCGTTTGTGTGTTAAATGTATAGTTTTGTCTTTATTGTATTGGTACTTTTTGATTTGATTAAAATATACAAACCTTTTTTTAACTCTGGTTTGTGCAGCCTAATTTGTAGGGGACTTTTTTGAGCCTGTGCTGGCAGCTCATTGGTTAGTACTTGAATTAGGTGGTACTTTGTACCCAGGTCCCCTTGAGGCCTGCACCCTTTTATGTATATTATTAGCTGTGCATTACACTAGTATTCTTTGATTATGTATATATGGTATGAACTTTGGAAATTGCTATGAGGGTTCCTTGCTGCGGCCGAGTTTGTGTATAAATGTTTTTTAAGATTGTGATTGTACTGAGTTTATGTATATGTCTGTAAATTTATGTATATGTTTGTAGTCTTTTTTAACATACTAATGAATTAAAAACGGTTGTATTGATGTGACTTTGGAGGATTGATTATTGAGGAACATTCGGTGCCTCCCGGGGCATCCCATTTTGCGGCTTACTGGGACCGTTGTTGTTTATATTGATACAGTGTACCTTTGGGTCCAGGGATTGGCACATTTGTTTTTCCTCAGGTTGATGATAATTGCATACCTCCCAACTTCTGAAAACGTGAAAGCGGGACAAGCCATGCCCCCGGCCACACCCCCCGTCACGCCCCGGCCACACCCCCGTCACGCCCCGGCCACGCCCCTGTCACGCCCCGGCCACGCCCCCGTCACGCCCCGGCCACGCCCCCGTCACACCCCGGCCACGCCCCCGTCACACCCCGGCCACGCTCTCCAGCTCCAGCAATGTCGGCTGCCTTCACCCCTGCATGCGTACGTATCCCCAAACCAGCATACCGCCCGCCCCCCCACCCCCGTGCGCCTGCCCACCCACCCCCGTTAACAGTTCAGCGAGCCAGCAAACAGCCTCACTGCCCGATCTAACTCCGCCCCCAACCCCCTGCAGCTGCCCCGGCACCGCCCCTTTCTCTTCCTTCCAGCTCTTACGCTGCAACCTCCTGCCCGGTGTCCCGGCCGCCGCCATACTCGCCGGTGAGTTTACAGGATTCCGGGACATGTTGGGGCCCTGCGGGGCAACGGGACAAGGGCCCCAAAGCGGGATTGTCCCGCCCAAATCGGGACAGTTGGGGGGTATGGATAATTGGGAAGGGTGCTAGACATTGCACATTGTGCAAAAAAGTGTCCAATGCTTGTTAACCCCTGGGCCTTCAAACATACAAACCCCCCTCCCAGGCCTGATGCAAACTCGATGAATAGCCAAGGTATGCTTTAATTGTAGGGGGTAATATCGATTAATTTTTTGAGGATTCTGCTAGGGCTGGGAATTTATCCTCTGCTAGGGCTGGGAATTTATCCTCTGCTAGGGCTGGGAATTTATCCTCTGCTAGGGCTGGGAATTTATCCTCTGCTAGGGCTGGGAATTTATCCTCTGCTAGGGCTGGGAATTTATCCTCTGCTAGGGCTGGGAATTTATCCTCTGGGATCAACCGTTCGGGGAGCCAAAATATCGAGACCACTGGCCAAACTTTCACTGCCTCCTGCTCCATCTCCACCCAGGTAGGTCTATTTTTAAATCTCAGTAATGCTGCTAGCTGAGTTAATCTTGCTGCATTATAATACTTTTCCAAAGATGAAACACACAGCCCTCTATGCCCCTCATAGCTTGAGCCGCCTGTCAATTGATCCTGCTTCGATTGCCATTCCAAATAATGTTTGTAATGAATTTTTGCATTTTATCTAGCTCTCCTTTCTCCATCCTTATTGGAATTGTTTTAAAACAATAAAAGGATCTTAGGAAGCAGGTTCATCTTAACCGCCACTATTCACCCCATCAGTGACAGGGGACGTATCTCCCATATCATAATGTTTTCTCGCATTTTTTTTATATAGGGGAGGGTAATTTATTTTAAAGACCTAATCAAATCTGCTGTCAATTTTACCCCTAGGTATTCGATGGCCCCCACTGGCGCTTGAAATTTTTACTGCTGCAGTTTATCAACCATGAGAGGGTCTAGATTTATATTAAGGGCCAACGACTTGGTGCCATTTATCGCTAGGCCTGAGACATCCTCATCACTCTTCAGTATTTGCATAATTGTAGGATTGGACTTCACTGGCTCAGAGATAAACTTCAGCAAGTCATCGGCGAAAAAAACACGCTTGTGCTCCTTGCCCCCACACGTGACCCCCTCAAAGCTTTTTTCCTGGTGCAATTTTTCTGCCGGGGTTCTATTGCCAGGAGAAACTTTGTTCTGAGTCCTCCCACCCTTACTGAGACCTTTTGGTTTGAGTATAAGTGCTGAATTAGGCCTCTACAAAGTTCACCAAGGTCCATCGGTTTAAGCACTGCTTGTAGATAACCCCATGTTATAGACTCAAACGCTTTTCGACCAATAGCAGCATAGGCGTTTTTCCCTTTCGTCACTATATCATTTATTTTGTAGTAGGGAGATGATGTCACGCCCTTTGGATCTGATCTGGACCCTGGAGACCTGACGCAAAGGACTCCTGGTCCAGATGGATAACTCCCGCTAAATGACTGTTCAAGCGTGAGGCCAAGATCCTAGTCATCAGCTTTAAATCAGTATTGATAAAAGGGGGGGGGGGGGGCACTTTTGGAAAAAAAAACTTTTTAAACAGAAAGATAATTACATTTTTTGGCACATTGCATACTTGTGTGATACAGTGAAGTGCAGTGTAGTATGTTCATGAATATAGTTTGTCAATTATTATTTCATGTTATTTCATTTATAATAAAAAAGCCCTTGTATGATGCTTTGTTAAAGATAAATCTCCACCTCTGTTTGATAGTGGCAGAACAAGCTGACATTCGCTGGAGTCGCCGGAGTGCCTGTTTTGGTTCCCATGGATCTCTGGAGGATTGTATGGTGGTGGAGGGGTATCTGTGAAAGAAGCAATCATAGCTTTGATGATATTCATTAAAAAAAACACCCCATTCAGAGCATTCACTTACTATCAGAAATCTAACACTAATCACGCTGCGTAAATGTTTCCAGGTTCTCAAGGAACAAAAGCCATATAAATGAGTTGTTTCTCTAGGATCTTGATTCGGGATGCCCCACAGCATGAAACCCCTTGGTTTCCCTGTAAACGCCCCTCGAACCTTGACTGGCAGATGCGCAAAGCCTTTCCATACTCCTAAGCACCCTGTAACATCCCCATCCTCCACCATCTGCACAGCCTCGCCAATATTAAAGTCTAACAAGTATGTGTGCAGAGTGTGGGGGCTGCACATGCACTGTGGGACTGAGGATCAAGATCAATAAGGGGTTTTCACAATGCAAAACACCCCAAATTGGGATACCCCTAAGAAAAGGGAATCACACAGCCCTAGACTTTAGAGCTGGATGAAATGGGTTTTGGTTCTCTTTAAATAAGCTCTATCATGAAATGGTTTATTCGGCTCCCATTGCTGGATCACAAAAGTGGTACTTCCTTCTTACACCCACTTTGCAATGTATTTACTGCAGCACCAATGAAATTCTTTACACTAAAGTGGACCAGAACCAGCATTTTGCATTTGACCCATGGGGCATCCAAAATCAGTCACCCAATATGCTTACCTCGTAAATGAGCCCATGGCGCATACACGGTTATCGGCGGCGTTACTCAAATCTTTACAATTAGCTATGGAGTGGCCCCCACCCACTCCCAGATCCCAACCCCACAGAGACTGACTCTTTCACTCAAGGAATCACCATCTGATCATTTTTTTTGTACATAAATAAAAATACTGTGCCACAAGTAAATGTGCCACCAGGGGGAGCTCACACCCAAATAACCTGGCTATCAAGTAAACAACACTATTCTACCATCTAACTATTCTAACATTAAATGTAAACATATAATAATAATAATCCATAAAGTGTCAGTGCCTGTAAAAGTGCATTCATCTCAAATAGGCAACGCCAATAATAAAAAAAGTGCAATAAATAGTCCTACAATCGAAGGTAAAGTGCAGCACTGCAAAAAACATAACAAGTGGAATATTGCTTACATATGGATAGCAGAGTGCCCCCCCCCCGGGGTGCGCCCAACGCGTTTCGAGCCTCTTCAGGCTCTTGCTCACGGGCAGTATCAAACGGTGTCTTGCATCGGGCTGTGCGCACCTCGCCTGGTTGGCGTGGCTGTGCACAGCCAAGGGATGCAGGGGGTGCCATATGCCAGTCAAGTGTGCAGCTAGGACTCTTTTCCACTTCCCCAGCCACACATTAATATGCGCGGTCAGAGAAGCTAATCGGAGAAGAGCCACGTCTGCGCCGTGGATTTGTTGGAGACGTAAGAAAAGCGGGCTAATGGTTTTACGCAGCGGGGCATCCTGATTTCAGTGGGCCAAAACTCAAGATAGTGAAAATCACAGGTTTAGGTCCACTTTAATAAGTCATCCCTGATTACCACACAGCACTTTGTCATATGCTGGCACCCCTAAACTGTACTGAACTCCACTGCTCGCCTCATCCATCTCTCCTCTCGCTCCTCCAGTTCTGCGCCTCTCTGCCAATCCCTGCACTGGCTGCCAGTCCATCAGCAAATCCTGTTCAAAACTCTAACTCTCGCATACAAAGCTCTCTCCAACCAGGCCCCTCCCTACATCTCATCTCTAATCCATCAATATCAACCTAGACGCAGCCTCCGCTCTGCTGCTGACCTTCTCCTGTCCTCCACCCTGGTCCCCTCCTCTCACGCCCGCCTCCAGGACTTCTCACGTGCAACTCCAATCTTCTGGATGCCCTCCCCCACCCAATCTGCCACTCCACAACCCTCAAAACCTTCAAAGGCGCCCTTAAAACTCACTTATTCAGACAAGCATATAATTTGGCCTAACCAATCTTCTAAACGGCACATGCCCCAAAGCTCAATACTGACTGTGTGTGATCCTTCCCCCTCGTCTTCACCCCTCTTCCTTTAGACTGTAAGCTCGCAAGGGCAGGGCTCTCTCCCCTATTGTATCTTGTACTCAGAATATCCACTGTCAACTCTGTAAAACTGCATTTGAAATAGTATATGTACCGTATGTTTCTACCCTGTCTGTAATTACTACTTTGTAAAGCGCTACGGAAGATGATGGCGCTATATAAATAAACAATAATAATAATATGCCTTCTCGCTTGCTGCACCAGCACACTAGCAGGCTGATTCATTACTAGTGCCAGGTATTGGCAGATGAGCGTCTGTAGCGAGGCGTTCAGAGCGACCGCTAGTAGTTGCTGTGAACGGCTATGGTTCGCTGTTACCGAGTGCCTCAGTCGCTGGCCGGCATTGATGAATTTGAGGTGTGAGTCGCTATAACACCAGTACAGCGTTATATGGGAGCAAACGGTAGCGACTGGTCAGTGTGATTGACTCAAACCATATTCATAAAGAAAAAGCCTGACACAGCACCGGCGCTCAAAATTGGGTCGCTGTAGCCCAGAGCGTCAGAAGCTGTGTGATTAAAGTCAGTTTTTGAACACATATCCACTAGTAACAATGCGAAAAAATATGGAATTACATTGTTATTACATTGTGACATTAACACTTTAATACCAGACCTGTAATGATAATTCTGCACAAAAATATAAAAAATATAAAAAGTTTACAAAAATGACTTTTAATAGGCCAGGAGAGGTCACACAATGATTTGATAAAAAAAAATAAAAAAAATGTAAAACCCTGTTTAAAGAGAAGAAAAGTAATGTCCATTGAAATGTATGGGAGAGCCACAGGTAGAGACAGGTAATACCAGGCGCTCTGAAAGCCAGAGCGCCTGTGCTATACGCTGAGCCGTCTTTGATGATGAATCGGACGCTACATGGCGCTGTTAGAGTCGCTCACTGGAATCCCTTTGATAAATGTGGTATTGTGCACAGCGCCTGGTGTTCACCGTTCGCTACCTGTCGCTAAGAGGCATTATCTGCCGCTATCCCTTGATGAATAAACCCCATAATCTCCTGCATATGTGTAACAATTGTGGTAAGGTGTGTGGTAAGGTGCAAGGGGCCGTTATTGACGGCAGGTATGTAGCACCAATGTACCTGGCATTGGTGCAGTAAAGTCGTGTAGTCTGATTTCCAGCATCAGCTGCTGGTGGCAGTTTGCTGCTGTTGCTTTAGAATAGCCGAAAGGCTAACCTGGGACGGCTTTACTGGGATGGAGTAGAGCAGGGTGGGGCTCCATCCCACTACCCAGGTCCGGGTTTTGCGGGCTGTTTAAATAGCCTGGGGAATCAGCTGTGGCCTGTCCTTTGTCTAGAGCTCACATGGGAGTGAGACTCTGAGCCTGGCTGAAATCTCCTGTGGAGGCTGTTCATGCGGACCTGAGGCCTATTTGACTGTAAACAGGACCTTTGCTCAAGGACTAAAAGCGGTTTGCCTGACTGTATCATTTATGCTGCGGTTTCCTGAAAAGGTGATGTAACCTGTATGGACATATGCTTTTGTGGATTTTTTGTGTGAAATAAACACAGACTTTACTTTGAACTGTTTGCCTCCGCCTCTATACTGCTGACACCCGGTCGCCTACCAGAGCTAATCCACCACACAATCTAATCAGTGAAAACAAAGCTGTCTTAGAAAAGTTTTATCTCAGACTGTGCCGTTATTTTGAGGTATGGCACGTTTTACCGAAAGTAGAAATCCCTTTCATGTCACAGCCATTAGAATAAGGAGTCGGGATAACCTACCTGTAATCTGATAGGGGCTCCCTGGTTCAGAGGAACTCCGGGGGGAATCGGGGTAGCCAATAGCGTTGGGAGAGTGGTGGTAGATGTTGCCGGGTGAGGAAGGGAATGGCGTACATGATGGCTGCTGGAAGGACTCCGGGAAGGTGGCGTTGTGCGGCATTAGCGGCTCATTACTGAGGGAGGTGCTCCGGAACTTGGCGAGCAGGCTGAGCTGAGGGTTGAACTCGCTGTGTCTTGGAACAAGAACCGGTGGAAGGACTGAAAAAAACAAACAAACAAATGAACACAATATATAACTGCTGTTTAATATTGCCATGCCAAATTGAGGCAAATAGAAATGATTAATTGGAGAAAGTGCTTTAAAGTGGGCCTTCACCCTGAATAAGAGCCTATCTTATATGTTTCCCGGACCCTGTACATACAGATTGCCCACATTCAAAATCATCCTACCTGCATCTACTGCATACTTATGGAAGCCGCCATCTTATCAGGCTGCCTGCAAACAGGAAGTGCCTCCTGACTGTGCTGCTCTGCATTCTGGGACTGCTGACCTTTACCTGACCCCAGCTCTGCTCTGTCTGAGCAAAGCACAGCTATAACCCGCCCCCCTGTACCTTATCCCACTCTTCTCTCCTCAGTAAGTGTGATGCTTCTGAGTCAAGATGGCGGAGCCCGTATCCTAAATTCCTGAACAGAGTTGCAGCCCAGTGGGGGAAAGAATAATAAGTTAGTGACTAAAAACGTAAAATATATTAATTTTAGATGCTGGGGAATCGTTTTTTAAGAGTTTGGGCTTTTCATTAAATCACGATGAAGGTCCGGTTTAAGTGACAGTGTACCTTATTTTTTTTCCAGGTATTTCCCTGCCCTCATCCTACATTGACCCCATATAGTCCCGGGTTCAGCTTTGAAAGCTTTTAGCTTTGGCAGATCCCAGGTCTGGCTTGTCACCTGCTGATCATGTGCCGCTGATCTCCCTCATGGCCAGAAGTAGCGGTGCCGCATCATCAGCAGTGATCTGTTTTCTGTTCTATGGCAGGATGGGTATGGACCCTGACAGCCAAAATGCAGAGACTATAGCACTGGTGGTGAATGGCTACAGGGGGGCCACGGGAAAACTAAAAGCAAGGGATTAAACCCAGATGGACCGTCCCTTGAGTCTAAAACAATGTCATTCGGATCCCCAGCATCTCTGGGCTGAGGCGTGCTCCCGTGCCCAGCCATTCAGATAGGCAGGAAGCTGGGGATGTGCCCGCTCCCTATTGCTGAGCTCTGTGCCTAACAGAGCCGTATGCTGGACATTAAAGCGGACCAAAACCCACATTTTTAACTAGCATCCCCTGAATTGCTCCCCCCATGAAGAGAACCTTTTTGCCAATTTTCAGTGCTCCTGCTTCACTCTAATCCCAGATAATAGCTCTTGTTTTAGCTGTAAAGCTCCGCCTCCTCCATTCATTGCCATTGTGCAATTTTGGTGGGTTTTGGTGCGCTTTAATATGCAGGGTATGCAGGCTGATTGGGCGAGAGCCCGTGCATTATGTAACTGGGGAAAGGTACGTTTTAAGGGGCGATTTCCATGATTCCAGTGGGTTTCACATAGCGAGGCATCCCAAATCGTGATGCATTTGGGGCAGTGGTCAAAACCCGGGATTGTGAAAGTCCTGGGTTTTGTGCCGCTTTAAATGGGGGTGCTAAAGACAACAGTCCAGGTGGACTCAAAGCAGTGTGGCCCACCAGGAAATCTCCCGGGTCTCCCTATGGTCAGCCCACCCCGGCTGAAGGACATTGGATTACATGGGAATGAGGCAAGGTGAGGGCAGGTAAGTATATATTGGTGGGGGGAGGAAAGGGGCTGTGTTGCTATGGGTAATCTTGCGATACTTGATCCCAGTGGTGTAGAGGTATGGCCTCGGGGGCACTGTAAATTAATGGAAAGGGGGGGCCTTCTTTTTCGGTGGGGGTTGTGTCCAACCCTGGTCCACACCGGCCGTCAACGAGTTGCGTCGATCACCCAAATGTGGGCCAAGAGGGACCCCCCGTCAAAAGAAAGGAGGGGGTAGTCCTCTAAGTCACTCACTGGGAATTGTCCTTCTGATATTAGTAATATTGATTACAGTTCATATTGGTAATATTAATTACAGTTCATACACCATACATTATTTTAGGTAATAAATCATACATTATAAGGCTTGTTTTGTGTCACCGTCTTTGCGGTTAGATAGTCTATGGGAATCCTAGTTTTACTAATTATACTGTATGCAGGGGCAGTCGTGGCCTAGAGGTAAGTAAGCGGCCTTGTGACTGCAGGTCCATAGGTCTTTGGGACAATGATTGAAAAAAACAACCCCCCAACTGCTCCCCGGGCACCGTAATTGGCGCAGCCCACCACTCCGGACATGTGTATACTCACTGCATGGATGGGTTAAATGCAAGGGAAAAATTCCTTTGTGTGTGGAAGCGTACAATGACAACCATTATCCCAAAAATGGTGCATTTCCAGTTGCCACCACTAGATGTCTTCTGGAGTACAGACAATTACCACACTTAGGACTCGATTCATCAAGAGTTGAAAAAAATTCTCATGGTAGTAAAAAATGAATTTCATGAGAAAAAAGCCTGAGAATGTCACTGTTGATGAATCACTAGATAGGAAGACAATGAAAGCAATGGAACTTTTTTACTATAGTGTAGAAAGGAGTAAAAAGTTCACTACTTTTCTCAGGAGTAAATTGTCTTCCTAGCTAGTGATTCAGCAACACTGACATTCTCATGCCTTTTTGTGATGAAACCATGAGAATTTTTCTCAACTCTTGATGAATCGAGGCCTTAGGTCTCAGGGACCCGTCCTTTTTGGGGACCATGAACAAATTGGAGTAGAACCCCTGACCCCGTTCCTGGGAAGGCACCAGGCAAATGACTCCTGAGTCCAACAGACTTTAAACCGCAAGGCGCAAACCCTAAGCTGACAGAGGGTTGTGAGGCGTCCGGGATTTGATGAAGCTTGGGGGCGGCCAGGCTGCAAACTCTATCTTGTAACCGGAGGACACCACCTCCTGAATCCACCGGTCTGAGGCGCGTAGCCTCCAGACTTGAGCAAAGAGCCGAAGCCATTGTAAGAAATAGAGAATTCCCATGAAATTTAAAATATTAGATATATAAGTTTTGAATATCTAAAATAGCTCTCCAAGTAGCTTCCCTGGCTAGGATGGTAATTGAGCCTCTTAGATACTAATTTGGTATCATCCCAGACATCTTGGCTGCGGTCGGGTGGATACAATAGATTTGGGTGTATAAAGGATTCTTAACTATGTAATGTAAATGAAGTCAATACCTGGTTGTGAAGTCCTTATGTGAATAGATGTGCTGGCTAAAGGGATGGGTTAGTCCTTTCCAACAGGAAGTGAGGTGGCCTAGAATGAGGGGGAGTCATTTTTGGGGCAGTTCAGAGGGGACCAAGGAAGAGCAAGGAAGCGTGGGCATGAGGGCCCTGTATTGGTAACTATCAGCAAGCAACTTTAGGCCTAGTTGGCAATTGTAACAGTACATGTTAGAAATAGTTTTATGTTTTTGTTTAGTCCCTGTGATACCTACACTGTCTAGTGGTTAATGTAACTGTTTAGGTCCTTATTTTTATATATATTTTGTATTATTTTTACATATGTACTGCTGTCCTTTATCATCAAGTCTGCGCACAATACAATCTTTTATAAATTCTCATTGGTGTGATTCCTTACGTCATCCACAACCTAGAACCTACAGTGGGCATTTATTGTTATATTAATCATTGATATTTTTATTGATTTTTTTTATAATAATAATTGTTTACACCGTCCCCCCACCCAAATGTGTGAGGGCGCCTCCTCATGCCTGAGGGGGCTTGGGGTCCCATGAGAGACCGGGACGACCACGTGATCTGCCACAGCCTCAAGACCCCCTGCGGGCACCTGAAAAGAGGGAGCCTCGACCTCCTCTGGGGGTACGAAAGGAGGAGACTGAAGCAGATGGCCCCCGAAAAGGCCGAGGCTGCCTCCTACGCTGAGGCAGCCGACCATCCTTGGCTGGAACATCCAGGCGCTCACCAAAGAGCCGCAGCCCCACAAAGGGGAGCCCAGTGAGGGCCTTCTTAGCAGCAGCGTCAGCTGCCCACTGACGCAGCCAAAAAGAGCGGCGCATAGCCACCAAGAGGGCAGAGGCCCTACCACTCAGCCGTACCACATCATCCATGGCAGTAAGGATAAAGCCAACAAAATCAGAGCACAGCAAAAGGGTCCGATACTCATCCCTTCCAGCTGTAGCGCCAGCAAGGAGACGATTGATCAGTCTCTTAAGAGCAATAGCAGTTATGGCAGCGGCACAGGACGGACGCAAACCAGCCCCTACAAAGGCAAAGGCATGGCAGGCCAGCTGATCCATACACCGGTCCACCAGCTCAGGCGTGGTTCACTAGTTCAGAGCGCCTCAGTCGCTGTGCAGCATTGATGAATACATTGTGGGGAGTCGCTATATGAGCAGTACAGCGCTGTATGGGAGCGAATGGTAGAGACTGTCAGTGCGACCGACTGACACCACTCTCACACACCTCCGGCGCTCAAAAATGCTTCGCTGTAGCCCAGAGCACCGGTGGCTGTGTGATTAAAGTCTGTTTTTGAACATTTATCCACTAGTAACAAAGCGGAATAACATTGTGACATGAACAAATTAATACCAGACCTGTATAAATAAATAAAAACTGAAAAAAGTTTTCAAAAATGTCACTTTCTTGGCCAGAATAAATGTCAGAAGGTTTGTGTTTTTTTAGAGAAAATAAAATGGGATCAGGAAAGGGATTTAAGGATCGTCTATAGAAATGTATGGGAGAGCGCCAGGTAGCGAGAGGTAAGACGTGGCGCTCTGCAAGGCTGAACGCCGGCGCTGTACGCTGAGGCTGGGATAGTGATGAATTGGACGCTACATGGCATTGTTCTAGTCGCTCACCAGATTTGGCTTCATAAATGTGTAATTGCGTGCCGTCTCCGGCGTTCACCTGACACTACTTGACGCTACCTGGCGCTATCACTTCATGAATAAGGCCCTGAGTTCCCTACAGGGCCATATAGGACCAGACATTTATCCTGCACTGTGTGGCCTGATCTCATACATTTAAATGGGCTTGAATTGTTATAATTATTTTGGCATTTTTTTTATATTTGTTTATTTTTTTGGGGCTGCTGCATGTGCCACGGGATCCCTGGGAATTTTTTTTTTTTTTGTTTTGAGCAGTGAGAAAGCTGTGCCATGTCTTTGTCTGTGTCCCCAATGCAATTCCCATTAAAAAAAAAATATTAAAATCCCCATGACCCTAAAAAATTACAACCAACAGGCACTGTGTTCCTGGAATCCATTTTTTTGAGCGCCCCTGCAAGAACTATTTATTTTTTTCTTAAACTCTTCCAACTTGCAGTGGTACCTAGAGGAAGGTGATGTATATAGTGGTAGTGGAAGACCCGGGCCAACGTGGCAGCAACAAAGGAGAACCAGAAGGGGCATCACCAGGAAATGAATAGCCTGACACTGGAGGACCCCGTGTAATGACCCGGCTTGTGGAAGGACCCAAAGGGGCAGTCCAACAACACATGCCCAGGTAAAGCTCAACTAAAGATTTTGACTATCCCCGTTTTTGTTCCGTGCTCTGGAGGTGACCCAATTGGTATGCCCCAGAACGCCCAGTACAACTCATCCCTTGTCTCTTGTCCAATCAGAGCTGTTTGCTGTGACAATGTCATTCAGCAAACGGCTCTGATTAGCTTCAATGGAGAGCGAGAACGTCCGCATCCCCAGCGACGCACATGCTCCCATCAAAGCCTATGTGAATAGCTGGGGAGGAGCTTGCACAACGCCCAAAGATGCAGGGGATGCGTTTACTTCTGCCACAATTAAAAACAAACAGAGGCATTAGATGACATTGTCATCTAATTGGAAGAGAGTTATGAATGCGCCACTGGACCTGGAAAGAGGTGAGCTTTACTGGCGTTCTGGGGGTTTCTCACAGTAGGACATCCCAAGCCAACGGCTGACTCTGGAATCTTTCAGGTTCTGGGGCTGGCCACCTTTGGCCTTGATACACTTTAACCCGGACCAATAGCTTGCCACAGTTGGAAACTCCCCAAAAATCACCTGCGCCAACTGCATACATGATACTGAATCATTGTCAGCATTTGCACTTACATTTTCACTTTTCCAGCATCCCAGCCATTGTGCTGCCTGAATTAAATTGATATAACTGACAATGCACAGTAATAGGAAACCCAACTTACTGTTTTCAGGCGGCCTGAAGATCCGGAAGACGCCATTTTGTTTGTGAAATTGACCACAGCAGGAGTGGAAAAATGCATTTTCAGCATTCTGAATTGGGGAGGGAGGCATATAAGCACTGTTTGTTGTAAGAAGTTGGTCTACTTTAAAGTGGACCAACACCCAGGATTTTGACTATCCTGGGTTTTGGTCCACTTCGGTGGGGCACCCCTCCCAGAAAGCCCCGAAAACTCACCTCTCCATGCTCCCACGTGACTGCTCCAGCCAATCACAGTGCGCGTCCGAGGCCGCTTGGACGAGCATAGCAGCTCAGCGGCTCTGAGCGCTGGAGGCCGCGTCTCGCGCTTCCCTCTAACAGGGAGCGCGACTGCGCCGGCCATTCACAGACGGCCGGCGCGGGTGCGCGCCCTGCTAGAGGGTAGCGAGAGACGCGGCCGCGGCTCGCACATGCGCCGATGGAACGGGGCTGAGGTAAGGTTTGTGGGCCTCCTGGGGGGTTCCTCCCATTTCGGATGCCCCGCGGGGAGGGATCTGATCGGTCCGGGAATCTTATAGATTTCTGGGCCGATCCCCCCTGGGTGTTGGTCCACTTTAAACACTTTCCCTGCACTCCCCTTTGACATCTATGGGCTGCATTACCAGGCAAGCGTTTCCCAAAATGCACCACAACACAGCACATGTTCGTGACACAGTTAGAAAGGTGTGAAAGGGCCTCAAGATTACAGCTCCTGAGTCTTTCAGGCCGATTCATCACTAACGCCAGGTAGCGACAGATGAGCATCTGTAGCAGGCATTTCAGAGCGCCCGCTAGTAGTCGCTGTGCTCGGCCATGGGTCGCTAGTTCATAGCGACTCAGTCGCTGTGCAACAATGAGGAATACATTATGAGGAGTCGCTATTTGACCAGTACAGCGCTGTATGGGAGCGAATGTTCCCGACTGGTCAGTGCGACCGACTCACAGCATATTCATAAAAAAAACTGCCTCACACAACTCCGGCGCTCAAAAATGCTTCTCTGAAGCCTAGTGCGCGGGAGGCTGTTTGCGTAAAGTCTGTTTTTAGCATGTATCCACCAATAACAAAGCGAAAACATGGAATTACATTATTACATTGTAACATGAACACATTAATGCCAGACCTGTAAGGACAATTACGCATAAATTTGTAAAACAAGAAAAATATTTGAAAAAAAAGGCTTTTTCTAGCCCAGAAGAGGTCACAGCATTATTTGAGCTTTATAAAAAAAAAAAACCCTGTTTAAAAAGAAATAAAAGAACGTCCATTGAAATGTATGGGAGAGCGACAGGTAGCGAGAGGTAATACCTGGCGCTGTGCAAGGCTGAACGCCGGCGCTGTTCGCTGAGGCTGGGATAATGATGAATCGGAAGCTACATGGCGTTATCCCAGTCGCTCAGCAGATTCTGCTTGATAAATGTGTAATTGCGTGCTGTGTCCGGCGTTCACCTGACGCTATCTATCGCTACCTCTCATTTACAAGGCACTACCTGACGCTATCCCTTCATGAATAAGGGCCTTTGTACCTAATCCTTCCCAGCCCTTATCCTGCCTATTATCAGCCATATTTACTGACGCTCTACATTTGTATAATTCTTTCCTGCACTCTATGATTTAGCACCAGGTGCAAAAAGGTGAAAGTGAAATAGAAGTGTTTTTTACACCTGGTGCTCACCCCACCCCTCACCTCAACGTGATGGCACTTGCTAAAAAAAATAGTTAGGCCCTTATTTATGAAGGAATAGCGACAGGTAGCGACTGGTGAGCGGCCGGTAATGACGGGCCCCGCCACGAGAACGCCGGCTCCCCACCACAATCACACATTTATCAAGCCAATCCTGCATAGCGACTGAGATAGCGCCAGATAGCCACTCATTCATCATTATTCCAGCCTCAGCCCACAGCGCCAGCGTCCGACCTTGAACAGCGACAGGTATGACCTCCCGCTACCTGGCGCGCTCCAATGCATTTCAATGGAACAATCTTTAAATATTAATTAATTGTTATTATTATTATTTTTTTTTTTAAATGTGAAAAATTCTGTGAGCACTTCTGCCATTTTAGATAATTTTTTAAGGAAAAAAAAAAAATTTGTGCAGAATTGATATTACAGGTCTGATATTAATGTATTCATATTACTAAATTATTTAAAAAACTTGTTTTTTTTGGTTTCCAAAAATATGGTTGTTTGGGGGTTAAAAAACTACTTTTAACCCATCGCCTCTGGGGTTTAAACATGCATTTTACAGCGCGAGAATTTTTGGAGCGTGATTTGTTAATGAATATGGTGGGAGCCGGTCGCTATGGCCACTCGCTATCATGCGCTCCCATACAGCGCGGAACCTGTCAAATAGCGACTCGTAACCTTGTATTCAACATTACGCCACACCGACTGAGTCGCTGTCAACAACTGAACAACGGCCAAGCACAGCGACTACTAGCGGGCGCTGTGAAAATACCGCTGCAGTCGCTCAACTGTCGCTACATGTCGCTATTAATGAATCAGCCTCTTGGAGTTTATTGTATACACTAGTCACTGGCTTCTAGTAAAACATTAATGCATCAGAGCCAGTCACTGTGTCAACTTCTTTCTGCACAACTGGAAGACCACGGGTAGCGTTGGCCAGTTAAATCATCTACCGTGTCTGTGTGGGACCAAAAACAGCATGGACTCTGATTGGCCGTGAGTAGCTATTACAGAGCGCATCAGTCGGTGTAGTAACATTGCCGGCATTGATGAATTTGATGTGTGAGTGGCTATAACACCAGTACAGAGCTATATGGGAGTGAACGGCAGCGACTGGTCAGTGTGAGCAACTCAAACCATGTTCATCAAAAAAACAGCCTCACACAGCGCCGGCGCTCAAAATTGTGTCGCTGTAGCCCAGAGCGCCAACAGCTGTGTGATTAAAGTCCGTTTTTGAACACATATCCACTAGTAACAAAGTGAAAACATATGGAATGACATTGTTATTACAGTGACATTAACACTTTAATACCAGACCTGTAATGACAATTCTGCATAAAAAAATAAAAAATCTAAAAAGTTTTCAAAAAGTTTTCATTTAAATAGGCCAGGAGAGGTCACACAATGATTTGATAGAAAACAAAACAAATATTAAAAGAAAACCCTGTTTAAAGAGAAGAAAGGTAACGTCCATTGAAATGTATGGGAGAGCGTCAGGTAGCGACAGGTAATACCAGGTGCTCTGAAAGCCAGAGCGCCGCCGGGAAGCTCAGAGCCGCCTGTGATGATGAATCGGTTGCTACATGTCGCTGTAAGAGTCGCTCACCAGAATCGCCTTCATAAATGTGGTATTGCGTGCCGCGGCCGGCGCTCACCTGCCGCTTACAAGGCACTACCTGTCGCTATCCCTTGATGAATAAAGCTCTTAGCTGGGAGGGGCGTGTCAGCTTTATAGTTCTTTAGATGGAACAAAACCCAGCGAATAAAATTGAAAGGAGGGCAAACTTTGGCCCTTATTTAAGAAGGTATAGCGTCAGGTAGTGGCTGGTTAATGAGAGGTAGCGACAGGTAGCGACTGGTGAACGCCGGACACGGCACGCAATTACACATTTATCAAGCAGAATCTGTTTAGCGACTGGGATAGCGCCATGTAGCGTCTGATTCATCATTTTCACAGCCTCAGCGAACAGCGCCAGTGTTCAGCCTTGCACAGCGCCAGGTATGACCTCTCGCTACCTGTCGCTCTCCCATACATTTCAATGGACGATCCTTTTCTTCTCTTTAAATGGGGTTTTATTTATTTTTTTTTCCCAAAAAATCACAAATAATTCTTTGACCTCTCCTGTGAAAAAGCAGTTTTTTTCATAATTTTTTCATTTTTTATATATTTCCTAAGAAAAGACATTACAGGTCTGGCATTAAAGTGTTCATGTTACAATGTTGTTACAATGTAATTCCATATGTTTTCGCTTTGTTACTAGTTGATAGATGCTGGAAAACAGACTTTAAACACACCGCCTCCTGCGCTCTGGGCTTCAAACAAATATTTTGCAGCGCCAGAGATTTGTGAGGCTGTTTTTTTGCTGAATATGGTGTGAGTCGGTCGCTATGAGCAGTCGTTAATATGCGCTTCCATACAGCGCTGTACTGGTCAAATAGCGACTCCTCACAATGTATTCAACATTACTGAACAGCGACTGACTCGCTATAAAGTAGCGACTCACGGCCGAGCACTGCGACTACTAGCGGGCGCTCTGAAAATGCCTGCTACAGACGCTCATCTGTCGCTACCTGGCGTTAGTGATGAATCAGCCTGCCCGTATCCCTACTACAGATTCTACCTTGCACTACAGGAAATGTAAAAGAGGCACATGGCACAGGCTTCAGGTGAGCTTCTTGCTGCCTTATTATTGCTGTTGGGTTTAAAGTGGACCAACACCCACCGGTGATCGGCCCGGGAATCTATAAGATTCCCAGGCCGATCACCTCCCTCCCCGCGGGACATCCGAGATCGGGATGTCCCGCGGGGTGAAACCCCCCCAAACACCCCAAACTCCTTACCTCAGCTCCTCTAGACGTGCGCGCGTCCGCGCCGGCCGTCTGTGAATGGCCGGCGCGGGCACGCGCGCGTCAAGAGGGACGCGCGGGAGGCAGCGGCGGAGGAGCCACTTGTCCGCGGCTTGTCCGTCGGCTCAGGGAGAGGTGAGTTCGGGGGGGTTTCACACAGCGGGGCACCCCGATCGGGGGTGCCCCACCGAAGTGGACCAAGACCCAGGATAGTCAAAATCCTGGGTGTTGGTCCACTTTAAAGGGTTAGGCTTATATAAGGCTGAGCTGGGAGGGTGTGTCATGGTGCAGCTTTATCATTCTTTAGGTGGAACAAAACCCAGCAAGTGAAATTGAAAGGATTGGCTTGATAAATGTGGTGGGGAGCCGGCGTTCTCGTGGCGGTGCCCTTCATTACCGGCCGCTCACCAGTCGCTACCTGACGCTATTCCTTCATAAATAAGGGCCTATGCGGAAAGGCCAGAGGAAGTGTGTGTCAGCAGCTCCTCAGCCTGATTTTTATCAGCATGGGATTAATGGCAGGCAACATTTGGGGGGTTATTTATGAAATGCTAAGGCCACGAGTCAAAAATCCAGAGTGCCTGTGATAGTGCCGGGTAGTGTCCTACCTATCATCAGCACCGGCGGTGGGATGAGTGCCAGCGCTGATTTCTCTACAGTCCCAGATAAGACCAGGCCCTCACCCTGCACTGTGTGGCCTGATCCCATACATTGCAATGGGCTGGAATGGTTACAATTATTATAGCATTTTAGTAGAATTTCTTTTTTACATTTTGGGCTGGTGCGTGTGCCACGGGATCCCTGGCCTGGTTGGGATTATTTTTATATGCATTTTTAGCACTTTTTTGTGCTGCCAATTTGTGATTTGGGCCATAAGAAAGCTATGTCATGTGTCCCTAATGCAATTTCCATTTTTAATTTAAAAAAAACCCAAAACCCTAAAAAATAAAACTTTCGGGAATCCAACAGGCATGAATTTCCTTTTTTGAGGGCCTCTTGGAGCACCTGCTATTTTTTAAATACATTTTGTTAGCTTGTGGTGCTCTCGGCTGGCGCTAGGTGTCGCTAGCGCATAGGCTTATTTAAGCCATGCGCTGTGAGCGCTGCCTGGCCGGGAACGCTACAGCTAACATTGCCGCTGGCCTGAAGCCGACGCTGTGGTGCGGCCGCTGCTGAACGCCGCGGACGAGGTACTCAAGTGGCGCCCGCACGAATAATAATAAATAAACCTCTAAACCCTTTGAAGCAGGATTACTCCCAACACAACAAAAGTGGACAGCAAATCACACCCTTCCATGCAATCTATGCAATGCGCTGCTTTATGTTTTGCTATCTATGCAATGCGCTGCTTTGTGTTTTGCTATCTATGCAATGCGCTGCTTTGTGTTTTGCTATCTATGCAATGCGCTGCTTTGTGTTTTGCTATCTACGCAATGCGCTGCTTTATGTTTTGCAATCTATGCAATGCGCTGCTTTATGTTTTGCTATCTATGCAATGCGCTGCTTTGTGTTTTGCTATCTATGCAATGCGCTGCTTTGTGTTTTGCTATCTATGCAATGCGCTGCTTTGTGTTTTGCTATCTATGCAATGCGCTGCTTTGTGTTTTGCTATCTATGCAATGCGCTGCTTTATGTTTTGCTATCTATGCAATGCGCTGCTTTATGTTTTGCAATCTATGCAATGCGCTGCTTTATGTTTTGCTATCTATGCAATGCGCTGCTTTGTGTATTGCTATCTATGCAATGCGCTGCTTTGTGTTTTGCTATTTATGCAATGCGCTGCTTTGTGTTTTGCTGTCTATGCAATGCGCTGCTTTATGTTTTGCTATCTACGCAATGCGCTGCTTTGTGTATTGCTATCTATGCAATGCGCTGCTTTGTGTTTTGCTATCTATGCAATGGGCTGCTTTGTGTTTTGCTATCTATGCACTGCGCTGCTTTGTGTATTGCTATCTATGCAATGCGCTGCTTTGTGTTTTGCTATCTATGCAATGCGCTGCTTTGTGTTTTGCTATCTATGCAATGTGCTGCTTTGTGTTTTGCTATCTATGCAATGCGCTGCTTTATGTTTTGCTATCTATGCAATGCTCTGCTTTGTGTTTTGCTATCTATGCAATGCGCTGCTTTGTGTTTTGCTATCTATGCAATGTGCTGCTTTGTGTTTTGCTATCTATGCAATGCGCTGCTTTATGTTTTGCTATCTATGCAATGCGCTGCTTTGTGTTTTGCTATCTATGCAATGCGCTGCTTTGTGTTTTGCTATCTATGCAATGTGCTGCTTTGTGTTTTGCTATCTATGCAATGTGCTGCTTTGTGTTTTGCTATCTATGCAATGCGCTGCTTTGTGTTTTGCTATCTATGCAATGTGCTGCTTTGTGTTTTGCTATCTATGCAATGCGCTGCTTTGTGTTTTGCTATCTATGCAATGTGCTGCTTTGTGTTTTGCTATCTATGCAATGTGCTGCTTTGTGTTTTGCTATCTATGCAATGCGCTGCTTTGTGTTTTGCTATCTATGCAATGTGCTGCTTTGTGTTTTGCTATCTATGCAATGCGCTGCTTTATGTTTTGCTATCTATGCAATGTGCTGCTTTATGTTTTGCTATCTATGCAATGCGCTGCTTTATGTTTTGCTATCTATGCAATGCGCTGCTTTGTGTTTTACTATCTATGCAATGCGCTGCTTTGTGTTTTGCTATCTATGCAATGCGCTGCTTTATGTTTTGCTATCTATGCAATGCGCTGCTTTATGTTTTGCTATCTATGCAATGCGCTGCTTTATGTTTTGCAATCTATGCAATGCGCTGCTTTATGTTTTGCTATCTATGCAATGCGCTGCTTTGTGTATTGCTATCTATGCAATGCGCTGCTTTGTGTTTTGCTATTTATGCAATGCGCTGCTTTGTGTTTTGCTGTCTATGCAATGCGCTGCTTTATGTTTTGCTATCTACGCAATGCGCTGCTTTGTGTATTGCTATCTATGCAATGCGCTGCTTTGTGTTTTGCTATCTATGCAATGGGCTGCTTTGTGTTTTGCTATCTATGCACTGCGCTGCTTTGTGTATTGCTATCTATGCAATGCGCTGCTTTGTGTTTTGCTATCTATGCAATGCGCTGCTTTGTGTTTTGCTATCTATGCAATGTGCTGCTTTGTGTTTTGCTATCTATGCAATGCGCTGCTTTATGTTTTGCTATCTATGCAATGCTCTGCTTTGTGTTTTGCTATCTATGCAATGCGCTGCTTTGTGTTTTGCTATCTATGCAATGTGCTGCTTTGTGTTTTGCTATCTATGCAATGCGCTGCTTTATGTTTTGCTATCTATGCAATGCGCTGCTTTGTGTTTTGCTATCTATGCAATGCGCTGCTTTGTGTTTTGCTATCTATGCAATGTGCTGCTTTGTGTTTTGCTATCTATGCAATGTGCTGCTTTGTGTTTTGCTATCTATGCAATGCGCTGCTTTGTGTTTTGCTATCTATGCAATGTGCTGCTTTGTGTTTTGCTATCTATGCAATGCGCTGCTTTGTGTTTTGCTATCTATGCAATGTGCTGCTTTGTGTTTTGCTATCTATGCAATGTGCTGCTTTGTGTTTTGCTATCTATGCAATGCGCTGCTTTGTGTTTTGCTATCTATGCAATGTGCTGCTTTGTGTTTTGCTATCTATGCAATGCGCTGCTTTATGTTTTGCTATCTATGCAATGTGCTGCTTTATGTTTTGCTATCTATGCAATGCGCTGCTTTATGTTTTGCTATCTATGCAATGCGCTGCTTTGTGTTTTACTATCTATGCAATGCGCTGCTTTGTGTTTTGCTATCTATGCAATGTGCTGCTTTGTGTTTTGCTATCTATGCAATGCGCTGCTTTATGTTTTGCTATCTATGCAATGTGCTGCTTTGTGTTTTGCTATCTATGCAATGTGCTGCTTTGTGTTTTGCTATCTATGCAATGCGCTGCTTTATGTTTTGCTATCAATGCAATGTGCTGCTTTATGTTTTGCTATCTATGCAATGTGCTGCTTTGTGTTTTGCTGTCTATGCAATGCGCTGCTTTATGTTTTGCTATCTATGCAATGCGCTGCTTTATGTTTTGCTATCTATGTAATGCGCTGCTTTGTGTTTTGCTATCTATGCAATGCGCTGCTTTATGTTTTGCTATCTATGCAATGCGCTGCTTTATGTTTTGCTATGTATGCAATGTGCTGCTTTGTGTTTTGCTATCTATGCAATGCGCTGCTTTGTGTTTTGCTATCTATGCAATGCGCTGCTTTGTGTTTTGCTATCTATGCAATGCGCTGCTTTGTGTTTTGCTATATATGCAATGCGCTGCTTTGTGTTTTGCTATATATGCAATGCGCTGCTTTGTGTTTTGCTATATATGCAATGCGCTGCTTTATGTTTTGCTATCTATGCAATGCGCTGCTTTGTGTTTTGCTATCTATGCAATGCGCTGCTTTGTGTTTTGCTATATATGCAATGCGCTGCTTTGTGTTTTGCTATCTATGCAATGCGCTGCTTTGTGTTTTGCTATCTATGCAATGCGCTGCTTTGTGTTTTGCTATCTATGCAATGCGCTGCTTTGTGTTTTGCTATCTATGCAATGCGCTGCTTTGTGTTTTGCTATCTATGCAATGCGCTGCTTTGTGTTTTGCTATCTATGCAATGTGCTGCTTTGTGTTTTGCTATCTACGCAATGCGCTGCTTTGTGTTTTGCTATCTATGCAATGTGCTGCTTTGTGTTTTGCTATCTATGCAATGTGCTGCTTTGTGTTTTGCTATCTATGCAATGCGCTGCTTTGTGTTTTGCTATCTATGCAATGCGCTGCTTTATGTTTTGCTATCTATGGCCCTTATTCATCAAGCGATAGCGCCAGGTAGTGTCTGACGAGCGCCAGGTAGCGGCAGCTAACGGCGCCTACCGACTCAAGTACGCCCGGCGGCGGTCACAATGACGCATTTATCAAGCTAAATGAGGCTAGCGCCGGCGAGAGCGACGGCTAGCGCGGCATTCATCATGAAGCCGACTGCAACGAACAGCGCCGCTGCAAATTCCTTCACAGCGACACGTATTACCTGGCGCTACCTGCCGCTCTCCCATACATTTCTATGGCAGACGCTGCAATGATTGTTCTTAGTGGTTTTGGGGTTTTTTGCTTTTGCACAAAATTCAACACATGTTTATATTGATATGTTTTATGAATCTAGCTGGTTATTTATCTTTTTTTTTTTTTTTTTTTTTTTTCACAATGTAATGTTGTGAGTGACATGGGAATTGCATCTCCTCCACCCAAACTCATTGGCCTCAAAAGCGCTGGTTTTCCACACAAACGGGGCTTGTAAAGCTATTTTGTAGCCTGTCAGGTTGGGCGGTCACGTTCGCTCTTCGAAATTGTCAGCGCCCAAGCTATTCGGCAGCCCTGTCCTTGATGAATCTGTGTTGGTCAGTGTTTCTGCAGTCGCTGTTTTAATTCGCTATGTGGCGGCGCCAGCGTCGCTGTGCCTCGCTGCGCTGCGTTGTGCGGCGCTGTGCTGTTCATACATGTGCCCTTCTGCCATTTGCAAGGAATTCACTTCCCGCGACCCCAGTCGTTGTTAATGAATACACTGTAGTTGTGAGCGTGCCTGGCCACATTTTGCAGGATTAACATTCAGTCGTACCAGCTCATAACAACCCGTTATGCATTCTCATGTGTGCCACATTTTCAGGTAGTTGTCTAGTTTGATTGTGTGATGACTTTGTGAAGGAATAAGATTTGTATATTTAAGCACAACGGTGTATGCTTTAGAAGGACCTATGCATTCCAGTATGTAGAACCCCCTGCTAAATCAAGCTAATAATTTGTGGCGCCGTGGGCCCTAGCTTGTTTTTCAGCGTCATTTTAATGTTTTTCCGCCACTTAGCTTGCACATAGCTGATATTAGCTTGTCCCTGCTGCGCGCCTTTTTTTTTTTTTATTTTGGAAGCACAGTTGCTTGCGTCATATCCGGTTCCGGGATCCTCCTTTGCGTTTCAACGCCACCTTAAGGTAAAACTGTCTTGCGCTTATGCCAATAGCTTGTTTTTCTGCGTCATTTTAATGTTTTTCCGCCACTTAGCTTGCACATAGCTGATATTAGCTTGTCCCTGCTGCGCGCATTTTTTTTTTTTTATTTTTGAAGCACAGTTGCTTGCGTCATATCCGGTTCCGGGATCCTCCTTTGCGTTTCAACGCCACCTTAAGGTAAAACTGTCTTGCGCTTATGCCAATCGCTTGTTTTTCAGCGTCATTTTAATGTTTTTCCGCCACTTAGCTTGCACATAGCTGATATTAGCTTGTTGCTGGGGCGCGGTGCGTATTTTTGTTTTGTTTTGTTTTTTATGTCTCATGTCGCTAGCGTCATTTCCGGTTCCTGTTTCCTCCTTAGCGTTTCCAATATGGCTCCCAAACGGCGAGTAATGCGCCTCCCCAGCTCCTCCTCAGATTCCGGCCCCACCACCCCTCCCCCACATCCCCCACCTACCTCACCTTCCCCAAATACCACCCCTCCCACCCATTCCCCTCCTGTGCCCCAAAAACAAAGGCGCACCCGGGTGGATAGCCGGGTCAATGGCCAGGTTGTTAAAGTGAGTATTTTAGTTTTGTATTTTTAGTTTAAAAATGTATAAACACACAGGGTGGATAGGGGCTGATATTTTTTTGTTTTTAGTCCAAAATTGTACACTCCACATGGGGCATCCCCATTGTGGATGTCCTGCTTGGATGCCCCCCCCCCCCCCTGGAGGGCCACAAAAATTAACTCTGGCCCGTCCCATCTGTGCATGCGTGAGTTGCGTATGCCTATTGCGCTTACCTCTAGCATGGTGTACCCCTGCGCCATACATATTTTCAATTGGTGTGCAGGCGCACTCCCTGTTAGAGTCAAACGCCACATGCGTACTTTGCCGTGCAGATGCAGCTGAGCTGGTATGCACCTCCCAAGGCCCTTGGTTGCGCATACCACACCGGCGTGGACCGCTGTGTTTGGCTTGCGGAGTGACGTGGGAGTGTCCTCAGCTGTGTATTTGGGCCCTTCAAAGGGGGTTGCAGACAGTGGGCCACCCACAATAGTTGTGGCCCAAAAAAGTGCACACAAACCCAGACTAATGTAAATCCTGGGTGTGGTTCCACTTTGATCTTGTCTCTGTATAACTGTTTATGACATTGTTCTGAGGTCATGTTTTGATTATTTTTTGTTTTTTTTTTTTTCCTTTTTTCATAGGACTTCTGCCTGGCCGAATACGACTATGCCCGAGGAGCAAAAAAACGCCTTGCCATGGAGGTGAAGGCCACTGTGTCCCGGCGCTTCAAGACCGACC
Source organism: Gastrophryne carolinensis (assembly GCA_027917425.1). NCBI lineage: Eukaryota > Metazoa > Chordata > Amphibia > Anura > Microhylidae > Gastrophryne > Gastrophryne carolinensis. Next base: position 85,406,046 of record CM051236.1, read on the forward strand.
TGACCATCCGGGCGATACAACAGAAATGGTCAGATTTTAAGCGCCGGGACCCAGAAGGCGTGTACCGCCTATATGATGCCTACGCATCAGGTAAGTTAAAGCTTATGTTCTTTTTGGCCTTTGTGCAGAATCATCTGCTAAGCTGTGTCCTTTTTTGCTCTTTATATTAATTATTTGCTTTCACCCCCTCCACACAGATAAGCGTCCTCCCCTGGGGAAACGTGGGAAGGGATTCCTCCCCCGAACCAGGCAGGCGGACTCGGGGGAGTCATCGGGGGAGGGTCCCTCCCGCGGGTCCTATTTAGAGGACCCAGGGGAGGAAGGGGATGACGCCCCAGAGGAGTGTGCTGCTGGGGGGCAGGCTGGATCAAGCCTCAGCTCCTCACACTCTGAGGCTGAGGACTCTCACCAGGCAAGGGGCCACTCTCAAGCAGGGAGTGAGAGGGAGGAGGGTGGCCCTTTGCCTGGTGGATCTTCTGAGCAGAGTGTGAGGAGCCGAGGCTCCCCGCCTCCTCCTCAGAGCCCTCCCTGGGCTTCAAGTGGCGCTTCATCCCCTGGTGAGTTTACATGTTTTAATTGTTAGTCTGTGACAGGTTTCATCTGACCATTTGTGCTTAGCCCTTGCAATTCCTCTGTAATTTGCAGGGCATCATATAGGCGGCACCTCCATGGATTTTTGGCGTCAAATCCTCCTCGGGCATAGTCGTGGTAAGTGTATGTTTTAAGCTAGTTCATTTTGGACTTTATGTCATTCCTTAAAGTGGACCCACAAACCTTGCTGATATTGTTTGGATTATGGCGCCTTGCCTGCCAAATCACATCCCTCACCCAGGGCCCCCCCACAACCAAACACCACAAACTACTTCCCTCTTTGGGGGTGGCAGAAGCCATTGTCCCTGCCTCCTGTGTGGCACTCGAGATGTGTGTGCGCCTGCGCTCTGTTTCCTACTGGCATGCGTGTGCGCACACACTGGCGGAGTGATGTGCGGAAGGCAGGGGCGGTGGCGGACTAAAATTGTGTGGCTCTGCCAAAGTAGACTACTACACTGAATAATCACAATCCTGTGTCTTGGTACACTTTTAACAGACACGTTTCCTGGTCCATTGTCTAAGCTGGTTTGCTAATGTACATTAACATCACCAACCACACTACAGTGCTAGCCAACTGGAAACCACCCCTATGTTTCTGGCCACACCATGATGTGTGCTAGCAAAAGTTAATTTACGTGAAGTAGTTAGGGCAAACACATGTTGCACACTGGTAACATTATCCATTAAATTGGTAAGGAGTCATTTACATTGCAATGTAAAGGTTAGTGCCAGATTGGCAAAATGGATACATGTGGCAACCATAAACACTTCACATTAACTAATGGGCCAGGAATATAGCAAATATCGTTTAACATGTATGTAAAGAAGTGTTTGTTTTTGGAGCTAAGACTCAATAACCAGATTGATGTCCAAACTTCGGGTGTCATAGCTCCACTAAATGTAGTTTGGGTTTTTTTTTTTTTATGGACAGATGTTGCTACGCAGACGGAGGCAGAATTCCTCCTCCCCACACCAGCTCCAGGGACGGCCAGCAGCATGGGCCACCGCCACAGCTGCGATGGTGAGTACATCCAAATTAATATGGGTAAATACTTTGTAAACATTTCTCTTCTACTTACATTTGTAGAAATGTGAAATTGACCAATGTGTGAATATCACACACATCTAGGTTAAATGTGTTTGGTCAATAATCCAACATGCCAGTCACCATCCTTGATAGTTGCCTCACATTCTTGTTACGGACACATACGGACTATTTGTGGCGTATAGACAACCAAATGGGGCTGATTAGGTGTTTACCAATAACATTATAGGGCAAACTTCCCTCTTCCTTAGGCACTGATGTTTGGCTTGGACTAAAGACATAAATGTCCTTACTTGCCCATAAACATTATTACCTTTGCAAGAGTGAACCTGGCCCAACACCAAGGCTGTTTAATGTGCATTAAACATTTAATTTGCCAACAACTAACAACTAACACCCCGCAGAATATACGATAAGTGCAGGGACCACGGGTCCACCCCACCAAGCAAACCCCTAATTATGGGAAATTATATTCCGCTGGCTCCTGCGCAACACTCCAGACGTGCATTTTTCCCCCCTGGGCCTCTGTGAATGGCCGCCGGGTCCCCATGAGCAGCCAGCGAGTGACATGCGTGAAGAGGGGTTGGAAGAGGAGGGTACATTCCTGTTCCCTGCATAGACGTTAGCGTGCCTTCTTTGTGCCAAGCACGTTGGAGCATGGAGAGGTGAGTGGCTATGGATTACTGTGTGTATACACACATCAGGGGAAATACAGATCTGTGAGAAACAACAAAGTGGGCCAAAACCCAGGATAAACTATATTGTGGGTGTTGGTCCACTTTAAGAGTAAAGGTATGTGGTCCTAACATGTTTTCAAGTCAATCTTAAAACTTTATTTTAAAATGTTAGGGGCACATTGTTCACCAATGTTAATGTGAGTGTTAGCAAGTTAGAAACACTGACATTACATTGCTACATCTGTGTATGTTGAGTTGCCAAACAAATTCTAATATATTATTTTTTATCACATCTCTACAGCTTGTATACGCCAGCATCGCAGACTGTGGCGGGCCTTCCGACAGATGAAAGGGATGCTGCTGGCCATGAAGAGGCGTCGGAGACGTTAGGGTGGGGGGGATGGCTGCCCTGGCCATGTTTTCCTGGCTTTGTTGGCCTATGTTGCCCGTGTTGGGCCAATTTCTATAAAGACATTTATCTTTACCAAGAACTGTGTTGTTCCTTGACCAGCATAGGTTTCGATTCCCCAAAACCATTATGTCTAAAATTAGGCTGCCATTTTGAGCCAGTACATGTTTACACCATAGTAAGCAATGTTAACTAATGTTGCACATAAATGGTGGCATAATATTAGAGATGATTGAGCAAATCAGCCCTGACTGTGTATTTAGCTTTCACATGTATGGATAAACACAAATTAGAGGTGGTTTTCAAAAATATATTTACATAAATCATAAGAAAAAGGTATACAAATTAATATTCTTGGCTGGGTGGCCGGGGAGGTTGGGAGTCATTGCTAGGGGCGGTGTTGGGGGACAACAGTGCAGTAAAAAATATAGACTGCTGTTGTATGAGCTGTTGTATCAACAACAAAGTTTGGTCCTGCCGCTGTATTGCCTCTGCCTGGCGCTGTATTGCCTCTTCCTGGCGCTGTACAGATTGCTCGATAACATTGGCAAGGCGACCAAGGTCCTGGTTCTGTTGTAGGTTTTGCCTTAACTGGTCCACCTGGCGCTGCAGGCCCTCATTTTGTTGCTGACACATCAGCACCTGATTTTCCAACGCCGCAATGCGCTCATTAGTTCCATCACGCGGCTGTTGGCGACTGTAGTCCTCCAGCATCCGGACCCCTAGTGTGTAGAAATCGGCACTGGTTGGTGCCACACCTCCTCTTGCTGTGGTTGGAGGCTAAAAAAATAGTAAACCACATTTTAGTCAAACGGAACAAATGCAGTTATGCCCCTCCCAAAAGTTACCATAAACACTCACTAGACAACTTACCCTTGTCTGAGCCTCTGAAGCTTGGCCACATGGGACTTGGGAAGAGGTCCCAGCTTGGGGTTCTGGTTCCGCCTCCTGCCAAAACAACAATGAAATGAAATGTTACATGTTGCTTCTTCCACTACCCACGAATATGCCAATGGGTTTAGAGGTCGTCTACATCAGCCATGTTACCTGCGTGTCCTCCAGCCCAGGTAGGCTCGAGGTATCGCTGCCAGAGAGTCGCGAATCAACATCAGAGATGTCGGGCAAGTTGGCAAATGCTAAACAGGAAAATCAGGTTAGTAGGTCTGTGGGCAAAACTCTAATGTAACCTGGTTAGGCTATCGAGGCCATACCTCTAAAAAGTTAAAAAATACACAGTAGACCAAAGGTCTTGGTTAAACTCAGATTGTTAACATGTATGTTACAGGACTAAGACCCACTAATTTCTGCAAATCTCATCATAAACATTGCTTAAATTAAACATACCCGCAATATCCCAGATGTCTGGAGTGGGGTCCTCACTCGAGATTGGACCTTGAAAATAGATGTGGACACACAAGTTGCCAGAAGCAAGTGGCACAACATTAGAGCCAAAATACATACTATAGCAATGCAAAACCACTTACCCTCATCTCTGGCAGCTGGAACTTGAGGGGCCCTTTCTGGACAGCCACTTCCGATATTCGGGTCAACTAAATAAAAAAAAAAAAGTGTCTAAAGATTCAGCAAACTACTACAGGGAATGTTTTCCTAAAAATATGTCCGCAAATATACATTGCTATCACTAAAATAACTAATAGACTGACCCTGGGGAGGCAACCAGCACTCCCAAGAGGCATCTTCAAGTTTACAAAGCAAACATGTAGCTTAGTAGACTAACCAAATTGAAGCAGTGTAACCTAAACAGCAGAAAGGATACATTATGTATTGCTCTACACACCAACAGGGTCCTGTTGACCGGCAACATCGGAAGTGGGGTCCAAAGATGAACCAGTCACTTGCCCTACAAAGAAAAAAGACAAATGAGACACATGCACTTGAGTCAAAGTGGATCAAGCAAGGTGAACACATGCACTTACCGACATCCAAAGAGTAGGTGGGATCCGGAGGAGATGCTGGGGCCAAGGGCATGGGAGCTAGGGCAAAATAAAACCAACATTGAGCCATAGCTAATGTGCGTGCCAAAATACAACATGCATTAAGGTGTGTGAGCAGCTCTTTCACTAATATTGACTAATCAAGCCAAGTGTGGCTCACACATTGATATGCCTATATATGGCTACACATCTCTGGCATCCTACATATCTACACATGTTAGGGCCTTGTTAGTTACTGACTGTGAGTGTTACAGTGGGCGTGCAATTAGGGCGCACCCACATATTATTAATAGTCAACAGGGCAAACCTTTATTGCTTGAGCTGGTCCCACACCCATTTGTTTTTCAAAAAACCAGCAAACAAATAATGGGTAAATACCTTCAATGGCAGACTGGGGTAGCCTTGAGGTTGCTGGAAGGGCAGGAGCTTGGTTGTCCGGAGCCACATCCCGGACAGCAGCATGTGCACCTATGCATAAAGCAACAGACAGAAAAGTTTCAAATGTTTTAGCTATAATGTAATACTTCACAGGTCCTACAGTTAGTTGGTCAGAATGTAAAAATGCTAATCACATACATTAACATTAGGTTATAGTAAAAGCCATAAAATATGTACCTTCAGCCCAACCGGTGGTGTCATCCCCAGGATCCACACCCTGCAGCCGAGCCAGTGGGATTTTGGCCTTCAGCATCTCCTCATACGGCCTGTAGGTACTCTTTGGAGCCTGGATGAACCCACTGTCCACATCAAGATCGTGATTCATCTTTTTCATAAGGGCCCCTCGCAAAGTGTAGAAGCGTTTCCTGCAGGATGGGCCACTACGTGGGTGTTGAGCTGTGCTACTAAGCTCCACACCAATGGCATCCCACAGTTTGCTTCTTTCTTGTTTGCCTATGGACTTGCTTTGGGAGCCAAATATCAGCTCCCATTTCGCAAGTGTCAGGCGCACAAGATGATTATTCTCAGCCAAATTAAATTCAGGCTCCCTCTTGGCACCTGGGCGCTTAGCCTGGGGTGCTGCCCCACCTTCAGGCTGTGCCCTTTTCCGTAAGGGAGGTCTGCGCACAGCACCCACCAAACTCCTACTCGGGCCTGCTGTGGCCGGCAGATGTCCTGTATTTGGCTCCATCCTGTAGCTGCACACACACAAAAATCAACACCCCACAAGCACGCATGCACACTACAGAATGGCATCGCAATCTCTTAGGCTTGGGCAGGTTTTATGTGCTCTAACAGCCAATCCAAAAGCAGCCCACTTAATTGATTCACACATACAGCCCAGTTCCTTCTAGGCACACCTCCACTGCACTGACAGAAGCATGTGTGTTAGCCAATTAACTCATTACAGACCTCAATCAACAAACAACACACACCCAAATCCAACAATGGACTGATGTATCTGCAACCCTTGTGACATGTGCTTAGCCTAACGGCTATTTAAAAAAACAACAGCTTCACTTTCATTGGTCCCCACCTGATTTTTGGCCCATGTCCGTTAATGCACGCACGTTACGGCTCAAGTACGCTAGTAGCGCTACTAGCGTGCGCGTGCGCACTCTGTTTTACGCACACCTGGGTCGGCTAATTGGCGGCCGGAAATAGCAGAGCGACGCAAAAGGCGGCAAAGCGGACCTGTCACTTTTGAAAATGAAGTATAAAAGGAAGGAATGAACTAGGTTCTGCTATTCTTACACTGTGGCAAAGGCTGTGGTGTGGTGCTGTGCTCGCTTCCCTTAGCTCATTTGAGCCTCTGTCTGGTTTCTGTCCTCACTCTCTGTGGCTTGTTGGGTGATTTCTGACATCAGTGCTGTTTCTTTAGGAGCTTGGTTTGGGTGGCATCTGCAAATATTGTGTAGCATACAGCAAGTGAGGCTTGATTTTGGGGCCTTTTGTGGGCTGTGCAGCAACTCCCCTCTTGGTTGTGCTTAACTTAGAAAGCTGGTTTTCAGCAGGCTGGTGGTTTGGACCACTATAGTTCTGGTTTTGTGGTGAGCTGCATTGTAGCGGGTGTGTGTGTAGTGTGATTGTTTGTGTGTGTGTTGTGTGTTAGTGTTTTTTGTTGTTTATTTTTGTTTTTGTATATATCTTTAGTGTGTGTGATGGATAAGAGGGTGATGTATGGTGTCTGGGTGGATGGATGTATGTGTATGCTGAAAGAGCAGGAGGAAAGGGAGCGGGGTGTTGTGAGGCTTAGGGCACCCCGCTCCTTTGCAATCCGCCTTTCAGTATGGGACTTAAGTGACGAGCAGATCAGGAGCCGCTTCCGTCTGAATCGTGCTGCACTACAGTCCCTATATGATCAGATTAAGACCAAAATCGAGCCATCCACCAAACGCACTCACTCCATTCCAGGCATAGTACGCCTGTGTGCCACTCTTAATGTGTTGGCACGAGGGACCTTCCAGGCAACCTCAGCCCTCCTCAGCGGGATAAGCCAGGCTACTATGAGCCGCATCCTAATCCAGGTAGTTCTGGCAATTTGTGATTTAATCCCAATTTACATCAAGTTTCCTGAGGAGGAGGAAGAGGTTGCCAAAATAAAACATGCTTTCTATCTGATGGGAGGGATCCCGAATGTGCTAGGGTGCGTTGATGGTACACATATCCCTTTCCGCCCTCCCCGTGCACAGGAGCTGTCCTACAGAAACAGGAAGCAGTTCCATTCATTTAATATCATGGTGGTCTGTGACCATGAGATGAAGCTGCGGGCGGTGAGATCGGGGTTCCCCGGCTCATGCCACGATTCTTACGTCTTGCAGCGGACAGTCCTGTGCCGGAAGTTTGATAACAACGAAATGCCAGCTGGCTGGCTACTGGGTAATAAATTAACCATGTCTATGTATTTTGCTAATATGTGGCCTAGTAAGGCAATTTTAAACAAACTACCACCCAAAAACATGTACTAGTACTAATTGCTGTCTCTCTCCTTGTGTTTTGTCTACAGCGGACAAGGGATATGGGCAGAGAACGTGGGTCATGACTCCGGTCAGGAACCCACGGACCTCTGCCCATGAACGCTACAATGCAGCGCATCGCAAGACCAGAAGCATTGTGGAAAGAACCATCGGCCTGCTGAAAGCACGCTTTCTCTGTTTGGCACGGCCAGGAGGAGAGATGCTCTACAGCCCACAGAAGGTTTCCAAGATCATCCTTGCCTGCTGTGTGCTACACAACATTTGCATTTGTCACCGAATCCAAGCCCCCGAGGAGACAGCACTGGTGCCAGAAATCCCCAACCTGCCCGCAGATAGAAGTGAGGACACCCAGACTGGCGATGAGCTAAGGGAAAGGCTGATCACTTCTTATTTTGCGGTAAGCTAACTACCCTTCACTCTAATGCAAGTACTGCACTCCTGTTTAAATGTCTTTGACCTCCCATCCAAAAGAGCAACCAAACACACTAAGGGGGGGTTTAAGATGACCCAAACCACTCTAAGGGGGGTGTAATATGACCCAAACCACTCTAAGGGGGGTGTAATATGACCCAAACCACTCTAAGGGGGGTTTAAGATGACCCAAACCACTCTAAGGGGGGTGTAAGATGACCCAAACCACTCTAAGGGGGGTTTAAGATGACCCAAACCACTCTAAGGGGGGTGTAAGATGACCCAAACCACTCTAAGGGGGGTTTAAGATGACCCAAACCACTCTAAGGGGGGGTTTAAGATGACCCAAACCACTCTAAGGGGGGTTTAAGATGACCCAAACCACTCTAAGGGGGGGTGTAAGATGACCCAAACCACTCTAAGGGGGGTTTAAGATGACCCAAACCACTCTAAGGGGGGTGTAAGATGACCCAAACCACTCTAAGGGGGGTTTAAGATGACCCAAACCACTCTAAGGGGGGGTTTAAGATGACCCAAACCACTCTAAGGGGGGTTTAAGATGACCCAAACCACTCTAAGGGGGGGTTTAAGATGACCCAAACCACTCTAAGGGGGGTTTAAGATGACCCAAACCACTCTAAGGGGGGGTTTAAGATGACCCAAACCACTCTAAGGGGGGTTTAAGATGACCCAAACCACTCTAAGGGGGGGTTTAAGATGACCCAAACCACTCTAAGGGGGGTTTAAGATGACCCAAACCACTCTAAGGGGGGGTGTAAGATGACCCAAACCACTCTAAGGGGGGTTTAAGATGACCCAAACCACTCTAAGGGGGGTGTAAGATGACCCAAACCACTCTAAGGGGGGTGTAAGACGCCAATGTTGGTTATCAAGTTATGCATTTTTTTAAAAGAAAGCACAAAATAACTATAAAGATATATACTAACTGCACTTTTCTTAATTTTTCAGGCACAAAGAGATGCACCATGATCTCGACATTCCTCTTACAACCCTTTCCTGGACTTTACTTTTCTTTTGCATTTCTGCTGGACTTTTCTTTTTCTATTTCATTTATGTTTTATTATTATTTTTTTTTTAGAGACAAAATTAAAAAAAAATTAGATATATACATGTGGCTATGTGTTTAATTCGGTTGTAAGTTTCCTTTACATTCTAATTCCTATTTTCATTTTCCTTTTCTTTCTCTGTTCTGTTATTATTTTCCTTTTCTTTCTCTGTTCTGTTTTTATTTTCCTTTTCTTTCTCTGTTCTGTTTTTATTTTCCTTTTCTTTCTCTGTTCTGTTTTTATTTTCCTTTTCTTTCTCTGTTCTGTTATTATTTTCCTTTTCTTTCTCTGTTCTGTTTTTATTTTCCTTTTCTTTCTCTGTTCTGTTTTTATTTTCCTTTTCTTTCTCTGTTCTGTTATTATTTTCCTTTTCTTTCTCTGTTCTGTTTTTATTTTCCTTTTCTTTCTCTGTTCTGTTATTATTTTCCTTTTCTTTCTCTGTTCTGTTTTTATTTTCCTTTTCTTTCTCTGTTCTGTTATTATTTTCCTTTTCTTTCTCTGTTCTGTTTTTATTTTCCTTTTCTTTCTCTGTTCTGTTATTATTTTCCTTTTCTTTCTCTGTTCTGTTTTTATTTTCCTTTTCTTTCTCTGTTCTGTTTTTATTTTCCTTTTCTTTCTCATTGGTGATTTAATTGTATTTCCTTTTTAGGTAACAAATAAAAATAAAAAAAAATGTGGCTATGTGTTTAATTATGTTTTATTTTCCATTTATATTTGAAGATCTGGTAGAATTTAATTACCTTTTACACACAATAAAAAAATTTTTACATTTCAAAACAAATGTGGCAATGTGTTTTATTCAGAAGGTACTGGATGGCCAGGACACAGCAAAGCTAACAGGCGCTGTGTAGAATAGCGTGGTCACACTGACTGACAGCGCCAACAAAGCTGAGGGCCAACATCATATTCAGCAATGTAGGCGTTGTTCGCAACAACGCCAGGTAGCGACTGAGGAGGCCTGCTATAGCGAATCGCTAACGCCCGCGGCTGACGCTAGCGGCGCTCATAGCGCCATACTTCAGTCGCTCATCTGTCGCTACCTGGCGCTATTGATGAATCGGCCTCCCCGCAATGTGCTGCTTTATGTTTTGCTATCTATGCAATGTGCTGCTTTGTGTTTTGCTATCTATGCAATGCGCTGCTTTATGTTTTGCTATCTATGCAATGCGCTGCTTTGTGTTTTGCTATCTATGCAATGTGCTGCTTTGTGTTTTGCTATCTATGCAATGCGCTGCTTTATGTTTTGCTATCTATGCAATGTGCTGCTTTGTGTTTTGCTATCTATGCAATGTGCTGCTTTGTGTTTTGCTATCTATGCAATGCTCTGCTTTGTGTTTTGCTATCTATGCAATGCGCTGCTTTATGTTTTGCTATCTATGCAATGCGCTGCTTTATGTTTTGCTATCTATGTAATGCGCTGCTTTGTGTTTTGCTATCTATGCAATGCGCTGCTTTATGTTTTGCTATGTATGCAATGCGCTGCTTTGTGTTTTGCTATCTATGCAATGCGCTGCTTTGTGTTTTGCTGTCTATGCAATGCGCTGCTTTATGTTTTGCTATCTATGCAATGCGCTGCTTTGTGTTTTGCTATCTACGCAATGCGCTGCTTTGTGTTTTGCTATCTATGCAATGCTCTGCTTTGTGTTTTGCTATCTATGCAATGCGCTGCTTTGTGTTTTGCTATCTATGCAATGCGCTGCTTTGTGTTTTGCTATCTATGCAATGCGCTGCTTTGTGTTTTGCTATCTATGCAATGCGCTGCTTTGTGTTTTGCTATCTATGCAATGCGCTGCTTTGTGTTTTGCTATCTATGCAATGCGCTGCTTTGTGTTTTGCTATCTATGCAATGCTCTGCTTTGTGTTTTGCTATCTATGCAATGCTCTGCTTTGTGTTTTGCTATCTATGCAATGCGCTGCTTTGTGTTTTGCTATCTATGCAATGCGCTGCTTTGTGTTTTGCTATCTATGCAATGCGCTGATTTATGTTTTGCTATCTATGCAATGCGCTGCTTTGTGTTTTGCTATCTATGCAATGCGCTGCTTTGTGTTTTGCTATCTATGCAATGCGCTGCTTTGTGTATTGCTATCTATGCAATGCGCTGCTTTGTGTTTTGCTATCTATGCAATGCGCTGCTTTGTGTTTTGCTATCAATGCAATGCTGCTTTGTGTTTTGCTATCTATGCAATGTGCTGATTTATGTTTTGCTATCTATGCAATGCTCTGCTTTGTGTTTTGCTATTTATGCAATGCGCTGCTTTGTGTTTTGCTATCTATGCAATGCGCTGCTTTGTGTTTTGCTATCTATGCAATGCTCTGCTTTATGTTTTGCTATCTATGCAATGCGCTGCTTTGTGTTTTGCAATCTATGCAATGCGCTGCTTTGTGTTTTGCTATCTATGCAATGCGCTGCTTTGTGTTTTGCTATCTATGCAATGCGCTGCTTTGTGTTTTGCTATCTATGCAATGCGCTGCTTTGTGTTTTGCTATCTATGCAATGCGCTGCTTTGTGTTTTGCTATCTATGCAATGCGCTGCTTTGTGTTTTGCTATCTATGCAATGCAATGCTGCTTTGTGTTTTGGCAAACATGTATTGTTTGAAGTGCAAAGTGAATGCAAATCAGAACAGAACCCTATAGAAGTTTATGGGCAGCACAGGTAAAGCGAATACATGGAGCTGTAATCTGTTAATCACTGCCACCTCTCAAGAGAAATGATAACTTGCCTGGAGTTTCCACGCGACGGTAGTGATAAGGATTGATACACACATCCTTTTGTTTTGATCCAAATGGAAATTCACAGCATTCCATGGGTTTTAATTCATGATGTGACTGGAGATCTGGCCACCTCCAGACCCTGCAGTAGATGACATGGGGAAGCCCCTTGCGATGTGACACCTGCAGCCTCCCATCCAGTGACCGAGGAATAGTGATACATTTACTAGGCTGCCCCGGCTGGCTGAGGGCCCGCTCCAGCTCCTCCATGGCACCCTTTTTCTTCTTCAGTTTTTTTACTAAAGAATCCACTGCCCTCTCGGCCCATTTTTCTTCTTCGTCTCCTTGTTTCCAGCCCAGAAGCCGCTTTACAGCTGGGCTTGTGAAAGAGAACAAGGAGCTTATGGGAGTGCTGGCATGCATAAGAGGCGGAAGGGTATGGCAGAGGCTTGAAGGAAATTCAAGGTGGACTTTAGATGCTTCTTCTCTAAATTACTCTTTTTCAAACCTGGACCTTGAGTATTAGATTAATAGTTGGGTTATAATCTGGAAGTAACCTGGTAAGGAAAAAAAACAGATGCATTAATCTTTCAGTAGAATCAGGTAGCTCCACATATACAACATACAGTACATAAGCTGCTAAACGGTCTTTGTCAGGAGATGGTAAAAAGATGGACATTTTTCATTAGGCATCCTTCAGAGTCAGCAGAGGACAGATCTCATTTTTACCATCAATGGGAATTCCTCTTGATAAAGGTCTTATTGCAGACCGAAACGTTGAGGGGTTACACGACCTGCGGTCATTCTGTAAGCTCTTTTTGTCTGGTTTTGCTTATTTGCCATGTTATGCGCTTGATTGTTTGTGCCTGAAGGATATCATTATCAGGCATATTACTTATTGCCTATTGTTTTGCTTATTGTCATTTACCTCTTGGTCTGGCTTGTTATCTGTTATTCTGCCCTGAATGTATGATTCCTTCTTAACGCTACATATGTACTTTATCTAGTGTATCATAGAATCTGTAAATCTCACTGTATATAGCCTGCACGCATGTATACCACAATTTATGAGCATTAAAAATCATGAATTTTCATGCATAACTTTTTTCCTGGTGTTCATTACCTCACTGTTCCAATACGGACCACTTTGGCTTGCCATGCTCGCTCATGCTGAGAGCACTGAGACATAGCGGCTGTTAGAACAGTTTTTGTGTGTGGTCCTGGAGAAATGAAATTGAAAGGAGGGACAAATTTGGAGTCCTGCTACGGCCTCTACCATATGCTACAAGAAATTGAGGAGAGGCACTCAGGACAGGGATTAGTTAAGCTGATTACTGCCTTATTTTTGCAGTTGGGTTTACAATACCTTGTGATATATCAATCCCTAAATGCAGGGCTGTCATCAGGGCAGAGCAGGCAGGACCCAGCAGGGGGGAGACGTGCCCTGGGTGCAGCAGGTCGGGGGGGTGCCAATGGGGGGCCTGAGCACAGGTGGGGGCACCTTCGAATCTTTGCCGCAGGTGCCAGAAAGCCTAGTTACTCCTCTCCCGCCGCGTCATCGGTTACCGGGCAGGTTTTGTGGCCCGGCTGCCAGCGCTCTGCAAACCCCTGACAGACGGGGAAGCCGCCGCCCACCAGTATAGCGAGCGGCGGTCGGCGGTGACGGGACTCCCGGGATCTGGAGCCCCGACGGGTGCGGGTAAGTAGTAACAGCCCTATTTTTCATGATTTGTGTTTATTTTCACATACCATTTTTGTATAGATGTGGGGCAGACATATAGAATTCCCCGCTGACGTCACTATGACGTCAGGCGGGAATTTTGAATGTGGTTGTCATGTGTATATATAGATGGGGGATACCATGCACACCGGTTTAGTCTTCCTTGATAAAGGGGGCTCCTGACTCCCGAAACGTTGGATGAATGTAAGAGACTGTCTTTTTGGCCATGATATGGATTGTATCTTCTGTTCCATGTTTGGTAATGGAACTATTACTGCTTTGACAGAATATAAGCATTTACACCTATGTATTGGAGTGCCGTGCCTATTTATTCACCTAGTTACTCCTCTGGGACCCGGTCACTCAGTGGCTTCTCACCTGCTCATATGCGTTCGGGGAACCCGGGTATTCCCTACCTCCTGCAGCCTGGCTGTTCTGTTTCTGGGGGCATCTTACTTATTGACATCAGTGCTTTGGCAGATATGTGTCGTCAGGACCCGGCAGGGGCATTGATGTGGGATGCACCTGCCCTGGGTGCAGCAGGTCGGGGGGGTGCCTGAGTACAGGTGGAGGGCACCTTCAAATCTTTGCCCCGGATGCCAGAAAGCCTAGTTACTCCTCTGAGACCCGATCACTCAGTGGGGACACCACCCCTGTGGCTTCTCACCTGCTCTTATGCGTTCGGGGAACCCCTGTATTCCCTACCTCCTGCAGCCTGGCTGTTCTGTTTCTGGGGGCATCTTACTTATTGACATCAATGCTGTGGCAGAAACGTGCCATCCTGTTTTTTCCATAGCAACTCATCATCAGCGCATCTATGGAAATGTATGTTGAAGTAAAAATGAGTCCGGGGGGGCCAATGAGGTTGTATGAACCCCAACAATGTCTAATGGTGACCCTGCTTAGATGGCTTCTACATCACAGAAGAATCCAGAGAATGGCGCAGGCAGACAGATGAAACTAGGCCACACATGGCACATATGGGCTCTCTGAAAGCTTAATTCGCCTAGCCCTGTGAAGAGAGAAGATGTGACAGCAGATAAGCGATCATCACTGGCCGAGATACTGTACAAATGTTTGGCTTTATGAGGGGGATGGAGAAGAACGCTGATCCCTCTTCAGTCAAATGGAATTACTCGCCGGTGACATCAGTGTAACCTAGAGCACCAGTCTTGTCACCGGGACCTGAGCCAAGAGCGTCAGTACGAGACATACTGCACACTGTCATATCAGGCCGCGCATTCCTCCTCACTGCCACTGTGTTTGTGCAGAAATAACTGCAAGACCTTCATGCTATTAAAGATGTTTCTAATAAGGAGACTGTACCTCAATGTCTTAAAAAATCCATTGCAATCCCTGTTCCCAATAACTCCAACCCCAATGATTGCAGACCTGAGGCCCTAACTTCTATAGCGATGAAGTCATTTGAGAGACTGATGCTGCAGTTCTTGAAAAGTATAACGGACAATGAAATAGTCACCTTCCAATTTATGTATAAAATAGGTTGTCTGAGGACATGGGGCACTTCACATTGTGATACAGCATCTAGACCACCCTGGTTATGCCAGAATCCTATTTCGA
This sequence comes from Gastrophryne carolinensis, assembly GCA_027917425.1. Lineage (NCBI taxonomy): Eukaryota > Metazoa > Chordata > Amphibia > Anura > Microhylidae > Gastrophryne > Gastrophryne carolinensis. The sequence continues at coordinate 85,421,129 of CM051236.1, forward strand.
CATTTATCACTATAAGGCCAAATCTACTGTTCAATAAAAAGATTGATCTTGGCATCTCTCCAACCATCTCAACATGGGTTAACAGCTTCCTGAACGAGAGGAGTCAACAAGTCAAGCCAGATCCTCTCCTCTCAAGTTCAAGGACAACAAACACTGGTGCTCCTCAAGGGTGCAACCTTTTATTTATTTATTATTTATTATTGTTTATTTATATAGCGCCATCATCTTCCGTAGCGCTTTACAAAGTAGTAATTACAGACAGGGTAGAAACATACGATACATATACTATTTCAAATGCAGTTTTACAGAGTTGACAATGGATATTCTGAGTACAAGATACAATAGGGGAGAGAGCCCTGCCCTTGCAAGCTTACAGTCTAAAGGAAGAGGGGTGAAGACAAGGGGGAAGGATCACACACAGTCAGTATTGAGCTTTGGGGCATGTGCCCTTTAGAAGATTGGTTAGGCCAGATTATATGCTTGTCTGAATAAGTGCGTTTTAAGGGCGCCTTTGAAGCTTTTGAGGGTTGTGGAGTGGCGGATTGGGTGGGGGAGGGCATTCCAGAAGATTGAAGTTGCACGTGAGAAGTCCTGGAGGCGGGCATGAGAGGAGGTGACCAGGGTGGAGGACAGGAGAAGGTCAGCAGAAGAGCGAAGGCTGCATCTAGGTTGATATTGATGGATTAGAGATGAGATGTAGGGAGGGGCCTGGTTGGAGAGAGCTTTGTATGCGAGAGTTAGAGTTTTGAACAGGATTCACTGATGGACTGGCAGCCAGTGTAGGGATTGGCAGAGAGGCGCAGAACTGGAGGAGCGAGAGGAGAGATGGATGAGGCGGGCAGCAGAGTTCAGAACAGATTGGAGGGGTGCCAGTCTGTTAGTTGGTAAGCCACAAAGATGGATGTTGCAGTAATCCAGACGGGATATGACCAGGGCATGCACTGGCATTTTAGTGGTGTCAGGTGAGAGGAAAGGACGGATGCGGGAAATGTTTTTAAGTTGGAGGCGACAGGAGGTGGCCAGGGAGTGAATATGTGGTTTGAAAGAGAGGGCAGAGTCCAGAGTGACTCCCAAGCACCGAGCTTGGGGAGTTGCTGGTATTGTGTAATTGTTGACAGAAATAGACGTGTTAGAGAGGGGAGGGGAGTTAGATGGTGGGAAAATGAATAGGGAAAGGGAACCTTTCTCTCTTACTGTTTTCACTATTTACAAATGATGGTTCCTCAACCACGTACTCTGTTAGGACCCTAAAGTTCAATGGCGACTTTGCGGTGATTGGTCTGAATAGGAACTACGAGAGAGCCTAAAGGGAGGAGATGGGAAGACTTGAAAGATGGTGCACAGTAAACAATCTAGTACTAAACACTAAGACTATTGAGTTGATGCTTGACTTCAAAGCGGACCTTCACCCTGAATAAGAGCATATTTTATATGTTTCCCACACCCTGTACATACAGATTGCTCACATTCAAATCATCCTACCTGCATCTACTGCATGTTATGAGCCTTTAAACATCCATGATGGCGGCTCATGGAGCATCAGGCAGCCTGCAAACAGGAAGTGTCTTCTGACTGTGTCACTCTGCATTCTGGGATTGCTGTCCTTTCCCTGACCCCAACTCTGCTCTGTCTGTGCAAAGCACAGCTATAAACCCGCCCCCTGTACTTTATCCCCATCTCCTCTCCTCAGTATGTGTGATGCTTTTAGGTGAAGATGGTGGCGCCCGTATCCTAGAGTCATGAACAGAGTTGCAGCCCGTTGGGGGAAAGACTAATAAGTAAGTGACTAAAAACTTAAAATATATTAATTTTAGATGCTGGGGAATAGTTTTTTAAGGGTTTGGGCTTTTCATTAAATCATTCTGAAGATCCGGTATAAGAGAATCCCCACTGTAATTCTACCAATACATATTTATGAGGAGGAAATAAAAAGGGTTAAGGAAACGTTCCTAGGAGTCATCATCTCTATAATAACCTAAGATGGGAGAGCAATATCCGTATGGGCCTGAAATAACTTGGGGGTTTTTTATTCATCAATGGATAGCGCCAGGTAGCGCCTTGTAAGCTGCAGGTAGCGTCTGGTGAACGCCGGGCATTTCTGGTGAGCGACTCTTACAGCGCCATGTAGCGACTGATTCATCATCACAGACAGCTCAGAGTATAGCGCCGGCGCTCTGGCTTCTGGCCGGCGAGCTGCCTGTCGCTCTCCCATACATTTCAATGGACGTTCCTTTTCTTCTCTTTAAACAGGGTTTTCTTTTATTTCTTTTTTTTTAACAAATAATTGTGTGACCTCTCCTGGCCTATTAAAAGTCATTTTTTAAAACTTTGTTACTATTAGATATGTGTTTAAAAACTGACTTTAATCACACCGCTTCTGGCGCTCTGGGCTACAGAGAGCCAATTTTGAGCGCCGGCGCTGTGTGAGGCTGTTTTTTGATGAATATGTCGGTCACACTGACCAGTCGCTGCTGTTCACTCCCATATAGCGCTGTACTGATGTTATAGCGACTCACACATCAAATTCATCAATGCCGGCAATGTTACTACAGCGAGTAATATTGCTCTGTAATAGTGACTCATGGCCGATCAGAGCGACCACTAGCGGTCGCTCTTAGCGCTTGCTGTACAGACGCTCATCTGCTGTTACCTGGAACTAGTAATAAATCAGCCTGAGAGTCTATTCTTCCTAAGACAGCTAAAAAAGGCTGGTCTAGGTAAGAAACAGCTGCAGTCATTCTCCTCTACTGCAATCGAATCAGTATTGTCACGGACCGGGTGGCGCGGACTCAGGTGTGGATCCGCTTTAACCGTGGGACCGATGGTGGGTACCCTGTCAGGGGAGCGGAGTCTAAGGGGCCACCGGTATTCACCAGAGCCCACCGCAAGGCAGGTTGGTCTTGTGCGGCGAGTGACCCCCAGGTCGCTACCCCCAACAGCGGCCCAGTCCCACAGTCAGCCGAGGTTCAGCGAGGTACACAAGTGGCAGGCAAAAGGCATAGTAAGTACAGGCAGAGATCAGGGCTGGCAGCACAGGTTCGCAGTAAAGGTGAGTAGCCGAGGTCGGGGCAGGCAGCAAAGGTTCAGAGTCGGGGACAGGCAGAGGTCGGTACACGGGTGAGCAATCCAAGAATGTCTGACTTTCAACAGGCATGGAGAGACCAAGATCCGGCCCTGATGGAAAGGAAGTGCCTCTTTAAATAGGAGAAGAGGATGCAGGATTGGATGACCAAACACCAATCAGTGCTGTACAGGCCCTTTAAATCTCAGGAATCCAGTGCGCTCGCCCTCTAGTGGACGGAGACGTGCACGCACCTGAGCATGTGAGGAGGAAGCATGGGGGGAAGGGCGGCAGCTGGATGCAGCCATGAGGGAAGTGCTGCAAGATGGATGACGGCTGCATGCAGCCATGGAGGTAAGTGACTTGCTGTGAGACGGGCGTGCAGCGCTCGCCCTAACAAGTATTATGTTTTTCATTCTCAGTTTGGAAGGGGGGAGCAACTAAAAAAGACAAGGAAAGATTGCAACGAACATTCAAAACAGAAGAGTGGATACTTGGGGGCCCCCCTTCCAACCATCCAGGAATTATACAAGTAGAGGAAAAAATCCATTGGACCCTACTCACCCGGGTCACAACTTTTGAAATCTGTCTGACGATTTAATATGTTGTATAGTAGAACCACCAGGTTTAAAAAGAGCTTCTTCCCAGATGCTATTCAGTTACTAAATATTTGTAATATTGATGCTGTGCTAACTGGTAAAATCATTTGGTAACAATCTTATGATCTATATTCTTTACAGTATATATAGTATATTAAATGTTCCTACCTACCCCTCCCCTCTTTGTAACCCTTCATGTTACCAGCAAAAGAGAATTCCTTGTGCACACTTACATTTGGCGAATAAAGTGATTGTGATTCTATTGAAAGGGGCAAACGTGGAGTAAATCCCACCACCCCACTTAGCTCCGGGATCTGAATGTAGCCTGCAGGTAATAGCTGCAGCAGCATACTAGGAGCGATGAACTGCATGGGAAAAAAGGTTTTTTTTTTTACTGATATTTGTCTTTAAAGTGGACCAACACCCAGGGGTGATCGGCCCGGGAATCTATAAGATTCCCGGGCCGATCACCTCACTCACCGCGGGACATCCGAGATCGGGATGTCCCGCGGGGTGAAACCCCCCAGAAAACCCCCAAACTCCTTACCTGGTGGCAGACGCGCTGTCCTGGACCCGCTTGGACGGCGCGGTCACGTGGGAGCGGGGAGAGGTGAGTTTTTTTGGGTTTCTGGGGGGTTTCAGAGAGCGGGACACCCCCGATCGGGGTGCCCCGCCAAAGTGGACCAAAACCCAGGATAGTCAAAATCCTGGGTGTTGGTCCTCTTTAAGTAATAAAATGATGTAAACAAACTAATAAAGCAATTGATAAAATGTTAAAACTGGCCATATTATAACAAAACTGATGTTAACTATGCCGCTAGCTGGCGGCTGCATCGGGGCTGCTGTTTTTTTGTTTCTTGAAAGGCCGTTTTTTGGTTTCTTAGGACGCTGAGTGCCGTTGAAGCAAACAAAAATGGCGCTGTCATTTCATAAATAAGGCTTCTAATTAGCCAGTGTATGCGCTGATAGTTTTCTCCCTGGGAGTAGTAAAACAAATTGCTGTTTTTATTCTTATATATACGTACAGGGCCAGATTAAGTGTGGTGGAGGCCCCAGATACAATTATTTTAAAGGAAAAAAAAATACTGTAACTGATTGGTGGTTGTCTGGCACCTGTCTACTTACTAGAACGTCAGATCATGTCCCTTGTCCCTGCTTTGCCATTCTGGGCGGGGGGTAGTGTAGTGGCCCAGCTGGTGCAGCAGAAAACAGTTCCCTGCATTGAGTGGCTGTGCTTGGTGGCTTATGTGCAGTGAGCGGTCGCCGATTGACAGCTCTGCACGCACCCATCACTGTAGCGTTGCTGACGGCAGCTTTGTTGCTCTATATTCTCCGTCCTGCCCTGTGGTGGCTTTGGCTGCAGGTTTACAAAACCAAAAAAAGCTATCACTGCCACTGATAGCTTTGTTGCTGGCCCCGAGGCACATCAGACCAAAGACTGAAAATCCTCCTGGACCAGACCATAAGCTAATGTTTGGTGGAGGCCCCCTTTGCAGGGCAAGTGGTGGAGGCCCCGGGGCGTGCGCCCCTTGAGCCCCCTCATAATCTGACCATGTATACGTATATACGAAATAATTCAGCATTCTCCCACCTTGGAATTTTTCCTCCACATTTTCCAATCCGTGCACTTGTGAACAACACACACAAGTACATAAATACTAGTGACCACACACGTGAATCACACACAGTGGACACACTAGTGAATAAACACCATAACTACACACAGGTGAATAACACACTAAGGGGCAGTGAAGTGCACACATTCCCGGAGCAGTGACCATCCCTATACTCAGCACCCGGGAAGCTATTAGGAGTCTTACTCAATGGCACATCAGTCATGTCCCATGGTCGGGAATCAAACCTGACACCTTCTGGTCACAATTAATTAAAATGCGGGTATGCATTACATTTATACATCCCAGATAGATTAGTTACTATATACCCATCTGGTGTTTGCTATTTATGCATTCATTTATGCTTACTATTTCCATGTATTAGTGCATAATAGTGCATAGTGTAGCATTTTAAGTAAATAGAACATTTTGCAGCTTTATTATTTGGTGTTTGCTTGCTATTTATAAATAAGGTGATATAAAAAAGTTTCTATCAAGGTAAATAGAGAGTCACCCTTAAAGCAGCACCCATTACCCATATATTTGTGTTAGCCTGCTCTTCCATATTATTAGAGTGTGCCACCTCTTTCTAACTTAGGCCCTTATTTATCAAGGGCTAGCGCCAGGTAGTGTCTGACGAGCGCCAGGTACCGCCAGCTACCGACTCAAGTACGCCCGGCGGCGGTCACAATGACGCATTTATCACGCTAAATGAGGCTAGCGCCGGCGAGAGCTTCAGCTAGCGCGGGATTCATCATGTAGCCGACTGCAACGAACAGCGCCGCTACTAATCCCATCACAGCGCCAGGTATGACCTGACGCTCCCTGGCGCTCTCCAATGCATTTCAATGGAACAATCTTTAAATATTCATAATTAATTGATTTTATGTTGTTTTTTTTTTTTTTTAACTGTCAAAAATTCTGTGACCACTACGGCAATGTTAGATATTTTTTTTAAGGTAAAAAAAAAAAAAAAAAAAATGTGCAGAATTGATATTACAGGTCTGATATTAATGTATTCATATTACAAAATGTTTTGAAAAACTTGTATAATTTTTACATTAAAAAAAAATGGTTGTTTGGGGGTTAAAAACTTTACACACATCGCCGCCAGCGCTCTGGGGTTTAAACAAGGAATTCACAGCGCGAGAAATTTTTGAGCATGATTTGTTAATGAATCTGCAGCAAACTGTTCGCTCTGGCCATTCGCTGTCAGGCGCACCCATACAACGCAGAACCTGTGAAACATCGACCCCTAACCCCGTATTCAACATTACCGCACACCGACTGAGTCGCTGTCAACAAGCAAACCCCGGCCAAGCACAGCAAATACTAGCTGGCGCTGTGAAAATCACGCTACTGGCGCTCATCTGTCGCTACCTGGCGCTAGTAATGAATCGGCCTCCCAGGCCCTTATTTATGAAGGAATAGCGACAGATAGCGACTGGTGAGCGACCGGTAATGACGGGCCCGCCACGAGAACGCCGGCTCCCCACCACAATCACACATTTATCAAGCCAATCCTGCTTAGCGACTGAGATAGCGCCATATAGCGACTCATTCATCATTATTCCAGCCTCAGCCCACAGCGCCAGCGTGCGACCTTGAACAGCGACAGGTATGACCTCTCGCTATCTGGCGCACTCCAATGCATTTCAATGGAACAATCTTTAAATATTCATAAATTCTGTGACCACTTCTGCCATTTTAGATAATTTTTTTAAGGTAAAAAAAAAAAAAAAATTATACAGAATTGATATTACAGGTCTGATATTAATGTATTCATATTACCAAATTATTTTAAAAACGTATTTTTTTTGGTTTCCAAAAATAAGGTTGTTTGGGGGTTAAAAAACTACTTTTAACCCATCGCCGCCAGCGCTCTGGGGTTTAAACATGCATTTTACAGCGCGATCATTTTTTGAGCGTGATTTTTTAATGAATATGGTGGAAGCCGGTCGCTCTGACCAGTCGCTATCATGCGCTCCCATACAGCGCGGGACCTGTCAAATAGCGCCTCCTCACCCAATATTCAACATTACGGCAAACCGACTGAGTCGCTATCAACTACCGAACAACGGCCAAGCACAGCGACTACTAGCGGGCGCTCTGAAAATGCAGCTACAGTCGCTCAACTGTCGCTACCTGCCGCTATTAATGAATCGGCCTCCCCGATTTTAGGCCTGATTTAAAAGTCAACCTATACCTGAGGGAAGCCTGTCACACCCTTCCCAAGAAGGGCGTAGACTTGCTTTGAAACAATATTAATTTGAAATAGCTTTTATAATTGTATCCCTTATCACTGTGGAATTCTGGTCTGCTTCTCTGCAGAGCGTTCTTCCTGCATGTGCGTCTTCAGCCGCCATACAAGTACCTTGTTCTTCTGCATTATATGAGCATTTATAGTGGTTAAGGAACCTTGTGACCAGAGGGTTGTAGATATTATTCCTGGTTGAGTTATGACTGTGGTGCCAGACTTTACCTCCAATCACTCACCAGGCACCACGGCTAGGGCCAGGGCCGGATTAAGTGCGGTGGAGGCCCCCGGGCACCAGATACAGTATTTTTTTTCCTTTTCAAATAATAGTCCAGCCAAATAACCGATGGGTGTATGATGGCACCCACCTAGTTACTGGAATGTCAGATCCCATCACACTGCAGTGAACGATTGGTAGTGCCAGTGAGTGGCCGACGCTCGCCGCTGAAGTCCATATTTAAGACCACAAAACAACGTCATTGTCAGCGCCCTAAAACTGGATGCTCTGGTGGCGAGCGCCGGACACTATTCAACACAGTTTATCACAATAATAACAACAGCCACACAGCAAAACCACACGGAATGACATTGTTATCACACTGGAGCACTGACACTGAAATGGAAGAACACGGGGAGGCCGATTCATTAACAGCGGCAGGTAGCGACAGTTGAGCGACTGTAGCGGCATTTTCAGAGCGCCCGCTAGTAGTCGCTGTGCTTGGCCATTGTTCGGTAGTTGATAGCGACTCAGTCGGTTTGCCGTAATGTTGAATATTGGGTGAGGAGTCGCTATTTGACAGGTTCCGCGCTGTATGGGAGCGCATGATAGCGACTGGCCCTAGCGACCAGCTCCCAGCATATTCATTAAAAAATCGCGCTCAAAAAATTCTCGTGCTGTAAAATGCATGTTTAAACCCCAGAGCGCTGGCGGCGATGGGTTAAAAGTAGTTTTTTAACCCCCAAACCACCATATTTTTGGAAACCAAAAAAAACAAGTTTTTTAAATAATTTAGTAATATGAATACATTAATATCAGACCTGTAATATCAATTCTGTACAATTTTTTTTTTCCCTTAAAAAAATTATCTAACATGGCAGAAGTGGTCACAGAATTTTTCACATTTCAAAAAAAAAAAAAATTACCGTATTTTTCGCCCTATAAGACGCACTTATTTTTCCCCAAAAGTGGGGGAAAAATGTCAGTGCGCCTTATCGGGCGAATGTAAAAAAAAAAAAAAAAAATTAAAAAAAAAACAAAACCTCACCCGTCCCCGGCACGAAGGTCCTGGCAGTGGGTGGGCGTGGCCTGCACCGGCGCAGGCCACGCCCACCCGCTGCCCGGACCTTCGTGATCGCATGTGGGGGAGCAGATGGAGGAGCGGCAGGGGCTCTGTCTCTGGCCCCGCCGCTGTCATCGCTGCCTGAAAAGACAGCGATCGCAGCGGCGGGCCCGGGACAGAGCCAGCTCGTGAATGGGGTGGGCGTGGCCTGCGTCGACGCTGCGGCGCAGGCCACGCCCACCCCATTCACGGAGCCGGCCGCTCAGCGCAGTGGTGTCAGCGGACAGGTGAGTTTAACTTTTTTTTTTTTATTACTATGGCGCCTGCCTGTACTAATGGGGGGAGGGGGGTGGGAATGGGGGGAGAGGGGCCACACTGCCTATGGGAATGGGGGGATGGGGATGCCACACAGCCTTTGGGAATGGGGGGATGGGGATGCCACACAGCCTTTGGGAATGGGGGGATGGGGATGCCACACAGCCTATGGGAATGGGGGGAGGGTTATGCCACACAGCCTATGGGAATGGGGGGATGGGGATGCCACACAGCCTATGGGAATGGGGGGATGGGGATGCCACACAGCCTATGGGAATGGGGGGATGGGGATGCCACACAGCCTTTGGGAATGGGGGGATGGGGATGCCACACAGCCTATGGGAATGGGGGGAGGGTTATGCCACACAGCCTATGGGAATGGGGGGATGGGGATGCCACACAGCCTATGGGAATGGGGGGATGGGGATGCCACACAGCCTATGGGAATGGGGGGAGGGGTATGCCACACAGCCTATGGGAATGGGGGGAGGGGTATGCCACACAGCCTATGGGAATGGGGGGAGGGGTATGCCACACAGCCTATGGGAATGGGGGGATGGGGATGCCACACAGCCTATGGGAATGGGGGGAGGGGTATGCCACACAGCCTATGGGAATGGGGGGATGGGGATGTCACACAGCCTATGGGAATGGGGGGATGGGGATGTCACACAGCCTATGGGAATGGGGGGAGGGGGATGCCACACAGGCTATGGGAATGGGGGGAGGGTTATGCCACACAGCCTATGGGAATGGGGGGATGGGGATGCCACACAGCCTATGGGAATGGGGGGATGGGGATGCCACACAGCCTATGGGAATGGGGGGAGGGGTATGCCACACAGCCTATGGGAATGGGGGGAGGGGTATGCCACACAGCCTATGGGAATGGGGGGAGGGGTATGCCACACAGCCTATGGGAATGGGGGGATGGGGATGCCACACAGCCTATGGGAATGGGGGGAGGGGTATGCCACACAGCCTATGGGAATGGGGGGATGGGGATGTCACACAGCCTATGGGAATGGGGGGAGGGGGATGCCACACAGGCTATGGGAATGGGGGGAGGGGTATGCCACACAGCCTTTGGGAATGGGGGGAGGGGTATGCCACACAGCCTATGGGAATGGGGGGAGGGGTATGCCACACAGCCTATGGGAATGGGGGGATGGGGATGCCACACAGCCTATGGGAATGGGGGGAGGGGGATGTCACACAGCCTATGGGAATGGGGGATGCCACACAGCCTATGGGAATGGGGGATGCCACACAGCCTATGGGAATGGGGGGAGGGGGATGCCACACAGCCTATGGGAATGGGGAGAGGGGGATGCCACACAGCCCATGCTAATGGGGGGAGGGGGATGACACACAGCCCATGCTAATGGGGAGAGGGGGATGCCACACTGCCTATGGGAATGGGGGGAGGGGGATGCCACACAGCCTATGGGAATGGGGGGAGGGGGATGCCACACAGCCTATGGGAATGGGGAGAGGGGGATGCCACACAGCCCATGCTAATGGGGGGAGGGGTATGACACACAGCCCATGCTAATGGGGGGAGGGGGATGACACACAGCCCATGCTAATGGGGAGAGGGGGATGCCACACTGCCTATGGGAATGGGGAGAGAGGGATGCCACACAGCCTATACTAATGGGGGGAGGGGGAAAGCCACACAGCCAATGGGAATGGGGGGAGAGGTGGATGCCACACAGCGGGGGAGAGGGGGATGCCACACAGCCAATGGGTATATGGGGAATGGGAGGGGGGGATGCCACACTGGATATACAGGGAATGGGATGGGGGCATGCTACACTGTCTATGGAATGGGGGCATCCCACACAGCCTATGGGAATGGGATAGGGGAATGCCACACTGTCTGTAATGGTGCGTTTTTGATTGAAAATTTTTTTTTCTTATTTTCTTCCCCCAAATCCTAGGTGCGTCTTATGGGCAGGTGCGTCTTATATGGCGAAAAATACGGTAATAACAATTAATTATTAATATTTAAAGATTTTTCCATTGAAATGCATTGGAGAGTGCCAGGTAGCGAGAGGTCATACCTGTCGCTGTTCAAGGTCGGACGCTGGCGCTGTGGGCTGAGGCTGGAATAATGATGAATGAGTGGCTATATGGCGCTATCTCAGTCGCTAAGCAGGATTGGCTTGATAAATGTTTGATTGTGGTGGGGAGCCGGCGTTCTTGTGGCGGTGCCCGTCATTACCGGCCGCTCACCAGTCGCTATTCCTTCATAAATAAGGGCCTAACTAAAATTCTGCTGCCTAAACATAAAGTGCTTAAGTCTTTTGTTGCTGCTCAGGAGCCAACACTCATTTTTTGTGAAAAAATACTGAAAAATGTAATCCAAGCGTTATTTACACACAACCAAAACTTCATTGAAGTCTATGGGAGAACGCTGCTGAGCGACAGGTGGTACGTGGCGCTGCAGAACAGACAGCGCCGGCACTTTACACTGAGCCACTGCTAGTGATACATGTGACGCTACATGACACTATTAGAGGCGCTCACCAGATTGACTTTCCTTCATATGGTTTTCACATACTGGCCTCGATTTAATAAGGTAGAAAAAAATTCTCATGGTAGTAAAAGATTCAATTCATGAGAAAAAAGCCTGAGAATGTCACTGTTGCTGAATCACCAGATAAAAAGACAATGAAAGTCAATGGCACTTTTTTACTCCTAAGAAAAGTAGAGAACTGTTTACTCCTTTCTACACTGTAGTAAAAGCTGCCATTGACTTTCATTGGCTTTTTCTCATGAATTGAATTTTTTGCTACTATGAGAATTTTTTTCTACCTTTATTGAATTGAGGCCATTGTGTCCGGTGTTCACCTGGCGCTAAGTGGTACTACGTAGAGTTAGCGCTTCTTAAAGTGGACCAACACCCAAGCTGATCGGCCCGGGCATCTATAAGATTCCCGAGCCGATCAGATCCCCCCCGAGGGGCATCCGAAATCGGGATGCCCTGCTGTGTGAAACCCCCCAGAACGCCCCATTCACCTTACCTTACCCCTGTTCCAACGGCGCATGCGCGGGCCGCATCTCGCGCTTCTCTCTAGCAGGGCGCGCTCCCTGTTAGAGGGAAGCACGAGATGCGGGCGCTAGCATGCTCGGAGCCGCTGTGGTTGTCCGTCCCTTGTACGTGCATACCACAGCGGCTCTGAGTGCTCTGATTGGACGAGGCCCGCGCATGCGCCGTAGGAGCAGGGCGAGGTACGTTTTTCCTGACATTCTGGGGGGTTTCACACAGCGATCGGGGTGCCCCGCGGAAGTGGACCAAAACCCAGGATAGTGAAAATCCTGGGTGTTGGTCCACTTTAAATAAGGCCTTTGGTGTATTTTAAAGTGGGCCTTGTTTTTCCTGCAGAAGCCCTTGGGAATACAGAAGAGTATTTTTTTATATTTTGGGCTTGTTTTCATTTTCTGTTATCTTTAACTTTTGTCTCCATCCTTTAGACCAGTGGTTCTCAAAAGTGGACCAACACCCAGGATTTTGACTATCTTGGGTTTTGGTCCACTTCGGTGGGGCACCCCGATCGGGGGTGCCCCGCTGTGTGAAACCCCCCAGAAAGCCCCGAAAACTCACCTCTCCCCGCCCCCACCTGACCGCTGCAGCCAATCCCCGCCGGTGGACAAGCGAGAGGCAGCGCGGGACAAGCAGAGCGCGCAGAAGGCGGCGGCGGCAGACGTGCATGCGCCGCTGGAACGTGGAAAAGGTAGGATTGTGGGCTTCCTGGGGGGTTTCACCCCGCGGGACATCCCGATTTCGGATGCCCTGCGGGGAGGGATCTGATCGTCCCGGGCCGATCCCCCCTGGATGTAAAGTACCCCCTAGCGACAAAAAGCTCCATCAAGTACCCACAAGGGGTTGATCAACTACTATAATAGGCCACTGGTCTTGTAGTACTTTTAAAGCTAGAAGGGATAATGGTCTATTGTCAATCTTGTGACCAGAAGGTTGGAGATTTGTTTCCTGGCATGGACATGACTGAAGTGCCCAAGTGCCCAAAGTACCCAACCCCCCAGCTGTGCTCACAAGCATACATGGGTCATATATGCACATTGTGATTTATACATTTTAAAGCATTTTATTTTACTGCTGAATTGATACACCAGACCCATCAGCCCCTCCCCCTCTATTGTTGATGGCCAACAGACATTGTTGCGCGCCCAATCAGTGGCACATACCCCCTAATGAGGGTTGAGAAACTGTACTTTCGATTCTAGGTTCACTGTCACCTACATTCAAAGCATTTACTTTGATCCCTGTAGAATCTCATTCTAGTCTCTGTACTGTATGTTTTACTCTGTTGTAATGACTACCTTGTACAGCGTTACTGAAGAAGACGGTGCTATAAACAATAATAGTGTAAAGTTGTATCAGGACAAAAACTGAAAAATAGGTTCATTGCGCAACAGTGTTGTCCAGCAAAATAAACTGCGTGTTGCTATACATCTGTTACTTTTCAGCACTGAATGTGGTTACACTGTTTACAAAATGACAAATACTTCTTCCCTTGTGTCATTGTTAAAACAATAGCTGCGAACCCTGTGTAAAACCTGTTCAGCCTGACCCACACTTGTGTTTCCCCGGAGTGCTTCCTTTACCCGTGGCTTTTCTGGCCTTTATAAATATACAGTAGCAGTCAAGTATGGACACACCCGCTCATTCCATTGTTTTACGCTTTTTTTTCCTTCTACGTAATAGATTTACATTGAGGGCCTGAAAACTAGGAAGGAATTCATATGGAATTAAAGCGGACCAAAATCATGACATTTCACTTACTTGGGTTTGGGTCTGCTTCACAGGAGCATCCCAGATGTCTCCCTGAATGGCTGAGCGCGGGAGCGCGCGCAGCGCTCGAACAGCGTGCCGGGGATGCGGCCAGCCGGTTGCACCTTGTCACAGCGGGACTTTTGAGAGAGCCCGTAGGGCCCTTATTTAAGAAGGGATAGCGTCAGGTAGTGGCTGGTTAATGAGAGGTATCGTCAGGTAGCGACTGGTGAACGCCGGACACAGCACGCAATTCCACATTTATCAAGCAGAATCTGTTTAGCGACTGGGATAGCGCCATGTAGCGTCTGATTCATCATTTTCACAGCCTCAGCGAACAGCGCTGGCGTTCAGCCTTGCACAGCGCCAGGTATGACCTCTCGCTACCTGTCGCTCTCCCATACATTTCAATGGACAAACCTTTTCTTCCCTGTAAACGGGGTATTTGTTTTTTTTTTTTTTTTTCTAAAAATCACAAATAATTCTGTGACCTCTTCTGCCATGGAAAAAGCAGTTTTTTCACAATTTTTTCATTTTTTATATATTTCTTCAGAAATGACATCACAGGTCTGCCATTAAAGTGTTCATGTTACAATGTTGCTACAATGTAATTCCATATGTTTTCGCTTTGTTACTAGTAGATAGATGCTGAAAAACAGACTTTAAAGTGGACCAACACCCACGGGTGATCGGCCCGGGACTCTATAAGATTCCCGGGCCGATCACCTCCCTCACCGCGGGACATCCGAGATCGGGATGTCCCGCGGGGTGAAACCCCCCCAAAATGCCAAAAAAACCTTACCTTATCGGCGCCCCTCTAGACGTGCGCGTGCCCGCGCCGGGCGTTTGTGAATGGCCGGCGCGGGCGCGCGCCCTGTAAGAGTGACGTGCGGGAGGCGGCGGCGGACGCGCTGTCTTGTCCGTCGGCGGGGAGAGTGGTGAGGTGAGTTTTTGGGGCTTTCTGGGGGGTTTCACACAGCGGGGCACCCCCCCCCCCGATGTGGACCAAAACCCAGGATAGTCAAAATCCTGGGTGTTGGTCCACTTTAAACACACCGCCTCCTGCGCTCTGGGCTTCAAACAAGCATTTTTCAGTGGCAGAGATTTGTGAGGCTGTTTTTTTCCTGAATATGGTGTGAGTCGGTCGCTATGAGCAGTCGCTAACATGCGCTCCCATACAGCGCTGTACTGGTCAAATAGCGACTCCTCACAATGTATTCAACATTACTGCACAGCGACTGAGTCGCAATGAAGTAGCGACCCACGGCTGAGCACAGTGACTACTAGCGGGCGCTCTGAAAATGCCTGCTACAGACGCTCATCTGTCGCTACCTGGCGTTAGTGATGAATCAGCCTGTAGGTTCCCTGAAATGTGGCGCAGGATGTGGCCTCAGCAGTGGGAAAGTCTGGTTTTCTTTCAAATCCATTCGGATAGGCTGGGGCAGGAGCACACGCCCTCCCCATTCATCCCAATCAGAGCCGCTTGGCGAATGATATCATCACAGCAAGCAGCTCTGATTGGACGCCTTTTCATGCTGGTTTGGGTCGGAGACAAGCAGATCAGGCGATTTGGGGGTCTCACACAGCAGGGCATCCTGACTTGGAATGCCCCAGGGAAGCAGAACAAAACTTGGGAAAGTAAGTGAACCTGGGTTTTGTTCCGCTTTAAAATACTGTTTTTCTCTATGTTCTTATTCCCTTAAATCCATTTTGGAGAGTGAGAAGTTTTGAATAAGAGCTCAGTAGAGATAAATGCTTGCCATGTGTGAGTCACTGATGGTTGTGTGCATGTATAATCACATCTGGTGAGTGCATATGATATAAGGGTGTCAGTGGTGGTTACATTCATGGGTTACAATACTCTTCTGCCAGTGATCAAGGGTCTGATGGAAATATAAAATCTACTAAGCCCCATGCTATATGATTGGACTTATTGGATATTGAATCACTGACTTTAGATTTGTTAAATTAGAGACAGATTGAAATATTCTATTGTTTGAAAAGCATATCATTTTCCCTGGGGCAGTATATGGTTTGTATGTTTATATTCAGAGATGCACATATTGAGACCCAAATGCATATTAAGCTCAAATTCAGTGCAAACATTTCTAAAGACATAATCCACCTCCTAATAAAGTGCTAAGTGCTAATAAATGAATGTAAATGAAAAAAGTTTTTTAACCATGTGACTACTTCAAATCGACAATTCTACCAAGTAATCCCAGTTAGTTCAAAAAGAGGAGGAGAATAAACAATGTAAACGTATAAGAAAGTCTACATCACCCAAGGTCTGAAGAGGGCATCCCTGAGTATCCATGAGGCAGCTCCACACATATCGTAGTCACTCAACCACTTCCTCAGGGCCGACACTGATGTGATTTAATACTGGCAGTGCCCTGTGTAATTTGTGTCAGTAGTTAGTGGTTGTTGGGCCATGTTTTGTTGTAGTATATGACCTCTGTGTTAAAGTGGATGTCCAGTCTCGGGGTAACCCTTCTGCCACCCTTCCCTGTTACTGAGGCAGGATGGGTGTTACAAAGAAAAAAAAACCCTTACCTTGCCCGCAATCCAGGGACGTTCTCCCTACACTCTGGGTCTTGAAAACCTCCATCTTGAGGAGCTTCTCCGCTCTGTGCACGGCCCTGCTCGCCCTGGTGGGAGCGCTCACTTATCGGTGAATGCCGCATTGTGATCTTTTTGCTTCACATGCCAGGTGCTGGAAATCAAGTGAGGTAGGGTTTTATTCTTAGTGACACCCCCATCCAGCCTCAGTGCCGGCGGAGGGAAGCGGTTACCCCGAGAGTGGACTTCCTTAAAAAGGGGAATGGAAGCTACAGTAGCCAGTGCCTCCTATTTGAGAAAGTGGCAGTTGCCACAGTGATGTTCTGTGACTTCCAGGGCCTGTCTCCTGGAGACCAGGTACATACAGCCAACATCTGCTGCCACCTACAGCCTCCCATTTGGCTGTACCCACCTGGTCTCTGTGATTTGGGTTTTGCCCAGGGGTTTAGTTGGGGTTGTTTCGTTCATGCCCAGACCTGACTTGTGGGGGTCCCATTATGACTTTCACTATGAGGAGCTGGGAAACTTATGTAGGCCCCTAAGTGGGTCCAAAGGATCTTTTTCACTGGTGGGCCCCAGAATGATTTCCTCTGGTGGACCTAAAGTGCTCCTGTCTAAGCCATGAGGGCTGCTTTGGTCCCGTACTTGTGTGTGTCCACCATTGATGATCATGTCAGCGGTGGATGGTGCAAGTCATTCATGCTCAGAGCTGGCCTGAGGGCAGCCCCATTATGACTTTTCCTATGTACGCCCCTGGGTGGGTCCCAAGGATCATTTTCACTGGGGGGCCCCAGAATGATTTCCTCTGGTGGACCTAAAGTGCTCCTGTCTAAGCCATGGGGGCTGCTTTGGTCCCTACTTGTGTGTGTCCACCATTGATGATCATGTCAGCGGTGGATGGTGCAAGTCATTCATGCTCAGAGCTGGCCTGAGGGCAGCCCCATTATGACTTTTGCTATGGGAAACCTATGTACGCCCTTGGGTGGGTTCCAAGGATCATTTTCACTGGTGGGCCCCAGAATGATCTTCTCAAGTGAGGTTAAACCATGCAGGCTGCCTTGGTCTCATTCTTGTACTTGCGAGTGTCCACCATTGATGAGCATGTCAGTGGTGGATGGTCACATGGTGCATCCTCTGCCGCCAATCAACAAGAGGGAGCACAAAACTGGTTTAGCCTGCGGGACTACAGTTGATAAGATAAGTAAAGCTTGATTTTTTTGTTTTGCCTTTAAAAATGAGAATTGTTTTTCAAGCACACAAGGGTGTTGTGTACATGTAGTAAGCGTATGATGACAGGCAGCAGTGTGAGGGATGGTGATGTACACACACAGGAATGATCGCTATGTGCTATTTTGTGTTTGGAAACAAATCTGTGCAGCAGACTGTGCGAATACGTCATGTTCCGCTAGATGAGTGGGGTCAGGTTCACTGAGGAGTAAATAACTCTCTGGCCATACGATAGAAAGTGGGGTGTTCTTCAGGTATTATCGGGCTGTGATTGCTGCGTGTCACAATACTCTACAGCAGTGTTTCCCAATCCGCGATACATATACCATAGCGGGCAGGGCCGGCACCAACACAGGGCAAAACCTGGGCAATAGCCAGGGCCCCTGGCATCTTCAGGGGCCCACTCAGGCTCACACTTGACCATTTTACAGTGGACCAGAACCACCAAATCCTGGGTGTTGTGTGCAGACCTGCTCATGGCTGACCTCAGCAACATTGAAAAAGGTGGCATGGAATGGAGGGCAGCTGAAGTTCAGAAGGTGGCGAGAATGAGGTGACAACTGACAGCAATGATGAAGTCAAGCAAGCAAGCAGTAAGGGCTGTAGGGTGATTGGTGGCAGTAGAGAATGCAACAAGGACGATTGGTGGCAGTAGAGAATGCTACAAGGACGATTGGTGGCAGTAGAGAATGCTACAAGGACGATTGGTGGCAGTAGAGAATGCTACAAGGACGATTGGTGGCAGTAGAGAATGCTACAAGGACGATTGGTGGCAGTAGAGAATGCAACAAGGACGATTGGTGGCAGTAGAGAATGCAACAAGGATGATTGGTGGCAGTAGAGAATGCAACAAGGACGATTGGTGGCAGTAGAGAATGCTACAAGGACGATTGGTGGCAGTAGAGAATGCTACAAGGATGATTGGTGGCAGTAGAGAATGCAACAAGGACGATTGGTGGCAGTAGAGAATGCAACAAGGACGATTGGTGGCAGTAGAGAATGCAACAAGGATGATTGGTGGCAGTAGAGAATGCTACAAGGACGATTGGTGGCAGTAGAGAATGCAACAAGGACGATTGGTGGCAGTAGAGAATGCAACAAGGACGATTGGTGGCAGTAGAGAATGCCTAGAGGATGATTAGTGGCTATAGGGAAGACAACAAGGACTAGGGGGCAAATCAGCAGCAGATGACAACCCATTTATGGAAGCGCGGCTGAAAGGTGACATCACACTATTTAGGACTGTCTTGCCCAAGGACCCTCACAAACCTAGAGCCAGCTCTGATAGCGGGTACCCTGCGAGGCAGCAGACTGACCTGTCTCTTAATCTGATCTGCTCCATGTATACCAGGGGTACTCAACCACTTCTTGTAGGTCCATTTAAAGACATCTGTTGAGAGGTGAAGGTCCGGGTGGAGGGCTGTCGTGTGTGTGGGGGGGGGGCAGGAATGGATGGGGCATAGCTGGGGGGGCAGGAATGGATGGGGATGGGGCATAGCTGGGGGGGCAGGAATGGATGGGGATGGGGCATAGCTGGGGGGGGCAGGAATGGATGGGGCTGAGCTGAGGGGATGAGATGGTGGGACAGGGATGGATGGGGCATAGCTGGGGGGGCAGGAATGGATGGGGATGGGGCATAGCTGGGGGGGGGCAGGAATGGATTGGGATGGGGCATAGCTGGGGGGGCAGGAATGGATGGGGATGGGGCATAGCTGGGGGGGGGCAGGAATGGATGACGATGGGGCATAGCTGGGGGGGCAGGAATGGATGGGGATGGGGCATAGCTGGGGGGGCAGGAATGGATGGGGATGGGGCATAGCTGGGGGGGCAGGAATGGATGGGGCATAGCTGGGGGGGCAGGAATGGATGGGGCATAGCTGGGGGGGCAGGAATGGATGGGGCATAGCTGGGGGGGCAGGAATGGGTGGGGATGGGGCATAGCTGGGGGGGGGGGCAGGAATGGATGGGGCAGAGCTGAGGGGATGAGATGGTGGGACAGGGATGGATGGGGCAGAGCTGGGGGAAGGGATTGGATGGGGCAAAGAGACTGAAAAACAACGTTTGTGTGTACCTTGCAATGCCCCTTCCCATCCGTGCAGTACTTCATATTGCAATGCTAGGTGCCAGGGACACTGATATGGAGACTAAGGCCCTTATTTAACAAGGGATAGCGCCAGGTAGCGAACGGTGAGCGAACGGTAATGACGCTCACCGCCACGAGAACGCCGGCTCCCCTCCGCAATCACACATTTATCAAGCCGATCCTGCTTAGCGACTGACAGAGCGCCAGATAGCGAATCATTCATCATTATTCCAGCCTCACCCCACAGCGCCAGCGAGCGACCTTGAACAGTGACAGGTATGACCTCTCGCTACCTGGTGCTTTCCAATGCACTTCAATGGAGCAATCTTTAAATATTCATAATTATTTGCTATTAATTATTTTATTTTTTTTTTTTTTTTAAATGTCAAAAATTCTGTGACCACTTCTGCAATGTTAGATATTTTTTTTAAGGTTAAAAAAAAAAAAAAAAAAGAATTTGTGCAGAATTGATATTACAGGTCTGATATTAATGTATTCATATTACAAAATGTTTTGAAAAGCATGTTTTTTTTTTCCCTAAAAATATGGTTGTTTGGGGGTTAAAAAACTACTTTTAACCCATCGCCGCCAGCGCTCTGGGGTTTAAACAAGCATTTCACAGCGCGAGATTTTTTGGAGCGTGATTTGTTAATGAATATGCTGGGAGCCGTTCGCTATGGCCGTTCGCTGTCATGCGCTCCCATACAGCGCGGAACCTGTCAAACAGCGACTCCTAACCCCGTATTCAACATTACCGCACACCGACTGAGTCGCTGTCAACAGCCGAACAACGCCCAAGCACAGCGAATACTAGCGGGCGCTGTGAAAATAACGCTACTGTCGCTCATCTGTCGCTACCTGGCGCTATTAATGAATCGGCCTCCCCGCACTACATTGCCAATCAAGGGGGCAGCTCTGAGCCTGGCAACACAGAAGGGGCAGGGGGCAGGGGGCTGTGGCACAGAGGTCCGCCTTCCTCCCCCAGTCCGCCAGTTGGGTATCACTGATCTATACTTTACCAAAACCCGATTTGCTCCATAAATACAAATCTAATGATTTCTGTACATACTTAGTTCAATTTGAATGGCTATTTGGGTGTTTTTAGTGGATCAAGAGGATTAAAATTCTAATGTGCCAGCCCTCAAGTCTTTAAGGGACATTCTCTTTCCTAGAGGGCATCCTGATTTTGGATGCCCCATAGAATAACACCACCTAGGCTTCCCCGTAAACCCATCTCAATCGAGGAACATTTGTGCAGCTAAACCTGGTGATGAGTAAAAAAAATCTAGATAAAAAGTGTTTGCTCACAAACAAATGTCAGGAACTGACGGTGCTGAATCAGCCCTATTATCAGCTATTTATCTCTCCTTTTTTACTTTCTTTTCTATTAGTCTTTTCTTTTTTAGGGGGGGGGGTGCATAGTAGGGCATTGTATGCTTTCCCACACATAGGAATTCTTCCTCTGCATTTAACCCATCTGTGCAGTGAGCTCCTTATTTATGAAGGAATAGCGACAGGTAGCGACTGGTGAGCGACCGGTAATGACGCCACGAGAACGCCGGCTCCCCACCACAATCACACATTTATCAAGCCGATCCTGCTTAGCGACTGAGATAGCGCCAGATAGCCACTCATTCATCATTATTCCAGCCTCAGCCCACAGCGCCAGCGTCCGACCTTGAACAGCGACAGGTATGACCTCTCGCTACCTGGTGCTCTCCAATGCATTTCAATGGAACAATCTTTAGATAATCATAATTAATTGTTATTAATGTTTTTTTTTTTTTTTCCTTTTTTAAATGTGAAAAATTCTGTGACCACTTCTGCCATTTTAGAGATTTTTTTTAAGGTAAAAAAAAAAAAAAATTGTACAGCATTGATATTACAGGTCTGATATTAATGTATTCATATTACAAAATTATTTCAAAAATTTTTTTTTTTTTGGTTTCCAAAAATATGGTTGTTTGGGGGTTAAAAAACTACTTTTAACACATCGCCGCCAGCGCTCTGGGGTTTAAACATGCATTTCACAGCGCGAGAATTTTTTGAGCGTGATTTTTTGATGAATGTGGTGGGAGCCGGTCGCTCTGACCAGTCGCTATCATGCGCACCCATACAGCGCGGAACCTGTCAAATAGCGACTCGTCACCCCGTATTCAACATTACTGCACACCGACTCGCTAACAACAACCGAACAACGGCCAAGCACAGCGACTACTAGCGGGTGCTGTGAAAATACTGCTACAGTCGCTCAACTGTCGCTACATGTCGCTATTAATGAATCGGCCTCTGAGTGTACACATGTGCAGAGCGGAGGGCTGTCCTTATTACGGCGCTTGGGGAGCAGTTAGGGGGTTAGGTGTCTGGCTGGGATTCAAACCTGCAACCCTTCATTCACAAATACACTTCCTTACCTCTATGCCGTTATGTGAGTGCCCCAAATAACTTTTACCTTTCCCCACCTTTTAATCTTCTTTCCATGTTTCCTTAAAGTGGACCATCACCCTCCCGTGATCGGCCCGGGAATCTTATAGATCACCTCCCTCCCCGCGGGACATCCGAGATCGGGATGTCCCGCGGGGTGAAACCCCCCCAAACACCCCAAATCCCCTTACCTTGCCGCCGCCTCCCTCGCGCCCCTCCAGACGTGCGCGCGCCCGCGCCTGCCGTCTGTGAATGGCCGGCGCGGGCGCATGTGCGTCAAGAGTGACGCGCGGGAGGCGGCGGTGGAGGAGCTGCTTGTCCGCGGCTATCAAATCGCTTGTCCGTCGGCGCTGGGAGCGGGGAGAGGTGAGTTGTTCGGGGGGGTTTCACACAGCGGGGCACCCCGATCGGGGGTGACCCACCGAAGTGGACCAAGACCCAGGATAGTCAAAATCCTGGGTGTTGGTCCACTTTAAAGCTTACAGGATTACAGGATTTTCACTCCCCTATGTTTTGGTCCTTGCAATCCATCCTCCTCCCTCCAATTCACCCTAAAAACTTACATTTCCCTAATTTCACTTTAGACTGGAAATTACTCTCGCACATGGGAGCGTGCCTCAGCCCAGGGATTTGTTCTGTTTGAATCCCTCTTTATTTTCACAATCCCTCCTTCTTGATGCCACATTCTCTCATTTTCCTTTTCATTTATACCTTCCCTGCATTTTTCTTTTGCACATTCCCTCTATCTCCTCATCACCTTTCCTTCATCTCCTCTTTTCACATTTGTTGTATCTTCCTCACTTTTACACTATCCCTCCTCCACTTGCTCGTCTCCCTTTTCTCACACTTTTCCACATGTATTAATCTACCTCTCCATCCATCTCTTATTATCCCCCCATGTCCCTTTTGTCCTTGCTTTATCTGTCTCTCTCTGTGTATCCGATTCCCTCTATCTAGCCCTCTTCTCACTTTCTTTACAGCTTTCCCTCTTTCCCCCTTATTTCTTTTTTTCATATTCCCTTCTACTCCACTTTCTTTTCCACATTTATTCATCTCTCCTTCCCTCATTCTTACATTTTCTAGCATTTCTACATTTTCTCTTCTCTTTTACATATCATCTTTTTTGTCTGTCTTATTTCTGTAGTCTCTTTTCACCTTCCCTCCTTTTCTTTTTTCCAAACTCTTCTCTCTCTTTTAAAGCAGAACAAAACCCAGGATTCTCACTTTCCTGGGTTTTGTTCCAAACCCCCGAGGTACCCCGATTTGGTACCCCCCATATCGCCACAAACAGACTCACCTCTTCAGGCCCAACGGCCCCTGAACAGGCTCTACTCCAATCAGAGCTGCCCAACGGCCCCTGAACAGGCTCTACTCCAATCAGAGCTGCCCAACGGCACCTGAACAGGCTCTACTCCAATCAGAGCTGCCCAACGGCCCCTGAACAGGCTCTACTCCAATCAGAGCTGCCCAACGGCCCCTGAACAGGCTCTACTCCAATCAGAGCTGCCCAACGGCCCCTGAACAGGCTCTACTCCAATCAGAGCTGCTCGCTGAAGTGACGTAATTTGGCAAGCAGATCTAATTAGTGTGAATGGGGAGCGAGAGAGGCCACAGCCCCTGCTGCCCTGCGCCCCATCCTATCTGAATGGCTGGGGCAGAAGTGAGCACACAGCCCGAGGATGTAGGGATGCCACAGGGGAAAGCTAGCAGCCGGCTAGGTGGGTTTTGTTCCACTTTAAAGTGGACCATCACCCTCGGGTGATCGGCCCGGGAATCTATAAGATTCCCGGGCCGATCACCTCCCTCCCCGCGGGACATCCGAGATCGGGATGTCCCGCGGGGTGAAACCCCCCAAACACCCCAAACCCCCTTACCTTATCTTCGGCGGCGCCGGCCGCCGCCGCCTCCCTCGCGCCCCTCTAGGCGTGCGCGCACCCGCGCCGGCCGTCTGTGAATGGCCGACGCGCGCGCGTCAAGAGGGACGCGCGGGAGGCGGCGCCGGAGGAGCCACGTTCAAGCGGCTGTCAAATCGATTGTCCGACGGCGCTGGGAGCGGGGAGTTTTTAGGGTGATCGGGGGGGTTTCACACAGCGGGGCACCCCGATCGGGGGTGCCCGGCCGAAGTGGACCAAGACCCAGGATAGTCAAAATCCTGGGTGTTGGTCCACTTTAACCACATTTCCTCATCTCTTTCTCTCACACCTTTTTCCACTTTACTTCAATCTCCCCTGTAAGCATTCCCTAATTTATCTCCTTTTTGTGCTCCATCATCAGCATGTCTTTTACGTGTGTTCTCTCCAGCTCTCACCTTTGTCCACGCCCCCACTGTCTGTCCCTTTTTAATGCCTCTATTTTTCCTCTCTCTCTTTTACATTCTCTCCATCTCTCCTTTGTTCCCCTCCATCATTATTCACCCACTTTGTAATGAAATAGCTGGAGAAAAAGAGAGAATATGGAAATGTGCAAGAGATAGAGATGGGGGAAAGTTCTCTCCCACTTTCTCTCCTTTTGTCTCAGTCTTATGTTAGAGTGAATGGATATTTAACCTAAGGTGGCCTAGATAACAAAGAAAAAAAGGAGGGAAAAAGAAAATGCCGGTGATGGAGAAATAGAGAGAATAATGGATACAGAGTGTAAAAGAAAGTGAGATGAAGGACGACGTTCTTTCGTTCTTCTCCCATTTGGGCCCTTATTTATGAAGGAATAGCGACTGGTGAGCGACTGGTAATGACGGGCCCCGCCACGAGAACGCCGGCTCCCCACCACAATCACACATTTATCAAGCCAATCCTGCTTAGCGACTGAGATAGCGCCATATAGCGACTCATTCATCATTATTCCAGCCTCAGCCCACAGCGCCAGCGTCCGACCTTGAACAGCGACAGGTATGACCTCTCGCTACCTGGCGCTTTGCAATGCATTTCAATGGAACAATCTTTAAATATTAATAACTGTTGTTTTTTTTTTTTTAAATGTGAAAAATTCTGTGACCACTTCTGCCATTGTACAGAATTGATATTACAGGTTTGATATTAATGTATTCATATTACAAAATTATTTAAAAAACTTGTTTTTTTTTGGTTTCCAAAAATATGGTGGTTTGGGGGT
Source organism: Gastrophryne carolinensis (assembly GCA_027917425.1). Lineage (NCBI taxonomy): Eukaryota > Metazoa > Chordata > Amphibia > Anura > Microhylidae > Gastrophryne > Gastrophryne carolinensis. The sequence goes on from CM051236.1 coordinate 85,446,456, forward strand.
TAAAAAACTACTTTTAACCCATCTCCGCCAGTGCTCTGGGGTTTAAACATGCATTTTACAGCGCAAGAATTTTTTGAGCGTGATTTGTTAATGAATATGCTGGGAGCCGGTCGCTAGGGCCAGTCGCTATCATGCGCTCCCATACAGCGCGGAACCTGTCAAATAGCGACTCCTCACCCAATATTTAACATTACGGCAACCCGACTGAGTCGCTGTCAACAACCGAACAACGGCCAAGCACAGCGACAACTAGCGGGCGCTCTGAAAATGCCGCTACAGTCGCTCAACTGTCGCTTCCTGCCGCTATTAATGAATCGGCCTCTTAATCTACATCTGTCTCTATTGTTTTGGAATCTTCCATGGGGTGACCCCTGTAGGGTATAACACACTGTATAGAAACCAGAATGTGGCCAATTCATTGCCGTGACCCTCTTGTGAGATAGGGAAACGCCTGCGCTTTAATAAAATTCATAAATAATTTAATATCAATGTTTGTGGTGCTGATGACATTCTCTATTCTTAGACCTATGACGGTGCCAGTGAACTTTCTCCAGCACCTGACTTTTCCAATGGGGGCACAGTAAGGGTTAATACGTTTGCCCATATAACATAAAGGAAAAATGACTTGTCACCGGAGCAAAGAGCAGTGTCACCTCCTGCGTCAGCCAGATATTTGTACAGGGAGAAGCCATGCAGCCGTCTGCTGGCAGCAATCTCCTCCTTCCCTTCTCTCTCCTGATCACAATACTGGCGTCAGTGTGTCTCCTCTCTCCCCCTCCCCTGTGCAAATATCTATCACACCACAACACCGCCAAGATGGCAGGACACTGCCGGGAAGAACCACACGGACCAGCAAGCCACACACACACACAGACACTTCCACAAACTTTCAAAAGTTCTGAATAAACTTTAAATGCCTGGGGGGGACCTTGTGAGAAAATATTACAATGGCAGCTAAAAAATGCTCATAACAACTGTCACGCTCTGACAAGGTGACGCAGCCAATTGGATTGGTTTACCAGCCTGAAAAAGCTTTGGTCATCACCAGCCCTTGCAACTGAAATGGGCAGGCTGATTCATCACTAACGCCAGGTAGCGACAGATGAGCGTCTGTAGCAGGCATTTTCAGAGCGCCCGCTAGTAGTCGCAGTGCTCGGCCGTGGGTCGCTACTTTATAGCGACTCAGTCGCTGTTCAGTAATGTTGAAAACATTGTGAGGAGTCGCTATTTGACCAGTACAGCGCTGTATGGGAGCGCATGTTAGCGACTGCTCATAGCGACCGACTCACACCATATTCAGCAAAAAAATTGCCTCACAAATCTCTGGCGCTGAAAAATACTTGTTTGAAGCCCAGAGCGCAGGAGGCGGTGTGTTTAAAGTCTGTTTTCCAGCATCTATCAACTAGTAACAAAGCGAAAACACATGGAATTACATTGTAGTAACATGAACACTTTAATGGCAGACATGTAATGTCATTTCTGAGGAAATATATAAAAAATTAAAAAAAATTTTTGAAAAAAAAAAAAATACCCCGTTTAAAGAGAAGAAAAGGATCGTCCATTGAAATGTTTGGGAGAGCGACAGGTAGCGAGAGGTCATACCTGGCGCTGTGCAAGGCTAAACGCCAGCGCTGTTCACTGAGGCTGTGAAAATGATGAATCAGACGCTACATGGCGTTATCCCAGTCGCTAAACCGATTCTGCTTGATAAATGTGTAATTGCGTGCCGTGTCTGGCGTTCACCAGTCGCTACCTGTCGCTACCTCTCATTAACCAGGCGCTACCTGACGCTATCCCTTCTTAAAGTGGACCAACACCCAGGATTTTGACTATCCTGGGTCTTGGTCCACTTCGGTGGGGCACCCCGATCGCTGTGTGAAACCCCGCCGAACCCCCCGAAAAACTCACCTCTCCCCGCTCCCAGCGCCGATGGACAAGCGGCTCCTCCGCCGCCGCCTCCCGCGCGTCACTCTTGACGCGCGCGTGCCCGCGCCGGCCATTCACAGACGGCCGGCGCGGGCGCGCGCACGTCTAGAGGTAAGGTAAGGAGTTTGGGGTGTTTGGGGGGGTTTCACCCCGCGGGACATCCCGATCTCGGATGTCCCGCGGGGAGGGAGGTGATCGGCCCTGGAATCTTATAGATTCCCGGGCCGATCACCCGTGGGTGTTGGTCCACTTTAAATAAGGGCCTTAGTAATAAATCACTTTTCAGTTGCCTTGACTATAAGTCAACCTCCCAACCAGGGCTGGCTCCAGGTTTATGGGGGCCCGTGGGCCCCAAAGTAGTGAGTCGCATGATGTCACTGTTCAGCTCAGCTGCCACAAATGGGTCATTGCCTGCTGCTGATAACCCTTCAGTCCTTATTGCCTTCCCTATAGCCACCAATAATCCTCTAGTCCTAGTTACCTTCCCTATAGCCACCAATAATCCTCTAGTCCTAGTTACCTTCCCTATAGCCACCAATAATCCTCTAGTCCTAGTTACCTTCCCTATAGCCACCAATAATCCTCTAGTCCTAGTTACCTTCCCTATAGCCACCAATTGTCCTCTAGTCCTAGTTACCTCCCCTATAGCCACCAATTGTCCTCTAGTCCTAGTTACCTTCCCTATAGCCACCTGGTTCTCACCACCTTCTGAGCTTCTATCAATCGCCCTCCATTCCAGGCCACCTTCTCCATTGTTGCTGATCATCCCATGTTGCTGAGGCCAGCCATGAGCAGATCTGCACACAGTACCTGGCATTCAGTGGTTCGGGTCCACTGTAAAATGGCCAAGTGTGAGCTTGAGTGGGCCCCTGAAGATGCCAGGGGCCCTGGCAATTGCCCAGGTTTGCCCTGTTCTGGCATATTCCCTCTTTTGCGTCTATGTCCCCCTGTCCCTCCTTGTTATCATTTGTCCCTCTTTAAGGTATAACATGCAGATCTGCATCAATAGATTATTTATTTGCCTATTCAAAGGGTTTATATTGTTGTAACTATTACACCCTATCTCCTATACATCCCTCAATGATGGGGCGTGGCTTAATTTGAAAAATATTCCCCTTTCCCACCCTGAAAAGTTGGAAGGTATGTATATATCTTTCCTCTAGCCTTAGTGAATGCCCCTATCTTTTGTTTAATATGTTTTTTTATTGAGAATAAAGATGGTGGAGTCATTACTAGTGCCAGGTATTGGCAGATGAATGTCTGTATAGTGGCGCTTAGAGCGAGTGCTAGTGGACACTCATGTGCGGATATCGGGCGCTGTACCAGAGCGCCTCGGTTGATATAGTAACCTGGCCGACATTGATGAATGTGATGTGTGTTGGGCGCTGTAACACTAGTACAGCGCTGCAGGGAGCGAAAGGTAGCGCTAGCTTAGGCCCTTATTTTAGAAGGGATAGCGTCAGGTAGTGGCTGGTTAATGACAGGTAGCGACAGGTAGCGACTGGTGAGCGCCGGACACGGCACGCAATTACACATTTATCAAGCAGAATCTGTTTAGCGACTGGGATAGCACCATGTAGCGTCTGATTCATCATTTTCACAGCCTCAGCGAACAGCGCCGGCGTTCAGCCTTGCACAGCGCCAGGTATGACCTCTCGCTACCTGGCGCTCTCCCATACATTTCAATGGACGATCCTTTTCTTCTCTTTAAACCTTTTTTTTTTTTTTCAAAAAAATCACAAATAATTCTGTGACCTCTTCTGCCATTGAAATAGCAGTTTTTTCATAATCTTTTCATTTTTTAAATATTTCCTCAGAAATGACATTACAGGTCTGGCATTAAAGTGTTCATGTTACAATGTTGTTACAATGTAATTCCATATGTTTTCGCTTTGTTACTAGTTGATAGATGCTTGAAAACAGACTTTAAACACACCGCCTCCTGCGCTCTGGGCTTCAAACAAATATTTTTCAGCGCCAGAGATTTGTGAGGCTGTTTTTTTGCTGAATATGGTGTGAGTCGGTCGCTATGAGCAGTCGCTAACATGCGCTCCCATACAGCGCTGTACTGGTCAAATAGCGACTCCTCACAATGTATTCAACATTACTGAACAGCGACTGAGTCGCTATAAAGTAGCGACCCACGGCCGAGCACTGCGACTACTAGCGGGCGCTCTGAAAATGCCTGCTACAGACGCTCATCTGTCGCTACCTGGCGCTAAGGATGAATCAGCCTCCCCGTGTGACCAACTCCCGGCGCCCCACACCATACTTCAAAAAGGACACACACACAACGTCGGCGCTCTAAATCTGGATATAGATGTTTTTGAACACATATCCACCAGTAACACAGCGAAAACACATGGAATTACATTGTTATAACACTGTGACATTAACACTTTAGTGCCAGACCTGTAATGATAATTCTGCATAAAAAAACAAAAAAAATCAAAAAAGTTTTCAAAAATAACTTTGTCTAGGCCAGGAGAGGTCACACAATTATTATAGAAAAAAAATAAATAAATTAAAAAAAAAAACCCTGTTTAAATAGAAGAAAAGGAACGTCCATTGAAATGTATGGGAGAGCAACAGGTAGCGACAGGTAAGCTAGATCACCGGCGCTATACGCTGAGCTGCCTGTAATATTACATTGGACGCTACATGGCGCTGTTAGAGTCGCTCACCAGATTCGCTTTCATAAATGTGGTTTTGCCTACAGCACCCAGAGTTCACCAGACGCTGCCTGCTGCTACGAGGCGCTACCTGCCGCTACCCCTTGATGAATAACCCCCTTAAATAATAAGAGCAGCGCTTGAAATTTAGGTGAATTGAATGCCCCTATCTTATCAGATTCTAATGACCCATTTTCAAGAACAGATACTGTACAATGACTATTTGTGGAGCGGGCAAAGAAAAGTCAAAATCGGAGTTTGGACGCAGATTTGTTGGCTAATTGTTTATCAGAGCGTTTGTTTGTGAGAACGTACTGTGCGTTCCACGCCTTATGACAACTGTCATGCGATGAACAAGGTGCTTTATGTCAACCAAAACAACACGACGCTCTACCAATGAATCAATTCCCGTTCATCGCTTGATTGCAGCGACCTTTTCAACAGATCTATTGTTATCTGGTTGTGGTCGATTTACTGTATCGGTTTCTCATTCACAAGTAGTAGAAAGGAGCGATAAGGTGCTGTAAGGTATGTGCTTATGTGCTGGATGGATCAATAAAAGACATAAAGCAGAAAAAAACCCAGTGGTGCCAGACCTGGAATCTACAGGCCAGCAGCAGGGCATCAAATTGGGATGCCCCGGCTGTGTGAAACCCCCAGGTCACTAGTATTCACTCCAGTGGAGCATGCGCAGGCTCTCATCCAATCAGAACCATTTGCCGTGCCTATGTCATTCGGCAAACAGCATCCCCTGCATCCTCGGCTGTGCACGTGCTCTCACCCCACCCATTCAGATAGGCTCGGACAGGAGGGCATGGGCCCCTGGGGATGCACCCGCTCTCACTCCCCATTGGAGCCTATCAGAGTTGTTAGCCAAATGACATAGGCCCTTATTTAACAAGGGATAGCGACAGGTAGCGACTGGTGAGCGGCCGGTAATGACGGGCCCCGCCACGAGAACGCCGGCTCCCCACCACAATCACACATTTATCAAGCCAATCCTGCTTAGCGACTGAGATAGCGCCAGATAGCCACTCATTCATCATTATTCCAGCCTCAGCCCACAGCGCCAGCGTCCGACCTTGAACAGCGACAGGTATGACCTCTCGCTACCTGGCGCTCTCCAATGCATTTCAATGGAACAATCTTTAAATATTCATAATTAATTGTTATTGTTTTTTTTTTTTTTTAATGTGAAAAATTCTGTGACCACTTCTGCCATTTTAGATAATTTTTTTTAAGGTAAAAAAAAAAAATTGTACAGAATTGATATTACAGGTCTGATATTAATGTATTCATATTACAAAATTATTTTAAAAAATTGTTTTTTTTTGTTTCCAAAAATATGGTTGTTTGGGGGTTAAAAAACTACTTTTAACCCATCGCCGCCAGCGCTCTGGGGTTTAAACATGCATTTTACAGCGCGAGAATTTTTTGAGCGTGATTTGTTAATGAATATGGTGGGAGCCGGTCGCTATGGCCAGTCGCTATCATGCGCTCCCATACAGCGCGGAACCTGTCAAATAGCGACTCCTCACCCAATATTCAACATTACAGCAAACCGACTGAGTCGCTATCAACTACAGAACAACGGCCAAGCACAGCGACTACTAGCGGGCGCTCTGAAAATGCCGCTACAGTCGCTCAACTGTCGCTACCTGCCGGGAATGCGCCGTTGGCCCGGGAAGAGATGAGTGGTACTGGACAATCTAGGGGGTCACAATTCAGAATGTCCTCAGGGCACAGATCAAATCCCAGGATAGTCAAAATCACAGAGAGTGGGATTCTCCTTTGAAGTCTCCTTCTCAAGAAGGACTGGACAGTGATTGCACAACATGAATGCATATGTCGCAAACGATTCATTCTACTTTAACGCGGACCAAAACCCACATCCATCGGATCCATCCTGCTAGAGTCCTTCCCCCGGGGCATCCAGAATCAGGATACCCCGCTGTCATGGTGAGCTGCCCCGCCCCTCCATTCACTGCAATGGATTACCTGATGACGGGGGCGACGCCACATCAGAGGGAGACAGGAAGAGAAGCCCAACGAGAGAGCGGCATGAAAATGGACTTTAAATAAAAGGGTGATTTATAATAAGTTTTCTAGGTCCCCTGGTAGCTTCTTTCTGGCTGCCGCAAACCCTTCCCTAGATGCCCTCTATGGTTTGATGGAAGTAAAGACCAATGTCTTTAAAGGGACCACAACCCCTTCGGCCTCTAAAAGACACCAGGGCCGGTCGATTCCCTGTACCTGTGCCACAGATTCCGAATGACTTGCACATTGCGAAACCATTGGGTGTCCCTTTTTACCTAACCTCATTGCTTCGACCCAGTATATACCCCGACCAAGTAACACTTGTCCTATAAGAACGAGAATTGATGTGAGTTCCTGGCAAGCCAAGGGGCTTTCCACACTGGGGCATTACAAATCAGGCCAGTTATGGGGTGATGGGGGCGGATTCTGCACACTGCCTGTTATGTGGGGATTGGGGGGGGGGGATTCTGCACACTGCCTGTTATGTGGGGATTGGGGGGGGGGGATTCTGCACACTGCCTGTTATGTGGGGATTGGGGGGGATTCTGCACACTGCCTGTTATGTGGGGATTGGGGCGGATTCTGCACACTGCCTGTTATGTGGGGATTGGGGCGGATTCTGCACATTGACTATTTTTTTATGGGGGTTGCACACTGCCTGTTATTGGTGCATTGCCTATTATGGGGTGATTAAGGGGGAAAGGGGGGATACTGTTAAAGAAATCATTAATATTCATTGGAAATAAAAAGGTTAGAAACAAGAGTAAACCTATGTGGATAAACAAGATGGTAGAGGGAGCAGTATACAACATAAACATAGGCCCTTATTTAAGAAGGGATAGCGTCAGGTAGCGCCTGGTTAATGAGAGGTAGCGTCAGATAGCGACTGGTGAACGCCGGACACGGCACGCAATTACACATTTATCAAGCAGAATCTGTTTAGCGACTGGGATAGCGCCATGTAGCGTCTGATTCATCATTTTCACAGCCTCAGCGAACAGCGCCAGCGTTCAGCCTTGCACAGCGCCAGGTATGACCTCTCGCTACCTGTCGCTCTCCCATACATTTCAATGGACGATCCTTTTCTTCTCTTTAAACGTGTTTTTTTTTTCCAAAAAAAATCACAAATAATTCTGTGACCTCTTCTGGCATGGAAATAGCAGTTTTTTTTCATAATTTTTTCATGTTTTATATATTTCCTCAGAAATGACATTACAGGTCTGGCATTAAAGTGTTCATGTTACAATGTTGTTACAATGTAATTCCATATGTTTTCGCTTTGTTACTAGTTGATAGATGCTGAAAAACAGACTTTAAACACACCGCCTCCTGCGCTCTGGGCTTCAAACAAGCATTTTTCAGCGCCAGAGTTTTGTGAGGCTGTTTTTTTGCTGAATGTGGTGTGAGTCGGTCGCTATGAGCAGTCGCTAACATGCGCTCCCATACAGCGCTGTACTGCTCAAATAGCGACTCCTCACAATGTATTCAACATTACTGAACAGCGACTGAGTCGCTATAAAGTAGTGACTCACGGACGAGCACTGCGACTACTAGCGGGCGCTCTGAAAATGCCTGCTACAGACGCTCATTTGTCGCTACCTGGCGCTAATGATGAATCAGCCTGAAAGTATTTAAAGCAGTCCCACAACTATTTATATAATGCAGGTGGCAGTCTTGGGTGGGGCATCCAGATTCTAAGGCCCCCTGTGCACAGACCCCCGCAAACCCTGTAATCCGTACCTGAACATTGATCCCTGGCAAATGCAGCCCCATGAATGACCGCCAATGCCCAATCACGGGGTAGCATTTCACAGGGGGTAGCGGTTTAGGTAAGGATTGGGGGGGTTGCGGGGGTCTAATGCAGTCCCAAACCCATTATATAGAAAATGGGCGAGGGACAGCTTTAAACATTTAAAACAAGAAGGCATTGAAGAAAGGTTACAAAATTATAATGAAGAAAATAAACAATGTAAACAACAGATAAGAATGGCAAAGCTGGAAACAAAAAGATGAATTACCTAAGAGCTAAAAATAAACCCAAAATGGTTTTTAGCTACATAAACAGTAAAAAATACAAAGCCAAAAGCGAGGGGAACCCTGAAAAGCAAAGGGGGCAAATATAGAGGGGATTGAGGCGAACGCCAATTGACTAAACATTTTTTGTTTCCATATTCACAAAGGAACATATGTCAGGTGAAGTGGAGAGAAATGGGCAGGCTGATTCATCATTAGCGCCAGGTAGCGACAGATGAGCGTCTGTAGCAGGCATTTTCAGAGCGCCCGCTAGTAGTCACTGTGCTCAGCTGTGGGTCGCTACTTTATAGCGACTCAGTCGCTGTTCAGTTATGTTTAGAGATGAGCGAACTTTTGAAAAGTTCGATTCGGCCGATTCGCCGAATTTCACAAAGAAATTCGGGTTCGGCCGAATCGAACTTTTACGAAGTTCCCCATCATAAATGCCGGCATGGTGGGAGCGGAGCCGGCCGGCGGGCCGGTAAAGCCGGCCGGCCCGCTCCCACCATGTCGGCATTTAAAAAAAAAAAAAAAAAAAAAAAAAAAAAAAAAGCATTTTTGCCGGCATGGTGGGAGCGGGCCGGCCGGCTCCGCTGTCAGCGGAACCGGCCGGCCCGCTCCCACCATGCCGGCATTTCAAAAAAAAGCAAACACTTACCTGCAGGTCCGGAGCGTGGAGGCCGGCGCCGCTCTCAGCTGTCATCTGAGGGCGCGTCATCAGAGGGCGCTCCCACCATGCCAGCATTTTTTTTTTTTAATTTCAGGAAAAATTCGATCGGCACGAACCACAAAATATTCGGGTTCGTGCCGAATCGAATATTTCCTGAAATTCGGAGCGAATTCCGGTTCGTCCGAACCGGTTCGCTCATCTCTAGTTATGTTGAATACATTGTGAGGAGTCGCTATTTGACCAGTACAGCGCTGTATGGGAGCGCATATTAGCGACTGCTCATAGCGACCGACTCACACCATATTCCGCAAAAAAACAGCCTCACAAATCTCTGGCGCTGAAAAATACTTGTTTGAAGCCCAGAGCGCAGGAGGCGGTGTGCTTAAAGTCTGTTTTCCAGCATCTATCAACTAGTAACAAAGCGAAAACATATGGAATTACATTGTAACAACATTGTAACATGAACACTTTAATGCCAGACCTGTAATGTCATTTCTGAAGAAATATATATTAAAAAAAAAAATGTGAAAAAACTGCTTTTTCAGTGCCAGAAGAGGTCACAGAATTATTTGGGATTTTTGGCAAAAAAAAAATAAACAAAAACCCCATTTAAAGAGAAGAAAAGTATCCTCCATTGAAATGTATGGGAGAGCGACAGGTAGCGAGAGGTCATACCTGGCGCTGTGCAAGGCTGAACGCTGGCACTGTTCGCTGAGGCTATGAAAATGATGAATCAGACGCTACATGGCGCTATCCCAGTCGCTAAACAGATTCTGCTTGATAAATGTGTAACTACCTGACGCTATCCCTTCTTAAAGCGGTCCTTCACTCTGAATAAGAGTCTATCTTATATGTTTCCCACACCCTGTACATACAGATTGCTCACATTAAAAATCATCCTACCTGCATCTACTGCATCTTATGAACCTTCAAACATCCAAGATGGTGGCTCATGGAACATCAGGCAGCCTGCAAACAGGAAGTGCCTTCTGACTGTGCTGCTCTGCATTCTGGGATTGCTGACCTTTTACTGACCCCAGCTCTGCTCTGTCTGAGCAAAGCACAGCTATAACTCTCCTCACTAAGTGTGATGCTTCTGAGTCAAGATGGCAGTACCCGTATCCTAAAGTCCTGAACAGAGTTGCAGCCCAGTGGGGGGAAAGAATAATAAGTAAGCGACTAAAAACGTAAAATATATTAATTTATATATTAATTAGATGCTGGGGAATCATTTTTTAGGGGTTTGGGCTTTTCAATAAATCATAGTGAAGGTCCGGTTTAAATAAGGCCCTAAATGTCACTTGTCTAACCAAGAAAGAAGGGCAACGCCACCTAACACAGACAAATCCCCATTCATCATGTGTTTTAAGGGAATTTTATACAGTAATATACAGGCCATTGCTTTTAACATTTAAAGATTCCATGATAACAGGGCGGGGGAGGATTGCCGCCTGGCAAGTGCTGTGCCAATATTTAGAAAGAGGGTCTAAGGGGGAACCTGGGAACTATAGACCAGTAAGTTTAACATCTTACCATTTCGAAGATTTTCTAAGAGATGCTCCTTATTAGCATATATGTAGGAGGAATTGGTCCTGCCAGACAAACCTTATCAGCTTTTAAGAGAGAGTAAGTTCAAGGCTGAATTAGGGTGAGTCACTGAATGTTATATACTGCATCTTTGACTATGCATGAATTTATCTGTATATATAAGGCACAGAGCAAATTTAAACAATGTTCTTTTAAACAGTGAATAAAAGTCCGATAGGTATCCCACGGCGCATGCACATACAGTTGTTGATCTCGACACCTGTGCCCACCACCTTTTGGATATGCGCTTACCCGATAGAACTGGTAATAAGGCCTCAAGGTAAATTCCACCGATGTGGGACAGCTGCGTCGTGATTGTTATCCTTCAAAGTTGTAAGATATTTTTGAACATCCCATATGGGTCTCAGGCATGAATTAAAAGAGAAAGCACAAAAATCTAGTGCAACTCCATAATAAAATATATAAAAAAGTATTTAATAATTGAAATGCACTCACAAATTCCAAATAGTCAAAATGCATATAAATCATAAATCCAGGGAAGTCCTTCCTTCCTTTGTTCCACCACGGCCGAGCAATCAGGTTATGGACTACGGATCCTTTGATAAATAAAAGTGTCTATGTGGAGCCGCCGCTTCCTATTAGTCCTAACGCGTTTCGTTGCTAAAGCGCAACTTTTTCAAAGGCAAAGCGGAGCGGCATCAGAGGTATATTTATAAGAAAATGATATATTTATACCCCGGACTGTAACTATAACAAGGGGTCACACACTAAGGTTAGCAGAACGATGCTGCCTGGGCCAACATAGGAGGAGGTTCTTTACTAGAGGAGCAGTGAGACTCTCCGCCAGAGGAGAGAATTTAAGAGAAAATGGTCAATTTCCATGGAGCGAGTTTCAAATGAAAAATCGACAAAGTGACCAAATTTGAACGAGTATTGAACGATTTGTTTATCGGTCGAGTGTTGTATCACTTTGTTCGGCATACATATTATCACTCGTCGTCTGACCATCGCCATGTGGAAACCGGAATCTTCCACAAATAGGACGCACAGCACACAGCACACGCTCAACATAAAGCAATGGCTTCCAAATGCCAGCCACATAGTATGAACAATAAAAGTCCTTTTATTCCAAAACCATTAAAAAGCCTTCACAGCAGCACAAATTGGAGCAGCATAATCACGAGCGTCCTATTACATCTACGCGTTTCGGGCGTCCACCCTTACTCAACACTAACCAATGATTGACCAACAAATCTGCGTCTGAATGCAAGTTGTTCCATCCAATATGATTCCAATGGTTGGTCACTCACTGACCGAACAGTCAATCTTTTCTTTCTTCATGGAAATGGGACATAAATAAGTGGCCTAGATGCCCTCCTTGCATGTGATAACATTAGCAGCTATGGCTACTGGATGGACTTACAGCAGAACAAAACAGGGCTGCTTCCAGGGTCAGCCCCTGGCTTTCCCCGATTTGATATTCACTGCTGTGTAACCTCCCCCAGTAGCCACAAAATTCACCTTATTCATGGCTGCACTCCCGATTGGCATGCACAGTGCGACTGAATATTAATATGCACGACAAACAGCTCTGATTGGACGAGAGCCTGTGCATGCACCGTAGGACCCAGGAAGCAGTTTTTATGGGAGATCTGGGGGGGGGGGGGGGGGGGGTTTACACACAGTGGGGCATCCCAAGTCAGGATGTCCCCAGGGCAGGGAACAAAACCCAAGGTAGTCAAAATCCCAGCTTTAAACCGGACCTTCACCCTTAGTAAGAGCCTTATCCTGTATTCCCCCCCCCCCCACCCTGTACATACATAATGCCCACATTAAAAATCTACCTGCACCTAGTGCGTTTTCTGAGCCTTTAAACACCCAACATGGCTGCCCATGGAGTCTCAGGCTGCCTGCAGAAAGAAAGTGCCCTCTGACAATATCTGTACATAGCACAGCCCCCCTGCACTTGCCCCCCTCTCCTAATCTCAGCATGTGATGCTTCTGAGGCAAGATGGCGGCAGCCGTATCCTGGAGTCCTAAACAGAGTTTCAGCCTAGTGAGGTAGATAATAAGTGACTAAAAACGTAAAATATATTAATGTTAGACGCATGGAAATAGTACTTTAAAGTGGACCAAAACCCAGCGCAATCGGGCCGGGAATCTTATAGATCGATTCTCTCCCCCCGGGGCATCCGAAATTGGGATGCCCCGCTGTGTGAAACCCCCCAGAAACCCCAAAAAACTCACCTCTCTCCGCTCCCACGTGAACGCCGCAGCCAATCCCCGCCAACGTCCAGGCGGGGGACAGGAACGTCCAAGCCGCTTCCGCCGCCGCCGCCTGCCGCGCGTCACTCTCGGCGCGCGCGCCCCCGCCGGCCATTCACAGAGGGCGGGCGCGCGCACGTCTGGAGGGGCGCGCGGGAGGCGGCGGCGGCGGCGGATCAGGTAAGATCTTTTTGGGGTTTCTGGGGGGTTTCACCCCGCTGGACATCCCGATCTCGGATGTCCCGCGGGGTGGGAGGTGATCGGCCCGGGAATCTTATAGATTTCCGGGCCGATCACCCCTGGGTGTTGGTCCACTTTAAAGTCTGTTTTCAAGCATCTAACAATTAGTAACAAAGCGAAAACATATGGAATTACATTGTAACAACATTGTAACATGAACACTTTAATGGCAGACCTGTGATGTCATTTCTGAGGAAATACATAAAAAAAGTAAAAAATTTGACCCTTTTAACGTTTAAAGTTTAACCCTTTCGCTGCCAGCCTACCTGGAGTTTTTGTCACCCTTTGTTGCCAGACCATTTTGCACTATTTTGCGCTCTCCATGTTCAAATGTGATTTTTGAAGGGATTTTCCAGGAAAATGATATATTGTTTTTTTCAGCAGAGTCTGGGCTTTAACATGAAATGTCTTGTTTGTAATTTTTTAGGTGTATTCTCAATATTTTTGGCTGAAATATGTGCAAAAAAAAAAAAATTTTTTACAATTTGTAGTTTTTTTTGTAATAAAAAATGTGAGTTCGTCAATGAAATCTTATTGCGTGTGAAATCCCAATTTCTCCCGGTTACAGCGATACCACATATGTATAGGTAGACACCCTTTCCTGCCCAGGAGACTCCCCCAGCGCTTTAGGGGATTTTCAGATAAAATACAACTATGCTATGCAATATGCGCACCTTGCAGTTTTTCAAGAAAAACAACCCTTTACATTTGAAATACCCACAACAAACTATATATTCTCTGGAAGTACACACCTCAGGCTTTCTAGGTGTACAAGGCGTGTTTATGTGGCCATAGTTTTCTGGAAGTAACCCCTCAATGGATTCTTTGGTTGCAAAGAGTTTCCCTAAAAAAAGGATAAAAAAGCAGAATCAAAGCCACATTTTCCTAAAAAAACTATATACAAACAAGAAAAAACAAGAATAACCTAAAAACGCAACATCCTCCGACCAGAACGATACCCAACATGCATTGCTACTGTCAAGGGAAGAGTTGCCAAACACCCCAAAGTAAAGCATGTGCGTAACGGTAATTTTACTTGAAAATTTCAGCTCTGCAGACAAAGTGCGCACCTTGCGATTTTTCAAGCAAAACAACCCTTTACATTTGAAATACCAACAAACTATATATTCTCTCGGAGCCTCCTCTCCTCTCATCCTCCCTGCACCGATCACCACCGGCATCTGACAGATGCCGGAGCTCGGGGTAGTATAGGAGAAGCGGGATGACATCATCCCGCTCCTCCCACAATGGGCGGGGCTAGGGGACGACGGCCATCGCCACCATTACAAGAGGTGAGGACCCGGAAGAGGGTCCTCACCTGAAGCCTGTGCAGCCCAGGGGGGGGATCGAAGAGGAGACCCGACAAAAGGCTCGGGCACGGAGGTAAGTAAATGACAGTTTGTTTTTTTTGTTTTTTTTACAGGCGCGATGTGTCAGTGCTGGAAACGGGGGGGGGGGGGGGAAGGGGCGGCTGGTTTCGGGCCCCCTCCTGAAGACTGAGGACGACGGGGGGGGGGGGGGGATCGGATGCCCCCCCAAGGAAGGGGGGACCCCAAGCTTCACGTGGATACCAGAGGTAAGTGGGTTTTTTTTTCTATTTTTTAACTAGCAGGGGGAAATGCCAGGCACGTAGTTTCTATGTGCTTGGCACTTAACGGTAGGGGAAGCAACCACGTAGAAACTACGTGCTTGGCATTTAAAGGGTTAAAGTGAAGAAAAGGTTTGTCCATTGAAATGTATGGGGTAGCGACAGGTAGCGAGAGGTCATACCTGGCGCTGTGCAAGGCTGAACGCTGGCGCTGTTCGCTGAGGCTGTGAAAATGATGAATCAGACGCTACATGGCGCTATCCTTGTCGCTAAACAGATTCTGCTTGATAAATGTGTAATTGCGTGCCGTGTCCGGCGTTGACCAGTCGCTATCTGTCGCTACCTGTCATTATCCAGCCACTACCTGACGCTATCCCTTCTTAAATAAGGGCCTCTGTTACAGAGCCGATAGCCGATCACTGCGTATACTAGCGGTCGCTCTAAGCGCCGCTGTACAGATGCTCATTTGCCGATTGCTGGCGCTAGTAATGTATCAGCCTCCACAACCAGACCAACACAATAACCAGTGCTCATATGGCCCCTCCCCAGGGCAACTTAGATTGCTGCATATAAAAATTCATTTACCGTTTTCTAACCCCTCCTGTTGTAAATTTTAGAATTAAAATGGTGGCTCATGGATCTGCAGGCCGCCTGCAAACAGGACGTGCTGCTGGGTTTCCTGTTACTGAGCATTGTCAGTTGAATCCAGGCAGCAGCATGGCTGAGATGCTGGGAGAGGAAGCCCCAAAATGGCCGCTACCTGTCTTGTCCAACTGTGCCAGGCTGTTGGTCCGGTTTAAGTCTTTTTTCAGCCTTATATACTACATTACTGTATAAAATATATGGCAACACAAGCGTAACACAGATATAACGCAGTGTTCTGCGCTTCACCTGCATTTTGTTAGCAACACAAGGGAACCATTTGCTTAATGTGCAGCCCAAGTGCAATGCAAGCACACCAGAGTGCAGTATATATATATTGATCATATTCATCCCCAGTGCAGCTAATTATCCATCAGACATCACCTTCCCTCGTGTAATAAATAGGTGGGAACATAAATATATATATTCATTGAATTGTTGGTTTATTTAGGTGCTCTGTCTTCTCTGCTCAGCTATTGGCTTCATGTGCTGCACTTTACAAACAGGAACAAATAAGGCCCTTATTTAAGAAGGGATAGCGTCAGGTAGCGCCTGGTTAATGAGAGGTAGCGACAGATAGCGACTGGTGAACGCCGGACACGGCACGCAATTACACATTTATCAAGCAGAATCTGTTTAGGGACTGGGATAGCGCCATGTAGCGTCTGATTCATCATTTTCCCAGTCTCAGTGAACAGCGCCGCATTCAGCCTTGCACAGCGCCAGGTATGACCTCTCGCTACCTGTCGCTCTCCCATACATTTCAATGGACGAATCTTTTCTTCTCTTTAAACGGGGTATTTGTTTTTTTTTTTCCCAAAAATCACAAATAATTCTGTGACCTCTTCTGGCATTGAATAAGCAGTTTTTTCATAATTTTTTCATTTTTTAAATATTTCCTCAGAAATGACATTACAGGTCTGGCATTAACGTGTTCATGTTACAATGTTGTTACAATGTAATTCCATATGTTTTCGCTTTGTTACTAGTTGATAGATGCTGGAAAACAGACTTTAAACACACCGCCTCCTGCGCTCTGGGCTTCAAACAACTATTTTTCAGCGCCAGGGATTTGTGAGGCTGTTTTTTTGCTGAATATGGTGTGAGTCGGTCGCTATGAGCAGTCGCTAGCATGCGCACCCATACAGCGCTGTACTGGTCAAATAGTGACTCCTCACAATGTATTCACCATTACTGAACAGCGACTGAGTCGCTATAAAGTAGCGACACACGGCCGAGCACTGCGACTACTAGCGGGCGCTCTGAAAATGCCTGCTACAGACGCTCATCTGTCGCTACCTGGCGTTAGTGATGATCAGCCAGTAAATCTCCCAGCTTGAGCGAGTTGGAAATCCTCTGAGCAGGATATAAACACTCACTGTGATAGTGGAGCTGGGGGCAGACACTGCTTTCCATAGCCAGCTCCCTAAGGTCTCTACATGCGGGGCCTCGCCTTAGCTTCCATGCCACCCTATGCAGGATATCAGGATCATGCTCCTCAAACACTCATACTCAGACAAGGCAAGGGGAAGACAGATAAAGAGAGATGGAGGGCAAGATAAAGAGAATAAACAGAGAGATGGAGAGAATGTGGGAAAAAGAAAGACAGAGGAAGTACAAAAAAGAGGGAGATCCAGGGACGGATGAATCAAGGATAAGACAGGAAAAACAAGAATGGAATGCAAAAAAAAATAAAGACAGGAAAAGGGAAGAGAATAACACATGTAAAAGAGAGGTAGGAAAATGAAGCTGAAAAAAGATGAAGATGAACAGGTGAAAAGAGAGGAAGACAGAGAGAAGGTAAAAAAAAAAGTTGATGATGGAAGAAGGTGAAAAAGAACAGAAGACAAATTGAAGGTGAGAAGAGAGGAAGACGAAAAGAAAAATAAGAAATGAATTGAAAGAGAAAAAAAGAGGAGAAAAAGAGAAGGTAAGACGAGAAGAAAAATTTGTAGTGTAATGTATAGAAGGATGGAGAGGAGAAAGTGAAAGGACAGGAAAATGAAGAGAAGACAAACAGAAGGTGACAAGAGAGGAGGACAGTGAGAATGTGAAAAAGAGAAAGAGGAACTAAAAGTGAAAAAAGGGTATGAAAAAAGGGGTGAAAGGAATGATGAGGGTAAAAAGATCAATAAAAAAGAAAAAACAAAGAAGATGAAAACAAAGGAATAAAAAAAGAAGCTGAAAATAGTGGAAGACTTACGGCCTTATTTATCAAGGGCTAGCGCCAGGTAGTGTCTGACGAGCGCCAGGTACCGCCAGCTAACGGCGGTCACAATGACGCATTTATCACGCTAAATGAGGCTAGCGCCGGTGAGAGCGTCAGCTAGCGCGGGATTC
Organism: Gastrophryne carolinensis; assembly: GCA_027917425.1. Classification (NCBI taxonomy): domain Eukaryota; kingdom Metazoa; phylum Chordata; class Amphibia; order Anura; family Microhylidae; genus Gastrophryne; species Gastrophryne carolinensis. The sequence goes on from CM051236.1 coordinate 85,464,397, forward strand.
ATCATGTAGCCGACTGCAACGAACAGCGCCGCTGCTAATCCCATCACAGCGACAGGTATGACCTGGCGCTCCCTGGCGTGGTCCAATGCATTTCAATGGAGCAATCTTTAAATAATCATAATTAATTGCTATTAATGTTTTTTTTTTTTTTTTTTTTTTTTTTTTAATGTCAAAAATTCTGTGACCACTTCTGCAATGTTAGGATTTGTTTAAAAGTAAAAAAAAAAGAAAAAAAAAAATGTGCAGAATTGATATTACAGGTCTGATATTCATGTATTCATATTACAAAATGTTTAGAAAAACTTGTATAATTTTTACATATAAAAAAAATGGTTGTTTGGGGGTTAAAAACTACTTTACACACATCGCCGCCAGCGCTCTGGGGTTTAAACAAGGAATTCACAGCGCGAGAATTTTTTGAGCGTGATTTGTTAATGAATATGCTGGGAGCCGTTCGCTCTGGCCATTCGCTGTCAGGCGCACCCATACAACGCGGAACCTGTGAAACAGCGACCCCTAACCCCGTATTCAACATTACCGCACACCGACTGAGTCGCTGTCAACAAGCAAACCCCGGCCAAGCACAGCGAATACTAGCTGGCGCTGTGAAAATCACGCTACTGGCGCTCATCTGTCGCTACCTGGCGCTATTAATGAATCGGCCTCATAGAAAAGAAGAAAAGAGAGGAAGGCATAGAAAAGGGGAAAATAGGGAGAGAAAAATAAATCAAGACTCATTTCAGATAAAAGAGACAGAGCAAGAAAAAGAGAGAGAATGGGGGAAAAAGGGGGAGGAAGTCATAGGGAATGTGAAATGAGGGGAACATGAAGATACAATGAAGAAAAGGAAGACAAACCAAAGGTGAAAAAGAAGAAAGATGAAAGGAAGGTGAAAAGGCAAGAGGACGTAAGGAATGGGGAACAAAGAAGGAGCAAATGTGAAAAACAGAAGAAAGAATTGTGGAAACTAAATGGTGGAGAGGGAGAAGAAGAGGGAGGGCACGGGGAAATGAAAAGAGAAAAAAAGAAGATACAGGAAATACATTGAGGACATGTGGGATGGAGAGCATCCGCCTGTACCATGTGACAGCCTCCAAGCTTTGGGTTTGGGATGGCGCCCTGTGTGGCTGCATTGCTTGTACACCCCAAAGGCCGGCCATGTCTGCACGCATTCTTTTTTATCAGATCACATTATCTTTGCACACAGAGAATGATCCAGTTAAAGCCGTTAAAGCGAAGACAGATGTGTCCAGCATCCATTTTTGATGTGCTATATGTTGAAGACAGATTAGGAATTTCTAATAGACATGTAGACATAGAGTAGCCAGATCTATATCACAGCCTATTAATGATCATCAGATATATGATCTATATTACTGCCTATTAATAATCAGCAGATAAATTATCTTCATTAATGCCTATTAACGATCAGCAGATATATGATCTATATTACAGCCTATTAATGATCAGCAGATATATGATCTATATCACAGCCTATTAATGATCATCAGATATATGATCTATATTACTGCCTATTAATAATCAGCAGATAAATTATCTTCATTAATGCCTATTAATGACCAGCAGATATATGATCTATATTACAGCCTATTAATGATCAGCAGATATATGATCTATATCACAGCCTATTAATGATCATCAGATATATGATCTATATTACTGCCTATTAATGATCATCAGATAAATGATCTATATTACTGCCTATTAATAATCAGCAGATAAATTATCTATATTACTGCCTATTAATAATCAGCAGATAAATGATCTATATTACTGCCTATTAATGATCAGCAGATATATGATCTATATTACAGCCTATTAATGATCAGCAGATATATGATCTATATTACTGCCTATTAATGATCAGCAGATATATGATCTATATTACTGCCTATTAATGATCAGCAGATATATGATCTATATTACAGCCTATTAATGATCAGCAGATATATGATCTATATTACTGCCTATTAATGATCAGCAGATATATGATCTATATTACTGCCTATTAATGATCAGCAGATATATGATCTATATTACTGCCTATTAATGATCAGCAGATATATGATCTATATTACTGCCTATTAACGATCAGCAGATATATGATCTATATTACTGCCTATTAATGATCATCAGATATATGATCTATATTACTGCCTATTAATGATCATCAGATATATGATCTATATTACTGCCTATTAATGATCAGCAGATATATGATCTACATTACTGCCTATTAACGATCAGCAGATATATGATCTCTATTACCACCTAATAATGATCAGCAGATAAATTATTTATATTACCGCCTTTTAATGATCTGCAGATTAAATGATCTATATTACAGCTTATTAATGATCAGCAGATAAATGAGCTATATTACTGCCTATTAATGATCAGCAGATATATGATCTATATTACAGCCTATTTATGATCAGCAGATAAATGATTCATATTACTGCCTATTAATGACCAGCAGATATATGATCTATATTACTGCCTATTTATGATCAGCAGATATATGATCTATATTACAGCCTATTAATAATCAGCAGATAAATGATTCATAGTACTGCCTATTAATGACCAGCAGATATATGATCTATATTACTGCCTATTAACGATCAGCAGATATATGATCTATATTACTGCCTAATAATGATCAGCAAATATATGATCTACATTACTGCCTAATAATGATCAGCAGATATATGATCTATATTAACGCCAAATAATGATCTGCAGATAAATTATTTATATTACCGTCTTTTAATGTCCTGCAGATAAAATGATCTATATTACAGCCTATTAATGATCAGCAGATATATGATCTATATTACTGCCTATTAATGTTCAGTAGATACATGATCTATATTACCGCCTATTAATGATCAGCAAATATATGATCTATATTACAGCCTATTAATAATCAGCAGATAAAATTATCTATATTACTGCCTATTAATATTCAACAGATAAATGGTCTATATTACCGCCTATTGATGATCAGCAGATAAATGATCTATATTACCGCCTATTAATGATCAGCAGATAAATTATCTATATTACCGCCTATTAATGATCAGCAGATATATGATCTATATTACCACCTATTAATGATCAGCAGATAAATGATCTATATTACCGCCAATTAATGATCAGCAGATAAATGATCTATATTACTGCCTATTAATAATCAGCAGATAAATGATCTATATTACTGCCTATTAATAATCAGCAGATAAATGATCTATATTACTGCCTATTAATGATCAGCAGATAAATGATCTATATTACCGCCTATTAATGATCAGCAGATAAATGATCTATATTACTGCCTATTAATAATCTGCAGATAAATTATCTATATTACCGCCTATTAATGATCAGCAGATAAATGATCTATATTACTGCCTATTAATAATCAGCAGATAAATGATCTATATTACCGCCTATTAATGATCAGCAGATATATGATCTATATTACTGCCTATTAATGATCAGCAGATATATGATCTATATTACTGCCTAATAATGATTAGCAGATATATGATCTATATTACTGCCTATTAATGATCAGCAGATATATGATCTATATTACTGCCTAATAATGATTAGCAGATATATGATCTATATTACTGCCTATTAATGATCAGCAGATATATGATCTATATTACTGCCTAATAATGATTAGCAGATATATGGTCTGCCTATTAATGATTAGCAGATATATGGTCTGCCTATTAATGATTAGCAGATAGCTGATGGATCGCATGAAGCCATAGAGAACGAGACTGATAAGGGAAGCAAACTCCTCCTAAGCGCACTACAAGTCCCAGGCTGAGGCTTCTGTAGCCGGGCAGTGACATATTGCAGCGGAACTCCTAATCTAATGATCGCTGATAGGTGGTCATGTGGCCGATCTATATCGGGAGCCGGGAGGCGCCACTTACCGCCCGTGACCCTGCCCGGGGGTCAGCGATAAGGAAAGTCCCGGCGAGTCCCCCTTTACCTGCGCTGCCGCCGCCGCCGGTGCCGCTGTGTGTACAGCAGAGAGCAGAGGGGCGGGGGGAGGAGGGGAGGGGGCGGGGCTACGCACACCCCGGCGGCAGCCAGACTGGAGCCGCTCTCACTGACTATTAGCCCGCGTCATCACCTCACAGCTCCCCAGCCGCAGCTCTCCGGACCCTCTGCTGCTCTCCCGCCCTCCCGCCCTCATTGCTGTGTACGGAATGTCTGCTCCTCTCTCTCTGTCTAACTCTATCTTTTATTTGTGCCACCTCGTCTCTCTATCTCTTATAATTACTAAAGTGTGAAGAACCCACCAGGGCCCACCCTAGAGTGCAAGAGGCCATGGCGTCACTGACTCAGGATAGATGGATAATGAGGAAAAACAAGGATGGGGAGCGGACAAGAAGGAGATGATAGAACAGAGAAAGAGAAGAAAGATGTGTGGAAAAATAAAAGGAGGGAATGTGGGGGAAATGGAGATTATAGGTATGTTACAAGAGAACAAGGTGAAGGGAAAGAGAGGAAGTGATGGAATGTGAAAAAGGGGTGAAAGGAAAGATGAGGGAAAAAAGATGAAAAGAAGAAGGTGAAGAGTGGAAGACAAAAAGAAGGAGAAAAGGGAGGAAGGCATAGAAAAGGTAAAAAGAGAAAGACAGAAAAGAGAGGAAGAGTCTCTTATAATTACTAAAGTGTCAAAAACCCACCAGGGCCCACCCTAGGGTGAAAGAGGCCATGGCGTCACTGACTCAGGATAGATGGATAATGAGGAAACACGAGGATGGGGAGCGGACAAGGAGAAGGAGATGATAGAACAGAGAAAGAGGAGGAGAAGAAAGGAATGTGGAAAAATAAAAGGAGGGAATGTGGGGGAAATGGAGATTATAGGTATGTTACAAGAGAACAAGGTGAAGGGAAAGAGAGGAAGTGATGGAATGTGAAAAAAGGGGTGAAAGGAAAGATGAGGGAAAAAAGATTTAAAAAAAAATTAAATAAAAAGAGAGGAAGAAAAGAAAAAGGTGAAAAGAGTGGAAGACAAAAAGAAGGAGAAAAGAGAGTAAGGCATAGAAAGGTGAAAAGAGAAAAACACAGAAAAGAGAGGAAGAGTACGAGAAAAATAAACAGGCTGATTCATCACTAACGCCAGGTAGCGACAGATGAGCATCTGTAGCAGGCATTTCAGATCGCCCGCTAGTAGTCGCTGTGCTCGGCCGTGAGTCGCTAGTTCATAGCGACTGAGTCGCTGTGCAGCCATGTTGAATACATTGTGAGGAGTCGCTATTTGACCAGTACAGCGCTGTATGGGAGCGCATGTTAGCGACTGGTCAGTGCGACCGACTCACAACATATTCATTAAAAAAACAGCCCCACACAACTTCAGCGCTCAAAAATGCTTATCTGTAGCCCAGAGTGCAGGAGGCGGTGTGTTTAAAGTGTGTTTTCAGCATCTATCAACTAGTAACAAAGCGAAAACATATGGAATTACATTGTAGCAACATTGTAACATGAACACTTTAATGCCAGACCTGTAATGTCATTTCTGCAGAAATATATAAAACATGAAAACAATTTGAAAAAATGGCTTTTTCTCGGCCAGAAGAGGTCACAATATCATTTGAGATTTAAAAAAAAAAAAAAAAAACCCTGTTTAAAAAGAAATAAAAGAACGTCCATTGAAATGTATGGGAGAGCGACAGGTAGCGAGAGGTCATACCTGGCGCTGTGCAAGGCTGAACGCTGGCGCTGTACGCTGAGGCTGGGATAATGATGAATCGGACGCTACATGGCGTTATCCCAGTCGCTAAACAGATTCTGCTTGATAAATGTGTAATTGCGTGCCGTGTCCGGCGCTCACCAGTCGCTACCTCTCATTACCCAGCCACTACCTGACGCTATCCCTTCATGAATAAGGGCCTAAGACTTGTTTCAGGTAAAAGAAAGATGGAGCAAGAAAAAGAGAGAGAATGGGGGAAAAAAGGGAGGAAGTCAGGGAATGTGAAAAGAAGGGAACATGAGACAAAAAAAGGAAGACAAACAGAAGGTGAAAAAGACGAAAGATGAAAGGAAGGCAAGAGGATGTAAGGAATGGGGAACAAAGAAAGAAAATAGAAGAAGGAATTGAGGAAATGAGATGTTGATGACAGGGAATGTGTTAAATAGATAAAAAGCAGGGCTACAGACAGAAGGTGGAGGGCAAACGGAAAACGAAAAGAAAAATGCTGGAAAGAGAAAAAAGAAGATACAGGAAATAAATTATGGACAGAGAGTGGAGGGATGGAGAACGTACGGGAGAGCATCCCTGAGAGCTCAGGTGGAGAAGAAAGGAATGTGGCAAAATAAAAGGAGGGAATGTGGGGGAAATGGAGATTATAGGTATGTTACAAGAGAACAAGATGAAGGGAAAGAGAGGAAGTGATGGAAGGTGTAACAGAAAATAATTTGAAGGGAATGTGAAAAAGAGAGAGAGAAAGATGTGTAGAAGAGCAGGAGAAACAGTATGTGTTAAAATAGAGAGAAAGGGAGGGAATGTGGGAAAAAAAAATGAAGGATTGTAACAAGAGAGCAAGATGAAGGGGGTGTAAAAAGAAGGGTGTAAAAAGGTGTAAAAGAGAAGAATTCGAATGAAAAAAGAGCAGGTGTAAAAGAGCAGGAGGAGAAAGATAAGTGGGAAAAAATAAAAGGAGGGAACGTGGAAAAGAGAGAGAGGAGGTGTAGAAGAGCAGGAGAAAAAGGTATGTGTGAAAAATAGAGCGTGAGATGGAGGGAATGTAAAAGGATGGGATAGAAGGTGTAAAAGAGAAGAATTTGAAGGGAATGAAGATAAGAGGGGGTGTAAAATAGCAGGATGAGAAAGATATGTGGGGAAAAATAAAGAGAAAAGGGAATGTGGGGAACAAAGAGGTGGAAGGAATGTGGCAAGAGAGCGAGACAGTGGCAATGTAAACGAGAGAAATAGATGGAAGGTGTAAAAGAAAACGTTTGGAGAGGATGTGGAAAAGAGAGGAGGTGAAAAAGAGCTGGAGAAGAAAAGGGATGTGTGAAAAAAATAGAGAGAAAAGGATTGAAAGTGGGGTAAAAAAATGGAAGGAATGTGACAAGAGAGCAAGATAGAGGGAATATGGAAAAGGGAGTTAGATGTATGTAAAGAGGACCAAAACCCACGCCCTACCTGATTCCCCCCCCCCTCCCCCGGGGCATCCAGAATCAGGAGAAACCCCCCAGGTTGCCCGGAAACTCACCTTCATTCTCGGTCCAACAGAGCATGTGCGAGCTGTGGCCGCATCCCTGCTATCCCTCCACACCAGGCGCTCCCCGTTATAGGGGAGCAGGGATGCGACCTCCAGCGCTCTCGGATCCGCTCGTATTAGACAAGCTCCTGGACATAGGGGATCCGAGCGCGCTGATTGGACGAGCAGCCGCGCATACGTTGTCGGACCAGGAAGAGGGGAGTTTGGCGACCTGGGGGTTCCACACAGCAAGGTACCCCTGATCAATCCCGGGCTTTGCTCCACTTTAAGGTAGAAGGGAGAGGGATGGGGAAAAGTTCAAAGGATGGAAGGTGTAAAAAGAGCAGAAGAAACAAATGTGGGAAAATTAAGGAAGACATACGAAAGATGAAAAAAGAAGGAGATGGAAGGAAGGCAACAAGAAGCAAGATATAGATAAGGTCAAAGAGCTGAAGGGAGGAGGGGGTGGAGAAAATGTGAAAGAAAAAAGGATGGAAGGTGGAAAAGAGAAGGAGAAGGAGGGAATGTGGAAAAAGAAGGAAGACACTAGAAGAGCATGAGCAAGAATCAAAGAAGCCAGTGGTGGAGTTTTGGCACCTCTCCCAGGCTCCCTCCAGCAGCTGTGGGATACACTGCAGTCATCATGGCTCCAGATACCTGTGACAACCTTCCAGCACGTCATGGAGTCACTCCCAGGCCGTCTCACTGCTTTGTAATCTCTTTCTGTAGATTATCTGGCGCTCACAATCATGAGAGACACTGTGTAAGAGGACAGGTTCACCTATCCACGTGATGCGTTTTGTAACTATGCCAGAGTAAACGTGCTGCACTTTTGATGCGTTAGCAATGCATTTCTAAAAGAAAAACGTTTTTTGCAGAATAAATACTGTAATTTTTGCCCATAAAACGCACCTAGGATTTGGAGGAGGAAAATAAGAAAAAAATATTCTAAACCAAATGTTGTGCTAAAACACCCCATTAAAGGCAGTGTGACATTCCCCCCTCCCATTCTCCAAAGGCAGTGTGACATTCCCCCCTCCCATTCCCATAGGCAGTGTGACATTCCCCCATCCCATTCCCATAGGCAGTGTGACATTCCCCCCTCCCATTCCCCATGGGCAAGGTGGCATTCCCCCATCCCATTCCCATAGGCAGTGTGACATTCCCCCCTCCCATTCCCATAGGCAGTGTGACATTCCCCCCTCCCATTCCCATAGGCAGTGTGGAATTCCCCCATCCCATTCCCATAGGCAGTGTGACATTCCCCCCTCCCATTCCCATAGGCAGTGTGACATTCCCCCCTCCCATTCCCATAGGCAGTGTGACATTCCCCCCTCCCATTCCCATGGCAGTGTGGCATCCTCCCATCCCATTCCCATAGGCAGTGTGGCATTCCCCCATCCCATTCCCCATGGGCAAGGTGGCATTCCCCCATCCCATTCCCATAGGCAGTGTGGCATTCCCCCATCCCATTCCCATAGGCAGTGTGGCATTCCCCCCTCCCATTCCCATAGGCAGTGTGGCATTCCCCCATCCCATTCCCCATGGGCAAGGTGGCATTCCCCCATCCCATTCCCATAGGCAGTGTGGCATTCCCCCATCCCATTCCCATAGGCAGTGTGGCATTCCCCCCTCCCATTCCCATAGGCAGTGTGGCATTTCCCCATCCCATTCCCCATGGGCAAGGTGGCATTCCCCCATCCCATTCCCATAGGCAGTGTGGCATTCCCCCATCCCATTCCCATAGGCAGTGTGGCATTCCCCCATCCCATTCCCCATGGGCAAGGTGGCATTCCCCCATTTAATTCCCATAGGCAGTGTGGCATTTACCCCATTCCCAAAGGCAGTGTGGCATCCCCCCATCTCATTCCCATAGGCAGTGTGGCATATCCCCCTCCCATTCCCCATATAGGCAATGTGTCTCCCCCCCCATCCCCTTAAACAGTGTGACATTCCCCCCAACCTCTCAGAAAAAGAGCCAGGTTTAAGTAAGCTTCTTTTCACTTCCCTTTTTTTTTAGATTCGCCCAATAAGACACACTGACATTCCCCCCCCACCCCCCCCCCCCCACACACACACACACACACACACACACACACACACACACACACACACACACACACACACACACAAACACACACACACACAAACACACTTTTGGGGGAAAATAGTGCGTCTTATATGGTGAAAAATATGGTATATGGCAATGCAAATGCAAGGCACACTGCGTTACACTTGTGTTAGGCATTACCATAGACTCCAATTGATCTGCCCTGTTACTCCTTTGCCCTGAACAAGGTGTCTGCAAGGCTTTTGTGTGAACTATCCCATCTAGAATAATGTGCAGAGAAAGAGCAAACGTACCATTTCCCCGAAAATAAGACAGGTCTTATATTAATTTTTTGCTCTGAAAAAGGCGGTCGGGCTTATTTTTAATAAGCGTCAATAAGGGAAGCCGCAATAAGGGAAAAGATCCTACCTCATATTGATACTACACATGGGTATATTTCAGCCCCATCAATGCAGCAGCCGGTACAGGTGAGGGGGCGCAGCACAGTCATCCCCATCCCTCTGTGACTAGGGATTAGGGCTTATTTTTGGGGGAGGGCTTATATTTCAAAACATATGTAAAAATGCTGAAGAATCACACTATCACACACTGTCAATAGAAGTCTATGGTAATCCAAGGGCAATGCATATACCTGTATTCCACCCCACCCCAAGCAATAGGGATTATGTTTCATCCACATGCAAGATGAGATTGGTTTGCCCTGGTTTGGGGCATAGTTTGTCCTGACCCTATTTTTGACTAGAGGCCTACTTAAAAAACATTTTTTATTATTATTATTACTGGTATTATTCCATAGCACTGTACAAATGATTGATTACAAACAGGGTAGAAAATACAGTACATAACCTATTACAGATGAGGTGTTACAGACTACACAATGAATATATCTATGCAAGTCTAGAGCACTGTTTCTCAACCTGCGGTACACGTACCCCAGGGGGCAGTGTTCAGGGGCACATCAACAGGAGGGTGTCTGAGGCATCCGGTATATTATTTTACATGTAACACTTTATCCCTTCTTGCTGTAAAAGTGATGTGAGGTCTGTGGTCTACTTATGTTGGTGCTATTTTTAATGAATCGCCACCATTGATGGTCCATGGTTGGAACTTCTTGTCACTAGGGGCTACTTGGGGGTTGAGAACCACTGGTCTGGAGGATTGGGGTGGAGACAGAGGGGAAGGATCACAAACAGTTAGTATTGAATTTGGTGGCATGTGCTTAAAGCAGACCTTCACCCTGAATAAGAGCCTATCTTATATGTTTCCCCCACCCTGTACATAGAGATTGCTCACTTTAAAATTTATTCTACCTGCATCTATTGCGTTTTTTTAACCTTTTAACATCCAAGAAGGCGGCCCATGGAGTCTTGAGCTGCCTGCAGACAGAAACATAGAAACATAGAAGGTTGACGGCAGAAGGAGACCATACGGTCCATCTAGTCTGCCCTTATGTGTATACTGTATGTACTCTTTATCTTAGGATAGATGTGTGCTTATCCCAGGCATGTTTAAATTCAGTGACTGTTGATTTTTCAATTACCTCTGCTGGAAGTTTGTTCCAAGCATCTACTACTCTTTCTGTAAAATAATATTTTCTAACATTGCTCCTGATCTTCCCCCCGACTAGCTTCAGGTTGTGCCCCCTTGTTCTATCATTAAGCTTCTTCTTAAAAACACTTCCCTCCTGAACCTTATTCAATCCTTTCACATATTTAAAGGTCTCAATCATGTCCCCCCTCTCCCTTCTTTCCTCCAGACTGTACAAATTAAGTTCTTTAAGTCTCTCCTGATAAGTTTTAAGCTTAAGTCCTTCCACCAGACAGAAAGTGTCTTCTGACTATGCTGCTCTGCATTCTGGGATTGCTGCCCTTTTCCTGACCCCAGCTCTGCTCTGTCTGTGCAGAGCACAGCTCTAACCCTCCCCCTGCACTTTTAACCCCCTCTCCTCTTCTAAAAGCTTCCAAGGTGCGCCACTGGCCTTCCCCTGGGGCATTCCAAATCGGATGCCTGCTTAGTGAACCCCCCAAGGCAAACAGCAAACAGCAAAACTAACCTTCTTCCTGGCTTCTTCGCCGATGGACTATCAGGTGTGATCCAAGATGGCTGCTCCCATGTAATTCCAGGAGCAACATCTGCATAGGGTTAAAGTGGACCAAAACAAAGGATTTTGACTAACCTGGGTTTTGGTCCACTCCCCCAGGGCACTCCGGCTCTGAGCGCCCTGGCAGCTGCATCTCGTGCTTCCCTCTAACAGGGAGCATGCCCGCGCCCTGCTGGAGGGATAGCGGGGATGCGGCCCGCGCATGTGCCATTGGACCAGGACTAAGGTAAGTGTAGCGGGCGACCTGGGGGGGGGTTTCACACAGCGGGGTATACTGATTTTGGTTGCCCCGCGGGGAGGGAATTAATCGGCCCCGAAATCTTATAGATTCCCGGGCCTATCCAGCTGGGTTTTGGTCCACTTTAAAGTATTTGGTCCACTTTAAAGTATTAAACTAAAAGATTCCAAGGTGCGCCACTGGCCTTCCCCTGGGGTATTCCAAATTGGATGCCCTGCTGTGGGAACCCCCCCAAAGGCAAACTGCAAAACTAACCTTCTTCCTGGCTCCCTCATGGATGTAAACACCAGCGGACGCATCCCTAGCATCTTTGGGCTGTGCACGTGCTCCTGCCCCCAGCCATTCTGATAGACAGGAATGCGCCTGCTATTGGGGATGCGCCCTATTGTGCCGTTTGCCAAACATTGCATATGTATCGCAAGCGGCTCGGATTGCACAAGAGCCTGCGAATACATCATAGGACCAGGAAAAGGAGAGTTATTATGGGCGATCTGGGGGTTTCACACAGCAGGGCATCCCTAATCTGGATGCCCCCCCTCCCCCCCCGGGACAGGGAACAAAACCTGGGAAAGTCAAAATCCCAGTGTGAGGAACAGGGGAAACATTACATTTAATTTTATCACAGATGCAAGTCCGGAGTTCCCCTTTATTTCCCCCTGTTAAGGCTTCCTAGTTATAAATGCACAGGTCCTTATCTCCTCAGGAAGATGAATTAGCATTTCTGGGTTACGCAGGGCAGATCACAGACTCCCCGCTGATTCTCACACCTCAAGTCTCTTCGGAGGCTCCAGTGGGTCTGGCTGTGAATTTGTCACATCAAAAGATGAGGGCCGCAGACAAGCGGCACCAACACAAATCGGACCATAGCGGCGCCACCATGTGTCCCAGCCCCAAGCCAGGTAAAGAATCAAAACCGGCTCACAAAACTGTACACGGAGGTAGGTTACTCCGGGCTCGGCAATAAAGGAAAACCAGAAAAATGGAGATCTAAGGTTCTGACCCAGTTAGGGGCCCCATTTCTGGGCTCATTGGATGCCCGGCATCCAGCCCAATCGTTTGGTGCTGTATCCAAAGCCATACGACCCCCCCTGCCCAAAGTTATAACCCCTAAAGGGTTTCAGGGGCTAAAGCACGCTCCAGAACAGTGGGAGGTGACAACCCGTCCCACAGATGGGAGGGGGTAGAGGGGAGAGCCCTGCTTAAAGGTAGGCCAAGGGGATGAGAACATTGTCACTTATCTGGAGAGGTCACGGTTCACATGTGCTGGAGGTGTCCATCCACCCAGCTTGCCACTTATCTCTTGTGGGAGCTCTCTATCACCACTACTCTGCAACTGCATATTAAGGTAACTGACCATTGTCTCTCTGTGTAACTCACGGTATCCTGTAACCTTCTCAGCATTTGTATCATTTCATCATAGCCAAATGTTTGTTATCACTGCCTAGTGTGCTTATAGCATTAAAACTTAAATTTTAACTTGAGCGATCTGTTTGCCTTAAGCCAAGAATCCGTGTGTCCGCAGGCTTGGGGCCTGGTATTCCTGATAGGAGGACTCGGACAAGGGTTTCTTGGGAACGCGGTCTGTGTGTCCGGAGGTCCCTGGTTTATAGTTGGATCATGTGACCCGTGGTTCCCTGACACCCAGGTTTTGATCAAACAGCAGATGCCACTGATCATCAAAAGGGGGCTTTAGGGGAGCAAATGACTAAAGCCTATTTTATTGACTGGAGGTCCGCTTTAAGCCAGGTTTTATGCTTGTCCTAATAAGTAGGTTTTGAGGGCACTTTTAAAAACTTGGAGGGTCAGGGTGTGGCAAATAGATAGGGGGAAGTGTAGCACACCTGAGGGGTTTAGCTCCTCAGGTGTGTGGGGAGTGGGTTCTTTGTTAATGGGTTAAGGGGGGACCTCTCAATGTGGGTTGCATCCAATAACTCTAAATGAGACCGTCTTTATGAAAAGGGCACTTACTTTATTAGTAGGACTTCAAGTACACTTGATGGTTCACAGCAGGCCATACAGTCATAATCCACATTAGTTCCATTAGCAGTTTCCATAGCACAACATTACATCCAGGTGGACGTCAACAGGTGGTGGTCACACATTCTGGTCCCATACCCAAATACTGAGGCCTTAAAGGAGCAGTATCGCGAAATTTGCATTAAAAAAAGATAAATAATTAAATAGCCACACAGTAGCTTCTAACATGTGTATAAATAATGTGGCGATAGAAAAAGGAAAAAATATATGCCTTTCTTTTAAATTGTATAATGACAATGGCTCAGTCCATTTGCTGAATAGGGGGATCTGTATGTACAGGGTGGGGAAACATACAAGATAGGCTTTTATTCAGGGTGAAGGTCCGGTTTAACAGAGATTGTTGTGTTAGTTATTCTTTTATTCATGTGCTGCACACCCTTAATGATGAAAGAAAATCAGCTCATGCTTTTAAAGTGCCTAAGTGCTTCTGCAGATAACAACGTGGTGCCATGTTTCATTTACAGGTCCAGCCTCCATACAAAGATTATTTGTGTCTCTGATATGGAAGGAGGATGTCAAGAGCAGCGTCAACTGAGAAATGACTGGTAACTAATATAACCAATCAATCAACACGTGTATTTTATGCTTGGGCCTTATGTTGTTATATATTTCTGTGAACAGATACATACATACAGGTGCACAGTTTAAACCGGACCTTCACCCTGAATAAGAGCCTATCTTATATGTTTCCCACACCCTGTACATACAGATTGCCCGCATTAAATATTATCCTACCTGCCCCTACTGCATTTTCTGAGCCTTTTAACATCCAAGATGGTGGCACATGGAGTCCCAGGCTGCCTGGAAACAGGAAGTGTCTTCTGACTGTGCTGCTTTGCATTCTGGGATTGCTGTCCTTTTCCTGACCCCAGCTCTGCCCTGTCTGTGCACAGCTATAACCTGCCCCCCTGCACTTTTGCCTCCCCTCCTTTCTCCATGCTTCTGAGGCAAGATGGCGGCGCCTGTATCCTAGAGTCCTGAGTTGAAGGCCAGTGGGGGAAAGAATAATAAGTAAGTGACTAAAATATACTAATATATTCATTTTAGATGCTGGGGAATAGTTTTTTTAAGGATTTGGGCTTTTCATTAACTGATGCTGAAGGTCCAGTTTAATAGAAACATTTAGGAGATGTGTGGTCCATCATTTTTTTTATTGGGCAGATAATACAGAACGCCAAAGAACAAGCTACGTATAACAGGGCCGCCATCAGAAATGTCTGGGTCCCATTATATATATATATATAATATATAGTCGCCCTGAGGAAGCAGTGTTGGGTCACTGCGACACGCGTTGGCGGGGTACGATAGGGGTAGGTCCAGCTGGTACTCTTTATTTCCTATGTTGGTGTGATTGTTCCATGTCTTTTTCAACTGTCTGGGCTGGTCCTTATTAATTAATATTATGGTCGTATAGGATAGTTTGATCTGCACAAGTTGGTTGGCACAGACACTTTACTATTGTTATTGCTGCAAAATTTTTGGCACACCTATGTAAATATACTTAAATGTTTCTTTTGCACATATTGTAAATAATCAAGTTGTATACACAATCTATATATTTTTATTTATTCATTTTAGTGTAGTTTCCCAGCCCTGTATATGTATAGTTTTTATTGGAACTATTAGATTATGAAATCTCGATATGGTACTCTGGTGACCCCTAGTGTGTTTTTTGTAGTATTGTGATATGTTTTTTAATATGTATCGTGTGGTGTCTCTTAGAACCATGTGTAAAATTTTAATAAAATTATTTTTTTTTACTTACTGCAGAGGTAGTGCATCTGTCTTGGTACTAAAATATTTGGGGTGGGTGGGGACCCTAGACATAAACCTATATACAATATATATTTATGATCAGCCTTCCACAGAGGTCCTGATCGGGGATATGAAGGGTGGCAGATGCACCTAGGACCGGCCTTGGGGTCAGTGTCGCCCTGTGCAAGATTTCAGGTTGGCACCTGGGCAACAGAGGAGAACTGACGAGTGGAGGACAGAGAGATGGGGCAAGAAAAACAAAGGGAATGCACGAAAAACAAGACTGACGGTAGGCAAGAGAAATAAGAGGAAATGTGGAAGAGATTGAGAGAAGGAAAAAGCATTCTAATATGAAGAGAAGGTGAAAAGAGAGGGGTGGAAAGAATGTGGAAAAAAGGAAAGGAGGTGAAAAGATACAAATATAGGATGGCATAGAAAGTGAGGGAGGGAAGGAGACGGAAGAAATGTGACAAGAGAACGAGGGAGAGAGACTGGAAATAAGAGCAAGATGGGAGGAATGTGGGACAATGAGAGAGAGAATGAATGAATGAGAGAATAAGAGGCCGATTCATCAATAGCGCCAGGTAGCGACAGATGAGCGACTGTAGCGTGATTTTTTCAGCGCCAGCCAGTATTCGCTGTGCTTGGCCGGCATTAGCTTGATGACAGCGACTCAGTCGGTGTGCGGTAATGTTGAATACGGGCTGGGGAGTCGCTGTTTCACAGGTCCAGCGTTGTATGTGAGCGCCTGACAACGAATGGCCAGAGCGAACGGCTAGCTTCATATTCATCAAAAAATCACGCTCCGAATGTGCTGTCGCTGTCCATTCCTTGTTTAAACCCCAGAGCGCTGGCGGCGATCTGTATTAACTAGTTTTTAACCCCTAAACAACCATATTTTTTGAATGTAACATTATACATGTTTTTAGAATCATTTTGTTATATGAATACATTAATATCAGACCTGTTAGATCAATTCTGCACAAATTTTTTTGTATTTTTTTTTTTGACTTAAAAATAAATCCTAACATTGCAGAAGTGTTCTCCGATTTTTTGACATTAAAAAAATGTAAAAAAAAATTATTACCAATTAATCATGAATTATTATAGATTGCTCCATTGAAATGCATTGGACATCGCCAGGGAGCGACAGCTCATACCTGGCGCTGTGAGGGAATTTGCAGCGGCGCTGTTCGGTCCAGGCGGCTTCATGATGAATGCCGCGCTAGCCGTCGCTCTCGCCGGCGCTAGCCTCATTTTGCTTGATAAATGCGTCATTGTGACCGCCGCCGGGCGTACTTGAGTCGGTAGTCGCCGTTAGCTGCCGCTACCTGGCGCTCGTCGGACACTACCTGGCGCTATCGCTTGATGAATAAGGGCCTAAGACTGAGATGGGAGGGATGTAGTAAAACAAGATAGTGGAGGAAAAAGAGGGAGAAGCAAAAGAGTTGAATAGGGCTAGAAAAGGAGAAGGAAAAAATATGAAAGCAGGAAAAGAAAGTAAGAGAGAGGGAAGGAAGAGAGGGTGAGAACGAGAGGGAGCAACAAAAAGAACGAGAAAAGGGAAGAAAGTGAAAGAAAGGGATATAGAGAGAGAGAAGATAGAGAGAAAAAGAGAGAGAGGTTTGGATTTTTACACAACTTTTAACACTATTTTGCACTTTTTATATCCATTTGTCATTCATTTCATTCCTGCTTTTTGGCCATGTATTTAATAAGCATCATTAATTTTTGTCTTAACGTCATTAATTGATTAATTAATTATTTATTCATTATCATTGGTATATTTAGAGCCACAGTAGGGATCCCTCCCCCATATTAAGTGTGTGTTTATGTGTTTTTAATGAGTCCTTCATGTATTGTCAGTATGTATTTTTAACCTTACCTAATAAATTCATGCTTAAAATGTACCTTATGTAATTGGATATATATTTATACATGGGTTAGTGTGCGGCAGCACTATAAGGATTTTTTGGGGGGCGGGTCTAGGGCCTCCTTTTTGTTTTCATTTTGGTCTTTTTCCTCGACTGCCAGCACCTATAAGAATACCTTAGGTTGAATAGATTCAGGTGGTGCACACTTATTGTATTTTTTGCCTATTTTCTTATATTTGTCTTTAAATTGTCTTTGTCATTCCTTCTTTTTGTTCTTCCCTTCTTTCTTTGTGATTCTTCTATTTTTTTTCTGTCATTCCTTCTATTCTTTCTTTGACATGCCTTCTTTTCATCTTTTCTGTCATTCCATCTATCTCGATCTTTCTATCCTTCTGACTTCTTGCTTTTTTTCTCTTTATTTTCATTCCTTTTTTTCTCCATTCATTCTTTCCCTGTCAGGCAAGGCAGTTATGCCAGGATGAGGGACTGAAACCTCAATCTGCTTAGGAGACAAGTTTTTGCATTTTGGCTGAAAAATGTACCTAAAAGAGAAGACCTCAGAGCAGATAGTGGCGTCTGGGTGGCACGCTCCCTATTAGAGGGTAGCGGGGGATGCGGCCACCAGTGCGCTTGGAGCAAGTGCTCCTAGACGCAGGGGTTTGAGCGGATCCGAGCGTGCTGATTGGACAAGCGGCCGAGCATGCGTTGCAGACCGAGAGGAGGTGAGTTTGTTCGGGTGATCTGAGGGGTTTCACACAGTGGGCACCCCTGATCGGGGGCAAGGACCAAAACATAAATGCATCATGCATTTCATGTCTGTGACAGACCTGGCCACCTGTGTGTGTACAGAAAAAATGTTCCCCCCATTCTGTCCAATACAGTTTGTTATTCTTCCACACAGCCTATAGCTCAGAATGTTGCTTAGATTGTACAAAACAGACGTGTCTGGAATATCCCTGTGTTTGTAGGAATTGTCATGTTGTATACTACTACATTTCTTCATGTGTTTGGATTCCAAAGTGAATTACATGCCCAGCGCAGGCACAGATCAGCTGGGTGACATACAGCCGGGTGCCCATTACAACTTGTAACTGTAGCTTTAGGTTATTTAGATCAATGCAAAGTTGGGTGTAAAAAAAAAAAAAAAAAAAAAAAAAAAAGAAGAAAAAAAAAGGGTTCCCTTTATGTGGATACAAGATATGGCTCTGAAGGACCGACTTTCCACTGGCAAAACGAAAACCATGGAGGACACAGACGTCACTATGACAACAAATTCCAAAAGGAGACAAGGAGCCTAATCTGAGGGGTAAGAAAAAAAAAAAAGATCATATAGTTTCAAGCAGGACGATGACACCTTTGGGCCTTGTACTTTTCTGCTTGACAGTATCATTGAGAGTTAAAAACATCAGAAAAATCCCCTACTGCCATCTATAAAATATTGTATGCCATCTCAGAAATCACGATTATTATTTGCTTGTTTCGGAAAGCAACTTATCACCGTCCAATCAAAATTGGTTTAGAAGGATTTTCTTGCGTAGCCTTCATTGCTTGATAAATGTTCCATTATTCACTACTAATGTTTCCAAATAAGTGAATAAAGCGACATTGTGGCTGTTGTTGCATTGAAAACTGTGCGATAGAATCCGCTTTCCAGCAAAGCCCTGAAATCCTCACTCCTATAGCAGCTCCACCTTAGAAATAAAGGTGATCACTAGCGTAGCATCTTTCTCTCTTCCTTGTTGTATTATATCTATCCAGCAGGGGGCCCCACAAAACCGGGGTCATAGTTTATTTGATATCACTAAACACATTAAAGCGGACCTTCACCCTGAATATGTTTCTCCCACCCTGTACATACAAATAGCTCCCATTAAAAATCATCCTACCTGCATCTACTGCATGTTATGAGCCTTTAAACATCCAAGATGGCGGCTCATGGAACATCAGGCAGCCTGCAAACAGGAAGTGCTTTCTGACTGTGCAGCTCTGCATTCTGGAATTGCTGACCTCTCCCTGACCCCAGCTCTGCTCTCTGTGCAAAGCACAACTATAACCCTGCCTCCTGTACTTTATCCCGCTCTCCTCAGTATGTGATGCTCCCGAGACAAGATGGCGGCGCCCGTATCCTAGAATCCAGAACGGAGTTGCAGCCCAGTGGGGGAAAGAATAATAAGTGACTAAAAACTCAAAATATATTAATTTTAGATGCTAGGGAATATTTTTTAAGGGTTTTTTCATTAAATCTTGAGAAAGGTCTGGTTTAACATTAAACTAGAGCTTTGACCTCACTATCACTATTTTCTGTAGAGGAATAAAGAGTTTTGGAAAGTAAGCACTGAATGTGTGCGATTAATGTGTCCTCTATTGACATCTAGTGATAAGACAATAAAACGCGTGAAGTATTTTGTGGCCAATGGGAGTATCTCTTGCATCCCCTGCATGGCTATGTGTACACAGCCAAAGGATGCGAGTGATGCCACCTGTATTGTCCACTTTAATCACCATGAGCTCCAAGGGGGGCCTAAAGTGGCCTACAAAGAGCACCCTGCAATGTGGACTAGACTAGATTTCAACATACTTGCCAACTAGTCTTCCGCTTTTGGTCACTGAAAAAAACCTCGCAGGGCCCATACTTGGTCTTTAAAAGTAGTGAGTTGCAATCCATCTCTAAGGTTTGTCCTTACCCATTTGCACCAGCGACTTGACCAACAAGCGTATCGCCTCAAGCACCGCCTCGAGGAGCATGTCGATGTCCTTCTGGTCTTCAGCCAGATCCTCCTCCTGGTCATAGTCAGATGCTTTGTTCCAACTGGAGTCCACCTTCCCTTTTGGCGAGATTTTGGTCTCTCAAGAGATATGTTTTATCCAACTCGGAGGTGCTTACACTTGGCCAAGGCCATTTTGCCCATCTGGGCTACGGTTTGTAAAGTTGGTCCCGGGGGATTGATAAGGAGTACATCAAGAGGCCGATTCATTAATAGCGCCAGGTAGCGACAGATGAGCGACAGTAGCGTTATTTTCACAGCGCCGGCTAGTATTCGCTGTGCTTGGGCGTTGTTCGGTTGTTGACAGCGAGTCGGTGTGCGGTAATGTGGAATACGGGGTTAGGAGTCGCTGCTTGACAGGTTCCGCGCTGTATGGGAGCGCATGACAGCGAATGGCCATAGCGAACGGCTCCCAGCATATTCATTAACAAATCACGCTCAAAAAATTCTTGCGCTGTGAAATGCTTGTTTAAACCCCAGAGCGCTGGGTCGTTTTTTAACCCCCAAACAACCATATTTTTGGGAAAAAAAAAAACATGTTTTTACAAACATTTTGTAATATGAATACATTAATATCAGACCTGTAATATCAATTCTGCACACATTTTTTATTTTTATTTTTTTACCTTAAAAAAAAATATCTAACATTGCAGAAGTGGTCACAGAATTTTTGCCATTTAAAAAAAAAAAAAAAAAAAACATTAATAGCAATTAATTATTAATATTTAAAGATTGCTCCATTGAAATGCATTGGAGAGCGCCAGGTAGCGAGAGGTCATACCTGGCGCTGTTCAAGGTCGGACGCTGGCGCTGTGGGGTGAGGCTGGAATAATGATGAATGATTCGCTATCTGGCGCTCGTCAGTCGCTAAGCAGGATCGGCTTGATAAATGTGTGATTGCGGAGGGGAGCCGGCGTTCTCGTGGCGGTGACCGTCATTACCGTTCGCTCACCATTCGCTACCTGGCGCTATCCCTTGTTAAATAAGGGCCAAAGTCTCCCTACTACGACGACTTCCAGTCTGAAAAGATGGTTTGCTACGTCCTCAGCCTAGTCCCGAGAAGGACTGGTAGACATCTACCAGTCCATTATCCTGTAGAGTGAGAACCGGATAGTTGATCGGATGCCAGTGGGAAAGTCGATTGTCCCTGATGAAAATGATCCACCAGAACCTGTAAAGTAAGGTGCTCCCTTGTGCAACTGTTTCCTGTCCCCTAATGTAAGACAGTAACATGCAACAACCAGGCTGGAGTCCCCACCTTTAGGAGAGGGCTCAGGCACTCTGCGTTGCAGACCCCCAAAATATTCTGATAAAATTGAATATAAAATTCAACCAAGTAAAATAAATGCTAAAAAAAAATAGCAATTCTAAAAAATAGTTACCAAGTTGGAAAAAAAAAACAAAAAAAAACAAAAAAAAAATCAGTGGACATTTCATGCACTCCTGGAAAGAGCTTAACTGCAATGACTAGGAGAAACAAAGCATAACAGTCTGTAAAAAGGACAGTTTTATTAATCATGTACTGCATGTACAACAGACATTTGGCAACATGTATTGGGGGGGGGGGGGGGGGGGTTATCCAGAGAAAGATTTACAGCTGTTTGGGTTTAAAGTGGACCAAAACCCATGGACATTGGCCCAGGAATCTATAAGATTCCCGGGTCAATTCCCGGGGCATCCAGAATTGGGACGCCCACTGTGTGAAACCACCCGGGTCACTCATAAATTCACCTTCTTTCCCGGTCCAATGGTGCATGAGCGAGCAGAGGCCGCATCCCCGCTATCAATCTGGCAGAGCCCGCCAGGCATTTGTGAATGGCAGACGTGCTTGGATCTGCTCGTATTAGACGAGCTCCTGGACGAAGGGGCTCAAGCAGATCCGAGCAGGCTGCGGCGTAGAGCCGGGAAGAGGCCAGTTTCTTTCGGCGATCTGGGGGGGTTAAACAAAATCCTGGGTTTTGGTCCACTTTAATCAGAACCCTGTTTTATGGAATAATGATACTATTACCCAATTCAATTGGATTCCCCCATAATGCCCCTCAAAGTTGCAATATCAGACAATTATTTACTTGTTTAGGTGTTGGAAACCTTTTTGAGAGCAGCAATAGAATAAAGAATGGCAGGAAACTGTCTAAAAAAGAAACCAACCTTTCTACAGCCCGTATGTTAGACACAGTGAGGCCGAAACCTTGCTCACCTCTACATGTCCCCAAGCAGCAGATCAGGACTTCCTGCACTGTATAAATTATTAGAATGTAATAAACCATAGAGACAATTTTAAGCCGCTACATGTTTCGGAAAAGTTTATCTGAAAAAGGATGAATTAGCAAAAGAACAGAAACTATGTTCTGGGTGGGAATGTACATAGTCAAAGTCCACTGGAGGTCCTTGGTTTTGAGAACCACTGGTATTAAACACCCTAATAAATAAGCAGAAGGGTATTCGCCTTTTGTCACCCTCAAACAGTAGATCAGTTTGTTTAAAGAGGACCAACACCCAGGGGTGATCGGCCCGGAAATCTATAAGATTCCCGGGCCGATCACCTCCCACCCCGCGGGACATCCGAGATCGGGATGTCCCGCGGGGTGAAACCCCCCAGAAACCCCAAAAACACCTTACCTGATCCGCCGCCGCTTCCGCCGCCGCCGCCTCCCGCGCACCCCTCCAGACGTGCGCGCGCCCGCGCCGGCCCTCTGTGAATGGCCGGCGGGGGCGCGTGCGCGCCGAGAGTGACGCGCGGGAGGCGGCGGCGGCGGAAGCGGCCTGGACGTTCCTGATCCCCGCCTGGACGTTGGCGGGGATTGGCTGCGGCGCTCACGTGGGAGCGTTGAGAGGTGAGTTTTTTGGGGTTTCTGGGGGGTTTCACACAGCGGGGCACCCCCGATCGGGGTGCCCCGCCGAAGTGGACCAAAACCCAGGATAGTCAAAATCCTGGGTGTTGGTCCACTTTAAAGTGGACCAAATGCCTGAGCGATTAGGTATGCCCCACTATGTCAAACTCGCCTAGTACTGGCATCCTGTCATGTGACAGACCCCAATGTTGGCTGTTGGCTGCTGCAGCATAAAAGAGGTTTGCTGATTTCTGATTGGAGCGCCACAGGCGTCCATAATCAGAGTCCCCTTAGGAAAGGTATTAAATGGTCTTTTGGACTCTAGGTCCCAGTTTACAGTTAAGAGTCTATTGTGGCCTCCCTGGTCATGTCTGCCATGTACCAAGATTGCACCCCCCCTGAATACTCCTTGGTATTCCCCCCCAAAAAAACAGACATGGCAATTTGGAAGTGCTGAGCTTTGTTTAGAGAAATAAGGAGTGTCCTGCTATTTACTTAGCACCGCCCCCTTTTATTTATTTTGACATGTCATTTATCATGTTGAATCTCTGAGGATATAACATAGTTGCATTGTAACACATTTCAGAAACAGTATCCTAAATTTTAGAATCTATCAGTATTGAGAAAAACATCTCGAAGAAGAAGAATGATCCCATGGCCAAAGGTTGGTCTGAAAAGTGGCTTTTTTAAAGCCACACCCCTGCGGCCAGCCCTGGAATCTAAAAGATTCTGCCGAGCTGGCAGCATCATCCGAGCTGCTCAGGTTGGGTGGAAGACCCTGAAATGGGTTTATATACATGAATACAAATGTACCTGTGAGATGGTCTCCACCAATAAATAGCCAACATTTTACCCAGCAGACCTTAGGCCTCTATATACAATTCAGACAGCAGGATGCCAGCTATCATATTTGCTACCACCAGATCATAAACGAAAGAGCCTTCAACAAACCATTAAATATAATCCTGCATCAGTGAAACCATTAGAAGAGAATTGTTGGGATGGCAGATACTCCATCCAGCCCTGGAGCTTGATACAGTCAGTTCCCAAAGCAGTGATAGTGATCCAACAGGCATGTGTCTGGAGTAGTGACAGCCTCTAGAATTGGATGAGAGTGTTGCCTTGACCCATGATGCTTTGTGTCTGCCAGCTCCCATGTTGTCTTGTATACAGTGATAAGGCCGCCTAATTTAGTTTGCTAGTGGTATCTACCTTCCAGGCACCAGTTAGGTATCGCAGTCTTATAAAAAGAAGATCCCGGCCCATCTGCAGCCAGCTCCAGAAAGGCACCAGCTTGGATCCTGTGCAGAAAAAAAAAATCTTAAAATATACAACTTACACCGTTTTATACTAACTTTACATGTAAACTATACCTAGGTAACTACAGAAATGTAGTGTATCAGACGCGTGTGCTCCTTCTCCCATCTAAAGTGGACCAAAACCCACGGGCTGACAACACTGGAATCTATAAGATTCTGGAATCTGCTCGATCCCCCCCCAGGCATCCAGAATCAGGATGCCCCACTGTGTGAAACCCTCCAGGTCACCCAGTATACTCACCCTTTCCCCTAGTCCAACAGTGCATGCGCAAGCAGCGGCCGCTCCCTGCTATGCCTTTAGCGCCAGGCATTTGTGAATGGCTGATGTGGACACACTCCCTGTTAGAGGGTAACAGGGGATGTGGCCGCCAGGTGCGCTCAGTTCTGCTCCCTTAGATGAAGACTTAGACAAAGGGATGGGAGTGGATCCGAGCGTGCTGATTGGACGAGAGGCCACGCATGCGCTGTAGGAACGGGGAAAGGCGAGTTAAATTGGGCGACCTGGGGGTTTCACACAGCGGGGCATCCCTGATCAAAGGGGAAAGGGCAAAAACCCAGGATAGTCAAAATCGTAACCTGTGCCCCGCGGTGTGAAACCCCTCAGGCTGCCTGTAAAAACCCAAAGGCGCATCCAATCAGAGCCCTTTTCCCAAGTCTTATCTCGCTCAGTTTCCCCATTCAGGGGGATGTACACAGCTGTAGACACCATGCACCTCCGATCTTTGTGGCCTGAATCCCCAAGTGAGCAGGATTTGCTGAAGCATTGCCCCGGCAGAGGCAGGCAGCACAGATGGCCATTCACCACTTACCTTCAATTTCCGTCCAGTTCACGGCAACTTCTGCAATGGGAATGTTCAGGCACTGAGCTATATACAGGAGCTCCACATCGAAGGCCCTGCAGAGACAGGGGATGGGATTTATTGATCGCTGCCATTACAGTGCCGGGCCCAGGCCACACAATGATCTTCTAATGAACACGAAGGTTAATTACATAGGCACAGGAATGATCGGTCTATAATCACCTGATCACATTTAGAATAATCTTCAACATAAAAAACAAAAATAAGAGGCTAATCTAAAGATTGTAACAAAACGAAAGAGCACTTGTAAAACAGAGCTATGGAAATGCATTAGTCCTCCCCAAACCAGATCTGGCCAATAGTGTTTGTACATAAATTTTAAAGTGGACCTTCACCCTGATAGCAAACAGGAAGTGTCTTCTGACCGTGCTGCTCTGCATTCTGGGATTGCTGTCCATTCCCTGAGCTATAACCCCGACCCCCTGTACTTTATCCCTCCCTCCTTTCCTCAGTATGTGATGCTTCTAAGTCAAGATGGCGGCACCCGTATCCTAGAGTCCTGAACAGAGTTGCATCCTAGTGGAGGAAAGAATAGTAAGTAAGTGACTAAAAACTTAAAATATATTAATTCTAGATGCTGGGGAATATTTTAAGGGTTTGGGCTTTTCATTAAATCATGCTGAATGTCCGGTTTAAAATAAAAAAAATTGAGTGTACTGTCTTTTTCTCAAAAAGTGCACTGGGGGACATTATGTCACAGCGCAGTATGCATCTAGCCACCGCCCACTTTCCTAGCAGAGATGGCAATGCCACTCGCAGGACTCTCTGGGTTCCCTTCGGCGCCACTCATTGGCTGCTGCTGGGTAACAGACACCTCAGGGCTCAGTATGGAGCAGCTAGCACACCACTGCCTGTATTGTCTGTGTGCACACTGTTCTGTCCTCACAAGGTTTGCCTGCTGTTCTCAATCCATTTGCCCAATCCCTGTTGCTGACCATTGCTATGCCTAAGCCAAGCTCTATTGCCTGTTTTCATATCGGATTCAGTCTGTGCCAAGCTTTTTGCTGACCACGCCTCTGTGCCAAGCCTGTTGCTGTCCACTGCCACTTCTGACAACATATAAGTGCAAAGCTCTGTTGATGATCATTGCTACATCTGACTACATCTGTGTCTAGCCCTATTATGGACCTTGCTTTCCACCTCAAAGTACCACGTCTGTGCCCTATCCAACCATGTCCACACCACGCCGGTGCCACACCAGGGCAACCAGTATCAGGCTGTAAGACTCCTGCCCAGCAGTGGAGGCCATCATCCCAGACCAACCCTCAGCCTTACCACTTGCTGAACTTCCCCAGGGAATTGATTGCTGTGGCTTCACTGCCAAGATACTTTTGCATGCGGTCTAAGCGATCCAAGAGCTTCTATCTAAAAGGCTGACTGTATTGCAATGACTTTATATGGGTTACATACAGCAATCATTCTAGGGTATCAGCCACCTACAGGGAGGTTGGACACGAGCATCTCATATTGGGATGTCCCTGGGGTGGTGGGGGATTGCAATGGTGGCTTAAAAGAAAACATTTTTTCCTCTTCTGTAATGTAAAATAAACATTTTTGTAAGAATTGATCAGCCGTTTCCAAGTTTCATATATTCTTGTGTCTCTGTGTTGGGAGTGGCTTTCCTGGAGTTCAGTAAAAACTACCAAGGCCAACCTTGATAAAGTTGCGGACGGCAACGAAACGCGTTGGCGGCGGTAGTGGTGGCTTCCCTAGCCGGATCACATCCTGGATCTGCGCCCCCCCCCCCCCGTACCTGCTATCGGCCAAGGCGGTACCGAGGATTGGCAAGTGTCGCTTCCTGTTTTAATCACCTGTTTATTTTACTTCTTAATGCGAATGTAATGATTGGCATTTTTTAGAAGTCTTTTATTAAACTGTATTACACTAGATCGCTTACTTTTTTGGTTCTTTTATATTTACTAGTGGAATTATAATCGGAGTGTGCCAATTTTCCCTCCTGCTATTCTGTGAGGTCGGGATTGGATTGCAATCTGTCAGTTGGATACGATTCGAATAAGGCATCCCTACTACCGCCATTGTTTTCTGGTAAGGGCTTGTTGAAACAGTGGAGGGTTACACTGTAGGTGCTTGGATTGATGTGACTCCCATCCATCCTCTCTGGAGAGGTGCATGTGCACTGGGACTTGCTTTGAATTTCCTCTTTGGACCGATTTAATCTTTGTATATAATATATTTTGGGCTTTAAAAAGTTCTATATGTTGCTCTGTGCTTGATGTTATTATTTAACCTTTTGGGATAAATGGGTTATAGCACGTGAAGCACTATTAAAATTGATTTAACTGCCATCTTTAGTATTTAAATAAAGTTTTGATCTTGTAGCGCGGATTTCTCTATTCTTTAGCAGTAAAAACTACCGACTACAAGTCCCAGAATCCCTCCACTATAACAGGTGAGCCCAGAGGTCGCACTAGACTTCTTCCCAAGGAGTAGAGCTACTCCTCCCATCATCTTGGAGTATTTTCAGTTATGAAGGAGTACACAGAAGAAAGCAAGTGGTTTATCAGGGAAAGCAAAGTGCTGGTGAATAAACAATGCTGCCTCTGACAACCAGCGTGGTTCAAAGCTGTAATCAGCTGTCACTGGAAAGCTCTACAAACATGTCCGAGTCTGACTATATAGAGATAGACATATATACTGTACAATCCTATCCCTATATAGTCAGACACAAAGAAACATAGAAGGGTGACGGCAGAAGGAGACCATACGGTCCATCTAGTCTGCCCTTATGTGTATACTGTATGTTCTCTTTATCTTAGGATAGATGTGTGCTTATCCCAGGCATGTTTACATTCAGTGACTGTAGATTTTTCAACTACCTCTGCTGGAAGTTTGTTCCAAGCATCTACTACTCTTTCTGTAAAATAATATTTTCTAACATTGCTCCTGATCTTCCCCCCGACTAGCTTCAGGTTGTGCCCCCTTGTTCTATCATTAAGCTTCTTCTTAAAAACACTTCCCTCCTGAACCTTATTCAGTCCTTTCACATATCTAAAGGTCTCAATCATGTCCCCCCTCTCCCTTCTTTCCTCCAGACTGTACAGATTAAGTTCTTTAAGTCTCTCCTGATAAGAGATACAAAGCCTTTATTTAATAATCTGTATAAGTCATATATGTAGCTGACATAACATACAAAGCTTTCCAGTGACACCCCTCTTCTACAGATAGAAGCAGTCAACACAGAACCTTTATTTTATAGGCTGTCCACAGTATACAAAATAAAGGCTGTGTTGACAGTTTGTATAGATTTTTATGTTATAACTGATGGGTATATGACAGGGAGGCTTATTCATTACTAGCGCCAGGTATCGGCAGATGAGCGGTCGCACTGATCGGCCGTGAGTCGCTATTACAGAGCGCCTACAGCGTCGCTGTAGTAGCCTGGCCGGCATTGATGAATGTGATGTATGTTGGGCGTTCTAACACCGGTACAGCGCTGCAGGGCGCGAAAGGTAGCGCCAGCTCATTGCAACCAACTCTCAGCGACTCACACCATATTCAACAAAAAAAACACACACACACACAAGGTCGGGGCTCTGGATCTGGGCGCTGTAGCATAGAGCGCCAGCAGCTGTGTGATTAAAGTCTGTTTTTGAACACATATCCACCAGTAACAAAGCGAAAACATATGGAATTACATTGTAGTAACATTGTGACATTACTTTAATGCCAGACCTGTAATGACAATTCTGCATATAAATATTTAAAAAAAAAAAAATCAAAAAAGTTTTTTAAAATGACTTTTAATAGGCCAGGAGAGGTGACGCAATTTGATAAAAAAAAAAACTAAAAAATTAAAAGAAAACCCTGTTTAATGAGAAGAAAAGTAACGTCCATTGAAATGTATGGGAGAGCAACAGGTAAAACCAGGCGCTCTGGAAGACAGAGCGCCGGCGTTATACACTGAGCCGTCTGTAATGATGAATCGGATGCTACATGGCGCTGTTCGAGTCGCTCGCCAGAATCGCTTTGATAAATGTGGTATTGAGTACAGCGCCCGGCGTTCACCAGACACTGCCTGCCGCTAGCCATTGATGAATAAACCTCTTATACAGCCTATAACACAAAGGTTCTGTATCTCTGTGCTCACCATTTGTATATGTAGAAGAGGAGTGTTGTTGGAAACATGATGTCTGACTATATAGATATAGTTTCTTTAAAGTCAGACATGTTAGAGTTTTCCAGTTACACCTTGCATCTAGTTATAGAGATGGAGAATCCATGTCTGCAGGCAAAGTCAGGGTAAAAGACCTGGACCATGTTCTATGCCCCAGCGCCCTACAGGGAGAAATGAACAATGTGATACAATGTATGAGTCTGCTTACATTAGCAGCACATATAACACATTGTATCAAATGCCAGCTGTGCACAGTCAGGCTGGTATCACACGAACATTGATGTGCGACGCTTGCACTTTCGGGCGATGGCCTCGCATTGACCGGTGAAAAGCTGCCTATAGTAATTTATAGGCGCTTTCACATGTGAATCGGGCGATTGAGGAGCACTCCTAGCCACCACAAAAGCCTTTGCCAGCAGCGTCCTGAGGGTGCAATGCTCCCAATCTCCCTCCATGTGAGTGCTGAAAGCCCTCCACACGCCGACACCAGCTATTGTGGGGCGCTCAGCCGAAAGCATGAGCACTAAGCAATTTTTCCTGAGGCTGGTTTCACACCAGTCCAATTGAAACTACTGACATTTATTGGAGGAGTATTTATATGCAGTAGGGGCTTCAGAATTAACACCTAATTTAGCATAATATAGGTGTAAATTATCTCTGAGTGAGCCAATTAACAGCTTTGGCTAAACCTAAGCAGCATTCATAACCTCCCCAGGTGAGAAAGCCGACAGTAACCCTTTAGCTACTGGAACAAAAGATTGTGATACACTTATCTGAACAGGTTGAATTAGAGCAGGAGGAGTTAAACCTGTGAGCTCAGAAATGTTGAGCGTCCTCTCTGCCTCAGCCAATCAGATGATTAGCAGGCCAGAGTCAGGAAGTCTCTGCTATGTACACCAAACACACCAGTTTGTGTTTGTTGCCAAGGTACCATATTTTTCCACCCCATAAGACGCACACAGGAAAAAAATCCCCCAAATCACCCTATTACAGAACCCACATTACAGGCAGTGTACGTGGCATCCCACATTACAGGCAGTGTACGTGGCATCCCACATTACAGGCAGAGCGTGTGGCATCCCACACTACAGGCAGTGCACGTGGCATCCCACACTACAGGCAGTGCACGTGGCATCCCACACTACAGGCAGTGCACGTGGCATCCCACATTACAGGCAGTGTGCGTGGCATCCCACATTACAGGCAGTGTGCGTGGCATCCCACATTACAGGCAGTGTACGTGGCATCCCACATTACAGGCAGTGTGCGTGGCATCCCACACTACAGGCAGTGTGCGTGGCATCCCACATTACAGGCAGTGTGCGTGGCATCCCACATTACAGGCAGTGTGCGTGGCATCCCACATTACAGGCAGTGTACGTGGCATCCCACATTACAGGCAGTGTGCGTGGCATCCCACACTACAGGCAGTGTACGTGGCATCCCACATTACAGGCAGTGTGCGTGGCATCCCACACCACAGGCAGTGTACGTGGCATCCCACATTACAGGCAGAGCGTGTGGCATCCCACACTACAGGCAGTGCACGTGGCATCCCACACTACAGGCAGTGCACGTGGCATCCCACATTACAGGCAGTGTGCGTGGCATCCCACATTACAGGCAGTGTGCGTGGCATCCCACATTACAGGCAGTGTACGTGGCATCCCACATTACAGGCAGTGTGCGTGGCATCCCACACTACAGGCAGTGCGCGTGGCATCCCACATTACAGGCAGTGTGCGTGGCATCCCACATTACAGGCAGTGTACGTGGCATCCCACATTACAGGCAGTGTACGTGGCATCCCACATTACAGGCAGTGTGCGTGGCATCCCACATTACAGGCAGTGTGCGTGGCATCCCACATTACAGGCAGTGTGCGTGGCATCCCACACTACAGGCAGTGTACGTGGCATCCCACACTACAGGCAGTGTACGTGGCATCCCACACTACAGGCAGTGTACGTGGCATCCCACACTACAGGCAGTGTACGTGGCATCCCACACTACAGGCAGTGTACGTAGCATCCCACATCACAGGCAATGCGCGTGGCATCCCACATTACAGGCAATGCGCGTGGCATCCCACATTACAGGCAGTGTACGTGGCATCCCACATTACAGGCAGTGTACGTGGCATCCCACATTACAGGCAGTGTACGTGGCATCCCACATTACAGGCAGTGTACGTGGCATCCCACATTACAGGCAGTGTACGTGGCATCCCACACCACAGGCAGTGTGCGTGGCATCCCACATTACAGGCAGTGTACGTGGCATCCCACACCACAGGCAGTGTACGTGGCATCCCACACCACAGGCAGTGTGCGTGGCATCCCACATCACAGGCAGTGTGCGTGGCATCCCACATCACAGGCAGTGTGCGTGGCATCCCACATCACAGGCAGTGTGCGTGGCATCCCACATCACAGGCAGTGTGCGTGGCATCCCACATCACAGGCAGTGTGCGTGGCATCCCACACTACAGGCAATGCGCGTGGCATCCCACATTACAGGCAGTGTACGTGGCATCCCACATCACAGGCAGTGTACGTGGCATCCCACATCACAGGCAGTGTACGTGGCATCCCACACTACAGGCAGTGTACGTGGCATCCCACATCACAGGCAGTGTACGTGGCATCCCACACTACAGGCAGTGTACGTGGCATCCCACATCACAGGCAGTGTACGTGGCATCCCACATCACAGGCAGTGTACGTGGCCTCCCACATCACAGGCAGTGTACGTGGCCTCCCACATCACAGGCAGTGTACGTGGCCTCCCACACTACAGGCAGTGTACGTGGCCTCCCACACTACAGGCAGTGTACGTGGCCTCCCACACTACAGGCAGTGTACGTGGCTTCCCACATTACAGGCAGTGTACGTGGCATCCCACACTACAGGCAGTGTACGTGGCATCCCACACTACAGGCAGTGTACGTGGCATCCCACACTACAGGCAGTGCACGTGGCATCCCACACTACAGGCAGTGCACGTGGCATCCCACACTACAGGCAGTGTACGTGGCATCCCACACTACAGGCAGTGTACGTGGCATCCCACACTACAGGCAGTGTACGTGGCATCCCACACTACAGGCAGTGTACGTGGCATCCCACACTACAGGCAGTGTACGTGGCATCCCACACTACAGGCAGTGTACGTGGCATCCCACACTACAGGCAGTGTACGTGGCATCCCACACTACAGGCAGTGTACGTGGCATCCCACACTACAGGCAGTGCACGTGGCATCCCACATTACAGGCAGTGCACGTGGCATCCCACATTACAGGCAGTGTACGTGCATTCCACATTACAGGCAGTGTACGTGCATTCCACATTACAGGCAGTGTACGTGGCATCCCACATTACAGGCAGTGTACGTGCATTCCACAAAAAAAAAAAAATTACATTCCCGAATTTCCACACCACAGCAGCCGTCTCCTGCCAATACACAGAGACACACATTACTGACGTCCACTGTCCTTGCAGCCGCCTTGGTTCCAGGGTGGGTGTGGCCTGTGATTTATACCTGGCTGGCGTGGCCTGTCACTCGTGCCAGCATCATTGGACACTGGCACGAATCATGCCACTCCCACCTGGTTGCTGGATCCGGAGCCCTGGGAACTTTTGAGAAGCTCGGGAATGTAAGGTTTTTTTTTGGTACATTCGTCCAATAAGAAGCACTGATGTTTCCCCCCACTTTGGGGGGGGGGTGCGTCTTATATGGTGGAAAAAATACAGTAAAAATATTTTTGCTAGAGAAACGGTTTCTTTTAGAACATATAAGTAAATAACAGCACCTTGATGACATCATTTTGGCACACAACAAATAAAACATTTTAAAATGCCATAGACGGTGGAAATTATCCTTTAATATCTAACATTTGGAAGGTGGCTCTCACCGTTTACAATAGGGAGCATGCGCAGTCCCCAGCGTCGTGCACGCTCTCCTGCCCCAGCCATTCTGATAGGCTGGGGCAGGATTGGCCGCACAGCCGGGATGCGGCAGCGTGTGCTCCCCATTCAAGTTAATGAGAATCGCCTGAGTCACTAGAGCATGGACAGGTGAGTTTTTATGGGGGAAACACGCAGCGGGGCATCCCGAGGGCACGTAACAAAACTCAGGAAAGTCAAATTCACGGGTTTTGTTCAGCTTTAAGCTGCTTGCACTCCATTGATAATACAACTTCACTATGCTTTCCCTTTAAATCAGCGCAGGGTCAGGAATGGAGCAGGTTTTGTGTATAGGTTTCGTATAAATGGCATAGAAATGATGTCCCTGTATAAATAGAGGCAGGAAGTGACAAATCCTCAATATCCTCTAGTAAGAGTGCGGTGCTCGCTGGAGGGAGGCCGACATGCAGGAATATTGAGACCGTAATGTTTAGTTAAAGATTGCTGGAGACAGAGACATTGTAATATTTAGAAATGACCCTCCCCTGCTAATCCCGGCACACGGGGAATGTTAACAGTCTGCTAGTAAAGATAAAAATACATCTTCAGCTGGGTGTCCTGTCATTCTGTCCACCTTTAGAAGCAGCCTATAAATCCTGAGACACCAGCTATGGAGGAGGTGCCACGCCCGGCAACTAGAACTCGAAAAAAGAATCACTTAGTAGTTTACCTAGGGAGCATCCGGAGAATGGGCTAAAATACTTACCGGGCTGCTTATATATATGCAGAGTTGCGACAAGACCTGCCCACATACGCACTACAGTGAGGACACGTTCACACTAAAGCTATGGCAGCACACAGCAATCACAAATAAAGTACTGGCCAGGTCAGTCAATGGCCCCTTTCATACAGCAAATGACTGGAATGTTCCACAAAATCAATGTCACTAGGACCTTTTTCCAATCACTTCACCCCACAGACCCTTTGGCAGTGATAACTTTGGTGTAAATGAGGCCTGGAATCCCACTGTGTGCTTCCTGCTCACTCCATGCGATGGTTAAAGCAGACCAAAACCCACTGAACTTGTGAAATACATTTGGCCAAAGCCCCTGCCGATACTCTATTCTTAGGGTGCAGAACTAGAAATGGGTATTTCTGCTTTTCGAATGGTCCTGGAACACTGATTTTTTTACTGTCCCTCTCTGTAAGATGGCAGGTGATCAGTCATGACATTGCCACACACAACAGTGGCCATGAATGAAGGAGGCGGAGCTTTACCGCTAAAACAGACGCCATTATCTGGGATTAGAGTAAAGCGGGAGCTATGAAAATTAGCAAAAAAGTGCTCCTCATATGGGGAGCAATTCAGGGGATACAAGTTAAAAATACAATTCTGTGAGTACTCACCTGTAGAATTGGTTTTGCCCGTGTCCAGTCCGGGCTGTCCCAATTCATATATGTGTGGGTATTCCGCCACCAGGTGGCGCCAGTTACTGCAAGATCCAGAGCTGTAACTCCTCCTGGCCTCCTATAAAAAGAGCTGTCTCCATAGAGTTCCCCAGAATGTCAAAAAGCAGTAAATGAGACAGGCCGGGAGGCCAAGAAAACATGTTAAATAACATGCTACAGCATTTACTCTCTCCAAACAAAAGGTAAGGACAATGGTCCAATACAAAAAGATAATCACCATAACAGGCAAACAGAGGAAATGAACCAAGTGCGGGGTGGGACAGCCCGGACTGGTCACAGGCAAAACCAATTCTACAGGTGAGTACTTACAGAATTGTATTTTTCTGTGTATCCAGTCCGAGCTGTCCCAATCCATATACGTGTGGGATATCCAAAAGCAGTGTCTATAATAGGGCGGGATCCCCAGAGCGAAACAGCAGGCAGTTCATTTCACTACCGCCTGAAACACCTTTCGGCCAAAAGCAGCATCAGCTGGGGCCCGAACATCAACCTTGTAAAACATGTAAAGGTATGAACCGAAGACCAGGTAGCGGCCTTACAAACTTGTTCAACAGAGGCCTGGTGCTGAAAAGCCCAGGAAGCACCAATAGCTCTAGTAGAGTGAGCGGTAACACGAAAAGGGGGATCCTTCCCCTTGGCAGAGTAGGCTTGCACCACCGCCTGTCTAATCCACTTACTGAGAGTGGAATTAGCCGGAGGCAAACCCTTTCTAGCACCTTCAGAGAGAAAGACAGAATCAGACTTCCTGAAGGATTCAGTCGCAACCAGGTAGTACTTAATGGCTCTGACCACATCCAAGGAATGGAGGGCCCTTACCTTAGATGGTTCCGGACACAGAGAAGGCAAAATAACCTCCTCATTAAGATGAAAGGGAGTACAACCTTAGGCAAAAAATCGGGCCTAAAACGGAAAACTACCTTATCCTTATGCCGCTCAAAGTAGGGAGGCTTCATACAAAGAGTGGCCAATTCTGACACCCGGCGCACCGAGGTGATGGCAACCAAAAAGACCACTTTTAAGATCAAAATAGAAAAAGCAGAATCGCTCAAAGGGAGGCCACTGGAGCGCAGAAAGCACCAAATTCAAAGGAAGGACCTCACCAGTGAGGGAGTGATAGAAGACTTGGGGTAATTGATTACCCATCCGAAATCCTCGAGAGTGGATAACACCATCCGGGTGTGGCTCCCGGCCTGCTGAAGTGACTGGGCTGCAATCAGCAAATCGTCCAGATACAGAAGAACACGAATGCCACGGTTCCTCAGAATGGCCATGACGCCTGCCAGCACCTTGGTGAACACGCGGGGAGCCGAGGCTATCCCGAACAGCAGTGCCACAAACTGGTAATGCTGATCCCCCAGCGCAAACCTCAGAAACTTCTGATGCCCCTGAAAAAAAAAAAAAAAAAAAAAAAAAAAAAAAAAAATCGGGGACCGCAAGGTTTCCATCCGGAAATGCCTGACTCTTGAAACTTGTTGAGGCCCTTCAGATCCAAGATGGGTCGCAGCGTTCCATCCTTCTTGGGCACCGTGATTGGAGTAGAAACCTTTCCTGGTGGGGCTGTTCCTGGCGAGGCACAGAACAAATCACGCTCGATAGCAGAAGGCTCTGAACGGCCTCCCCTAGGCCCTGCGCCGTCAATGCGTTCCGGGAAATTCGCGACTAAAGAAATCTTGAGGGCGGCCAGACTGCCAGCTCTATTTTGTACCCGGAGGACACCACCTCCTGAATCCACCGATCCGAGACGTGCTGTCTCCAAAAGTGAGCAAAAAGCAGCAGCCGCCCCCCCCACGCGGATGGGTGAGGGCGCCTCCTCATGCCTGAGAGGGCTTGGCAGGGGGCTTGGACTTAGCTCCCCAGGAGGGGTTGGATCGACCGTGGGACCTACCTCGTCCCCAGGAATCTCTGCAGCCACCTGAAAACGAGGAGCCTCTACCACCGCGAAAGGAGCAAAAGGCAGAAGAACCCCGAAAGGGCCGCGCAGGCTTCCGCCGCTGAGGGAGTCTTCCATCCTTGGCCAGAAGGTCCAGACGCTCCCCAAATAACCTGAATCCCAGGAAGGGCATACTATTGAGTGACTTCTTGGCTGCAGCGTCAGCCGACCACTGCCGCAGCCAGAGCGAGCGAGGAAGCGCAACAAGCGGAGCCGAAGCCCTGGCGCCAAGCCGGACACTATCGTCCATGGCCGAGACTACAATGGCGAGAAAATCTACACAGGCTTTGAGTTCTTTATACTCCTCCGCCCGCTTGCGAGATTTGGTCAGATCTACCAGGCGCCGCACTTTCTTCCTAATGGCCAAAGATACAATGGCCGCAGCACAGATCGGGCGAAGCCCAGCCCCCACAAATATGAAAGCATGACAGGCCAGCTGATCCATGCGCCTGTCAGCAGGGTCGCGCAAGGAAGCAGTGTCGGGTGACGGCATAACCGTAGTGCTGGATAACCCCGAGACTGGAGCATCCACTTCGGGGGGGCGGGACCAAAGGCGGATCAGTTCCTCAGGGAAGAGGTACCGCCTGTCCAGACTCTTAGGCACCGATGGCAATTTATTAGGCCTTTCCCATTCTTCAAACACCATACCGGAAAAATGGGCCTGTTCCGGGAAGACTATCCTCTGTCTCTCAGGCCGGAATAAATCCCCCTGCTTCTTCTTGGGTGCCTAGGGGGAACAATATGCAGGGTCTCAAACACCGAGTCCAGCAATTTTTCAGTGTCGTCGGGGAGCCACATATCCTCAGAGGAGGAACCAGGCTCGCTGTCATAACCAACCGACCTATCCCCTGAGGAAGAGGTGTCCTAAACAGCTCTCACTCCTCCATGGAGTCCCGACCTCCAAAAAGGTCATCATCGTCAGCAAAATCTGAATAATCCGGCTCGATATGCCGCTTCTTACTCGCGGCCTTACCCGTAGCCGGACGAGATAACCGTCTCTCCAGACTGGCCACCCGGTGCGCCAGATCGGCCTGGGACCCCCTGCTGGCTTTCCCCTCACTGAGGGCTGACTGCACCGGGGGGGGGGGGGGGGGGGGGAACGCAGGCAAAGGAGGGCTAGGGGCAGGTACGCCCGCCCTATCATGTTCCAAAAGTACGCTTCTGGCGCAAGTGACAAACCGTGCACATGGGGAAGAGCTTCACCCGCCCTGAGGGGGCCCCTAGCTCACTATCCCCAGAAGCCTTCATTATGGTGTAAAAAATACAGGTTACAAGGCACAACGGCCCAAACCTAGTACAGACCCCCAAAATAGTCCCTGTTATGTGATCCCTCTTACGAGAGAGCAAAGGAGCTGGGGGGGGCGTAGGAGACTGGGAGGAACCACAACCCACAGCTGACCAGGGGATCCCCCTAAAAGACACAATGGGAGAGCCTTATTCAAATCCCACAGCACATGCACACAGTAAAAAGATAAATTACATATATATATATATATATATATATATAATATTTATATAACAGAGGGACTCACGGACCGCAGGTGGCCGAGAGGCGCGGTCAGGGGTCCGCGAGGTAGCGACGGGCAGCGCAAGAGCCCACTTGTATAGGCAGGAGCCCAGATGTCGCCTGTCCCTGCAGAGCACACAGCAGCAGCGAAGGATTCCCCCACGAGGGCTGTGGAAATGGTGCCCGGAGGTCCGAGGGCCACCCGCAGCCCGAGTAAAAGATGTCGCCCAAGGAGTGGAAGGGAGGGCGACCCTGGAGGGGCCTCTCCCTCCCCCCGGCAGCAGAGCGTGGCGCGCCCCGCCATAAACCGAGGCCGCAGCCTCGCAGAAGGAGCGCCCACACGGCACTGACGGGCCACCCCCCCCCTCCCCACAGCAGCGCCGACAGATGGAGGAGAGAAGGGGAGAAGCAGAGGGAGCGAAGGGGGTAAGTATCAGTGAAGTAAACACAATAACACACAAAAATAATAAAGCTGTGGGAAACTATGTGGGGTACCTGGGCATAGTGGTTCCTCCCCCCCCTCCCCCAATAGGCTCACCATCGCCTGTGGCCGGCTACCCATTTAGGGAGGTTCTGCGGGCCAGAGCCTAGCTCTGAACGCCCGACCCCGGCGTTCCCCCTACCTTCATCTGTTCCCGTCAGCCTAGGCTGGGTGGCATACTGGGTCCACAGGAACAGAGGCAATAGGGAGGCAGAGGCTGACAGGCTTAAAAATGCCGCGCTCAACTGCCATGATCCAGAGAGAGTTTCCAGACGATCTTCGCAGCATGCTACTGCAAGAGAAATCTGGGAAACTCTATGGAGACAGCTCTTTTTATAGGAGGAGTTACAGCTCTGGATCTTGCAGTAACTGGCGCCACCTGGTGGCGGAATACCCACACGTATATGGATTGGGACAGCCCGGACTGGACACAGGGAAAATGTGGGTTTTGGTCCGCTTTAAATCTATAGGCCATCAATTACAAGCAAAAAGGACACGATTGTAGTGTGGCTGTAGGCTCACTCTTGACTGACACTTTGTGGGACTCAAAAGTAGGTGAGCATTTCCGATTGGCAGCATTTTCCCTTGCGTTGTGACTGCGCTAAGCGGCATAAGTGCATTGGTATGGACAGAGCTTCAAGTTCTGGGACTTGGGTTGAGTGCTGCTTCGGTCAGAACCCAGGTTGAATTACAGTATACGTAGCTTGGAACTTGTGTTTATAACAGGAAAGCACAGCTTTAAAGTGGACCAAAACCCAGGATTTTGACTATCCTGGGTTTTGGTCCTTGACCCCGGGGCACCCCGATTGGGGGTGCCCCCCTGTGTGAAACCCCCCAGGTCACCTGAACAAACCCACCTCTTCCCGGTGCTACGACGCATGTGCGGCCGCTCGTCCATTCAGGGCACTCCGATTCACTTGTTCCCCTTTGTCCAGGAGCTCATCTAATGCAAGCGGATCAGAGCGCGCTGGTGGCCCCATCCCCTGCTACCTTTTAACAGGGAGCGTGCCTGCGTGGCCATTCACAAATGCCTGCCCTGCTAAAGGGATAGCAGGGATGTTTTTCGGGTGACCCGGGGGGTTTCACACAGCGGGGCACCCCCGATCAGGGGGAGTATGTGTGCCCTGGAGTCTCAGACTCCAGAGTGGATTTTGGTCCTCAACAGCAAATAGGTAGCACCCTCTGGGAGAGCTGAAACCCACCTCAGAACCCCTGTGCATAGTGCAATAAAAGTGCAGCAGATAGCCCAATGCTTCTCAAGCTAATTATAAATACAAGTAACTCATAAGTATGATCTTATTTAGCTTTACTGAAGGTGGGAACCAAAAATGAATAAAATAAAGCTGAAAACAGTCAAAAAAAGTAAATTGCTCCCCTAATCCCCCCTCTGGCAATCAGTGATGTTAGCCATTTGAGTGGGCTTATCTTCATGCAGATGTTGTGGAATAGCAGGCAGATTTTTATGCTCCTGAACTGCAATGGGGCGGTCATCTTGCTACAACACCCTGCTTCTGAAAAACCCAGTCCCATAGTCAATATGACCCTAAATCTTGATGCAATCATCCCTTATCTCTAGCTAGAAGTAAAAAGCCATCAGCTGTTATGATTCATCACTGCTGCTAAAAACATTGTATCAACATTGTCAGCAACTGTTGAAAAGCTCTACCGCAGCCGAGGCCATTTAGTTACATTTATCCCCTCCAGCAGCTGTTGATTCAGTGTGTTTGCGCATGTCTTTGGCTGCCTCGTGTTTCTGAGGCAAATATCTCTCTCATCAAGGTAGGATTAAGGGGTGAGGTAACCCCGAAACGCGTTACCTTTGAATGTGGAGCCCAGGATATTCACTCCACACAGGTCATGCTATATTTTAAAATGTTACATTAAATGTTAAGTTTTATCACACTTGGTGAGCTGGACCTGCAGCACATTACCACAATTGGGACTTACAGAGGTCTGTCCGTGCTCCCAGTTGAAATATCTCAGGGGATTTCTGAGCTGTCTATCTTCTTGGGACTACTAAATATCTCTCTTAGTTTAGTGTAGGTAGAGCAAACCTCCAAGCTGCTGACGGCCTGCCTTGTGTGGAGAAACAATATCACACAGGCACACTGCAGCCATGCTTATCTTTATATCAATGGCAGCCAGCTAGAAAAGGATTTGGGGTGCTCCGCTATGTGAAGCCCCCCCCCCCCAGAATCAGCCATAAAAAAAATCAAAACGCACCTTTGCTCAGCCACAAGGCACATGTGTGGGCTTTCATCCAATCGGCGCTGTACACCATGCATATTGATGCCTGACATACGGCAATAGGGAGCAGCTGCATCCCCAGTTATCCTTTTAATGTGGGAGCGATCCCGCCAGCACACTATCTGAACAGGAACACGCTACAGCCCAGAGATGCTGGGGATGTGGTTAGCAATGTTTTAAAGTGGACCAAAACCCAGGATTTTGACTATCCTGGGTTTTGGTCCTTCCCCCGGGTACCCACTGTCTAAAACCCCCCAGATCGCCAAGCGTAACTCACCTCTTCCCGGTCCTACAGCACGCTCAGAGCTGCTGACGTCGCGTCATCTAAGCCTTCGTCTAAGGCCAGTGGCTCTGAACACGCTGGCGGCTGCACCCCCCGATTCACAAATGCCTAGTGTGGGCACACGCCCTGCTAGAGAGATAGCGGGGATGCGGCTGTGGCCCGCATATGTGCTGTTGGACCAGGA
Source organism: Gastrophryne carolinensis (assembly GCA_027917425.1). Taxonomy (NCBI): domain Eukaryota; kingdom Metazoa; phylum Chordata; class Amphibia; order Anura; family Microhylidae; genus Gastrophryne; species Gastrophryne carolinensis. The sequence goes on from CM051236.1 coordinate 85,505,649, forward strand.
AGCAAGGTAAGTGTATTGGGCTACCTGGGGGGTTTCACACAGCGGGGCATCCTAATTTTGCATGGGAATCGATTGGTCTATAAGATTCCTGGTCTGATTGCGCTGGCTTTTGGTCCACTTTAATCACTGTGAGAGCCAGGACAAAGGTGAGTTTTGCTGCAGGGGCATACCGATTTGAGATTCCCCCGGGGGAAGGCCAGCTGCTGGCCCTGGAGTCTTTTAGACTCTAGGACAGCCACCCAGGGTTTAGTTCCACTTAAAACCTTGTAAGGTATTTTTTACATAATAACCTTACAATTGCCTAAATAGGTTGTTTTTAGTTATGTGTAAGAAAACACACGGGTTTGGCTGTCTGGCCAGCGTGTCAATGTAAACAGTATTTCCATAAGTCCAAGCCTTTTGTAACCCCCCAGCACATCTCCCTTCCCTGTGCTAAGCCCAATTCGGGCAAAGCAGGCGGGATGCTCTGCATACAAAAGTCTTAAAGGAGCCGCAGCACTCAAACCAGTTAGCTTGCAGATCAACCTAAAATCGGTCTCTAAACTTGGTTAAAAACAGAGGCTCGGTCACACACAAGTGCAGAAGTATGCTGAAGATGCACCACCAGCGCCAAGGTGCCTCTGTGAGGTGCAGTCCTAACTCTAATCTCTGAGAGCCCATCTGGGACATACAATGCAATAGATAAATTGGGAGCAGGCTTATCTGAGGTTGCCCTAAACCTTAAGTGCAGCTGTGGACTTGAGTGACAGGCCGCACTACTCCATAGATTGGGTGACCGGCATGTCACTCAGGGTGTCAGCTTCAGTGCCTGCCCCCCAGTTAGTGCTGTCATCAGGCTTAGCACAGGGGAGAATAGGGGCGGGTGGGGCATGTCACTCAGGGTGTCCGCTTCAGTGCCTGCCCCCCAGTCAGTGCTGTAATCAGGCTTAGCACAGGGGAGAATAGGGGCGGGTGGGGTATGTCACTCAGGATGTCAGCTTCAGTGCCTGCCCCCCAGTCAGTGCTCTAATCAGGCTTAGCACAGGGGAGAATAGGGGCGGGTGGGGTATGTCACTCAGGGTGTCCGCTTCAGTGCCTGCCCCCCAGTCAGTGCTGTAATCAGGCTTAGCACAGGGGAGAATAGGGGCGGGTGGGGTATGTCACTCAGGGTGTCAGCTTCAGTGCCTGCCCCCTAGTTAGTGCTGTAATCAGGCTTAGCACAGGGGAGAATAGGGGCGGGTGGGGTATGTCACTCAGGATGTCAGCTTCAGTGCCTGCCCCCCAGTTAGTGCTGTAATCAGGCTTAGCACAGGGGAGAATAGGGGCGGGTGGGGTATGTCACTCAGGATGTCAGCTTCAGTGCCTGCCCCCCAGTTAGTGCTGTAATCAGGCTTAGCACAGGGGAGAATAGGTGCGGGTGGGGTATGTCACTCAGGGTGTCAGCTTCAGTGCCTGCCCCCCAGTTAGTGCTCTAATCAGGCTTAGCACAGGGGAGAATAGGGGCTGGTGGGGTATGTCACTCAGGGTGTCAGCTTCAGTGCCTGCCCCCCAGTTAGTGCTGTAATCAGGCTTAGCACAGGGGAGAATAGGGGCGGGTGGGGTATGTCACTCAGGGTGTCAGCTTCAGTGCCTGCCCCCCAGTTAGTGCTGTAATCAGGCTTAGCACAGGGGAGAATAGGGGCTGGTGGGGTATGTCACTCAGGATGTCAGCTTCAGTGCCTGCCCCCCAGTTAGTGCTGTAATCAGGCTTAGCACAGGGGAGAATAGGGGCGGGTGGGGTATGTCACTCAGGGTGTCAGCTTCAGTGCCTGCCCCCCAGTTAGTGCTCTAATCAGGCTTAGCACAGGGGAGAATAGGGGTGGGTGGGGTATGTCACTCAGGATGTCAGCTTCAGTGCCTGCCCCCCAGTTAGTGCTCTAATCAGGCTTAGCACAGGGGAGAATAGGGGCGGGTGGGGTATGTCACTCAGGATGTCAGCTTCAGTGCCTGCCCCCCAGTTAGTGCTGTAATCAGGCTTAGCACAGGGGAGAATAGGGGCGGGTGGGGTATGTCACTCAGGGTGTCAGCTTCAGTGCCTGCCCCCCAGTTAGTGCTCTAATCAGGCTTAGCACAGGGGAGAATAGGGGCGGGTGGGGTATGTCACTCAGGATGTCAGCTTCAGTGCCTGCCCCCCAGTTAGTGCTGTAATCAGGCTTAGCACAGGGGAGAATAGGGGCGGGTGGGGTATGTCACTCAGGGTGTCAGCTTCAGTTGCTGCCCCCCAGTTAGTGCTGTAATCAGGCTTAGCACAGGGGAGAATAGGGGTGGGTGGGGTATGTCACTCAGGATGTCAGCTTCAGTGCCTGCCCCCCAGTTAGTGCTCTAATCAGGCTTAGCACAGGGGAGAATAGGGGCGGGTGGGGTATGTCACTCAGGATGTCAGCTTCAGTGCCTGCCCCCCAGTTAGTGCTGTAATCAGGCTTAGCACAGGGGAGAATAGGGGCGGGTGGGGTATGTCACTCAGGGTGTCAGCTTCAGTGCCTGCCCCCCAGTTAGTGCTCTAATCAGGCTTAGCACAGGGGAGAATAGGGGCGGGTGGGGTATGTCACTCAGGATGTCAGCTTCAGTGCCTGCCCCCCAGTTAGTGCTGTAATCAGGCTTAGCACAGGGGAGAATAGGGGCGGGTGGGGTATGTCACTCAGGGTGTCAGCTTCAGTTGCTGCCCCCCAGTTAGTGCTGTAATCAGGCTTAGCACAGGGGCGAATAGGGGCGGGTGGGGTAGTTGGACTTCCTCTTTGGGCTCTGCTCACACCTATCCACTTGCGCTGAATTGAGCAACACAGTAACACCACAAGGGGAAGCATTGCCTATTAATTTTATCGGGCCAGTTCACATATACATTATGCCTGGCATTGCGCAACACGCTGGGAAAACATTGTAAGCAGTATTTTAACACTTCCCTAGAACAGGGCAATAAAAATCCATGACAATGCAAGCGCATCAAAAACACAGCACAAACAATAAAAACTTACCATCGGTCAACATGAAGAGCTGTGAAGGTGCGTGCAGCAGCCTCTCTTGTAAACAACTTGAAGCCACATTGTGTGTCCTTTACCCCACGAACACACAGAAACCAGACCAGGGTATGAAAGCCATACATCAGGAGGGTCCTGAAGAGAGAGCGCTGGGGGGCAAATCGCAGGACCATTATTCAAGAGGTATATAGAAAAACATAACAGGGGCATTTCTAACACAAAAATAGCTTATATTAGTAAAAAGGTTGTAGCGCACCATTTTGAATCGGTAATAAAGTAATCATAAATAGGTAGATGCAAACATCAGCCGGGGTTCAGAATATCCCAAAATGCGCCCACTCACTGCGCAATGCATATAGTATAGAAATCTGATGGTGGGAAAAATTAACACTCATAATATCAACTATGCATGAAAAAAGTGATTTGATACTGTGAAAAATACATACAATAATAGAAATGTAATGGACAAGGTAGAAAATATATACAAAAGAGTGATGCTGTATTGCTGGTAATCACAGTAATATGCTAATGTCCATAGGGAGAATCAAGGTAGAAGCAGGTTCAAATAGCCAAAAACGACAATCATAGTAAAGGCTTATGGGCAAAAATACCAGATAAATCAATTTCAAATGCAAGTAACAGATATACATCGTACAAGGAGCATAATACAGAGCTTACAGGCTGGAAACCAGGTGGATAACAGCTGACACACTCGACGTTTCGGCTATCTGCTATCAAGGGATGCGGTACCAGTGTACCAGGGGTAGGGAGCCCTTAAATAGTAAGATAAAGTGCTCAGCGTGCGCATCGGCGCCACCTGATGACGTCACCTGTGGTTGTCCTGACGTGTCCCGGCCGTTCCCTGACTAGATAGTAAATTTGCCATCCCAATCGGGGCGCGGCACACTGGGGCATGAAAGGATGCCATGCCTAAACAGTAAAATATAAAGCAACATGTGTGGGTGGCAGCGAACCGCCCTTCCTGGTCTCCGAGAAAATGGCGTTGAGTAGCGGCAGCCCGCTCACACACAAAAAAAAAAGGCACACAGTGACAAATTCCACAAAAACACCCACACAGAACTTAAAGCAGACCAAAACCCAATGAACTTGTGGAATACATTTGGCCATGTCCCCTGACGATACTTCCTTCTTAGGGTATAGAACTAAAAATATGGATATTTTCAATTTTCCTGGAACAGTTTTTTTGCGGTCCCTCTCTGTGAGATGACAGGCAATCAGACATTACATTGGTGTGGCAAGAGCATCATTGCCACACACAACAATGGCAATGATTGGAGGAGGCGGAGCTTTACAGCTAAAATAGGCGCCATTAGCTGGGATTAGAGTGAAGCAGGAGCAGTGAAAATTGGCAAAAAGTGCTCCTTTTAGGGGAAGCAGTTCAGGGCATGCTAGTTTAAAATGTGGGTTTTGGTCTGCTTTAAAATCGGACCAACAGTCTGGCAAAGTTGGGAAAGAAAGGTAGCGGCCATTTTGGAGCTTCTTCTCCCAGCATCTCAGCCATGCTGCCTCCTGGATTCAACTAACAAGGCAAGGTAACAGGAAGCCCAGCAGCACTTCCTGTTTGCAGGCGGCCTGCAAATGCACGAGCCACCATTTTGTTTCAAAAATGTTGTACACCATGAGCTAGGAAAAGGGCAATGAATTTTTATGTGCAGCAAATTGTCCTGGGGAGGGATACATATGAGCACTGCTTGTTGTGTTGGTCTGGTATAAGTCATTTTTGACTGTTGGTCCACTTTAAAAAGAGTAAGTCTACTTTTAACTGAATTTTCGAAAGTGTATATTTTTGTGTGGCAAAAAGGTGCTGAGCTGCTCTAGTATTTTTCTCATTTTTTCCTCATTTTTTTAATGTTAGTAAATGTGTGTTTATGGAAGCGGTTTTCATCTGTTGCTATTGGCAACGTACACGAAGTGCAGGACTTGCCAATAGCAACAGATTGCAGTTACACAGAACACTGCTTGTGTAATATGGAGTGAGCTCCCTCACCTCAGCAGTGGCCATAGCAGCAGAGTTCTGTGTGCACAGGGCTCACTTCCCTCTTCTTGGTGTACAGACAAACGATTGCAGGTAGTGAAAATTGCTTCTATAAGACACACATTTGCTAATTCAGGAAAAAATTAAATAAAAGATCAGCACATTGAGCACATCCATAGGACACAAAAAGTACCCTTTAAAGGTAAGTCCCTTTTTGGAGGAATGTTTTTGAAGAATACTTTAATCCGGTTCAGGATGCCCCGAGGGGAGGGTTACTATGAAGCCTGCCCTGGAGTTTCATAGACTTAAGCATGGGGTTTGGTCTATTTTCAGAGGAATTAAAAAAAAAAAAACATCCCTTTGTCTATGAAACTCCAGGGCAGGCTTACTCCCTCCATTCGGGGTATCCCAAACTGGGATGGCCCGCTGTGTAAAACCCCCCAGGGTGCCTGATATGCTTACCCCCCCCAGCCCATGCCGCATAAACGTCCCACATCACTTTCTTCTCGGCTATGTGCAACACCATCTGCTGCAACTGAGTGACTGTGCGGGGGCCCTAATCCGGGGGAAGCACCAGATGCACTTTAAAGCGGACCTTCACCCTGAATAAGAACATATCTTATATGTTTCCCACACCCTGTACATACAGATTGCTACCATTAAAAATCATCCTACCTGCATCTACTGCATGTTATGAGCCTTTAAACATCCAAGATGGCGGCTCATGGAACATCAGGCAGCCTGCAAACAGGAAGTGTTTGACTGTGCTTCTCTGCATTCTGGGATTGCTGTCCTTTTCCTGACCCCAGCTCTGCTCTGTCTGAGCAAAGCACAGCTATAACCCCGCCTTTACTTTATCCCACTCTCCTCTCCTCAGTATCTGATGCTTCTGAGTCAAGATGGTGGCGCCCGTATCCTAGAGTCTTGAACAGAATTGCAGCCCAGTGACTAAAAACTTGATGCTGGGGAATAGTTTAAGGATTTGGGCTTTTCAAGAAATCATTCTGAAGGTCGGGTTTAATGAAGCTTTATGGCAAAATAGTATTACCAATATAAAATCATATAACATGCTGCATAGTGAGAGGAGGAACCACTTATACACCCAACTGGAAAATATGCCACCAAGCTTGTGGTTCTCTAAACATCCAGGGTTGATAGGTTTGCTCATGCCATTTAACTTACAGGGGTGAACTGCTCCATTCCAATGTCTGGGGACTGAGCCGCCCTGTGGGGAGCAGCAGCTTTAACCATTCAAAATATCAGAAGAATTGCAATAGCAATGATCGTTTGATCTAGTACAGGCTGGCACAAGGGGAAAGGTTATTGGAGCTGAGCAGATCTCCCCCATAAAAGCTGAATCGATCGTTCAAAATCCATCATCCTGGAGCCTTTCTCCTTCCATTAAAATAAACATGAGGCTTGGCTGGAATTCTTTCAACACAAGAGCCTCGATTCAGAGACACATTGGTCCGGACTTCCGTAGCCGTCTGTGAAAGTTTTGGTGGGTGTTTTTTTTTTTTTGTCTTTTTTTTGTTTTTTTTTCGTCCATTTTCTACTCGCACGAACGTTCGGGAAAATGTGTAAATGCTCTTTCGATGAACGGAAGCAAATCGGAACATTTCCAAACAAAATCGGAAATGTTCCGTTCGTTCAGATAACTTCCGTTGTTGGGATGGTTTTTGTCTGATTCAGAGAGCTGATTTCCGATGGGACCACCACCCTATAAATCCATTTCATTTCCGATCCACTTACGGGACCTTTGAGGGCTCGGATTGCTATTGTTGAACATGTTTTGCGGCTATGTGGAGGAGTCTGCGCGCCTTTAGCACCAAGGCAGTGCATGTATCAGCATGGCCGAGGCCAGAAATTGTATAGCAATGCATACCTGAATGATTAATAATATGGTTCAAGGAGGGAACCTCGGTTGGGGATTTCTCCTCTGTGGGTGGATCGTTTTCTTGCGTAGGTGTAACCATTTAAGCCGATATAAATAATACACACGGACCCATCTGAATATTGATTCATCTGGAGACCCGGCTGTACCTAAAGGACTAAATGTTAATTACTACTACAGAGTGCCTTTAGCATATATGAAATGGTTTTCTGGTTGGACCGGTAGTAAAGAATTGATCAAAGACATGTAATAAGGATATAGTTTATTATTAAGTAATTAGAATTTTGATTGTAGAGATAAGTGTCACCTGTTTTGTTATGTGTTGATATATGTAACTGGAGAGCCTTTGCGATCTGAATTGTCACCCATGTAGCAGATGGCTGCTGCTATACACGTGTGACAATCACTACATAGCGGCCAGCCATGAAGAGATGTTACTTATATCATGCAGTTAGGTCTGGTGGCCGTTGCCCCCTTGGCTCTTGGGTCCATTCCTCTCCTTGCCTATACCCCTCCTTTCCATCTCCTCTTCCCCGGGGCTTATCGGCGGCCGGAGCGCCGATGACGTCACAGGTATGGGGACTGTGGCTGTCGCTTCGGCCTCTGGCGTGAGGGACTGTGTGGATGGATATTAACCTTTCCTTATGAGGGCTTTATTTTGACTGCGTTGCGCTCACGGTCCTTGGCCTTTTTGTATGGTTTTGAGCTGGTTTGAAATGCGTGCTTCAGGTAACGCGTTGCTCGACAACGGTGGGCGGGGCGATCGCGTGACGCACTTCCGGCTGGAGTGCGCCTGCGCATTATTCGGCCCGGCTCACGCATAACGTTTAATCACTGTCATTATTTGACAGCCGTGTACATACACTTACTGACCAGTTAGGACCGTTGAGGCGGCGTGAGGTGGGATGGGTCCACGAGCGATGGGAGCATAGTGGCTACCACAGGTGTGGGGTGGGTATTCCCACCTAGTTATAAGGCACATGTGGTGCCTCTCCTTTCATTTCCGCCCTGATGAAGTAGTGTAGGGGTCACTACGATACGCGTCGGCGCTTTATCCTTACAGGGGTACCCCGGTTGGTCTGTATATTCACATTTAATCTATTTTTTTGCACTATTGTTTCTATTGCACACCTTGGCCTGTCCTCCTGTTTGATAATAATTAGAGGTAATATTTTTTAAGATTGTGATATAGTTTTGATACAGCACAGTTGTATATGTGATTGCACTTTTGCACATAGATATATGGGTAGTTAGGTTTTATTAACTGAGATTTGAAGTGATATTTAGCATGATGATTGTCATCAGACCTCCGGTGCCCCCTGGTGGTTTTATGTGTTAATGTACTTGTGTTGTCTATGTGTATACATGTTAGTATGTTTTTTATAACTATAAATAATAAAATTTATATGATCCTTTTACATTTGTGAGTGGTGCAACTCCGGCATTTCTTTGGGGGAGTGTGGGTCCCCCCCATTTTCTGTTCCTACCTGAATCAATACATTTCATGTATGCCTTATAGATGCATTTTAATGCTGACCTTAATTAGTCCTTAGCATGTAAACATTTATTTTTCCACACATCCATATATTTCTATATTTTTTTAGACTTATGTCCTTTGTGAATTATATTTGGATTGTTGAACTTGAATCTTAATTGTTGTAGGAGCTATTGTTTTAGTTGGTTACCTTTGCTTTGTGTAATTATTTTATATTTGGTTGCAGGAACTGCAAGATGTGCCACTCGCCCTTGCTCCTGATGCCCGTTCTTTGCCTGCAGAATGCGGGCCAGGGGTTCTCTAATCGGGCACTATGCAAAACCCGGGCCGTGGTGGCGAGGGCCCTCTGGCTTTTGAACTCCAGATTTAGGTGTTTGGACCATACAGGGGGGGGGGGGCACTGCAGTATGACCCCAACAAGGTTATACCAATATTTTAATTTACGTTTTTTAACAGGGACCACACATGCCAGAGTGGCACAACTGAGTGTCAGGGTCCTTCAGTTGGTGGGCGAGATGCAGGAGCTACGCAACTCGTTGGGGACCACAGATGAAGAATAATGTTCAATGGCCTGCCATTGCTATGTATTTTGTTTTTTATAGTTGTAAAAATTTGAAATTTACAAAAAAATTTATAAAAATTTAATATTTGATGGTGGTATTTAAAAAAATGTTACATTGTCATTTCATTTACAAAATACATTAACATAAAACTAATGGGCCCAGAAATATTTAAGGATAAATATTCACATGACCGAGAAGTGATTTGGGTACGTTTTAGGGGGCTAAAATGGAAGAACCTAACTGAGAAGTGGTTTGGGTGAGCTTTAATGGTCAAAAAGGGAAGATGGAGGATAGTGCTAAGTGATTTAGCTAAACATTGTAGTAGAAGTGAGGGTGGCAAATATGTAGGCGAGCACTTTAATGAGTTAAGTTTGTAGTGCGCAGGCGCAAGATCGTAAGGATTCCGTCTGGACGATTATTTTTTGTAAAATGGAAACAGAATCTAACGGGAAACGTAAAGGATTCGTTGGAGGATACGATGGGAAAAGGGCAAAAACGAAAGCCTACGTTGTAACATGTGGAAATGAAACGGAAAAGTCTGGATGGAAAATGACATCCTCGTATTCGTAATCTGCCGTACGAACGGACGGAAACTTTACACAAGGTTTTCAATGTATGCATAGAATCGCTCGTACACTCATACGAGAACGGAAACATTTCACAAAAAAAAACAGATCGGCACTAAAACTGAAGTTTTTTTGTGTCTCTCTGAATCGAGGCTAAGATATATAAGAACCCCCCCCCCTTGCTATTTACATTGAATTTGATCATTGGACCATTTCAAGGAGAGAGCTCCTTTAAGTTTTGCTTTAAACATAAATTACCTTTGCTATTGATTCTTGCTCCAAGTGAGCTCGTGATCCGCACGATATCGCCATGTTCTCCTAAAGTGCAGAAAAGAAACAAAATATATTCAGGCGACTGCTCTGTAAAGGAAACAGATTACTGAAAAAATAAAAGATTAAAGGTGACCCTAAAATGTGTATTCTAGGCTCCTCCTCCCCCAATGCTCATGCATCATGTTAGATGGAGAAGACGAGAACAATTCACTCCCCTGGACCTGGTGGTGAGCCCCCGTCCTGTGCTAGAAGTTCTGCGTTGCAGTCTCCAGGGTTCTCTTTTCTGGTCTTGCTGCAAACTATCAGGCCCATTACTTCTATTCTGACAATAACAAATGTGGGATGCCCTGCTGTGTGAGGGAACTGCAAGTACTGTATGTTTACCTCGCTGCCCATCCCACGGTGCATAAGCAGCTCTACTCCAATCAGCGTTCTCTGTGGTTCATATTATTATGCAACTTAGAACTCTGATAGGGGAGTGGCCATCACAGCCCATGCATGCACCATGGGATCGCTGAAAGGGAGGTTTTACACATTAGGGTATCCCAAATTGACATGCCTGAAGTCTCATACCCTGGCGTCTATGAGTCTCCAGGGCAGGCATACTTGCCCCCCCCCCCCCCCAGGGCACCCCGACCAGCCTCACCTTCGTTCCCGGTCCAGCAGAGCATGCGTGAGCAGCAACTGCATCCCAGTTATCCCTTTAGCAGGGTGCGTGCCCGCGACAGGCATTTGTGAATGGCCGGCTCTGGGCACGCTCCCTGTTAGAGAATAGCAGGGGATGCGGCCCCCAGCGCACTTGGATCCTCTCGCTTTAGACAAGTTCCTGGACCAAGGGGCTCGAGCGAATCCAAGCACACCGATTGGACGAGGGACGTAGGCCCGGGGAAGGGTAAGTTCTGTTCAGGTGACCTGGGGGCTTTCACACAGCGGGGCACCAGTGATCAGGGTTTCGATCCACTTTAAAGCATCTATAGCCCTCCTAAGGGGAGTTCTGCCTGCCGGGTTCTGCAGTTTCGACCTCCTGGGGGTGTGTGTGGTCTTTGGGCACCTTAGCACGTTTCTGTACTCCACCATACACATCTGGTGAGACCTACGCCGGAAATGCGGGACCTGACACGGAGACCACTGAAAAGCTGGATGCCAGTGGTGGGTACTGGTGAGCCCCAGTGGCTCTGGTTGGGGCTCTGGCAGGAAAGTCCACCAAAGTGGACTTTTCTTTTAAAAGAACCCTTGTCACAAAATTCAAGCTGCAGTTTAAACATCCTAATGCATGTTTAAATGCACTGTCCAGGAAAGATAAAAATTCCATACTCCCTTTTGTCCCCTGCAGCTGTTCCATCCTATTCCTGTTAAATAGTAATTTACTAGAACTCTAAGACAGAGTCACATGGTTCCCTACAAATGGAGTTGGTGTGCTTGGGTCACTTTGACTGATGCAGGGGGGGACCTACATCCGGAAGGTGGCCAGTGAGTGTGAATGCTGCGGGATTCAATCTCGGGACTGCACAGTTCTACGCAACCAGAGTGAATATGAAACACATGTTTTTTCCTGGACAAACCCTTTCATATTTTTGGTTTATTTCCCCAATCAGAATCCACCTCCAATATATTTACATAAATGTACTTTTTCAAAAAAAAGATCAGGAGCCTTTCTATTGACAGATATAGATGAACATAAAAAAGCTGAGCAATATGGCACAAATCTTACCGGCCAGGGTTTCAGACTTTCAAGTCCATCTTCAACCTTCTCTAAATCCGCAAATTCTGTGGCCCCATCAGCATCCGCCATTAACACAGTCCGGCCTCGTGAGACCAGAGCCCCCTGAAAAGTACCACAACAATAATAAATAAGCCAAGTGATAGGAACCGAGTTATAATACATGTACTGGGCTGCATGTCACTGCAAGGTAGGGTCCTTGTGGGTTTTATTGATGGACTGACCCTGCAAACTGGGCAGGACTTTTGCACCGTTTCCTTAGAATGTCTCAAAAACCCTGGATAAAGAGTGCAAAGGTGAAACCTAAAGAAGCACAGGAAAATAGGGCTCACCTATTTTAATCCCATTCCTACTTATAAAATGCAAAAATAGAGGGAATTTCGCTCAAGGCTTCCCCAACCTCCTTAGGTCCTTGTGGAGCCTCGGCAACATGTGAATCCCCGGGGGCCACCATCTTGTTCTTGTTTTATAGTGCAGACCCCTTCCTCCATGAGAACTCTGCATATTTAAAAATCCCCAACTATGGATTTTTAGGCACTCACCGGATGCCTGTGCCCCCCTATAATCAAATAGCCCTTCATTGAAAGGAAAAAAAGTGCTGCGCGCCGAGATACATATCGCCACAGTACACCGCCGCTTGCCCCGAGTCTGTACACCATAGACTCGGGGCTGTACTGCTGTACTCCCAGGCGAGTTAAGATGGTAGTGCTTCACCTACACCCATGGTGTTGCAAGATAGAGTCGCCTCCCAGGGAACCACAAAAAATGGCCACGAGACTATGTGGGATCTTGACAGTGTGGCCGGAAGTTAATGAGTGGCTCACCGACGAATATAGCGGCGGCGTAGGGGGGACCGAGGGGAAGGAACGGCACACAAGAAATGACCTTAGCGTGCCCGTTAGCTTGAACAATTGCCTGACGGAGCCATGAACCAGAAAGCCCACCAGGGGGCCCAGAATCGCATTGAACAGAACCGGTTGCCTACACACAGGGCCCCGGTTCTATCCAAAACGCGGGGTGACCCCCATTCCCTTTGGAGTGCAGCTTGTGCTCCATGGCATCCCATACCTGTGGATCACAGGAAAGGAAATCCACTGCAGAATGAAGGATGGAGCTAAAATGTATAATTTCCTATCCCATGATTCACAGGTGGGATCCTCACTCTGGTGGTGAGGTCATAAGGGAAAAAAAACAACTTTCAGCCCAGCATGCAAGGTCTCTAGATCTCGATCTCGCTAGATCGAGAAACATACCCACCACACAATTTGGGATGCCCTGCTGTGCGAAACCCTATCCCCAAATTTACTTACCTTGTCGGCAAACCCATGGAGCATTTGCCTGTTGTAACTCAATGGTTGGTGGGGTGTGCTGCGGCTAAGCCATTTATATGCGGGGCAAAAGAAGCTGGTCGAAGCAGAGGCGCATTTGCGCCGTGGGGACCGCGGTGAGATATGTATATCGGGCGACCGGCAGAGTATTACACAGTGGAACATCCCAAATTGGCATGCCCCAAGGGTACAGACCAAAACCCGGGTTTTGCTTCACTTTTATATTCCCCCCCCCCATGTAAAATGCAGCATTGTGCACAGAAAGGGAGTTGGGATGCGCTATGTTTTGCAGCTGAGGTCAGGCATCTTCTACCAGGGGTTTGGAAGGGGGGGGGGTTGACACAGCGTACGCAGCCTGGATTTATAGACTCCAGGGCTGCTTTTGGTCCACTTTAATGTTTGACTGAATTAAAATAATTAGTTGCAAACCATGACTAGAAGTACTTATGAACAATGTGAAATCTAGGTCAAAATGTTTATTTCATTATTTCTTTTGTAATGACATCTGCTCACCATGCGGACAGCACCACCTTTGCCGCGATTCCTAACTAGTGTCAGAACTCGCACTTTATCACTTCCATATTTCTTGCTGTAGTTCAGGGCGACCTAAGAGAAGAAGAGCAGACAGCAGAGGTCCATAAATACATTTCCTGTTGTCAGACAAGTTATTTAAAGCAGAATAAGAGTCACAATATAACCCCCCCCCCCCCCCACAAAGGGAAAACAGGTACAACCGCCACAGGAAGAGATACAAAGCGGCATCCCCTGGGTCCACACTCTCCCGCTGCCTATTCACTTGAATGGGTGAGCAGGAGCGCGCACACACCTGAGGGATGCCAGTTCCGCCTCAGCTACAGGGTTGTGTGGCAGGGTGGGGGGGGGGGGGGTTGTATTGTGACCGGAAATCTGCTTTAAACACAAAGGGAAAAAGAAAGAAAGAAAGAAAGAAAAATTATTCCAGAAGATTGTCTACAAACAATCCAAGATCAGCCTTCAAGCAGTTTGCTAGTTTCCAAGAACCCCGGAGGGTTATCCCAATGTCAAAGAGTTTAGATTAAAGCAGAACAAAATCTGGGATTTTGCCCCATGGGTGTCCCGAATTGGGATCCCCCACTGTGTGTGAGTAACCCCCCCAAAACTCCCATGAAAAAGCACCTTTGAGTATACATGGTTCAATCTTCCTTCACATTACATAGTTTCTGCAGTTACACAGCACCATCTAGGGGCCATGTTAGAAAGGGACTATTTGTGGGTAGTGGGTTGTACTGTGTAAGCCTTGAGAACTGTAGCAAAGTGAAGAAATAAGGCCGTACCTTTTGAAGGCTGAATGAGTATGTGGGGGTTTTAATGATAATTGGTCCTCTTAATTAGCAGGAGACAAGCACTGAGGCCCGTGTACCCCTACCAATCAGGGCTGTGGAGTCGCTAAGCCTGACTCGGAAGCCTTCATATAATGGTCAGTAATTAGTAATACATTTACAGTAGGCCTTTTATCAGCATCGTATAATCAGGCTACTTAGAACATAAAGCATATTTATTGGAATATAATTGCTGAACAAGTAACTTAAAGGAACATTCCAGGCAAAGGGTTAAATGAATGAGGGATAAAAGCTGCCTCACCGTCTGGTTCTAGAGAAATGCTGATTGTAATAAATAGAAAATGTATTTACATTTCAAGTATAGAGCAAAGGTGTGTCCAGAACTTTCATATCATTTAGTATTATGAGAACCACATTGTATAGAGGAAAAAAACTGGGTTCGTAGTACTCTCAAAGTCAGTCCAGCGTTAGAGGACCCCCCTGGTCCACCGAGGGCAGACTTCACTGGAAGTAAGTTTTTCCCTTTTATGAAGCCCCTGGTTACCCACTGCTCTGAAGCGTTTCGCCAATGGGCGTCATCGGAGGGCGGGAGGATTCATTCTGCTGGGCTGAATAAGTGGTTCTATGAATGTCTGCGGAGTGCCAAAGAGGTGCCTAAATATGACGCATACCGGGGATGAGGCTTAAGCCAAACAAAAACTGCTTGTCTATAATCTTGTAAAACCTCCTGCTCCTTAAAGTGGACCAACACCCAGGATTTTGACTATCCTGGGTCTTGGTCCACTTCCCCCGGGGCACCCCCGATCGCTCGTAAAAACTCACCTCACTCCGCTCCTACGGCGCATGCGCGGCCGCTCGTCCAATCAGCGCACTCAGAGCCGCTGTGGTATGCGCGTCCAAGCGACATACACCCACAGCAGCTCCGAGCACGCTGGCGGCCGCATCTCGCGCTTCCCTCTAACAGGGAGCGTGCCATTCACAGATGGCCGGCGCTGGCACGCACCCTGCTAGAGGGAACCGCGAGATGCGGCCGCGGCCCGCGCATGCACCGTTGGATCAGGATCAAGGTAAGGTTCCTGGGGGGTATCACACAGCGGGGCATCCCGATTTTGGTTGCCCCACGGGGAGGGATCGGATCGGCCTGGGCCGATCCAATCCCTCCCCGTGGGGCATCCAAAATCCGGGAGGGTGTTGGTCCACTTTAAAGCAAGTAAAACCCACTCTGCGCAACCCAGGGCTGGCCGCTATCCTGCACCCGGGGCATCCTATACTGTGCATTTTTTTGTATGTAACAATGTCGGACAAAAAGGACTCATCTAGAAAGCTCACCTAAAAATATACTCAGCCTTCAAAAGGTATCGCCTTATTCTTCACTTTTGCGACTTATTGTTACTAGGCACGTCCAACTCACATCCATGATCTGAAGGCGGTATAGGTGCAGCATACCATTTGTGTCCAGGGATATGCTCTGTCCAGTGGCAGTGGGTGAGGAAAGTGGGGACAAGCCACTACGCTTTGGGGGGGGGGGGGAAGAACATCACAGTATCCAGTCTATCTGTGCAGGAGGGGACCCCTCCGCCATGATTTGGATACTATATCCATCTGAGTTATCCAGAGGAAGAGAAGGGACTCAGGTAGGCAGCTTTTAGCAGCCATCCCAGCCTTATACTTAAAAGCAGATGGAAACCCATTTGGGTCCACCGCATATTTTTCGGTGTTGGGAAAGAAAACATAGAAAAACATTAACAGTGTATAATTGGGGGCAGTGAGTGCACACGTGCCCCCTGCATAATGAGGAGAACGTCCATGACAGAGGATGAACATGACGCACTGATTCATCTACAGGGAAAATGTGCATCACAATCAGCACAATAGGAGGATTGTAACAGGTTACCAGTGTCCTCATTTACATCACCTGAGTTGTTTTATCAGAGCTTCCATCATCTACAACGATGATTTCATATTTGAATGATGGACGTTGCTTCTGAGTAAAGAAAATGCAAAATAATATTTCTGCAGGCAGAGAAATCACAAAACCATGGAAAAAAAACAAACAAAAAGACAAGTAGACTTTGTGACATCTAAAAACATTCTCATTATAGGGGTATGTCCGGTAACTAATAATGGAGGGCCTCTGCATAATCCCCTTCACTCCCCACCCCTAGGAAACCCATTATCTTGATAGCTGCGTGATAGATAGAGTGTTTACCCTTTGAGGTGAGTGACAAAATGTCCAACCACATGCACAGTACTACTCAGTGGCCCACTTGTTGCCCCAACCCTTAAAGTGGACCAACACCCAGGATTTTGACTATCCTGGGTTTTGGTCCACTACGGTGGGGCACCCCGATCGGGGGTGCCCTGCTGTGTAAAACCCCCCAGAAAGCCCCAAAAACTCACCTCTCCCCGCTCCCACGTGACCGCTGCAGCCAATCCCCTCCGGCGGAAAAGCGGGAGGCAGCGACGGACAAGAGAGCGCGCCCGCCGCCGCCTCCCACGCGTCACTCTTACAGGGCGCGCCCACGCCTGCCATTCACAAACGGCCGGCGTGGGTGCGCGTCCTGCTAGAGGGACGCGCGGGAGGCGCCGCTGGATCGAGGAAAAGGTAGGGATTTAAGGGTTTCTGGGGGGTTTCACACAGCGGGGCAGTCAGGGAGCTGATCGGTCCGGGAATCTTATAGATTCCCGGGCCGATCATGGGAGGGTGTTGGTCCACTTTAATAAAAAAAAAAAAAAAAAAGGCATATCCTCTTATGCACTGCCAGAAGCCCCATCACATAGTCAGGGGAGACCAAGGCCGATGCAGTATGCATGACAGCTCACAGTTCGTATATACGTCACGTCCCAAACATGCTTTCAATAATGTTTCAGGAGCATGGGAGTTGTCTCTTCCACCCTGTAGCCAGCATTTTTAAGTCCTGTGAGGCAATGTTACAAAATAATGAAACCAGCTAATACCTACCTGTCTCTTTTCCAGATATTCCAGCGCTTCATCCATCATAACAGGTACTGAAAACAGACAAGAACCACATTAAAACACTCAGCAAATCCAGAAAGAATGAACAGAATTCTATATACAAGTCACTGCAAAGATGGCAGCCAGTGGGAGCATCAAGGCATCCCACCCCGATTAACCTCCCTTCCCTATGTGCAAGCGTGACCTTATTAAGCCAAGAAAATTAGGAATGTTCATCTAGCACAATCAGGTAGGCAATAACACTCGCATACCCAGACCTGAACCCTGTTGGTTGCCCACGGTGAATGACAGTGAATGAGTGGAATTGACTGCGACATGACTAGAGGTGAAGAATGGTCAGTATTTTACTTCATAAGGAGCTTATGGTGGACAGGTATCCCAAAGCTGGGTCCTGGTTCACTGGGACACTAAACGAACCTACCCCCTCACGTCATTAGTGAGCCCTTCATTAGAGAGATACTCACCACTGTCTCTGGGAGACGGTTAATAGCTACACATGTGCAGAATCTGCAGCTTATCCAAGGAAACACGTTTGGGACAGGCTTGACAGATTGCTGCACCCCCGAGTCTCACTCACCTGAATTACAATCCCACAGAAAAATGCAGGTCTGACCACTGCCGGCAGTCACGTGGTCTGGAGCGGCTTTCACTTTTCTGGGTGGTGCTTGATACATGGACCATGCAACCACAATATGGGGGATCATAGGTCAGCTGAATGAGATCGGAGTTGCAGAAGGGGACTCCAGCACTCTGAATACTCCCCAAACCTGTCCCAGTGTGGTCTAGCACCCATTTGCCTGGAAAGATTGGTGTTTGAGCACTTTAATGCCCGATTCTGAATTCTTAAAGTGGACCAAAACCCACAGCCAAGGGCCTTGGAATCTTTAGATTCCACTAGATTCCCTCCCCTACGGGCATCCAGAATTGAGATGCCCCGCTGTGCGAAACCCCCCAGGTTGCCCCTGGAAAACCGTAGGACCGGGATAAACCGAGTGGGCGACCTGGGGGGGGGGGTTTTACACAGCGGGGCATCCCGGATCAGGGGCAAGAACCAAAACCCAGGATAGTCAAAATCTTGGGTTTTGGCCCACTTCAAGGATCAACTGAGGTATGCCAAACGTGTATGCCCCAGGGGAAAAAAACCCAGGATTTTAACTCTCCCAGGTGTTGTTCCTTTTTGCCGTGGCATCCCCACAGATAACCATGAAAAGCTTGCCTTCCAGCGATCCCATATGTGAGTTACTGACCAATCAGCGCTTACGCTTCATTCATAGCTTCTTTAACCAACCTTATGTCATTTCAGCTAGAATTTGAGAATGGAGTGCGTCCCGCTAGCCACACCCCTGCTACTCATTGTACCTGCTCCAGCCATTCACAAATGTCTGCTGTTGGTACGTGCCTCAGATGAAGGTAAAGCTGGGATGTGAACACAGCTCGCACAT
The DNA here is from genome assembly GCA_027917425.1 of Gastrophryne carolinensis. Classification (NCBI taxonomy): domain Eukaryota; kingdom Metazoa; phylum Chordata; class Amphibia; order Anura; family Microhylidae; genus Gastrophryne; species Gastrophryne carolinensis. Next base: position 85,524,215 of record CM051236.1, read on the forward strand.
GTGCAGAGGGATAGCTGGCTATGCAAGAATTCACATCCATTACAGGGGTTTCACACAGTGAGGCACCTCAAATTGCGATGCACCAACAGGCCGTCCTCCTTAAAGAAAAAAAATCATTTTTGACTTTTTGGCTGCTTTAGGAAACAAGCAGGAACCTGAGCCCTGGCTAATTGTTTATATAGTGACATGCATTACATTCCTAGGCCCTAAGAATGAGAATGAGCTAACCATAGGTGTGCCAGGATGGACATCCACAGCCTCATGGAGGAACAGGATCAGTAACTAACTGGAGGAAGGGGTGCACACCCTGGGCGACGACACAGAGCCTTTAGAGGAGCATGGCCAGATTGGGGATGCTGGAAAACCTCTGTTGTCAAGCATGACATGCACCCCAAAGCCCCCTGGGAGGGGGGGGGGGGGGGGAGTGGACCTGGAGCAAAAGGCAAGACTCTGGCACCAAATAAAGAGCTCGGGGTGCACTGAATCATGTGCAGTGAGTAAAGGCATATAGATCATTTTTTTCCAAGCCTACTGTAACTCTATAAGTACCACCCATTAAGGTCAGAACATCTAGATTAGAATAGTGCTCAGTGGTGCCTAAATGCTGAATGGCTGGACATGGCACTTTCAAGGCCATCACCCACTACCAAAGCTTCCAGGGCCAGCCACTGGCTTTCCCCTGGTGCATCCAAAAATGGGATCTCATGCTGTGTGAAACCCTTCCTGGCTCCCTAGATGATGTAAATATCAGGTAGCCGCATCCCCAGAATCTTTGGGCTGTTTGCACGCTTCCACTCTCAGACATTCAGGTAGGCTGGGGGCGGCAAATTGTTTTGGTTGAACGAGAGCCTGCGCATGTACCGTAGGGCTAGGGGAAAGGCGAGTTTGTATGGCTGATCTGGAGGGTTTCACACAATGGGGCAACCCACGTTGGGATGCCCAAGAAACAAAACCAAGGATAGTCAAAATCCTACATTTTGTTCTGCTTTAATGTTATCGACTATGTCCAAAGGAATGCCAAAGTCTGATCCCCCAACCCACATCATCCTGGATCTGTCCCCCAACCCACATCATCCTGGATCTGTCCCCCAACCCACATCATCCTGGATCTGTCCCCCAACCCACATCATCCTGGATCTGTCCCCCAACCCACATCATCCTGGATCTGTCCCCCAACCCACATCATCCTGGATCTGTCCCCCAACCCACATCATCCTGGATCTGTCCCCCAACCCACATCATCCTGGATCTGTCCCCCAACCCACATCATCCTGGATCTGTCCCCCAACCCACATCATCCTGGATCTGTCCCCCAACCCACATCATCCTGGATCTGTCCCCCAACCCACATCATCCTGGATCTGTCCCCCAACCCACATCATCCTGGATCTGTCCCCCAACCCACATCATCCTGGATCTGTCCCCCAACCCACATCATCCTGGATCTGTCCCCCAACCCACATCATCCTGGATCTGTCCCCCAACCCACATCATCCTGGATCTGTCCCCCAACCCACATCATCCTGGATCTGTCCCCCAACCCACATCATCCTGGATCTGTCCCCCAACCCACATCATCCTGGATCTGTCAGACTTACAGCGTTCTTCTTCATTGTATGCGGGCACAACCACAGACAGGTCCTTCTCAGCAGGATCATGGATGCTGGGAAAAGCTTCTTTCTCTCCTTGTTTTCCAGTGAAGAACTTCTCGTCTTCATGCCGATGCAGATTTGGCATTTTCTTGGCCGTCACATAAGCTACAACTGCAAGCTGGGGGAAGATAAAAACCCCAAGTTATTATGGTCTGATTGGCATGTGCACAGGCCTCCGATTCTCCCCCCCCCCCCCCCACCACATCAGAGAGTTGAGGCTGCCCTTACGTCTCCAAGGCTGCCCCATACAAACCGCCCCCCCTGGGGGCAAACTGTAGGAACAAAACCATTTCTAGACTACCAAGGCCCCGCCCAGTATTGTAACCGGCACAACCATCATGTGTCTGGCAGAACAGGTTTCTCAGCTATCCACTGCACATTGTGCTGGAGCTGCCACATCACAGCCAACATGACAACCATGATGCAACGCAGCATATGTGAGACCTTCCAGACCATGACGATTGGTCAGACAAGTTCCGAAGAAAATACTCAAGCAGGGAACAACGCGTCTCTACGGGTTGAAATGCACAGCCACACATCAGATATTTTTCCTCTTGCCTTCCTTTCAAAACTCACCTCCTCCTGGTGTGCTCATTACTCCAGTGCACGCTGGGGGACCAGAAACCACAGCGCATACTGTTGCAGCCACCACCTCCTACTGGACCAAAACACAGGATTTTGACTTTCCTCGGTTTTGGTCCTTTCCCCCGGGGCACCCTGATCAGGGGTGCCCCGCTGTGTGAAGCTCCCCCAAAGCGCCGAGTGCAACTCACCTCTTCCCGGTCCTACGGCGTATGAACGGCAGCTCGTGCAATCAGCGTGCTCGAGCACGCTGGTGGCCGCATCCCGAACTTCCCTGCTAGTGAGACAGTGAGGATGCGGCCGCGGCACACGCATGCGCTGTTGGACTGGAAAGCGGGGTGACCTGGGGGGTTTCACACAGCGGGGCATCCCGATTTTGGATGCCCGGGGGGGGGGAAATCGATCGGCCTGGGAATCTTATATAGATTTTGGCTCGAATTGCACTGGGTTTTGGTCCACTTTAAATGGAAAGTCCACTTTCCTGACAGATCTCAGATCGAGAGTGACATAGGGCTATAAAGTGGAAGTGCAGGACTTGGCTTCAGATATGAGGGCTGTGGGAAAGAAAATCACTGCTACAGGAGATAAGCAGGGAGACTCATGCAACGTATGGCACCCCTAGATTTGGGTTCTGGTGGGAAAATGCATGAACCTCCAACCAAATCCCCCCCAACACTAAGCCTGACTCTGGCACTGGAGTCTTATAGGTGCTCTCCCTCTACTTGGGGTAACATTTTGGGATTCCCCCGCTATGTAAAACCTCCATAAAACCATGGTGACCCCACAGCGCATGTGCAGGCCATGGCACCATCCCTCTAGCTGATGCGCAAACCCACACCAGGCCTATTCAAATGGCTAGTGCAGTTTTGGTCAGTTTTAATAAACAAAAAAAATGCAACTGAACACACAATCCGCCTTGTCAGGGAACAGGTGACCTGCACAGCAGTTCAGGTGAACAGGTAACAGGTGACCTGCACAACAGGAAAGTGATAGGTCAGCAACCTTCCCAGAAACAGGACTTATTCAAAAGAACAACAACAGGTTTTACACTATACTGGAACCCCTCTGACTGAAACTAAAGGAAACTAAGTAACTAAGGAAATAATTGAATCGCTGGTGATCCCACAGCGCACAGTCTCTCCTTCAATCAGTTTTACATGACTGGTGCAGATGTAGCTGCTGCAAGCGCCATGGGGGTCGCTAAGGTGAGTTAATGTGGCAATCCGGGGGTTTCACATATCAAGATTTCCCAGAGGAAGAGCACCCGCCCCAGAGTATTAAAGTGGACTTATCACCTGCATGGCCAGCCCTGAAGTCTAAAAGACTCGAGAGCCAACTGACTGAGTGCCCCTAGGCCATCACGATCTGGAATGACCCACTGTGTGACCACCTCTTACCTTTTCGCCGGTCCCTCTACCACATCCCCGGCATCCCTGCAGCTGAGGCGCAGTCCTGCAACCAGTCATTCAGACAGGCTGAATCTAAAATATCCCAGGGCGGACGCTGACGTTTCACCAGGGCGTCCCCAAGGTGCCAGTAATAACTCACCTTTCCTGGTCCTGCAGCTTATGCGCGGGCTCTCGTCCAATCTGAGCCATTTGCCTTTTGCCTCTGATTGTTTTCAGTGGGGAGCTGCCGCATCCCTAGCGGAGTGCACGTGCTCCCACCTCAGCCATTCAAATAGGCTGGGGCTATCTGAATGGCTGGGCGCAAGGAGAGAGCACAGCTACAGGGAAGCCAGGGATGTGACTGCCCGAGAAAACAGGGAGGGCCCATGTAAGATTACCGGTGCCCCGGGGGGGGGGGGGGGGGGGGTTCACACAGCAGGTATCTGGTATCGGGTATAGGATGCCCCGAGGGGCTGGCTTTTGGCTTTTAGATTCCAGTCCGGCTGCAGGGGGTGATTGGTCCACTTTGGTGATTGGTTCCTCCAAATGATGGACTGGGGCTCCACATTAAAGTGGACCAATCACTCACTGCAGTCAGCCTGGAATCTAAAAGAATCCAGGGTCAGCTGGCAGCCTGCCCCCAGCCTCCTGGCAGGTCCCACGCCAGTCTTCACCAACGGCCGCTTCCCGGGTTTGTGTAGCTGTGTGCGCTCCCCGTGCCCAGCTATTCAGATAGGCCAGGTATGTGGGAGCGTGCACTCCTACATCGTGATGCCCCCAGGGCAGAGACCAATCACCAGGATAGTCAAAATCCTGGTGATTGGTCCACTTTAAAGTGGATCAACACCCAGGCGGATCAGCCCGGGAAGCTATAAGATTCCCGGGCCGATACGATCCCGCCCCACTGTGTGAAAAAACCCCAGACACCTTACCTGTATCCCAATCCAATGGCACATGCGTGGGCCGCATCTCGTGCTTCACTCTAGCAGGGCGTGTGCCCTCGCCGGCCATTTGTAAATGCCCGGCGCAGGCGCGCTCCCTGTTAGAAGGAAGCGCGAGATGCGTCCGACAGCGTGCTCGGAGCCGCTCATTGACATGCATACCACAACGGCTCCGAGCGCACTGATCGGATGAGCGGCCGCGCATGCGCCATAGAAGTGGGGTGAGGTGAGCTTTTACTTGTGATCTGGGGGGTTTCACATAGCAGGGCACCACCGATCGGGAAGTGGACCAATCACCAGGATAGTCATAATCCTGGGTGTTGGTCCACTTTAACTCACCTACTGTCACTAACTCACTACTAGTCCTGTCACACAAACGCTCAGTGACGTCACCTAAAGCTCAAAATGTTCCACCCAACACACACGGCGATGTGATTGGAGGATCAGCACTCACCAGCAGCAGCGCTACAGCCGCCAGGGCAGCCAGCAGCAGGAGGAGGTCACACAGGCAGCACAGCATGGTGTCCTCAGCATCCCTGTCCGGCTACAGCTCCGGGGGAGACAGCTGTCAGCGGCTAGGTACTCCGAGCTTCCGGTACGCTACACACTCTGCCATGGCATCCGCCGGAACCAATAGCGCTGGGACACCTATGCGGAAGTCACACAGCCGCCTCTCTCTGGTAAATTGTGCCGAAAGTTAACCCGCGTCCTAATGAATCTGACGCGCGACACCTATTGGTCGCTTAGGAGATGGCAGCGTGCATCAGCGCCCAATGGTGGGAGGAGCATATCCTACACGTAGCAATAATGTCCAGATTTTCCAGGAGTCCGCTCATTTATAATCTATGCGCAGTGCCAGTACCACAAGCGCAGGTGGACCAATCACACCCTGGGGGTGGGGACCAATCACACCCTGGGGGTGGGGACCAATCACACCCTGGGGGTGGGGACCAATCACCCACCTTGCTTCCCTGTAGCTGTGCGCTGTGGTCAATGAGAGTCGCCTGCCCAATGAGGTAGTCACCAGGGCCGGCTCCAGGTTTGTGGGGGCCCTTAGGCAAAATAGTCAGTGGGCCCCAAAGTAGTGAGTCACATGATGTTACCTTTCAGCACTGCTGCCACAAATGGGTCATTGCCTGCTGCTGATCGTCCTCCAGTCCTGGTCAGTTGTCACCTACTGAGATTCCATCAATTGCCCTCCATTCCAGGCCACCTTATCCCATGTTGCTGAGGCCAGCCATGAGCAGGTCTGCACACAGCACCCGGCATTCAGTGGTTCGGGTCCACTGTAAATTAATACCATGGCCAAGTGCGAGCCTGAGTAGCCCCCTGAAGATGCAAGGGGCCCTGGCAATTGCCCAGGTTTGCCCTGTGCTGGCACCGGCCCTGGTAGTCACAGTCCTACCTACCAACTTTTCAGGTTGGGAATGAGGGACATTTGTTAAATTACGCCATGCCCCCTTGATAGAAGGAGATAAAATGTAACAGTTACAACAATAGAAACACTTTGAATAGGCAAGTGAATCATTTATTGATGCAGATCTGCATGTTACACCTCAAAGAGGGACATATGAGAGCAACGAAGGACAGGGGGACATGGACTCAAAAGAGGGACAGTCCCTCCAAATCAGGGAGGTATGGTCACAGTAGGTGGCTCTCATTGGATGAGAGCCCGCACATGTGCTATTGGATAATGGAAAGGTGAGGGCAAACTGGCGGGTTTTACACAGTGGGGCATCCCACTTTGGAATGTCCCAGGGACACAGAACAAAGTCTGGGAAAGTCAAAGTTCTAGGTTTTATTTCCCTTCAAATTGCTGCACCCACTCACCTAACCTCATTCACGGCATCGCTATACCTTTAGCTAGGTGCAGCCATTTGTGATTGGCCAACCCCGGCAGCTAGATGTGACTGGGGTTGCAACCAGTGTCTCTGTTACCCTGTTACCTCTGCACCATTGTTTGCTAGCTGCTGTGATGTCATAGCATTTTGCATAACTGAATGGAACTGAGCGCACTGATTCTGCAGCACCTGGCTCACGTAAGTGCACAGTGCCTTCTGACAAGCTAGATAGACTGATAATGCTGACACCTGTGTTTTCAGTGTACTTACTGCCAGTCCTTTCTCAAACCCTTCCTGCAGAAATTCAAGAACTGCCGGTATTCCTTCTTCCTTCAATTTGTTATCTTCACTAAATGAGGTAAAACATTTCCAGACCTTTGCATAAATGCGTCTCGTGGCCATTTTACGACAATTCAATCACTCTGGTCAAACAGCCTTTTTTCTTTAAGATGGCCTCCTCAAGATCCAGGCTCTCAGCCAAAGTCTTTCTGGTGCTGGAAACAGAATGGGACCCCGATGAATTATATTCGGGATGCTTGGTAGATGCCACGGGCCCTTCTTTACCATCATCTTCAGCTCCAAGAACCAGGATCTTTTCAGCCAAAACGGTGCTATGAGGATAATGTCGATTTCTTCTTACGCTATCCTCTGAATCGCCTGAGGCAGAATTCTGAAAGGAGGGAAGGCATAAGCTAGGTGAAAGTTCAAGCCTGAGCCATGGCATCCACTGCTAATGCACCCTTCTCCCTCGTCAGAGTAAAACTTTCCGGCAAAAAGATCTATTTGGGGGAGGCCCCATAATGTCACAATTTGGAGGAACACTTCTCAGTTCATACACCATTCGGTCTGTTGAACCCTTACTCGGCTGAGAAAATCTGCGACCGTGTTCAGGACCCCCTTCAGATGAACTGCCTAAATAGATCGGACATGTTCCTGTAAGGGAAATATAAATCACATTGGCCAAGTCTATCAGTGCCGGCGATCTGGTCCCACCCTGATGATTTAGGTATGCTACTGTGGAAGCATTGTCATAGTGGATCTGTACTTCTCTGCCAGAGATTTCTGGAAGAAAATGATTCAGAGCCAGCTTGACCGCCATTAATTCCCTGAAATTGGAGGATCAGCCCGCAATGTTTGGTGGCCATTTCCCCTGGACATTCTGTCTGTCCAAGTGGGCCCCCCAACCCCAGGAACTGGTGTCTGTTGTAATAACTACTGGATTCCTTTGCTTCCACTGTCTTCCACTTTTTAGTACCTCTGCATCTGTCCACCAATGGAGACTTTCTAGCACGTTTTTCTAACACATTAGAATTACATGATCCAGTGAGTCCAGGCACCTGTCCCACCGAGATAACAGAAAATTCTGCAGGCTTCTCATTTGGAGCTGATCCCACAGCACTGCCAGAATTTCCACATAAGGCCAAGCAAAGTCACGATTTCTCTGAGAGAAACCTGAGGACAACCTATAAACCTCAAACTGAGACATCAGACTGACTCTCTCTGCTTTTTCCTGTGGAAGCAAAATCCTCTGCAGTATACTGTCTATGTCGTACCCAAGGAATCTGCAAAAACGACTGGAAACTAGATTTGATTTCTCTAGGTTGATCACCCAGCTCAAGGTCTTTAGAAGAGAAGGTGTCCTTTCTAGATTTGTTAGTAGTGCCTCTTGACTTGTTGAGGAGTAAAAGATCATCCAGGTAAGGAATAATTGTAATTCCTTCCTGTCTGAGGTGTGCCATTGGTTCGGCTAATATTTTTGTAAAAATTGTTGGGGCTGAGGACAGACCGAAGGGCAGGGCTGTGTACTGGTAATGACAGGCCCCCTGATCTGTCTGTATTGTAAACCTCAGAAACATGCGAGGAAATGCAAAGATTGGTATGTGAAGGTAGGCATCCTTTAGGTCTAAATTGACCATGAAGGCCTGTTCTATAAGGATGTTCCTTACAGAGTATATCAATTTCATACTGAGCTTTTTGTACCTGTTGAAATAGCTTACCTTCAGATTCAGGATCATCCAATATTTTCCTGATGGCTTTTACGCCAGAAAAATGTGAATGAACTCTTGTGTATCCAACTGGGTATCCTCTGTCAGGAATGAGGTTTGGGGCCTCTTGGGACTTGCCAAGCAAACCACCCCTTTTATGAGGTCTAGTCTGTGCCCAACATTTCTTTTGGTTGTTTACCCTGAAACTGAGAGCCATCTTGCTTCTGAGCGAGATACGACTCTGAAATGTCCTTTTTTTTGGGAACTCTTTACTGGACTCATTAGGATGAGTTAAAATAATGTCCAGGTCTCCCCCAAATAAGAGTTACCACAGAATGGGATGCCACACAATTTAGCCTTGGAAATCAGCTTGGAGACCAAGTTTTTAGCCAAAGTGCCCTTCTGGCACAAGCTAATAAGGCAGTTGATTTGGCCGTGGATCTTCTGAAGCAAGTGTTATATAGGAAACTGCTCTAACAAGAATGGGTAAAATATCTTAAATACTTTCCTTAGGAGTGTCATCCTCCAAAAAAGCTTTCAGGCTATTAAGCCAAACTACCATGCTCCTGGCGACAACATCAGTTGCCAGCGTAGGTATGAAGGTAAAGGAGGCTGCATACCAGGCCCTCTTTAGAATGCCTTCAATCCTACGATCTATAGAATTATGAAGTGCCCCCATATCCTCAAAGCTTAAATCCACTGTTCTGGACATCTGACCCAATGGAGCATCTAATTAAGGACACTTTCTCCATGGTTCCATATCCTGGATGGGAAATTTTCTTTTTAGCGAGTTAGACATGAAAAATTTCCTTTCTAGTCGTTTCCACTAAGACTTGATTATATCTTTATGGGCTGAGTGAACGGGAGAAGCCTTGAAACTTTTTTCTAAGAATTTTCTATACATATTATCCTGTATAGATAAAAGTATGTACCCATGTATGTATGTACCCATGTACTATAGACATCATCCAATAATCCTGCCAAAACTTCCAGTATAGCTTCAGAGTAGCCGAAGGCTCACCTGGAGTCCTTGCCCTGTGTTCCCTCATTAAGAGAGTCTACTGAAGAAAGCTCACCATCACTTTCTTCCACAATGTCAGATTTTGTTACGGGTGCTGGACCGGGTAGATTAATGTCAGGTATGGATGCGACTAAAGAAAGAGCTTTAGTGTCTGAAATAATGGGTTCTGACTGGGGAGTGGGTGCGTCAGCAGTGAGTACCTCAGGGCTGATCCGGGAGGATTGCGAGTGTCAAAAAATGAAGCAATCTCATTCCTTATAGCTACGACCTCCCTGTACATAGCTGAGGTCTTCTCTTCCACTAAAATTAATGCATTTCTGGCAAATAGACACGAAAGTGAAACGCTGCAAGATTCACAGCGCCTAGTGGGTTTAGGATCCTTAGGGTTCTCCTTAGGGGGGTCTTTGTCTTTATGCTTGTCCTTTGCTTTAAGTGAATTAGGCTAAGGGACAATTAAAATAACAATGTTTAGCATGCATACCCCTAAAGGATAAAAGGATGCAAAATATACCAATAAATCAGGATCTGTACATTACCATTTTTGCATTAGGTGTGAGGATCAGAGGAAGAAATCTTGTCTGCATCTTTAGGAAGTTTCTGCTCAATACCTCCAAACTCTGTTTCGCCCAGAAATAGGAGCTGCTGTGGGCTGCTGCTGTGCTGCCCCTGCTGCTGTGGTCGCTGCCCCATGTAACAAAGGCTGCACCCAAAGTGACGCCAGCGCGCCGCCGGTCAGCAGCCACGCCCACTGAATTTTTTTTTTTAAATGGCGACAACGAGAAAGGAGACACAGGAACTTCCGGATCCTTGAAGATCAGGTAAGGAGTGCAGAAAAAAGTTATTAAATAAATTCTGCTAACAATAGAGCGAAATCATGGAAGCGGTCTTAAAGGGACAGCGCACAACTAGTGCAATGTCAGAAAAAATTACTACGTGGGACTGCCCTGGCAGCCTGTAAACATTGGGTGAACTACACTGGAAAATTAACGATTCCAGGCCCAGCAGGCTTCTCCTGGAGCTCAAAATAACATACAGGCTGTATTCTAACTGTCCTGTGGTTCACAGGGAGGAAACACAAAAAACTGAGGTGGGGAAAAGGGGTGGGGCTTTTAACCTTCGTTCAGTTTTGTGATTCCTCCCAGGGGGTGGAACCTTTCTCTTTGTGAGTCGTGCTGAAGGATGAAAGGAAGTAAAGTTCTTCAGCTTATGGTTCTTCCCTTATGCAACAGAATTTTTAGATGTAATGTATATATTTTATTGAAAACATGACATGGTAGAAGCTTTTAATTGCTGCTGCAGATATTTGTTATATGATGACCTGTAATGCTTTGCAGATCCCTAGGTGTAAAATGAAAATAATGCAAGGGCAAGGTCTTAGCAATGATACACTTTGCAAAAGACAGGAAAAAGACTGTAAATACATAAATGTTACTAACATGAACTGCAACTCCACTTTGATTGCTCCCTCTCACACCAGATATGTAAAATTGCCCCCTGGGTGGAATGGTTTATTGAAAGTAAAATTGTATCATAGGAATCTATCTGTCTTTTAATTGCTGACTTGGATGTCACTGTGCTGACTCAGACATTGGGAAATATAGCTCGCTCTCTCATGAAGCCATTGTTTATCCCTTAGACAATGTGTACGTTTTCCTGTCACCCTCTTCATCCTCGTGTATGTCTTCCCGTGAACTTTTGTTGGGGAAATGAATGTTTATACATCTTTTTCCCTCCACTGTCCATATCCTGAGTATTGATTGTTGACTTCACACAATCCATTGTTAGAAGGCTGACATCTTAATTTAAGACTTACGAAACTAGGGCGGGAATTTGGTCTTCGGAAATCTGAGTTTGCAAGCTAGGTTGACCCTAAGGTCAAGTAAGGAAATGGCCATTCCCTACTTGATTTTGGGTAATTTATGTCTAGTCAGCAAATAACTGCTGACTTGCCTCCATAAAAAGGGGTCCGGAGTGCGGTGTAAGACAGGAATTATTAACCTGTGCTTTGAGACGTCTTAGCACAGTGTGGTTGCCACGAATAATATCCTGTCTTTTCGCCGTTACTCTGAAGATTCCTCCGGCTTAAGACAGATGACGACAGAAGCCCCCTCTGTTTCGTGGTGAAGTGGTGCTTATTTCCCATTCAAGTTCCCATTGGAAAGGTGATGTTACTGAATGGTGATGCTGTATTAGTGCGTGGATATTAGGGTGCACTACCTGTGTCAGGGACATAGGCCCTTATTCATCAAGCGATAGCGCCAGGTAGTGTCCGACGAGCGCCAGGTAGCGGCAGCTAACGGCGACTACCGACTCAAGTACGCCCGGCGGCGGTCACAATGACGCATTTATCAAGCAAAATGAGGCTAGCGCCGGCGAGAGCGACGGCTAGAGCGGCATTCATCATGAAGCCGCCTGGACCGAACAGCGCCGCTGCAAATTCCCTCACAGCGCCAGGTATGAGCTGTCGCTCCCTGGCGATGTCCAATGCATTTCAATGGAGCAATCTATAATAATTCATGATTAATTGGTAATAATTTTTTTTTACATTTTTTAAATGTCAAAAAATCGGAGAACACTTCTGCAATGTTAGGATTTATTTTTAAGTAAAAAAAAAAAAAAAAAAAAAAAATGTGCAGAATTGATCTAACAGGTCTGAGATTAATGTATTCATATAACAAAATGATTCTAAAAACATGTATAATGTTACATTCAAAAAATATGGTTGTTTAGGGGTTAAAAACTAGTTAATACAGATCGCCGCCAGCGCTCTGGGGTTTAAACAAGGAATGGACAGCGACAGCACATTCGGAGCGTGAGTTTTTGATGAATATGAAGCTAGCCGTTCGCTCTGGCCATTCGTTGTCAGGCGCTCACATACAACGCTGAACCTGTGAAACAGCGACCCCCCAGCCCGTATTCAACATTACCACACACCGACTGAGTCGCTGTCATCAAGCTAATGCCGGCCAAGCACAGCGAATACTGGCTGGCGCTGAAAAAATCACGCTACAGTCGCTCATCTGTCGCTACCTGACGCTATTGATGAATCGGCCTCAAAGTGTTGTTTTCCCACAAACGCCTTGTCTGTCGCCTCCCCTGCTCCTGGCTGAAGAATCTCAGACAATGGTTGTTTCTGTGGTGATATGTATCCCACTAAGTCTTAAGCTATTTATGACTGTGTGGTGAAGTTTTCCTGTATTTATATGTATTTTTACCTTTGTTAAGCTTTCTTTCTGTACATAAGTATATTGTATATATATTCTTTATATCTTATTTAGAATAAAGTAATATTCTTTATTGGTTATGCTCTGATCTCTTTAAAACAATACAAAGTACCTGCATTTATATTAGTAGCCCTGCCCTGGGCATTAATTAGTAAAATATCTGGTATCTGGGTGTGTTTTGGCCACCAGCAAAACACCCTCCGAACGCATATCTGATTGAATAGTTTCTGATTTAGCGACCATTCTGATTCCAACAATAGGGCCTGACTTAGGAAGTCCACTACTTGGTTCAAACACCCTTTCAGATGAATGGCTGATAATGACAGCAGGCTTTGTTCTGCCCAAAGCAGAATTTCTGTTGCTGCTGACAGCAGTCATGGAGATCTTGTCCCTCCTTGACGATTTAAGTAGGCCATCGTTGTAGCATTGTCTGCTCTGATCTGAAAATGCCGATCTTTCAGATAATGTGAGAAAGTGAATAGGGCTTCTTTTACCGCTTCAAGCTCCCTCAAATTTGAGCAAAACTGACTCAGTGCTTTGGACCACTTTCCCTTGGCCGTAAGAGCCCCACAATGGGCTCCCCAGCCCCAAGAGGAGGCAACCTTTGTTATGATTTGGTCCCTGGGATCCCCCTAGGGCAGACCACTGACAAATTTGTCCTTGGACAGCCACCATTCCAGAGACTTCTTTACTTGCTCGGGAATTTGAATTGTTTCTTCCTGGGATCCCTGAGATTTGCTCCAATTGTTCAAAATGTGCAGCTGGAGGGATCTTGACCCCATGTTCCTGCTGGAAACACTGAGGTTAGATATCCCAGGACCTTCATAGCCTGACGCACCAGAGTTGTCTGACTGGAGCAAAAGGACCAGACCACTTCCTGAAGGGTCTTTATCTTCTGGGGAGGTAAAACAATATACTTAACGATTGTATTTATCTTGAATCCTAAATATGTCATGACCTGGGATGGAACTAGACTGGATTTTTCGTAGTTCAGCACCCACCCCAGATGTAACAACAACTGCTTCATTACTCCGATATCTTGTAGTAACTTTTCCCTGTTTGGGGCAAAGAGTAACAGATCAAATAGGCAATGATGCCGATCCCTCTTTGCCTTAGATATGCCAAGGGTTCGGCCAGAAACTTGGTAAAGAGTCTGGGGGCTGAGGCTAGGCTAAAGGAAAGACAGACAAATTGAAAGTGAAAAGTCTGGTTCCCCATCTTTATCGCAAAGGACTGGGCCCAGTGACTCATCGGGACCTGCCAATAAGCATCTTTCAGGTCGATTGACACCATTAAGGACCCAAGAGACAGCAGACTCCTGACCGAGATTTCCATGCGGAAATGCCTGTAACTGCTGCTGGCGAGGGACCGACACTATCACACCCATGTACAACATAGAGACTACACTGTCTCTGATTCTTCTTTCTCTGGAGATGAGTGACACAAAAATTTGAAGGAGGAATCTGAGTAAATTCTATATGGAAACCTCTCTTATACCTTTTGAAATAAAAGGGCACTCTAGTATGGATTCCCACCAGATGTGAAAAGATCTTAGCTGAGCCCCTAAGAGGGGACTGGAATCATTGCCTTTTTGGTCTAGACTGAAGGGTGCCAAACAGGGTTGAACCTCTGAATTTGCCCCTGTTACTAGAAGAGGAGGACCCTCTAACTCCCATAGGTGCCTCTTTGTTAAAAAAGGATCGTCTAAATGAGGGCTCATAAGCAAATGTATTATTCCTAGGACCTCTGATTTGGGTAGGAAAACATTTATTCTTATCAGCATATCTAGAACCTTCTCTAACTGGACGAAAAATAAAATAATAAAGGGCATGGCACAGAGGCGTAGCTTAGAGCCAATGTTACCAGACCAAGTCCTTAGCCACTGGGTCCTGCGAACCGAATTGTTGAGTGCCATACTCTGGGCCAGAAATCTAACTGAACCGTCACATCTGACAGAAACAAGGCTGCTGAAAAAAGAATCGGCCGAGCCTTCAGAATCTCTTCCCTATTTGCTTCTCTAAACATGTTTTAAGCTGTTGAAGCCAATAATTCAGATTTCTTGTGACACAAGTGGAGGTTAAAATCGGCTTTAGGGTTCAGCCTGCCATGGATTCAGGATTCAGCCTGCCATGATCTCTTTAAAAGGGAATCCATCTTTTTATCTAAAGCATCTTTAAGGATACTGAAATCCTCAAAAGCCAGATATACCCCCCTTGGTAACTTTAGCAAAAGGTGCATCTAACTTAGGGCACTTATCGCAAAACAGTGAATCCTCCTTAGAGAAAGGATATCATCTCTTAAACCGGACCTTCACCATAATTTATTGAAAAGCCCAAACCCTTAAAAAACTATTCCCCAGCATCTAAAATTAAGATATCTTAAGTTTTTAGTCACTTACCTATTATTTTTTCCCCCACTGGGCTGCAACTCTGTTCAGGACTTTAGCATATGGTCACCGCCATCTTGACTCAGAAGCATCACACTTACTGAGGAGAGTGGGATAAAGTACAGGGGGCGGGTTATAGCTGTGCTTTGCTCAGACAGAGCAGAGCTGGGGTCAGGAGAAGGTCAGCCATCCCAGAATGCAGAGCAGCACAGTCAGAAGGCACTTCCTGTTTGCGGGCTGCCTGTTGTTCCATGAGCCACCATCTTGGATGTTTAAAGGCTCATAACATGCAATAGATGCGGGTAGGATGATTTTTAATGTGAGCAATCTGTATGTACAGGGTGTGGGAAACATATAAGATAGATTTTTATTCAGAGTGAAGGTCCGCTTTAAAGACAGAGCATGAAAACTGGAGACTGTGAGGAGGGGTTAAAGTTTCATCCAATTCTAGGGGTCACATGTTCCATCCTAGGGGAGGAGACATGATGTCTCAACAGCTGTTTTTAAAGGGATAAATGGCTTTTGGCCACTGATAGCACAGTGCCAACTGACAGAGGGGACCCCCTGCATGGCATCCAGTTGAGTTCAGCCTGGCCCAGTTATTCTGGCCATAAAACTGGCATGAAAATCTGCACAATTGCTCTTTTCAATAGAGGGAATAAGTAACAGCTGTTTACAAGGGGTTAAATGGCTTTGGGCCAGGCTGAACTTGACTGTATGCTGTGCAAGGGGTCCACTTCTATCATTTGGCACTGTGCCATCAGTGGCCCAAAGCCATTTAACTCCTTGAAAATAGCTGTTATGTATTCGCTCCATTGAAAAGAGCCATTGTGTCCATTTTAATGACAGTTTTATAGCCAGAACCACTTTGGGCCAGGCTGAACTCAACTGTATGCCATGCAGGGGCCCCCCCTCTGTCAGTTGGTGTCAGTGGCCCAAAGCCATTTAACCCCTATAATAACATTTCATATTTCCCATTTTGTGCCAGCTAATTCAGGATTTGTGCCAGTTTTAATGTGATATTGCTCAGAGCGTTGCATAGAATAACGGGGCGATGTGATGCTTGCAGGTTAGGGTGATGCACACACCATGTGGCGCTGTGATCGGGGCGAATGTGAGTGGCTCGTATATTTCGTATTATGGTCGGTCTCCCATTTTCTTTGTAACATTGGATCCCTCTCTGTTGTTTTCCAGGAATGTAACCGGCACAGGAACACCTGAACATGACACAACCGTCCCCTGCAGCCGACTAACTGCAGCTGCGGGCCCCCGGCTCCTTTTATAGTGTTTGCGTGTGACGTCACCGCGCGTTGCCAGTCGGGAGGCTGTGTGCGTTTCGCACGTGACGCTTCCTGCGTGTGCCCGGCTCAGCTTGTAGCCGCGGCTGTTCGGTTGTTTCCAATCATCGCGCCGTGCCTGGCGGGAACCAGAGAAACAGAATGGCGGCCGGGTTCAAGTGAGTGTTTTGCGGCGGTTTGAAGGGACAGCTTATGATGCTCTCACACGAGCCGCACACGTTTTCTGTTGAGGAAAGGGCGGGTCTTGGTTGCTATGGGCAACAGCGGCCATGCTGTCAGCCGGAGCCACGCCCCTTGTTTATATAGATTACCAATAGGTTACCCTTCCAGGGTGTATGTCCCCTTAAAGCGGACCTAAAGTCTGACTTCCCCCAGTGGCTTTGGGGCTGCTGCATTCTCCCCAGTCCCTGTAAATTGGGCAGAGATCCCTACCTGGCCTATGTTGCAGGCTTCCTAATGGGCATCCCAAATCAGGAGGCCTGAAGGGTGGGGATAAACAGGATTTTATTTATTGGATCCTAATCTTACACTTGCCTTGCTGCAGTCTGGGCCCAGGAGACTTTGGAAACCAGTTCCCTGTCCCTGTGGCATCCCTTTCGGTTGGCCTTTTAAGTGGAACAAAACCCTGGCTGGCCTTGGTGTCTAAAAGATCCAAATCGGGATGCCCCACCATGTGACCCTCTCCCACCCCCAGGTCCCCACCAAACTCACCTTTGCCTTGGCTCACTGTGATGTAAACTAACTGGCCGCATCCCCAGCATCCCTGGGCTGAGGCACGCTCCTGCACCCAGCCATTCAGATAGGAAGGGGAATGGGAGCGCACCCCGATCTAAAGGGAACTGGGACAGTGCATATTGCCATTGATTTTTATGCATAACATATGCCACTGATTGGATGAGAGCCTGCACGTGTGCCATAGGGCCAGGTCAGGATACATTTTTATCGGAGATCTGGTGGGGGTTCCCCCTGGGCCAATGCCTCGGCCAATTAGAGTCGTTTGCTGTGTTACCTCTTTCGGCAATCGGCTCTTATTGACTTAATGCTGCCGCATCCCTCATATTCCCGACTTCATGCATGCTCCCCATTGACAACAATGCTGCAGGGCGCTCCCCATTGACAACAATGCTGCAGGGCGCTCCCCTTTGACAACAATGCTGCAGGGCGCTCCCCTTTGACAACAATGCTGCAGGGCGCTCCCCATTGACAACAATGCTGCAGGGCGCTCCCCTTTGACAACAATGCTGCAGGGCGCTCCCCATTGACAACAATGCTGCAGGGCGCTCCCCATTGACAACAATGCTGCAGGGCGCTCCCCATTGACAACAATGCTGCAGGGCGCTCCCCATTGACAACAATGCTGCAGGGCGCTCCCCATTGACGACAATGCTGCAGGGCGCTCCCCATTGACGACAATGCTGCAGGGCGCTCCCCATTGACGACAATGCTGCAGGGCGCTCCCCATTGACGACAATGCTGCAGGGCGCTCCCCATTGACGACAATGCTGCAGGGCGCTCCCCATTGACGACAATGCTGCAGGGCGCTCCCCATTGACGACAATGCTGCAGGGCGCTTCCCATTGACGACAATGCTGCAGGGCGCTCCCCATTGACGACAATGCTGCAGGGCGCTCCCCATTGACGACAATGCTGCAGGGCGCTCCCCATTGACGACAATGCTGCAGGGCGCTCCCCATTGACGACAATGCTGCAGGGCGCTCCCCATTGACGACAATGCTGCAGGGCGCTCCCCATTGACAACAATGCTGCAGGGCGCTCCCCATTGAACACAATGAGCCACGCATGTGCCATTGGAGTGTGGAAAAGTTAAGCAATTACCGGCACCTTGGGGGTTTCCCACAACAGGGCATCCCGATTCAGAATGCCCTGGGGGAAAGCCGGCAGCTGGTCCTGGAATTGCCAGCTGCTGTTGGGTTTTGTTACGCTTAAAGGATGAATGGCCACTTTCTTTCCTGCTACGCTTTATCCGAGTTACACAAAAACCTGCACGCTGTGCGTCTAATAATTCAGCACCATCAATCAGTATGCATATGAGTAAGGGTGTGCCAATGAAAAGTCCCAAAACAACAATGCAATACACACAAAAAAGTAAGTAATTTGTGGCCCAGTATACCACAAATAATGGGAATCTTGTTCCAAAAGCACCACTCCTCCTCAACTAATAAACCATCAAAATATAATTAGTTCATATCAAAAAAGATTTTTAATTAATCAATAAGTCACATTAAAAAGACACATACAGTACACTAATAATCACAGGACATTTAAAAAACACACATATCACTACATAGCCCACCCCAGCAGAAGGAGACCTAATTAATCCATTCTCTGTGCCAAAATGTAACAATCTTACACCACAAAAATACATACATGCCAAATATATTTAAAGTGCCTATGTGCAAATAGTAAAGTGCTATGACTCAAGCCAAACAACAATATATGCTATGAACAATCAAAAGAAATCATCTCAATGAAAGATACATAATCAACCTCCTGCTGAGCGAGATAATATTATCCGAGTTACACATTTTCATTCAGAATTTGTCACCAGTATTTTCCTTTTTTTTTGTAGGACTGTAGAGCCACTGGAATATTACCGGAAGTTTCTGGTGAGTAATATGAAAAAATTCTGCCATACTTCTACTAGCAGAGGCTAATAATAATGTATAATGTGCTCATCTGACCACTGTATGCTTCCGCTTACATAGATATTCATGCTCTGCGAGTATACACGCACGTGCCTGGAACAGTGGGCTGCCTGGGGAGTGGTTCGGGGGTTAGGTTCCTTGTTCAAATTATGCCACAAGATTGGTTCTCTAGCCACAATGCCATGACTGTCCCCTAAAAGAGATGTCCTATTCAACATCACTTACCTCACCTGAGGCTGTAAATCCAGTTCCCCACTTCATCCAGGAAAGCTGGTGACAAACTGCTGCAACCAGCTTCCTTGGAGACGTGACTCCCGCCTCAATTAATGAGCGAGGAGAAGTGTGACTTTGCTTTAGGAGGGGAGTTGGTGCGATGGCCAGAATTCCTCTGTATATTGTTGGTCCACCACGTGCCACCATTGTGTTCAGCATCATGTACTTATGAAAAGTAACGACCCGATTAAAAAAAACAAAAAAAAAATATTCACTGGTTGGACCAACTGACTTAGTCCTTTGCATCAGTCCTAGGAATGGGCTCCAAGTCTGAATGCAAAGGAGGCTGGGCTAAATGTGTGCACTAGCTGGACACGGTTGAGAAATGTAGAGGAAGATGGCAGTCTGGGATTTAAAGTGGACCAAAACCCAGGATATTGACTATCTTGGGTTTGGGTCCCTGATGAGGGTTGCCCCGCTGTGTGAGACCCCCCAGGTCACCCGAATTAACTCACCTCTTCCCGGTCCTACACCTCATGCCCTGCCGCTTGTCCAATCACAAATGCCTGGTGCGGGCATGCACCTTGCTAGAGGGATAGCGGGATGTGACCGCAGCAGGTGAGTTTATGGGCAAGCTGGGGGGTTTCATACAGTGGGGCATCCCGATTTCGGATGCCCCGGGGGGGAGGGAATCAATCTGCCTGTGAATCTTTTAGATTCGTGGGCTGATATCTGTGGGTTTTGGTCCACTTTAAAAAGAACACCCCCTCCCCGGAGTCTAACTCTTTATGCCCCTGAATTGTCTCTCCCACAAGCACTCATCTCCATTTAGATTTCTTGTGGTACAGAGAATCAACAGATTTTGAATCTGAAAGAGTGCCTGCACATGCACCGTGGGGACAAGTAAATGGTGCGTATACTGGCAACACACATTGGGACACCCCCATCAGGAGGTACAAGACCCAAGAGAGTGAGAATCTTGAATCTTTGTTCCTCCTTTAACCCTTCTAGTGCCAGCTACATAAGACTCGCGTAGCTGACTTTAGAGCCCCATAAAAAAAAAAAAAAGTAAAAAAGATAGACTTACCTGACCTCTCGTTTTGAAAGTGCCAGTGATTCCCTTCAATAGTCAGCCACTTGATTTTCGCCCCCGGGCCTCTGATCTTCAGGAGGGGGCCCGGAATAGGCCCCCCCGGCGCCATCTGAAAGAAAAAAAAAAAAATTAATAATGACGCAAACTCACCTGACAGCCCAATCACTCCTCCGATGTCTTCTCTTCACCAGGGTTCCAGTTCACAAGGCTCTGGGGCTGGCAATCACCTTCGGCAAGCAGGTGGCTTGCCATAACCCCCAGCCCCCCCCCATTACCTGCCTCCCCAACGGCCAGGGGGGGCAGAAGGGCCACTTAGTGGCTATGTGGGCCCGTAGCCTGCAGGGCCAGGGGCCACCAACACTGGCCCCTGCGCCCTGTTCTACAAGCCCTCATAGCTGGTCTGGGTCGGTAATGCTGGGTAAGGGGGACCCTGCGTCATTTTTTGGGGGGATTTTAAGGGTTTTTAACCCTTAAAATTCCAAAAAAAAAATGTCCCCCCGGGAGGGGGGGACCCTATGTCATTTTTTTTTTAAGTTAACCCCTTACAACTATGCAATCATATTGCATAGTTGTATCCTATCTGAAATCTCATAAACTGCTGTTTCAGTTTGGGGGACTTTCCTGGGCAGGAAAAGGTGTATACCAATACATATTTGGTACCGTTGTAACCCGGAGAAATAGGGCTTTAACACGCAATAATATTTTATTAACAAACTTACATTTTTTATCACAAAAAACACTACAAATTGTAAAAAATATTTTTTTCATTTTTTTGCACATATTTTACCCAAAAGTATTGAGAATACACTAAAAAAAGGCCAAACAAGTCATATTCTAAGTATGTCACACACCCCACTTCAATCATTAATTATTACACTTGGGATTACTCCAC
This sequence comes from Gastrophryne carolinensis, assembly GCA_027917425.1. Classification (NCBI taxonomy): domain Eukaryota; kingdom Metazoa; phylum Chordata; class Amphibia; order Anura; family Microhylidae; genus Gastrophryne; species Gastrophryne carolinensis. The sequence goes on from CM051236.1 coordinate 85,545,397, forward strand.
CAGCAGGTGGCGACGTGCAGAGAAGTCATGAAAAACAAGCCCCTCCTGGTCTATACATACCTGGTACCTCTCACTCATTCCCCAGTTTTTCTTCTCTGCAAGATGGCGACAAGACAGAAGAAAGAAGTCTCCTGCTTGCAGGTAGCCACCCCGGCACCCCCCCATGGTCTATTTCTGGCCGGCCTTTTGTTTTATTACCCCCTTGATTAATTATGTAGCCTCCCAGCTTAGGCTGTCGGCTGGGCAAGGGTAGATGGCACTTAAGGTGCCTAGGAGATTAGCTCCTCCACTCGACCCCATATTATGGGGCATAGTGGTTATCCGGCCTGGTGATCCGGATTTGGGATGCCCCGCCCTGATGTCCCTGTTAGGTTCCCCCTCCCCGCTGGGTCCCTTCTCCCTGCGTTAGATAGGGGTGGGGGGGGGGGGGCTTGTGTGCCTGGGTTATGTTTGCTACTGTGTGAGTGTTTTTTACTTGCTTGTGGCGGGGCCGGGCGGCGTGTGTGCGTGTATTTGCCGCCGGCCCGCCAGTTGTTCAGTTTCATTGCTCGGGGGCTCTGTTGAGCTCCCCGGACTGCCGTGCTCACGATGGTGCAGGGGGCGGGGTCGGACGGCATGGGTGTCGCCGGCCCGCCGGCCTGCTTCTTGGTTGTTGCGGGCGCCATGTACTGGGCGCCCGCTGCTCTGTCGGCTCTCTGGGTGGTCGGGGGCAGGGCCGGGCGGCGTGTCTTGCCGCCGGCCCGCTTGTCTGTCGGCGCGGGCGCCATGTCTAGGCGCCCGCTGTTCGCTCCCCCCGGAGATGGTTGCGGGCGGGGCCGGGTGGCGTGTTTGCCGCTGGCCCGACTGTCCGGTGGTGCGGGCGCCTTTGTCCTTGGCGCCCGCTCTCCGGCCCAGATTCTTTGGAGGTGGAGGGGGGCGGCGCCGCGTCGTGCGCGGCCCGCACTTTGCCTGGATTGGTGGGAGGGGCGTGGCCGCAGCGTCTGCCGCGCTTGCTGGGCCCGCCCTTCTTCTCCCTTCTCTACCTCCTCGTGGTGGCCGTCGTTACTACTGTTAAGGCGTCTGCCGCGCTTGCTGGGCCCGCCCTTCTTCTCCCTTCTCTACCTCCTCGTGGTGGCCGTCATTACTACTGTTAAGGTAGGCTGTCTTTTTTCTTACACTGGTCCTTTTAAGGTGGTTCCTTGGCTGGGGGCATTATTGTTTTCAGGTCCCCCCTTTGTGGGGGTTGTGTAGGGTGCTGTCAGCTTGAGTATAGTATTGCTGGGTGCCTTATTGGGCTTCCCAGGCTTTCCACATTTTTTATTATATATTTATGTACATATATTTATGTTTTTATTGCCATGTGCATTCACGTGTTCTAGCAGGCTGCACGGCCCAGCGGTTAGAGCATAAGCTTAATAAATTTTATTCCCCTGCGATGCAGGTTCAAATCCATCAATATAAAAATAATTTTAAGGTGTGACTGTTGTCTTTCTTTGTCAGATCCTGGGATCCCACGCTGCAGGGTTCTCCCGGCCTTAGTTACCTGGCTAGTCGGGGTTTTGTCTTTACATTTCCCTTTATTGGCTATTTTTGCAAATTTCCCCATTTCAGGGCCATAAATAAAGAAGATAAAGGGGCATCCCGGGTCGCATATTGCGTAAATCCCTGGGTTTTTGCGAATACCATAATTTCACCATATGGAGGCTACCAAAGATACCGGAAACAGCCCTTCGGGGCAATCTAGGCTGTGTGGGGATTGTGGGGCGTCGCTCCCAGGGGATGATGTTATTGTATGCATTACATGTGCGCAGCGGAACATTGAGCGCCAGTCCGGTACCTCGGTGCCTGGCTCTTCGCCGCCCGTACCGTCTCCTTCCCCTCCTCGCCTGTTCCGGACCCCGTGTGACATTGTCATGGGTGGGGATTCGCAATCCGAGGTATGCGCCAGGTTGGCCAGCCTCGAGAAGATGTTTTCCGCTGTGGTTGCTCAGAAGGCTCCGGCTAAGCGGAAACACTTGTCCCCGCCTCCGCCTGACTCAGATGATGAGGTTGTTGAGGCATTGGATTGGTCAGATCGTCCCTCGGAAGAGGGGGAGCCTTTTGAGGATTAGACGATCCTGAGGTCCAGCAGCTGTTTGGTGCTGAGGGTGACCAGGCCATGGGTTCGGTTTCTGACACGCTTTCCATGGCCCAAATGTTTGAGGATTTGGATCCTCCTGAAGCGGCTCCTCTGCCAAGGGGTGAGTTGTTTGAGGTGACCAAGCAGCGCTTGGAGTTTCCCAGTCAACGGCATTTCGAGAATGTTGTCCTTAAGGGATGGGAGCAACCTACGCGTCTCGTTGGGGTGCCGCCTAGCTGGGATAGAAAGTTTCCCTTTCCGGCGGACTTGGTGAAGCGTTGGTCTGTCCCTCCCGAGGCCGATGCTCCGGTTTTGGGACTATTTAATACGGCGGTTGTGCATTCTTCTGACACGTCTTCTTTTAAGGACGGCGAGGATCGCTGGATCGCTCAGCTGGCCCGCCATGGTTTTGTCTGTGCGGTTTTCGGTCTTGAGGCCTGTTTGTGCTTCGGCACTTTTATTGTTGGGTGTGGATCTTGATCCTACTTCTGATGAGTTTTCTGGCCCTTAAGCGTTGTAATCCTTCGTTTCATTTATTCTTGCCACTCAGGTTGATGCCATGTTAATGTGTGGCAGGGCTACAGCTCTGTTGGTAGCTATCCGCCGCTCAGTGTAGCAGTGGACTGCTGATTTTGATTCTAAGAGATTTTTCACGGCTCTTCCCTTTTGGGGTTTGAGTTTTTTCGGTGAGAAGCTTGATTCTGTTGCCAGGGGAGGTAAGTTACCTCAGCGTAAGATATTTCGTCGCTCCTTTTGGGGGGCGGCCCCCTTCAATCCTTCCTTTCGGGAGCCAGAGCCGGCAGGGGTGCGGGCTTCTCGGCTTACAGGGGTGCCAGCTGGAACGGGGTAATGGCCGCGGCCGTCCCTTTCACGTCTGGGGCGCCAAGCCTAAGCCAGATGCCAAGACCGCTCAGCAATGAGGGGGCGCCCTCACCCTTACGGGTGGTGGGGGGGAGGGCGGCTGCGACTCTTCTCCCGGGTATGGGACCAGGAGGTCTCGGACAGATGGATCCGGGAGGTGGTGTCGGCCGGTCATAAGCTGGAGTTCGAGTCTCGCCCTCCTTTTAGTTTTCTCAGGTCTCGTGTCCCTCCAGATCCTTTGGGGCGGTAAGGAATTTTCTGGAAATGGCAGTCATCTGCCCGGTCCCTCCTTCGGAGGTAGGGCGCGGGTATTGTTCCAATCTCTTCACAGTGCCCAAAAAGGATGGGTCGTTCTGTCCCATCCTGGTTTTGGAGTTTCTCAACCTGTTTGTTCGTCCCAGGAAGTTTCGCATGGAAACTCTGCGGTCTGCGATCATTTCGCTTCGGCAGGGGAACTTTGTCGTCCATAGACATCACGGATGCATACCTTCACATTCCGATCTTTCCAGCTTACCAGAGGTTTCTTCGCTTGGTGGTGGAGGATCGGCATTTTCAGTTTGTGGCTCTTCCATTCGGCCTCACTTCGGTTCCGAGAGTGTTCACCAAGGTGTTGGCGGGCGTGATGGCCCTGCTCAGTGTTCAGAGGATTCGCATTGTGCTTCTCATCATGGCTCTTTCCTTCAGTCAAGCGGATGGGGACACCAGCTCGGTGGTGTCCACTCTGGAGAGGTTCGGCTGGGTGATCAACTACCCCAAGGCATCTCTTGTTCCGGCCAGGGTGGTGACCTTTCTGGGGATGTCCTTGGACTCTTTCCAGCCTAGAATCTTTCTCCCTCAGGCCAAGGTTCTCTTGATTCAGGAATTGGTTCAGCTTCTTCTTTCCAATTCTCGCCCGTTCATCCGTCTTGGGATGTGACTGGTGGGACTGATGGTAGCTTCTTTCGGGGCAGTTCCCTTCGTGCAGTTTCACACGCGGACGCTTCAGCTTCATCTGTTGGTGTCTTGGGACCGGCGACCGCGGTCGTTGGATCGGTCCTTCTGGATGTCCCCCCGGGTTCGGCAGTCTCTACTGTGGTGGTTGGTCTCGGACAATCTCTTGAAGGGCAGGTCTTTTCTGACCCTGCTTTGGGTAACTGTCACCACGGACGCCAGTTTGTCAGGATGGGGAGGTTTCTGGAAGGACTTCGGTTCCGAGGGCGGTGGGGTCCTCAGGAAGCCCACTTGCCCATCAATGTTTTGGAGTTGAGAGCCATCTGGTTGGTTCTGTCTCACTTGACGCAGCATTTACAGGGCTTGCTGGTTCAGGTTCGATCGGACAATCGGTCGGCGGTTGCTTACATCAATCACCTAGGAGGGACTCGCAGTCTGGGTGCCCTCAGAGGGGTGTCTCTGCTCCTAGTGGGGCAGAGTCTCATGTCCCTTGCATCTCGGCAGTGGACATTCCAGGAGTGGAAAACACGGAGGCGGACTTTCTGAGCCGGCGTTCTTCCTGCCTGGGGGAATGGTCGCTTTGTCTCCGGTGGGGGACGACCGGAGGTGGATCTGTTTGCCTCTCGTCACATTCACAAGCTTCTGACATTCGGGTCGCTTTCCCAGGATCTTCTGGCTCTGGCGGCGGATGCCATGGCCCTGAGTTGGGGGGACCTTTATCTGTTTTCTCCGATCCCCATGCTAGGCAGGGTGCTGCGAGAGTTGGTTCTGGAAGGGGTTCCCGCCATTCTTGTGGCCTCAGGGTGGCCAAGGCGGGTGTGGTTTCGCAGACATCGTTTGTCTGGCAGTGGATCAGTTCGTTCTGCCTCTTTGGCCGGATCTCCTCATTCAGGGTTGACTGTGCTACTCCAGTTTACCAACGCGGGCTTTGTCGGCTTGGCTGCTGAGACCTCCATCTTAAAGGAGGAGGGTCTTTCGGATTCGGCCATTCGGACTCTTATCAGTGCCAGGAAGAGATCCTCTTCTTCCATCTATTATAGGGTTTGGAGACCTTATATTGATTGGTGTGAGGCTAGATCTTTGCCCTGTCGGGTCTTTTCTGTTTCTAGGATTTTGGAATTTCGTCATTCGGGGCTGGACTTTGGTCTTCAGCTGAGTATTTTGATGGGGCAGGTTGCTGCCTTGTCTGACTGTTTTTCAAAAGTCCTTTGCGTTTCCTCCTTTGGTCAAGGCTTCTTCCAGGGGGTCTCGCATTGCGGTTTCCTAGGAGGCCTTTTCTCCCTTTTTGGGTTTTGAATTTGGTTATCTCTGCTCTTCAGGCTCCTCCTTTGAGCCTTTGCAGGTTATTGCTCTTTCTACTCTGACTCAGAAGGTTGCCTGGTCGGTTCAGGCTACTCACTTTGAGAGACATCAGGACAAAGTGGTTTTTCCGCTTCAAACCGGACTTTTTTCCTTAGGTGGTCTCTGCTTTTCTTCTTAACCAGGACATTGTTTTTCCTTCCTTGGGTCCTAAGTCTAGGAATGACAAGGAGAGGGTTTGCACTGGTTGGATGTGGTACGTTTTGTGTAGTATTGTTTGTTTACTACACCTCCTTTTCGTAAGACTGATGTCTTTTTCGTGGTGCCCTGTGGGCCTAGGAAAGGTTTTGGCTCCCGCTAAGTCTTCCATTAGCAAATGGATTCGTCGGGCTGTTGTTGGGGCCTATTCTGCCAAGGGGACGGTTCCCCCTTTTCGTATCGCTGTTCATTCTATTCGTGCTGTTGGAGCGTTTTGGGCTTTTCAGCACCAGGCTTCTGTGGAGCAAGTTTGTTAGGCTGCTACTTGGTCTTTTGTTCATACCTTTTCCACGTTTTTACAAGGCTGATGTGCGGGCTTCAGCGGATGCTGTGTTTGGCCGCAAGGTTCTGCAAGCTGCAGTGGTTTGAGTCTTGCTTTATGGCCTTGTTGGATACCCGCCCTTTTCTGGACACTGCTGTTGGATGTCCCAAGTGTAATAATTAATGATTGAAGTGGGGTGTGTGACATACTTATAATACCCATTTTACAGGTGAGTATTCACAAAATGGTACTTTCATGTTGAAGCCCAGACTCTGCTGAAAAAAACAATATATCATTTTCCTGGAAAATCCCTGGAAATCCCTTCAAAAATCAAGGTTGAACATGTGTAACGCAAAAACGTGAAAAGTAGTCTGGCAACAGAGTGTGACAAAAAATCTAGGTAGGCTGGCACTTAAAGGGTTAAAGCGGGCGAAAACCCACTCGGCAAGACCCTGGAATCAAAAATACTCCAGGGTCGGCCACTAGGCTGCCCCCGGGGCATCCTATGCGTGGATGCCCCGCTGTGTGACGCCACCCGCGTCGCTGGTAAACCCTTTTCTGCCAGTTCCCAATCACTGATTGCTGGCCACCGCGACCCTGGCTTCCCTGCGGCTGTGGCCAGGCTTGCTGAATGGATGGGCGTGGGAGCGCGTGCATCAATGTAGAGAGTCAGTTGATTCGGCACCTTTGAGAATCTCAAAAGTGCGGCAGGACGCGGCTTAGGTGGTGGAAAACCCCGTATTTCTCTTAAAACCGGGGCCACCGCTGAGCCAAAAGCATCGCCTGGCTGCTCAGGTTGGGGGGGGAGGCACAGTGGATGAGCGGAGGAAGCTCAAATAAGTTGCCATCTACTTTAATGGGGTGGTTGCCGTAGAACATTAAGACTGCTGAAACAGTGTATCTAGGAGCTCTCAGCTGTGAGCAGAGCAATGACGAGTCATTACTGCTGATGGCTATTGAAAAGGCATGAGTGTTCAAAGATTTAAGGAAATTGTGACTGTGGGTTTTCCAGAAGCAGGGCTGTCAGGGGTTACCTCCTATCAAAGACCCTAAACCATCTACGCTGGCTGCCTGAAAGCTTTAAACTTGTTTACTGCTTTACTTTTACTCTCCTATATTGCCCAACCCCCCCCCCCCCCCCCCCCAATAATCACAATAATCATCAAGAGATGCACATAGAAGAGGTGTGCATCTCCAAGTTTAAGGCTTTCAGGTAGGGAACAGCCTCACACTTCCTACTGGAGAAGGTTCAACTGCCGCCAGATAGCGCTCCACTATGAAAAGGGGGGTAGTCTCCAATGTGGGGCTCACTGATGTCATATGGGTGTAGGTTAGATTAGTTTAGTGTCTATGGTAAGTCCACTTTGGATAATGAGTTACAAGATACACGCCTTGTCCCCACACTCCAGCTCTGATCACCAGGGCAGTCTGGCACTCTGGCACCTGTAGTGACTCCTAGATCAGAGCAGCAGCAGCAACAAATGGCATGAATGCCTTGAAGCACTGGAGCTGTGTTTCTACCTTCTTACCACAAGGAGGCGCATAGTGTTTGCACTGTATTTGTACTCGTATTTCATGTTCTGTGTCCTGGCATTTACTTTTGTCCCTTTGCAGAAGGAGAATTGTCGGCCGGATGGAAGAGAGCTGAATGAATTCAGAACGACGACAATCAATGTTGGCAAGTGATGAAGCTTTTTTTGTACAGGCCAGCAAATTACACATGAAGGGGAATATTTAAAGTGGAATAAAACCCTACCTGGGACCCCGACCCTCCCGCGTACCTCGGGCAATGCTGCCAGCTCCGCGGTGGCCAGGGTTTAAAAACTGCCAAAGCCAAAGCCACCTCCTCTGGCACGTTTGTCAGCCAGCCAGCATGGGGCGCTTTACAAAGTACTGGAGGGTGGGACGAGTAACATACTTATAATACACGGGGCATTATGAGTGGTATATATCAGAACTATGACAACAGATGCATATAACAAACAGTATTATGAGTCACATTAGTATAGGATTATGTTAGGAGAAAGAGCCCTGCTCTTGGAAGCTTACACTCTAAATGATTATAGAGCTTCACTTTACAAGGGACAGGAAATAGCTGCAGTCACAGCCACATCTCCTCTAATAGGAGACATGTTTCTTTGCAGTGTACAACCGTTTCCTGTTCCCCATCTTTAAACTCCATGCACAATTTTGGATTTCTAGGGAACGTGAACTAGAGGGTGTCCCAGGTGATACTGTTAAAGTGGACCAAAACCCAGGATTTTGACTATCCTGGGCTTTGGTCCTTTCCCCTGGAGCACCCCGATCAGGGGTGCCCCGCTGTGTGAAACCCCCAAATTGCCGAGCCCAACTCTTCCCCGTCCTACGGCACATGCCCGGCCGCTCGTCCAGTCAGCGTGCACAGAGCCGCTGACGTCACGCTGTCTAAACCTTCATCCAAGGCGAGCGGCTCTGAGCATGCTGGCGGCCGCATCCCCCGCTTCCCTCTAACAGGGAGTGTGCCTGCGTCGGCCATTCACAAATGCCTGGCGTGGGCACGCAACCTGCTAGAGGGATGCGGCCGCGGCTAGCACATGCGCCATTGGACCGGGAAACAAGGTAAGTGTATGGGGCGATCTGGTGGGGTTCACACAATGGGGCATCCCAATTTTAGTTGCCCCGGGGGGAGGGAACGATCAGCTCAGAAATGTCATAGATTCCCAGGCCGATCGCGGTGGGTTTTGGTCCACTTTAAGTGACCTAAACTTGCCCACCAAGCACTTTCAGAAAGCTCTCCACCAGCAATATGAATGGAACATGCCGTCATTGTAATGGCTAAGGGTTAGGGGCTTCATAGCATGGCCCCAAGGCAGCAGTAGATTAGGCTGTAGCTTTATATAGCTAATGTGACAGATAAAACCCCTTATACACACACACACACACACACAAGGAAGCACATTATAATGTCTGATCACACCCTGACTTGCATTGCATATGCCTGGGACACTTTCTGGAATAGTGTCTGTCCTCTCTGGCAATGTAGAAGATTGCTGGGGGTTTAGAAGAGATCCCTGACCTGGTTGCTATTTTTATATTGATGAGGCCATTATGAATACAGCGTGTGGGTTATCCAGCCGCCATGAGGTCATTTGAGGTGCCCAGTAGATAAACAAAATAAGCTTTCAAATTAGGCGCTGGTGTCATCATGGCTTCTTTTCTTAAGCTTCATTATTATTTCCCTTGGCATTGGTTCCCTATCAGATCTGTTCTATCGCTCTTGTGATTACAGGCTCCATTACCACAGCAGACGGCTCGGCTCTAGTGAAGATCGGCAACTGCACTGTAATCTGCGGCATCCGAGCGGTGAGTCCTGGCTCTTGCTGCCACTAAATTATAGGCTGTAGCCTGTGTCTTTGTAGACCGATTACAGTTTACTTCAAAGTGGGAATGGGCAGGATCTGTATTTTAGCCATTTCCTCTCCTAGATTGAGGTCCCCCTGAGGGTATATCATGACCTCTAATGCTGTGCTAAGCCGTCCCCACTAATGAATGGTGGTTTGGAAAGAAGGATTATTGAACTGGCTCAACTTCACTTCTGTTTGTTCTGCAGGAGTTTGCAAGCCCTCCAATAGATGCTCCTAATAAGGGATATATTGGTGAGTAGCATCCTCCACATCACCATCATCCTAACAGCTTCCTGTAATGCTTTTTACTAAATCTACAGAATTATTCATTTCATTTTTGACCTTTCTGTAGTGAAAGTGGAAATTAAGTCATTCCTCATTCACTCATATGGTAACCGGGGTTTGGCTGTGCAGGCCACCATAAGATAGGAGCTCGGACGGTGCAGGCTACCCTGAGGAAGTGACCCCGGAGTCACGGAACGCTTGGGTTTTGTGCCGCTGCTTGCTCCCTTTCAGCTGCTCACTGCCACCCCCCTCCCCGCACATGGGTGATGTAATAACTACATATCTTTTTCTTACTCCTCCATGTATTGTCGTCTTGTTCTTTGCACGTGGCACTTCGGTGTGCATGCTTTTATAGTGGTGCTTATCAAATAATTTTCTTACTCTTGTTTTATTTGGTTGCATATTTATCTTAGTTACTTGTATATATTTATTGGGCTTTGTAATATATATATATATATATATATATATATATATATATTAAAGCAGAACAAAACTCACCAGTGGCCGGCCTGGAATCTAAAAGATTCCAGGGCTGCCCCACTGAACCCCCCCCCCCACCCCCCCCAGTTCGCCCATAAACTCTCACCTTTCCCAGCTCCAGCGGCGTATGCACAGACTCTCGTGCTATGCCTATGTCAATTGCCAGACGCTCTTGTTGTTTACAATAGAGCATATGCGCTGTTGCTTGTGTGGACTTCTCCTAGTATCGGGATGCTGCTGTAGGGCATGAGATTGACCGCTTATCTTACCTTTTCCCCCCTGCCACCAATAGTCCTCTCGTAACCAGGCTTGTAAAGCCCGGAGCTGTGCTCCCTGGTTCAGACTGGTGAGTGGGCGTAGCCTGTGTACACCCAGCTTCCATTGAAAACAATAGGAGCCTCCGTACACTGGGGAATTCTGTGGACGGCGGCCATAGTTTTTACATAATTTGCCTAGTCTCACATCTGACTTTTAGGATGGCAGGAAGTGTGCAGCAGAGTAGGAACATAAGATCACCCAATCAAGGCTGAAAGCCAAAAGTGGGGGAAACTGTATTGGGGGCCTCGCACAGTGGATCTGGGATCTGATTAAAAGGCCACCAAAGTGTACTTTAGTTAGTTTTTTTTTTTTTTTTTTTTTTTTTGGCTAACAAATCTTTTATTTTTCCAGTCCCTAATGTAGAACTTACACCATTGTGCTCCCCACGCTTTCGGCCTGGCCCCCCAGGAGAAGAGGCACAAGTGGCCAGCCAGTTCATTGCGGATGTCATTGAAAAGTAAGCACCATATAGTTTTCTATTTTCCATATGCTGGTACAATAAGGACGCCAATCAGGATCACCCTAAATTTGGCTCTTTTATGTGTGTAAGGGCCACCTTTAAAGAGATGAAAGCCGTTATCTAGTGGCTAATGCAGCAGCCTTTTGACAGGATGGTTGCAGGTTCCCAGCCGGGAAATGACTGAAGTGCTCTTTAGCAGGGGACCTAACCCCCCAAACTGCTCCCCGGCATCATCGCTAGGGCAGCCCACTGCTACTGGCATGTACGCACTCACTGCTTGTGTTTGTCTCAATGCACGAATGGGTTAAATAAAGGGGTATTATTCCTATGTGTTATCAAGCATACAATGGCCATATATAGGCCCTCACAAAATATCCAAAATTCGATTCACCAGTAGCAGGAGGAGGTGGGTTAGAATCCTTTGTGAACCAGACTCTACCTGGCTCAGAATTTCCAGGTAAAGATCTGCTTTAGGTAGAGATCATTGGACTTTACACACAAACATGTATATGTATTTGCTGATATAAAGATCCCACATAGCCACACTCCTGCTCATTTATTGTAAAAACTGTAGAAAGCAGGTCTGTTTGGAGCAATGCATTTTTGTAGGGCAGTGCTTTTATTTCTGGGCATGCCCAAAGTGCACAAAAATCGCTCATTCTGAATGACTAGTGTCAGATGAAAGCCCTCTTACCTTGCTTCCATGGAGCCCCTGGAATCCCTGCAATTAAGCCTGAACATTAATATTTCTACAAAATAGGGTGCTGTTCCCTGGGCACTGGGACATCCCGATTTCCAATGCACCCCCTGGGCAGTAACACCCGCCACATGGAGATTTACCTTTTCAAATTGTTCCCCATCCAGTGAAATCGAGCCCTCTGATTGGCCGCCATGGATTGGTCATGTGGTTGCCGGCGTCCAGTTACCAATGGGAGAGTTTCTGACCATGTGAACCATTCGTGGGGGGGGAGTTCTGCATATAGTGGGAGTTACAGCGTGGAGGTGACATCTGCAGTTGGGCCCCCCGTGCAGGATGGTGGTCAATTTAAAGGGTTAATACTATCCTGTTAGTGGGCTTACACCCATACCTAGTATACTACAATTCTCTGTTCCGCACTCCTCCATCCCCCCCTCTGCATCTTTTCAGAAAAATAACGGTTTAAACTATAAAAGGGCTACCAGCCCTCCTCTGTGTGTATGTGTGTGTTTCTAAACCTTCCCCCTTTTTCTTCCTTCAGTTGAACACCTTACATTAGCTATTTTGCTCATGATTATGTTTTCTGTTTTAGTTCACAGATGATCTCTAAAGAAGACCTGTGTATTGAGAATGGCAAGGTGAGTTACCTTTTTATTTTATATGCATTCGTGCATACAATATGTATCACACACTGTTTACTAATGCAAATGAATCTACACAATTGTAAAAGGCACCTTTTGTATTTCTAATTCAAGGGAACATTACTCATGTTTATAATGTGATATTCTTGGTTTAGGCAAAATATAGGTCAAGTTAAATATATATTTTAATGTGGAAGGCACACTAGACAGTTATTACAGGTAACGAAATTTACTAATCCAGTCAGAGAAATAGGTTACTGATTACAGTTAAGGGAATTACAAGCAGAGAGGCAACAAAAGTCAGATTACCTTAGCAAGATGGATGATGTGTATGGATCAGGGCATCCAGGAAGCTTCTCTCCCAAAAGTGAACAAGTACTTGTCTCACAGACTTGCCTTTAATCCCCCCCGCCCACCTCCCTCTTAGCAGATGCGAAACCTAGAGGAATCTCTTTGAGGGCTTAGAAGTATGGTTTCTGGGTGAGCAGGGTCTCACACAGCCTTTTCTGTAGCCTAAAGCAGTCCCAGCCGTGCTGTGGAACTTCTAGCCTAACAGGGCACGATGGGCTGACCGCCAAACCCCCTGGATGCACCTAACGGCACACCTTCCGCTGCGGGGATAGCGAGACACACGCCATGCTATTGGCGCTGAGGCGCCATCATTACCTGCGTAGGCACCATCCTTTCTCACCGCCATGCTTGGGGAAGTCCCGGGGCCGGTGTGACCTGCACTGTAACTATGCATCACTTCTGGTTTCGTGTCAACACCCGTATGGCGCCAAAAGCATTTCAGGTTGCAGCCATTATGGAGCTTTCTCTCCCAGCATGGCGAGGGAAGCGAGTGATGGCAGTCGCGCATCACTCAGCGGGGGCGCTGGGGGTTCACAGAGCAGGGCATCCCAGTTGAGGATGCCTCCACGGGAGGGAGTAAACGTGCCCTGGAGTCTCATAGACGGCAGGGTGGGTTTTGATCCACTTAATAACACAAATTGTTGCTCTCTTTCAGCTGGCGTGGGTACTGTACTGTGACCTCATCTGTTTGGATTATGATGGGAATCTCCTGGATGCCTGTACGTGTGCTTTGCTGGCAGCATTAAGAAATGGTAAGATTCTCATCTACAGTCAGTTACAGTAATTGCAGTGTTTATATTCTATATTGGTCCCTTATTGCACAAAGAAACTCAATTATATCTAACCTGGACGTTAAAGTGGAAGTTCAGTCACCTCATATCCGTCCCCACCAACACCCTCCCCTGGTGCTGAGGCGGAGGGGGGGGCACAATAAAAAAAAAAACAAACAAAAAAAAAAAACTCCCTACCTCACCCGGCATCCTGCGGAGAATTCCCTGGTGCTCCTGCCGTGGCTGCACAAACCATTCAAGTGACTGGGCGGATGGGGGAAGAAGATGCTCTGCGCCGTATAGGATCAATCATAGGACTGGTGGTCTATAACGCTTATTCCTAATCACAATGCTGCAATACACAGGCGGCCGCAAGGGGCAAAGTTTGCTGATATAAACATGCTGCCTGCTATTGTCCTGGCGAGTGGTCACACCCACTGGCTGGGAATTTCAACAATGAACGAGAACTTTAAATATATATTCTCTGCTTTGGGGGGTACTATGTGATTATATGGTCTCTAGTCCCTTTTAATTGTATAGTCCATTTTATGTTCTGATGCAGCTAAGAAAAATGGTTTTGCCGTATGTAATGGTCACATAAAATATTGTTCTATCATATACACAAAATTTGGTAATTAAATGCTTGTAGGTGTATCCCGGTATCACAGACTTCTGTAATATTAATAGGAATTCTTTTTGTTCTATATGCCAAGATCATATTAAATAAATAAAACATACCTCTAGGATAAGTGGCTTATCTGATATCCAGTGATGTTTAGCTTATTTGGGGACAGGGACTAATGTGAATGCTTTCATGTTCTCCCTGCTCTGGAATATGAAAGTATTATAATACACAACCAATTCTATTTTCTTTGTGCTCTCCATAGAGCCGTCCCCATGACCTAGGTCTTCCCTTAATCTCAACAAGTGTTTTCTTCCCAAAGACACGACCAGCCAGGCCCTCCTGCTGTGTGAAATCCCCCAGGTGCTTATTGCACATGAGAAGGGGAAAATTGAATACCCGGGAGGCGCAAACTGTATTCCAATAGGATAGACTTTTTAATGCCAATAAAGGTGTATATACAGACCAAAACATATTGCATAATATACCACTTAGTATATGTGGTATATATCATATAGACCGCTTAGTATACATAGATCTGGTGTCCTTTTAGGCATTATAGTACTACCATGGCTATCATTGTTTGTAGTAGGCAGAGTAATGGTACAAAGAAAGAAGCTGATATAATATCTAGATATCAGTTCTGAACACCATGGTCGATTATAAGTCCTATAGTTCCAAAGGCAGTACAGTGCATATCAAGATATCAATGAGATAAACAATGAGCAATGTAGGAACAGGCTTACAGGCTTATAGGCACCAGGTGGATACAGTAGTCACGAAACCTTCAACGTTTCGGCTTGCTCAAAGCCTTTGTCAGGAAAAGCGGTAACACGTGCGCACATGTTGGCGCCGCATGATGACATCATTTCCGGCTATCACGTACTATCCCGGCTGTCCGAGAACAGGGTGGCAAAAACTGCCAACCATGATCAGGTGCGGCGCGCAGGGTAGAACGCAATGCCTGGAGGGGGGTAGAATGTGGACAGTCTGTGATGGCCACCACAAAGATGGCGGCGCTCAAATTGAAGACAAAAAGCTCCAGAAAAATGGCGTCCAAATGTGGAGATACATTCATTATAGCTTGATGGCGGCACTCGGGAAAATGGCGGCGTTCAATCCAGGGACAAGTCTCCAAAAAGGTGGCGTCCGGAGCCAAACTGCATCTACTCTAACCAGAAAGATGGCGACTGGCGAAAACCGGAAATGGCGTTACCGAGCTTATAATGACGGGAACGCTGTTGTTAATGGTGTTAGAGGCCATGGGATGCACTGCTGGAGTGGTAATAAGGCACCATGCTGGAGTTAGCCACATGGGATTTCATGTACATAAGCACTACAAAATAAAGAGAGAGAATTAAAAAATCAGTGACGTGATAATAAAAACATAGTTACCAGGATATATGAAAATTCATGTATCCAGAGCAGGACCATAATGCGCTCAAAATTCTGAGATTAAGAAAAAATAAACAAAGTAATAAAGATGTTCCCTAATGGACTGGGTCTGCAAGTACTCAAATATCCAGAAATGGGGGATACTAAAGGGGAACTCAAAAGAGGGACAACACGGTTATAAGTGAAGGTAATCCCTAATTAAATGGGTCTGCAAGTACAAATAGAACCAGATGTGGGGAATACAAAAAAAGGGACAACTCAGTAATAAGTAAAGATGGAGGTCTAATAGAATGCAGAGAAATCCACTTCTTCATTAAAGTGGACCGTCACCCAGGGGTGATCGGGCCGGGAATCTATAAGATTCCCGGGCCGATCACCTCCCTCACCGCGGGACATCCGAGATCGGGATGTCCCGCGGTGAGGGACCCCCAACCCCCCCCCCCCCCAAAACCCCCAAAAAATTTACCTCATCGGCGGCCGCCGCCTCCCCCGCGCCCCTCTAGACGTGCGCCGGCCGTTTGTGAATGGCGCGCACTGTCAGAGGGGCGCGCGAGAGGCGACGGCGGACGCGCTGTGTTGTCCGCCGCTGTCACCCGCTTGTCCGTCGGCGGTGAATGGTCAGCGCGGCCACGTGGGAGCGCGGTGAGGTGAGTTTTGGGGGCTTTCTGGGGGGTTTCAAACAGGGGGGCACCCTTAATCGGGGTGCCCCCCTGAAGTGGACCAAAACCCAGGATAGTCAAAATCCTGGGTGTTGGTCCACTTTAAGACTCCACGGATGTATTGTGTGGAGTTGGTGAATCCAAAACAATTCACACTGTAGAAGTTTCTTCTCCATACTGCCACCAGTTTAGGGGGTTTGATCACTTCTATAACTACAAACCTGAGTTGACTGATGGAATGACCGGCCTCTAAGAAATGCCCCCCCCTACCCTCACCCGGCTGTAGGTCCGGGTAGGATTCACCTTAATAGGTGTACTGATAGGAGCCATGCTCCTCCGTGAGGCCCCATTACAAGGGGTAGGCGGCTACCAGGTTGGTGACCTGGTTTGGGATGCCCTGTCCGTTTCCCCATGTTCTACTACTGTAGTTGGGGATCCCTCCCTCCCTTTACTTTATTCCCTTTATTCTCTATGGGAGGGGGGCCTGTGACTTTCCCTTGTCCTGTTGATATGGAGATATGGAGTAATCCCTCAATCAATTTGCGTATGAGTGTGTGTGATTTTAACTTCGTTTACACTTGCGGCGGCCGTTGTGAGAGCCGGCCGCACTGTCATGGCGTCGCTGGTGAGGAGGCTAAGGGGGAGCTTCTTCCTCTCCTTGCTGTGAGGCGGCGGCCCGCCTCACTCTCTGGCGTCCTCGGCGGCGCCCGCTGGCTGTGGATGGGGAGGGGGCGGGGTCGGGCGCTCGACGCGCTGGCGGCAGCACGCCCCCACACTCTCTCTGGCGCCCTCGGCGGCTCCCGGTTCATTTGGCTGGATGAGGATGGGGAGAGGCCGGGCGCTCGACTCACTGGCGGTGGCCCACCCACTCTCTCTGGCGCCCTCGGCGGCGCCTGTTTGTTTTTAACGTAAGGATGGGGAGGGGCCAGGCCCGCCCTTCTTCGTCTTCTTCCTCTTGCCGTCAGATTGAGGATCGCATGTTGCTGGCGGTGAGTGCCCTGCGGGGCTTTGCTTGTTTTTTATTGCTTAGGGCGCTTTATCCAGCGCGGGCCTAGAACACTGAGGGATCGTATTGGCCCATCTTGCGGTTTCTGGGTCTGGTAAGTAATAAGCATGCCATGTTGTCTTATATGCATTATTTTTAATATTTATACTATATTGCCCTTAATGAGATATATTTATTTATTTTATATGTTTTGCCACACTCTGTTTACTTTCTGCTTGTATGAGTGCTTGTCTTGATACATTATTTACGGGGGCCCCCATTTTGTTATGTGTCCTGGGGTCCCTTGGGCTTGCAAATCCTCCCACTAACGGACTTAAGGGGCATCCCGGGTAGCTTCTAGCGTAATTCCCGCTGGTCATTGCGACTACCATACAAATCACCATTTGGAGGCTCCCCAGGATACCAGGCTTTGGCTCCCTTTGGGGCAGTCCCGGCAGTGTGTGTGGGTTGGGGGGTATCCCTTGTGGGGGATACTGTGCTGGTGCATACCATGTGTTCAGCAGGCCATAACACGGCAGTCGGTGGCCCGGACGTCTGGGTCAGTGCCGCCGGCCTCATCACCTACCCCACCTTGATTTATCTGTACCCCAAGTGCCTTGGTCATTAGCGGGGAGTCGCAATCTGATGCATGTGTTGGATTGGCCAACATCGAAATATTGTTTTCTAGCTCTGTGGCCAGGGTGGCCCCGGCTAAGAGAGGACATCTGTCACCGGCAGTGCCGGTTCTTGATGTTCACAATTCCCTTGACTGGTCTGTTTATTTTCCGCTTGCGGAAGGAACTGTTTAGGGAATCTGATGGCTCTGAGGATCAGCAGTTTTGGGATGCTGATGCCGGGCAGGGGCTTGGGGATGCCGTGGATACCCCCAAGATCCTGGCCCATTTATTTGAGGTGCTGACTATTCCTCCTCCGGCCGAGTACCCTCCGCAGAAGGGGGAATTTTTTCCTTGAGACCTCTAAGCCTCGTATGGAGTGCCCAAATCAGTTTCATTTCTAATATCTGATTATTTAGGAGGTATCCCTTTCTGGTGGACGTGGTGAAGCGCTGGTCGTCTCCTCCCGAGGTCGATGCGCCCGTACTGGGATTGTCCAACACATCTGTGGTGCACTCTCCAGACGCCACCACGATTAAGGATCGTGAGGACCGTCGTATTGATCAGATGGCTTGACATGCCTTTGCTGGCGTGGGTTCTGCCTTGCGGCCTGTTTGTACTTCTGTACTCACGGTTGTGGCTATCAGGTCTGTGGTTAGGGGCCTGTTGAGGGGTCCCAGCTGGACCCAGCCAGTGATGATTTTGCAGCGCTTATGCGGTGTGTATCGTTCGTGACCATTTGTCTTGTCTGCCTTGGATGACACAATATGTCTGTATAGCAGAACCTTAGCGTTGCTTGTGGTTATATGACGTTCTGCCTGGTTGCGCCAGTGGCGGCTAAGAAGTCACTTGCAGGGCTACCCTTCTGGGTATGCGGCTGTTTGGAGTTAAATTGGATTCAGTTGCGGAAGGAGGCAGGCTTCCGCCACGCCAGAAGCGGCGTTGCTCCTTTCGGGGGGCAGGCTCCTCTAATCCTTCCTTTCGCTGTGCCAGAGCAGGCAGAGGTGCTGCCTTCTCTATCTTCAGTGGTGATTCCTGGAGCAGAGGTGGAGGATGGGCCCGTCCAGGACCTGTCTGGGGTTCCAAGCCCGCTGCCGAGCCAGCTCAGCAATGAGGGGGCACCCTCACCTTGGCGGGTGGGGGGTCGTCTGCGGCATTTTTTTCCAGGCCTGGGAGGTCACAGACAAGTGGATTGTGGACGTGGTCTCTTCCGGGTACAAGTTGGTGTTCGAGTACCGGCCTTCCCCAGATTCCTCAGTTCTCGGGTTCCCTCGGACCCCCGGGCTGCGCAGGGGCTCCTGTTGGCAGGGCTAAATCTTCTGGACATGGAGGTCATATGTCCAGTGCCTTTCTCAGGGAGAGCCCGGGGCTATTATTCCAACCTCTTTATGGTTCCCTAACGGGATGGATCCATCAGAACCATTCTGGTTTTTGAGGCCTTGCTACAGGTTCATCAGATCCCAGAAGTTCCACATGGAGACTCTGCGCTCAGTCATTAATTCCCTTCATCAGGGGGATTTCGTGACATTTATAGACATCAAGGTTGTTGATTTCTCAGGTTTGGGGTGGGAGATCGGCATTTTCAATTTGTGGCCCTCTTTCGGGTTGACTTCGGTACCAAGGGTGTTCACCAAGGGGCTGGCGGGCATAATGGCCCTTCTCAGAGCCAATTGTGCCGTATCTGGACGACCTACTCATTACAGCATCTTTTCTATGCCAGGTGGAGATGAACTCCGGATGAACTTCGGATGGGTGATCAACCACCCCAAGTTCTCTCTCTCCCCTTCAAGGGAGATCTCATTTCTGGGCATGAATCTGGATACCAGTCAGGCCAGAGTGTTCATTCCTCACCCAAAGGTGCAGAGGGTTCAGGATCTGATACGTGTTCTCCTGGACAATCCTCGCCTCTCTATCCGGCTAGGGATGAAACTGGTGGGATTGATGGTGGTTTTCTTCTAGGCAGTCCCCTTTGCTCAGTTCCACATGAGGTCGCTCTAACTCCATCTATTGCTGAACTGGGACGGATGTCCCCGGTACTTGGATCAGTCCTTTCTGCTGTCTCCCAGGGTTCGGCAGTCCTTTCAGTGGTGGCTGGAGCCTAGCAATCTGATGAGGGGCAGATCCTTTTTGGCCCCTTGTTGCGAGACTGTTACCATGGATGCCAGCCTGTCGGGCTGGGGAGGTTTCTGGACGGACCTTCAGTTACAGGGGCTGGTGGGTCCTCAGGAGGCTCACGCCAAAACTATGTTTTTGGAGTTCAGAGCTATTCGGTTGATTCTGTCATGCTGGATGCATCACTTACAGGGCTTACCGGTTCAGGTTCGATCAGACGATTGAACTGCGGTCGCTTACATCGATCACCAAGGAGGGACTCGCAGCAGGAGTGCCCTCAGGAAAGTTTCGCTGATTCTTGGTTGGGCGGAGAGCGATGTTCTATGCATCTCAGCGGCGTTCATTCCGGGATTGGAAAACAAGGAGGCGGACTCCTTGAGCAGGGGATCCTCTCACTGCGGGGGATGATCTTTCAACCACAAGGTGTTCCGGTCCTTCTGTCGCAAGTTGGGGTCTCCGGAGGTGGATCTCTTTGCCTCACGTTGCTATCACAAGCTCCCAACGTTTGGGTTTCGGTCTCAGGTTCCTCTGACACTGGCAGTGGTCGCCATGTCTCTTGCCTGGAGGGATCTGGGGTTCCTGTACCTGTTTCCTTCCTTCGCCATGGTGGGCAAGGTGGTGTGCAAGCTGGCTCAGGAGGGTGCGTCAGCAATTCTGGTGGCTCCAGGGTGGCCAAGATAGGTTTGGTTTGTTCTACAGTTTACAAACGCTGGCTTTGATGGTGTGGCTGCTGCAACCTCCTCCATCTTAATAGAAGAAGTTTTGTCTGATGTTGTGCTTCAGACACTTGTCTGGGCTAGGAAGTGGTCTTCCTCTAACATCTTCTACAGGACTTTGAGGTCCTATATTGATGGGTGTGAGGCTAGGGCCTTGCCTTGCGAGGTGTTTTTGTTCCCTAGGATTTTGGACTTTCGTCAGCACGGTCTGGGCCTGGGACTCCAGCTTAAGTACTTTGAAAGGGCACGCCTCTGTCCTGGTGGTCTTCTTCTAGGGCTTTTTGTCCTCCAAAAAGCCTTGCGTCTGTTTGGGATTTGAATTTTGCATTTTCTATGCTTACACAACAGATTGCCTTTTTGGTGGCTATTACTTCTGTTCGCTGTGTTCTGGGTTGTCGGCCCTGTCTATTCAGGCCTCTTACTTTGAGAGACACCGGGACTAGGTGGTGTTCCGCTTGATGCCGGATTTCCTTCCTAAAATGGTATCTGTTTTCCATCTCATTCAGGATGTGGTTCTCTCTTCCTTGTGTCTTTCGTCTAGACGAGGAGAGGGCCCTCCACTTTTTGGATGTTTGTTTTGTGATGTACTTCCCTTTTCTGTAGGACGGACGCCTTGTTTGTGGTGCCCTCTGGCCCAAGACGGGTTTGGCGCCGTCAAGTCTACCATTATTCATGGATATGTCTGGTCATTGTTTGGGCATATATTGCAAAGGGGAGGGTTCCCCTTTTCAGTTTCTGGAACAAGTTGTACGACTGCTACTTGGTCTTCTGTTCATACCTTTTACAAGTTTTTGTAAGGTTGATGTGCGGGCCTTAGCGGCTGCTGTTTTTGGCCGCAAAGTTCTACAAGCGGTAGGGGTTTTCATTTGTGCATTTTTGCCTATTGGGATCCCCACCCTTTTTGGACACTGCTATTGGATGTCTCAAGTGTAATGAATATTTCCGAAGCAGGGTGTGAGACATACTTAGAATAATACCATTTTGTGATTACTCACCTGTAAAATGGGTATTGTAAGTATGTCTCACACCCTGCTTCGCCCCACCCTGAGTTGTATATTGGATCCTCTGTTTGGTGATACTGTTTTTCTCATGGATTTTGTTTGCTCTTCCTGGTCCCCTTCCTGCTTTCTTATACTGGGAAATGTGTGGGAGGTCCCAGGTATTTATGGGCCGGGAGGGGCTTCTTTTTTGTATTCATGTGAGACATACTTACAATACCCATTTTACAGGTGAGTAATCACAAAATGGTATTTTCGGTAAACATCTGTAATCAAGGTGCCGTAGTTGTTGGATATGTGAACGTCTAAAAAGTGAATCTGGTCGGTACTTTGTTCAATGGAAAAGGAAATAGTGGGGATACATTGATTGAGGTAAGTATGAAATGATTGTAGGTGTGAAAGGTCCCCTTGCCATATCACAAAGACATTGTCTATGTAATTAAGCCAGATGGGGATATGTGATTTATAGGTATCGGTAGATTACACAAACTTTAAATCAAACTCAGACATAAATAGGTTGGCATAGCTAGGGGCCATATTAGACCCCTGTGCCTGTCGCTAGAAGTTGCTATCAAATGAAAAATAATTTTTAGTTAAAATGATGGTAAGGAGTGAAATGGCCAGGTCCTGTGTCCCTATTGGTAGTGTGGTGGTAGATAAGGCCTTACGTACCACATCTATCCCTGCATTATGCGGTATGGAGGTGTAGAGACTTGAAACATCCATCGTTACTAGGATGCAGTCACTGGTGAGTGTACCTAGTCTCGAAATATGGTTGAGAAAATCAGTGGTATCCTGTATGAAAGAGGAAGCGGAGACGACCAGGGGTTGCAACAGTTGGGCAATTAAAATAGCTGGGTTCTGAAATACTGATTCTGTTCCAGCCACTATGGGTCTGCCAGGTGGTCCATAGCTCCCTTCGGCCCTTTCCGCTAAAAATCATCTGAATGCACCTGAGTAAGCAAACAGCTATCCTGTAGCATACACAAATGCCTGGCGCGGGCATGCACCTGGCTAAAGGTATAGCAGTGTGGACTAGGGGACAGGGGCTCACACAGCAGGACAGCCTGAATCGGGCCAACTGGAGTCTTATAGATTCCAGGGCCGCTCAAGATGGATTTTGGTCCAAGAGATTTACCAAGCGAGCCTCTTGATTTGACATGCTTTGCATTGTGAGACTCCCTAGTTTCCCTTCATACTCACCTTGAGCCACAATGTATGAACAGCTCAAAATAAAACCATCTGTTGATTCTCTATCAAATGTCTCTTTTCCGTATGCCTCACTTTTTACCCTGTTCCTCTGATCACCAAGGTAACAGTGCACCCCGCATACCTCTCGCACAGTGTGGGATTGGCCTGTGTCCTCCTGCCTCTGCTGTCAGTTGTTGCCTCTGGTCTTGTTCAGCTAGGACAACGCAGCTGCCTGCTCAGCAGGAACAAATGACATCAGTGCCCCGTGCCGTTATTCGCCACTTCCACTACTCCCAATGGCGATCTATCATTCGGGAGAGAATAAAAACATTTCTCTTGAATTGATGGCCGTATGTTTTTTGAATCATACTAAGTATGTTGGAGTGTTTTTCTATTTAGCCACTCTTTTACTCTAAGCTTCCTCCCGTTCCTAGAGGGGTCTTTCTGCCGAGAAATCCTAAATATGACTTATTTATTGAATGAAAGTAAAATAAAACAAATAACAGGAAATCATAGTACCAGGCAGAATCAAAAGGTATCGGATCCTTCTCAGAGCTTGAGTCCAGCTATAGTATTAAGCAGATATAGTTCATGGCTTATGATGATGGAATGATCTAGGCTTAGGTGCCCTGTCTTCCTCTGGGTCCATACTTGGAGATCCATTCATCTCCAGACACCAACCCCTTAATCCATATACAGTACACCTCTTCATTCTGTTCATTCAATCAGAACACACCTGCTCGAAGCCTTAGCGGGTATGACAATGTCCACTCAACCCCACTAGATGGCAATCTTGTGTAACAATTTGGAGGTCTGGGGTTTACTAGCGGTCAGGTTTTGCGAGGGTCTCTCGTTAGCATTCCTCTTTTGATGTATAATTAGATTCGGCCACTCAGTGAAGCGTCTCCATTTTAAGCCGAAAGGTAAACAGCAGGGGCATCTTCATATGCAATGGAGGTTTGCTAGAACAATGCTGTAAATTCGCCTCAAAGGGAACATGTGGCACGTTCTCCATATGCTCCACAATGCTCAAGGCGCGTTACAAAGAGATGGTCGTCTGGCTCTGAATTCATTCTATTCAAAAGCAGAATTCTAAAGGGTCACTCCAGCTTTCTAACAAAGTAAATAAAAATATTACAATCTGTGGACGCCAGCGGCATGAATCAGAAGATCATTATTTGCAATATGAGTATTGGTCTGGTTAAATTCCTTCTAGGTGGATGAAATACTTTGGAGTATCTAAACTTGACCAACGAAAACCAGGTCCAAAGAAATAAGACCCTTATTCTTCTGCTTCAAAATAAGGTTCTTAATTGGCTGTGATCTAATTCTGTTGAACCAATGAAAAGTAGTAGGTGGCGATGGATTCCAACAAGCCCTGTTGAGCAGGTTCCGGCTTTAACTTCATTGGGTTTAGGAAGGTTTTTATGCAGGTAACCCTTAGGGTGGACCCAGATTCCAGTCTTGCCAAAATGGTTCTAGTTGGCGTTCTGCTTTACGCTAGATATATATCAGCTTTTTAAAGTGGACCAAAAGCCACCCCAGAGTCGAAGACTCCAGAGCAGGCCTATGCTATCCCGTGGGGGCATCCTGAACTTGGATGCCCAGCTCTGTGAACCCCCCCCCCCCCCCAAGTCGCCCGATATTCTTATATTTTCTTCGAGTGTACGACTCGCTTCCCTTCTTAACTGACTGAATGGCTATGCGGGGCCACGCTCAGCCGAAGGGAGCCAAGTGTTGCCAAGCAAATGAAGCTAGGATTCCAGCAGGCTACTCTAGCTGCAGCTTGGGCCTGAGGAGAGGTAAGTGGCCTTGGCGACTTGGGAGGTTTCACACAGCGGGACACCCTAAACCTGGGGACAAAGCAAATCCCAGGATAGTGAAAATCCTGGGTTTGGGTCAACTGTGATATTTCAGGCATAGCCAATTGTTAGCGGATTGTGTCAGGCTATGTTTGACACAAAAGAAATGCCAAGGTTTATAGTTCTACACTATGATTTCTCTTCTGAAGCATGTGGGTGTACCTGTGATGCTGCATAATCGGCATAATGGTTGTGACGTTGCTGGGAGCAAGAGTGCTTGCTAGAAGGAGGTTGGGTGAGAAGGAAGGAGGGAGATAACTCCTCCTTCCTTCCTGGGCTTGACTGGAACTAAAGCCATCAGTACAGAGGGGGGCGTGGTCTGGACTAGCTCCTTGAGTTAGTATTGGTGGCCCACATTGGCAGGATGGTGCTGGAGAGGCAGATGAGGAAGGGTATTTCCTGATTTAGGGGGCAGAGCTAAGAGGAGGCACAGTGCTGGAGGAACGCTGGGCAACGTAAGCTTCTGTTTATTTTATTTTTTTAAACCTTTAGCCTGAAAAATCCCCTTAAACGTGGTTTATTTAGAATAAGATTATTGCCTTGTCAGGTAGGTTGTCTAATGTGTAGATTCAACACAATTTCATCCTTTTCTTCTTGGACAAATACCAGTGTCACTGCCTGACTGTGGGCCAATTGCTGCTCCTATCAGAACAGTGACCATCATTCATACATAGCTACTTTTTTTCCAGAAGTCAAAGTTTTTAGGGGAATATTGAGTCAGGCTTCTCCCTGCAGTGCTCTATAGCCGTATCCAGCTGTCACTTCGCTTCACCATAGAGCGTTTGACAGTCTTGCCTGACATCTGTGGAATATACAAAGCAAAAGTTCTAATCCCTCATAATTTTTTTTTTTTATTTTTTTTATACCTGAATGCACTCTGAGTAAATGTTACCGGTCTCTTTCCACAGCACAGTTGCCATCTGTAAAAATAAATGAAGAAACCGGCCTGGCTCAGGTGACGATGTCCAAAAGCAATGCCCTCAAAATCCATAAGCACCCACTTTCCACATCCTTTGCTATATTTGATGAGTAAGTATGATGGCAATGGATATAGAATATGCATATGATCTAGCTCTGGGGTGCTCGGACCACTAACAGGATTTGAACCCGATCACGGGACACAATAAATGGGTTCATAATTTTCATTTGGAACAGCATAATGAAGATTTTCTGCAACAATCCGGATACCAACTGTCTCCACAAATTCCATGTTATCAATGCTCCCACCAATGATAAACAAACAATATAGAAAAACAATTTCACCCAAAGGTTTGTGGTACAGTCAGTGTCACAGTGTTCCTATTTGCCAATGTGCACTTCTATATCCCTTTCCATGTGACCTCTTACTGTCATCCTATTTAACTAACTTTACAAGTCAGTTCTATTTACCCCTCGCACTTTTCCTCAGCAGGTCAGGGGCCACATCAGATGGCTCCGAGGACCACATGTGGCCCCCAGGCTACGCAGGTTAAGCACTTATGGTCTAGCTCCAGCCAAGACTTGGCACAGAAAAATGATTTTTCTTTATTCTAAGTATGTCACACACCCCGCTTCAGAAATTAAATCATTAGTCATGGGTTATTCCACCAGCAGGTGGCGACGTTGCAGAGAAGTCATGAAAAACGAGCCCCTCCTGGTCTATACATACCTGGTACCTCCCACTCATTCCCCAGTGTTCTTCTCTGCAAGATGGCGACAAGACAGAAGAATGAAGTCTCCTGCTTGCAGGTAGCCGGGGTCAGACCCCGCCCCCCCCCCCCCCCCCCCCCCCATGGTCTATTTCTGCCCGGCCTTTTGTGTTATCAGCCCCTTGTTGAATGTGTAGCCTCCCAGTTTAGGCTGTCGGCCGGGCAAAGTGTAGACGGCACTTAAGGTGCCTAGATTAGCTCCTCCGCTCGACCCCATATTGTGGGGCAATGCGGTAATCCGGCCTGGTGATCCGGATGTGGGATGCCCCGGCCCTATTGTCCCTATCAGGTTCCTCCTTCTAGCTTGGTCCCTTCTTTTGTGTGTGCCAGGTGTTCTGTGTTTTACTTGGTGGCGGGGCCGGGTGGCCTGGGGGTTGTGTGCTGCCGGCCCGCGCGTTTTGTGTGTGTGTTGGGGGGGCTCTGCTGGGGCCCCCCGGACTGTGTTCCCGTGCAGGGGTCGGGCGGCGTGTGGGTCGCCGTCCCGCTGCTCTGCGGGTGTGTTTTTACTGCGGGTGCCATGTCTGTGGCGCCCGCTACTATGCTCCAGTCGGGGTGGGCGGGGCCAGGCGGCGTGGTGCCGCCGGCCCGCCTGTCTTCGGAGCGGGTGCCTCTAGTTAGGCGCCCGTGGTATCTCCGGCGTACTACTGGTGACGGTGGTGCGGGCGGGGCCGGGCGGCGTCTGTGTCGCCGGCCCGCCTGGCTATCGGTGCGGGCGCCATTGTCTGGGCGCCCGCCTTCGCCTTGCTCCTTGGTGGCGGTGGGGGGGGGGGCGGGGCCGCGTCGCGCGCGGCCCGCGCTTCCTCCGGATTGGTGGTGGGGCCTCAGCGCTTCCTGCGCGTACTTGAAGTTTCTCAAGCTGTTTGTTCGTCCTAGGAGGTTTCGCATGGAAACTCTGCGGTCTGCGATCAATTCGCTTTGGCAGGGGGACTTTATGACGTCCATAGACATCACAGATGCATACCTTCACATTCCGATCTTTCCAGCTCACCAGAGGTTTCTTCACTTTGTGGTGGAGGATTGGCATTTTCAGTTTGTGGCTCTTCCATTCGGCCTCGGCTACGAGAGTGTTCACCAAGGTGTTGGCGGGCGTGTTGGCCCTGCTCAGAGCTCAGGGGATGCGCATTGTGCCTTATCTGGACGATCTTCTCATCATGGTTCCTTCCTTCAGTCAAGCGGATGGGGACACCAGCACGGTGGTGTCCACTCTGGAGAGGTTTGGCTGGGTGATCAATTACCCCAAGTCCTCTCTGGTTCCGGCCAGGGTGCTGACCTTTCTGGGGATGTCCTTGGTCTCTTGCCGGCACAGAGTCTTTCTCCCTTAGGCCAAGGTTCTTTTGGTTCAGGAATTGGCCCAGCTTTTTCTTTCCAATCCTCGCCTGTCCATCCGTCTAGGGATGAGACTGGTGGGGCTGATGGTAGCTTTTTTCGGGGCAGTTCCCTTCGCGCAGTTTCACACGCGGACGCTTCAGCTTCATCTGTTGGCGTCTTGGGACCGGCGACCGCGGTCGTTGGATCGGTGCTTCCGGATGTCCCTCCGGGTTCGGCAGTCTCTACTGTGGTGGTTGGTCTCGGACAATTTCTTGAAGGGCAGGTCATTTCTGACCCTGCTTTGGGAAACTGTCACCACGGACGCCAGTTTGTCAGGATGGGGAGTTTTCTGGAAGGATCTTCGGTTCCGGGGGCGGTGGGGTCCTCAGGGAGTCCACTTGCCCATCAGTGTTTTGGAGTTGAGAGCCATCTGGTTGGTTCTGTTCCACTTGACGCAGCATTTACAGGGCTTGCCGGTTCAGGTTCAATCGGACGGCGGTTGCTTACATCAATCACCAAGGAGGGACTCGCAGTCTGGGTGCCCTCAGAGGGGTGTCTCTGATCCTAGTTTGGGCAGAGACTCATGTCCCTTGCATCTCGGCAGTGTACATTCCAGGAGTGGAGAACACGGAGGCGGACTTTCTGAGCAGGTGCTCTTCCCACCGGGGGGAATGGTCTCTCCACCCCCCAGGTGTTTCGGTCGTTTTGTCTCCGGTGGGGGACGCCGGAGGTGGACCTGTTTGCCTTTCGTCACATTCACAAGCTTCCGACATTCGTGTCGCTTTCCCAGGATCCTCTGGCGGCGGATGCCATGGCCCTGAGCTGGGGGGACCTGGGGTTTCTTTATCTGTTTTCTCCGATCCCCATGCTAGGCAGGGTGCTGCGAGAGTTGGTCCTGGAAGGGGTTCCCGCAGTTCTTGTGGCTCCAAGGTGGCCAAGGCGGGTGCGGTTCGCAGACATCGTTCGTCTGGCAGTTGATCAGTTCGATCTGCCTCTTTGGCCGGATCTCCTCACTCAGGGTCAACTGTGCTACCCCAGTTTACCAACGCTGGCTTTGACGGCTTGGCTGCTGAAACCTCCATCTTAAAGGAGGAGGGTCTTTCGGATTCGGCCATTCGGACTCTTATTAGTGCCAGGAAGAGATCCTCTTCTTCCATCTATTATAGGGTTTGGAGATCTTATATTGATTGGTGTGAGGCTAGATCTTTGCCCTGTCGGGTCTTTTCTGTTTCTAGGATTTTGGAATTTCTTTAATCTGAGCTGGACTCTGGTCTTCAGCTGAGTACTTTGAAGGGGCAGGTTTCTGCCTTGTCTATCTTTTTAGGTCATTTGCACTCCATCCTTTGGTCAGGACTTTTTTCCAGGGGGTTTGCATCTGCGGCCTCCTAGGAAGCCTTTGCTCCCTGTTTGGGATTTGAATTTGGTTCTCTCTGCTCTTCAGGCTTCTTGAGCCTTTGCAGGTTATTGGTCTTCCTACTCTGACTCAGAGGGTTGCCTTGTTGGTGGCCATCACTTGTTCTGCATGTCTCGGAGTTGGCAGCCTTGTTGGTTCAGGCTCTTCACTTTGAGAGACGTCAGGTCAAGGTGGTTTTCCGCTTCAAACCGGACTTTCTTTCTAAGGTGGTCTCTGCATTTCATCTTAACCAGGACATTGTTCTTCCTTCCTTGTGTCCTAAGCCTAGGGATGACAAGGAGAGGGTTTGCGCTGTTTGGATGTGGTACGCTGGGTGAAGTACTGTTTGTTTACTACTTCTCTTTTTCGTAAGACTGTTGTCTTTTTCGTGGTGCCCTGTTGGTCCTAGTAAGGGTTTGGCTCCCACTAAGTCTTCCATTAGCAAATGGATTCGTCAGGCTGTTGTTGGGGCCTATTCTACCAAGGGGAAGGTTTCCCCTTTTTCGTATCACTGCTCATTCTACTCGTGCTGTTGGAGTGTCCTGGGTTTTTCAGCACCAGGCCTATGTTGACCAAGTTTGTTAGGCTGCTACTTGGTCTTCTGTTCTCACTTTTTCCAAGTTTTGCAAGGTGATGTGCGGGCTTCAACGGTTGCTGGTTTTGGCCGCAAGGTTCTGCAGGCTGCAGTGGTTTGAGTTTTGCATTTTGGCTTTGTTGGATACCCGCCCTTTTTGGACACTGCTGTTGGATGTCCCATGACTAATGATTTAATTTCTGAAGCGGGGTGTGTGACATATTTAGAATACCATTTTGTGAATACTCACCTGTAAAATGGGTATTATAAGTATGTCACACACCCCGCTTCACCCGCCCTTTTTGGTATCCTGTATTCTTTATAGGGTGAAGTTTCGTTTACAGTTTGAGGGTTTTCAATGGGTTTTTTTCCTGGTACCTTGTCTTTACTGCTGTTTGAATACTGGGGAATGAGTGGGAGGTACCAGGTATGTATAGACCAGGAGGGGCTTGTTTTTCATGACTTCTCTGCAACGTCGCCACCTGCTGGTGGAATAACCCATGACTAATGATTTAATTTCTGAAGCGGGGTGTGTGACATACTTATAATACCCATTTTACAGGTGCGTATTCACCAAATGGTATTTTTTTTTAATTGGGGACTGATTTTCAGAGACGTCTTCACACTGCTTTGGGAGGTGGCACATTTATGGAAGTCTAAGGATTTGTTTATAGTTCCAGAGGCATCCAAATTTTGTGAAGACCTCAGGATGCCTGCCTCTCCAGCTATCCCATAGCGTTCAAAATCATGATAACCCCCACAAAGCAGTAGCCTACTGTAATCTTATAGACTTTAGGCTGATAGTTGCTCCTCTGTAATAACAAATCATGTTCCAATTCACTTGAACAGAATGAGGAGTATTGCAGAAGTCGCAAACGTGTTGGCCTGGGCTGCCACACCAAAGCATTGGCAGATAGATGCCTGAGCTGGGTTCAGCAAGGAATGATTCCAGGACCAGTGATCACCATCTCGTCCTTGAGAGACTTCTAACTGTGTTGCTGTTTGTTACTTTCCATCTGTGGTAACACCTAAAGTAACAATCTCCTACACGAGGGCTCCATTAGACCTTGCTTTTGGTTTGTGCTGCACTACATACCGCACAGTGCACGGCCTTGGCCTCCAGAATTGGTGGCCTAGATGCTGCTGCCATCTTCCTGGGCTCTATATTGCTCTGGAACATTTGTTCTCAACCTCTTTACGCCAAGTACCCCCTATTGACAAGAAGTTCCAAACAAGAACCCATAGGGGGTGATTAATTATAAAAAGTACCAAAATAAGTAGGCCATATGCCTTAGCAAGAAGGGATTAGGTTTCACTTGTAAAATAATAAACCAGACCAGATAGACACCGCCTGAAGTTTTGCCTCGGAACACTGTAGCATACCCCCTGGGGTACATGTACCGCAGGTTGAGAAACGGTGCTCTAGGTGTCGGCAGCAGAAAGCACCCAGAGGATGCGAATTCCTGATTTCATCAGGAATAGTATTGCTGGACTTACTGGAGAGGGGGTGTATTCTGGCATGGGGTACCCTCCTGTAAAGTCTTTGATCTGATGTCTGCTGGAGAAAGTCTGACAGATGTCCCAAGGGGCATTAGACTCCCCACTTACCTGCACATCTTTCATCTGCAGTGCCAGGATGGTGGGTGGGTGTGGCTTCAGTACAAAGTGGCCTCACTGTCTTCAACAGGTGTGCTAGGTATTAAGGCCACGCCCACCAAGCTTCTCATACTGGTGCTGTGGGTGGCATAGGGAGTTTCCCTGTGAGTGATTGTGAGGTGAATTACTGTGTTCTCTCCCAATAACCAATCTCTCTCATTCATAGTGTGCATTTTCTAGTGGATCCAACAAATGAGGAGGAAAATTTGGCCACTGGACTGATGACGATTGTGACAGATGAAGATGGAAAGCTTTGTACAATTCGAAAACCAGGTACCTCTGCAAATGAAGGAACTGCTGGGGGCAGGGCCAGATTAAGTGTGGTGGAGGCCTCCGATGCAGTATTTCTTTTCTCCATTAAAGCAAATGTCCAGTGTCCATACCCTCCCACCCTGGCTTCCGTCCCCTGGTACTGAGGCAGGACAGGGGGCTTTGCCTGTACAGATGCAGCTTCAACTCCTAAATGATTTTAAATGGCTGAGATATCATGGGCTGAGCTGGGATGTGTCAGTTAAAGATTGCTACATCTGTACGTAGAAACAGATTACCCACTTCTCATAAAACCATGCTCCTCCCTAATAAAACAGATCAATACTTTAATGATCACAACTGCGCGCTATTAGACCAATACATACACACGTCGGTAACCAACGCCGCTAAGAAACCAAACACAAGCCAATTTCTACTATGAATGGTTTGAAACTACTCTACCTAGTGCTGTACATCTCTGCAGTGTCTGTGGACCCCACCCACCAAAAAAACTCCCTGTATTTCCTAGGTAGGTTATGTTAGGAAGGTAGGTGGTAATCCGGTAGAGGAGTATTTGAGAATGTAGGTAGTATTTCCTATTAGAGAGGAATTTAGGATAGGTTGGCAGGTGGCTGGGTAGACATATGGATGTATAGGTCAGTAGTTGGGTGAGCACTGCCACCTCCGCTGCAGAGTCTGACGATTCTGTTTTTGCACCAGCGCTGTCAGCCTGACATTCTGGGGCAAGAGGTGAGGGAGCAGGTACATAGGAGGGTGAGTGAATAAATCAGTGTGTGTAGGTAGAGAAGTCGGTGGTGGGTCAGGATGTGAACACATACGAGCACAATCTTATACAACAACAGCCAATATACCTCACTGCAGATCTGGGCTGAAGGATTTTGTGTGTTCTCCTTGGCTGCTCTGCTCTGTCCTTGGTGCCTCCAGCTGAGGTGCATACCAGAAGTACTCCTCTTTCAAACGACGCGTCCAATGATTTGTTATCTCCCCCCTGGATCTGGAGAACTGAGGCTCCAAATCATCCTGGGAATCGATGCACCTGGCCCTGGATGGTACATATCCGAGCACCAGATCCGGGGTATGGTTAAAGATCCATTATGGGTGTCGTTGGAAAGGGGAGAACCTCAAGTATACACTCAAGGGGGTGTGTGTACAGGACCAAACTGGGTACCAAAAAGTCCCTATACCATTGCTCATGGCGCTGGTTGTGGTACACTTCCAAGTGCTAGATCTACAGACCTATGGGAGCTAACAAGCAGCTGCAGTTATCATTGTAAAGGGGGAACCTTGAGTCTACATCCCTCCGAGGACGTGGTTGACCTGACCAAGTGACAGTACCACAAATCTCAGTACCCCCAACCATAGCCCCAAAGTTGGAGGCCCAGTTGGCCCTGGCTGGAGTGAAAAAGAAAACTTCTGTGTGTATGATAACTACGCTGAGAAAGATATGGTGGCCACTGGAGCACACGTCTGCATAACCATACTCACATTGAGCTAGTGTTCCAATCAACAAAGGTGTGTTGTCACCATTTCAGCCCATCTTTAATCAACTATGCACCACTAAGCATATATCCAAGATTTACTTATATCATAAGATGCACCCAGGGTTTAGAGGAGGAAATAAAAACAATTTTATGAACCAAATTGTGTGCTAAAATCCGCCCCCATATCAACGGCAGTTTGCATAATTACCAACACCCCATTACAGGCAGTGTGCAGGAATCCCCCCCATGTCCCCTTATTACAGACAATACAGCAGAATCCTCCCCCCCTCAATCACCTGCTTACAGGCAGAATCACCCCCCCCAATATCACATGCAGTGTAGCAGAATTCATGACCTCCCCCCCCAAAGCCAGATAATGGAGGAGCGACAGGCAGGATAACTGATTGCACCTTCTTAATGGGTTGAGGTGACTGCTGTAAAAGGTTCAGTGGCAGATAATTCCCAGGCATGTGGGTATGCTTCTTGTTTGTAAGGCCTGTCTGAAAAGTCAACCCAATTCATGATATAGTTTATAAAAGCTAAGCCCCTAAATCTAATCATTTGGTGTTTCTTTTACCACCGAGCATTGTTCTCTAAAATATATTGTTGGGAAAGAATTCTCCACAATCCTGAGTGTATCATGTTGAAACAATCCTTAACAGAGGATTTCTTTTCCTCATTTTACCCAGGTGGCAGCGCACTGTCAGCAGAAAAGCTTCAGGACTGCATCAGTCGATCGATGACCAGACAAAAAGAGGTGCGGAACCTGCTGGATGAAGCTCTAGTCAGCGTAACCAAGCAATAAAGCAGACTTTTGTTTTAAAATGGACATGTAAAAAGTTATATTTGTTAGTGACGCACACTTTTTGTACTAAATAAAACAGTTTGTTATGTGTACATAGCAGAGTCGCCTCCAATGCATCCACCTCGAAGAAGGGAGGGGGGGTCTCTCCGCCTAACTGAGGTCTCTAGGAGTGTTCATTCGGTTTAATGCACAATTCATCGACTTAATACAAAACCACGGTTACACCATACTTGTTAGTGAGCAACGTTTAAAACTATCAGAGAAGGCATTTGTTGGCTGATGTGTTTGGTTTCGTGTCCATCTTGCTAGTTGTGGGCATTTTCAGGATTTCGGATCCATGGCAGGGTGTCCCCTTTTACTTCTTGACTGGCTGTCGGAACGAGGCAGGAGTGGTGGTGGTGGTGCTGCTGCCATAGCCATTTGCTGCATTTGGTGTTGCAAGAATTGCAACTGTAAATACAGAAGAAAGAAAAGCTGATTAGTTCATGTACAATTTAGTAAGAGGTTCACTCAAGCAGGAGCAGCTCTATGAAGGATGAGTATAGAGGAATACATGAGCAGTCATGCAGCATCAGTGGCCCCGAAGCAAACCTGACTCTCAACTGGCCATTCATTTTTATTTCTTTTGCATGTTTGCATATGTATTGTGCACAACATGCAGCAATCACACCAGGGCCAGTAGAAAACAAAGTGGGGCCCCAAGTTCTAAAATAATACAACATTATGCCCAGTACCTATAATCTTGTCCCACATGCCTAGGTAGCTTCGCTAGGTGCACAGTCCCTGCTTTTCTCCCCCATGCACCCAGTCGCTGGCACACACAACTGAAGGTAAGTCATGTGCACCTATAACTCGAGTCATTTGGTTTAGCCACTCATTCATATGCATGGCTATGGCAGCCGATTGGATCACGAGCAGCATTCATCAAATCAGGATGCCCCGCCAATGAGGAACAAAACCCAGGGTAGTGAAAAATTTTACTGATCCCTTTTAAGGAGAATGAGTGGATAATGACCTGGTATTCTCCCTCACCTGCATCGTCCTCCCAGGCACCGCTGCATAACCTGGGCTACTGCAGGGGCTTCAATAAGATGGCAGCCCCTACGAGTGAGGACCAGATCAGCACCTAGCTGCCCATGTCCTCACCAGAGTTATTAAAAAATGCTTGACGTGGGTGCGTGACTAGGCTAAAAAGGTATGCAATATTCAGTGAGTGTATCAGTTAATGCCTGGAAATGCACAGAGTGGGCCATGCCACTGGCCCTACAGTCTTATAGACGGGCTGCTCCTCTTTAGCAATGCATTAATTGCGGTGAAGTAAAAATAAGGGGAAGACGAATAGTAGATTGGAGATTGCAGGAGCAACCTAGGGGAGACCATTTATTATGTTCATGGCAGCTGACATTGGACAACTCGCAGCCGATCACCCTGGACATAGTGGCATGGTGGTGCCACCATATGAATTTATTCATTTAAAAAAAAAAAAAAATAGAGGTATCTCAGAGGCCCTGAAGTCTAAAAGACTCCAGAGCCACCCAAGTCCCACACTCTGGGACATCCTGAATTGAGAGACGCCCCGCTATGTGACACCCTACCTCCCCCAGATTGCTGGTGTCACACATCTGCCTCCGGAGCCCTCACCACGGATTGGCACCCGTGGCTGCATCCCAGTCACCTCTGGCTGTGCACAGACCTATGCCAGGAAGGCCCGGGCAATGCAGGATGCCCCGTCTGAGAGGAACACCACACAAGAAAGTGAAATTCATGTGTGATGTTCCTCATTCAAAAAAATGAGAGCCCGTGCATGCACTGTTGGAACGTGGAAAAGGAAATATTTTCAATTCCAGGCTGGCCGCTGGTGGGTTTTGTTCCACTTTAAAGCTAGAAAATAGTAGACACAATGAGTATCGGAATAGAAGATGCGGGTGATGAGAAGATGATTCCCACCATGTAGTTAAATCACATTTTCTCAGACTATATTTTAGACTGTAAATAAAGCTGCCCAATGTTCATCTTTAAATGGATAAAACCCCCACAGCGCCCTGTCCACTCATCTTAATGAATTCAGTGTTGCCAGATACAGAGCATGCTCCTCCATATGGTTATTGAGTTAGTAATTTGAATAGCTAGCACTGTGCTGGAATTGTTTTTTAAAGTGCCTACAAAAACTCCAGGACAACTCCTCCTCTCATACCCGCCTCTAGCAATCAATACATGCGGCACGGATTAGGAGGATGCTGCTTGCATGCATTTGCCCTAGTGCGAAGAATACACAAACATAGTTGCGCAACGTCTGTTTGGAAAAATAATATGGAAAGCAAACGGCAGCAATACTGTATGGGTTTCTATGTGTGCTGCAGTGTGGGCATGTGCCATTGTAGAGCTGGAGATTACTTGGAGATGCTGCTTTTGCTGCTGCAGATGTAAGGCAGGAGAGAGCGGCAGCTTCGGGTATGGCCGATTTTGCCCGGATCTAGTCACAGTAGAGCCGAGCTT
Organism: Gastrophryne carolinensis; assembly: GCA_027917425.1. Classification (NCBI taxonomy): domain Eukaryota; kingdom Metazoa; phylum Chordata; class Amphibia; order Anura; family Microhylidae; genus Gastrophryne; species Gastrophryne carolinensis. The sequence continues at coordinate 85,581,315 of CM051236.1, forward strand.
GGGGAGCACTACAGAGAGGAAAAGGGGGACAGGAGAGGGAAGAGATGTAAACACAGGCATGATGGGCTGAAAGATAAACTAGCTCGGGAGCTCAAGTGAGCTTATAGTTGCCTAAAGATCTGAATGTGACCTTCACATTTTTTCTCACAATAGGTTTTCCCATATTACAATAAAAGCCATAATGATCCATAGTGCAAACATTAGAGAACACCACTAAATACAAAACAGTGACTTTCCTGATTCTCTTGAAAGTGCATGTCAAGGTAAAAATGGGGAAAAAATTCCAAGCAAGCTTAGACTTCTAATGTTGTATGCTGGTGGGCTTCCAATGGTTTGTTTAACCCCTAAAATGACTTTACTTATCCTGACCTCTAGTAGTCACAACAGTCCCTTTTAAACTGTCAGCATCACTCATTTTAATCAGGATTTCTAAAACAAAATGGTGGAATAGTGTACGCAGAATCTAACCCTTTTAGTTTCCTGAGGCATAGCCCTAGGAGGCCCTCCTTGTCTTTTACGTTATGTATTGCAACCAGGTATAAGGGCTGGAAGTATAAAGGGACAGGGTAGACTCTAAGGTGACATGTAGGGAGGACACAGCCTCAAAAGCAACATAGGGTTTCATTTAGAAAAGCCACCTGCATTATTAAGAAGCCCTGCCAGGATTATGAAGAGAAAGGCTCTTCTGACATAAATTAGCAAAGCATTTGATAAAGCTGTGGCTAATCACCTCATAGATGCATCCTCTAAAAAAGGAGATGGACCGAAACATATGGTAGCATGCCTCACAGGGAAACCAGAGACGTTACCATGTGATGTTGTAGCAAACCGGTCTTATCATTGTAGAGCCCCTAATGACTATAATCTGATTATACAAGAACAAAGCAAACAGGAGTAGGGCTGGTTCTGCACAAGTTCCAGACCCAGTATCCCCCCTGGAGGGTTAGGAATGCTATGAGGGCGACAATGTCCTGGTGTACATGGACATACCTGTCCTAACAGGGTCTGTCTAGGAGAGTATACCTAAAATAACCCCTACGATTGATAAACTAAGCTTCTAGGTGCTTAGGCATACTCTGAAACTAGAGAAGGTTTAAATGACACATACATCGCCTGCCCTCTAGTTACCAATTACCCAGAATTTGAGGCAAATAACTCACTAGGCCTGTACTTCAGTCCCAAGTGACCTCTGGTGGTCCAAAAAGTTTTATTGGCTGGGCGAGTGACAACATGCTCAGTCTGAGCACACCTTCCCTATGAACCTGAATGGTTTCCAGTCAAAGAGTATGTGCAAGCTGTGGCTGCCATAGTCCAAAAACATGTGAGTAAAAAAAAGACTCCAGGGCCGGCCAAAGTCTCCGGCCAGCTGCCATTTATGCACTCATAATAGATTGCTGAGACTAATTAGGCACCAAAATCTATTCAGATTGTGTGGAAAGGTATAGAGAGAGGTAAACAATCTAGCAATCCTCAGTGTATCAGGCAATGTGAAATTGCCCCTGTATGGCACCCGGCCCCCACTTTTAATGGAGCTAGGCAAATATCTTTTACTCAGAAAAGTGTCACTCTTTTTCCATTAAGCCATGGAGAAAGTGTGGATAGGAAAAACACTTATCCTTGCTGATAATGCAGCTATGATCCAATGCATCAACAGGGCAGAATATATCAGATCACCTGTGTGATTGTAATCCTGTGCAGCAGAAGCCAAGGGGTCACTGCAGCATTCTCGCCTGGAGAGGCATTAACCGCTGTGTGATTAGCAAAGCTACTGACGAGTTCACCTGTTACAGTGGAAGGCCAGAAAAGCGGCACCCACCTCAGGATCACAAACGCAAGAAACAAAAAGTTTTTGTTTAAATCCCAGAAGAGAAAAATCAATAAGGCACAACAGCAAATGTTCTGGTACTCTGGCAGCTCCCACCTTCAAAATCCTCTACTGCAGGGGGACCCTGGGATGTCTCTGGCCCTGAAAATCTCCAGTGAAGAGACCATCTCCACATAGTAATGCAGTATCCTTTTAAACTGTCAGCTTCACTCATTTTAATCAGGATTTCTAAAACAACATGATGGAATAGTGTAGGCTAACCCTTTCAGTCTCCTGTGGCATAGCCCTAGGAGGCCCTCCTTGTCCTTCACATTATGTATAGCAACAAGGTATAAGGGCTGGAAGTAGACTCTAAGGTGACATGTAGGGAAGACCAAATACATATGTACGTCTCACCAACTTTCCTGAAGAGGCATCCACATGGCTTGGCTCCTCTGCTGTAGATGCCCCGGAATCTAAACCACTGCAGCCTGGGTTCTTTCGATGCATATAGAAGCCAGCCGGTCACACATGTGCCAGCCACTGAAACAAGGCTATGCGATGGAAGCAACCCCGGGGCCCGAAGGCCCTCCGACTCCTGGCCACAAGCGCCGCTCAGTGTTGCTCAAGCCTGCGCACCCCCCCCCCCCCCGCGCACGCAAATTGGAAACACAAGCACCACCCAAGCTGCCACTGAGAGGGAGGACTGTGCCGTCTGGACAGCAAAGCCCCCCAGCATCTAGGTCCCAGGATTACCACGTGCCTGGACAGCTTCCGCCCTCCGTTCCTCTACTGCAAACATCTGGGTGGCACCCAAGCCTGTGCCCCTGTCTACCCCTGGAGAACCGGAGGGGAGACCTGGGGACACCAACCAGAAGGAGGATTGCGTCGACCAGATTGCAATCCTGCTAGCTACTGCAGGATATCAGGAGCCAGCCAAGGTAGGTTATGTGGTGTTCCAGCGGACCCCCTAGCCAAAGGTACCCTGCCCTCTAGAAGCCAGGAGGTTGGCGAGCACCTCCCCAGGCGCCCCCCTGGGATTGAAAAAATAAATAAAAAAAAAATACAATTCTGTGAGTACTCACCTGTAGAATTGATTTTATAGTATACAGCACGTCCTGTTCCAATAATTCCTTACACTTGGGTTATTCCGCCACAAGGTGGCGAAGTGGACTACAGAAAGACTTGTGGCCACTCCCGGCCCCATAAATAGCCAGGAACCTCCCACCAATTTCCAGTGTTGACAAGCAGTTATACAAGAAGCCGGGAGAATCAAAAAATGAACTTTGAACAATCACCATACAGAGGTAACCAAGAAAAATGATAACAAGGGAGAAGTGGAACAGGACGTGCTGTATACTATAAAATCAATTCTACAGGTGAGTACTCACAGAATTTTAAAGTTTTAAATTTAAGTATACAGCACGTCCTGTTCCAATAATTCCTTACACTTGGGACATCCAAAAGCAGTGCCCGTAAGGTAGGGTGGGGTCCCCAAAAGGCAACAGCGGGCAGTTTAAACCACTGCCGCCTGAAGAACTTTGCGGCCAAAAGCAGCATCAGCTGAGGCCCTAACATCAACCTTGTAAAACTTAATTAAAGTATGAACAGAAGACCAAGTTGTGGCCTTACAAACTTGTTCAACAAAAGCCTGGTGCTGAAAGGCCCAGGAGGCACCAATAGCACGAGTGGAATGAGCAGTAAGGCGGAAGGGAGGCTCCTTCCCCTTAGCAGAATAGGCTTGCACCACCGCCTGACAGATCCATTTGCTCATAGTGGAATTAGCCAGAGGCAAACCCTTTCTAGGTCCAGAAGGGAGAACAAAAAGAGCATCAGTCTTCCTGATTGACTCAGTAGCTACCAAATAAAACTTCAGAACCCTGACCACATCCAGGGAATGCATAGTCCGCTCCTTGGAATTAGCAGGATTAGGGCACAATGAAGGCAAAACAATGTCTTGATTGAGATGAAAAGCAGACACAAACTTAGGCAGGAAATCTGGCTTATACCGAAACACCACCTTGTCTTGGTGTCGCTCAAAGTAAGGAGGTTTAATGGAAAGCGCCGCCAACTCAGAAACACGCCTAAAAGAAGTGATAGCCACCAAAAAGGCTACCTTAAAAGTCAAAATAGGCAAAGCAGCCTCATGTAGAGGCTCAAAAGGAGGACCCTGCAAGGCAGATAAAACCAAATTCAAATCCCAGACTGGTAACATAGGCTTACGTGGCAGGCGCACGTGAGTAACCCCCTGGAAAAAAAGACTTTGGAAGAAAATAGCCAAGGCTGAAACATGTCCCTTGAGAGTACTAAGTTGAAGGCCCAAATCCAAACCATGCTGCAAGAATTCCAGGATCCTGGGAATAGAAAACACCCAACAGGGAAGAGACTTAGACTCACACCAGGCAATGTAAGCATACCATACCCTATAGTAGATAAAGGACGAGGACTTCTTCCTAGCCCAAATCATGGTAGTAACAACAGAGGCAGCCCCTTTTCTATCAAGATGGAGGTCTCAGCAGCCAGGCCGTTAAAGCCAGCGTTTGTAAATTGGGATGGCGTAGCTGCCAGAGTGAGCAGGTCTGGAACCTTGGGCAGGACGTATTGATCTACTGCCAACTGCACGATGTCTGCGAACCACACCCTTCTTGGCCAACAGAGGGCCACCAGGATGGTTGGCACCCCTTCCTGGGCTATCTTGCGCAGCACTCTGCCCAGCAGAGGAAACGGAGGGAACACAGAGGAGCCAAAAGCTCTTCCAAGACATCGCTAGTGCATCCATGGTTAAGGCCAGAGGGTCCTGGGACACAGAGAGACAAAAACTGGAAGCTTGTGATTGTGACGGGACGCAAACAGATCCACATCCGGCTGACCCCAGCGGTGGCACAGGGAGCGAAACACCCTGCTGCTGAGGGACCATTCTCCCAGACGAGAAGTCCCCCTGCTCAGGGAGTCTGCCTCCGGATTTTCCACCCCCGGGATGTACACTGCCGAGATGCAGGGAACATTCTCCTCCACCCATGACAGTATCAGGGACACTTCCTTGAGGGCCCTCTTGCTCAGGGTCCCTCCTTGATGATTGATGTAGGCAAATGCCGTCTGGTTGTCCAAGCGGATCTGAACAGCCCGACCCCGAAGGTGTGGGGTCAATTGGGTGAGAACCAACCTTACCACCATCAGTTCCAGAATATTGATAGGAGTATGGGCCTGGGGGCCCCACCACGAGAGGGACCGTCTGGCCAGGGGGGACAGAGCAAACACCTGATCCAGGGACACAGGGTCCCGATCCCACACTGACAAGAGGTGTAGCTGCAGAGGTCTCATGTGAAACTGAGCATAGGGTACCGCCTCGAAGCAAGACACCAACAGGCCCACCAGTTGCATCCCCTGCCGGATGGAGGGATGAGGACAAGAGAGAAGGAACTGGGCCTGAGCTTGAAGACTCTCCACCTTCTGTTGAGGGAGAAAAACCTTGACCAGAGATGTATCCAGAGTCATGCCCAGAAAGGACCTCACCAGTGACAGGGACAGAAAAGACTTGGGATGGTTGATCACCCAGCCGAAGGACTCTAGTGTGGACACCACCATCTGGGTATCCAGCTCGGCCTGATAGAAGGACTGAGACGAGATCAGAATGTCGTCCAAATAAGGATGCGAATGCCCTGAGATCTCAACAGAGCCATCACGCCTGCCAGCACCCTGGTGAATACCCTGGGAGCCGAGGTGATAACGAAGGGTAAGGCCACAAAGTTGGTAGTGCTGATCCTCCAGAGCGAACCTGAGAAATTTCTGATGACCTGGGAAGATTGGCACATGAAGGTAAGCGTCCTTGATGTCTACGGATGTCATGAAGTCGCCCGGGCGTAGAGTACTGACTGCTGAGCGTAGGGTCTCCATGCGAAAATGCTTGAATCTGACAAACTTGTTGAGGTGCTTTAAATCCAGGATGGGCCTGAGGGACCCATCCTGTTTGGGAACCATGAATAGACTGGAGTAGAAGCCTCTGCCCCTTTCCTGAGAGGCACTGGGAAGATGACCCCCAACTCCAGAAGCTTTCGGACGGCAAGCCGCAAGCCCTGAGCTGATAGGGGATTTTGAGCCATCCGGGATCTGATAAATCTTGGGGGGCAGGCTGCAAACTATCTTGTATCCAGAGCACACCACCTCCTGAATTAATCTGTCTGCCACACGTAGCCTCCAGACGTGAGCAAAGAGCCGAAGCCGTCCCCCCACCCGGATGGGTGAGGGCGCCTCCTCATGCCTGAGGGGGCTTGGGGGAGGATTTAGGTTTGGGACGCCATGAGAGCCCAGGACGGCCTCGTCCTCTACCCCTGCCCCAAGAGTCTCCGTGTGCCCCAGCAAAGGAAACTCCTTGACCAGCCCTGGAAGCGCAGAAGGAAGGGAGAGAAGCACCGGTCCCCCGAAAGGACCGTGACGGCCTCCTACGCTGAGGCAGCCTAACGCCCCTGGCAAACAGGTCCAAGCGTTCACCAAAGAGCCGCAGCCCCTAAAAAGGAAAACCAGTGAGGGCCTTTTAGCAGCATTATCAGCCGCCCACTGACGTAGCCAGACAGAACGCAGTATAGCCACCAAAAGGGCAGAAGTCCTACTACACATTCTAATGGCATCATCCATGGCAGAAAGAATATAAGCAACAAATTCATAGCAAAGTAGGAGAGATCTATAATCCTCACCTCCCGCGTCATCAGAGGCCCCATGTAACACTTAAGCAGCCCTTTAATAGCAATAGCCGTTATGGCAGAGGCACAAACCGGGTGCAGCGCAGTCCCCACACAGGCAAAGGCATGACAGGACAGGACAGCTGATCCAGACGCCGGTCCTCACCATCCCGTAGGGTAGTAGTGTCAGGTGAGTGCATGACTGATGTATTTGACAACCCTAGATCGAGCGCGTCCACCTCAGAAGGACATGACCAATGCTTAATCACCTCAGCAGGAAAGGGATACTTCCTGTCCCAACTCTTGGGCACCCCAGGTATCTTACTAGGCCGTTCCCACTCCTTGAGCACCAGATTATTAAAGTGATTCTGCTCAGCGAACTCCAAGCGAGGTTTAACAGTATGGAAAAGCTCACCCTGCTGCTGCGGAGCCACGGCAGGAGGGGAAATACAAAGCACTTCAAAAATGTGAGTCAATAACCTGTCAGTTTCATCTGAGGACAACGGGTCTTCTCCAAAGAGAGATTCGGTACCACCATATATCATAGGTTGCTCCTCAGAGGATTCTGAATCAGAAAATAATTCCCGCCTCCTCCAGGGGGTAAAGGCCAGAAAGGGAGTAAAGTCCCTCATCCTGAACAGGAAAAAGGGAAGCAGCGGGAGGTAAATGCCGCTTCTTGGCAGAAGCCTTACGCCGGGCTGACCCAGCAATATGCTGGCCATCCGTGAAGCTAAGTCAAATTGAGACTCCCCGCAAGTGTGCTCCTCACTGGGAGTCAGATGCAAGCGTGGGGGGGGGGGGGGGTAGGAGAAGCAGAAGGGAGCGCAGCACCGGGGCCCGTAGCAGACGACCCAGGCTGCAGTGCAAGTACATGCTGGGCGCAAGGCAAACATACCCTGACACCACCACACCGCTGGGCTTGTCCCGAAGGAACCCCAAGCACATTATCCCCGGAAGCCTCCATATGGTTATTACGAAGAGCGTGAATCGCGCCCCATGTGACCCTGCCGGCCAATGACAGCGCTGAGGAATCTGAGGGAATGTCGCCGCCGTCCGCTAAGCGCTGTACAAGCAGCGCGGCTGCGAGCGCACAGAGTAAAAAATAAAGACAATAAATAATGCGCCCCCCCCCCCCCCCCCGGAGAGCTCCCCAGGGGGAGAGCGAGGCAGAGAAGAAGGGAGGAGGGGGGGCAGCGGAGGTGGGGGGTGAGGAAGACCCAGAAACAGGCAGGAAGGGGGCATCCCAAAAGGCTCACCATAAGCCTGGACCGCCTACCCATATCAGTGCAGGGATTGCGGTTGGAGCAGCACTCCTCAAGTACCTGACCCCGGTGCTGTCCTACCTTCACCCGAACCAGTCAGCCAGTCAGGCTGGGAGGCAATGGGTCCAGAACGGGTGGGAATAGTCCTGCAGGGCCGCAGGCTGGTAAGCCCCACTCGCCTGCGTATATAGAGAGACATCTTCTATCTTCGCAGTCCAGACTGCAGATGAAAACTGGAAATTGGTGGGAGGTTCCTGGCTATTTATGGGGCCGGGAGTGGTCACAAGTCTTTCTGCAGTCCACTGTGCCCCCTTGTGGCGGATATCCCAAGTGTAAGGAATTTACTGGAACAGGACGTGCTGTATACTTGGAAAAAAGAACACAAAACACACAAATCACAGACCCCCCCCTGCCAGCCATAGCGGGCCACAACAAAGGGGTCACGCACAACCTTCTAGAGGGGAGGGGAGATGGGTGAAGGGAACAAGGACCCAAGGTTTGAGGCTGGGGCATCCCAATGAGGCTCACCATAGAAAGCCTGTCGCCGGCTACCCTTTGGTACAGGGTCTTGCGGCCCGTAGCAGCACTCCTTCAGCACCTGACCCTAGTGCTGTCCTACCTTCACCCGAACCGTCAGCCGAGGCTGGGAGGCAGTGGGTCCAGAACGGGTGGAAATAAGCCTGCAGGGCCCTAGGCTTGAAAGCCCCACTCCCTGTGCAATAGAGAGCCATCTTCTATCTTCGCAGTCCAGACTGCAGAGAAACACTGGTAAATTGGTGGGAGGTTCCTGGCAATTTATGGGGCCGGGAGTGGCCACAAGTCTTTCTGCAGTCCACTGCGTCACCTTGTGGTGGAATAACCCAAGTGTAAGGAATTATTGGAACAGGACGTGCTGTATACTTGGAAAAATTACCTAGACAATGAAAAAAGGTCCCAGAAGTTTCCTGGAGAGGATACACAATACTGATGACTGGGGCTTTTAAATCTGTCACAGTTTGTGTTTCCTCTCTAGGGGGAGGAGCCTCTCTCTCCGTGGCCATCCTGAAGGACGCTGGTAGAAAACAGAGGTTCTTCAGGAGATCGATCCCTTCCCCTCTGATCTGCCATTAGATCCTCTTGACCCACAGCACTCTTGAGGTATATCCTCCTCAGAAGGAGTTTCTGCCACAAAAAGTTGTTTAGTCACAGTGAATTCATGACATTTCTAGACGTTCTCTTGATACCTGAGGTAGTGGGGACAGTAATCTTCTAAAAAGACCATTTTGTGAGTACTCACCTGAAAAACACACCCCGCTTCACTTCTTAAATATTCATCCATTAATGGGTTAATCCACCGCCAGGTGACGTAGTGCAGAGAGGAAGTCTTGTAACGAGCCCCCTTCCGGCCTATATATACCTGGTACCTCCCTTCAATCACCAGTATATTAAAAAGCAGAAAGACAAGGTACCAGTATTCCACCGGTAACCTCAAAATCAATTTTGATATAAATAAAAAAGGGCTTCACGATATAAAGGCTTCGGCAATGCCGAAAAGGGTGGGGGTGAAGCGGGGTGTGTGGCACACCAACAATATCCATTTTTCAGGTGAGTACTCACAAAATGGTATTATTCTTGGTGTGCCACACACCCCGCTTCACTTCTTAAATATTCATCCATTAATGGGACATCCAAAAGCAGTGTCCACAAGGGAAGGGCATCTCAAGGCCAGGTGAAGCATAACTTAAATGACTGCAGTCTGCAGAACTTTGCGGCCAAAAACAGCATCCGCTGAGGCCCGCACATCAACTTTGTAAAACTTAGAAAAAGTGTGAACAGAAGACCAAGTGGCGGCCTTACAAACCTGTTCAACAGAAGCTTGGTGCTGAAATGCCCAAGACGCCCCAACAGCGCGAGTGGAATGAGCAGTGATACGAAAAGGGGGAACTCTTCCCTTAGCAGAATAGGCCGCAGTAACGGCCTGACGTATCCACTTGCTAATGGCAGATCTGGCTGGTGCCAAACCCTTCTTAGGCCCATGGGGCACAACAAAAAAGGAATCCGTCCTACGAAAAGGAGACGTGATAATCAAGTAGTACTTAACACAGCGTACTACATCCAAACAATGCAAAACCCTCTCTTTGTCATTCTTAGGATTAGGACACAAGGAGGGAAGAACAATATCTTGGATCAAATGAAAAGCAGAAACAACCTTAGGAAGAAAGTCTGGCTTGAACCGAAAGACCACTTTATCCTGATGCCTCTCAAAGTAAGGCGCCTGGATAGTTAAGGCCGCCAACTCTGAGACACGCCGGACAGAAGTGATAGCTACCAAGAAGACAATCTTCTGAGTCAGGGTAGACAAAGCAATATCTTGCAAAGGCTCAAAAGGAGGAGCCTGAAGAGCCAAAAGAACCAAATTCAAATCCCAAACCGGGAGTAATGGTTTCTTGGGAGGCCGCACATGCGTAACCCCCTGGAAAAAAGTTTTAACTAAAGGTTTAAGCGCAACACGCTTCTGAAAAAAGATAGATAAGGCAGAGACCTGCCCTTTCAACGTACTAAGCTGGAGACCAGAGTCCAGCCCTGATTGTAAAAACTCCAGAACCCTGGAGACCGAAAAGACCCTACAAGGAAAAGATCTTATCTCACACCAAGCGATATAGGCTTTCCAAGTCCTATAGTAGGTGATGGAAGAAGACCTCTTCCGGGCACTGATCAGAGTCTTAATGACAGAATCAGAAAGACCCTCCTCCTTCAGGATGGAGGTTTCAGCAGCCAGGCCATCAAACCCAGCGCTGGTAAATTGGGGCAACACAATTGACCCTGAGTGAGCAGATCGGGCCGAAGAGGCAGAACGAACTGGACCACTGCCAGCCGAACGATGTCTGCGAACCTCACTCGTCTTGGCCACCTTGGGGCCACGAGAACGGCATACACCTTTTCCAGAGCCAACTTCTGAAGAACCCTGCCCAGCATGGGCATCGGAGGAAACAGGTATAGAAATCCCAGAGCTCCCCAGTTCAGGGACATGGCGTCCACTGCCAGAGCCAGAGGATCCTGGGAGAGCGACACGAAGTTCGGGAGCCTGTGATAGTGATGAGGGGCCAACAGGTCCACCTCCGGGGTCCCCCATTGGAGACACAGTGAGCGAACCACCCGAGGATGGAGAGCCTAATCTTCCAGACGAGGAGAGCCCTTGCTCAACCGGTCCGCTACCTGTTTCCTCACCTCTGTGGAATGTAAACCGCCGAGAGACAGGAAACATGGAACACTGCCCAGGTCCGGATCAGGGACACTTCTCTGAGAGTACTCAGACTGCGCGTCCTTCCCTGAAGACCGACGTAAGCAACCGCTGATCGATTGTCTGAACACATCTGGACCAGAAGGCCCAGAACGTGCTGAGTCAGTAGAGCAAGCACCTGACGGATGGTTCTCAGATTCAGAATATTGATGGGTAAGTGGGGCCTTTAAGGTCTCCACTGCCCCTGAAACCGCAGCTCCTTCCAGAATCTGCCCCATCCCGACAGACTGGCGTCCGTGGTGACAATTTTCCAAAGGGGGGTCAGGAAAGGCCTGCCCTACACAAGATTGGTCGAGACCAACCACCACAGGAGGGACTGCCGTACACGGGAGGACAACTGGAAGGACTGATCCAGCGACTGAGGTTGCTGGTCCTAACACGCTAACAGAAATAGCTGAAGCGTTCTCGTGTGAATTTGGGCAAAAGGAAGACTCCGTTTTGATGAGAGTTCAGGTCGGGATGAACCGACCCATGAACGGACCGTGAAGGAGGGTGAGACTAGAATTCCAGGTCGTAACTGGCCGACACTACCTCCTGGATCCATCTGCCTGGAACCACTTGGTTCCAAACCTGGTAGAAGTGTCGCAATAGTCCCCCCACCCGCACGGGTGAGGGCAGCCCCTCATTGCTGAGTGAGCTTATCAGCAGGTTTGGGCTTGGTGCCCCAGGATTGAGTGGGCCGGCCACGGCCCCTCCCCCGAGTCCAACCTGCGCCACTGGTAGCGGGAAAGGAAGCACCCCTGCCCGCTCTGAATCCTCGAAAGGAAGGCCTACCGGAACCTGCCCCCCCAAAGGGGACACGAGGCCTCTTGCGTTGTGGCATCTTACCACCCTTTGCGACTGAATCAATTTTCTCCCCGAACAGACGCCAACCCCAAAAAGGGGAGAGCTGTGAGCACCTTTTTGGAAGCCGTGTCTGCTGACCACTGACGCAGCCATACTGACCTGCGAATAGCCACCAGCATAGCTGCTGCCTTGCTACTCATAGTCAGCGCATCTTCCTGAGCGGCCAGGACATAAGCCACAAAAGATTCACACTGCTTAAGCGCAGTGAACTGTTTGCAAGCGGGATTAAGATCCTCATATAGCCCCTGAATTAAGGACTTATTTGCCAATAGAAGAAGGGCTGAAGCACATACCGAGCGCAACGCTGACCCGGAATAGATAAAACCATGTCGAGCGTATTGGTCAATCCGACGATCTTCCCCATCTTTAGGGACAGTGGTCTCAGCAGACTGTACCATAGCCGTGCTGGAGAGCCCTAGTACAGGGGTATCGATGTCAGGAGGGACAGACCAAAGCTTCACCAATTCTGGTGGAAAAGGATAACGCTTTTCCCAACTGGAAGGAATTCCAGATAACCGCGTGGGATGTTCCCATTCCTTAAGAACCACCCTCTCAAAGTGGTGTTGTCTGGGAAAAACCAAACGCGGCTGAGGCTCCTTAAACAACTGACCCTTTGGCGGGGCGGCCGCCTCAGGCGTATCTAAACTCAAAATTTTAAACATTTGAGCCAGAATAGAGGGGGTGTCAAAAACAACCCCCTCTGACCAATCGCCTATCTCATCAGCCACAAGCTGACCTGCCGGCTCATCTGACTCCGACGGGAATTCATCCTGGTCCGGGGATCCATCGGACCATTCCACAGGTTCACATAGCTCGTCCTGTGGAGCCGAAGGTACCGGAGTCAGGTGCCTTCGTTTTGCAGCGGCCTTTAACGCTGCTTTAACGGGCACTACTTTCCGGGGGCTGGGCTGTGCCGCCGCCTCGGAATGCGAATCCCCACTTTTGACAGTGTCATGCGGGGTCCGGAACAGGGAGGGAGAGGTAGGAGATGATGAAGGATGCGATGGGCCCGCAGCCGAAGCAACGGACTGGCGCGCAATAGTCTGTTTTGCACAAGGGATGCAAATAAAGACATCATCAGCTGGGAGTGGAACCCCACAACCTACGCACCCCCCGAACGGCTCAGCAGAACCGTTTCCGGAAATTACGTAAGCCTCCATATGGTGATTTATGGTATTCGCAATACTTGGGACTTTTAAGGCATAAGCCAACCCGGGATGCCCCTTTATTAGTAATGTCCCGGAAGGGAGGATTTTTTATTTATATATATATATATTTTTTTTTTTTTTTTAAGTTAAGGTCCCCTATAATAAACTATATATATATATTTATATATAGTCTATATATATATACATTTAATAGATATCCCAATAATTAGCCAGGCACATAGAGCCGGAGGGCCACCATAAGCAGGGATCCCAGGATCTGCAAGGAAAAGAAAAACCATCAGATCCTCACATGTGTATAAGAAACATATAAGCATGGCACCAAAGTGCCTTTAAATAAGAGCAAAATCATGCCCCCTTAATAAAAAGTGACTCCCCACTATATCACTACAAAGAAATATGCATTCCCCACTTAACGGGCCCAACGGATGGGGCCGCTTACCTGGTCCAGCGAAGGCAGCAGCCGGAGCAAGACTGCAGCCAGTAGCCAGCACAGAAGACTAAGTGCGGCCCCTCGACTTCCTGCTTTAGAAGGGAAGTAAACGCTGGGCCCGCCGCAAGACGCCGCATGACGTCAGCGCCGCGCCCCCGATGCCGCGTCATCGGGACCCGCCCCCCCCTACGCCAATCAGCTGGAGATCCCTCTCAGATGGGCCACTACACGTGCGCCCAGGCGGCGGAGGGGGGAGGATAAAGACCGCATGGTGCCCTAAAGAGTACATAAAATGCCAGGCGGGGAAGAGGGGAGGGGGCCACAAAGCAATAGTCTGCCAAGAAAAGTGGCCAGCCCCTACCCAGCACAGTCTGCCCTTCAAGCAGACCAAAAACCAAAAGTATACACATGCTGAATAACAGTGAATGCATAATCATGAACACACACACCTGCTTAAAGCACACCCTCACACCCCCCCCCCCCCCCATAGTGAAGGGAGAAGGGACCGTAACGGGAGAGAAAGGGGCTACGGGGACCCTCGGGACAGGGGCATCCCATTTCCGGATCACCATGCCGGATAGCCGCATTGCCCCACGCATGAGGTCGAGCGGTAGGAGATAAGCTCCTAGGCACTTAAAGTGCCATCTACCATTTGCCAGGTGAGCAGCCTAGGCTGGGAGGCTTCCATTCCACCATAAAGGTATACAAACTCAAACCGGGCAGAAATAGACCAAAAGGGGGGTGGCGGGGTAAGAATACCCCGGCCTACCTGTAAGCAGGAGACTTCCATCTTCTGACTTGTCAGCAAGCAGAGAAAAAAATACTGGTGATTTAAGGGAGGTACCAGGTATATATAGGCCAGAAGGGGGCTCGTTACAAGACTTCCTCTCTGCACTACGTCACCTGGCGGTGGATTAACCCATTAATGGATGAATATTTAAGAAGTGAAGCGGGGTGTGTGGCACACCAAGAATACCCAAGGTCAGTGAGGAATCTAATTGCGAGTTAGCTAAAGAGTTCGCCTTAGCAGAAATGGCCTTAGCAGCTGCAACGATCCCCTAGGTGCCAGTAATTAATCTGGCTTGGTCAGACCTTGGCCAGGTTACACCAACAGGAGTAACAGTCCTGGCAAATGTAGGATACTGCAAGCTCTGTGAGTAAATGAACAATTTTTTTTCCCCAGAAGCAGATAGAATTGTCACCTTGTATGCACCCCCATGCCCCTGGGCCAACTAAGTGCATGTTAGGAGAAAATATAAAAATATTTTCCCACCAAGACACTCTGATAAGGGCACCCTCTTTTGATTTAAGTGGCAGGGGCATTACACACACAGAGTGTTGTGGCCATGATAATGATAGGACATCATTTCCAGCCAGTCCTGGCCAGCAGAAGAGCCTTCTCTAGTAAGAAATGGTTTATGTCAGTAGAGTAGAAACCTTCCAGAGGCTTTTCATTGCACCAAGGTTTTTATGGAAGGAGGAAGCAGTTTTTACAACCTACAGTCTATTGCTAACGGCAACTGTACACCAAGATCTACGAGAAGAGAACAGCGAGTCCGATACAGACGGAACACTGCTGCTATGGCAGCTCACTCAAACTTACACATGCTCAGCAGCTGTTTTCTGTGTGTACAGGGCTCACTTTTCTCTTCTTGTGTACAATTGCTAATAGCAACAGGTTGCAAATAGTGAAGACTGCTTCCGTAACACACACATTTTGTAACACAAATGAAAAAAAATACTAAATCAGCTCTGCACCTTGAGGACTTCATTTTGGAACACAAAGAATATACATTTTCAAAAATTGTGTTGCAAATTGTGTAAAGGCTTACCCTTTAAAGTGATTCAAAACGTATTTAATGTAAAGTATTGGAAAAATTCTCATGAAAAGGGCTCTGTATATTAAAAACTCCCCCCCCCCCCCACACACACACACCCAGGGATGCATAGATTACAACCAGACCACAACCGTTGAGCCATAAAAAATGTGAAAGTCACATAGGTAGATCAATAAGGGTCTGACACTACATGGGCTGTCAGCAGGTCCTCAGAGTCAACGTGAGGAAGGCCTATGTGGAGCTCCTGGTAACAAGTCAGGAAGTCCTCTTTCACAAAGGCAGTGGATTTCCACTTCTGCTGCATGACTGTTGAGAGCAGGCTGAGTCAACAGAATGCTGGTGAGTGGAGGTGTTGAGAAAGATGTAACTGGACAATAGATTATAGGGATACATACCGGCTGCCTGTTGAGGCATAAAACCACCTGCTGTGAGATTTATGACTGCTGCTTGCTGAGAAGACAAAGTTTGTTCTTGTCCGTTAGTACCTTGCTCCATTCCCTAACAGGATAAAAAACGGTTGATTATTATGTTAGGATCCTTATTGTTAAAATATACCATGTTCCCACTCCCAGTATTTGCAAAGCTCAGATGCTGCATGTGTTCAGCTGTCACAAGGTATGATTAAGGGGTATCTTACCCCGAAATGCGTTACCTTTTGAGGGGGCGAGATGGGACTACACCTCACACAGGACATGTATGTTTTCTAATTAAAATATTACATGTTAAGTTTTATGGGTTTGGTGAGCTGGACACCTGATACAGATTATGTGTTCAGCTGTCAGTCTGAGTATTCACAGCACGTTTCCCCCAAACTGGAGGCAGGGGTACACCTGAGTCGACATGAGGCCAGTATTTAAGTTGTCCTCTGAAGACTCAGAGGTTTTGTTTTTCTTTTGGCCACCAATGTATATTTATAAGGCTGATGCCTGCAGTAATAAGATGGTAAAGTGGGTCAATCTCAGCTACAACAGCAACAGGAAGGGGGTGGGGTTTAAAGGTAAAAATGGACAGAACCCTACATTCTGATGGTAGACAACACCCCCTCCTGCTGCAACATTTTACCCCTGCTCTGGAGGGAGGGAATTCCACATTAAAAACAGAGGTCTCAGTTGCACACATTTGATGCTCACGTGCACCGTCAAGGTAAGGTATAGATTGATTGATCCACAGCCATTTTTGTAGCTCTATGCTTGAACCAGGTTTTTAGTGGGTTTGCTTTAAAGAAAAAAATATATCAAACTATCTGTAGGTTTAATGAAAAGCTAACAGGGGTGTGGAAAACAAGGCACACACTGAAGCTGCTGAAACCTGCTACCTACTGAAACTAGTTTAACAAAAAGGAAGAGTATTCCCGAAAAGACTTAACATTTTGCTGGTCCAGGCTAGGCAATTAAGTATCCAAATTTTATTACAAATGCAAACATTTAGAATAAAACAACAAAATTCCTGTACAGCAGTAAAAATGATATGGTGCTGAAAAAAGTCCAAAGTTAAAAATGTAGTCAGAACCTAACTACAATGGAGGTAGCCCCATCCACACATTCAATTCATCGTGATGAAGTTTCGGTGGGACGAAACATGTGGAATGGGGTTGGAGGTCTGTGCCGCATGACCTCACATGAAGGAACAGCTTGAGCAAGAAAAACACCACAACAATTGGCAACAGGAGCATCAGGTTGCTGCTGACACTTTTGTGTGAAATCGATCTTATATGTAGTGGTGGTGTGAGCGTATTGCCAGAAGCTAGAGGACTCTTGAGCTGTCAATAGCGGTGGTAAAGTGGTGCTGTGGCCAGCGTGAGGGTGCTTAAATCTTCTTGGCACCCGATCCTGCCCCACTATATTTAATGCCTAAATTCAAGCCTACATAGTCATAGTGGAGGTTTGGCGTTACTATTAGCTTGTACCCCTTTATATGAGGAGCGAAGCACTCACAGGCAAAACACATTGGCTGTAAGATCTGATGTATGTAAAGCACCTGGTTAGCTGAAACCTTGGATAGCAATTTTAAGTCCTCTTGCTGTTATTTATGGTGCCCAATGATTATTTCATTATGCTCTAAGACTTTAATGTGTGGGTGTGTGTGGATGAGGGTACCTCCATTGTAGTTAGGTTCTGACAAAAATTTAAAAATAGACCTGTTGTTACAAATGCAAACATTTAGAAAAAAAATATTCCTGTACAGCATTTTGATACTTAAAGCAGACTAAAACCCACTGAACTTGAAAAAAACATTTGGCCAAAGCCCCTGCTGAATCTCCTTTCTCAGGGTGTCGAAACAGTAATGGATACTTCTGCTTTTCGATTTGCTTTCCCTCGGTGTGAGATGGCAGGCGATCAGTCATTGCAAAGGTGAAGCAATGACATCTTTGCCATTCACAGCAGTGGCAATGAATGGAGAAAGTGAGGCTTTATAGCTACAACTGGCCGCATTATCTGGGAGTGAACCAGGAGCAGTGAAAATTGGCAAAATGTTCTCTTCATAGGGGGAGCAATTCAGGGGATGCTAGCTAAATATGAGAGTTTTGGTCCGCTTTGTCTATCCTGGACCAGCTAAATGTTACCAGTCTTTTTAGGAATACTTTTTCTTTTGTTAAACTAGTTAATATGTGGTTGTGGTCAGCTGCAGTTATTTCTGGGAGGTATGTATTATAAAATAACCTCTGCAGGTCAGTAATGAACTGAACATAAATATGTTAGATAGCATTTGATACCTATTAAAACTGATGTAGGCAGACCTACCGTTTACCTCGGAGCACAAAGTTACCCACCCCCCCCGCCAGATTCAGGAGCATGTTTGTTTTTAATTTAGAATGTAAAAATTTGAGGCAAAGCTGGTGCTGCTATTAGTTCACTATGAGCCACACCAAGCTCTTACTTGTGAGGCAAAAATCCCCTTAGTCTCAGACATACCAATCTGGAATGTTGATCACAAAAAACACCTCTGGAAGCCCAGATATCAGGTAGAATACTCTCCCGTGCATACTGCTATATGCCCATGCATACGGCCTATTTGCAGCTGCACTGGCTCATTCCCATCAGTGGCAGCAACCGTTAGGATTTGGTTTTCAGGCTTCCTATAGGGATTCATGACGACGAACATCCTGAACCAAGATGGCAGGGGAAGCTGGGGGATAAAGCTACCCGAGGGCTTTTCTGGGTGTTTTCAAGACATGTTCAACTAAATTCTCTTTAAAGGATGAAAGAACTCAAGCAGTCAAGTTAAGCATGTCTGTCTTTTGCATAAGTGATTAAAGAGGAACATCAGAGGCCGAGTTCCAATTTGGGATGCCCCGCTGTGTAACCCCCCTCATCGGCAGTTTCCTGGGGGGGTACACACAGCGGGACATCCCCATTCAGACCACCACATGGGAAAGTGAAATTCCTGTGTGTTGCCTCATTCTTCATCTTATATTCACATATTAGTGACTGCATGATCCTGCAAGTAGAGAAACACAAGATGGTCAGGTCAACTCACTGAATTTAACAGCCACTCAATTTCTCAATTTTTGTGGGGATATTAGCAGTGTGTAATAAAAACTTGGCACACAAGAGGTAATCTTGGAAAACAGGATGGATGTTCAACTAATTGTCTTGCCTAAAATAAGTGAATGTTCCCTGTGCCTCCCGGTGCTCCAAGGATAATTGAGCCTGGCAATTGCAACCACTGTGGTTCGTCATGTTTGATGACACTGAGGGACAGCAGCTGATGTGCATCCACATTTGGAGCATGGACGTAGAGGAATACAATTATAAGAGTTGGCATTTAAAAACTGGAGCTCTGCTACAGCATCTACAGGAACTTCATCCAGCAAGTATATATCTTCCAGGTCCAGAATGTGGGAAGGGAATGAGTTGGACTTTTAAAGCAAACAAAGCATAGGCAATGATGATGCTATAGCACTAATTAAAGATTGCAAAGCAGTTTTAAAGCATACATTAAACTCACAAATATCTGTATTTTACAATACAGACAAACTACAAATATACTTATGTATACCCTGGTACAATGTTCTTACCGAAGGCATCAGTCCCAGCTGATCTCCCTGATGCTGGGGACTGGAGGTGGCCGTCTGTTGAGGTGAATACTGGGACAGCTGGGGCTGTTGTTGCATTGGGTTGAATATAAGTGGGCCAGGAAGCTGTTTTAAAGATGATACCCAGTTTGAGAAAAGTGCAGATCATGTCATAGAACACATTGGACATTTGCTTTGCAAAGTGAAATCTTAAAGTGGATGTCCAGTCATTTAGTAGGGGCACAAAAAAAGCCTTACCCCAGAATACAACTCGGATGCAGCAATGATCAAGTCTCCATGACTGCACTGGATCCTGGCCTAGGTAATGCTTTTTTTCTTTGGGGGCATAAGATGACTGGACATCTTCTTTACTATTCTTGTGTACTAAATAGTCACAAGTTCCAGTAGAGTGTAGAAACAAAATATAGTGGTAAATAATATTCACTTTCAGTAATTTTTATTGTTAAAGTGGGGGTTCCACACAGCGGAACACGGACCAAAACCCAGGATAGTCAATTCACATGCCCTGCTGTGTGAAACCCCCCCAGGTTGCCCGAACATACTCACCTCTTCCGAGCCCTACGACCGTTCATCCAATCAGCACGTTTGGGTCCGCTCAAGCCCCTTGGTCCGGGAGCTCGCCTAATACGAGCAGATCCGTGCGTGCCCGTGCCGGCCATTTACAAATGCCTGGTGTGGGCACGTGCCCTGCTAAAGGGATAGTGGGGATGTGGCCGCTGCATGCGCATGTGCCGTTGGACCGGGAAAGAAGTTGAGTGTATGGGCGACCTGGGGGATTTCACACAGCTGGGCATCCCGATCCTGGATGTCCTGGGGAAGGGAATCAATAAGATTCCCAGGCCGATCTCCGTAGGTTTTGGTCCACTATAATACCATTTGCATTTCACTCACGACCACTGCCTGTTTCTAATAGAAGATAGCAGCTGATCAATCAATTTTCAATTGACCTGGTTGGTGCAAGTGGGAAGGGAAATGGAGCACAGAAATCCCATAAAGAAGTCCCAATACTTAAACTCAGCCAGCAAATCTTATATTTGGTCTTCAAGCTTGGATTATAAACAGAAGTCTCAGTCAGGTCAGTTATAGATTTATTGAGCCACAGCAATTTTTGTAGCTCTGTTATGTTTAAGCCGGGTTTTAGTGGCCTGGCTTTACCTCTTTCAAACTGTTTGCAATCTTTAAAATAAATACTCTGACAGAGAATTGGAAGCCAAATGACACTACAGCAGCCAGGACCTGCTACCTATCAGAACAGTTCCTGGCACCACACCAGATAAAGACCCAGGGCCTGCCATGGGGGTGGGCTTACCTCGGAGCCCCAGATTCAGCATAAGGAGCCTTTTTCAACCAAGCAAGTTAGCAAATTAGAGGCAAAGCTTAAAACGGACTGAGTTGTTACACCATTTGAGTTGGGTGGGTGTAGCATGGCTTCTGAAATCAATCAGTTGTAGCTAGCAATATCATAACTGAGCCATTGTAACACACAGCCATAAATGTAGAATTCCCCAATAAAGGGTCAAAACATAGGGATTCCTCATGCTGCAGAACAAGGAACCGTGGTAAACTGGACAGGATCTCAAACAGTGGCCTGTAATGTTTTCCATTTAAAATTGGCGTCAGCTGATGATGTAATATCAAGTGTGTATTTGGAACAGCTGGGAAGGGGGGTACAACTTACAAATGTAAGCCATTTCATGCCTTTGGGGATACACCACAGCAAACAGAGCGCAAAGAGGAAAATGGCTTCGAAATACACTAAAGGATTAGTAATGGGGGCAAGAAGTGAAACACAACTCTCCAAAAAAGTTATTGACCAATAACCAACATTGTGTAAAAATGAGCCAACATTGGGGTTAGTTCAGAGCCAGGTGAGAATTCTCGCAATAAAAGTCAACACCAGTTTTCTCTATTAAAAAAAAAAAAAACGGAGCGAGAATTCTCACTTGGCTCTGAATCAACCCCAATGTGTAAAGGAAAGCCAAGGGGGAATATGTGCATGGAGGGAACTGTACGCACCAATAAAAATTTCCCTGCAAGTCCTGTTGTAGACCTTGGCAGATCAGAGGTACATTGTTTCGTGATGAAGTGAAGGGTCACTTGAAGCTCTAAGAAGTTGATGCAGAAACAACACTATACAACAGACTATGCATTTTGGTACAGCCATCACTACCTGGCACTTGTAACAGTAAAAGGGAAAGCAACGGTAAGCTCATCAGCGCAGAGGTTTTTGCCTTGGCAGAAAAGAAAATTGACCCATCCAAAAAAGAGTGGAAAAAGATAATCTGACTAATGACCTGAATCCCCTCATATCCAGCTGTCTGGACCATCATGACATGGCCATCACCTTGGTATAGATTAGCATTCAGAGCAAGTTTCCAGAGTAGATCTACAAAGCTAGAAGTATCAATTAATGATTGCAAAGCAAAGAAACCTCTGGTATCAATGAAGAATTAAGACAGAAGGTGTACTTTTTTTGGATGCATGTCAATATTTTCTCCCATCTCATCTCCCGGCACAAAGGTTTTACCATCCCAATAAAGGCAATAACCCGGGTGGGTAAATGGATTGAAAAAGAAGAATTTTTCAAAATCAGTTTTTTTTGTAACTGATAGAAACCGCCACTTTGCTCTGAATGTCTGAAACAAGAGTGAGATGTGCTGTTGAAAGATGGCATCCCCTTTATTAATTTAAATCTATACATGCTCCTGAAAGGCGCACATGCCATTAAAGGACGAAGCAACAAAGGACTTGTCCAAGATTTTAACGACAGAACTACCATGTGTCAAACAAGAGTTGCCTAACAGATATTTGTTAACATCTAAAATTTGCCACCTCGTAAAAAATTAGCTTTGTGTGAATCTCATGAAGTGGTGGCAAAGGCCAAAGTCAGTGATCCAAGAGCTAGCACAACCAAGGTATCTGGGAGGATACCTGAGGTACATACTGAGGGTGGTGCTAAATACGCCAATGAAAAACGCTGGCCCCAAGAGCCAATGAAAAACGCTGGCCCCAAGAGCCAATGAAAAACGCTGGCCCCAAGAGCCAATGAAAAACGCTGGCCCCAAGAGCCAATGAAAAACTCTACATCAAGGATGTAAAGTCTGTGCAAACCATTCAAGCAAAGGACTAGCAGTTTGAAAAGAACTGCCTGCAGCATGTCCATCCTCCTGACAGGCCAGAAACAATCACATATATCCTCTAGTGGTGGAACAGTTCAGTTGGTGTCTAGCCCCCTAGTATGCTAAACCTATACCCATGGTTAAAGCGACACAAAACCCAGGATTTCAACTATTCCCATTGTCATTGGGATGCCCTGCTGTGTGAACTCCTCCAAAAACGCCCTGTAAACCTCACCTCTTCCCAGTCCAACAGCGCATGCGTGGGCTCTTGTCCAATCAGCATCATTTGCCATGACTATGTCATGCACTGTTAGACTGGAGAAAGGTAAGCAGATTCCAGCCAATTCCGAATTTCCGATTCTTTTAGATGCCCCGCTGTGTGAAACCCCCCAGAACGCGCTGTAAAATCACCTTTTTCCAGTCCAACAGCTCATGCGCGGGCTCTTGTCCAGTCAGAGCCATTTGTCATGACTGTCAATCAGCAAATGGTTCTGATGCTCTTCAATTGGGCGAACATGCCGCTGCGCGCCTCCGCCCCAGCCCATCTGAATGGCTGGTGTGGGAGCACGCGCACAATCTGAAGATGCAGGGGATGCCGCCGCTCTCGCTCCCGAATGTAAACCGTTAGCTGAATTACATAGCATTACAAACGGCTCTGACTGGACAAGAACCTGCGATCTGGGTTTTTGTTTTTTTTTTACACAGCCGGGCATCCCAGTTTAGAATTTTCAATTCTTTTATTTTTAGATTTCAGGGCATGCACTCTGGGTTTCGTTCCGCTTCAATTATTGTTGTGCCTCCCATTGCATGATTAAGAAAAATTACTTTTTTCTTAAAAGTAATGAACGGAAATGCTTTGGTTTATAGATGGCAAAAATCAGTGAAATAAAGATGCTACTGCTGATGCCTACACCACAATTACACTAACTCTGCTATATAGCCTGTAAGACTAAAAATACAATTCTGTGAAACTCACCTGTAGAATTGTTTTTGAGTATATCCAGTCCAGGTCGTCCCAGAGTAATGACATGTGGGTATTCCACCCCCAGGGGGCGCTCGACTGCAAGATCAAAAGCTGTCGCTCCTCCCGGGCCCCCTATAAAAGCAGGTGTCTCTCTATCACTTCCCAGTGGTTAAAAAACAGTAAGAAGAGAAAGGCTGGGAGGCCAAGAAACCATGTTACTTCACATAGCTTCAGTTTGTACTCTCTCCAACAAGAACTAAAGGACAACAAGTCCAAGAATACAAATGGTAATCACCATAACAGGCAAACGGAGATAATGAACAAAAGGACGGGGTGGGACGACCTGAACTGGATATACTCAAAAACAATTCTACAGGTGAGTTTCAAAGAATTGTATTTTTCCCTATATCCAGTCTAGGTCGTCCCAGAGTGATGACATGCGGGACATCCAAAAGCAGTGTCCATTAGGGCGGGATCCCCAGTGAGGAACAGCATGTAGTTCATTTCACTACCGCCTGAAGCATGAAAAGGGGGTTCCTTCCCCTTGACAGAATATGCTTTCGCCATCGCCTGTCTGATCCACTTACTGAGAGGACTTAGCTGGTGGCAAACCTTTCCTAAAGCCTTCTGTTAGGACAAAGAGCAAATCCGATTTCCTGAAGGATTCAGTCGCAATCAGGTAATACTTAAAGGGGACCTTCACCCTGAATAAGAGCATATCTTATATGTTTCCCACACCCTGTACATACAGATTGCATACATTAAAAATGATCCTCCTTGCATCTACTGCATGTTATGAGCCTTTAAACATCAAAGATGGCAGCTCATGGGACATCAGGCAGCCTGCAAACAGGAAGTGCCTTCTAACTGTAAAGCTCTGCATTCTGGGATTGCGGACCTTTTCCTGACCCTTTCCTGACCCCAGCTCTGCTCTATCTGAGCAAAGCATAGCTATAACCCACCCCCTTGTACTTGATCCCACTCTCCTCCCCTCGGTAAGTGTGATTCTTCTGAGTCAAGATGGCGGCTCCCGTATCCTAAAGTCCTGAACAGAGTTGCAGCCCAGTGGGGGAAAGAATAATAAGTAAGTGACTAAAAACTTTAAATATATTAATTTTAGATGCTGGGGAATAATTTTATAAGGGCTTGGGCTTTTCAATAAATCATGGTGAAGGTCCGGTTTAATGGCTCTGACCACATCCAAGGCATGGAGGGTCCTTTCCTTAGAATTAGTCGGTGCTGGACACAAAGAAGGTAAGACAACTTCCTCATTAAGGTGAAAGGGAGACATGACCTTAGGCAAAAAAAATCAGGTTTAAATCGAAAAACCACCTTATCCTTATGCCGCTCAAAGTAGGGAGGCTTCATACAAAGCACTGAGGTGATAGCTACCAAAAAAGACCACTTTAAGAGTCAAAACAGACAATGCAGCATCGCACAAAGGCTCGAAGGAAGGACACTGAGAAGCAGAAAGTACCAAATTTAAGTCCCAAACCAGTATTACTGACTTACGCGGTGGATGGACATGGGTGACTCCCTGGAAAAAAGTCTTGATCAACCTATGATTGGCAATGGATCTCTGGAAAAAGATGGCTAAGGCTGAGACCTGGCCCTTGAGGGTGCTCAGCTGGAGACCCAAGTCTAAGCCGTGTTGTAAAAACTCCAGAATGCTAGAGATAGAGAATGTGCGACAAGGGAGACTCTTGGACTCGAACCAAGCAATGTAGGCATGCCAAACTCTGTAGTATATCATGGAAGAAGACTTCTTCAGTGCCTGAATCATGGTATGCACAACCGTGGCCAACAGCCCCTTTTCCATCAGGATTGAGGTTTCAGTAGCCAGGCCGTCAAAGCCAGCGTCTGTAATTTGGGGTGCTGCAGCGACCCCTGAGTGAGAAGCCCTGGGTCGTCGGGCATGATGTAGCGATCCACTGACATCTGAACTATGTCCGCAAACCAAGTCCTTCTCTGCCAGCGTGGAGCCACCAGGATGGTTGGTACCCCCTCCTGGGCTATCTTGCGCAGCACTTGGCCCAGGAGTGGAAACGGAGGGAATGCATAAAGGAGCCTGAACTTCATCCAAGGAATTGCCAGAGCGTCTGTGGCAAAGGCCAGAAGATCTCTTGACAGGGAGTTAAAGGTCTTGTTTCTGAGAGACCATTCCCCCAGGTGTGAGGCGTTCCTGCTCAGGGCATCTGCCTCCTGGTTCTCTACCCCAGGGATATAAACTGCCGAGATGTAGGGAACATTCTCCTCTGCCCAAGTCAGAATCTTGCTTGCTGTCCTGGTGATTGATGTAGGCGACAGCAGTCTGATTGTCCGAGCGAACCTGGATCGCATGACCTCTTAAATGTGGAGTCGAAGCGAAGTACCACCAACCGGATCGCTCTCAGCTCCAGATTTATGGGTAAGCGGAAATGTTGACTCCTGTCACCTGTTGAGACCCTTGAGGTCCAGGATAGGCCTCAATGTTCCGTCCTTCTTGGGAACCATGAACAGATTGGAGTAGAAGCCTTGACCCTGTTCCTGACGAGGTACAGGACAAATCACACCTAACTGCAGGAGGTGTTGCACGGCCATTCTCAGGCCTTCAATGGGTTCTGGGATATCCGAGACTGAAGAAATCTTGAGGGCGGCCTGATTGCCAGCTCTATTTTGTAACCCGAGGACACCACCTCCTGAATCCACCGATCCAAGACGCGCTGTCTCCAGATATGAGCAAATAGCAGAAGCCGTCCCCCCACCCGGATGGGTGAGGGCGCCTCCTCATGCCTGAGGGGACTTGGCAGGGGGCTTGGACTTGGCTCCCCAAGCGGGATTGGGTCGGCCGCAGGACCTACCTCTACCCCAGGTATCTCTGCGGCCACCTGAAAATGAAGAGCCTCTTCCTCCTTGAAAGGAGCGATAGGCAGATGAGCCCCGAAAGGGCAGAGCAGGCCTCCGTCTCTGAGGGAGTCTACCATCCTTGACCAGAAGGTCCAGACGCTCCCGAACAACCTGTGCCCCATGAAGGGGATACTAGTGAGCGACTTTTTGGCTGCGGCATCAGCCGACCATTGCCGCAACCAGAGCGAGTGGCGAAGTGCAACAAGCAGGGCCGAAATCCTGGCACCAAGCCTGACACCATCGTCCATGGCAGAGACAACAAAGGCAATGAAGTCCACGCAAGCCTTGAGGTCTTTAAAATCCTCCGCCCGCTTGCGAGTCTTAGCGATATTCACAAGGCGTCTCACCTTCTTTCTGATGGCCAGGGAGACCATAGCCGTGGCACACACAGGCCGAAACAAGGCACCAGCAAAGATGAAGGCATGACAGACCAGCTGATCCATGAGCTTGTCAGCTGAATCACGTAAGGAAGTGGTATTAGGTGAAGGCATAATAGTAGTGTTGGACAACCCCAACACAGGGGCATCCACTTCGGGAGGACGAGACCATAGCCGGACCAGCTCCTCAGGGAAGGGATACCGCCTATCCAGGCCCTTAGGCACCGACGGTAGTTTGTTAGGCCTTTCCCATTCCTTGAAAATCATATTAGAAAAATGGGCCTGCTCTGGAAAGACTCGCCTCTGTCTTTCAGGCTTAAACAAATCACCTTGCTTCCTCTTAGCAGCTCTAGGAGGGACAATGTGTAAAGTCTCGGCAAGCAACTTCTCCCTATCATCAGGGAGCCATGCATCTTCATCCGAGGAGAAACCAGACAAACTGTCCTCGCCAGCAGAATAATCCGTAGTGGACCGTGATTCCTCTGGCAACTCGCCTTCCTCCACAGAGCCCAAACCGTCAAAAAAAACATCATTATCCGGGTAGACGGGCTCGATGTGCCGTCTCTTACTCGTGGCCTTCCTAGGAGCCATTCGCGAGATCTGTCTCTCGAGACTGGCCACCCTGTATGCCAAATCAACATGGGACCCCCTGCTGGCTTCCCCCTCACTGGGGGCTGAGTGCAGCAGCAGGGGTTCTGGAGAAGCCGTAGGCCAAGAAGTGCTAGGGACAGGTACGCCGCGGATCATGCTCCAAAATGAGCTCCGGGCTCAAGTGGTACAAACCGTGCTGAATCCACCCAGAGGGCATGCACTGCACATGGGGCAGAGCTTCACCCGCCCAGATGGGGCCCTCAGCTCACTATCCCCAGATGCCTCCATTATGGTGATTAGACAAAAAAATTGGTATGCAGGTTACAAGGCACTGACGGCCCAAACCAAATTAGCCCTCTTATATAGTTCCCTCTTCTGTGATCCCTCTTTAAAAGGGAGAGGGGGAGGGGGACCGGGCCCACCTAAAAGACACAAGCAAAAAGTGGCATCAGTATCCCACAGCACATGTGCAAATTAGTAAAAACTAAGAATTTTTAGCAAGAGGGACTCACGACACCAACCGCATCAGCAGCAACACCAGAGGGGTCCCAGGCAGCGTGGCAGCAGCAAGATGGAGCAGAGCCAGCAGCTCGGAATGTTCCTCGAGGGGCGGGCCGCACGGCAGTGACGCGAAAAGCGTCACTGTGCAGCCGCCCCCCCCCCCCCGGCGGCCCGAAACGAGCGCCCGCCCCAAAATGGAGGGAGCAGCTCTCGCAACAGCAATGCCACAGGGTGGCCCACAGCGGGGCCACCGTACAAGCCTGTGCAGCGTGAGAACGCGGCTGCACCTCCGCCGCCAGACACAGAAAATGTGGCCTCAGAAAAAAAACTCAGAGTGGCGTCCGTTCCCCCCCCCTCACAGCGTAGCAGCCTCATGATGGAGGGGAAAGAGGAACAGGAGACAACTCGAGGGAGGTATGTATAACATGCGCAGAGTAACATAAAGTGACTGTCTCACCAAACACAGGGGCAGGGAGGCTATGAGTCAGTGGGCATAAGTGGTCCCCCCCCCCCCCCCCCATAGGCTCACCATCAGCCTATGGCCGGCTACCCATTATTCAGGGTCTGCGGCCCAGAGCCTAGCTCTGCCAAAGGCCTGACCCCGGCGTTCTCCCTACCGTCACAGTCCCGATCAGCCATGGCTGGGAGGCAGAAGTGGGTCCACGGGATCAGTGGTAATAGGGTCCGCAGCGGCCGACGGGCTAGGAGGCCCTGCTCAGCTGCAAAAATCCAGGAGAGAGTATCCAACGATCTTCAGCAGCCAGACTGCAAGATGAACACTGGGAAGTGATAGAGAGACACCTGCTTTTATAGGGGGCCGGGAGGAGCGACAGCTTTTGATCTTGCAGTTGAGCGCCCCCTGGGGGCGGAATACCCACATGTCATCACTCTGGCATGACCTGGACTGGATATAGGGAAAAGGCTTTTTTAATGTGTCCGTATTTTCAATGATTTATTTAATGAACTGGTGCCACACATGGCAAGTCAGATGGTATAAGCAGGTCACAAATGATCAAGTTTAAAGACTGTATCGTGTTGACCAGCATGCAGATGCTCTTTCCATATCTCAATTCAACATATGTAGATGCTGCAGGATGATTTTTGAGAACTCTTCAAAAGTAACAGTAGGTATTTTCTTTAACAATTACGCAAGTGGAATTTTCTCAAATCTTTAGTGTGATGAATGCAGCACATACACATAACCATCAAGGTGCACTGCAATAGAGAACCTGGGTGCAAAAATATCCTGGGTCCCCCATAGAAAATGGCAAGCTTTGTGCAGTTGCGGACACTCACTTTGCACTGAAACTCTTATTTACTAGCATTTGAGCATGTTTGTGACAAATACCGGAAAAAGCAATTCTGTGAGTACTCACCTGTAGAATTGTTTTTGTTCTTGCATGGCACGACCCGCTTTGGTATTCATAACAGTTGGGTTATTCCGCCACAAGGTGGTGCAGTGGTACTGCAGAAATGCTGTGGCTTGTCCCGGCTCCCTATAAAAACGGGCTTAACCATAGAGTTCCCCAGCGTACACAAGCAGTGAGACAAGAAGCTGGGAGAGAATAAGTAAAAAATTTGAAAAAGGTAAAAGACCCCAATTGACTTGGAACAAACACCATAAAGAGGCAACCAAGAACAATGATAACAAGGGTGGGGCGAAGTGGGTCGTGCCATGCAAGAACAAAAACAATTCTACAGGTGAGTACTTACAGAATTGCTTTTTTCTTGCATGGCACGGCCCGCTTCGGTATTCATAACAGTTGGGACATCCAAAAGCAGTGTCCAAAGTAGGGTGGGATCCCCAAAGAGTAACGGCCAGTAGTTCAAGTCACTACCGCCTGAAGCACCTTCAAAAGCAGCATCCTCCCGGGGGCTTTAACATCAACCTTGTAAAACTTAGAAAAAGTATGAACAGAAGACCAAGTAGTGGCCTTGCAAACTTGTTCAACAGAAGCTTGGTGCTGAAAAGCCCAAGAGGCACCAATAGCACGAGTAGAATGAGCAGTAATCCTAAAGGGAGGTTCCTTTCCCTTAGCAGAATAGGCTTGAACCACTGCCTGACGGATCCACTTGCTGATAGTGGATTTAGCCGGAGGCAAACCCTTTCTAGGTCCAGAAGTGAGAACAAAAAGAGCATCAGACTTAGTGAAAGGCACAGTGGCGACCAAATAAAACTTCAGAGCCCTGACCACATCTAGGGAATGCAGAGTCCGCTCCTTGGAATTAGCAGGATTAGGACACAATGAAGGCAAGACAATGTCCTGATTAAGATGAAAAGCAGACAAGCAGACACAACCTTTGGCAGGAAGTCCAGCCTGAGCTGAAACACCACCTTATCCTGATGGCTCTCAAAATAAGGAGGTTTGATGGAAAGTGCAGCTAGTTCAGAAACTCGCCTTACAGAAGTGATAGCCACCAGAAAGGCTACCTTAAAGGTCAGAATAGACAAGGAAGGCCCTTGCAGGGCGGACAACACCAGATTCAAATCCCAGACTGGTAGCAAAGGCTTACGGGGTGGACGCACATGAGAAACACCCTGAAAAAAGGTTTTAACCAACCGGTGATTGGCAAAAGATCTTTGGAAAAAAATTGCCAGAGCTGAAACATGGCCTTTTAGGGTACTAAGTTGAAGGCCCTGATCCAAACCATGCTGCAAGAATTCCAGAATCCTGGGAATAGAAAACACCCGACAGGGAAGAGACTTACACCAGGCAATGTAAGCATGCCAGACCCTGTAATAAATAAAGGACGAGGACTTCTTCCTGGCCCGAATCATGGTCTTAAGAACAGAAGCAGGCAACCCCTTTTCCATCAATATGGATGTTTCAGCTGCCAAGCCTTAAAGCCAGAGTTTGTAAATTGGGATGGCGTAGCTGTCCCTGGGTGAGAAGATCTGGATTCTTGGGCGAGACGTGCCGGTCTACTGCCAACCGCACGACATCTGCGAACCAAACTCTTCTTGGCCAACAAGGGCCACTAGTGTGGCTGGTACCCGCTCCTGGGCTATCTTGCGCATGACCCTGCTCAGGAGAGGAAATGGAGGGAACACATAGAGAAGCTGAAACTCCGTCCACGGTATTGCCAAGGCATCCGTGGCGAAGGCCAGAGGATCCTGAGACAGAGAGACAAATCTGGGAAGTTTGTGATTGTGACGGGACGCAAACAGGTCCACGTCCGGCTGACCCCAGCGGTGACAGAGGGAGAGAAACACCTGATTGTTGAGAGACCACTCTCCCAGATGAGACGTCCCCCTGCTCAGGGAGTCTGCCACCTGGTTCTCCACCCCTGGGATGTAGACCGCTGATATGCAGGGAACATGCTGTTCCGCCCAAGACAGAATCAGGGACACTTCCTTGAAGGCTCGCTTGCTCCGAGTCCCTCCCTGATGGTTGATGTAGGCAACCGCCGTCTGGGTGTCTGAGCGAATCTGAACAGCCTGACCCGGGAGGTGAGTGGATAGGCGAGAAAGAACCAACCTGATCGCCCTCAGTTCCAGGACATTGATGGAAGCATGGGCCTCTTGTGGGCCCCACCGACCCTGGAACCTCAGGGACTTCCAGAAGCCTCCCCAGCCGGTCAGACTGGCATCCGTGGTGACCATTTCCCAGCACGGGGGCAGGAAGGACCTGCCCCCCAGAAGTTTCCTTGAGTCCAGCCACCACGAGAGAGACCGTCTGGCCAGGGGAGACAGAACAAATTCCTGATCCAGGGACACAGAGTCCCGATCCCAAACTGACAAGAGGTGCAACTGGAGAGGTCTCATGTGAAACTGAGCAAAGGGGACTGCCTCGAAGCAGGACACCATCAGGCCCACCAACTGCATCCCCTGACGGATGGAGGGATGAGGACACGACAGCAGAGCCCGAGCCTGCAGCTGAAGACCTTCCACCTTCTGCTGAGGAAGGAACACCTTGACCTGCCCAGAAAGGTAGATAGTTGATCACCCTCTATCTTGTAACCGGAGGACACTACCTCCTGAATCCACCGGTCTGAAACATGAAGCCTCCAGACGTGAGCAAAGAGCCGAATCCGTCCCCTCACCCGGATGGGCGCCCTTCATGCCTGAGGGGGCTTGGGAGAGGGTTTGGACTTAGGATTCCAGGAGAGACCGGGATGACCATGGGTTCTGCCACGGCCCCAAGAATCTCTGCGACCACTGGTGAGGAGGGAGCCATGGCCCCCTCTGGGAATGCGAAAGGAAGGCAGGGGGGCAGAGGACCCCCGAAAGTGCCGAGACTGCCTCCTGCGCTGAGGCAGCCTTCCATTCTTGGCTAGAACACAAAACGCTCTCCAAACAGCCGCAGCCCAACGAAGGGGAGGCCAGTGAGAGCTTTCTTAGCCGCAGCGTCAGCTGGCTACTGGCGCAACCAGAGAGAGCGGCGCATAGCCACCAAGAGCGCAGAGGTCCTTCCACACAGCCGCACAGCATCATCCATAGCAGTAAGGATAAAAGGCCACAAAATCAGTGCAAAGTAAGAGAGTCCTATATTCCTCCCCCACACTACCAGCTGTTGTGCCATCAATGAGACGCTTAAGCAGTTTCTTAAGGGCAATAGCAGTAATGGCAGCAGCACATACAGTGTGCAAGCCAGCCCCCTCACAGGTAAAAGCATGGCAGGCCACTTGATCCATGCGCCGGTCCTCCCCGTCCCTCAGAGTGGTAGTGTCAGGGGAAGGCATGACCGAAGTATTGGACAAGCCTAGCACGGGAGAGTCTACTTCAGGGGGAAATGACCACCTCTTAACAAGATCAGCAGGAAAGGGACATCTTTTATCCAAACCCTTGGGCTCCACAGGCAACTTGTTAGGACGTTCCCATTCTTTAAGCACCAAGGTGGTAAAATGTTCCTGCTCAGGGAACTCTAGACGCTGTTTACCAGGGCGAAAAAGCTCCCCCTGCTTTCTTTTAGCTACCTCAGGAGGAGCAATGTGCAAAATGTCAAAAATATGTGACAGCAGATTATCAGTGTCCTCAGGGTACCACGATTCCTCTCCGGACGCAGACCCAGGGTCACTATCGCAACCCTCCTGCTGGTTCCCAGAGGAGTCAAGAGTCCTGGGAGAGCTCCCCCATCTCAAGGGGGTGACAGTCACCAAGCTCATCAATCCCCACATACATCTCAGTAAGGGGAGCAGGCCTGGGGTCCATGTATCTCTTCTTGCCAGAGGCCTTCCTAGGAGCATTGCTGGCAAACTGCTTTTCAATGTTAGCCACCCGCAGAGCCAAATCAGAATGTGACTCCCTGCCAACATTCCCCTCACTGGGGCCCAATTGCAGGAGCGGGGGAGTAGGTGAAGCCGAATGATGCGCTGAGCTGGGAAGCGAAGCAGGCAAACCAGCTTGAAGCGCAAGGACACTTTCAGCGCAAAGCACGCACACCGTGACACTGTTACTCACAGGGGATACCCCACACATGGAACACAGCCGTGCTTGCCCCGAAGGGCCCCCAAGCGCGCTAACCCCAGAAGCCTCCATATGGTGATTAGCAGAGGCGCAATAGGCCAGCAGTGGGTATAGGCTTAAGACAGAAGCCACCCGGGATGCCCTCCCACGGGATGCCCCCAGAAGTTAATAAAAGGGGGGAATGAGGGGGAGGAAGGAGTGGAGCCGGGAGAAACCACAACCCAATGGTATCCCGCGTGAAAGACATAAGTAAAAACACACGAGCATCCCGCAACAAATACACCCTGATTCAATAAAAAAAATCCCAAGGGGGACTCATGGACCAAAGACACCGCGGGGTCACACAGGCACAGACCTCTGGATAAGGCGGCCCACCGGAGGAAGCAGCGCTGCAGCCAGGAAGGTAGAAATCCAGACGCGCAGCTCGTCCAAAATGGCGCCGGCAGAGGTACCTCGAGGGGCGGGCCGCGAGGTGAACGACGCGATACGTGTCATCACCCGGCCCCGCCCCCTCCGAAGAGCGCGAAAAACTGCGCTCACGTGACCCGGCAGGCGCCATGACAAAGCCAAAATCACCTCAGGTTATAGCGCCCACAGCCGCGGAACGCAGTACAAAGCGGCGCGGCAGCTAAAACCACCAGAAAACACACCAAAGACGTAAAAAAACACCATAGATAGGACTACTCGCCGCCACCAGGAGAGAGAAGCAGCCGCGAGCAGCCATGGTCAGGAAGGGGGGGTGGGACCCAAAGGAAAAAGAGAGGACACAGTCCCCAAACTACTTACCCCCTCTGCAAACTCTGCATCCCTATTAGGCTCACCATAAAGCCTATGGCAGGCTACCCTTTGTGTTACAGGGTCTGCGGCTTGGAGCAGCGATCCAGGAGTACTTGATCCTAGTGCTCCTCTACCTTCACCCAATCTGTCAGCCGAGGCTGTGAGGCAGTGAGGGTCCATAAACGGGTGGAAATAGACTTGCAGGGCCGCAGGCTTGGTTGCCCCGCTCACCTGCGCAAGAGAGAGTGCCATCTTCTAACTTCGCAGTCCACTGCAGAGAGAACACTGGGGAACTCTATAATTAAGCCAGTTTTTATAGGGAGCCGGGACAAGCCACAGCTTTTCTGCAGTACCACTGCGCCACCTTGTGGCGGAATAACCCAACTGTTATGAATACCGAAGCGGGCCGTGCCATGCAATAAAGAAAATTGTTCCTAGCATGTCCAACTTGGGATTGAAAGCATGTAGTCAGAGTCTACATAAAGACCTCGGCATTATCACATCTTTGACAACTACTTAGGCCTATCTAATTCATTAAGGTGAAAACACATAACGTAGAGCTATTTACTTTGGTTATGAAATAATACAATTCTATTATTACTCACCTGTAGAAATGGTATTATATGTATACAGCACATCCTGTTCCAGAAGATATTCCATACACTTAGGATATACTCCAGCAGATGGCGCTGGACTGCAGAGACAGAAAAGTGGCTCCTCCCGGCCCATTATATACCCAGGACCTCCCACAAAACCCCCAGTATTGAAAAGCAGTTAGCAAGAGACCGGGAGAACTATAACCATAATATGAAAATTTGAACATAATCACCATAAAGAGGTACCTAAAGATAATGATAACAAGGGTGGGGTGGAACAGGACGTGCTGTATACATATAATACCAATTCTACAGGTGAGTAATCACAGAATTGTATTATTCTTAATGTATTATTAAGTATACAGCACGTCCTGTTCCAGAAGATATTCCTTACACTTGGGACATCCAATAGCAGTGTCCGTAAGGTAGGGTGGGATCCCCAAAAGTAACAGCAGACAGTTTAAACCACTGCCGCCTGCAGAACTGTAGGGCTGAGGCCCTAACATCAACCTTGTAAAACTTTGAAAAAGTATGAACAGCAGACCAAGTAGCGGCCCTGCAAACTTGTTCAACAGAAGCTTGGTGCTGAAAAGCCCAAGAGGCACAGTCTGACGTATCCACTTACTGATAGTGGACTTAGCCGGAGCCAGACCTTTCTTAGGTCCAGACGGAAGCACAAAAAGAGCATCAGTCTTCCTGAAGGATTCAGTAGCCACCAAATAGAACTTCAGAGTTCTGACTACGTCCAAAGAATGCAAAACCCTTTCCTTGGGGTTACTAGGATTAGGACACAGAGAAGGCAAAACAATGTCCTGATTGAGATGAAAGGCAGAAACAACCTTAGGTAGAAAATCTGGCTTAAAACGAAACACCACCTTTTTCTGGTGTCTCTTAAAATAAGGAGGCTTGATGGAAAGCGCCGCTAACTCAGAAACACGCCTAACAGAAGTGATAGCCACCAAAAAGACCACCTTAAGCGTAAGAATAGACAAAGGGGCCCATTGCAAAGGCTCAAAGGGAGACCCCTGCAGGGCAGACAAGACCAAGTTCAAGTCCCAGACTGGTAACATAGGCTTACGTGGGGGACGCACGTGAGTAACCCCCTGGAAAAAGGTCTTGACCAGGGGATGCTGAGCAAAGGTTCTTTGGAAGAAAATAGCCAAAGCAGACACATGGCCTTTCAGAGTACTGAGCTGAAGACCCAGATCCAAACCATGTTGAAGAAACTCCAGAATCCTAGGAATAGAAAACACACGACAGAGAAACGAGTGGGACTCGTACCAGTCAATGTAAGTACGCCAAACCCTGTAATAGATGGAAGAAGAGGAACTCTTCCTAGCCTTGATCATAGTATTCACCACCGAGGCAGGCAGTCCCTTTTCCATCAAGATAGAGGTTTCAACAGCCAGGCCATCAAATCCAGTGTTTGTAAATTGGGGTGGCGTAGGTGTCCCCGAGTGAGCAGATCTGGAACCAGTGGCAGCGCGTACTGATCTACTGCCAACTGCAAGATGTCTGCGAACCACACTCTTCATGGCCAACAGGGGGCCACCAGGATGGTTGGCACTCCTTCCTGAAATATCTTGCACAGCACCCTGCCCAGCAGTGGAAACGGGGAAAACACATACAGGAGCTGGAACCTCGTCCAGGACATTGCCAGGGCATCCGTGGCCAAGGCCAGAGGATTCTGGGCAGAGAGACAAAGACTGGAAGCTTGTGATTGTGACGGGACGCAAATAGATCCACGTCCGGCTGACCCCAGCGGTGGCACAGGGAGTGAAACACCCTGCCCACTCTCCCAGACGAGAGGTCCCCCTGCTCAGAGTCTGCCTCCAGATTCTCCACCCCCCGGGTTGTACACAGCCGAGATGCAGGGAACATTTTCCTCCACCCAGGACAGTATCAGGGACAATTCCTTGAGGGCCCTCTTGCTCCGGGTCCCTCCCTGATGATTGATGTAGGCAACCGCCGTCTGGTTGTCTGAGTGGACCTGAATAGCCCTACCCCTCAGGTGAGGGGTTAAGTGGGCGAGAACCAACCTGATTGCCCACAATTCCAGAATGTTCATAGGGGCATGGGCCTCCTGAGGGCCCCACTGACCCTGGAATTTCAGGGACTTCCAAAAGCCCCCCCAACCTGTCAGACTGACATCCGTGAAGACAGTATCCCAGCAGGGGGCCAGAAAGGACCTGCCCCCCAGTAGGTTCCCTGAGACAAACCACCACACTAGAGACCGCCTGACCTGAGGGGACAAGAGGAAGACAAACACCTGATCCAGGGACCCTGGGTCCCGATCCCATACTGACAAGAGGCCTCATGTGGAACCACCTCGAAGAACGACACCATCAGGCCCACCAGCTGCATTCCCTGCCTGATAGATGGGGACAAGACAGCAGGAATTGAACTTTCTCTTGAAGGACCTCCACCTTCTGCTGAGGAAGAAAGATCTTGACCTGAGCTGAATCCAGAATCATGCCCAGAAATGATTTCACCATGGAAGGAGACAGGGAAGATTTGGGGTGATTGATCACCCAGCCGAATGATTCCAGTGTGGACACCACCCTCAGTGTCCAGCTCTGCCTGATGGAAGGACTGAGAAACAATAAGCATGTCGTCCAGGTAGGGAAGAATGCGAATGCTCTGAGATCTCAGCAGGGCCATCACTCCTGCCAGCACCTTGGTAAATACCCTGGGGGCCGAGGTGAGGCCGAAGGGCAAGGCCACAAATTGGTAGTGCTGATCCTCCAGAGCGAACCTGAGGAACCTCTGATGACCTCTGGAAAGATAGGGACGTGAAGTTAAGCATCCTTGATGTCTACAGAGGTCATGAAGTCCCCTGGGCGTAGGAAAGTCACAGCTGAGCGCAGAGTCTCCATGCAAAAGTGTCTGAATCTGACAAACTTGTTGAGAAGCTTTAAATCCAGGATAGGTCTTATGGAACCATCCTTTTTGGGCACGATGAAAATATTGGAATAATAGCCTTTGCCCCTTTCCCTCAAGGGCACCCGGCAGATGACACCTAGGTCTAGAAGGCCTTGGACAGCCAGGGAGAGACACTGAGCTGACAAGGGGTTTGGAGCTACACGAGATTTGATGAATCTTGGGGGCAGCCAGGCTGCAAACTATCTTGTAACCAGAGGAAACTACCTTCGGAATCCACTGGTCTGAGACATTACGCCTCCAGACGTGAGCCAAGAGCCGAAGCCGTCCCCCCACCTGGATGGGTGAGGGCGCCCCTTCATGCCTAAGGGGGGCTTGGGGGAGGACTTAGTCTTGGGACCCCAGGGGGGGCCAGGGCGGCCACGTCCTCGGCCCCTGCCCCAAAAATCTCCACGGGCTCCAGCAAAGGAAGCTCCCCGTCCAATTCTGGAGCCCCTGAAGGAAGGAGAAAAGGCACCTGAACCCCGAAAGGACTGGGGCTGCCTTCTTCGCTGAGGTAATTTGCCACCCTTAGCAAACAAGTCCAAACGTTCCCCAAAGAGGCGCAGCCCCTTAAAAGGGAAAACCAGTGAGGGCCTTTTTGGCAGCATTGTCAGCTGCCCACTGGCGCAGCCAGACCAAGCGGCGTATAGCCACCAACAAGGCAGAAGCCCTGCCACACATTCTAATGGTATCATCCAGGGCAGAGAGAACATATGCAACAAATTCCTCATAACGCAAAAGAGCTCTATACTCTTCACTACCAGCATCATCAGGGGCCCCATCTAAGAGACCCCTGAGCAGGCTTTTAATAGCAACAGCCGTGATAGAGGCACAGACCGGACGGAGCGCGGTCCCAACACAGGCAAATGCATGGCTAGCCAGCTGATCCATGCGCCTGTCATCCCCATCTCTCAATGTAGCAGTGTCAGGGGAATGCATGACCGATGTGTTAGACAACCCCAGAACTGGTGCATCCACCTCTGGAGGACATGACCAACGTTTAACCATTTCAGCAGGGAAGGGATACCTCTTATCCCAACTCTTTGGTACCCCGGGAAGCCGGCTAGGCCGTTCCCACTCCTTGAAAATCAGATTATTAAAGTGAGTTTGTTCAGGGAACTCCAAACCTGGCTTAACAGTATAAAACAGCTCCCCCTAATGCCACGGGGCCATGGCAGGAGGAGAGATACAGAGTACTTTGTAGCCAAAAGTCTGTCAGTATCATCTGAAGCCCATGGGTCAGACCCAGACTCAGCATAACCCCTAGGCTGATCCTCAGATGATTCTGAATCAGAGAATAATTCCCCTTCTTCCAGGGGGGTATAACCAGTAACATCAAAAAAATACAATTCTGTGATTACTCACCTGTAGAATTGGTATTATGACTATACAGTACGTCCTGCTCCAAATCTAATACTTACACGTGGGATATACTCCACCAGATGGCGCTGGACTGCAGAGACATCGAAAATAGGCTCCTCCCAGCTCCTCAAATACCCGGGGACCTCCCACAAATTCCCAGCATTGAAAAGCAGTTAATGAGAAGCCGGGATAATTAAACAATCCAAACTATCAACTATAACAATGATAAAAATCACCATACAGGGGATCCAAGATAATGCAAACCAAGGGTGGGTTGGAGCAGGACGTACTGTATACTCATAATACCAATTCTACAGGTGAGTAATCACAGAATTGTTTTATTCTTAGTATACAGTACGTCCTGCTCCAAATCTAATACTTACATGTGGGACATCCAATAGCAGTGTCCATAAAGTAGGGTGGGATCCCCAAGAAAAATCAGCAGCAGACAGTTTAAACCACTGCCGCCTGCAGAACCTTTCGGCCAAAAGCAGCATCAGCTGAGGCCCTAACATCAACCTTGTAAAACTTTGAAAAGGTATGAACAGAAGACCAAGTAGCGGCCTTGCAAACTTGTTCAACAGAAGCCTGGTGCTGAAAAGCCCAAGAGGCACCAATAGCACGAGTGGAATGAGCAGTAAGGCGGAAGGGAGGATTCTTCCCTTTAGCAGATTAGGCCTGAATCACAGCCTGACGAATCCACTTGCGGATAGTAGACTTGGCAGGAGCCAAACCCTTCCTAGGACCAGAAGGGACCACAAAAAGAGCACCAGTTTTCCTGAAAGATGCAGTAGCCACCAGATAGTACTTTAGACACCTAACCACATCCAAAGAGTGCAAAACCCTCTCCTTAGCATTGCTAGGATTAGGGCACAAAGAATGAAGAACAATATCCTGATTCAAAGGAAAGGCAGACACTACCTTAGGCAGAAAGTCAGGTTTGAAACGAAACACCACCTTGTCCTGGTGTCTCTCATAGTAGGGGGGCTGAATGGAAAGTGCCGCCAATTCAAACATACGCCTGACAGAAGTGATAGCCACCAGAAATACAACCTTGAGCGTAAGAATGGCCAAGGCAGCATCCTGCACAGGTTCAAAGGGAGCACCTTGCAAGGCTGACAGAACCAAGTTCAGATCCCAAACAGGCACCATAGGCTTACGTGGGGGGCGCACATGAGTGACCCCCTGGAAAAAAGTCCTGATCAGAGGGTGCTGAGCAAAGGAATTCTGGAAGAAAATAGCCAGGGCAGAAACCTGACCCTTCAGAGTACTGAGCTGGAGTCCCATCTCCAACCCATGCTGCAGGAACTCCAGAATCCTGGGAATAGAGAACACGCGACAGGGAAGAGACTTAGAATCACACCAGTCAATGTAGGCACGCCAAACCCTGTAGTAAATGGAAGAGGAAGACTTCTTCCTAGCTTTAATCAAAGTATCCACAACCGAGGAAGCCAGCCCCTTCTCCATCAAGATGGAGGATTCAGCAGCCAAGCCGTCAAAGCCAGAGTTTGTAAATTGGGATGGCGTAGTGAGCCCTGAGTGAGCAGATCTGGCACCAAGGGCAGAGCGTAGTGATCTACTGCCAGCTGCACCACGTCTGCGAACCACACTCTTCTTGGCCACCTGGGGGCCACCAGAATTGCTGGCACCCCTTCCAGAGCAATCTTGCGCAGAAACCTGCCCAGCAGGGGGATTGGAGGGAAAACATACAGGAACTGAAAGTCCTGCCATGACATTGCTAGCGCATCCGAGGTCAAGGCCAGAGGATCCTGGGACAGAGAGACAAAAGCTGGGAGCTTGTGATTGTGATTGTGGCGGGACGCAAAGAGATCCACATCTGGTTGGCCCCAACGGTGACACAGGGATTGAAACACCCTGCTGCATAGGGACAATTCTCCCTGGCGAGAGGTCCGCCAGGTGATTTTCCACCCCCGGGATGTACACAGCTGAAATGCAGGGGACATTGGCCTCCGCCCAAGTTAGGATCAGAGACGCTTCCTGGAGGGCCCCCTTGCTCCGGGTCCCTCCCTGATGATTGATGTAGGCAACTGCCGTCTGGTTGTCCGAGCGGACCTGAACAGGCAGGCCCCGAAGGTGAGTAGTCTGTGAGCCAGAACTAACCTGATCGCCCGCAGTTCCAAGACATTGATAGGTGTGTGGGCCTCCTGAGGGCCCCACCTCCCCTGGAACCGCAGGGACTTCCAGAAACCCCCCCAACCTGACAGACTGGCATCCGTGGTGACCGTCTCCCAGGAAGGGGTAAGAAAGGATCTGCTCCCCAACAGGTTCCTTGAGTCCATCCACCACGAGAGGGACCTCCTGACCAGGGGGGAGAGCACACAGACCCTGTCCAGGGACGTTGGGTCCTTGTCCCATACTGACAATAGGTGAAGTTGCAGAGGCCTCAAGTAGAACTGAGCATAAGGGACCGATTCGAAGCACGCCACCATCAGGCCCACCAGCTGCATCCCCTGCCTGATGGAGGGATGGGGACAAGCTAGGAGGGACTGAGCCTGTGCAATCAGACTGTCCACCTTCTGTTGAGGAAGGAAGATCCTTGTATCCAGATTCATTCCTAGGAATGGAGTTACCAAGGAAGGGGACATTGAGGACTTGGGGTGGTTGATCACCCATCTAAATGACTCCGGAGTGGACACCACCAGCTGAGTATCCAGCTCTGCCTGATGTACAGTCTGGGAAGTGATGAGAATGTCGTCCAGATAGGGAAGCACGCGGACGCCCTGACATCTGAGCAGAGACATCACGCCAGCCAGCACCTTGGTGAACACCCTGGAAGCTGAAGTGAGGCCAAAGGGCAAGGCCACAAACTGGTAGTGTTGATCCATCAGAGCGAACCTGAGGAACCTTTGATGACCTGGGAACACAGGAATATGAATGTAAGCATCTTTGATGTCCACAGAAGTCATGAAATCCCCTTGGCGCAGGGAACT
This sequence comes from Gastrophryne carolinensis, assembly GCA_027917425.1. Classification (NCBI taxonomy): domain Eukaryota; kingdom Metazoa; phylum Chordata; class Amphibia; order Anura; family Microhylidae; genus Gastrophryne; species Gastrophryne carolinensis. The sequence goes on from CM051236.1 coordinate 85,623,109, forward strand.
GATGGCAGAGCGCAGAGTCTCCATGCGAAAGCGCCTGCCCCTGACAAACTTGTTGAGGATCTTCAAGTCCAGGATGGGCCTGACTGAACCATCTTGTTTGGGTACTGTGAATAGGTTGGAATAAAAGCCCTTGCCTTTTTCTCTTAAGGGGACCTGGCAGATGACTCCAGCTCCAGGAGGCCTTGCACTGCTAGCACTAGCTCCTGAGTTGACACAGGGTCCTGAGGAATCCGGGATCTGATGAATCTTGGAGGGGGACAGGCAGCAAACTCCAACTTGTAACCGGAGGACACTACCTCCTGAATCCACCGGTCTGAGACATGAAGCCTCCAGACGTGAGCGAAGTGCTGCAGCCGCCCCCCCACCTGGATGGGTGAGGGCGCCCCATCATGCCTGAGGGGGCTTGGGAGAGGATTTTGCTTTGGGACCCCAGGAGGAGCCAGGACATCCACATCCTCTGCCCCTACCCCAGAAATCTCCCCAGGCCGCAGGAAAGGAAACCCCCCTTCCCTGTCTGGCACCACGGTAACGGAAGGAGAAGGAACCCTGACCCCCGAAAGGGCCGAGATTGCCGCCTGCGCTGGGGTAACCCGCCTCCCTTAGCAAAAAGGTCCAGGCGGTCCCCAAACAGGCGCAGTCCTTTAAAGGGAAACCCAGTGAGGGCCTTCTTGGCAGCGGTGTCAGCAGCCCACTGGCGCAGCCAAACCGAGCGGCGTATAGCCACCACGAGGGCAGAAGTTCTGGCACACATTCTGATGGCGTCATCCAATGCTGAGAGGACAAAATTTACAAAAACATCACAACTGGAGAGTGTATTAAACCCCTCACAAGGCAAATCATCAGGGGCACTATCAAGCATAGTTCTGATAAGGGTTCTAGTGGCCACAGCAGTAATGGCAGAGGCACAGACCGGGCGTAGCGCCGTCCCTGCACATGCAAAGGCATGGGATGCCAGCTGGTCAATGCGCCGGTCCTCAGCATCCCGCAGGGTAGTGGAGTCAGGGGAATGCATGACAGAGGTGTTAGATAGCCCTAGGATCGGGGCATCCACCTCGGGGGGGGGGGGGGGGGGGGGATGACCAACATTTAAACACCTCAGCAGGAAAGGGATACTTCCTATCCCAACTTTTTGGAAACCCCGGGAAGTTTACTGGGGCGCTCCCATTCCTTGAGCACAAGGTTATGGAAATGTGCCTGCTCGGGAAATTCCAAACGTGATTTTGCTGTATGGAAAAGCTCTCCTCTCTGCCTGGGAGCCGCAACAGGGAGAGAGATGGACAGAACCTCAAAGATCTGGGTCAATAATCTGTCAGTGTCATCCGGGGCCCAGGGGTCAGAGCCAGAATCGTCATGACCCCTTGGTCTCTCATCAGATGAGCCTGAATCAGAAAAGAGCTCCCCTTCATCAGACGTATAGCCACAAAGATTCCAAAACTCCTCAGTTCCCATAGGGAAAACAGTGACATTAGGCATCAAGTGCCAATTCTTAGCAGGGGCCTTACGCGCTAAGGACTTAGCAATCAACTGCTCAACAGTAGCCAGTCTAGAAGACACATCAGGCTGAGAATCCCCACTAGTATGCAACTCAGTAGGAGTGAGGTTTAAGCTTGGGGGGAGTAGGCGAAGTGAAAAGAGGTGCAGCCACTGGCAGGCCAGATTGCAATGCAAGCACCTGCTCAGCACAGGGTTACACAGACCCGCGCCTTGTCAGCATCAGCATGAGGCTGCCCACACGCAACACACAGCCGGTCTTGACCCGAAGGGACCCCGGTCACATTATCCTGGGATGCCTCCATATGGTGATTATAGCGGCGCTATACGCCGATAGGGAATAACGCTATATAGCAACCCTAGATGCCCCAATAACCCGCTAGGGAAGTGGGAGTATTATTTTTACAAGGCCTACAAGTTATATACTAATACAGGGCCGGGAGAAACCCAAAGGGATCGCCCTGCCTGAAAGACATAAGCAGACAAGACCTGTAAGCACACAGTAACAAAAGTGAAAGATATAAAGCCGCCCGCGAGGGCACTTACGGACCGCGGTAGGTAGGGGTCCGTCATGCATGGGCCAACCAAGCAGGTTAAAGATGGCGTCGGTATACCTCGAGGGGCGAGCCGGTATCGGCGATGACGGGGAGCGCGCCATAGACGGGCCCCGCCCCCCCACCCCGAAGAGCGCAAAGCCAGAACGTGCAAGCAGCCAATGATGGCGCACCAGCGCCTGAGGTAATGCCGCCGCCAAGCGCGGAACCAAGTCAGCGCGCGGCGGCGGCAATTTTAAAAAGACAGTAAAGGCAAGTCAGCGTGGCGGCTGACACAAGACTAAACAGAATAAAAGGAGAGTGTAAAACACAGAATGCATAGCATAAACATTTACACACACCCACCCCCCCTCTTTTCCCCCGAAGGCTACAAGGAGAATGAGGGAGGACAGCGGCCACTTAAACAGGGCCCACCGATGGGCAGGGGCACTAGTGCGGGAGGGGCATCCCATAGAGGCTCACCATAAGCCTGAACCGCCTACCCTTTGGTGGGGGATTGCGGTGGAGCAGCGCTCCTAAGCACCTAACAGCGGTGCTGCCTACCTTCACCCGACCAGCGCAGGCAAGGCTGGGAGGCATATTACTAGTGGAACGGGTGGGAATAGTCCTACAGGGCCGCAGGCTAATAGCCCCGCTCACCTGCGAGTAGAGAGCCATTCCTCGTCCTTCGCAGCAAGACTGCAGAGAAATTCTGGGGATTTGTGGGAGGTCCCCGGGTATTTGAGGGGCCGGGAGGAGCCTATTTTCGATGTCTCTGCAGTCCAGCGCCATCTGGCGGAGTATATCCCACATGTAAGTATTAGATTTGGAGCAGGACGTACTGTATACTAAGAATACTCCTCAGCTTCCATAGGAAAGAGAGTAACACCGGGTGCCAGATGCCGCCGCTTAGCAGGAGCCTTACGCGGACCAGAACCAGCAATGCTGGCTACCCTGGTAGCCAAATCAGGTTGAGACTTCCCACTGATATGCACCTCACTGGGAGTCAGGTGTAAGCGTGGGGGGGGTAGGCGAAGCCAGAGAGGGCACAGCACTAGGCCCAGCCGCAGGTAAACCAGACTGCAGGGCAAGTACCTGCTGGGCGCAGGGTACACACACCCTAACATCATCACTTATAGGGGTTACCCCACACGCCACACACAGCCGGGCTTGTCCCGAAGGAACCCCAAGCACATTATCCTGAGAAGCCTCCATATGGTGATTATCACAGCACAACAGGCCAATAGGGATTGACGCTAGTAAAAGCAACCCGGGATGCCCCAATAACCCGCTAGGGAAGTGGGAGTAATGGTATGTAATAGCCCTTCAATAAGAGTTAACACTAAATAGAGGGGATAGGACCGGGAGAAACCACAAAGTTTGACCCGCCTGCAAGACATAAGCAATATGCAATACAGATATGTACATAAAAAAAACAGCCCGCAGGGGCACTTACGGACCGCGATAGTGAGACGCCAGGCACACGCAGCAGAGAATTAAAATGCCGCCCGCATATACCTCGAGGGGCGGGCCGTGGAGACAGTGATGCAAAACGCGTCATCCGGACAAGACCAGCCAATGAGGGCGCAGCAGTGCCTGAGGCGATGTCGCCGCCACCGTGGAGCGCAGTACAAATGTGCGGCGGCAAAAGAAACCAGTGCAATCAATTCAACAGGGATGAAACACAACACAATATATATATAGCAAAGACATGCACCAACCCCCCCCAATAAATGTGGGAGGGGCATCCCATAAGGCTCACCATGGGCCTATACTGCCTACCCTTTGGTGGGGGACTGCGGTTGGAGCAGCGCTCCTTAGCACCTGACAGCAGTGCTGCCTACCAACCATAGCAGCCTGAGCTGGGAGGCAGTAAAAGGAAATGGGTGGGAATAGTCCTACAGGGCCGCAGGCTAATAGCCCGGCTCACCTGCAAGTAGAGAGAGCCATCTTCTAGTCATCGCAGCCAGGACTGCAGAGAAGAACTGGGGATTTTGTGGGAGGTCCCGGCCACTTTTCTGTCTCTGCAGTCCAGCGCCATCTGCTGGAGTATATCCCAAGTGTAAGGAATATCTTCTGGAACAGGACGTGCCGTATGCTTAGAACAACACGACAAAGCATTTTCAATAAACCATAAAATGCTTGAATTTACCAAATTGAACAGAAAATGGTGCATAAAATAAAAAAACGTATCCTAGAGAAAAAAAAAATCTAAACCAAAGTTACCTGGAGAAGGTTTAAGGGTCTCAGACTGGAAGTATTTTTAATACCAAAGGATGCACCTGTTAAAGAAAAGTCTTTGGTTTAAAGACAAATCAAACAAGGAATTAATAAATATACTAATCTGAAACTACAAAAACATCTTGAGTATCTTTTGAACATCAGCAAAATATATAGAACAATATTAATGTATGGGTTTCATTTACATTCGAGCATAAGTACTTTTAGTTCATCTTGTCAGTAACAAATTGTGAACTGACAGCCTTGGCAGGGCCAATAAAAAAATAGTTGAGAGTGATTTTATTTTTTAAACTTTACGCTCACCTTCTTACTTTACCCTTTACCATTTTTTCTAATACTAGCAAAAAGTAACATATATACACATATACAAATAAACAGCAAATTTAAGTTTTTCCCCTGAAATAATGAATTTAAATACACCGCGATGAATAAGAAAAAGTATTTAAACTTTACTCTTCACTTCTATCACATACCACCACCTTTCCATCTCATTCACTTATTTGAGCTACATAGCATGTCCAGATGTAGACAGAAAGACGACTGGGGCGCAGCCAGGTTTGTAAATAAAAAATATAAAAAAGGAAAAAAATAAAATAAAAAAGGAAACATTAAATAATCCAACCTAGTCTGAACCAATCCTGGAAATCCTGGACTTCTCATTAATTTTTAAGATTGAGAACCCTAAACTAATATAATGTTAAAGGCTACTAACCAGCAACAAAATGAACATGAATGTTTTTCTTGAAAAAAAGAAAAGAAAAACACTGTAGTAATTTTGTAACAGAAAATGTAGTGCCCAGTGGAAACGCTTTGATCTTATATCACTGACACCCGCTTTTCAATCCTTTGCAATTTACCAAGGTTGCACTACGAGACAGATACATGGACTTTTTCTTAGCTACTCCAAAATATGAATATGGTTTTAGGACATTTAAATAGCTCTGGATTTAGAATACCCAAATATCATCTCCCAAGCCTTAGGATACTTAAAAATTGCATCCAATTTCTCTAGGATCACCTTGCATTTTGCTGCAATCATTGTACCCTTGCCCACCTTCCAAGGCCTACAAAGAGCTTGAAGTTGTCATCCCCATGCTTCATGCTAAGGAATATCGTGTTAAGACAACATGCCATGTTTAGTGTAAGCCAAGCATGTCAGTCATAATGAGCAGAAACTCATACTTTAGTCTCCTCTGACCATAGAAATGTTCTCCAGGTGACACGAGACTTCACCTGGCCAACAAATGAATCATCCTGTGACTTAAAATTTGTTAGCCACTCTTATAGCACTTATGTTGAGGCAACCAATAGTATGAATAGTTCATTCATACTCCATCACTGTAGATTCATTCATTCATTCTACTCATGGCAGCCTCTATCAAAAGCCCTCCTTGCATGGTCACCGAAATTTGGTGGGTGAAATTTCTTAGAACCCTTCATGAGACTTTTGATTTTAAGGCATCTTTTCACTTTATAGTTGCCTACACAAGTGACAAAAGATTCTTCTGCAGTGAGTTAAAATGTAAGTTTAATTTCTATTTTGTTAAAAAACCTGATCCCTCCATTTTTCATGTTTGCAAGTTCACTTCAGGCATACGTAAAGAGTACACAAATCTGGTCACAATTTAAGAGCACAGAACAAATACCACCAAACCGCCACCAAAAACTAAATCATACTAACCTGCCTGAGAGGCAGACTGCATGGCAGCTGGCAGTGTGCCTGGCATGGTACCTGGCACCAGGCCTCCTGATGGTAAAATGTTGCTCAGATTTATCCCTGCAGGGGCTAAGGCGCCAGTACTACACCCCAGCATAGTATTTGAGCCACTCATCAATGCCTGTGGGCCACTGTAGAATAGGAAAGAAAATCATATTAATTGCTAAAGAAATCTAAAAAACAGAAACTAACTAGAATAATACCTTTCTTAAATCATCACTGCATTCCCCCATTAAATGCATTTTGTATTTAGCAGTTCTTAGTGATGAAAGGGGCATTATGCTTACATGGTACAAAAATACACCATAATTCCCCTAGCTTTAAGCTATAGTAGAACTCAACTGGATATCTCAATTTAGGTTGGAGAAAGCTAGTTGAAGTACTAATTACTTATTTTGTATTATCATGCCTACATAGCATGAGAATCTCAAATGTATAGCTATTATAGAACAGTACAAGTACTGCACCATGACCTGACACGATTACATCCAACTAAGCATTCATTCAGTAACCTAGTGGACCTACTTATCTAGTAACAACTATTATCTTCTCAGTACAGAAGGGTGAAGCTAGCGAACCTTATAGAGCAGTACACTGTCAAAAACACTGTTTACTTGAGCCCCATGTACAATTTCTATTCAATCACACCGTTGGCCAAGAGCAAGGATAGATAGATTGTGGTGGGTTTACATTTCCTACAAAGACCTCGATTATCCTCAATACAAAAGCAAAAAGCAACAGTAGTAGCTTCGGCCTTATAAACAGGCTAATTACCCAAACTGGAATATGCTGTTGAGCTGATAGAGGAGTAACTAAGGAATGAGGCATTTATGAAATGGACACATTGCAAATGGATAGCCAGCTTTAAAATAAAAAAGTAAAAGAACCCAACAATAGAGGTTGAGACTAAAAACTATTAGGCATAGTAGGAAGCTATGACTCATCAGAAAAGGTTTAAATAATGGTGGCAATCAAAAAAATGTTGGTGCCACTCCACGATTTTGGATAACTGAGGTTAGAGAGCGATACTCACTGAAATCCCAAGTACTAAAACAAATTCTCATGCACCAGACTAAGGCTGGTTTCACACTGGGGCGAGGTGGCGCGTAAACAACAATCACCATTGCTAACATGATCGACTATGTAGTAGCGCCATATGCAGGACCTTTTGCGGGCGGGGGGTGGAATCACCCCACGATTACCATGCTGGTGACTGCGGTGCGTTTTTCAGCGATTTGTGATTGCCCCGCAATCGCCCCAGTCCAAGTATTGAAACGACACAGTTCTAAAGGTGATGTGCAGATTTTTCTTCAAATTTCTAAATTACATAGCCCTATGAGGCATACAAAATTGATCCTGAGATGGAGAGCCTTGTCAGCCTTACACATGTCCCATCACAACAACCAATAAAGAGCAGGAAAAGGTCTTAATCTTTTCACTTTATTATGTGTTGAGTGAGAAAGTACCCAAAAGAAATTAGAGAGGCCTTCCCAAAGCCAGTGAGCCTCAGTTGGCTGGGTCTTTCAAGACAAAAATACAATTCTGTGATTACTCACCTGTAGAATTGGTATTATATGTATACAGCACGTCTTGTTCCAGAAGATATTCCTTACTCTTGGGTTATACATCCAGTAGATGGCGCTGGACTGCAGAGACAGAAAAGTGGCTCCTCCCGGCCCCATATATACTAACTAGGGACCTCCCACAAAATCCCCAGTATTGAAAAGCAGTTAAAATGAGACCGGAAGAACTATAACCAATATATAAAAATTTGAACATAAGAACAATCACCATAAAGAGGTAACTAAAAATAATGATAACAAGGGTGGGGTGGAACAGGACGTGCTGTATGCAAATAATATCAATTCTACAGGTGAGTAATCACAGAATTGTATTATTCTAAGTATACAGCACGTCCTGTTCCAGAAGATATTCCTTACACTTGGGACATCCAATAGCAGTGTCTGTAAGGTAGGGTGGGATCCCCAAAAGGCAACAGCGGGCAGTTTAAACCACTGCCGCCTGAAGATCTTTGCGGCCAAAAGCAGCATCAGCTGAGGCCCTAACATCAACCTTGTAAAACTTAGAAAAACTATGAACAGAAGACCAAGTAGCGGCCCTGCAAACTTGTTCAACAGAAGCCTGGTGCTGAAAAGCCCAAGAGGCACCGATAGCACAAGTAGAATGAGCAGTAAGGCGGAAGGGAGGCTCCTTCCCCTTAGCAGAGTAGGCCTGTATCACAGCCTGACGTATCCACTTGCTGATAGTGGACTTAGCCGGAGCCAGACCTTTCTTAGGTCCAGACGGAAGCACAAAAATCAGTCTTCCTGAAGGATTCCGTAGCCACCAAATAGAACTTCAGAGTTATGTTCAAAGAATGTAAAAGCCTCTCCTTAGGGTTACTAGGATTAGGACACAGAGAAGGTAAAACAATGTCCTGATTGAGATGAAAGGCAGAAACAACCTTAGGTAGAAAATCTGACTTAAAACAAAATACCACCTTGTCCTGGTGTCTCTCAAAATAAGGAGGCTTGATGAAAAGCGCCACCAACTCAGAAACACGCCTAACAGAAGTGATAGCCACCAAAAAGACCACCTTAAGCGTAAGAATGGACAAAGGGGCCCATTGCAAAGGCTCAAAGGGAGACCCATGCAGGGCAGACAAGACCAAGTTCAAGTCCCAGACTAGTAACATAGGCTTACGTGGGGGACGCACGTGAGCAACCCCCTGGAAAAAGGTCTTGACCAGGGGATGCTGAGCAAAGGATCTTTGGAAAAAAATAGCCAAAGCAGAAACTTCAGCTTTCAGAGTACTGAGCTGAAGACCCAGATCCAAACCATGTTGGAGAAACTCCAGAATCCTAGGAATAGAAAAACACACGACAGGGAAGCGACTTAGACTCGCACCAGTCAATGTAAGTACGCCAAACCCTATAGTAGATGGAAGAAGAGGACCTTTTCCTAGCCCTGATCATGGTATTAACAACCGAGGCAGAAATCCCCTTTTCCATCAAGATGGAGGTTTCAACAGCCAGGCCGTCAAAGCTAGCGTTTGTAAATTGGGGTGGCGTAGGTGTCCCTGAGTGAGCAGATCTGGAACCCTGGGCAGGACGTACTGATCTACTGACAACTGCACGATGTCTGCGAACCACACTCTTCTTGGCCAACAGGGGGCCACCAGGATGGCTGGCACACCTTCCTGAACTATCTTGCGCAGCACCCTGCCCAGCAGGGGAAACACATACAGTAGCTGGAACCTCGTCCAAGACATTGCCAGGGCATCCGTGGCCAAGGCCAGAGGATCCTGGGACAGAGAGACAAAGACTGGAAGCTTGTGATTGTGACGCAAACAGATCCACATTTGGCTGATCCCCAGCGGTGGCACAGGGAGCGAAATGCCCTGCTTCTGAGGGACCACTCTCCCATACGAGAGGTCCCCCTGCTGAGGGAGTCAGCCTCCAGATTCTCCACCCCCGGTATGTACACAGCTGAGATGCAGGGAACATTCTCCTCCGCCCAGGACAGTATCAGGGACACTTCCTTGAGGACCCTCTTGCTCCGGGTCCCTCCCTGATGACTGATGTAGGCAACAGTCGTCTGGTTGTCCGAGCGGACCTGAACAGCCCGACCCTTCCGGTGTGGGGTCAAGTGGGCGAAAACCAACCTGATCGCCCTCAATTCCAGAATGTTGATAGAGACATGGGCTCCTGAGGGCCACACTGACCCTGGAATTTCAGGGACTTCCAGAATCCCCCCAACCTGTCAGAGTGGCATCCGTGGTGACAGTTTCCCAGCTGGGGGCCAGAAAGGACCTGCCCCCCAGCAGGTTCCTGGAGTCCAGCCACCACACTAGAGACCGCCTGACCAGAGGGGACAAAACAAACACTTGATCTAAGGACACAGGTCCCGATCCCATACTGACAAGAGGTGAAGCTGAAGAGGCCTCATGTGGAACTGAGCATACGGAACCGCCTCGAAGCAGGACACCATCAGGCCCATCAGTTGCATACCCTGCCTGATGGACGGATGAGGACAAGACAGCAGCAGCTGAGCTTTCTCTTGAAGGACCTCCACCTTCTGCTGAGGAATAAAGATCTTGACCTGAGCTGAATCCAGAACCGTGCCCAGAAAAGACTTTACCATGGAAGGAGACATGGGAGATTTGGGGTGGTTGATCACCCAGCTGAATGACTCCAGTGTGGACACCACCCGCTGAGTGTCCAGCTCCGCCTGATGGAAGGACTGAGAGGCGATAAGCATGTCGTCCAAGTAGGGAAGAATGCGAATGCCATGAGATCTCAGCAGAGCCAACACTCCTGCTACCTTGGTGAATACCCTGGGAGCCAAGGTGAGACCGAGGGGCAAGGCCACAAATTGGTAGTGCTGATCCTCCAGAGCGAACCTGAGGAATCTCTAATGACCTGGAAAGATAGGTACGTGAAGGTAAGCATCCTTGATGTCTATGGAGTCCCCTGGGCGTAGGAAAGTCACAGCTGAGCGCAGAGTCTCCATGCAAAAGTGTCTGAATCTGACAAATTTGTTGAGAAGCTTTAAATCCAGGATAGGTCTGATGGATCCATCCTTTTTGGGAACAATGAAAAGATTGGAATAATAGCCTTTGCCCCTTTCCCGCAAGGGCACCCGGCAGGTGACACCCAGTTCCAGAAGGCCTTGGACAGCCAGGGACAGACCCTGAGCTGACAAGGGGTTTTGAGCTAATCGAGATTTGATGAATCTTGGGGGTTGGGGGGGGGGGGAGCAGGCTGCAAACTATCTTGTAACCGGAGGATACTACCTCCTGAATCCAACGGTCTTAGACATGACGCCTCCAGACATGAGCCAAGAGCCGAAGCTGCCCCCCCCACCCGGATGGGTGAGAGCGCCCCTTCATGCCTGAGGGGGCTTGGGAGTGGACTTAAGCTTGGGACCCCAGGAGGAGCCACGTCCTCTGCCCCAAAAATCCCCATGGAAGCTCCCCGTCCGATTCTGGAGCCCCTGAAGGAAGGAGAAAAGGCACCTGAACCCCGAAAGGACCGGGGCTGCCTTCTACGCTGAGGCAGCTTGCCTCCCTTAGCAAACAAGTCCAAATGTTCCCCAAAGAGGCGCAGCCCCTTGAAGGGAAACCCAGTGAGAGCATTTTTGGCAGCGTTGTCAGCTGCCCACTGGCAAATCCAGACCGAGTAACGTATCGCCACCAACCATGCAGAAGCCCTGCCACACATTCTAATAGTATCATCCAAGAGAGAACATATGCAACAAATTCCTCACAACGCAGAAGAGCTCTATACTCTTCACTACCAGCATCATCAGGGGCCCCATCTAAAAGACCCCTGAGCAGCCTTTTAATAGCAACAGCCATAATAGCAGAGGCACAGACCAGACGGAGCACGGTCCCCACACAGGCAAAAGCATGGCAAGCCAGCTGATCAATGCACCTTAGTGTAGTAGAGTCAGGGGAATGCATGACGGATGTGTTAGACAACTTTCAGACATTTCAGCAGGAAAGGGATACCTCTTATCCCAACTCTTTGGCACCCCGGGGAGCCGACTAGGCCGTTCCCAATCCTTGAACACCAGATTATTAAAATGAGCTTGTTCAGGGAACTCCAAGCGTGGTTTAACAGAATGAAACAGCTCCCCCTGCTGCCGCGCAGCTATGGCAGGAGGAGAAATACAAAGTACATCAAAAATATGAGCCAAAAGTCTGTCAGTATCATCTGAAGCCCATGGGTCATGCCCAGAATCGGCACCATATGCTGTAGGATGTTCCGCAGATGATTCTGAATCAGAAAACAATTCCCCCTCCTCTAGGGGAGTATAGCCGGTAACATCAAAAAATTCCTCTCCCTTCATGGGAAAGAGGGAAACATCAGGTGATAAATGCCGCTTCTTAGCAGAAGCCTTACGTGGGCCAGAGCCAGCAATATGTCTCTCAATGCTGGCCACCCGAGCAGCCAAATCAGGTTGAGACTCCCCACTGTTATGCACCTCACTAGGAGTCAAATGTAAGTGTGGGGGGTAGGCGAAGCCCGAAGGGGCGCAGGCCCAACCACCGGTAACCCAGACTGCAATGCAAGCGTCTGCTGGGCGCAAGGAACACACACCCTGACATCATCTCTTATAGGGGATACCCCACACGCTACACACAGCCGGGCTTGTCCCGAAGGAACCCCAAGCACATTATCCTGATCCTCCATATGGTGATTATTGTGGCACAATAGGCCAATTGGGATTGACGCCAATAAGGCTACCCGGGATGCCCCAATAGCCCGCTAGGGAAGTGGGAGATATAATACAATAGCCCTCCAATAGAAAGTTAACACTAAATAGAGGGGATAGGACTGGGATAAACCACTAAAGTTTGACCCGCCTGCAAGACATAAGCAAAAGAATCCCCTAAGCAATGTGCAATAGAGAGAATACAAAATACATCAGCCCGCAGGGGCACTTACGGACCGCGATAGGGTTACGCCAGACACACGCATCAGAAAGCTAAAATGGCGCCCGCATATACATCAAGGGGCGGGCCGCCGAGACAGTGATGCAGAACGCGTCAGCAGCAAGGCCCGCCCCCCTCCGAAGAGCGCGAAAATGCACCCACATGACAAAGCCAGCCAATGATGGCGCAGCTGCGCCTGAGGTGATGTCCCCGCTGTCCGCGGAGCGTAGTACAAGCGTGCGGCGGCGGCAAAGGAAACCAGTGCAACCAATTCAAGAAGGTATCATCACATTAAAACAATGTTAAAAACATAGAAATACATGCAACCCCCGAGATCTACCAGGGAGAGCGAGGGGAAACGAAGGCAAGCCTAACGGAGCCTACTGCGGGGATAGGGGGCGAGGGGCATAAGATGCAGGAGGGGCATCCCATAAGGCTCACCATGGGCCTGTACCGCCTACCCTTTGGTGGGGGACTGCGGTTGGAGCAGCGCTCCTTAGCACCTAGCAGCGGTGCTGCCTAACTTCACCAGAACCAGTACAGCCTAAGCTGGGATGCAATAAAAAGGAAACGGGTGGGAATAGTCTTACAGGGCCGCAGGCTAATAGCTAATAGATCTAGGGATTTTGTGGGAGGTCCCTGGTATATATGGGGCTGGGAGGAGCAACTTTTCTGTCTCTGCAGTCCAGAGCCATCTACTGGATGCATAACCCAAGAGTATGGAATATCTTCTGGAACAGGACGTGCTGTATACTTAGAATAACTGTAACTATACATTAGGATACTTTTGTTGTTTAAGGGGGATAAATTTAAAGACGGGTAATTTTTTATTCAGGCTTTCTCAAGGCTTAAGTGTAAAAAGTACCGTTATTTATAGGTAACCAGTTGCAGAACCAGTAACTCACTCTAAGCTGTTAAATCGTGGTTCTTCTGTAATAATAATTAGGGTTACAATTATATACATTATTTAGGACTAATTGTTATAGAATAGACCAGGGGTTCCCAACCTATTTTCATGGAGTACTTTTCATTTTGCATTTATCTCAAATACTACCACTAATACAGATTTACCAGGGAGGGTGGACATCCTATACTGCCACATAAATGCAAGCTCTTCTTCCAGCAACGCAGTCATCAGAAGATGCTCTACTCCTTGCCTACATGGAACATACTATTGGACCGGTAGCTTTTCTGCAGGGTTTATGCACCCCCAATTTCATCTCCAGTGGTGTGGAGTACCACCGGTATTGACAGCCTGAATGCAGTACAGCAAAAGCAAAGATAAATGAGAGGTGAGCGAAAAGCTAGTCAAAGCATAGAATGAAGAAAAACAAAGGCTGAGAGACACAGACGCAGCAGAAAACGTAAAGGAAGCGCAGAAATAAAGGGGACGCTGACAAATAGGAGGAATCATTATTTATTAAGACCAAAAGCAGTAGAAAAACAAGACGATAAGAGACAAGCAATGTTTGGTTTTATTTATGTCTGAGTGTGGCACATTAGAGTTCATGATATTGTAATCCTTCCAATGATAGGACTTGTAAGTGCAAAGTGTAAGCACACAATACTGGTAAACATGGTTTGACTGACAATTTTCTGTTCTGTGATACTGCAGTTACCACTTATCAAATCAATATTTTCAATTAAATAAAGTAAAACCATTTATGAGCTGCACAAAAATAGGGAGCATAGACTAAAAAAATCTTAGTTTGGAGAAAATCTAAACAGTTTCCCCACCAGCACCACCACCTGTCAAAGAGCAAGTGCACACATCAAAATTAAAAGTAACAAAGGCATGTGTGTTCATAATCATGGTGCACAAGGAGTTATTACTTGACTGATTTAGGGTGATTTTTGGAGGTTAAAGTAGCCCCTTTTAATGGCGTTGCATATTAGACAACTAGGGGCGTTTTGCATATTATTATATAATTAAAGTGGACCAACACCCAGGATTTTGACTATCCTGGGTCTTGGTCCACTTCGGTGGGGCACCCCCGATCGGGGTGCCCCGCTGTGTGAAACCCCCCCTAACCCCCCGAAAAACTCACCTCTCCCCGCTCCCAGCGCCGACGTACAAGCCAGGTCCAGGAACGTCTAAGCGGCTGCCGCCGCCGCCTCCCGCGCGTCCCTTTTGACGCGCGCGCGCGCCCGCGTCGGCCATTCGCAGACGGCCGGCGCGGGCGCGCGCACGCCTACAGGGGCGCGAGGGAGGCGGCGGCGGCCGGCCGCCGCCGAAGATCAGGTAAGGTTTTTCGGGGGTTTTGGGGGGGTTACACCCCGCGGGACATCCCGATCTCGGATGTCCCGCGGGGTGGGGGGTGATCGGCCCGGGAATCTTATAGATTCCCGGGCCGATCACCCGTGGGTGTTGGTCCACTTTAAAGTAGACCAAAGTAAAATATGGAATGCCCAATTGCTCGTACCCCCCACAAGCCCGAGGTAAGCAAGTAGATCAACCTGGTTTTAGGCTTGCTAGAATATTGGCTCAGTATAAAGAATTTTACTTGGAATATTAACATTTTGCCATAACGCTGAAAAAAAATCAGTGGTTCAATATCAGGCAACATCAGCTCTTGACCTAGAGAAGACAACATAGATCTTGACCTAGAAGACCTTTTTCCAAAAGGATGCTCAGTGCTTCCCTTTTAAAATGCACCAAAACCAACATTTTTAACTAGCATCCCCCGAAATGCTCCCCCCATGCAGAATACTTTTTGCGAATTTTCACTGCTCCTGCATCTAAGCCAGATAAAGCAGCATGTTTCAGCTGTAAAGCTCCACCTCCTCCATTCATTGAACACTGATGTGCGTGGTAATTAGGTCATTGGCACACCTATACAATGACTGTATCTCCTACCATCTTAGAGAGAGGGACAGCAACAAAAAGTGTTCTAGGACTTTTTGAAGAGCGAAGATATCTATTTCTAGTTCTACACCCTAAGGAAGTATCGGCAGGGGTTTTGGCAAAATGTATTTCAAAAGTTCAGTGGGTTTGGTCCACTTCAAATTTCTTGGCATAGTTAATTACATAGCAAGAGACACGTCAGAAATATAAGGGAAAGTATTTTAAGTAGGAAATAAGACTTGCCCCATATACACTTATTCTAACATTAACAGAAGGACATTTTCAAATTTAAAGCATTAAACAATATGTTTTTCTGCTTATTGTCTTTCCACAAGGACACACTTTTATCACCAGTCATATGGTACATTTACACGGTGAAATTAGTGGGCGAAAAATCGGTAAATCGATTGCATAGGTGAGTCGGGAATAAGTTGATTTTTAGGTATATATAGCATATATAGCAGATTTATGTTTCTATTTTAACAGCAATAATGTATTGTACTCAGTTATTGAGAGCTGTAGAAAAAAATTAAGGAGACACTTATTAAGGACGAGTAATGGGATAGTAACGGGCCATTTCAGTCTAACTCTTATTGTTCATGGGAGCAACCATAATGGAAATACTGTATAATGCCATAAGGGAGGGGTAGCGCTTTGTCTCATACATCCCAACATTGCGGCATTATGCCTTTAAAGGGACTCTGTAGGCAAAATGCACAAACTGCCATTCGGCAGCTCACCTAATCATGGCTGACCCTCTCCCTTTCTGTCAGAACACAGCTGCTCCTGAAAGTAGAACCAAGGCAAGTGGCACACCCCCTGAATTCCTTTGCCACAGACCACAAATAATAGGTCTAAGCTAGTGGTCTAAAGTTCCGCATCATCAGACTGTGGACATTGGGAGAGAGGGAGAACTGCCAGAATGAGGAGGATGCCTGTCTTACAGACCCCACCCATTATGCTGATTATTATGCGGCATCACAAAGCCAAGGCTCACACCCAAATATTTCAAAAGAAAAATCATAAGGTGAAACTCTAAACAACCTTGATAGCTTGACCATTTCTTCTTCAATTTAAAAAGTAAAAAACAGTTTAGGACAGTGCCAAACGTAGCCAGACGCAATGGTCTAACAATTGCCTTTGCCTACTGTATCCATTTAAAGTAAGCTTTTGTGAATACATAATGCTTTTCACAAGGCAAGATGTTATACATGTATGTTCAGTTAGCCCTAAAACGTATTGCCTTAATTCCTTACATCTTTGAATTTTAATGCATTTACATAACATTTATGTAAGCTTCTTTTGCTATACAATACATATACAAGAAGAATAGGACTTACCAACCAACTACATTGATGATATTAAGTCCAGCAGGGTTTGTCATAACTTGCGTGGAGGCAGTTCCAGTAGTTATAGATGTTACCATGGTTGACAGTGGAATGGTCATTACTGGTAACCCCTGACTCAACGACATTTGCTGCTGAGCAAACGGTCCTATCAATGTAGGCTGCTGTGAACTAAAGCTTGAGTCTTGGGGGGTGGGGGTAACAGAAGGAGTGATAGAAGCAGAGCAGGAAACATCAGGTGGATGCGGTGTCGATGACGGTGTGTTGGTTGGTGTAGGAGTAGATGGCTTAGATGTTCCAGATCCTGCTCGTTGAGAAAAATAAAAAGCACTAGTACAAAAACACCTTTTTGTGCAAAATAAAATAAAAAATTAAAAAGACCAAATAAAAAAACAAACAAAAAAGGTCATCTCAAATGCAAGTACAAATTTGAAAGCGGAAATACTTTTCTTTCACAAAGACAACATGACAAACGCTACAAGAAGACGAAAAGAAAAAACACCTCATTAACAGCTCGCAAATGCTTCAAACCCATTTAATGGCAAAACAAAATCATAGAAATCAAACTCTTTGTTAGTTATAAGCCAACAAGAGCCAGATATCATTCAACAAACATTCTCATTTTCCATACAAAAACGCAACAGTTTTTTTTTAACCTAGTGTAACAATTGCATATTTTCTTCTTTGAAAACCATTGTCAAACAGCGCATGCAACTATTACAAATTTAGATGCACAAGCAATGAAACTGGCCATCCCCTGACATACAAGTGTCTGGATACAGTTGGACATTATGACATTATACCTGGGAAAATCAGAAGTAGATGTATGACAAAACTGACTGGCCACCTAAATAAAAAACACAAAAAAGGGAACTTGCCTTTAGCTCCCAGCTGCAGATCGGTCCTACTTCAGCAACTCGCCCCCAACTGCATCCTGCATCACCTGGGCATGAACTCCAGTCACTGGCAATTCGGTGGTGGGATTGCGCCACCTCCACCATCAGTAACAGAAGAGCTACCACACTCTATGTTCATTACAATGGAGCAGGAGTGTCAAGCCTCAGTGCATCCCCTCCACTGCAATAAATAGAAGACGTGGCAGCTCCTCTGTGTCTGATGGAAGGGTGCAATCCCAATCCGATAGTGCCGGTGACCAGAGTTCGGGCCTCGCTGATGAGGGATGCGACCCAGCGATCAGGTGAGATGCCAAACGCCGGAGTAGGACTGATCAGCTGCAGGGGGAAAAAAAGGAGAGTATACTCTTGCTTTTGTTATTTTGGGTGGTCAATCTCTTTATATCAGAGCAAACATTTGTTGTTTTTATGGAGAGGCTATTTTTTTTATGTATTATTACTTTTTAAGCTAAAACATTTCGTGCCATTCTTTATAATGGAATGGGCGTTATAGTAGACTCCCAGTGAGAGCCTTTTTGCTAATAATCAACCCTGAAGCAGAACTCTCCATCTATCAAAATGTAGTGTAGTTCTCCACAGACAGCAGAAGAGAACAGTGTGCCCTGTACTTGACCCCTTCTTGCTCACTCTGCAGCTGCTGCTCTTTTTACTACTGACAGACGATTGGGTTATTGGCCCCGCGGGTTAATCGGGACGTGCAATCACACAATTGTGGAAGTAGAGATTAGAGGTACTGGGCATCCATGCAAGGAGGAGGGGGTTGATGGTGCAGTGTGGCATCCAAAACGTCATGCCCCCGAGGGACAGAGGACCATCAGTCAGTTTTGATTTGAGGTCCTCCTTAAAACATCCCACAGTATTTGAAAACATGAGTTTTCTAAGATTAGCTTCTTTACATTTCAATGATTAGCTAGTGAGCCCCATTACCAAACAGCCCCTAAATGTTCCAATGTTGGGGGGGGGGGGGGTGGCAGATGTCTTTAGAAAGCAGTCTCCCGCAGGGCAGGACAAATGCGGATTAGGCACTGCAGCAACTGCACTGGAGTTATCACCCAAGAACCAGAACTCAGGTGCTGAATTATGGAAGGATGGGAGCAGATAACCGAACAGATACCAGATTTTGGTGCAGAAAACAGGATAGTTGTCCTTTGCCCAGGTATGAGCTTTAAAGAGCATCTGTAAGCTAGACAGATGCTTCCATCCCAGTGTCCCAAAACAGCCTGTGTTTATTTTTTTTGTTTACTAAAGCCTTTGCTAAATATTGATAGCACTAACAGGAAGCAGTATAATGTCTGAATGGTAGCCATTAGGGGTGTCAGAAAAAAGACAATTCTTTGAGTACTCACCTGTAGAATTGCTTTTACTATGCATGGCACGGCCTGCTTCAAGAAGTCCTTACATATGGAATATTCCGCCACAAGGTGGCACAGTGTACTGCAGAGTTGTGGCTCCTCCAGGCCCCATATAAAAACAGGAATCACCATAGACCTCTCCAGTGTTGACAAGCAGTAATACAAGAAGCCGGGAGGTAATAAAAGGTAAAAAAAGTTTACAAACCCCAACTAACTTGGAACAATCACCATAAAGAGGCAACCAAGAATAACGATAACAAGGGTGGGGTGAAGCAGGCCGTGCCATGCATAGTAAAAGCAATTCTACAGGTGAGTACTCACAGAATTGTCTTTTTCCTATTGCATGGCACGGCTGCTTCAAGAAGTCCTTACATATGGGACGTCCAACAGCAGCGTCTGTAAGGTAGGGTGAGATCCCCAAAAAGTAGCAGCAGGCAGTTCAAACCACCACCGCCTGAAGCACTCTGCGACCAAGGGCAGCCTCGGCCGAGGCCTTAACATCAACCTTGTAAAACTTGGAAAAAGTATGAACAGAAGACCAAGTAGTGGCCTTACAAACTTGTTCAACAGAAGCTTGGTGCTGAAAAGCCCAAGAAGCACCAATAGCACGAGTGGAGTGAGCAGTAACCCAAAAAGGAGGAAACTTCCCCCTAGCAGAATAGGCCTGCTCCACTGCCTGACGGATCCACTTGCTGATAGTGGATTTAGCCGGAGGCAAACCCTTCCTAGGTCCAGCAGGAAGAACAAAAAGAGCATCAGATTTCCTGAAAGACTCAGCAGCAACCAAATAAAACTTCAGAGCCCTGACAACATCCAGAGAATGAAGGGTCCGCTCCTTGGAATTTGCAGGGTTAGGACACAAAGAAGGCAAAACAATGTCCTGATTGAGATGAAAAGCAGACACAACCTTAGGTAAGAAATCCGGCTTAAGCCGAAACACCACCTTATCCTGATGCCGCTCAAAATAAGGAGGTTTGATGGAAAGCGCCGCCAGCTCAGAAACTCGCCTGACCGAAGTAATAGCCACCAAAAATGCCACCTTAAGAGTCAGAATGGGCAACCCAGCCCCACAGATAGGCTCAAAGGGAGGACCCTGCAGAGCAGACAACACCAGATTCAAGTCTCAAACTGGTAGCATAGGCTTACGTGGCGGACGCACATGAGTAACTTCCTGGAAAAAAAGTCTTAACCAACTGGTGATTGGCAAAGGGCTGACATCTGTCCCTTGAGGGTACTAAGTTGAAGGCCCGAATCCAAACCATGTTGCAAAAATTCCAAAATCCTGGGGATAGAGAACACCCTACAAGGAAGCGACTTGGACTCACACCAGGCAATCTAAGCATGCCAGACCCTGTAGTAGATAAAGGACGAGGAGTTCTTCCTAGCCCGAATTATAGTATTAACAACAGGGGCCGGTAACCCCTTATCCATCAAAATGGAGGTTTCAGCAGCCAAGCCGTTAAAGCCAGCGTTTGTAAATTGGGATGGCGCAGCTGTCCCCAAATGAGAAGATCTGGATCCTTGGGCAAGACGTACCGATCTAATGCCAACTGCACGACGTCTGCGAACCACACCCTCCTTGGCCAACAGGGGGCCACCAGGAATAGCTGGTACCCCCTCCTGGGCCGAAAAGGAGGGAACACATAGAGGAGCCGAAACTCCGTCCAAGGCATTGCTAGCGCATCCGTGGCGAAGGCCAGAGGATCCTGCGACAGGGAGACAAATCTGGGAAGCTTGTGATTGTGTCGGGACGCAAACAGGTCCACATCCGGCTGACCCCAGCTGTGACACAGGGAGTGAAATACCTCGATTCTGAGGGACCATTCCCCCAGCCGCGATGTCCCCCTGCTCAGGGAGTCTGCTTCCTGGTTCTCCACCCCCGGAATGTAGACCACCGAGATGCAAGGGACATTCTCTTCCGCCCAAGACAGTATCAGGGACACTTCCTTGAAGGCTCGCTTGCTCCGAGTCCCCCCCCGATGATTGATGTAGGCAACCGCCGTCTGGTTGTCCGAGCGGATCTGAACAGCCCGACCCCGAAGGTGTGTGGTCATCTGAGAAAGAACCAACCTGATCGCCCTCAGTTCCAGGACATTGATTGGAGCATGGGCCTCCTGGGGGCCCCACCAACCCTGGAACTTCAGAGACTTCCAAAAGCCCCCCCAACCGGTCAGACTGGCATCTGTGGTGACAGCATGGAGGCAGAAAGGTCCTGCCCACTAGAAGGTTCCTTGAGTCCAGCCACCACGAGAGGGACTGTCTGGCCAGGGGGGACAGAGCAAACTCCTGATCCAGGGACACAGGGTCCCGATCCAAAACTGACAAGAGGTGCAACTGAAGAGGTCTCATGTGAAACTGAGCAAAGGGGACCGCCTCGAAGCAGGACACCATCAGGCCCACTAACTGCATCCCTTGCCGGATGGAGGGACGAGGACACAAGAGCAGAGCCCGTGCCTGCTTCTGAAGGCTCTCCACTTTCTGCTGAGGCAGGAACACCTTGACATGATAGGTATCCAGAGTCATGCCCAGAAAGGACCTCACCAAAGACAGACAGTGAAGACTGGGAAAGCTGATCACCCAACCGAAGGACTCCAGAGTGGAAGTCGCCACCTGAGTATCCTTCTCGGCCTGATGAAGAGACTGGGCCGCAATCAGAATGTCGTCCAGGTAAGGTAGGATGCGAATGTCCCAATTCTGCAGCAGAGCCATCACGCCCGCCAGCACCTTGGTGCCAAGGTGATACCGGAGGGTAAAGCCACAAACTGGTAATGCTGATCCTCTAGAGCGAACCTCAGAAATTTCTGATGACCCGGAAAAATTGGCACATGAAGATAGGCATCCTTGATGTCCACGGAGCTCATGAAGTCGCCCGGGCGAAGGGTACTGACAGCCGAGCGTAGCGTCTCCATGCGAAAGTGCTTGAACCTGACAAACTTGTTGAGACCCTTCAAGTCCAGGATGGGCCTCAAGGACCCATCTTTTTTGGGGACCAAGAAAAGATTGGAGTAGAACCCCTGACCCCGTTCCTGGGAAGGCACCAGGCAAATTACTCCCGACTCCAACAGACGTTGAACCGCAAGGCGCAAACCCTGAGCTGACAGAGGTTAAAACACAGTTAAAACACTCGCCGACACCCCGCGAGCAGGCAGCGGCTGGAGCCAGGCCAGGAATGGGCCTCTGTGATTACTCACCTTGTAGAATTGGTATTATAAGTATGCAGCACGTCCTGCTCCAGATAATGATTCATAACAGATGGAAATTTTCACACAAAATAAATGTGAGAAAGGGGCTCTGAATCAACCCTAATGTCCTGATTGAGATGGAAGGCAGAGACAACCTTAGGCAAGACATCAGGTTTAAATCTGAAAACCACCTTATCCTGGTGTCTCTGAAAGTAGGGGGCCTGAATAGAAAGGGCCGCCAACTCCGAAACACGCCTGACCGAGGTGATGGCCACCAGAAAAGGAACTTTAAGAGTAAGAATAGGCAGAGCAGCCTCATGCACAGGATCAAAAGGAGGGCCCTGAAGGGCAGAAAAAATCAAATTCAAGTCCCAAACTGGCAACAGATGTTTGCGAGGGGGACGCACATGAACAACCCCCTGGAAGAAAGTCTTGACCAGAGGATGTTGAGCGAAAGATCTCTGGAAGAAAACAGCCAAGGCAGAAACGTGACCCTTAAGCGTGCTGAGCTGAAGTCCCAGATCCAAACCATGCTGGAGGAACTCCAGAATCCTAGGAATGGAAAACACCCGACAAGGAAGGACCCTAGACTCACACCAGTCAATATAGGCCTGCCAGATCCTATAGTAGATGGTAGAAGAGGATTTCTTCCTAGCCCTGATTAAAGTGTTAACCACAGACTCAGAAAGCCCCTCATCCCTTAAGATGGAGGTTTCAGCAGCCAGGCCTTCAAAGCTAGTGTTTGTAAATTGGGATGGCAAAGCTGCCCTTGAGTGAGAAGGTCCGGGACCAGGGGCAGAGCGTACTGATCTACTGCCAATTGAACGATATCTGCGAACCACACCTGTCTTGGCCACCAGGATTGCTGGCACCCTTTCCTGAGCCAGCTTGTGCAGAACCCTGCCCAGCAAGGGGAATGGAGGAAAAAGATACAGGAGACGGAACCCCTGCCAGGATAGAGTCAGAGCATCCACCGCAAGGGCCAGGGGATCCTGGGACAGAGAGACAAAGACTGGAAGCTTGTGATTGTGGTGGGACGCAAACAGATCCACATCCGGTACCCCCCAACGGTGACATAAGGACAGGAAGACCTCGCTGCTGAGAGACCATTCCCCAAGGTGAGAGGTCCCCCTGCTCAGGGAGTCCGCTTCCAGATTCTCCACCCCCAGAATGTACACTGCTGAGAAGCAAGGAACATTGTCCTCCGCCCATGACATGGACACCTCCTTGAGGGCACTCTTGCTCCTAGTCCCTCCCAGATGATTGATGTAGGCAACTGCCGTCTGGTTGTCTGAGCGAACTTGGACCGGCCGGCCCTGAAGGTGAGGAGTCAACTGGGCCAGTACCAACCGAACCGCCCTCAGTTCCAGGACGTTGATGGGGGCATGGGCCTCCTGAGGGCCCCACAGCCCCTGGAATTGTAGGGTTCTCCAGAAGCCCCCCAACCTGACAGACTGGCATCCGTGACCGTCTCCCAACAGGGGGCCAGAAAGGATCTGCCCCCCAACAGGTTCCTCGAGTCCAGCCACCACAAGAGGGACCTCCGGACCAGAGGGGACAGAACGAAAGCCTGATCCAGAGACAGGGGACTCTTGTCCCAGACTGATAGGAGAAGGAGTTGAAGAGGTCTCATGTGAAACTGTGCATATGGAACTGCCTCGAGGCAGGACACCATCTGCCCCACTAGCTGCATCCCCTGCCGGATGGAGGGATGAGGGCATGACAGCAGGGAGTGAACCAGAGCTTGCAGAGAGTCCACCTTCTGTTGAGGAAGAAAGATCCTGGCCAGAACAGTATCCAGATTCATGCCCAGGAAGGAAGTCACCCGAGATGGGGAAAGGGAAGATTTGGGGTGATTGATCACCCAGCCGAATGACTCCAGAACCGTCACCACTTGCTGGGTATCCAATACCGCCTGCTGGAAGGACTGAGAAGTGATGAGAAGGTCATCCAGATAGGGAAGAATGCGAATGCCCTGAGGAGAGCCATGATACCCGCCAGCACCTTGGTGAAGACCCTGGGGGCTGAAGTGAGACCGAAGGGCAGTGCCACAAATTGGTAGTGCTGGTCCGCCAGGGCGAACCTGAGGAATCTCTGATGCCCTGGGAAGACTGGAACATGAAGGTAAGCATCCTTGATGGCTATGGAGGTCATGAAGTCTCCCGGGCGCAACAAACTGATCGTGGAGCGCAGGGTCTCCATGCAAAAGTGCCTGGTCCTGATGAACTTGTTGAGCAGCTTTAAGTCCAGAATGGGTCTGACTGACCCATCCCTTTTGGGAACTGTGAACAGATTGGAATAAAAACCCCGACCTCTTTCCACAGGAGGGACCTGACAGATGACCCCTAAGCCCAGTAGATTTTGCACCGCCAGAAAAAGTCCATGAGCTGCCAAGGGGTCTAGAGGAAATTTAGCCGGGGCCTTACCGGCCGCAGAGCTAGCAATCAGCCTCTCAATGTTAGCCAACCTGGAAGACACGTCAGGTTGAGACTCCCCACTAGTATCCAGCTCACTGGGAGTCAATCAGGCGAGGGGGAGTGGGTGAGGGCATAGTGGGCGCAGGCCCAGTCACAGATAGCCCAGAATGCAGCGCAGGGTACACAGACCCGCACATCATCACTCACAGGGGATGCCCCACACACTACACACAGCCAGGCTTGTTCCGAGGGCACAATAACCTGTGAAGCCTCCATATGGTGATTAAGGTGGCACAACTGGCCAATAGGAATTACACCGTACAAGCAACCCGGGATGCCCCAAATGTCCGCAGGGAAGTGGGAGGATTTAACAATTTAATAAACCCCTTTAATACAGTTTTTCCCGTCTGAAAGACATAATAAAGGAGCACCCATAAGCACACAACAGTGATAAAAGAATAACAAAAAATAAAGCCCGCAAGGGCACTCACAGACAACGTTAAGGGGGCCAGCAGATACTCCAGGAGGAAGGCAAGATGGTGCTGGAGGGACCTCGAGGGGCGGGCCGCATGTGGGGACGACGCGGAACGCGCCCCCGATAGGCTACGCCCCCTCCGCAGAGTGCACAATTGGTCTGCAGCAGCAGCCAATAGGAAAGCAGGGAAAATTGATAATGATGGCGCAGGGCGCGCGTGTCAGCAGCGGCAAATTCAAAATGAAGACAGGGCGCGGAGCCCTGAAAAGGAGGAAGTGTAACACAACAAAAAGGAGAAACTCACATGCACACTCCCACCCCGACGGAACAAGGAGAGAGAGGGAAGAGAGTGGATGACTCTTAAGGGGTCCCACCAAAGACCAGGGCATGGGAGGGCAAAAAGCAGACGGGGCATCCCAACTCAGGTTCACCATAACCTGCACCGCCTACCCTTTGGTGGGGGATTGCGGCCGGATCCAATCTACGTAACAGAGCACCAGTGGTAGGTGCTGCCTACCATCACCCGACCAGCGCAGCCAAAGCTGGGAGGCATAAGCAAAAGGTGGAACGGGTGGAAATAGTCCTACAGGGCCAAGGGCTGCTAAGTACGGCTCACCTGCGAGAAGAGAAGCCATCTTCTGACCGTCGCAGCCGACTGCAGAGAAGAAACTGGGGAATTTGTGGGAGGTCCCGGGTAAATATGGACCGGGAGGGGCCTCTTTTTGCCATCTCTGCAGTCAAGCGCCCTCTGGTGGAGGTAATCCCATCTGTTATGAATCATTATCTGGAGCAGGACGTGCTGCATACTTAGAATAAGGGCACACAGTCCCCGAAAACACTCACCCCCTCAGAAGCTAGGACAGGAACTCCGCATCCCTTAGTAGGCTCACCATAAAGCCTATGGCCGGCTACCCTTTGTGGTACAGGGTCTGCGGCTTGGAGCAGCGCTCCCCGAGCACCTGACCCTAGTGCTCCCCTACCTTCACCCGCTCCGTCAGCCGAGGCTGGGAGGCACAGAGGGTCCGGAAACGGGTGGAAATAGACATGCAGGGCCACAGGTTTGGTTGCCCCGCCCACCTGCGCGAAATAAGAGCCATCTTCTATCTTCGCAGTGTCACTGCAGAGAAAACACTGGAGAGGTCTATGGTGATTCCTGTTTTAATATGGGGCCGGGAGGAGCCACAACTCTTCTGCAGTACACTGCGCCACCTTGTGGCGGAATATCCCATATGTAAGGACTTCTTGAAGCAGGCCGTGCCATGCAATAGGAAAATCATTTCAGTCAAGTATCGCAATATTTCATTAGCCGATACCGGAATAAATTATTTTGTCTGTCACCAGATCTGCGAGGGACGCAGGAGCTGACAATCGGAGGGGAGTAAAGTAAAATTTTTTTTTTTTTTAAATAAAAGACATTTTTTCTATCTGTGGTGTTTTTTATTTACTGTTAACCCTTTTGTGGACTGGTAAGGGATCTATGAGAACTCCTATACCAGTTCAAAAGGCTCTCGGTTTGGCAAGTCACCTGGCTAGCAGGTAACTTGCCATTAACCCTGAGTCCCCCCATTACTTGCCTCCCCAAAGCCCAGGTGGCCTCTAGGCTATGCCGGCTTGTAGCCTGCAGGGCCAGGGGGCCACCAAAGCTGGCCCCTGCGCCCTGTTCTACAAGCCCCTATACCTGGTGCTCAGGCTGGTTATGCTGGGTAAGGGGGACATCATGACATTTTTTGGGGGAATTTTTAAGGGTTTTTAAACCCCCCCCCCCCCCCCCGGAAGGGGGGCCCTATGTAATTTTTTTTTTAATTGAAAATAAAATGTAATTTAAAAAAATTGCACTATTTCGTCTTTGAGACACAATCGGGATATATTGTATATTATACGTATCGTATCGCCAGATTCTTGCCAATTCATACCATTAGTAGCCATATGCGAATTCATTCAGTTAAAACTAAACTATCACACAACAGCAGTTAGGTTGAAGTGTTCCCCAATGTCGAGTTATGTGTACTGTAACTGAAAGCATCACTGGAAAGCACCAGGGAACGGGGCTGCTCGGCCAGGGAGCAATTGTTATGAATATTAAACAAAGGCTTTAGTAAAAAAATTTATATATTATATAATATATATATATATATATATATATATATATTATATAATATATATATATATATATATATATATATATATATATATATATATATATATATATATATATGTATGTATGTAAATAGAAAACGTGATTTTGTGGCACATGGCTGGGGATGTAAGGTGATGGCATAAGCTTCCCTCCCCTATAGGAAAACCAGGAAGCCTAGGAGCCTATAGACGGACGAAGCCCCATCCCAGACACTCACTGGCTTTGACATTCCCATGCAACATACTGCCCCCAACATGAATACTACTGGCCAATGAGGTTTGTGTGGCAGGCTTGCACAGTGTTGCCCCCCCCCACCCCCACAAACCCTACAGATTGTGTTGCAATCTGGTAATCGAGAAGAGGGAATGTGCGAGTAGGTACGTATCAGAGCCAGGGTTTAGACTCCCCCCAGGTATGTGAAGCCTCATTGGAGTGCAAACAGGGGCCATGTCTTAATGATAAGCTTCCGACCTGGACAAATCAACTGCAAGGGACATAAGATGAGTATGCTTTTTTTCACAGCCTGGAGGTGCCCTTTAAATGTTAGTGGTTTTCATGGCAACCCATACAAGGGCTGCCATTGCTTATCTAAGTATTAATTTCCAGGATTTTTAAGGATTGTTCATTTACAGAATTTTTTACCATAGCTAAAACATATAAACAAGAGTGTAGGCAGCTAATATAAAGGCATAACTTCCGAGCCGCAAATGTGTTCCAGCTCAGAGGCAAACTAACTAAGAAAAGAGCGTAGGAAATAATCCTGTGAGCATTGCGACTGGAGGGGCCAAATCCAAGCCAGTCACTATATGCCTCCAAGGGATTATTATTACTTCTCTTCCTTAAAACCAGTCTTCCTCTAACATACAGCATCGCAAATGCTTGGCTAACTTTAATACAAGAAAAACATTTGAATAATAAAATTATTATATGAAATCTGCAGTGCCATGAAGTCATATTCTGTACATGACCAGCAGCTTCTGTGCACTCGTCATAATTATCTCTGAGTAAATATTAAATATATACTTGTAATAAAAACATAAAAAGGTATACTATGTAAATGTAGTTTTAAAAGCCAGAATGGGTTATCAACCACTTGACATGCTGTGATGTTACACACATACACAAACAATAAAAGCTTAGTTTCTCTTTATAAAAGCAGCTTCTAAAATTTCAAGCCATCGAATAGAAACATTACATGTAATACCTGTTTTGCAATGCATTACTTTTCAAAGCATAAAAGCACAAGTCATTCTAGCAAGAAACCATTATAAATACATACACACAAAGGGTACATACAAAACAAAATAAAAAAAAAATATAGTCATATATAGAAAATAAAGGACAATACACAGTTAACAGAACATATTGCTATCAAGTCTACAAGGCTTTTACAAGCATCTGAGCTCACGCAAGCATGGTGCCACCAATCCATTAGAAAGAAGGATTTAATCTTGAAGACCTCAACACCAAAGGCCTATGGAGATTTAATGGAGAATTTAGGGCGTGACTCACTTTGTGACGAACTGGCAGGTGACATAGAGGCTGGGGAGAGCATACTGACTTGGTTATGGTCAACGGACTGTTTTCGAGAAATACTTGGGGGTTTACATGGAGGGGGAGTTGTTGATTTCAGGTGGCCACTCCCCTGCTGGGGACTAAATAGGTTACCTGCATAAAAGAAAATATAGATATAAGCTAAATGAAAACTATATGTATACACACAAACTAAACAATTATATATAGGTTAAAGCAAACCTAAACTCTGCTTTACCATAGCAGCCCCAGGGACTGCTGCAACTATTACCATGCGGGCAAAGCAATGAGGGAAGCCCATCCACTTAAATCCTAAGAATATAGCCTTAAAAAGGCACAAAACCTATTCCCCCCTCAGGAGGGCAAAGGGGGGGCTTTGCCCTCCTGAGGACATTGGGCAATGCAAGCAGCTCAGTAGTGGCCTGTGAAGTTTTAGTACTCCGTGTAAAGGTTTCTTCTTTCTTCTAGTAACGCGGAGGATGCGGTGTCTGGACTTCTCTTGATTTGGAGAATATGGGGTGCTCCTAAGAGAACATTGGACACTATAAATAAAGTTTTTTATTGACTCGGATCACATCAAAAACCCTACAGCCAATATAGTCATTCTGTAACAAGTAGTAATGAGTACAAGAAGCAAGGCAAGAACAAAAAACAAAATCATTGGTGAAACCTCAAGAACAGCAGCCAAAAAAAGAGGGAGGAAGCAGTGTCCTCCATGCTACCAGGAGAAAGAACCTTTATGGCGAGTACTAAAACCTCTTTTTCTTCTGGTAAACGTGGATGATGTGGCATCTGGACTTCTCTTTATTTTGAGCATATGGGGAGTAACAAAGCAGTAAGAAGTCGGGAGGGCAATAATACCATTTTGTGATTACTCACCTGTAAAATGGGTATTATAAGTATGTCACACACCCCGCTTCAGAATAGTCATTACACTTGGGTTATACCGACCTGTAGAGGGCGATCTTGCAGAGATGTCATGAAAAAAGGGAGCCCCTCCCAGTCCATAAATACCTGGGACCTCCCACTCATTCCCCAGTATTAAGACAGCAGTAAAGGGACCAGGAAGAGCCAAAATAACCAGTAACAGTAAAAAAAGGTTCACCATATAAAGGATCCAGAATACCAAAGGGTGGGGTGAAGCGGGGTGTGTGACATACTTATAATACCCATTTTACAGGTGAGTAATCTCAAAATGGTATTATTCTAAGTATGTCACACACCCCGCTTCAGAATAGTCATTACACTTGGGACATCCAATAGTAGAGTCCAAAAAGGGCGGGGATCCAAAACAAGGCAATAATGAACAAACTCAAACCACTGCAGCTTGCAGAACTTTGCAGCCAAAAACAGCATCCGCTGAGGCCCGCACATCAACCTTGTAAAACTTGGAAAAAGTGTCAACAGAAGACCAAGTAGCAACCTTATAAACTTGCTTAACAGAGGCCTGATGCTGGAAAGCCCAGGACGCCCCAACAGCATGAGTAGAATGAGCAGTAACACGAAAAGGGGGAATCTTCCCCTTAGCAGAATAGGCCCCAACAATGGCCTGGCAAATCCATTTACTAATGGAAGACTTGGCGGGAGCCAAACCTTTCCTAGGCCCGGAGGGCACCACGAAAAGGGCATCAGTCTTACGAAAAGAAGAAGTAGCCACCAAATAGTACTTCACACAGCGAACCACATCCAGAGAATGCAAGACCCTCTCCTTGTCATTGCTGGGCTTAGGACACAAGGAGGGTAGAACAATGTCCTGATTAAGATGAAAGGCAGAGACCACCTTAGGAAGGAAATCTGGCTTGAAGCGGAAAACAAACCTTGTCCTGATGCCTCTCGAAGTAAGGGGCCTAAATGGACAAGGCCGCCAACTCCGATACACGCCGTACGGAAGTGATGGCAACCAGAAAAATAACCTTCTGAGTAAGCGTAGAAAGTGCAATATCCTGCAAAGGTTCAAAAAGAGGACCCTACAAGGCAGAAAGAACCACATGCGTAACCCCATGGAAAAAGGTCTTAACCAGAGGATGAAGAGCAAAAGACTTTTGAAAGAAAACCGCCAGGGCAGAAACATGCCCTTTCAGCGTACTAAGCTGCAAACCTAGGTCCAGACCATGTTGCAGAAATTCCAAAACCCTAGGGATAGAAAACGCCCTACAAGGCAAGGCCCTGACCTCACACCAATCAATATAAGACCTCCAAATCCTATAGTAGATGGCAGAGGAAGAGCGCTTTCTAGCCCTAACCAGTCTGAATGACAGCA
This sequence comes from Gastrophryne carolinensis, assembly GCA_027917425.1. NCBI lineage: Eukaryota > Metazoa > Chordata > Amphibia > Anura > Microhylidae > Gastrophryne > Gastrophryne carolinensis. The sequence continues at coordinate 85,653,991 of CM051236.1, forward strand.
TCAGAAAGACCTTCCTCCTTCAAGATGGAGGTTTCAGCAGCCACGCCGTCAAAGCCAGCGTTGGTAAATTGGGGTAGAGCAGTGGACCCTGAGTATATCCGGCAGAAGGGGCAGAACTAACTGATCCTCTGCCAACCTTACCACGTCTGCGAACCAAACCTGTCTTGGCCACCTTGGAGCCACCAAGATTGCTGACGCACCCTCTAGTGCCAGCTTGCGCACCACTTTGCCCACCATGGGAAACGGAGGGAACAGGTATAGAAACCCCAGATCCCTCCAGTTCAGGGACATGGCATCTGCCGCCAGAGCCAGCGGATCCCGCGAGAGAGACACAAATGCCGGAAGCTTGTGATTGTGACGAGAGGCAAAGAGGTCCACCTCCGGAGTCCCCCACCGGTGGCAAAGCGACCGAAAAACCTTGGGGCAGAGTGACCATTCCCCCCAGCGAGATGAGCACCTGCTCAGGGAGTCCGCCTCTGTGTTCTCCACTCCCGGAATGTACACCTCCGAGATGCATGGGACATTGCTCTCTGCCCAATCCAGGATCAAAGCCACTTCCCTGAGGGCACGCCTGCTGCAAGTCCCTCCCTGGTGATTGAGGTAGGCGACCGCTGTCCAATTGTCCGACCGAACTTGAACCGGTAGTCCCCGCAACTGATGAGTCAAGTGAGCCAGAACCAACCTGATGGCTCTCAACTCCAGAACATTGATGGGATCGTGAGCCTCCTGAGGCCCCCCACAGTCCCTGAAACTGAAGATCCTTCCAAAATCCCCCCCAACCTGACAGGCTGGCATCTGTGGTGACCGTGTCCCAACGAGGGGTCAGAAAGGATCTGCCCCTCGTCAGTTTGCTTGGTTCCAGCCACCACCGAAGGGAATGCCGCACCCGGGGGGGACATCAGAAAAGACTGATCCAATGACAGCGGGGACCCGTGCCAGGCCGCCAAGAGATGGAGCTGGAGCGTCCTTGTGTGAAACTGCCTCGAACGATGCCACCACCAATCCCACCAGTCGCATCCCCAGCCGGGGAATCAGAAGAACCTTGGCTCGGGAGAGGAACACCCTGGCCTGAGAAGTATCCAGAGACATTCCCAGGAACTCCACCACCCTGGAGGGAGAGAGGCAGGACTTGGGATAGTTGATCACCCAACCGAAACTCTCCAGAATGGACACCACGGTCCTGGTATCCAGCTGTGCCTGACTGAGGAAAGACGCCATGATGAGAAGATCGTCCAGATATGGCACGATGCGGATACCCCTGGCTCTGAGGATGGACATCACTCCTGACAACACTTTGGTAAAAACCCTTGGAGCCGAGGTAAGGCCAAACGGAAGAGCCACAAACTGAAAATGTAGATTTTCCACGACGAACCTGAGAAATCTCTGGTGTGCCGGAAATATTGGAATATGCAGATAAGCATCCTTGATGTCTATGGACGACATGAAGTCCCCCTGACGAAGTGAGTGAATGGCTGAGTGCAGAGTTTCCATACGGAACTTCCGGGGACGGACGAACCTGTTGAGCAACTTCAGATCAAGAATGGGACGAACGGATCCGTCCTTCCTGGGCACTGTGAACAAATTGGAATAGAACGACCAGTGCTTCACCGCGTCCGCCGGAAAGGGATATTTTTTGTCCCAACCCGGAGGGACACCCGGAAGCCGAGTCGGCCTCTCCCATTTCTTGAGAATTATACCATCAAAATGCTTTTGATAAGGAAATTCCAAGCGTGGCTTGGTCACCTCAAAGAACTCCCCCTTTAGTGGAGGAGCCGCCTCGGGGGGAGAAATAGCCAGGACCTCAAACATATGAGCCAGGACCCTAGAGGTATCCAAGGAATCCCCCTGGCCCTGCTCGGTATCAGCACCCACAAACTGCTGGTCATCGGAGCCCTCAGACTCCTCAAACAGCTCCCCTTCCTCAAGCGGGGAACAATCAGACCAATCCAGGGAGTCAAACTCCTCCAAAGCAAAGGCCTGCGTGGCTGTATACAAATGTTTTCGCTTTGTCGTGGCCTTTTTGGCAACAGCACTGGAAAAAATTTTTCAAGATTGGCCAATCTGGCACACACCTCAGATTGCAACTCCCCGCCAATGACCACATCACATGGGGTACGTGTCAAGCGAGGGGGAGACGGAGAGGAGACTGACGGAGCAGAGCAAGACGGCTGTGATCCGGACTGCCGCGTAATAGACCGTTGTGCACAGGGTAAACAAAGAAATACATCATCCCCCAAAAGGGATACCCCACACCCCAAACACAGCCTGGATTGCCCCGAGGGGGGCACAAGCCCAGTATCCGGGAAAGCCTCCATATGGTGATTTTTTATATATATATGCACAATGACCTGAGGGAATTACGCAGTAATGCAACCCGGGATGCCCCTTTAAGTCCCGCGTGGGAGGAATTACAGACCCCTAAATTTAACCAGGGACCCTAGGACCGGGAGAACCCCCCTTTAATAGGAACAATGGTCCACCTGGAACACACAAACAAACATAGCAATCAGACCACATAGCAATTGTCCAAAGGGGTTAATAACAGAAGCGTTGCCAGGCAACCCCAAGGAGGGGCATGATCAATAAAGAAAAACTAATGGGGCCACAGGCCACTCACCAACCATCACGCACACACGCCTGGCAGGGAAGGAAAAGGCGCAGAGGAAGAGGGAGGGCGGGCCGCCGCGGCCCGGGACCTGAACCGCGGCACCCGCAGCACGGGGGCGGGCCGTAGGCATTCGCGCCCGACCCCGCCCCCCGTCCTGAGGGGAAGAAGCCCCCCCTGGGCACCGTAGAACAGCCGCCACGCCGGCGCCGGTCTGAGTACCGCACATGCACATGTAAAGTTGCAGCACCACACACACACAATATCAATAAAGTATGAATCTATAAGGGACCAAGCCCCCCCCCCCCCCCCTCTAAGGACATCCGGGAGAGGGGGAATCCATGCTAGGGTGGAAGGCCAAGGGACAGGGCATCCCAAACCGGGGTCACCAACCCGGTTAGCTGCCTACCCCTTGTTATGGGGTCTCACGGCGGAGCGTAGCTCCTGAGCAACTAGGGTGCCATCTACCATTGCCCGGACCAGCAGCCTAGGCTGGGAGGCAGTAAGATCAATAAAGAATCCAGGCAGGAATAGATCAAATAGAGGGCCGGGAGTCATCCCGGATACCAGCAAGGAGGAGACATCCATCTTCTGACTTGCTCGCCGTCTGCAGAGATGAAAGGGAATGAGTGGGAGGTCCCAGGTATTTATGGACCGGGAGGGTCTTACTTTATTTATTGACATCTCTGCAAGATCGCCATCTACAGGTCAGTATACCCACAGGTAATGAATGTCTTGAAGCGGGGTGTGTGACATACTTAGAATATTAGGATACCTACACCAGTGAACATAGATTTTCCAGTATCTATGATATATCTTTCATGAAGAACCATTGTTAGCTTTCATCAAAGGAAGAAGGACAGCCTGCAAGAATCCCTGCACTGGAACTGACCTTTCAATAGCCAAGCTATCAAAGATAGGGATTGTAGGTTCGGATGAAAAATTGGGTGCTGAAACAACAGGCTTGACTGAGGGGCAGGCACTGATTCCAGACGAAGTCTGCAAAGCAACTGGAAGCAAAGCGGAAAACGGTGAAAGCCATAAACTTCCTCTAGCGATGAACTAACACATCCACACCCATCGGCAGAGGGTCCATGGAGCGCCCCAGAAACTTGGGAACCTTCCTGTTATAACGGGTGGTGAAGTTCCCCAGCTGTGACCGAGATAAAAATGTTTGTTGGTTTAGTTCCCACTCTCCTGGATCCAGTTGCATTCTGCTCCAAAAATCTACTGAAGTATTTTGAGTGCCTGGAATGTGAACTGCAGACAGAGCTGGCACACAAGCCTCTGTCTATAGAAAAATCGAGGCAGTGATCGCCATCACCTTGCTGCGAGTGCCACCCTGGTGAACGATATAGGCCACAGTTTTGATATTGTCTGACTCTATTTAATGCTGAAGAGCCAGAAGAACCACTTTCAATTCCAGAACATTGATCGACCACTTGGAATCTGTCTTTGACCAAGTTCCCTTAACAGAAAGGTTCTCGAGAACTCCTCTTCAGCCCATCAGACTGGCGTCTGTCGTTATGATTCGCCAGTTAATGGGAAGAAAAGAACAACCGATCACAAGCTTGTGGGTCCAAGGCCATTTCTATATATCTGTAATAAAACAATAAAAATAAAGGAATAAAGTTGGACAGAGCAAACCGGGCCACATCCGTTCTCAGGACACAAGTCAGAACAGGCTGTATTGGCTGTAAGGGCCCTGATATGTTCTGTGTCAGTACAAAACTTTATTTATAGTGTCCAATGTTCTACTAAGAACACCACATCAAAACCCATATGTTCAGAATCAAGAGAACTCCATACGTCGCCTCCTTCACATTTACCAGAAACGGCCGAAGAGGCCATGCCCACATGGCATTTTTGAGATCTCTGGTTGGCTGATCTCTAGAATGCAGGATGACGTGACCAGCCCACTGTCCGCATCCCCGGTTTGCCTGTATACCCTTCCACCCCCAACTTATTTGGACAACGGCGATAAAAGTGAGTTTACCGGTGACTCACACATGCAAGTTTTACGCCCATTTTCCAGCAATTTCCGGCAGCCCGCGTCCCACCCCCATCTTATTCCGTAAACCGGATGACAATTAGTTTTTACCTAAAATGATTGGAAGTTCGCTCACCCCCTACTCCACACTTACAGTACAAACAAGCTAAAAATCAGGCAGAAATATTCAATGAGTCTGCATGGTTTCAATCTCCAAGTGGCCATCACCAATTGGATTCACCAGATGGGTATACATATTTGCCATTGGACATTTGCAGCCACCACCAGGACATGACAAGATTTCTTCCCAATTTCAGGCTGTGCTTTACTGTTAGGGTGGTGGAGCGTCCAACACAGGGATGCCTCAGGAGTGGGTTGGTGGTTGAGCCCTCCTCCAGTCATTTGTCACTGGAGGCCTGCTTAAATTCACAATAATATTCAGTTTTAATTGAAAGTGCAAGTACTAAAAAACTCTTTACTTATTTTACAACTCTTGGTTCATGTTCAGAATCCTTGGCAGCATTGTAAATTTTGAGGCTACTGCCAGCCATTGGTACTCCTTTGAGGACCTCATCCAAATGATTAATAGCTTACAACCTGAGGGCTAAGGTGAGGAATAAGCAAGAAGAGAATGCCTTTAGCAATGCCAAATTTCAAAGACAACTTATCAGAAATAGTCTGAATAAAGAGCCCTGGTCAACAGGAAGAAAATAGTTACATTTAGGGACAATGTGACAATGAGGAAACCATAGAGATATTGAAACTTACCTGAAGAATTATTTCCAGAATTATTTCCAGAATTTGAAGGAAGTTTAATAGGAGGTGGTCTGTGTTTGACACCTTTTCCCAACACAGAGGACTGGATAGAGCCCGAGATGCTGTCCGACTATAAAAATAAAACAGGGAAAATCATTTTATGAAGAACCTTTATCTGATTAATGTTTTGTAATCCAGCAATATCATTGTATCATTTTTATAACAGCCCTGTAGACCAAGCATGACAAATATCCTCAAGGCACACAACTATTTCACGTACCTCAATTTCCTTGCCTGGTGACAAGGGATTTTGACTCGCTACTCCTCCTGCATTGTGAGTCATCTTCACAAAATCTTTAGATTCGTGTTTAAACAAATCAAGATATTGATTGACAACTCTGTAGAAACACAATTGCGAAAGTACATTTGTAAACATGTAAATGTACTCTTGCTCATCTGCTATACATAAACCAATGCAAGCAACGTAATTGGTTAAAACTTCACAGTTTCCATGATTTAACACTTTAAACGCCAAGATCATAGAATTTACATGCACGCTTCTAAGACCAAAACTCAGCTGGATCGGCCTGGGAATCTATAAGATTGCCGGGCCGATCCATTCCCTCCCCGCGGGGCATCCAAAATTTTGGCTGTGCGGGGCGGGTGAAAACCATGTCTGCGCCAGCAGCGTATGCGCAGCGGGCTAAGAACTGCGGGTCAACCGGGGGCACACAGCGGGGCATCCCAGGGCCGGTTCTGGCAGACTTAAATGCATCACTTAAATGTAAATCTGATTGCTCAACTCCACCCAGGCAAGATTTCATTATTTAGGTATAGAATATCCAGAAGTGAAGCTTGTTTTCTTTTCTGATGCAACATAGTAGATATAGTTCGCATGTTGTCTTATCCTTAGCTGCTAATGTGTGAATAGATGGTGAATTACAAAGGCTTTGTTTTTTGGTGATGTCTGAATTAAGGTTAATGGTAATAGTTAATGGTAAGTGCTGCATTACATAGTTAAAGTGGACCAAAACTTCGGATTTTAAAGTGGACCAACACCCACGGGTGATCGGCCCGGGAATCTATAAGATTCCCGGGCCGATCACCCCCCACCCCGCGGGACATCCGAGATCGGGATGTCCCGCGGGGTGAAACCCCCCCCAAACACCCCAACTCACCTACCTTATCTTCGGCGGCGGCCGGCCGCCGCCGCCTCCCTCGCGCCCCTGTAGGCGTGCGCGCCTCCGCGCCGGCCGTCTGCGAATGGCCGGCGCGGGGGCGCGCGCGTTCAAAGTGACGCGAGGGAGGCGGCGGCGGCAGCCGCCGCTTAGACGTTCAAGATCTTCCCTTGTACGTCGGCGCTGGGAGCGGGGAGAGGTGAGTTTTTCGGGGGGTTAGGGGGGGTTTCACACAGTGGGGCACCCCGATCGGGGGTGCCCCACCGAAGTGGACCAAGACCCAGGATAGTCAAAATCCTGGGTGTTGGTCCACTTTAACTTGTCCTTGGAGCATCCAGATTTGAGATGCACCGCAGTGTGAAACCCCCCAGGAACACCCTAAAAACTCAGCTTTCCATGTGTCCCTCGTTCAATCAGCACTATCTGTTTTGCATATTAATGCATAGCATTCAGCTCTGTTTGGAACAGGGTTCCCAGATAGAGAAACAGGAACAGATGTGGTCTGAAGGCTAACTGTATGTGAAGTTTTACAAAAAATAAATTACAATCAACAGTCTCTTGATAACACTTCCCTATCTAGGGTGTACTGTAGAGTCCTGCTGCAAAAAAAAAAAAAAAAAATCCAGAAAACTAGCTAATATACTCACCTGCCCCTGGGTGCCTTTAAAGGAGGTCTCCACCACAGCAGGGAAAGCACATGCCCTGCTCTTGCTCTCTCCATGTGACCACAGGTAACAATCTGGTGGTTGGAAGTCACAGACAGAAGTCACAGACAGCATTGTACGCACTTTCCCTGCTGCAATAGACTGGTGTTGTGCTTAACAGCTCTACAGGGACCCAGGGATAGGAAAATACAATTCTGTGAAACTCACCTGTAGAATTGTTTTTGGATACATCCAGTCCAGGCCGTCCCATATCTCACGATTGGGTGTTCGCCCCTAGGGGGCGCTTGACTGCAAGATCAAAGATGTAGCTCCTCCCGGCCCCCCATAAAAGCAGCTGTCCCTCTATCATTCCCCAGTGGTTTAAAAGCAGTATTCAACAAAAGAGGGCAGGCCGGGAGGCCTAAGAAACCATGTTACTTCACATAGCTTCAGTTTGTACTCTCTCTAGGAAACAACTAGAAAAAAAAACAGTGTCCTATAAACAAAAATGGTTGATCACCATAACAGGCATACAGGACATAATGAACACAAGGGCGGGTTGGGACGGCCTGGACTGGATGTATCCAAAAACAATTCTACAGGTGAGTTTGACAGAATTGAATTTTTCCCTACATCCAGTCCAGGCCGTCCCATATCTCACGATCCAAAAGCAGTGTCCGTATGGGTGGGATCCCCAGTGCGGAACAGCATGTAGTTCATTTCACTACCGCCTGAAGCACCTTTCAGACAAAAAACGCATCGGCTGAGGAACCTGACATCCACCTTGTAAAATTTCGTAAAAGTATGAACAGAAGACCAAGTTGCGGCCTTACAAACTTGCTCCACCGATGCCTGGTGCTGAAAAGCCCAAGATGCACCAATAGCTCTGGTAGAATGAGCTGTGATCCGAAAAGGGGGTTCCTTTCCCCTGGCAGAATATGCTTGTACCACCGCCTGTCTGATCCACTTACTGAGAGTGGACTTGGCAGGGGGCAATCCTTTTCTAGAACCCTCTAATACTTTATGGCTCTGACCACATCCAAAGCATGGAGGGAATTAGCCGATGCTGGATACAAGGAAGGTAAGACAACTTCCTCATTAAGGTGAAAGGGAGAAACTACCTTAGGTAAGAAATCAGGTTTGAAGCGAAAAACCACCTTATCCATGTGCAGCTCAAAGTAGGTTGGTTTCATACAAAGCGCGGCCAGCTCACATACACACGACGCACCGAAGTGATCGCTACCAGAAAGACCACTTTGAGAGTTAATATGGACAATACAGCATCGTGCAAAGGCTCGAAAAGAGGACCCTGGAGAGCAGATAGTACTAAATTCAAGTCCCACACCGGTAATACTGACTTACGCGGTGGCCGGACATGGGTAACTCCCTGGAAAAAAAGTCTTGATCAACCTATGGTTGGCAAAGGATCTCTAGAAAAAGATGGCTAAAGCTGAGACCTGACCCTTGAGGGTGCTCAGCTGGAGACCCAAGTCTAAGCCGTGTTATAAGAACTCCAGAATCCTAGAAATAGCAATTTTTCGGCAAGGAAGGCTCTTAGCCTCGCACCAAGCAATATAGGCCCGCCAAACTCTGTAGTATATAATGAAAGAAGATTTCTTTCGTGCCTAAATCATAGTGAGCACGACCGTGGCCATTAACCCCTTCTCCGTCAGGATAGCGGTCTCAATAGCCAAGCCGTCAAAGCCAGCAGCCGTAAATTGGGGTGCCGCAGCGACCCGTGTGAGAAGCCCCGGGTCATCGGGCATGATGTAGTGATCTATTGACATCTGGACTATGTCTGCAAACCAACTCTTTCTCAGCCAGCGAGGAGCCGCCAGGATGGTTGGTACGCCTTCCTGGGCTATCTTGCGCAGCACTCTGCCCAGGAGCGAAAACGGAGGGAATGCATACAGAAATTTGAACTCGATCCAAGGAATCGCCAGAGCGTCTATTGCAATGGCCAGAGGATCTCTTGAGAGGGAGACGAACCTTGGAAGCTTGTGATTGTGTCTGGACGCAAACAGATCCACGTCCGGCTGGCCCCAGCGGAGACACAGAGCCTGAAAAGTCTCGCTGCTGAGGGACCATTCCCCCAGGCGCAGGAAACTCCTGCTCAGGGAGTCTGCCTCCTGGTTTTCCAACCCGGGGATGTAGACCGCCGAGATGCAGGGAACATTCCCCTCTGCCCAAGTCAGAATCTGTGTTACCTCCTTGAGGGATCTCTTGCTCAGAGTCCCGCCCTGGTGGTTGATGTAGGCCACAGCTGTCTGATTGTCCGAGCGGACCTGGATCGCATGTCCTCTTAAATGAGTCAAATGTAGAAGAACCAACCGGATTGCTCTCAGCACCAAGAGATTTATGGGTAAACGGTTATCTTGCGGACCCCACCGACCCTGGATCCTCTGGGTCTGCCAAATGCCTCCCCAGCCTGTCAGACTGGCATCCGTGGTAACTATCTCCAAATGGGGAGTCAGAAAGGACTTGTCCACCAGCAGGTTCCGGGAGTCCAACCATCACAAGAGGGACTGCCTGGCCAGGGGGGACAGAGAGCCTTGTTCCAGTGATTCCTGCGCCTGATTCCAGCCGGTCAGCAGGTTCAATTGTAGAGGTCTCATGTGAAATTGGGCGAAGGGTACTGCCTCGAAGCATGACACCATTAGTCCCACCAATCTCATCCCCAGACGTACTGACGGCCGCTGACAAGAAAGCAAGGCCTGCACTTGCGTCTGGAGACCCAAAACCTTCTGCTGTGGCAGAAAGACCTCAACGGTGTCTATCGTCATTTCCAGGAAGGATCTCACTGTTGAAGGAGTGATGAACGACTTGAGGTAATTGATTACCCAGCCAAAGGCTTCCAGGGTTGACAGCACCGTCTGAGTATCGCTCTCGGCCTGCCGAAGGGACCGGGCCGAAATCAGCAAATCGTCCAGATAGGGTAACACACGGATACCCTGACGCCTCAGAATAGCCATGATGCCCGCCAGAACCTTGGTGAACACACGGGGGGCTGAGGATATCCCGAATGGGAGTGCTACAAACTGATAATGTTGATCCTCCAGTGCAAACCTCAGGAACTTCTGATGTCCCTGGAATATCGGGATGTGCAGATAAGCGTCCCTGATGTCCACCGTGGTCATAAGGTCGCCGGGCCGAAGTGATCTTACCGCGGACCGCAACGTTTCCTTGCGGAAATGTTTGACTCTTACAAACCTGTTGAGACCCTTCAGGTCCAGGATCGGCCTTAGCGTTCCGTCCCTCTTGGGAACCGTGAACAGTTGGAATAGAATCACTGACCCTGTTCCTGCAGGGGTACAGGGCAAATCACACCTATCCACAGGTGGTGTTGCATAGCCGTTCTTAAGGCTTGAGCCTTTAGCGGGCTTCGGGATATCCTTGAACGGAGGAATTTTGTTGGCGGCCTGGCTGCCAGCTTTATCTTGTAACCGGAGGACACTACCTCCTGAATCCACGGATCTGAGACGTGACGCCTCCAGATCTGAGCAAACAGCAGAAGCCGTCCCCCCACCCGGATGGGTGAGGGTGCCCACTCATGACTGAGAGGGCTTGGCAGGGGGTTTGGACTTAACTCCCCATGAGGGGTTGGTTCGCCACGGGACCTACCTCTGCCCCAGGTATCTCTGCAGGCACCCGGAAATTAAGAACCTCTTCCTCCTTGAAAGGAACGATAGGAAGAGGGGTTCTGAAAGGACCGAGCAGGCTTCCTTCTCTGAGGGAGTCTACCATCATTGACCAGAAGGTCCAGGCGCTCCCCAAACAGCCGGCTTCCCACAAAAGGTAAACTTGTGAGGGACTTCTTGGCAGCAGCATCCGCCAACCACTGCTTCAGCCAGAGCGAACAGCGCAGAGCAACAAGCAAGGCTGAAATCCTGGCACCAAGCCTGACCACATAATCCATGGCAGTAAGCAAGCAAGCCTTGAGTTACTATACTCCTCAGCCCGCTTGCGTGCCTTGGCTCTAGCCACAAGGTGTCTCACCTTTCTCCTGTTGGCTAATTAGATGATTGCCAAGGCACACGCAGGCCGAAAGAGGGCATCGGCAAAGGTGAAGGCATGGCAGACCAGCTGTTCCATGCGCTTGTCTGCAGAGTCAGGTAAGGAAGCATTGTCAGGCGACGGCATAACAGTAGTGTTGGACAAGCCTGACACGGGAGGATCCACCTCGGGAGGGTGACACCATAACCGATCCAACTCATTAGGGAAGGGGTACCGCCTATCCAGGTCCTTAGGGACCGACGGTAACTTGTTGGGCCTTTCCCATTCCTTAAGGAATGTTAGAAAAGTGAGGCTGCTCCGGGAAGACCCGCCTTTGCCTCTCAGGCCGAAACAAATCACCCTGCTTCCTCTTAGCCGCTCTGGGAGGAACAATGTGTAGGGTATCAAACACGGAGGAGAGCAAATTCTCTGACACACTGACAATATCCATTTTTCAGGTGAGTACTCACAAAATGGTATTATTCTCAGTGTGTCACACACCCCGATTCCCCTTTAATTCTTACGATCGGGACATCCAAAAGCAGTGTCCACAAGGGATGGGTATCCAAAGGCAAAATGAAGCATAACTTAAATGACTGCAGTCTGCAGAACTTTGCGGCCAAACACAGCATCCGCTGAGGCCCGCACATCAACCTTGTAAAACTTAGAAAAAGTATGAACGGAAGACCAAGTAGCAGCCTTACAAACTTGTTCAACAGAAGCTTGGTGCTGAAAAGCCCAAGACGCTCCAACGGCGCGAGTAGAATGAGCAGTGATACGGAAAGGGGGAACTTTCCCCTTAGCAGAATAGGCCGCAATAACGGCCTGACGTATCCATTTGCTAATGGAGGATTTGGCCGGCGCCAAACCCTTCCTAGGCCCACAGGGCACAACAAAAAAGGCATCAGTTTTACGAAAAGGAGAAGTAATAATCAAATAGTACTTAACACAGCGTACTACATCCAAACAATGCAAAACCCTCTCTTTGTCATTCTTAGGCTTAGGACACAAGGAGGGAAGAACAATATCCTGATTCAAATGAAAAGCAGAAACAACCTTAGGAAGAAAGTCCGGTTTGAACCGAAAGACCATCTTGTCCTGATGCCTCTCAAAGTAGGGCGCCTGAATAGACAAAGCCGCCAACTCCGAGACACACCGAACCGAAGTGATAGCTACCAAGAAGACAATCTTCTGAGTCAAGGTAGACAAAGCAATATCTTGCAAAGGCTCAAAGGGAGGAGCCTGAAGAGCAGAGAGAACCAAGTTCAAGTCCCAAACAGGGAGTAATGGTTTCCTGGGAGGTCGCACATGCGTAACCCCCTGGAAAAAGGTTTTAACTAAAGGATGCAGCGCAAAACACTTCTGAAAAAAGATTGACAAGGCAGAAACCTGCCCTTTCAAAGTTTCAAAGAGTCCAGCCCTGATTGCAAAAACTCCAGAATCCTGGAGACTGAAAAGACCCTACAAGGAAAAGATCTAACCTCACACCAAGCGATATAGGCTTTCCAAGTCCTCTTTCGGGCACCGATCAGAGTCTTAACAACCGAGTCAGAAAGATCCTCCTCCTTCAAGATGGAGGTCTCAGCAGTCAAGCCGTCAAACCCAGCGTTGGTAAATTGGGGTAATACAGACGACCCTGAGTGAGCTGATCGGGCCGAAGGGACAGAATCAACTGATCCACTGTCAGCTGAACGGTGTCTGCGCACCATACTTGTCTTGGCCACCTTTAGCTACATAAACCGTAAAAGGTACAAACCTGAGGGTGTGGGCCCCCTATAGAGGGAAATGAGGAGAAAGCTAATTTGCTTAACAACTTCTTTGCTTCTATATTCGCAAAAGAATTTGACATGCCGAGTGAAATGCAGGGGAATAACCGAAACCCTCCATTAAATGTCACTGGTCTAACCAAGGAAGAAGTCCGGCACCGTCTCAAGCAGATGAAAATCGATAAATCACCGGGACCAGATGACATACATCCTCGTGTTTTAAGGGAGTTATGTACAGTAATATGTTCACATATGATAAAAAATATATTTTCATCACACACCGCGCTATACTTAAACAATTAATTCAAATATATTAACTACTTTTATATACACCAAAAAAATCCACGCTGGAGTAGTTCAGACTTTGTTGGATCAGTCTGTAATTATTTCAAGTGTTCTATGAGATATAATTCCTGGAATGGTGGATTCATAGAGAGCCTTGGATAATAAGGAGGATCCAGTTTCAATAATATAACTCCAGTATATCCTACATTTGGTTTGAATAACACAAACAAGTTGTAACACCCTAAAGAGGAGCTTAATCATATTGCAAGTTATTGTTGGCAATCTGGTACGTGTATTTAAGATATGGTGATGGAAGTGTGCACAAGAGTCTGAATCTGAGTCACATAAGAGGTGGACACTTTTTTAGTTGTTGAAAGGAATTTTTTGAATTTGAAGGAATATTTATTTCCCGCTGAGTTGTGTGGTGATTTGCCACTTACACAGAATATGTACAGTAATAGACAAGCCGTTATTTCTAATATTTGTGGATTCCATAACTACAGGGTTTGTTCCGATGGATTGGCGCTTGGCAAATGTGGTGCCAATATTCAAAAAGGGATCTAGGGGGGAACCTGGGAACTACAGACCGGTAAGCTTAACATCTGTGGTGGGCAAGCTGTTTGAAGGTTTCTTAAGGGATACTATCCTGGAGCACCTTGGGGAAAATGACCTTATTACTCCATATCAGCATGGATTTATGAGGAATCGCTCCTGCAAGACAAACCTGATCAGCTTTTATGAGGAGGTAAGTTCAAGATTGGATCAGGGGGAGTCATTAGATATCATATATCTTGACTTTTCTAAAGCATTTGATACTGTGCCACATAAAAGGCTGGTACAAAAGATGAGAATGCTTGGACTGGGGGAAAACGTGTGCAGATGGGTGGGAAATTGGCTTAATGATCGGAAGCAGAGGGTGGTTATCAATGGTACACACTCAGATTGGGTCACTGTTACTAGTGGAGTACCACAAGGGTCAGTTCTGGGACCAATTCTCTTCAATATATATAAATGACATTGGGTATGGATTAAACAGTAAAGTCTCAATCTTTGCAGATGATACTAAGCTGAGTAAAGTAATTAAAACAAAGGAGGACAACAGGCAACTACAAACAGATTTAGATAAATTGGAAGCATGGGCAGTTAAATGGCAAATGAAGTTTAACACAGATAAATGTAAGGTTATGCACATGGGAAGGAGAAATCTGTGTCATGATTACACACTAAATAAAGAAACACTTGGTAAAACAACAATGGAAAAGTTGACAATAAGCTCAACTGTAGTAATCAATGCCAGGCAGCTGCTGCCAAGGCAAATAGGATCATGGGGTGCATCAGGAGGGGCATAGGTGCTCATGAACAGAACATCATTTTACCCCTGTACAAGTCACTGGTCAGACCCCATATGGAATACTGTGTACAGTTCTGGGCACCTGTGCTTAAAAAGGACATATCAGAACTGGAGCGCGTTCAAAGAAGGGCAACAAAGTTAATAAAAGGAGTGCGGGGGCTAGAGTACCCGGAAAGATTGTCCAAGTTAGGCTTATTTAGTCTAGAAAAAAAGACGATTGAGGGGTGATCTAATAACTATGTATAAATATATTCGGGGTCAATACAAGGATCTGTCCCACAATCTATTTATACCCCGGAGTGTAACCATAACCCGGGGGCATCCACTAAGGTTAGAGGAAAGGTGCTTTCTCCACCGACATAGGAGGGGATTCTTCTCTGTAAGAGCAGTGAGACTATGGAACTCGCTGCCAGAGGAGGTAGTAATGAGGGATACATTAAAAATGTTCAAAAGTGGCCTTGATGCCTTCCTGGCATGTAATAACATTTACGGCTATGGCTACTAGACCACTGGAAGGAGTTAAACAGGCTGAACTGGATGGACTAAAGTCTTTATTCAGCCTTACATACTATGTTACTATGAGAATGGCGGACACCCTTTACAGAGCCAGCTTCCGTACCACCCAGCCTAGCCTGGGTATCGGAGGAAACAGGTACAGAAACCCGGGATCCCCCCAGCTCAGGGACAGGGCGTCCGCCGCCAGAGCCAGAGGATCCTGGGAGAGCGACACGAAGGTCGGGAGCCTGCAATTGTGACGAGAGGCAAACAGGTCCACCTCCGGTGTCCCCCACCGGAGACACAAACGACCGAAAAACTTGAGGATGGAGAGCCCATTCTCCCAGACGGGAAGAGCACCTGCTCAACAGATCCGCTTCCCTGTTTTCCACACCCGGAATGTAAACTGCCGAGAGACAAGGAACATGAGCCTCCGCCCAGGTCAGGATCAGGGACACCTCTCTGAGGGCACCCAGACTGCGAGTCCCTCCCTGATGATTGCTGTAAGCAACCGCTGTTTGATTGTCCGAGCGAACCTGAACCAGAAGGCCCAGAACATGTTGAGACAAAAGAGCAAGAACCAGACGGCAGGCTCTTAGTTCCAGAACAGACGGCCGAGGATTGGAAAGAAGGACCCGAGCCCACTCCTGAATCAGACAAATTTTGGACTGAGGGAGAAACACCCTGTGTTGACCGGAATCCAACCGTATTCCCAGCAAGGACACCACCCAAAAGGCGCGACGAGGCCTCTTGAGTTGAGGCAACTTACCATCCTTGGTAACTGTATCCAATTTATCGCCAAAAAGGCGCAAACCTAAGAAAGGTAGCGCTGTAAGTGCCCTCTTAGAGTTAAGGTCCGCCGTCCACTGGCGCAGCCATATTGACCGACGAATAGCAACCAGCAGTGCCGCTGTCCTGCTACTCGTCGCAAGAGCATCGTCCTGAGCGGTCAGGACAAAGGAAATAAACGACTCACACTGCTTGAGAGAACTAAACACATCACAAGCGGGATCAAGACCTGCGTACAGATCCCTAATAATGGACCTAACTGCCAACAGAAGAAGCGCCGAAGCACAAACTGGCCGTAGTGTCGATCCGGCACTGATAAAACCATGGCGAGCCAATTGATCAATCCGACGATCCTCACCATCTTTAATGGTAGTGGTGTCAGAAGAGTGCAACACAGCCGAGCCAGTCAGCCCTAACACAGGGGAATCGACATCAGGGGGCACTGACCAAAGCTTCACCAAGTCCTCCGGAAAGGGATAACGCTTATCCCAATTAGGAGGAGTTCCAGCCAGGCGCGTGGGTTGTTCCCATTCCTTAAGGACAACCCTCTCAAAGTATTGTTGCCTGGGAAACACCAAACGTGGCTGGGGCACGTCAAACAACTCACCCTTTGACGGAGGGACCACCGCGGGCGGATCCAAAGCCAAAACCTTAAACATTTGAGCCAAAATGGAAGGAGTGTCAAGGGACACCCCCACAGCCTGATCACCAGTGGTGTCAACCAATAGCTGGTCTGCAGGCTCATCCGACTCCACAAGGAGATCCCCCTCCTCAGCAGGGGGACAATCGGACGAATCCAAAATTTCAGGAACCTCATCCTCCGAAGCAGGTACTGCCGGAGAAAGGTGCTTCCGCTTTGCCGTAGCCTTCTGAGCTACCGTAGCGGAAATTATCTTCTCGAGGTTGGCTAACCGCGCATGCACCTCGGAATGCGAATCCCCATTTTGACAATGTCACACGGGGTCTGGAATAAGGGGGGGGGGGGTAGGGGATGACGGAAGTTGCGAGGAGCCAGAAGCCGGAGCGACGGACTGGCGCGCAATATTCTGCCTTGCACATGGAACACATAATATGACATCATCGCCTGGGAGCGGAGCCCCACAACCCCCACACAGCCTGGATAGCCCCGAAGAGCCATTTCCGGTAACGTCGGAAGCCTCCATATGGTGAAATTATGGTATTCGCAACAACCCAGGGTTTTACGCATTAAGCAACCCGGGATGCCCCTTTGTAATTAAAGTCCCGGAAGTGGGAGGATTTTTTAAGCCTAGGAAAATCCCAATTTAGAGACTAAGACTAGTCAGGTATAACAGACCGGGAGTGCCACTGCAGTGAGGGGGATCCCAGAATCTGTGGGGGAAAAGAGACCACAGTCAGTCCCCCAACCAGTATGCACCACACTCATAACCAAACATGGCAAAACATATATGAACAGTTTATACATCATGAATAACATATATACATGACACATGCTGTTTAAGGCTAACAAAAGCCAGAGAGTGCAACAATATATATATAAAAGTATATAGATGCATAAATAAAAAAAAAAAAAATAATATTATATATATATATATATATATATATATATATATATATATATATATATACACATACATATATACAGACCTTTAGTCCTCAACAGCCAGCAACAACCACTAATAATAGCAGCACTAAAGGCTCACTTCATGCTCAGGAAGAAACACTGAAGCTCTTCACCGTGATTGATACACATACATACATAGCAAAGTGCCTCCAGGGGAAAAACGCTAAACATGGCAGCTAATACAGCATAAAGACGGCCCCACGCTGCGCGATGGTGGGGACCGTTTACCTTAACTGCTACAGCCGCACTGGAGCTCTTCCCCCACCGGCTCCAGCACACCTGTATCATAATGAGACAGGGAAAGTGAGGCGGGCCCGGACACAGCGCGCCCCGGCCACGCCCCCTGATCACCGAGCGAGGCCGCAGAGAGAGCGGCCCCACCCCTCCAGTGACGCGGCTCGCCCAATGGCGAGACCGCAAGCAAAAAAGGGGGGAAATTCAAAAGTACAAAGAGAAAAGGCCCCAGCAGCTCAGGCCACGCGCCGCCACAGCACTTCCCATACACAAACACTCAAACAAGTGAAGCACCCCATGCAAACACGCACCCCCCCCCAATCGAAGGGAGAAGGGACCGAGCGGGAGAAGGTGGCCAAGGGGAACCTAGGGACAGGGGCATCCCAAATCCGGATCACCACGCCGGATACCCACATTGCCCCACAATTGGGGTCGATCGGAGGAGATAAGCTCCTAGGCACCTAAAGTGCCATCTACCTTTGCCCAGCCAGCAGCCTAGGCTGGGAGGCTTCCGTTTATCTAGGCATAAAACAACACAACAGACTGGGCAGAAATAGACCAAAAGGGGATGCCGGGTTTGACCCCGGCTACCTGCAAGCAGGAGACTTCTTTCTTCTGTCTTGTCGCCTCATGCAGAGAGAAAATACTGGGTGTTAAGTGGGAGGTCCCAGGTATATATAGGCTGGAAGGGGCTCGTTTTCAAGACTTCTCTCTGCAACGTCGCCACCTGCTGGTGGAGTAACCAGATCGTAAGAATTAAAGGGGAAGCGGGGTGTGTGACACACTGAGAATAACGCCTCTGGCACAAGTGGTACAAACAGTGCTGAATCTGCGACGACCACGCATCTCTCCCCCCTCCGTCTCTCACAGCCAGTGCCGCACACGGCAATGCAGGAGGGGCCCGCGGGGCGCGACATCCGAGAGGCGCGCGTCCCGGCCACCCGAAGGGGGAACGCAGGAGGTGAGTAGGCCGCGAGAGACCGCTCCTCACTGCAATCAGTGAGGAGCGCTAGTAAAATCACCAAACACAGCAGTGAATACACAGAAATAAAGTTTGTGGGCAGGGAGGGTGCATACAAAAAATGCTAATCTTGTCCTGTTCCACTCAGGACCATACAGAGTGGTTCCCCCTCAGGCTCACCATTAGCCTGTGGCCGGCTACCTTTTAGCATAAGGTCTGCAGCCCAGAGTGTGAGCTCTGCCGAACGCCACAGACCCCGGCATTCACCCTACCGTCATGGATCCCGTAGCAAGGGCTGGGAGGCAGGAGTGGGTCAGAAGGGATCCACTTCACTTACCTGCACTGTGCCCTCCTTGGCAAACCCCACAGTTTGAAACCCTCAGGATCACTGCTAATTTATACCCAACTGGCTATCCCCACAGTGCATGTGCGGGCTCCCTTGTAATCATCATGGTTGTAACCCTGTTCACGTTTCCTAGCCGTGTATGGAATCTCGAATGAAGCTACAGCCACCCTGATTGGAGGAGGGCCCACGCAATGCATGCACTGTGGGTTTGCATGTCAGGTAGAAGCCATCCCTAGCGTCTTCCTTTTCAAGGGATTTCATCATGTTACAGACATATCACTACCTAGTTATTAAACAACTGCTGTTTGCTGGAAGCCCCTTCATCCTTTAATAGGAATAAGAATACAGCTGAAGAGATCTGTCTGTGCTTTGAAGAGCTCTGAGCTGCACCGTGCTCGGTCAGCCCCTGCACACACAATGCCTATATGGACCCTCTCTCTCAGGGACCTACTGCACTCAGCCTACTGGGATAAATTTTAAAAGATGGCCACTCATGGCTGGGCTTCCTGTCACTGTGCATTGTCTGTGCCAGGCTGTTGGTATGGTTTAAGTGCTGCCAATAAGATTGCACACGGTATATCACAGGCTAATGATGTCAGCGAGTCATTGCTACTGACTTGTTTCACTTCTCTGCTGCAGCCCACCCCGCTTCCTTCTCTGTCAATCAGCTTCAAGCATCAGCATTGCTCTGATCTGTCACTGCGCCCACATGTACGGATTAGGACACAGCGGAACAGCAAGTGGGACATTTAGGTGTTCCCAGAGGTTTCATGGGGACAGTGGGATAAAAACTCCCAAATGCAGATGTTCCCGTCCAAATCGGAACTTCTGGTCGGTTTACCCCAGCCAGCTCAAATGGCCCTACAGTAATAGAAAATACAATTCTGTGATTACTCACCTGTAGAATTGATTTTACTGTGTACAGCACGGCCTGTTTCATTTCAATCATTACTTCTGGGTATTCTGCCACAAGGTGGCGCAGTTGACTGCAGAAGACTTGTGGCTCCTCCCGGCCGTATAAAAAGCCAGCAATCACTCATAGACCCCCAGTCTTGACAAGCAGTTATGCAAGAAGCCGGGAAATAAACCACGATAAAAGAATACACAGCCCCAAAAAGTCCAACTCTAAAACAGATCACCAAAAAGAGGCAACCAAGGACAACAATAACAAGGGAGGGATGAAACTGGCCGTGCTGTACACAGTAAAATCAATTCTACAGGTGAGTAATCACATGGCCTGTTTCATTTCAATCATTACTTCTGGGACATCCAATAGCAGTGTGCTAAAAGTAGGGTGGGATCCCCAATATGTAACGGCAGGCAGTTCAAACCACCACCGCCTGAAACACCTTGCGGCCAAAAACAGCATCAGCTGAGGCCCTAACATCAACCTTGTAAAACTTAGAAAAAGTATGAACAGAAGACCACGTAGCGGCCTTACAAACTTGTTCAACAGAAGTCTGGTGCTGAAACGCCCAAGAGGCACCAATAGTCCTAGTAGAGTGAGCAGTAACACGGAAAGGGAGGTTCCTTCCCTTTGGCAGAATAAGCTTGCACCACCGCCTGTCTAATCCACTTGCTGATAGTAGATTTGGCTGGAGGCAAGCCCTTCCTAGGTCCGGAAGGAAGAACAAAAAGAGAGTCAGACTTCCTAAAAGGATCAGTGGCGACCAAATAATACTTGAGCGCCCTGACCACATCCAGAGAATGAAGGTTCCGTTCCTTGGAATTAGCAGAGGCAGGACAATAGAAAGGTAAAACAATGTCCTCATTGAGATGAAAGTTAGATACAACCTTAGGCAAAAATTCCGGGTTAAGACGAAACACCACCTTATCCTGATGCCGCTCAAAATAAGGAGGTTTTCATGGAAAGCGCCGCCAGCTCAGAGACTCGACGCACCGAAGTAATAGCGACCAAAAAGGCCACTTTAAGAGTCATTATGGACAGCGCAGCATTGCACAAGGGCTCAAAAGGAGGACCGTGTAGAGCAGACAACACCAAGTTTAAGCCCCAAACAAGCAGCAGAGGCTTACGCGGCGGATGCACATGAGTAACTCCCTGGAAGAAAGTCTTAACAAGCCTGTGAATGGCAAAGGATCTTTGGAAAAATTGCCAGAGCTGAAACCTGTCCTTTGAGGGTACTAAGTTGTAGACCCGATTCCAGACTATGCTGTAAAGACTCCAGAATCCTGGGAATGGAAAATTCCCGACAAAAAAAAGACACTTGGACTCGCACCAAGCAATGTAAGTATGCCAGACCCTGTAGTAGAAAAAAGACGAGGATTTCTTCCGAGCCTGAATCAAGGTATTGACGACAGAGGCCGGTAAGCCCTTGTCCATCAAGATGGAGGTTTCAGCAGCCAAGCCGTTAAAGCCAGCGTTTGTAAATTGGGATGGCGCAGCTGTCCCTGCGTGAGAAGCTCTGAATCGTCGGGCAGGACGAACCGATCTACTGCCAACTATACGACGTCCGCGAACCATACCCTCCTCAGCAAGCGGGGGGCCACCAGAATGGCCAGCACCCCCTCCTGAGCAATCTTACGCAACACCCGACCCAGCAGAGGAAAGGGAGGGAATACATAAAGGAGCCGAAACTCCGTCCACGGAATTGCTAGCGCGTCCGTGGCAAAGGCCAGAGGGTCCTGTGAAAGTGAGACAAACTTTGGAAGCTTGTGGTTGTGACGGGACGCAAACAGTACATGTACGGATTAGGACACAGCGGAACAGCAAGTGGGACATTTAGGTGTTCCCAGAGGTTTCATGGGGACAGTGGGATAAAAACTCCCAAATGCAGATGTTCCCGTCCAAATCGGAACTTCTGGTCGGTTTACCCCAGCCAGCTCAAATGGCCCTACAGTAATAGAAAATACAATTCTGTGATTACTCACCTGTAGAATTGATTTTACTGTGTACAGCACGGCCTGTTTCATTTCAATCATTACTTCTGGGTATTCTGCCACAAGGTGGCGCAGTTGACTGCAGAAGACTTGTGGCTCCTCCCGGCCGTATAAAAAGCCAGCAATCACTCATAGACCCCCAGTCTTGACAAGCAGTTATGCAAGAAGCCGGGAAATAAACCACGATAAAAGAATACACAGCCCCAAAAAGTCCAACTCTAAAACAGATCACCAAAAAGAGGCAACCAAGGACAACAATAACAAGGGAGGGATGAAACTGGCCGTGCTGTACACAGTAAAATCAATTCTACAGGTGAGTAATCACATGGCCTGTTTCATTTCAATCATTACTTCTGGGACATCCAATAGCAGTGTGCTAAAAGTAGGGTGGGATCCCCAATATGTAACGGCAGGCAGTTCAAACCACCACCGCCTGAAACACCTTGCGGCCAAAAACAGCATCAGCTGAGGCCCTAACATCAACCTTGTAAAACTTAGAAAAAGTATGAACAGAAGACCACGTAGCGGCCTTACAAACTTGTTCAACAGAAGTCTGGTGCTGAAACGCCCAAGAGGCACCAATAGTCCTAGTAGAGTGAGCAGTAACACGGAAAGGGAGGTTCCTTCCCTTTGGCAGAATAAGCTTGCACCACCGCCTGTCTAATCCACTTGCTGATAGTAGATTTGGCTGGAGGCAAGCCCTTCCTAGGTCCGGAAGGAAGAACAAAAAGAGAGTCAGACTTCCTAAAAGGATCAGTGGCGACCAAATAATACTTGAGCGCCCTGACCACATCCAGAGAATGAAGGTTCCGTTCCTTGGAATTAGCAGAGGCAGGACAATAGAAAGGTAAAACAATGTCCTCATTGAGATGAAAGTTAGATACAACCTTAGGCAAAAATTCCGGGTTAAGACGAAACACCACCTTATCCTGATGCCGCTCAAAATAAGGAGGTTTTCATGGAAAGCGCCGCCAGCTCAGAGACTCGACGCACCGAAGTAATAGCGACCAAAAAGGCCACTTTAAGAGTCATTATGGACAGCGCAGCATTGCACAAGGGCTCAAAAGGAGGACCGTGTAGAGCAGACAACACCAAGTTTAAGCCCCAAACAAGCAGCAGAGGCTTACGCGGCGGATGCACATGAGTAACTCCCTGGAAGAAAGTCTTAACAAGCCTGTGAATGGCAAAGGATCTTTGGAAAAATTGCCAGAGCTGAAACCTGTCCTTTGAGGGTACTAAGTTGTAGACCCGATTCCAGACTATGCTGTAAAGACTCCAGAATCCTGGGAATGGAAAATTCCCGACAAAAAAAAGACACTTGGACTCGCACCAAGCAATGTAAGTATGCCAGACCCTGTAGTAGAAAAAAGACGAGGATTTCTTCCGAGCCTGAATCAAGGTATTGACGACAGAGGCCGGTAAGCCCTTGTCCATCAAGATGGAGGTTTCAGCAGCCAAGCCGTTAAAGCCAGCGTTTGTAAATTGGGATGGCGCAGCTGTCCCTGCGTGAGAAGCTCTGAATCGTCGGGCAGGACGAACCGATCTACTGCCAACTATACGACGTCCGCGAACCATACCCTCCTCAGCAAGCGGGGGGCCACCAGAATGGCCAGCACCCCCTCCTGAGCAATCTTACGCAACACCCGACCCAGCAGAGGAAAGGGAGGGAATACATAAAGGAGCCGAAACTCCGTCCACGGAATTGCTAGCGCGTCCGTGGCAAAGGCCAGAGGGTCCTGTGAAAGTGAGACAAACTTTGGAAGCTTGTGGTTGTGACGGGACGCAAACAGGTCCACGTCCGGCTGACCCCAGCGGCGACACAGGGCGATAAAAATAGAGTACTCACCTGTAGAATTGGTATTATGAGTATACAGTACGTCCTGCTCCAGATAGAATACTTACATTCGGGTACTACTCCGCCAGATGGCACTGGACTGCAGAGACATCGAAAATAGGCTCCTCCCAGACCCTCAAATACCCAGGGACCTCCCACAATCCCCAGAATCGAAAAGCAGTTAACGAGAAGCCGGGAGAAAAAAACACAACCTAACTAGTAACTATAACAATGATAACAATCATCATACAGGGGATCCAAGATAATGCAAAAACCAAGGGTGGGGTGGAGCAGGACGTACTGTATACTTATAATACCAATTCTACAGGTGAGTACTCACAGAATTGTATTATTCTTAGTATACAGTACATCCTGCTCCAGATAGAATACTTACATTCGGGACATCCAATAGCAGTGTCCATAAAGTAGGGTGGGATCACCAAAAAGGTAACAGCAGACAGTTTAAACCACTGCCGCCTGCAAAACTCGCGGCCAAAAACAGCATCAGCTGAAGCCCTAACATCAACCTTGTAAAACTTTGAAAAGGTATGAACAGAAGACCAAGTAGTGGCCTTGCAAACTTGTTCAACAGAAGCCTGGTTCTGAAAAGCCCAAGAGGCACCAATAACACGCGTAGAATGAGCAGTAAGGCGGAAGGGAGGATTCTTCCCCTTAGCAGAGTAGGCCTGAATCACAGCCTGACGGATCCATTTGCTGATAGTAGACTTGGCAGGAGCCAAACCCTTCCTAGGACCAGAAGGGACCACAAAAAGAGCATCAGTTTTCCTGAAAGGTGCAGTAGCAACCAGATAGTACTTCAGACACCTAACCACATCCAAAGAATGCAAAACCCTCTCCTTAGCATTACTAGGATTAGGGCACAATGAAGGAAGAACAATGTCCTGATTCAAATGAAAGGCAGACACTACCTTAGACAGAAAATCTGGCTTAAAGCTGAACACCACCTTGTCCTGGTGTCTCTCATAGTAGGGGGGCTGAATGGAAAGCGCCGCCAACTCAGACACACGCCTAACAGAGGTGATAGCCACCAGAAAGACAACTTTGAGAGTAAGAATGCCCAGGGCAGCATCCTGCACAGGTTCAAAGGGAGCACCCTGCAAGGCTGACAAAACCAAGTTCAAATCCCAAACAGACACCATAGGCTTACGTGGAAGACGCACATGAGTAACCCCCTGGAAAAAGGTCCTGATCAGAGAATGCTGAGCAAAGGACTTCTGGAAGAAAACAGCCAGGGCAGAAACCTGACCTTTCAGAGTACTAAGTTGGAGCCCCATCTCCAACCCATGCTGCAGGAACTCCAGAATCCTGGGAATAGAGAACACACGACAGGGAAGAGACCTAGACTCACACCAGTCAATGTAGGCACGCCAAACCCTGTAATAAATGGAAGAAGAAAACTTCTTCCTAGCCTTTATCATGGTATCAACAACCGAGGTAGACAGCCCCTGCTCCATCAAGATGGAGGTTTCAGCAGCCAGGCCGTCAAAGCCAGAGTTTGTAAATTGGGATGGCGTAAGGGGCCCTGAGTGAGCAGATCTGGCACCATGGGCAGAACGTACTGATCTACTGCCAGCTGCACCACGTCTGCGAACCACACTCTACTTGGCCACCTGGGGGCCACCAGAATTGCTGGCACCCCTTCCAGAGCAATCTTGCGCAGAACCCTGCCCAGGGGGAATGGAGGGAAGATATACAGAAACTGAAAGTCTTGCCATGACATTGCTAGAGCATCCGTGGTCAAGGCCAGAGGATCCTGGGACAGGGAGACAAAGGCCGGGAGCTTGTGACGGGACGCAAACAGATCCACATCTGGTTGGCCCCAATGGTGACACAGAGATTGGAACACCCTGTTGCAGAGGGACCATTCTCCCTGGCGAGAGGTACCCCTGCTCAGAGAGTCTGCCAGGAGATTTTCCACCCCCGGGATGTACACAGCTGATATGCAGGGAATATTGGTCTCCGCACAGGTCAGGATCAGAGCCCCTATCTGGAGGGCCCTCTTGCTCCGTGTCCCTCCCTGATGATTGATGTAGGCAACTGCCGTCTGGTTGTCCGAGCACACCTGAACAGGCAGGCCCCGAAGGTGAGTAGTCAACTGAGCCAGAACTAACCTGATCGCCTGCAGCTCCAAGACGTTGATAGGTGTGAGGGCCTCCTGAGGGACTTCCAGAAACCCCCCAACCTGACAGACTGGCATCCGTGGTGACCGTCTCCCAGGAGGGGGTCAGAAAGGATCTGCCCCCCAACAGGTTCCTGGAGTCTATCCACCATGAGAGGGACCGCCTGACCAGGGGGGAAGCACACAGACCCGGTCCAGGGACGCTGGGTCCTTGTCCCATACTGACAAGGGGTGGAGTTGCAGAGGCCTCAAGTGGAACTGAGCATAAGGGACTGCCTCGAAGCACGCCACCATCAGGCCCACCAGCTGCATTCCCTGCCTGATGGAGGAATGATGACAAGATAGCAGGAACTGGACCTGTGCAATCAGACTATTCCTTCTGTTGAGGAAGAAAAATCCTTGCCTGAACTGTATCGATTCATTCCCAGGAATGAAGTCACCAAGGAGGGGGACAGAGAAGACTTGGGGTGGTTGATCACCCATCCAAATGACTCCAGGGTGGACACCACCAGCTGAGTATCCACTTCTGCCTGATGTAGAGACTGGAAGGTGATGAGAATTTCGTCCAGATAAGGCAGCACGCGGATGCCCTGAAACCTGAGCAGAGACATTGCTCCTGCCAGCACCTTGGTGAACACCCTGGGAGCTGAAGTGAGACCAAAGGGCAATGCCACAAATTGGTAGTGTTGATCCTCTATAGCGAACCTGGGGAACCTTTGATGGCCTGGAAATACGGGAATATGAAGGTAAGCATCTTTGATGTCCACAGAGGTCATGAAATCCCCTGGGCGCAGGGAACTGATGGCAGAGCGCAGAGTTTCCATGCGAAAGCGCCTGCTCCTGACAAATTTGTTGAGGATCTTCAAGTCCAGGATGGGCCTGACTGAACCATCTTTTTTGGGCACTGTGAAGAGATTGGAATAGAAGCCCTTGCCTTTTTCTCTTAAAGGGACCTTGCAGATGACTCCCAGCTCCAGGAGGCTTTGCACCGCCTGCACTAGATCCTGAGCTGACACAGGGTCCTGAGGAATCCGGGAGATGATGAACCTTGGGGGAGGGCAAACAGCAAACTCTATCTTGTAACCGGAGGACACTACCTCCTGAATCCACCGGTCTGAGACATGAAGCCTCCAGACGTGAGCAGTCTGGAGTGCTGAAGCCGTCCCCCCACCCGGATGGGTGAGGGCGCCCCATCATGCCTGAGGGGGCTTGGGAGAGGACTTAAGCTTGGGGCCCCAGGAGGAGCCAGGACGTCCACATCCTCTGCCCCTACCCCAGAAATCTCCTCGGGCCCCAGTAAAGGAGACCCCCCTGCCTTGTCTTTCACCATGGTAGGGGGAGGAAAAGGAGCCCTGACCCCGAAAGGGCCGAGACTGCCGCCTGCGCTGGGGTAACCTGCCTCCCTTAGCAAATAAGTCCAGGCGGTCCCCAAACAGGCGTAGTCCTTTGAAGGGAAAACCAGTGAGGGCCTTCTTGGCAGCGTTGTCAGCAGCCCACTGGCGCAGCCAAACCGAGCGGCGTATAGCCACCACAAGGGCAGAGGTTCTGGCACACATTCTAATGGTGTCATCCAAGGCAGAGGACAAAATTCACAAAAACATCACAACTGGAGATTGTATTAAACTCCTCACAAGGCAAATCGTCAGGGGCACTATCAAGGATACTTCTGAGCAGGGTCCTAATAGCCGCCGCCGTAATGGCCAAGGCACACACCGGGCGCAGCGCCGTCCCCACACATGCAAAGGCATGGGACGCCAGCTGGTCAATGCGCCGGTCCCCAGCATCCCGCAGGGTAGTAGAGTCAAGGGAGTGCATGACAGAGGAGTTAGATAACCCTAGGACCGGGGCATCCACTTGGGGAGGGGATGACCAACATTTAACCACATCAGCAGGAAAGGGATACTTCCTATCCCAAATCTTAGGTACACCGGGAAGTCTATTGGGACGTTCCCATTCCTTGAGCACAAGGTGCGACAGACTCTCTGCCCCTTTGGACTTTACACAGGTTCATTACTTTTTCTTAAGCATGTTACAGACTGCCAGTGTATTGATTGATTACGTTATTCATTGTTCTGACTGCCATTGTATTGATTGATTACGTTATTCATTGTTCTGACTGCCATTGTATTGATTGATTACGTAATTCATTGTTCTGACTGCCATTGTATTGATTGATTACGTTATTCATTGTTCTGACTGCCATTGTATTGATTGATTACGTCACCGGCAGAGTTGAGGGATTGTGTGCCCTGCTGCTATTGGTCGGTGTGTGTGTCATGCAATGGAGACTTGTGTATATAAGGCCTAGAGTGGCACTAATAAAGTACAGTTCATCTTCACCCTCAATACTGAGTTCTGTCTCTTATTGGGGGAAACGCTATATTACAATTCACTAGCCCTTGTAAGGGCTGTTCCTGTTTCCTCACGGACGACTCTGGAATTCCAGCAGCACCTCTCACCATTGGGAAAAGGACGTCTCGGGCGGTGAAGCCCTCCGGCGATAAGGGTTATCGCTACAATTGGTGGCAAGCGGTCGGATGGTCCTTTGTACCCAGAGAGAGTGCTACCCTGATGGAGAGTCAGTATGACAAGTTGAAAAGGCTGACCCTGAAGGATCTACTCGAGAGCCGGGGAAGGTCAGCTAGCAACCGCCCACGTCAGGAACTGATAGCCAAGCTGATCGAAATGGATCGTGCAGCAGTGAGGACTGAAACCAATATAGAGACTGATGAAGACGCTGCTCTCGTTCAAGCGGTTCGGAACAGATTGTCGGTCTATGGCCCAATCCATTACAAGAACTGATCGACCAAGTCTTCGCCGCAGCGGAGGCAGAGGCCAGTAAGCGAAGGGAAGATCGGCGACTCGCAACCCAGCAGCCTCTCAGCGCCCCTGTGTCTCCGAGCCTCAGTTACACTGGGGGAAAAAAGATTCCATTTGCAGCATTTAAGTCCTTCCAGGAAAGTGACGATGAGTGATGGATTTTTGGCCGATTTTGAACGGCAGTGCGCTTTACACCGGGTACCCACGGAGGAATGGGTCACCATATTATCAGGGAAAATCTGGGAAAGCTTCCGATGCTTTCCGGGCCACCCCTGATGCGGACATACCACACTACCATCTGGTAAAGGAGGCTTTGTTAGCCCGGCACGCTGTCACCCCGGAAGCCTACAGTTGTTTTTACTAGAACATTTTCTCAATGCCTTGCAACCAGAGCTAAGAGTATGTGTGTACAAGACCAGCACCCTGTGAGTACATGTGTGTGTACAAGACCAGCACCCTGTGAGTACAACTGTGTGTGTGTACAAGACCAGCACCCTGTGAGTACAACTGTGTGTGTGTACAAGACCAGCACCCTGTGAGTACATGTGTGTGTACAAGACCAGCACCCTGTGATTACAAGTGTGTGTGTGTGTGTGTGTGTGTGTGTGTGTGTGTGTGTGTGTGTATCATCTTCACCCTCAATACTGAGTTCTGTCTCTTATTGGGGGGAAAAGACAAGACCAGCACCCTGTGAGTACAACTGTATGTGTGTACAAGACCAGCACCCTGTGAGTACATGTGTGTGTACAAGACCAGCACCCTGTGAGTACATGTGTGTGTACAAGACCAGCACCCTGTGAGTACAACTGTGCGTGTGTACAAGACCAGCACCCTGTGAGTACAACTGTATGTGTGTGTGTGTATACAGGCCCGGTAGACAAAACGGTAATGCAGATGGATTATCCCGGCAAACAGAACTCTGCCCCTAACAAGAGTCCGGGCAGCCCCACGTTAACCCGAACAGGGTCAATCCGGGTCTGCCGGGTGTTCCACAAAAAGGGGGCATTGTGACAGACTCTCTGCCCCTTTGGACTTTACACAGGTTCATTACTTTTTCTTAAGCATGTTACAGACTGCCAGTGTATTGATTGATTACGTTATTCATTGTTCTGACTGCCATTGTATTGATTGATTACGTTATTCATTGTTCTGACTGCCATTGTATTGATTGATTACGTTATTCATTGTTCTGACTGCCATTGTATTGATTGATTACGTTATTCATTGTTCTGACTGCCATTGTATTGATTGATTACGTCACCGGCAGAGTTGAGGGATTGTGTGCCCTGCTGCTATTGGTCGGTGTGTGT
This sequence comes from Gastrophryne carolinensis, assembly GCA_027917425.1. Taxonomy (NCBI): domain Eukaryota; kingdom Metazoa; phylum Chordata; class Amphibia; order Anura; family Microhylidae; genus Gastrophryne; species Gastrophryne carolinensis. The sequence goes on from CM051236.1 coordinate 85,683,989, forward strand.
GTCATGCAATGGAGACTTGTGTATATAAGGCCTAGAGTGGCACTAATAAAGTACAGTTCATCTTCACCCTCAATACTGAGTTCTGTCTCTTATTGGGGGAAACGCTATATTACAATTCACTAGCCCTTGTAAGGGCTGTTCCAGTTTCCTCACGGACGACTCTGGAAGTCCAGCAGCACCTCTTACGATTGGGAAAAGGACGTCTCGGGCGGTGAAGCCCTCCGGCGATAAGGGTTATCGCTACACAAGGTTATTGAAATGTGCTTGCTCAGGAAATTCCAAGCGTGACTTAGCAGTATGAAAGAGTTCCCCCCCTTTGCCTGGGAGCCGCAACAGGGGGAGAAATAGACAGAAACTCAAACATCTGGGCCAACAATCTATCAGTATCATCAGGGGCCCAGGGGTCAGAGCCAGAGCCAGCTCCCCTTCCTCCAAGGGGGTATAGCCAGATAGTTGCAAAAACTCATCAGCTTCCATAGGGAAAAGAGTGACATCAGGCGTTAAGTGCCGCTTTTTTGCAGGGGCCTTAAGCGCCAAGGTATTAGCAATTAACTTCTCAACACTAGCCACTAGTCTAGAAGACACATCAGGCTGAGACTCCCCACTTGTATGCAATTCAATGGGAGTGAGATTTAAGCTTGGGGGAGTAGGTGAGGCGAAACGAATCGCAGAGTCAGCCACTGGAAGACCAGATTGCAGTTCAAGCACCTGTTTGGCACAGGGTACACAGACCCGCGCCTTGTCAGCGTCAACATGAGACTCCCCACATGCTACACACAGCAGGGCTTGTTCCGAAGGAACCCGGTCGCATTATCCTGAGATGCCTCCATATGGTGATTATAGCAGCACAATAGGGCGATAGGGATTAACGCTATACAGCAACCCGGGATGCCCCAATAACCCGCTAGGGAAGTGGGAGTAATTACACTAGGCCTCACAAGTTAACCAACTAATAGAGGGCCGGGAGAAGCCAAAGAGGTTCGCCCGGTCTGAAAGACATAATCAAAAGGGAGCCGTAAGCAGACCAGACCAAAATGGTAATAAAGCCGCCCGCGAGGGCACTTACGGACCGCGGTAGGTAGAAGCCCGTCACACAGAAGCCGGAACCAAGCAAACAAAATGGCGTCGGTATACCTCGAGGGGCGGGCTCGCATGAGCGATGAAGCGGAACGCGCCAAAGACAGGCCCCCGTCCCCCCCGAAGAGCGCGAAGCCAACACGTGACAAGTAGCCAATGACGGCGCACCGGCGCCTGAGGTAACTTTTAAGTATAATAAATGTAAAACAAGTCAGCGCGCCGGCTGACACAAAGCATAATGTAATAAAGCATAAGCCAAAAGACGTATATACATACATACAAACACCCCCCTCTTTTTCCCCGAAGGCTACCAGGAGAGTGAGGGAGGACAGCGGCCACTTAACATAGGGCCCACCGATAGACAGGGGCAGGTGGCAAGAGTGCGGGAGGGGCATCCCATAGAGGCTCACCATATGCTTGAACCGCCTACCCTAACAGCGGTGCTGCCTACCATCACCCGACCAGCGCAGCCAAGGCTGGGAGGCACATTACTAATGGAACGAGTGGGAATAGTCCTACAGGGCTGCAGGCTAATAGCCCCGCTCACCTGCGAGTAGAGAGCCATTTCTTGTCCTTCGCAGTCCAGACTGCAGAGAAAATCTGGGGATTGTGGGAGGTCCCTGGGTATTTGAGGGGCCGGGAGGAGCCTATTTTCGATGTTTCTGCAGTCCAGCGCCATCTGGCGGAGTAGTACCCGAATGTAAGTATTCTATCTGGAGCAGGACGTACTGTATACTAAGAATAATCCTGTAGCTGAGGGACCATTCTCCCAGCCGAGACGTCCCCCTGCTGCCGGAATGCAGGGAACAATCTCCTCCACCCAAGACAAGATCAGGGACACTTCCTTGAGGGCTCGCTTGCTCAGAGTCCCTCCCCGATGGTTGATGTAGGCAACCGCCGTCTGATTGTCCGAGCGGACCTGGACAGCACAACCCCGAAGGTGGGGGGACAACTGGGAGAGGACCAACCTGATTGCCCGCAGCTCTAGGATATTGATGGGTGCGTGGGCCTCCTGGGGGCCCCACCGACCTCGGAGTTTCAGAGACTGCCAAACTCCCCCCCCCCCAGCCGGTCAGACTGGCATCCGTGGTAACAATCTCCCAGCGCAGAGGCAGAAAGGACCTGCCCACCAGAAGATTCCTCGAGTCCAGCCACCAGGATAGGGACTGTCTGACAGGAGGGGACAGAGCAAATTCCTGATCCAGGGACCCCTGATTCTGATCCCAAACCGACAAGAGATGTAACTGAAGAGGTCTCATGTGAAACTGAGCAAAGGGAACCGCCTTGAAGCAGGACACCATGAGGCCCACCAACTGCATCCCCTGCCGAATGGAGGGGTGAGGACACGCAGGCAGGGCCCGTGCCTGCATCTGAATGCCCTCCACCTTCTGCTGAGGGAGAAATACCTTGACCTGAGAAGTATCCAGCGTCATGCCCAGGAAGGACCTCGCCAAAGACGGAGATAGTGAAGACTTGGGATAATTGATCACCCAGCCGAAGGACTTGAGAGTGGACTTCACCACCTGAGTATCCCTCTCGGCCTGATGAAGAGACTGGGCAGCAATCAGAATGTCGTCCAGGTAAGGAAGGATGCAAATGCTTTGATTCCTCAGGAGAGCCATGACGGCAGCCAGTACCTTGGTGAAAACCCGAGGAGCCGAGGCGATACCGAACGGCAAGGCCACAAACTGGTAGTGTTGATCCCCCAGAGCGAACCTCAGGTGACCTAGGAAGATCGGCACGTGAAGATAGGCATCCTTGATATCCACCGTGGTCATGAAGCCGCCCGGCCGAAGAGAACTTACAGCTGAACGTAGTGTCTCCATGCGAAAGTGCTTGAACCTGACAAACCTGTTGAGGCCCTTTAAGTCCAGGATGGGCCCCAGGGAGCAGTCGTTCTTGGGCACCGTGAACAGGTTGGAGTAGTACCCCCGACCCTGTTCCTGAAGAGGTACCTGACAAATGACTCCTGACGCCAGAAGACGTTGGACGGCAGACGCAGTCCCTGAGCCGACACAGGGTTTTGGGATATCTGGGATCGGAGGAATCTTGGGGACGGCCAGGCTGCAAACTGTATCTTGTAACCGGAGGACACCATCTCCTGAATCCACCGGTCTGAGACGTGAAGCCTCCAGACGTGAGCAAAAAGCCGAAGCCGCCCCCCCCCCCCCACCCAGTCGGGTGAGGGCGCCTCCTCATGCCTGAGGGGCCTTGGGAGGGGGTTTGGGCTTGGTCCCCCAGAAGAGACCAGGGCGACCGTGGGATCTGCCTCGGCCCCAAAAGTCTTTGCGCCTACCTGAGAAAGGGGGGCAACGACCTCCCCTTGAAGGACGAAAGGAGGAGGAGCCCAGAAGGGCCGAGCCTGCTTTCTACGCTGGGGGAGCTTAGCATCCTTGGCCAGAACATCCAGACGCTCACCAAAAAGACGGAGACCCGTGAAAGGAAGCCCAGTGAGAGACTTCTTAGCGGCAGTGTCAGCAGCCCACTGACGCAACCAAACTGACCAACGCATAGCCACCAACAGGGCCGAGGCCCTACCGCCAGCATCGTCCAGGGCAGCCAGCACAAATGCAATAAAATCAGAGCAAAGCAAGAGGTCCTTATAATCCTCCCTGTTCTTACCAGACCTGGCGGCCTCAGCAAGACGCCTGACCTTCTTTTTAATGGTGATAGCCACAATGGCAGCAACACAGACCGGGCGCAAACTGGCCCCCACAAAGGTAAAGGCATGACAAGCCAACTGATCCATACGCCAGTCCGTGCTATCACGCAGCGTGGTAGTGTCGGGGGATGGCATGAGCGAAGTGTTAGATAGCCCCAGGACTGGAGCGTCCACCTCAGGAGGGCACGACCAGCGCTTAACCAAATCAGCCGAAAAAGGATACCTTCTATCCAACCCCCTTGGGCACCGAGGGTAACCTATTAGGACGTTCCCACTCCTTAAGAACCATACTTGAGAAATGTCCCTGTTCCGGGAACTCCAAGCATTGCTTGCCAGGGCGGAAAAGCTCGCCCTGCTTCTTCTTCGGAGCCTTGGGGGGGGGGGGGGGGGGGGGGGGGGGCGATGTGTAATGTATCGAAAACCGCCGACAAGAGCCTATCGGTATTATCCGGGTATCCCCATCAGAGGAGGACCCTAGGTCACTATCGTAACCGTCCTGACGATCCCCAGAGGAGTCTGAGTCACGGAAAAGCTCCCCCTCCTCTGGGGAGTCACGGCCGCCATACACATCAAGACCCTCATCCTCCTCGGCAAATAGGGACAACGCAGCGTCAAGGTGCCTCTTCTTGCTAGAGGCCTTGCCCGCCGCCGGTCGGAACAAATGCCGCTCAATGCTGGCCATGCGACTCCCTGCTAGTATCCCCCCCACTGGGGGCTAAATGCAGGCACGGAGGAGTAGGGGACGCAGGACTGGAAAGAGAAGCGCTCTGCCCAGCCTGATCCGCAATAATACTTTGGGCGCACGGCACACAAACCGCGCCACCACCAAAGGGGATGCCCCGCACATGACACACAGCCGATGTGGTAACACCCAACTACAGCAGTGCCAAAGCCACGGACACGGAAAAGAAAGCACAGGGCTTGCAGCCGACAAAAAGAATCGCAGCGAAGACATCATTATCTGAGGGTGGCTTACAGTACAGGACCACTTTAAACTTTAACCCAGCTCAGGACATAGTTCAGCACCTTTCCCACATTTATTTGTATGCTAGCATTAAGGAACCATGGTTTGCAGTACGTTGTTTAAAAAAAAAAACTCACCTGTCAATATCAATTCTAGACCCAATAAGGAATCTAAAAAAAAAATAGTAAAAAGTACAATACATTATTACACTGATTATACCTTCATTAAACAAATCAAATGCCATACATTTAATACATAAGGGAGGGGGTTAACTTGACGTTTTTATTATGTCAAACGTTAAAGCGTAAAAATACAATTCTGTGATTACTCACTTGTAGAATTGGTATTATATGTATACAGCACGTCCTGTTCCAGAATATTCCTTACACATGGGTAATACATCCACAAGATGGCGCTGGACTGCAGAAAACGTCTTGTGGCTCCTCCCGGCCCTATATAAGTCAGGGACCTCCCACAAATTCCCCAGTATTGACAAGCAGTTTACAAGAAGCCAGGAGAACAATAATAACAAGAATTCAAAAATGAACATATGAACAATCACCATACAGAGGTAACTAAAAAAAATGATAACGAGGGCGGGATGGAACAGGACGTGCTGTATACATATAATACCAATTCTACAGGTGAGTAATCACAGAATTGTATTATTCTAAGTATACAGCACGTCCTGTTCCAGAATATTCCCTACACATGGGACATCCAATAGCAGTGTCCGTAAGGTAGGGTGGGATCCCCAAAAAGTAACAGCGGGCAGTTTAAACCACTGCTGCCTGCAGAACTTTGCGACCAAAAGCAGCATCAGCTGAGGCCCTAACATCAACCTTGTAAAACTTAGAAAAAGTATGAACAGAAGACCAAGTAGCGGCAGTAGTAGTAGCAGTAAATGTAAATATATTGTGCTGATTATGTGATAGAACAACAAAAAGTAGCAATTACTTGTGAAGTGAAAATGTTTCATGCTTTTCCAAATGTAAAACAAAAAACTGTAAAGCGTGGCGTGCATCAGTATTCAGTTTTATTTAATTACGCAAGGCTGTTGGTCTGGTTTATTATTAAGCTAAACCTCCTTCAAGTGATGAAGCCCTTAGTATATCATGGTGGGAAATAAATGAACACACATTTAGCTTAACCCTTTAAGTGCCAGCCTACCTAGATTTTTTGTCACACTCTGTTGCCAGACTACTTTTCACGTTTTTGCGCTACACATGGTCAACCTTGATTTTTGAAGGGATTTCCAGGGATTTTCAGGAAAATTATATATTGTTTTTTTTCAGCAGGGTCTTGGCTTCAACATGAAATGTGTTGTTTGGCCTTTTTTTTAGTGTATTCTCAATACTTTTGGGTGAAATATGTGCCAAAAAATTTAAAAAATCTATTCTTTACAATTTGTAGTGTTTTTTTTTGTAATAAAAAAGTTGAAACTCCCCCAAACTGAAACAGCAGTTTAGGAGATTTCAGATAGGATACAAATATGCAATATGATTGCATAGTTGTAAGGGGTTAATGTAAAAAAAAAAAAAAAAAAAAAAAAAAAATGACAAACATAAAATCCCCCCAAAAAATGACGTAGGGTCCCCTTACCCAGCATTACCGACCTGGACCAGCTATGGGGGCTTGTAGAACAGGGCGCAGGGGCCAGCGTTCGTGGCCCCTGGCCCTGCAGGCTACTAGCCCACATAGCCACTAAGTGGCCCGGGCCCTTCTGCCCTCCCCTGGCCGTTGGGGAGGCAGGTAATGGGGGGCTGGGGGCTTTGGAAAGTCACCCGCTAGCCACAGGTGATTGCCAGCCCCAGAGCCTTGTGAACTGGTATAAGGGGTCCATGAGACCCCTTAACAGTTCACAAAGGGTTAAGTAAAAAAAAAAAAAAAAAAGACACAGACACAAAATTATTTATTCTTTTTTCACTTATACTTACCTCTGATCCTGTGTCCCGCGCTGCTGCAGATGATCGGAGCTACCGACAGATTGGAGCCGGGTGTGACACTATGAGGAGCGGGATGACGCCATCCCGCTCCTCCCACAAGCGGGCGGGGCCAGCTCCGCCCAAAGAGGATGGCGAGGGCCCGTTTCTGGGTCCTCACTAGCAGCGTGGAAAGCCCGGGGGGGGGGGGTGTCGGAGCCCCCCCTGGTGAAGAGAAGACCCGGGGACAGCGATCACGCTGCGAGGTGAGTACTGACATTTACACTTTTTTTTTTCTTGCAGATGTCGGCGGCGGAAGCGGGGGGGGGGGGGGGTTGTGTTCCTGGGGTTAAATCCAAGATAGGTCTGATGGACCCATCTTTTTTGGGAACAGTGAAAAGATTGGAATAGTAGCCTCTGCCCCTTTCCCTCAAAGGCACCTGGCAGATGACCCCCGACTCCAGAAGGTTTTTGGCTTGGGACCCCAGGAGAGGCCAGGACGGCCATGTCCTCTGCCCCTTCCCCAGTGATCTCAGCGGGCCCCAGTAAAGGAGACTCCTCGGCCAGTTCTGGAACCACGGAAGGATGGGAGAAAGGCACCCATCCCCCGAAAGGATCGTGACGGCCTCCTACGTTGAGGTAATCTACCACCACTGGCAAACAAATCCAAGCGTTCACCAAAAAGGCGCAGGCCCTTGAAAGGGAAACCAGTGAGAGCCTTCTTAGCAGTATTATCAGCTACCCACTGACGTAGCCAGACAGAGCGGCGTATAGCAACCAACAGGGCAGAAGTCCTACCACACATTCTAATGGCATCATTCATAGCAGAAAGAATATATGCAATAAATTCTTCACAAAGCAGGAAAGATCTATACTCTTCTCTACCCGCATCCTCAGTCCCCCATCCAAGAGACAATTAATCACTCCTTTAATGGCATTAGCCGCGATAGCAGAGGCACAGACCGGGCATAGTGCAGTCCCCACACAGGCAAAGGCGTGACAGGCCAGTTGGTCCAAGCGCCGGTCCTCCCCATCCCGCAGGGTAGTAGTATCAGGAGAGTGCATGACAGATGTATTGGACAACCCGAGAACGGGCGCATCCACCTCGGGAGGACATGACCAACGCTTAACAACATCAGCAGGAAAGGGATACCTCTTGCCCCAACTTAGGCACCCCTGGCAGCTTAGTCTTAGGCACCCCTGGCAGCTTGCTAGGTCGTTCCCATTCCTTGAGCACTAGATTATTAAAGTTAGACTGCTCAGGGAACTCCCAGCGTGGCTTAACCGTATGAAAAAGCTCACCCTGCTGCTGCGGAGCCACTGCCGGGGGAGAAATACAAAGCACTTCAAAAATATGACTCAGCAATCTGTCAGTGTCATCAGGGGACCACGGGTCTTCTCCAAAGGGAGTACCAGTACCACCGTAAGTCTTAGGTTGTTCCTCAGAGGATTCAGAATCCGAAAATAATTCCCCCTCCTCATGGGGGTAGGGGCCTGAGAGTGAGAAAGGGCCCTCCTCTTCTACAGGGAAGAAGGAAACCGCGGGTGATAAATGCCGCTTCTTGGCAGAAGCCTTACGCGGGGCAGACCCAGCATGATGTTTTTCAATGCTGGCCACCCGTGCAGCTAAATCAGGTTGAGACTCCCCGCTAGTATGCCCCTCGGTGGGGGTCAGATGTAAGCGTGGGGGGGTAGGCAAAGCCAGAGGGGGGCGCAGCACCAGGCCCAGTAACAGGCAACCCAGACTGCAGCGCAAGCACTCGCTGGGCACAGGGTACACACACCCCTGACATCATCATTTATAGGGGATACCTCACACAACACATAGCCGGGCTTGTCCCGAAGGAACCCCAAGCACATTATCCCCAGAAGCCTCCATATGGCGATTAGAGTGGCACAACAGGCCAATATAGGGTTAACGCTAATGATAGCGACCCGGGATGCCCCAAAAGCCCGCTAGGGAAGTGGGAGATATAATAGCAATAGCCTTAACAAAAAAGGGAAAGGACCGGGAGAAACCACAATGAGGTCTACCCGCCTGAAAGACATAAGAATACATTCCCATAAGAATATAACAATAAAATATATATATATATATATATATATATATATATATATATATATATATAAAAGATATATAATAAAGCCACCCCGCAGGGGCACTCACGGACTGCGGTAGGAAACAGCAGACACGCAGCACAGGGAAGGTAAAAATGGCGTCCGCATATACCTCGAGGGGCGGGCTGCAGAGAAGTGATGCGTCATCCGCAGAGCCCCCCCCCCCCCCCCCCCCCCCCCCCCCGAAGAGCGCAAGGCGCGCCCACGTGATCCCGCCGTCCAATGCTGGCGCGGCAGCACCTGAGGTAATGTCGCCGCCATCCGCGGAGCGCTGCACAAGCGCGCAGCGGCTAACAGTAAAACACATTAAACACAAGTAAAGTAGGCAATTCAGGGTGCTTGACATAACACACAGCACCCCCTCGAGATCTCCCCAGGGAGAGAGAGGCAAGGGAGCAGCAAACACAACGCCCAAAGTGAAATAAAAAGGAGAGGAGGGGGCAGACACCCAAGGGGGATAGGGATTAAGGGGGAACCCCGGAAGCGGGAGGGGGCATCCCACAAGGCTCACCACAGGCCTATACCGCCTACCCATGTCAAAGCAGGGACTGCGGTCGGAGCAGCGCTCCTCGAGCACCTGACCCGGTGCTGTCCTACCTTCACCCGAACCAGTCAGCAGAGGCTGGGAGGCAGTGGGTCCTGAACGGGTGGAAATAGTCCTGCAGGGTTGCAGGCTGGTAAGCCCCGCTCACCTGCGTATATAGAGAGCCATCTTCTATCTTCGCAGTCCAGACTGCAGATGAAAACTGGGGAATTTGTGGGAGGTCCCTGACTTATATAGGGCCGGGAGGAGCCACAAGACGTTTTCTGCAGTCCAGCGCCATCTTGTTCATGTATTACCCATGTGTAAGGAATATTCTGGAACAGGACGTGCTGTATACTTAGAATAAGTCAATTTGCAGGCAAATAAAAGCTATACTCAACTTTTCTCCCACGCAGCCCATCCCTCCTAGTATGCAGCTGCATCGCTTACCTGATCACTGGATCCAGGTCCATCGCCGTCTGGTAAATTAATGTAAATATTGAAAGCTTTATCTATAGTTAAAGGAGCACTATTGCTAAAAATGGCCCAATAATAAAAATCCATACAAATATGCTGGATGGAAGGAGGAGTCACTTATACCCCAGGAATCAAGAATTATCCAGCAAGGCTTGTTTTTTATTTTAAAAGAAATAAAATGAAATCAGGGGTGGCATGTTCTGTCATGCACGATACACTAAACCTGTCACCCCTGAATTTTATTCCTACCATGAGAGAATAAACCACAAGCTTGTTGGGAGTAACAATTCCGATGTATAAGTGATCCCCTTCTCTCATGTTAATATGGATTTTAATATTACACAATTTCACAATAGACACAATAGTCTACTCTACACACTGAATCTCAACAACAGAGTCACAGACAGCCAAAAGGCCACTAAATTAGTTCTAGTCTTGTGCCACTGGGACCTACTGCAACACAGAGCTGGAAGCCGTAAAAAATGCTGAATGAAGTGAAGTGGGGAGACAGGTGCTTTATTCCACTTTAACCTCTCCTGTCTTGTGGGTCTTGAACCAGCAGGACCTACCTCACCTAGCCTATCATGCCATTAGCCAGCTAGAAAAGCTCCATCTGACAGGGAACAGAAAATCAGCAGCACACAAGTGTGGCAGCCTCTTCCAATAAAAGGCACGCTTTAATGCAGCATGCATCAGTTTTCTGCACCATCATACAGAGCTCTAGGCCCAATTTTAAATGTAGCAGCACCCCTAATGGCAATTCTTTTACTTGGCGGACCACCACAGATCACTGGTGGTCAGGTAGGGTCTAGCAGGCAAAAACAAGGGATCTCAAAAGTAGTCAAGTATCAACCTGGGGTCCAGGGTTCTGTTGCTTGTACACAGAGCAGAACATCCCATGGCATGTAACCAGTGGCTGACTGGGGTAAAAAAAATCAGCCTGAATTTAACCCGAGCCTGACCATTCTATGTCATGCTTGCCACATCCCCACTGAGCACCCACCTTCCCCAATGTGCTTCCCAGCCAGTCAATGACGGTGCTTCAAGGCCAAGGCTATAGCATTGCAGGGACAAATCATGGTATTGAAGCTTTAGCGTTGTAGAGACAAATAATGTGACAGGGGTGGGTATGGCCCTCCACAGCCATGATGCTAAGGCTATAGCAAAGGGGGCAAATCAACAGCTGGGTCTTCCTGACTGGTGGGGCGCAGTAGGACAACTATAGGTGGGCTGGGGAGAGACTAGGGAGGCAGAGAATGAACGGGGGTCATAGAAGCAGCAGCCCCACCCAGCCCAAAAACAGGGTGGCCCACTAAGAATTCCCCTAGGTTCCACTATGGCCTAGCTGCCCCTGTAAAACATTCTTCTGAGGCTATGGAATTGTCGCATTCCAGCAAAGGTTCATAGTGAAGTCCTCAAATACATAATATAATGGATTTTGGATCCGCAGTTTGAGATTCTGCCAGTTGCTGGAAATTCACAGCTTGTGAGTAAAAGAAGATCTACCCAACTGGACTGGGGCAACTGTTTACATTTCACGGCTCAGTTTTTCCAGGCCGCAGATATTTGGGTTGAATTGTGCCAGAGTTTAGGCTGTACTAGGAGGGCAGATAGAAGAAGTCTTCCATAAAAAGGAAATACCAAGAACAATAATCATCAATTAAGGCTGTTACAGGAAGCAACCAAATACATTTTGGGTAACTCACTGGGAGGAAGGCGCGTGGTAGTCATCTTCATTGCTTTTTGAAGTCTGCATTTTACCAAAGTACAAGGGGTTGCCGACATTCTGGAAGATGGTCAGTTTTGCTCTATGGAAGGGACTTCTAGATTCACATTCAAATTCATAATCCTCTTTTGTATCCTTTAAAATAGAAAAAAGTCAACCTGAAAATCTTCATTCACTTGTACTGCAACAATCAAAACGGGATTAACGCTCTAAATCAGGCGTCCCCCAACCTTTCGCAACACGAGAGCCACATTTAAGCTAGAGAGGTGGTGAAGAGCCACAAGCACCGTAAATAGATCATAGAAGCCATGAAAACCCAAGTAGAACATGAAAGTGTTCAAAAAATACCATTTTGTGAGTACTCACCTGAAAAATGGATATTGTTGGTGTGCCACACACCCCGCTTCACTTTTAAATATTCTTCACTTATTGGGTTAACTCACCGCCAGGTGACGCTGTGCAGAGAGGAAGTCTTGTAACGAGCCCCCTTCCGGCCTATATATACCTGGTACCTCCCTTCAATCACCAGTATATTAAAAAAGCAGAAAGACAAGGTACCAGTATTCCACCGGTAACCTCAAAATCAATTTGATATAAATAAAAAGCTTCACCATATAAAGGCTTCGGAAATACCGAAAAGGGTGGGAGTGAAGCGGGGTGTGTGGCACACCAACAATATCCATTTTTCAGGTGAGTACTCACAAAATGGTATTATTCTTGGTGTGCCACACACCCCGCTTCACTTTTAAATATTCTTCACTTATTGGGACATCCAAAAGCAGTGTCCACAAGGGATGGGCATCTCAAGGCCAGGTGAAGCATAAGTTAAATGACTGCAGTCTGCAGAACTTTGCGGCCAAAAACAGCATCCGCTGAGGCTCGCACATCAACTTTGTAAAACTTAGAAAAAGTGTGAACAGAAGACCAAGTGGCGGCCTTACAAACTTGTTCAACAGAAGCTTGGTGCTGAAAAGCCCAAGACGCCCCAATGGCGCGAGTAGAATGAGCAGTGATACGAAAAGGGGGAACTTTCCCCTTAGCAGAATAGGCCGCAGTAACGGCCTGACGTATCCACTTGCTAATGGCAGATTTGGCTGGTGCCAAACCCTTCTTAGGCCCATGGGGCACAACAAAAAAGGAATCCGTCCTACGAAAAGGAGACGTGATAATCAAGTAGTACTTAACACAGCGTACTACATCCAAACAATGCAAAACCCTCTCTTTGTCATTCTTAGGATTAGGACACAAGGAGGGAAGAACAATATCTTGGTTCAAATGAAAAGCAGAAACAACCTTAGGAAGAAAGTCTGGCTTGAACCGAAAGACCACTTTATCCTGATGCCTCTCAAAGTAAGGCGCCTGGATAGACAAGGCCGCCAACTCCGAGACACGCCGGACCGAAGTGATCGCTACCAAGAAGACAATCTTCTGAGTCAGGGTAGACAAAGCAATATCTTGCAAAGGCTCAAAAGGAGGAGCCTGAAGAGCAGAAAGAACCAAATTCAAATCCCAAACCGGGAGTAATGGTCTCCTGGGAGGCCGCACATGCGTAACCCCCTGGAAAAAAGTTTTAACTAAAGGCTTAAGCGCAACACGCTTCTGAAAAAAGATAGATAAGGCAGAAACCTGCCCTTTCAACGTACTTAGCTGAAGACCAGAGTCCAGCCCTGATTGTAAAAACTCCAGAATCCTGGAGACCGAAAAGACCCTACAAGGAAAAGATCTTATCTCACACCAAGCGATATAGGCTTTCCAAGTCCTATAGTAGATGATGGAAGAAGACCTCTTCCGGGCACTGATCAGAGTCTTAACGACTGAATCAGAAAGGCCCTCCTCCTTCAGGATGGAGGTTTCAGCAGCCAGGCCATCAAACCCAGCGCTGGTAAATTGGGGTAACACAATCGACCCTGAGTGAGCAGATCGGGCCGAAGAGGCAGAACGAACTGGTCCACTGCCAGCCGAACGATGTCTGCGAACCCCACTCGCCTTGGCCACCTTGGGGCCACGAGAACGGCGGACATCTTTTCCAGAGCCAACTTCCAAAGCACCCTGCCCAGCATGGGTATCGGGGGAAACAGGTATAGAAATCCCAGAACTCCCCAGCTCAGGGACATGGCGTCCACTGCCAGAGCCAGAGGATCCTGGGAGAGCGACACAAAGTTCGGGAGCCTGTGATTGTGACGAGAGGCAAACGGGTCCACCTTCGTGGTCCCCCATTGGAGACACAGTGAGCGAAACACCCGAGGATGGAGAGCCTATTCTCCCAGACGGGGAAAGCCCCTGCTCAACCGGTCCGCTACCTGGTTCTTCACCCCTGGAATGTATACCGCCGAGAGACAAGGAACATGGGACTCCGCCCAGGCCCGGATCAGGGACACTTCTCTGAGAGCACTCAGACTGCGAGTCCCTCCCTGATGACTGATGTAAGCAACCGCTGATCGATTGTCTGAACGCACCTGGACCAGAAGGCCCAGAACGTGCTGAGTCAGGAGAGCAAGCACCCGACGGATGGTTCTCAGTTCCAGAATATTGGTGGGTAAGTGGGCCTCTTGAGGTCCCCACTGCCCCTGAAACTGCAGCTCCTTCCAGAATCCGCCCCATCCCGACAGACTGGCGTCCGTGGTGACAATTTCCCAAAGGGGGGTCAGGAAAAACCTGCCCTACACAAGATTGGTCGAGACCAACCACCACAGGAGGGACTGCCGGACCCGGGAGGACAACTGGAAGGACTGATCCAGCGACCGAGGCTGCTGGTCCCAAGACGCTAACAGAAAAAGCTGAAGCGTTCTCGTGTGAATTTGGGCAAAAGGAAGAAACACTCTGTGTTGATGAGAGTCCAGGCCGGGACGAACCGACCCATCTCTCTTGGGGACTGCGAAAAGATTGGAGTAGAAACCGAGGCCCATCTCTAAGCGCGGCACCGGCCGGATGACCGCCATCTCTAACAGATTCCTTACCGACGCCAGGAGCCCCTGCGTGGCCAAAGGATCGATGGGCACCCGAGACCGAAAGAACCGTGAAGGAGGGTGAGACTCGAATTCCAGGTCGTAACCGGCCGACACTACCTCCTGGATCAATCTGCCTGGAACCACTTGGTTCCAAACCTGGGAGAAGTGTCGCAATAGTCCCCCCACCCGCACGGGTGAGGGCAGCCCCTCATTGCTGAGTGGGCTTATCAGCAGGTTTGGGCTTGGTGCCCCAGGACTGAGTGGGCCGGCCACGGCCCCTCCCCCGAGTCCAACCTGCACCTCTGGTAGCGGGAAAGGAAGCCCCCCTACCCGCTCTGAATCCTCGAAAGTTAGTCCTACCGGAACCTGCCCCCCTAAAGGGACCACGAGGCCTCTTGCGTTGTGGCATCTTACCACCCTTTGCGACTGAATCAATTTTCTCCCCAGACGCAACCCCAAAAAGGGGAGAGCTGTGAGCACCTTTTTAGTAACCGCGTCCGCCGACCACTGACGCAACCATACTGACCGGCGAATAGCCACCAGCATAGCCGCTGCCTTGCTACTCATAGCCAGCGCATCGTCCTGAGCGGATAGGACATAGGACACAAAAGATTCACACTGCTTAAGCGCAGTAAACTCTTTACAAGCGGGATTGAGATCCTCATATAGCCCCTGAATTAAAGACCTAATCGCCAATAGAAGAAGGGCTGAAGCACACACCGGGCGCAACGCTGACCCGGAATAAATAAAACCATGGCGCGCGTATTGGTCAATCCGACGATCTTCCCCATCTTTAGGGACAGTGGTCTCAGCAGACTGTACCATAGCCGTGCTGGAGAGCCCTAGCACAGGGGTATCGACGTCAGGAGGGACAGACCAAAGCTTTACCAACTCTGGCGGAAAAGGATAACGCTTTTCCCAACTGGAAGGGATTCCAGATAACCGCGTGGGATGTTCCCATTCCTTAAGGACCACCCTCTCAAAGTGGTGCTGTCTGGGAAAAACCCAACGCGGCTGAGGCTCCTTAAACAACTGACCCTTTGGCAGGGTGACAGCCTCAGGCGGATCTAAATTCAAAATTTTAAACATTTGAGCCAGAATGGAGGGGGTGTCAAAAACAACCCCCTCCGACCAATCGCCAATCGCATCAGCCTCAAGCTGATCTGCAGGCTCATCTGACTCCCAACAGGAATTCTTCCTCGTCCGGGGATCCATCGGACCATTCCACAGGCTCACATAACTCGTCCTGTGGAGCCGAAGGTACCGGAGTCAGGTGCCTCCGTTTTGCAGCGGCCTTTAACCCTGCTTTAACGGGCACTACTTTCTGGGGGCTGGCCGACCGTGCCGCCACCTCGGACTGCGAATCCCCACTTTTGACAGTGTCATGCGGGGTCCGGAACAGGGAGGGAGAGGTAGGAGATGATGAAGGTTGCGACGGGCCAGCAGCCGAAGCAACAGACTGACGTGCAATGCTCTGCTTTGCACAAGGGATGCAAATAAAGACATCATCAGCTGGGAGCAGAGTCCCACAACTTATGCACCCCCCGAATGGCTCAGAAGAACCGTTTCCGGCAATAACGGAAGCCTCCATATGGTGATTTATGGTATTCGCAATTTTCTTTGGCTTTAAGGCATAAGCCAACCCGGGATGCCCCCTTATTAGTAAATGTCCCGGAAGGGAGGATTTTTTTTTTTTTTTTTAAAAAGGAAGGTCCCCCTTAATAATTTACATATACATATAGATTATATACGCATATTCTTAAATCTAGAAATATCCCATAATCTTTTTTTTTTTTTTAAAAAAAAGACTAGCCAAGTAACAGAGCCGGAGGGCCACCACAACAGGGATCCCGGGATCTGAAAAGGGAAAGAAACCACAATCAGATCCCCACATGTATGTAACAAGCCAAAAAACCTATATATATATGCATGGCATGAAAGTGTCTTTAATGAACAAGAAAAGACCACAACCCTGCCCCTTAATAAAATCAAAAGAAACATGATGCCTCCTTAAGAAAAAACAACCGCCCCCATATCTATATATTATAGAAATGTGACTCCCACTCAACGGCCCCACCAGGGTGGGGCCGCTTACCTTAAATGACCGAGAGCAGCGACCGGAGGACGAAGAAGCAGCCAGCAGCAGCACAAGTAAAAACACAACCATGTGCGGCGGCCGCGCCCCCCCCCCCCCCACGTGACTTCCTTTAACTTAGAAAGGAAGGAAGTGAAGCTGGGGCCGGCCGCATGACGCTACCACCGGCGCCACGCCCCTGACGCCGCGTCACCGGGACCCGCCCCCTAAGCTCAATCAGTGCGGCCGAATCATCTGGGAATGAAACCAGATGAGGCGCTACACGCGCACAACAAAGCCGGAGGCGGCGGAGGGGGGAGACGAAGGAGGGGGGAGGAGGAGAGAAAAAAACAGCAAAGCGCAGCCAAACCGACAGGAGACCTGCCATACCATGGCCACAAGGAGACCAGCGGGGAAGGGGAGAGGCGGGAGGGGACTGTGGAACTCAGGCGCAAGTCAAGCTGCCCGGCGCGGTCCGCCCCTCAAGCTGACCTAAACACAACAACCGACCAGAACAATAAAAAACAGACCTGACCGAGGAAGCTCCCAGGAGGGAAAAGAGTGTACACTTGTTGTGCAGTCTGCTCAATGCATAAGGTAAAAACACATGTCATAATATGTATACACATACATAATACACGACCCTCTAACCCCCCCCCCATAGTGAAGGGAGAAGGGACCGTAACGGGAGAGAAAGGGGCTACGGGGACCCTCGGGACAGGGGCATCCCATTTCCGGATCACCATGCCGGATAGCCGCATTGCCCCACGCATGAGGTCGAGCGGAGGAGATAAGCTCCTAGGCACTTATAGAGCCATCTACCATTTGCCCAGTGAGCAGCCTAGGCTGGGAGGCTTCCACTCCACCATCAAGGTATAAACACTCAAACCGGGCAGAAATAGACCAAAAGGGTGGTGCCGGGGTAAGACCCCGGCTACCTGTAAGCAGGAGACTTAAATCTTCTGTCTTGTCGTCAAGCAGAGAGAAAAATACTGGTGATTGAAGGGAGGTACCAGGTATATATAGGCCGGAAGGGGGCTCGTTACAAGACTTCCTCTCTGCACAGCGTCACCTGGCGGTGAGTTAACCCAATAAGTGAAGAATATTTAAAAGTGAAGCGGGGTGTGTGGCACACCAAGAATAAACAATACCATGGGGTAACGCAAAGCATCAAACTTGCCACACACCACAAGAGCACGCAGACATAGTACCGGCAGATGGTTGTCACTGGACAAGAGCCCGCACATGCGCCGTTGGAGTGGGTAATGGTGAGTGTTTAAGGGCATCCCGGGGGGGGGGTTCACACAGTGGGGCATCCTGATCCGGGGCAATTCCAGGGTCGAGCCAGGAGAGTTTCGTTCCGCTTAATATCAAAGATGACTTGAGGGCCGCTCGCCAATCGCCAGTGAGGCATTCTGATTAGGGATGTTCCTCAAGATAGCCCAAACACCCCGAAGAAGCCCCAAATCAGACATGAAGCGTTGTATGATATGAGAAAAATACCGTTTGTTAGTACTCACCTTTAAAACGGGTATTATGAGTGTTCCATCCACTTCGATCTTCATGACATGTGGGTAATCTCCAGTAGAGGGCAAACTTCTACAGAGATTAATAGGCAAAAAAGAAAGCCCCTCCCAGTCCATATATACCTGGGACCTCCCACCAAATTCCCACTGTAAAAAAGCAGTAAGGGGACCAGGAAGAACCAATTATAACCTAACAATCAAAACCAATGGTTCACATAAAAGCCCCAGAATACCAGAAAAAAAGGGGTGGGGCAAAGTGGAGTGTATAGCACACTCATAATACCCGTTTAGGTGAGTACTCACAAAAGGGTATTATTCTAAGTGTGCCATACACTCCACTTCGATCTTCATGACATGTGGGACATCCAATAGCAGTGTCCGTCATGGGTGGGAACGAGAAACAGTAAAGAATGTACCAACTCAAACCACTGCAGCTTGCAGAACCTTGCGGCCAAAAACAGCATCCGCTGAAGCCCGCACATCAACCTTGTAAAACTTGGAAAAAGTATGAACGGAAGACCAAGTAGCAGCCTTACAAATTTGTTCAACAGAAGCCTGGTGCTGAAAAGCCCAGGACGCACCAACCGCACGAGTAGAGTGCGCAGTGACCCTAAAAGGAGGAGTCCTCCACTTAGCAGAATAGGCCCCAACAATGGCCTGACGAATCCATTTGATAATCGTAGACTTAGCAGGTGCCAAACCTTTCCTGGGCCCGCAGGGCACCACGAAAAAGGCATTTGTCTTGCGGAAAGAAGAAGTAGTCACCAAATAGTACTTAACACAGCGAACCACATCCAAATTGTGCAAAACCTTCTCCTTGTCATTGCTAGGCTTAGGACACAAGGAAGGGAGAACAATATCCTGATTGAGGTGGAAAGCAGACACCACCTTAGGAAGGAAATACGGCTTAAAACAAAAAACCACCTTATCCTGGTGTCTCTCAAAGTAAGGGGCCTGAATCGACAGAGCCGCCAACTCAGAGACACGTCGAACAGAGGTAATAGCCACCAAGAAAGCAACCTTCTGAGTGAGAACCGAAAGAGCAATATCCTGTAACGGCTCAAAAGGAGGACCCTGCAGAGCCGAAAGAACCAAATTCAAATCCCAAACAGGAACTACAGCCTTCCGAGGGGGCCGCACATGCGCGACCCCTTGGAAAAAGGTCTTAACCAGCGGGTGTACGGCAAAAGACCTCTGGAAGAAAACCGACAGAGCAGAAACCTGTCCTTTCAAGGTACTAAGCTGGAACCCAAGATCCCAAGATCGAAAAGACCCTGCAAGGCAAGGCCCTAGCCTCACACCAATCAATATAGGACCTCCAAGTTCTATAGTAAATGCCAGAAGAGGACCGCTTCCTAACCCTAATCAAGGTCAGAACAACAGCCTCAGACAAACCTTCCTCTTTTCAAGATGAAGGTTTCAGCAGCCAAGCCGTCAAAGCCAGCGTTTGTAAATTGGGGTAAAGCAGATGACCCTGAGATAGCAGATCCAGCAACAAGGGAAGCGGGTACTGATCTACGGCCATCCTTACGACGTCTGCGTACCAAACCCTTCTTGGCCACCTTGGAGCCACCAAAATCGCTGGTGCCCCTTCTAGAACCAGTTTGCGAACTACCTTGCCCAGCATGGAGACGGGTGGAAACAGCTACAGAAAACCCAACTCCTTCCAAGCCAGTGACAAGGCATCCACTGCCAGAGACAGAGGATCCTGAGAAAGAGACACAAAGGCCGGAAGTTTGTGATTGTGCCTCGAGGCAAAGAGATCCACCTCCAGAGTCCCCCACTTGCGAGAAAGATCCAGAAAAACCTCTGGGTTGAGAGACCACTCTCCTTGGCGAGAGGATCCCCTGCTCAGGGAATCCGCCTCTGTGTTCTCCACTCCCGGAATGTAGACTGCTGAAATGCAAGGAACATTGCTCTCCGCCCAGTGCAGGATCAGAGAGACTTCCCTGAGGGCACTCCTGCTGCGAGTCCCTCCCTGGTGATTGATGTAAGCTACCGCCGTTCGGTTGTCCCAACGAACCTGAACCGGCAGACCCCGTAAATGTGAGGTCAGCCGAGCCAGAACCAGCCGGATGGCTCTGAGCTCTAAGACATTGATGGGGATGTGAGCCTCCTGAGGACCCCACACCCCGCTGAACTGATGACTTTTCCAATAACCTCCCCAGCCCCACAGGCTGGCATCCATGGTAACCGTCTCCCAACAAGGGACCGGAAAGGATCTGCCCTTCAACAGATTGCTCGATTCCAGCCACCACCAAAGGGACTGCCGAACCCTGGGAGACATCCTGAAAGGTTGATCCAATGACTGTGGAGAACTGTCCCAATGCGTCAATAGGTGAAGTTGAAGAGATCTCATGTGAAACTGTGCAAACGGTACCGCCTCGAAGGAGGATACCATCAAGCCCACCAGTTTCATCCCCTGTCGGATAGAGGGACAAGGATTGGCCAGAAGAAGGTGGATCAGACCCTGAATCCCCCTGCACCTTGGTCTGGGGCAGAAACACTCTGGCCCGAATGGTATCCAGATTCATGCCCAGAAATGAAATCATACGAGACGGGGAGAGAGAAGACTTGGTGCGGTTAATCACCCACCCGAACCTCTCCAGGGTTGACACCACCTGGTGGGTGTCCAGCTCCGCCTGACGGAGGGAAGAAGCTGAGATCAACAGGTCGTCCAGATAAGGCACAATGCGAATGCCCTGCGTTCTGAGCAGAGCCATTATTCCCGCCAAGACCTTGGTGAAGACCCTCGGCGCCGAGGTCAAACCGAAGGGAAGAGTTACAAACGGATAATGTTGATCCTCCACCGCAAACTGGAGGAATCGCTGAGGTGCCTGAAAAATCGGAACATGCAGATACGCATCCTTGATGTCTATGGATGTCATAAAATCCCCTTGGTGAAGGGAATTGATAGGCGAGCGCAGAGTCTCCATGCGGAACTTTTTTGCTCTGATAAACCTGTTGAGAACCTTGAGATCTAGAATGGGTCTCACCGAACCCTCCTTTTTGGGAACCGTGAAAAGGTTGGAGTAGTAACCCCTGCCACTTTCCGACAGAGGCACCGGGCATATAACCCCCATGTCCAGAAGTTTGTTTACTGCTAACAGGAGCCCCTGTGCAGCCTGAGGGTCCGAGGGCACCCGAGACCTTAAGAATCCTGGGGGGCGGCCAGTACTCGAACTCCAGTTTGTACCCGGAGGAGACCACTTCCAAGATCCAATTGTCTGTGACCTCCCGGGCCCAGACCTGGAAGAAGAGCCGCAGCCATCCCCCCACCCTTGCGGGTGAGGGCGCCCCTTCATTGCTTGGAAGCCCAGGCAGCCGCAGGACGTGCCCGACCTCTGCCTCTCTTCCAGGACGAGCCCCTGACACCGGAGAAGGCCAAACCCCTAGCCGCTCTGGCCCCTCGAAAGGAAGGAGTGAACGAGCCAGCCCCCCGAAAGGGGCGGCGCTGTTTCCTCCGCTGAGGTAACTTACCTCCTTTACCAACAGCATCCAATTTATCTCCAAACAGCCGCGATCCCAAGAAGGGAAGAGCTGTGAGCGACTTCTTGGCCCCAACGTCCGCTGTCCACTGGCGGAGCCAGACCAATCTGCGCATAGCCACCAGTAAGGCTGTAGTCCTACTACACACGACAATAGAATCCTCCATCGCAGCCATGACAAAATCCATAAACAATTCGTATCTCTTAAGGATAGCGAACTCAGCGCCAGCTGGATCAAACTGAGATTTATTCAGCCAGTCCCTGATAAGAGACCTGGTAGCAAGCGACACCAGGGCAGATGCACTAACAGGCCGCAGGGCCAAGCCCACGTTGGCAAATGCGTAGCACGCCATCTGATCAAGGCACTTATCCTCGCCATCCTTAAGGGAAATGGCGTCAGGGGTGTTCAGCACAGAAGAGTTAGTCAAACCTAAAACTGGCGCGTCGATCTCAGGAGGAGAAGACCAGCGCTTAACCGCCTCCACCGGAAAAGGATACTTCTTATCCCATCCCTGAGGAACACCAGGAAGCCGACTGGGCCTCTCCCATTCTCTAAGGATCAGCGCATCAAAGTGACCCTGGGTAGGGAATTCCAGACGGGGCTTGCAGGCCCCAAAAAGTTCCCTCTTCTTGAGAGGGGGCGCCTCAGGCGGTTCAATATCCAACACCTCTAATAAATGTGACAAAACAGTGGCCGTATCTACGGCATCCCCCAGCGCCTGCCCGACATCGGCATTCCCAGACTGAACATAGTCAGCCTCTGTTTCCTGATACAATTCCCCCTCCTCTAATGGGGAATAATCTGACAAATCAGCGGAATCGTCGTCAACATCCCACAAGGGCTGCGCCGACGACAAATGTCTCTTTTTAGCCTGGGCCTTCTTGCCCACCGTGCTAGCAATAATTTTCTCGATGCTGGCCAACCTAGCCCAAACATGAGAAAGCGACTCCCCGCTGGCACCAATGTCACTTGGGGTAAGGTGGGGAGGGGAAGGCGATGAAGCGGGAGGAGCCAACCCAGAAGGCTGGGTACCAGACTGCCGCGTTATGGCCTTTTGTGCGCATGGTATACAGATCAGCACATTCTCCCCCGTAAGGGATACCCCACACCCGGCCCGGATTGTCCCAGAGGGAGCCCGAGCCCAGTATCCTGCGGAGCCTCCATATGGTGAATTTTTGTGGTCAGTCGCAAGACCGCAGGGAATTTACGCCTAAGCAACCCGGGATGCCCCTTAAAAGTCCCGGTGGGAGGATTTGAGGTGAACAAATTTACACTAGAGACCCCAGGACCAGGAGGAACCCCTTAATATGCACATATATAATGCAATCTGTAACACACAAAACAGGCAACATAAGAAACACACACGCCCGCCAAAAAACCTGGATAACCGCCTACCCCATAGTGAGGTCTCACAGTAGAGCAGTGCTCCCTCCGCACCCATATAGTGCTGCCTACCTTTACCAGGACCCGCAGCCTAAGGTGGGAGGCTCAAACAGGGGCAATTTAGAAAGGGTCCTGGTGCGAGCCCGGCTTACATGTAAGTAAAGAAGTCTTCATCTTCTGTCTTGTCGCCTTCCCTGCAGAGAAGGAACTTGGTGGGAGGTCCCAGGTATATATGGACCGGGAGGGGCTTTCTTTTTTGCATATTCATCTCTGCAGAAGTTCGCCCTCTACTGGAGATTACCCACATGTCATGAAGATCGAAGTGGAGTGTATGGCACACTTAGAATAAACAAATGCACAGAAGTTGCTGCACATGTAATGGCCCATTTCCATGAAGCAACAAATTCTCGGTCATCAATTGATCGCAGCAGGAATATCCTCGGAGAGTATAGCTCTTTTAATTTTGGCTGGACAAGTGGATCAAAGCCCAGAATTTTGACTATCCTGGGTTTTGGTCCTTGCCCCTGGGGCACCCCGCTGTGTGAAACCCCCCAGGTCGCTGAAAGTAACACACCTCTCCCAGGTCCTACAGCACATGCGGGGCGCTCGTCCAATCACCGTGCTCAGGGCCACTGACGTCACATCGTCTAAGCCAGCGGCTCAGAGCGTGCTGGCAGCCGCATCCCCTGATTCCCTCTAACAGGGAGTGTGCCCGCGACTCACACATGCGCCGGTAAGTGTATGGGGCGACCTGGGGGGTTTCCCACAGCGGGCCATCCCGATTTTGGATGCCCTGGAGGGAGGGATTCGATCAGCACAGGAAATGTTATAGATTTCCAGGCCGATTGCGATGGGTTTTGGTCCACATTAAGAGGTACATCCAATTGGGGTGGGGGTCCTAGGGTAAAAAAAGTTGTTCTTTGGATAGCACAGCTTACCGCAGGTTATCCTGTATCCCTTTCCCAGTGGTTGTGGTGAGGGGAGTAGTCCATGGGTGCTTGGAGATGGAAAGGCAAGTCTACTTGCAAATCATACATAAAGTGCAAAAATACAATTCTGTGATTACTCACCTGTAGAATTAGTATTATACGTATACAGCACGTCTGGTTCCAGAAGATATTCCTTACTCTTGGGTTATACATCCAGTAGATGGCGCTGGACTGCAGAGACAGAAAAGTGGCTCCTCCCGGCCCCATATATACCAGGGACCTCCCACAAAATCCCCAGTATTGAAAAGCAGTTCAAATGAGACCGGGATAACTATAACCATTATATAAATATTTAACATAAGAACAATCACCTTAAAGAGGTAACTAAAAATAATGATAACGGGTGGGGTGGAACAGGACGTGCTGTATATGTATAATACTAATTCTACAGGTGAGTAATAACAGAATTGTATTATTCTAAGTATACAGCACGTCCTGTTCCAGAAGATATTCCTTACTCTTGGGACATCCAACAGCAGTGTCCGTAAGGTAGGGTGGGATCCCCAAAAGTAACAGCAGACAGTTTAAACCACTGCCGCCTGCAGAACTTTGCGACCAAAAGCAGCATCAGCAGAGGCCCCAACATCAACCTTGTAAAACTTAGAGAAAGTATGAACAGAAGACCAAGTAGCGGCCTTGCAAACTTGTTCAACAGAAGCTTGGTGCTGAAAGGCCCAAGAGGCACCAATAGCACGAGTAGAATGAGCAGTAATGCGGAAGGGAGGATTCTTCCCCTTAGCAGAGTAGGCCTGTATCACAGCCTGACGGATCCACTTGCTGATAGTGGACTTAGCTGGAGCCAGACCCTTCTTAGGTCCGGAAGGGAGCACAAAAAGAGCATCAGTCTTCCTGAAGGGCTCAGTAGCCACCAAAAAGAACTTCAGGGTTCTGACTACGTCCAAAGAATGCAAAACCCTTTCCTTAGGGTTACTAGGATTAGGACACAGAGAAGGCAAAACAATGTCCTGATTTAGGTGAAAGGCATAAACAACCTTCGGTAGGAAATCTGGCTTAAATCAAAACACCACCTTGTCCTGGTGTCTTTCAAAATAAGGAGGCTTGATGGAAAGCGCCGCCAACTCAGAAACACGCCAAACAGAAGTGATAGCCACCAAAAAGACCACTTTAAGCGTAAGAATGGACAAAGGGGCCCCTTGCAAGGGCTCAAAGGGAGACCCCTGCAGGGCAGACAAGACCAAGTTTAAATCCCAGACTGGTAACATAGACTTACGTGGGGGACGCACGGGAGTAACCCCCTGGAAGAAGGTCTTGACCAAGGGATGCTGAGCAAAGGATCTTTGGAAAAAAATAGCCAAAGCAGACACATGGCCTTTCAGAGTACTGAGCTGAAGACCCAGATCCAAACCATGTTGGAGAAACTCCAGAATCCTAGGAATAGAAAACACACGACAGGGAAGCGCGTGGGACTCGCACCAGTCAATGTAAGTACGCCAAACCCTGTAATAGATGGAAGAAGAGGAACTCTTCCTAGCCCTGATCATAGTATTCACCACCGAGGCAGGCAGCCCCTTTTCCATCAAGATGGAGATTTCAACAGCCAGGCCGTTAAAGCCAGCGTTTGTAAATTGGGGTGGCGTAGGTGCCCCTGAGTGAGCAGATCTGGAACCAGTGGCAGCGCGTACTGATCTACTGCCAACTGCATGTCTGCGAACCACACTCTTCTTGGTCAACAGGGGGCCACCAGGATGGTTGGCACCCCTTCCTGATTTGCACTTGAGGTTTAGGGCAACCTCAGGTAAGCCTGCTCCCAATTTATCTATTGCATTGTATGTCCCAAATGGGGCTCTTAGAGACTAGAATTAGTACTAGAGTTAGGACTGCACCTCACAGGGGCACCTTGGCGCTGATGGTGCAGCTTAAGCATACTTCTGCAGATGTGTGTGACCGAGCCCCCTGTTTTTAACCTAGTTTAGAGACAGATTGTAGGTTGGTCAGCAAGCTAACTGGTTTGAGTGCTGTGGCCCCTTTAAGACTTTTGTATTCTAATTGCCCTGCTAATGTGCACCTCCCTGGTTAGTTGTAAAATGGTCTGAGCGGCTGCCACCCCTCTTTTGTTTCTTTTGAATTTGTGCAAGCACATGGTGTGTGGGGTCTAGGCTGTATTGCAAGGTCTTTGACCCTTCCACCCCATGGTTTGCACTTGAGGTTTAGGGCAACCTCAGGTAAGCCTGCTCCCAATTTATCTATTGCATTGTATGTCCCAAATGGGGCTCTTAGAGACTAGAATTAGTACTAGAGTTAGGACTGCACCTCACAGGGGCACCTTGGCGCCAGTGGTGCAGCTTAAGCATACTTCTGCAGATGTGTGTGACCGAGCCCCTGTTTTTAACCTAGTTTAGAGACAGATTGTAGGTTGGTCAGCAAGCTAACTGGTTTGAGTGCTGTGGCCCCTTTAAGACTTTTGTATTCTAATTGCCCTGCTAATGTGCACCTCCGTGGTTAGTTATAAAATGGTCTGAGCGGCTGCCACCCCTCTTTTACCCCTTCCTGACCTATCTTGCGCAGCACCCTGCCCAGCAGTGGAAACACATACAGGAGCTGGAACCTCGTCCAGGGCATTGCCAGGGCATCCGTGGCCAAGGCCAGAGGATCCTGGGCAGAGAGACAAAGACTGGAAGCTTGTGATTGTGACGAGACGCAAATAGATCCACGTCCGGCTGACCCCAGCGGTGGCACAGGGAGCGAAACACCCTGCTGCTGAGGGCCCACTCTCCCAGACGAGAGGTCCCCCTGCTCAGAGAGTCTGCCTCCAGATACTCCACCCCCGAGATGTACACAGCCGAGATGCAGGGAATATTTTCCTCCACCCAGGACAGTATCAGGGACACTTCCTTGAGGGCCCTCTTGCTCCGGGTCCCTCCCTGATGATTGATGTAGGCAACCGCCGTCTGGTTGTCTGAGTGGACCTGAACAGCCCTACCCCTCAGGTGAGGGGTTAAGTAGGCGAGAACCAACCTGATTGCCCTCAATTCCAGATTGTTGATAGGGGCATGGGTCTCCTGAGGGCCCCACTGACCCTGGAATTTCAGGGACTTCCAGAATCCCCCCCAACCCATCAGACTGGCATCCGTGGTGACAGTCTCCCAGCAGGGGGCCAGAAAGGACCTGCCCCCCAGTAGGTTCCCTGAGACCAACCACCACACTAGAGACCGCCTGACCTGAGGGGACAAGACAAAGACCTGCTCCAGGGACCCAGGGTCCCGATCCCATACTGACAAGTGGTGAAGCTGAAGAGGCCTCATGTGGAACTGAGCATATGGAACTGCCTCGAAGCAGGACACCATCAGGCCCACCAGCTGCATTCCCTGCCTGATGGATGGATGGGGACAAGACAGCAGGAACTGAACTTTCTCTTGAAGGACCTCCACCTTCTTCTGAGGAAGAAAGATCTTGACCTGAGCTGAATCCAGAATCATGCCCAGAAAGGGTTTCACCATGGAAGGAGACAGGGAAGATTTGGGGTGATTGATCACCCAGCCGAATGATTCCAGTGTGGACACCACCCTCAGTGTCCAGCTCCGCCTGATGGAAGGACTGAGAAGCAATAAGCATGTCGTCCAAGTAGGGAAGAATGCGAATGCCCTGAGATCTCAGCAGGGCCATCACTCCTGCCAGCACCTTGGTGAATACCCTGGGGGCCGAGGTGAGGCCGAAGGGCAAGGCCACAAATTGGTAGTGCTGGTCCTCCAGAGCGAACCTGAGGAACCTCTGATGACCTCTGGAAAGATAGGGACATGAAGGTAAGCATCCTTGATGTCTACAGAGGTCATGAAGTCCCCTGGGTGTAGGAAAGTCACAGCTGAATGCAGAGTCTTCATGCTAAAGTGTCTGAATCTGACAAACTTGTTGAGAAGCTTTAAATCCAGGATAGGTCTTATGGACCCATCTTTTTTGGGCACAATAAAAAGATTGGAATAATAGCCTTTGCCCCTTTCCCTCAAGGGCACCCGACAGATGACACCTAGGTCTAGAAGGCCTTGGACAGCCAGGGAGAGACCCTGAGCTGACAAGGGGTCTCGAGACTTGATGAATCTTGGGGGCGGCCAGGCTGCAAACTATCTTGTAACCAGAGGAAACTACCTCCTGAATCCACTGGTCTGAGACATGACGCCTCCAGACGTGAGCCAAGAGCCGAAGCCGTCCCCCACCCAGATGGGTGAGGGCGCCCCTTCATGCCTGGGGGGCTTGGGGGGAGGACTTCGCCTTGGGACCCCAGGGGTCCAGGGCGGCCACGTCCTCTGCCCCTGCCCCAAAAGGAAGCTCCCTGTCCAATTCTGGAGCCCCTGAAGGAAGGAGAAAAGGCACCTGAACCCGAAAGGACCGGGGCTGCCTTCTACGCTGAGGTAATTTGCCACCTTTAGCAAACAAGTCCAAGCGTTCCCCAAAGAGCGCAGCCCCTTAAAGGGAAAACCAGTGAGGGCCTTTTTGGCAGCATTGTCAGCTGCCCACTGGTGCAGCCAGACCGATCGGCGTATAGCCGCCAACAAGGCAGAAGCCCTGCCACACATTCTAATGGTATCATCCAGGGCAGAGAGAACATATGCAACAAATTCCTCACAACGCAGAAGAGCTCAATCCTCTTCACTACCACCATCATCAGGGGCCCCATCTAAGAGACCCCTGAGCCGGCTTTTAATAGCAACAGCCGTGATAGCAGAGGCACAGACCGGACGGAGTGCGGTCCCAACACAGGCAAATGCATGGCTAGCCAGCTGATCCATGCGCCTTCCCCATCTCTCATTGTAGTGGTGTCAGGGGAATGCATGACAGATGTGTTAGACAACCCCAGAACTGGTGCATCCACCTCTGGAGGACATGACCAACGTTTAACCATTTCAGCAGGGAAGGGATACCTCTTATCCCAACTCTTTGGTACCCCGGGAAGCCGGCTAGGCCGTTCCCACTCCTTGAGAATCAGATTAATAAAGTGAGTTTGTTCAGGAAACTCCAAACGTGGCTTAACAGTATGAAACAGCTCCCCCTGCTGCCGCGGGGCCACGGCAGGAGGAGAGATACAGAGTACTTCAAATATTTGAGCCAAAAGTCTGTCAGTATCATCTGAAGCCCATGGGTCAGAATGAGACTCAACATAACCCCTAGGCTGATCCTCAGATGATTCTGAATCAGAGAATAATTCCCCTTCTTTCAGGGGGGTATAACCAGTAACATTATTATTATTATTATTTATTATTTATTTAATATTGTTTATTTATATAGCGCCATCATCTTCCGTAGCGCTTTACAAAGTAGTAATTACAGACAGGGTAGAAACATACGATACATTTACTATTTCAAATGCAGTTTTACAGAGTTGACAATGGATATTCTGAATACAAGATACAGTAGGGGAGAGAGCCCTGCCCTTGCGAGCTTACAGTCTAAAGGAAGAGGGGTGAAGACGAGGGGGAAGGATCACAAACAGTCAGTATTGAGCTTTGTGGCATGTGCTCTTTAGAAGATTGGTTAGGCCAGATTATATGCTTGTCTGAATAAGTGCGTTTTAAGGGCGCCTTAACATCAAAAAACTCCTCAGCTTCCATAGGAAAGAGTAACACCGAGTGCCAGATGCTGCCGCTTAGCAGGAGCCGTACGCGGACCAGAACCAGCAATATGGCTTTCAATGCTGGCTACCCGGGTAGCCAAATCAGGTTGAGACTGCCCACTGGTATGCACCTCACTGGGAGTCAGGTGTAAGCGTGGGGGGGGGGGGGGGGGGGTAGGCGAAGCCAGAGGGGCGCGGCACTAGGCCAGCCGCAGGTAAACCAGACTGCAGGGCAAGTACCTGCTGGGCGCAGGGTACACATGCCCTAACATCATCACTTATAGGGGTTACCCCACACGCCACACACAGCCGGGCTTGTCCCAAAGGAACCCCGAGCACATTATCCTGAGAAGCCTCCATATGGTGATTATCACGGCACAACAGGCCAATAGGGAAGTGGGAGTAATGGTATGTAATAGCCCTCCAATAAGAGTTAACACTAAATAGAGGGGATAGGACCAGGAGAAACCACTTTAAAGTTTGACCCGTCTGCAAGACATAAGCAAAAGATCCAATAAGCGATATGCAATACAGATATGTACATAAAAAAAATCAGCCCGCAGGGGCACTTACGGACCGCGATAGTGAGACACCAGACACACAGCAGCAGAGAATTAAAACGGCGCCCGCATATACCTTGAGGGGCGAGCCGCGGAGACAGTGATGCAAAACGTGTAATCCGCAAGGCCCGCCCCCCTGAAGAGCGCGAAAACGCACCCACCTGACAAGACCAGCCAATGAGGGCGCAGCAGCGCCTGAGGCGATGTCGCCGCCGACCGCGGAGCGCAGCACAAACGTGCGGCGGCGAAAGAAACCAGTGCAATTAATTCAACAGGGATCAAACACAACACTATATATATATATATATATATATATATATATATATATATATATATATAGCAAAGACATGCACCCCCCCCCCCAGCCTAAAGGGAGGCAACTGTGGGGACAGGGGACGAGGGGCAATAAATGCGGGAAGGGCATCCCATAAGGCTCACCATGGGCCTATACCACCTACCCTTTGGTGGGGGACTGCGGTTGGAGCAGCGCTCCTTAGCACCTGACAGCGGTGCTGCCTACCTTCACCCGAACCAGAGCAGCCTGAGCTGGGAGGCAATAAAAGGAAATGGGTGGGAATAGTCCTACAGGGCCGCAGGCTAATAGCCCCGCTCACCTGCGAGTAGAGAGAGCCATCTTCTAGTCATCGCAGCCAGGAATACAGAGAAGAACTGGGGATTTTGTGGAGGTCCCGGGTATTTATGGGGCCGGGAGGAGCCACTTTTCTGTCTCTGCAGTCCAGCGCCATCTACTGGAGTATATCCCAAGTGTAAGGAATATGTTCTGGAACAGGACGTGCTGTATACTTAGAATACACATAGCATATATACACCACCCCCCCCCCAGAGATCTACCCAGGGGGAGCGAAGGGGAAGCAGCGGACCTAAGAGGAGCCTAACTGAGGGGACAGGGGGCGAAGGGCAAACGGCCGCGGGAAGGGCATTCCATAAGGCTTACCACGGGCCTGTACCGCCTACCCTTTGGTGGGGGACTGCAGTAGGAGCAGCGCTCCTTAGCGCCTAGCAGCGGTGCTGCCTACCATTACCCGACCAGCGCAGCCTAAGCTGGGAGGCAGTGAAAGGAACGGGTGGGAATAGCCCTACAGGGCCGCAGGCTAATAAGCCCCGCTCAACTGCGAGTAGAAAGAGCCATCTTCTAGTCATCACAGCCCCGGAGGAGCCCCTTTTGTCTCTGCAGTCCAGCGCCATCTACTGGATGTATAACCCAAGAGTAAGGAATATCTTCTGGAACAGGACGTGCTGTATACTTAGAATAGTGCATCCACCGTGCTAAACAATGTGCAAATTCCAATTCTAAATCCCATAAAAAATGGCAAGAGGAGTAAAATGCAAACAGTGTAACAACAAATGAATCCAAGAACATCACCTAAGCGCTGTGGGTCACAGGATTATATCCCATAGTGTGAAGCTATGATAGTTTTTATATATTTTGTTCCCATAGAAATTGTAAAAAAAAATCTTATACATGCAATCACTGTATATATAGGAAAATCCCTTTTGTTTGATGCAGGGTTGGTAACCCCCTTTGTTCTTGAAGACTGGTTTTCTGGGTGTGAGTTTCAGGTGTGCATTTGCATGCAAATTAAGCTGGCTACCTCTGATAAAGATAGGGATGGGCCAGAGCATTCACTTTGTGAGTTTTGCCTGGGCCAATCAGGGATGAGCTGCGGATTTCAAAATGGAACAAAGGGTCCACCTAATAAAAAAAGTAGGACTGGAGAGAGATAGAGATTTCTTTTGGAGGGCAGCTGGAGAAGAGTTCTGCTGATGCGCCTGACCAGACGGACCAAGATGGGACTTTGCCTTGGGTAGATGGACCTGCGTTGTGAAGCCAAGTACAGCAGCCATCTTGTTTGGACGTGGTCTGCTGAATTTCTGCGTGGAGCAATTAAAACAGATGAGTAATCCGTTTTAATATATATATGCTTTTGCCCTGTTAGGCTTTCTATGTTGTAACACAGATTGTAGTATTTTTGTTTTGTACATTTTGCAAGGTATATAAAATAACTTTAAAGTGCATCATCTTCCTTGGAGATTACTGGCAATTGAACTTATTAGACAAACAAGGCGTAACTTTTGGAGATATACATGTATTTGAGCTCTTAAGTTTCCTTATATATTTGAGGGCTGCAAATATATTTTGTGGATTTTAGATAAATTACGCCCAAGCAAGACACATAGTGTAAAGCCAAGAGTTTTCCCCCACACATTCCGTGGTCTGAGTCCCGAACAACTTCCTTAAGGTTTTGGCTATAAAATGATGTTGGTTAAAATTGGATTGTGGGTCTGGGTGGGAGGACCCATAAGTTGATATATTTTAATATTGTGTGTTATATGTAGTTTTAGCTCATAATAAAGATCAATTCTTGGGATATTTTTAACTATATAAATTGATTAATCTTGGAGGGAAGGTGCTGCGATTTATGGTTTGCTCTCAGTGGTCGCTGGAGTCACATTAGAAAAATTGTATGTGTTAGGCTGCACGGCTGCCTTTACATCTCCAAGCATCTCCAATTGTTGTGTACTATAGGCGAATATTGACCGCAAGCACACCTACAACACTTGATTGATGGTGATTATATTAGTGATTGGCGGCACGGGATTCCATTTATTGTACTTTCAGACTAACACATACAATTTTGGGCATACTAGCCCTTGTGTTTTTAAATTGGGTGAACCCCGTTTTTTTGGACATTAGACATTACTTTAAAGCTTTCTTGCTTGTTCTGCCTGGAATTGTAAAAATCTTTAGTTACCATCTATATTTTCTTAATTCCATGACATAGTTGCGATCACGTGAACAAAGCAGTCACTGGAAAATATTTCTGGCTTACACAACGGTTTCACACTGCCAAAAACAATATGTCACATTGACAAAGAAGGGTGATGTGATGGGATAGAAATGTGGCTATTTTGAGGTCCAAGCAGAGGCCTGCGCTCACACTACACACGAGTTATATTATAACCATACCAATAATACCATTTTGTGATTACTCACCTGTAAAATGGGTATTATAAGTATTTCTCACACCCTGCTTCGGAAATATTAATTACACGTGGGTTATGTCCAGTAGAGGGCGAACTTCTGCAGAGATGACTAGAAAAAAGAAGCCCCTCCCGGTCCATAAATACCTGGGACCTCCCACACATTCCCCAGTATAAGAAAGCAGTAAGTGGACCAGGAAGAGCAAATAAAATCTATGAGAAAAAAATCTATATAGAGGATCCAAGATACAACTCAGGGTGCGACGAAGCAGGGTGTGAGACATACTTATAATACCCATTTTACAGGTGAGTAATCACAAAATGGTATAATAAGTATGACTCACACCCTGCTTCGGAAATATTAATTACACGTGGGACATCCAATAGCAATGTCCAAAAAGGGTGGGGATCCCAACAGGCAAAAGTGCACAAATTAAACCACTGCAGCTTGCAGAACTTTGCGGCCAAAAACAGCATTCGCTGAGGCCCGCACATCAACCTTATAAAACTTGGAAAAGGTATGAACAGAAGACCAAGTAGCAGCTGTACAAACTTGTTCAACAGAAGCCTGGTGCTGAAAGGCCCAGGAAGCCCCAACAGCACGAGTAGAATGAGCAGTGATCTGAAAAGGGGGATCTCTCCCCTTGGCAGTATAGGCCCCAACAATGGCCAGACATATCCATTTACTAAATGGTAGACTGGGCGCCAAACCCTTCTTGGGCCCAGAGGGCACCACAAACAAGGCGTCCGTCCTACAGAAAGGAGAAGTAGCCACCAAATAATACGTCACACAACGAACATCATCCAAAGAGTGCAGGACCCTCTCCTTGTCATTGCTAGGCTTAGGACACAAGGAAGGGAGAACCACATCCTGATTGAGATGGAAGGCAGCGACCACTTTAGGACATCACCTTGTCCTGATGTCTTTCAAAGCAAGGGGCCTGAATAGGCAGAGTCGCCAACTCAGAAACACATCGGACAGAGGTAATAGCCACCAAAAAGGCAACCTTTTGCGTGAGAAAGGAAAGTGCAACATCCTGCATCGGCTCAAAAGGAGGCCCCTGGAGAGCCGACAGAACCAAATTCAAGTCCCAAACAGGCAACAAGGGCTTTCGAGGGGGCCGCACATGAGTGACCCCCTGGAAAAAAAGTCTTAACGAAAGGGTGGAGAGCAAAAGACCTTTGAAAGAAAACCTCCAGGGCGGAGACCTGCCCTTTCGAGGTACTAAGCTGAAAACCCAGGTCCAAACCGTGTTGAAGAAACTCCAAAATCCTGGGAATTGAAAACACCCTACAAGGCAAGGCCCTAGCCTAGCACCAATCAATATAGGACCGCCAAGTCTTGTAGTAGATGTTAGAGGAAGACTTCTTCCTAGCCCTAACAAGTGTCTGGATCACGGCATCAGACAAACTTTCATCTTTTAGAATAGAGGTTTCAGCAGCCACGCCGTCAAAGCCAGCGTTTGTAAATTGGGGTAACAAAGCTGACCCTGAGTGACCAGATCCGGAAACAGGGGCAACCTGAACTGATTGACCGCCAGCCGCACGACATCTGCGAACCACACCTGTCTTGGCCTCCTTGGAGCCACCAGAATTGCTGGCACATCCTCTTGAACCAGCTTGCGCACCACCCTGCCTACCATGGAGAAGGGAGGAAACATGGACAGGAGACCCAGATCCCTCCAGGCAAGGGACATGGCATCCACTGCCAGAGCCAGAGGATCCTGAGACAGAGACAAAAAAAAAAACAAAAAAAAAACAAAAAAAAAAAAAAACAGGGAGCTTGTGGTTGTGACGGGAGGCAAAGAGATCCACCTCCGGGAACCCCCACTTGTGACAAAATGGATAGAAATACCTTGTTGTTGGGGGACCATTCCCCTCGACGAGAAGACCCCCTGCTGAGGGAGTCCGCTTCCATGGAATGGAATGTACACCGGCGAGATGCATGGAACATTGCTCTCGACCCATGCAAGAATCAGAGAAACTTCCCTGAGGGCACTCCTGCTGCGAGTCCCTCCTTGGTGATTGATGTAAGCGACCGCCATCCGATAGTCTGATCGAACCTGACCCGGTAAGCCTTGGAGGTGATGCGTCAAGTGCAACAGCACCAACCGGATAGCCCTCAGCTCCAAGACGTTGATGGGGGTGTGAGCCTCTTGAGGACCGCTCAGCCCCTGGAACTGATGTTCCTTCCAGAACCCCCCCCCCCATGCCCGACAGGCTGGCATCCGTGGTGACCTTCTCCCAACAAGGGGCCAGAAAAATACCATTTTGTGAATACTCACCTGTAAAATGGGTATTTTAAGTATGTCACACACCCCGCTTCAAACATTAAGAATTACTCTTGGGTTACTCCACCAGCAGGTGGCGACGTTGCAGAGAAGTCCTGAAAAAAACGAGCCCCTCCTGATCTATAGTACCTGGGACCTCCCACTTATCTCCCAGTTTTCAAAACAGCAGTAAAGACAAGGTACCAGGAAAAAAACATTGGTAACCCTCAACTGCAAACGAAGCTTCACCCTATAAAGAATCCAGGATACCAAAAAAGGGCGGGTGAAGCGGGGTGTGTGACATACTTACAATACCCATTTTACAGGTGAGTATTCACAAAATGGTATTATTCTAAGTATGTCACACACCCCGCTTCAAACATTAAGAATTACTCTTGGGACATCCAAAAGCAGTGTCCAGAAAGGGCGGGTATCCAACAAGGCCATAATGCAAAACTCAAACCACTGCAGCCTGCAGAACCTTGCGGCCAAACACAGCATCCGCTGAAGCCCGCACATCAACCTTGTAAAACTTGGAAAAAGTGTGAACAGAAGACCAAGTAGCAGCCTTACAAACTTGTTCAACAGAAACCTGGTGCTGAAAGCCCAAGACACTCCAACAGCACGAGTAGAATGAGCAGTGATGCGAAAAGGGGGAGCCTTCCCCTTGGCAGAATAGGCCCCAACAACAGCCTGACGAATCCATTTGCTAATGGAAGACTTAACCGGAGCCAAAACCTTTCCTAGGCCCACAGCTTAGAAAAAGTCCGGATTGAAGTGGAAAACCACTTGTCCTGATGCCTCCCAAAGTAAGGAGCCTGAATCGACAAGGCTGCCAACTCCTAAACACGCCGAACCAAAGTGATGGCCACCAAAAAGACAACCTTCAGAGTCAAAGTAGAAAGAGCAATATCCTGCAAAGGCTCAAACAGAGGAGCCTGAAGAGCAGAAAGAACCAAATTAAAAACCCAAACAGGGAGCAAAGACTACCTAGGAGGCCGCACAAGCGAAACCCCCTGGAAAAAAGTCTTGACCAAAGGATGAAGCGCAAAAGCCTTTTGAAAAAGGACAGACAAGGCAGAAACCTGCCCCTTCAAGGTACTCAGCTGGAGACCAGAGTCCAGCCCTGATTGAAGAAAAAACAACATTCTGGAAACAGAAAAGACCCGACAGGGCAAAGATCTAGCCTCACACCAATCAATATAAGATCTCCAAGTCCTATAGTAGATGGTAGAAGAAGACCTCTTCCTGGCGCTAATAAGAGTATGAATAACAGAATCCGAAAGACCTTCCTCCCTTAAGATGGAGGTTTCAACAGCCAGGCAGGCAAAGGCAGCGTTGGTAAATTGGGGTAACGCAGTTGACCCCGTGAGAGAAAATCAGGCGAAGAGGCAGAACAAACTGATCCACCGCCAGACAAAAGATGTCTGCGAACCACACCCTCCTTGGCCACCTTGGAGCCACGAGAATGGCGGGTACCCCGTCCAGGGCCAGCTTTCGCAACACCTTGCCTAGCATGGGGATCGGAGGAACAGATAAAGGAACCCCAGGTCCCCCCAGCTCAAAGACATGGTATCCACCGCCAGAGCCAGAGAATCCTGGGAGAGCGACACGAATGTCGGAAGCTTGTAATTGTGACGAGAGGCAAACAGATCCACCTCCAGCGTCCCCCACCGGAGACAAAACGACTGAAAAACCTGGGGGTGGAGAGACCATTTGCCCCGGCGGGAAGAGCACCTGCTCCGGAAGTCCGCCACCGTGTTTTCCACTCCTGGAATGTACACTGCCGAGATGCAAGGGACATGAGTCTCCGCCCAGGCCAGAAGCAGAGACACCTCTCTGAGGGCACTCAGACTGCGAGTGCCTCCCTGGCGATTGACGTAAGCAACCACCGTCCAATTGTCCGACCGAACCTGAACCGGCAAGCCCCGTAAATGCTGTGTCAAGTGAGACAGAACCAACCTGATGGCTCTCAACTTCCAGAACATTGATGGGCAAGTGGGCCTCCAGAGGACCCCACCGCCCCTGGAAACGAAGGTCCTTCCAGAAACCTCCCCATCCCGACAAACTGGCGTCCATGGTGACAGTTTCCCAAAGAGGCGTCAGAAAGGACCTGCTCCTCAAGAGACTGACCGAAACCATCCACCACTGTAGAGACTGCCGAACCCGGGAGGACATTCGGAAGGACCGATCCAACTACCGCGGTCGCCGGTTCCAAGACGCCAACAGATGAAGCTGAAGCGTCCTCGAGTGAAACTGAGCAAAGGGAACTGCCTCGAAGGAAACTACCATCAACCCCACCAGTCTCATCCCTAGCCGGATGGACGGGCAAGGATTGGAAAGAAGAAACTACGCCAAT
Source organism: Gastrophryne carolinensis (assembly GCA_027917425.1). Classification (NCBI taxonomy): domain Eukaryota; kingdom Metazoa; phylum Chordata; class Amphibia; order Anura; family Microhylidae; genus Gastrophryne; species Gastrophryne carolinensis. The sequence continues at coordinate 85,721,622 of CM051236.1, forward strand.
TCCTGAATCAAGAGAACTTTGGCCTGAGGCAGAACAACTCTGTGTTAGCAAGAATCCAAGGCCATCCCCAGAAAGGGCACCACCCTGGCCGGAATGAGAGAGGACTTGGGGTAGTTGATCACCCAGCCGAACCTCTCCAGAGTGGACACCACCGTCCTGGTGTCCACCTCCGCTTGACCGAAGGAAGAAACCATGATGAGAAGATCATCCAGATAGGGCACAATGCGAATCCCCTGAGCTCTGAGAAGGGCCATCACGCCCGTCAACACCCTGGTGAACACTCTTGGAGCCGAGGAAAGGCCACAAATTGAAAACGCCGATCTTCCACCACGAAGCGAAGAAACCTTTGGTGAGCCGGAAAGATAGGAATATGAAGATAGGCATCCTTGATGTCTATGGGCGTCATGAAGTCCCCCTGCCACATTGAGGAACTTCAGATCCAGGATGGGACGAACCAACCCGTCCTACTAGGTCACTGTGAAGAGATTGGAATAATATCCGCGGCCCACCTCCGAAGGAGAGCCCAGGCAGATGACTGCCATTTCCAGAAGATTCCTCACCGCCGCCAGGAGCCCCTGCGCGGTCAAAGGATCTGGGGGCACACGAGACCTGAAAAATCTTAGAGGAGGTCGGAACTCGAACTCCAACTCGTAACCGGCCGACACCACCTCCCGGATCCACCTGTCCGAGACCGCCTGGTCCCACACCCGGGAGAAGAGTCGCAACCGTCCTCCCACCCGCAAGGGTGAGGGCGCCCCCTCATCGTTGAGCGGGCTTGGCAGCTGGTTTGGCACCCCAGGAGTGAACGGGACGGCCACGGCCTCATCATGATGCCTGCTGACATGCTCTCTGGTTTTATATGTGTAAACATGGCACTGGTAGTATAATATTGATATATATATATCTTTTGTGCTGACATTCACCCTATTTTGTGGCTTTGTGCCTTTGTGTTTCCCAACCACCTTCTATTACTGGTACTGTGTTTATTTTGAATCACTTTATATTATTGATATTTCCTCTTGGTTGGGGGTTAGTTATATTAGTTATTGTGTATATATATATATATGGATTTAGTTTGTATATAATTATTCCCCTTTTTTATTTTTAGTGTATGATATAGTATTTCTTAGATTGTCACAGATTGATACAGCAGAGACACATAGGGAATATCCTATGGTCATAGCTGATAGCACTTTGCACTTTATTCTTGTCTATGTGTTTATAGCACTTTCATTCAGTTATATTGCAATAGTTTTTTCTATATAGTAGTTGTACATATATTTTTTTGTTGGGTTCTATTACACAGATTTTAAACAATACATTTATATATTATTGTATACAGTGTGGTTGGGCATGATAATTCTTTAGAGACCTTGATTTTGGTCCTTTGGGTGCCGGCACCTATATTGGGGGAAGTGGGTGTAGGGGCAATTTATTGCCTCTGCACTACGGACCCTAGTATTTTATTTAGGGATACCTAATTACCCATGTTTTATCCATTTCACATTGGAGCTTTGTTTGCAGTGTAATATATGGTACATATGATTCCCCATGTTTGGGGTCTAACAAAGATATTTAGATATTTACAAAAATTGGGGGCCCGACTTATGGTTTTTAATTGTCTTGTGTCATGTGTTATTTGGTGTGTATGTATTTTTTATAGGCTACAATAAATTTTGAATATTAAGATTTGAGAAATTTTGGTGCTCCTTGGTGGAGGGAGGTGTGTGGTTTTTTCATGGCCGCTCCCTTTGGAAATGATCACATCAAGTAGGATCAAGGTCACATAAATCCCTGACAATGGACCTAACCACCAACAACAAAAGTGCCGAAGCACAAACAGGCCTCAAAGCCGAACCCGCACAGGTAAAACCATGGCGAGCCAGCTGGTCAATCCGGCGATCTTCGCCATCCTTAAGGGTAGTCGTGTCAGGAGAATGCAACACCGCCATGTTAGATAGCCCCAAAAAAACGGGGCATCAACCTTGGGGGAAAAGACCAACGCTTCACCAAGTCCGCCGGAAAAGGATACTTCTTATCCCAACTAGGCGGAACACCAACGAGACGCGTAGGCTGCTCCCACTCTTTAAGGACGACATTCACAAAATGTCGTTGACTGGGAAACTCCAAACGCGGCTAGGCCACCTCAAACACTCACCCTTAGGTGGAGGAACCGCCTCGGGAGGGTCTAAAGCTAAAAACTTCAAACATTTGAGCCAATATGGAAGGGGTGTCAAAAACCGTCCCCGCCGCCTGGTCACCCTCAGCACCAAACAACTGCTGGACCTCAGGATCGTCCAATTCCTCTATAATCTCCCCCTCTTCAGCCGGGGGGCAATCTGACCAATCCAATGCGTCAATAACATCCACGTCTGAGTCCGGCGGAGACGGGGACAAGTGTTTCCGCCTAGCCGGAGCCTTCTGAGCAACCACAGTGGAAAACATTTTCTCGAGGCTAGCCAACCGGGCGCATACCTCGGATTGCGAATCCCCACCCATGACAACGTCACACGGGGTCCGGAACAGGCGGGGAGGAGTAGGGGATGACACAGGCGGTGAGGGGCCAGAACCCGGGGTGTCGGACCGGCGCTCAATGTCCCTCTGCGCACATGGAATGCATATAATGACATCATCCCCCGGGAGCAGAGCTCCACAACCCCCACACAGCCTAGACTGCCCGAAGGGCCGTATCCGTTATCCTTGGAAGCCTCCATATGGTGAAATTGTGGTATTCGCAATAACCCAGGGATTTACGCAGTATGCAACCCGGGATGCCCCTTTTTACATGTCCCGGGAGTGGGAGGATTTTAGCCCAATATAAGAAATAAGGCCAACAAGCCAGTTATGTTATGACCGGGAGACCCCTTTTAACACGGGTAACCCAGGATCTGTAAGGGAAAAGGACCACAGTCAATCCCAGTGTAAGGAAAAATACAATTCTGTGAGAATCTCACCTGTAGAATTGGTATTATATGCATACAGCACGTCCTGCTCCAGAACATATAACGTATGGGTAATCCTCCGCCTTCAGCGCCGTGCACTGCAGATCATGAAGAAAACAAGCTCCTCCCGGCCCTACATATACCGGAGGACCTCCCACAATCCCCAGCATTGAAAAGCAGTGAGAAGAGAAGCCAGGAGAAACAAACCACCCAGAGTGTCTGGCAATAACATCGAGTACAATCACCTTACAGGGGATCCAGAACAAAGTGAAACCAGGGTGGGGTGGAGCAGGACGTGCTGTATGCATATAATACCAATTCTACAGGTGAGATTCTCACAGAATTGTATTATTCTAAGCATACAGCACGTCCTGCTCCAGAACATATTCATAACGTATGGGACATCCAATAGCAGAGTCCACAATAGGGTGGGATCCCCGTGAAAAGGCACAGCCAACAGTAAAGCGCTGTCACCCTTAACCATGCTATCAACAACGAGAGCAATGCTCTAACCTCAACCTTTGAACCTTGTAAAGGGAGAACTGAGCGCAAGCAGCGGACTAGCCAGCTTGATCGCCAGAACATAGTGCTACAGGGCAAGCCAAGCACTAATAGTAAAAGAACGAAAAACAATAGGGAGGAAGAATCTTCCTCTAGAAGGATAGGCCAAAATAACTGCCTAACCATGCCGCTACAAGAGGGGGTAGCCATGGTAACTCAAAACTTTTCCCAACGGGGAATACATGTCCAGGTCGCAGACGGAACCAACAGAAGTGCTAACAACAATATTCAGCAGAGCCGAAAGAGTCCTACAGGTCCGGAAGGACGACCTACCAAATAGGACCAGGCCAGAGGGCCCTTAATCCATGGAAACAATCAATCCGGTACTTCAAGAAGGGGGCACTGGTAGACCCCAAGATAAGATCCCATCAGGGACAAGACAGTTCCGGCAGATCTCTAACCCCAGTAGAGGGGCACAGATCCCTTTCATCTCATAGTAATTTAGATCATAGTCCCGAGACCAGAGGATCCGTCCAAGGCAGAAAGGACGAAATAACGCCTGAATCCAACTTAGTGTGAGGCGGGTACCCTCACCTCATGGTATAGATCTATACCAAGGCATACATATATATATATATATATTATATATATAATGACTAGGACCACCAATAGTGCCGTTCCTTATGGCACACCACTGCCTGGAGTAGCCTCCCCAGAGGAGCAACCTGATGGAAGGAGCAGGTCAGACAGGGACCTGACTAAAACCTGTGGGAACCCTTGGTAGGGCTTCAGAATAAGTCCTCCCCCAAGGGGGGAACTAGGGATCCCCCAGGAAAGCTCCTGAGCAGACCCCGAGGAATGCAAACAAAAGATTGGATCAGGTCTCGTAATAGAAGAACAGATCAGGCCCCAACCATAGGCCGAGTCAAGTAGTGAGCCCATACCAAACACTGCTTGTAGGACCCTAATCCCAGGAGCAGATACCCTCCCGCCAGGGAAGGAGCTTAGACCCAGCGAATAGCATAGGGACAACATAAGCTAAACCAGCGTGGCAGAAGGAAGAAAATAAGGAGGAAGACAAAGTCCAGAGCCTCCAAGGAACAAGACTGATCTCCGGCAGGGTAAGCCACAGATCCTGCCAACGCTAAGGTAGGTCTAAAGTAAAGGCACCATACTATGTTAAAAATAGTCCTCATGAGGGAACTTACCGTCCAGCTGTACTCAGCAGAACTCCCTGAGAACCCACAACTCACTGGGCCTCCCAGGCCCCAAGCATAAGGTGCTGCTTGCCATCAGGGACTAGCGCAAGCTCTCCCCGCGCCCGGCAGGGCAAGGGTATAACATCTTCAAGTAAACTACCCAGCCAGAACCACTAGCCCCAACCAGGGCAGACCAATCTGGCCAATAACAGGGGAAGACCCCTGTAATAGAGGCAGGGTCCCACAGAACCCTGCCAGTGTGAGCTCAGAGGCACAACAGAGAACCTCCCAAGGGAGGGATACTTCAGGAAGGATAAGGAATATCAAGTCCCCCAAGGAATCAGGGCTCCCCTGGAAAAGATCCAGGCCCAAGAATTCCGCAGGAACAAGGAGCAACCACTGTCCTATTAAGGCAAAAAGTCCCCCAATGGACGGGTACAAGAAGGAGTAGTCCCCAACTAGGACCCACAACGTGCTCCTTATGACCAAAATTCACCTAGGAAACCAGAACCTTCAAGGTCCCTTCCTAGGAACCCCGGGGGATTCAGAAGAATAGGCCCCCTTTGTCATCCTGCCAGATTAGGTACCATGGTAACCAACATGGAAAAGCAAAGAGTATGGAATGCTCCCCCACGGTACTATCGAGTAACCAGTAGAAGAATAACCACCTCCACAAGGAGTAAGGTGAGCAGACCCAGACCCAGGGTGCAAACCCCTCATCCAGGGTTAATGGTTAACTCACCTCAGAGCCCAAAGATCCCCGAGACAAGTGGTGTCAAAGGACGAGCCGCCAATCAGTTCACCAGAAGCGAAGCTGTCTGGAGGAATCACTATATATACAGGACGGAGGACCCGAGGTCTCATACCCGTAAACTCCTTATAGCCAAGGAAAAAAGGCACTGGGTGAAGCCTACTCCCGATGTAATCCAGGGACTAGAGGGTGGAGCCGAGTAGGGCTCCGGTTTTGTCAAGTTCCATCCCCCAACCGCTTCGTGAGGGAACAGGAGGGCCCCTTGGTGCCGTGTGAGTCTTCACAACCCTCATGAGCCCAGTGCGTACAAGGGCGCAACAGGGGGCTTAGTTTAAGTCTCAACGGTGTCAGTGATCACCAATACCCAGTCGTAGAGGGCTCAGTATCCAGAAGGCTCCTTAGAGCCTAGAAAGAAATCCGAACACGCCACCAGTGGCCAGAGGACCCCTGGGGCATGGGGCACAGACAGCCCTGTCAAGGGCGCCAGGCCGAAAGCTTATGGTACAGATGCCACCCCCCCCCTAGGTGTTCGGCAGATAGACTCACTCATCCTAGAAGGGAGAGAGGGGCAGACCCGCTCAGGGGCCCCAGTTTCTATATGATAATGGCGTTCTGCAGGGAAGCCATACCTGACAGGCCCAGTTAAGCCTGCTCCCATGCCCGAAGAAGGGCATGGAACCATAGTCCTCCTAACCGACTCAGGGAAGGACCACCCAGCAAACACCATTCCATCTCTGGAGGAACTACCTAAAGCAACCAGAGCGAGGCAGGATGCCTGATAGGAGTAAGGTGCTGTGGCCATCCCCTCACCCAGGTGGGTGAGGGCGTCCCATCATGCATGAGGGAATTCAGGGAAGGAAAAGGACTTAGCCCGACCGGAGGGCCCCGGGCCTTGAACGTCACTCCTGGGACAGGAAACCGAACCAGACCCAGCAGGGGGCAACCCCGGTTCCTGCTTAACGGAATGATATGGAGGAGGAGGAGGGGTCTCCCTGCTCCGCGGGGGGCGCAACGGCCGCCTCTGACTGGGTGGACTGTCCTGTTTCTCAAATAAGTCCAGACGTGCCCCAAACAGGTGATGCCCTCTAAAGGGAAGCCCCGTCAAGATCCTTTTAGCGTCATTGTCTGCCCCCCACTGACGAAGCCAGAGCAGGCGACGTATAGCTACCACTTGGGCAGAAGTCCTAGCACACATTTTGATGGTGTCATCCAAGGCCAAAAGGATAAATTTAACAAAAATATCGCAGCTAGAGAGTGTGTAAAACACCTCCCAGGGTAAATCTTCAGGCTGATGCTCCAGTATCTTTCTTATAAGGGTCTTAGCGGCCACTGCCGTGATAGCCGCGGCACAGACAGGGCGCAGCGCCGTGCCAGCACAGGTAAAGGCGTGGGAAGCAAGCCTATCGATACGCCGATCCTCGGCGTCCCGCAGGGAGCTGTAAGCCGGAGATGTAAGGAATGGGGGGTTAGGTACCCCAATAATCGGAGCGTCCACTACTGGGGACGAGGACCAAATATCTACCATCTCGGGGGGGAAAGGGTATTTCCAAACCCAGTCCTCCGGGGTCTTTTGAAGAGCAGCGGGGACATTCCCACCCTTTAAGTACAAGAGCATGGAAGTGAGCCTGCTCGAGAAATTCCAAGCGCGCAGACGCAGTATGAAAGCGCCCCCCCTCTCAGCCTGGAGATCGCACCGGGAGGCGAAACGGACAATACATTAAAAATCCTGAGTAACATCCCGCCAATATCAAGCTGGTCCCAGTCATCCTGACCAGCATCATCCTGACCCCTCGGTCTCTCGTCAGAGCAGCCTAGGTCCGAGAACAGGTCCCCTTCTTCCGACGTGGCACTAGCACGTGTAGACAAGGACTCCTCAGAGCCCATAGCACAGGCCGAAGCCGCGGGAGTAGAAGGCCGTTGTCTAACTGGGCCGATCCGGCCAGACAAACCTTCCACAATCTGGGCCAGCGTGGGCCGTTTGGGAGAGGAATCTATTTGTAACTCGCCACTTGTACAAGACTCAGCAGGAGTGAGGTTTAGGGAAGGGGGGAGAAGGAGCGAGGTACAACCACAAGCGTCGCTCGCAATTCCAGCGTCTGTTCAGAAAATGACGCACAGACCCGTGCCCCGTCTGCCTCAGCACGGGGGAGACCGCACGATATACACAGCCGGTCCTGTCCCAGGGGGACCCCGGTAACACATTCCTGAGATGCCTCCATATGGTGATTGTTTAAATATAGGATGTCAATAGGGATTAATGCCGTAAGCAACTCTGGATGCACCAACTACCCGCTGATCAATGTGGGAGATTTTGGGAAGGCCCGCTCCTTATACGTATGAGTATAGCAATGTATACATATATAGTAAATATATGAATAGGTATATAGGTATATATGTATATGAGGCCGGGAGAGGCCACCGGAAACTCAGCGTCTGAAAGACACAATGGGAAGGAGATGTCAGGAACATGCGCAGATGGGCAGACAATAATGAGAGGGATTCGCCCGCAAGGGCACTTACAGCTCAAGTGGAGGAGGAGACCGCCACGACGCGAAGCTAACCAAAATGGCGCCCGGCGAAGCTCGAAGAGCAGGCTAAATACTCCGCCGTGACGCGAAGCACGCCGGACTAAGGCCCCGCCCATTCTAAAGTGCGCGAAGCTCTGAAGTAAAAAATAAGGCAAGGATGCAACCAGCAGGCCTAACGTACCATAGAGCGGACACCGACAATAAGCGCGGGCACCGCAGCAACAATATTAAGTGGCAATCAAGTAAAAAACACACAGGGGCAGCCGAAATAAGGAGCAAGCAGCGCGGCCCTGACATCTCTGAGCTAATAAAGGGCAGAATAGAAGCCACGAGCGTGACACACCGGTACACTGGGACCGGCACACGCGTACACCCCCCCCTTTCTTTTCCCCCTAAGTGGACGGGGAAAAGAGGGAGAATGGCGACCCGATAATAGGGTCCAGCACTACGCGGGGAACGGGACAATAATGCGGGAGGGGCATCCCTTGGAGGCTCACCATCAGCCTAAACCGCCTACCCTATGGTTGGGGAATTGCGGTGGAGTCTAGCTCCATAAGCACACCAGGTGCTGACTACCTTCACCCGACCCACGCAGCCCAGGCTGGGAGGCATTAATTCACAATGAGGACGGGTGGAAATAGTCCCGCAGGGCCTCGGGCTCTCAAGCCCCGCTCGCCTGCGAGAGCGTGATACTTCATGTCTTCGCAGTTTCAGCACTGCAGAGAAATCTGGGGATTGTGGGAGGTCCTCCGGTATATGTAGGGCCAGGATGAGCTTGTTTTCTTCATGATCTGCAGTGCACGGCGCTGAAGGCGGAGGTATACCCATACGTTATGAATATGTTCTGGAGCAGGACGTGCTGTATGCTTAGAATAAAGAGCACTAACACAGTGACAAGGAGCAAACAATCATGCACTCACATACTTCTAACACATGATGCATTAAAAGGTACCAAAACCTATATAGGTAAAATATATATATATATATATATATATATATATATATATATATATATATATATAAATATATAAATATAAATACATAAACATATAAATATATATATAAATGATATGTAATGCATACAATACAAGCACAGACCCCAAGCCTGAGGACACCCAGCCCAAGGGACTGGTCCCTTAAAAAAAATGCTGTGGCATGGGGGCAACTTCATACACTGGTCCTGTGCCACTCAGGACACATGAATAATCACATAAAACTTAAGTGGCCCCACAGACAACAAACGCATGCGCGAGAGTACCTGAGATGGCGGCGAACAAACCCAGCGAGGGGAGGCGCAGGAGAGGACACGGAAGGAGACGAAGGGCGTGCCGGCAGAACGCGCGCGAAGCGCTCCGGCCCCGCCCCTCCGCCATAGACCGTACAGCGCGGGCCGCGACCCCGCCCCCTTCCCCGATCGCCTCAGGCCGCACAATGGCTGCACCGCCGCTGAAACTGACAGTAGCCACAGGCGCTCAAAGCCAAGTGCAAGCATACACACACACACTGCGCACGGAGTCCAGCAGCCCTGTACAAACGCCCGCACTCCGCAGCGCCGACCCCAGGGGCAGCCAGATCCACACAAACACAGCGTAAAGCGCCCACAATGTCACCCCCCCCCCCCCCCATAGCGAAGGGAGAAGGGACCAAGCAGGGAACAGGGAGACTAAGGGGCACACTGGGATGGGGCATCCTAAATCCGGATCACCAGCCGGATAACCGCATTGCCCCACGCGTGGGGTCTAGCGGAGGAGACAAGCTCCTAGGCACCATGAGGTGCCATCTACCATTACCCAGCCAACAGCCAAGGCTGGGAGGCTTCCAGTATTTACTAAATATTAAACAAAAAATGACTGGGCAGAAATAGACCAGGAGACTTCATTCTTCTGTCTTGTCGCCATCTTGCAGAGAAGAACACTGGGAGATAAGTGGGAGGTCCCAGGTATTATAGATCAGGAGGGGCTCGTTTTTTTTCAGGACTTCTCTGCAACGTCGCCACCTGCTAGTGGAGTAACGCAAGAGAAATTCTTAATGTTTGAAGCGGGGTGTGCGACATACTTAGAATAGATCTGCTCCTCAGAAGATTCCTCGGTTCCAGCCACCACTAAAGAGACAGCCGAACCAGGGGAGACATCACAAATGACTGATCCAAAGACAGAGGGCATCCGTCCCAAGCCGCTAACAGATGAAGTTGAAGAGGCCTCATGTGAAACTGAGCAAAGGGAAGCGCCTCAAGGAGGCCACCATCAACCCCACCAGCCTCATCCCTTGCCGGACGGACAGGCGAGGGTTGGACAGAGGAAGACGTATCAGATCTTGAACCATCTGCACCTTCGACTGAGGCAGGAACACTCTGGTCTGAATGGTATCCAGATTCATGCCCAGAAAGGAAACCTCCCTTGATGGGGAGAGAGAAGACTTGGGGTAGTTGATCACCCAACCGAACCTCTCCAGCGATGTCACCACCGTCCTGGTGTCCAGCCCTGCCTGGCTGAGAGAGGATGCCGTGATGAGAAGGTCGTCCAGATAAGGCACAATGCAAATGCCCTGGGCCCTGAGAAAAGCCATTATACCCGCCAACACCTTGGTGCCGAGGGCAGCCCGAACGGGTGAGCCACAAACTGATAGTGCTGATCTCCCACCACAAACCTGAGAAACCGCTGATGACCTGGGAAGATCGGCACATGAAGGTAAGCGTCCTTGATGTCTATGGACGTCATAAAGTCCCCTGGACGAAGAGGATTGATGGCCGAGCGCAGAGACTCCGAAATTTCTTGGTCCTGATGAACCTGTTATGAATCTTTAAATCCAGAATGGGTCTTATGGAACCATCCTTTTTGGGCACTGTAAAAAGGTTGGATAATAGCCCCGGCGTCTCTCTGAGAAGGGCACCGGGCAAATGACTTCCAACTCCAGAAGATTTTGTACTGCCAACAACAGCCCCTGCGCGGCCAGGGGGTCCGAAGGAACCCGAGACCTGAGGAATCTGGGAGGAGGCCGGAACTCGAACTCCAGCTTGTACCCGGAATAGACCACTTCCAGGATCCATTTGTCTGTGACCTCCCGGGTCCAGACCTGGGCGAAGTGCAGTAGCTGCCCCCCCCACCCGCGAGGGTGAGGGCGCCCCCTCATTGCTGAGAGAGCTTGGCAGCAGCCTTGGGTTTGGCACCCCAGGCAGTTGCGGGGCGGGCACGTCCTCTGCCCCAGGAGTCACCTCTGAACGCAGAGTGAGCAACTCCCCTGCTTGCTCGAGAGCCACGAAAGGAAGGATTAAAGGAGCCTGCACCCCAAAGCAGCGGTGTTGCGTTTTGCGTAGTGGCAGCTTTCCTCCTTTCGCTACCGAGTCCAACAAATCTCCAAACAGGCACATACCCAAGAAGGGTAGCCCTGTGAGCGCTTTCTTAGCTGCCATATCAGCCGCCCATTGGCGCAACCAAACCGATCGGCGTATAGCCACAAGCAAAGCAGAGGTTCTACTACACATACATATTGTATCGTCCAAAGCTGATAAAACAAAGGTCATGAACAAATCACACCTCGTTAGCGCTGCAAACTCATCACTAGCAGGGTTAAAATGGGGACCATTCAACAGGCCCCTAATTACTGATCTGGTAGCCATGGCCGTGAGAACTGAAGCACAAACGGGGCGCAGGGCCGAACCCACACTGGCAAAGGCGTGTGACGCCATTTGATCAAGACGACGGTCTGGTGAATGCACAACCGATGTGTTGGACAACCCCAGAATCGGAGCGTCGACTTCTGGGGGTGACGACCAGCACTTTCCCATTCCTTAAGAATCAATTTGTCAAAATGCTTCTGATCAGGAAACTCAAGGCGAGCTTTAGTGGCCCCCCAAAAATTCCCCCTTTCTGCGGAGGGGCCTCCGCAGGAGGGGAAATAGCAAGAACCTCAAAAATATGGGCCAGAAGTCTGGGGGTATCCACAGTATCCCCACGCTCCTGCCCAGCATCAGCATCAAAGAACTGCTGATCATCAGAGCCTTCAGAGTCTGAAAACAATTCCCCTTCTTCAAGCGGGGAATAATCAGACCAGTCAAAGGAGTAATATTCCTCATAATCAAAACCCGGCACAGCCGGTGCCAAATGCCTTCTCTTAGCTGGGCCTTCCGGGCCGCAGAGCTAGCAATCAATTTTTTTTTTAATGTTGGTCAATCTAGCACAGACATCAGATTGCGACTCCCCGCTAATGATCACATCACTTGGGGTCAAAGCCAGGCGTGGGGGTGTAGGTGATGAGGCCGGCGGTGCTGACCCAGACGACTGGGACCCGGACTGCCGCGTAATGACCTGCTGAGCACATGGAATGTAAATAAGCACATTATACCCCGCAAGGGATACCCCACAAACCACACACTGCCGGGATTGCCCCGAAGGGATCCCGAGCCCGGTATCCTGGGAAGCCTCCATACGGTGATTTTTTATGGTAGTCGCAATGACCAGTGGGAATTACGCTAGTAAGCCACCCAGGATGCCCCTTAACGTCCGTTAGTGGGAGGATTTGTAAAGCCACAATTTTGAATGAGGGACCTAAGGACCGGGAGAGAACCCCCTTTTAACTAACAAGGAAGGTAATCCCCCTGGAAGACATAATAAAAAGGGGGTACCATAAGCAAAAAGAGCCAATAACACAGACACATATATATATATATATATATACATACCTAAAGGTCTATAACAACCAACAAGGCACCCCCATACACATTCCTATGTACAATCAGACAAAAGGATAAGCCTACAAGCCCCGCAGGGCACTCACAGTTAAAAATGGCGACCGGACCACACCAGCGGCAGCAGCAGCAATGCCAAGTGAAAGAAGAGGAACGGGCCAGCGCGGATCGTGCGCCGCATGTGGCCCCGCCCCCTCCTTGGCTGAGAACCTCCGTGGGCGCCGAGGAGAGGGGGGCGGGCTGCGTCAGCGTGCAAGCTCCCGGCCCCGCCCCCTCTCTTAAATGAGGAGAAGGAACAATGGCCGCGCTCCCAGCACGCCGCGGAGCCGGCCCGGACTCCAGGCCGCCGTCCATCAGATGCGGCCTGGCAATGTGAAACACCCACATACACTCACTCACACACATACAATCAAAAATATCCGCCCAGGGCAAGCTGAAATAAAAGGGAGGGACAGCACCAACCCCCCCTTCCCCCCCATGATCCAGGCACAGGGAGCAACAGGTGGCAAGGGGGGCACCCAAGCCGCCTAACGCGGTGCAGGGACCAAATGGACAGGGCATCCCAAACCAGGATCCCGAACCTGGTATCCGCCTACCCCTTGTTGGGGGTCTCACGGAGGAGCATGGCTCCTAGTTAGTACACCACTAAGGTGTAAGCTACCCTCGCCCGGACCTACAGCCGAGGCTGGGAGGCATAGTAATCTATTTAAAACAAGGTCCGGGCAGAAATAGGGATAAATTGGCCGGGTATAAACCCGGCTTACCTGCAAAGGAAGGAGACAGCCATCCTGCTCGCCGTCTGTAGAGGCGAAGACTGGGGAATGTGTGGGAGGTCCCAGGTATTTATGGACCGGGAGGGGCTTCTTTTTTCTAGTCATCGCTGCAGAACTTCGCCCTCCACTGGACATAACCCACGTGTAATTAATATTTCCGAAGCAGGGTGTGAGACATACTTGGAATAACATAAATATTAGCCAAAGAGCATTTCATTACTCACATCTGCTGGCCAGACCACAGTGGGTTGCGAGTCATCGAGTTTGATAGATTTTTCCACTTTTGCAAATTTTTCAACCTGAGCGAGAAAGGAGCAATTAGGCTTTTAAATGTAAATGACATGAGAATTGTTTGTCTAAGTAAAAAAAGTGTCATTGACTTTGACATTGTTTTCTTAGCTGGTGATTCAGTAACAGTGACATTCTCAGGCTTTTTTCTCATGAATTGAATTTTTTACTACCACAAGAATGCTTTTCAACTCTTATTGAATCAAGGCCATTGTATGCGTTGCCCCCAGTAAAACACCATAGGTAGTCAGAGGTGGCATCACTTGCCATTATTATGAACTAAAATACATTTACAATCATCATAAAATACATTTACAATACAATACATCTGTGTGATTCCTTAAAGGGGACATAAATGAAAAAAAAACACTTTAATTGGACCAAAACCCAGAATTTTGACTATCCTGTGTTTTGGTCCTTTCCTGATCGGCGGTGCCCCACTGCGTGCAACCCCCCAGATAGCCCGAAGAAACTCAGCTCTTCCCGGTCCTACAGCGCATGCATGGCCACTCGTCCAATCAGTGCACTCGGAGCCGCTGACATCACGCCATCTAAGACGGCATCAGTTTTTCAGTGAGTACTATTTGCCATTTTGCATTTGCTATCTTAGATGCCACCCCCTACCACCACTAATACAAATCGGGATGAGGTCCTTTGCTGGCTCAACAATGCAAGCAGTTTTCCTTTGCCAGCAATGTACACATCTTATTGGAGAAGTAATTTGTGTGCGGTGCTTTATGTCTCCCCCACATTCACCCCCAGTGTACCACTGGTTGGGAACCCCTGCCCTAGTGCACCGCTGGTTGCAAGCAACCTTTATGAATCAGAGGGGGTGGCATCCACCATTATATTCAGATTTAGCCTCTGTCTTACATTTTAGCATGGTAAAAATATCCGGGGGCTTTTTACACTCACATAATATATAATTCAATAATTTTCTAAAAAAAATTATCTAATTCATCTAAGTATTTTTTTTTTTACTTACATCTACTTCAGAGGGAACAGACAACAAACATGGATTTTGTTTCCATATGTCAACACACTAAAAAAAGAAAAAAGCATAAAATGAACATGGTCTGCTATAGAAAATAAAAAACATGACAACATATTTCCTCAAGTAAAACTTACATTTCCAATTTTGGATATCTTCAGATCATACTGAGGTTGTGCAGCTTTCCTTTCTTTCCTCTTATGCAAATAATCCAGGAGTTTCAGCTGGGGTGGGGTTGGACAGGTCGATAATTCCTGCTGTCTGTTTAAAGCTGGTCGGGAATACCTCTTTAAACACCTTCATAACAAACAAGACACTTTGATCACCAGTATTACTCTAATGAAAAATGCAAAAAACAGTATCAGCCTCCATCGTTCTCCATCTGCTTTATACTGATTATCTGAGCACCGGTGCAAAAATTTAGGCCAATTAGATTTTTTCAAAAGCATTTAGAAAGGGACATTCCGATGGTACCTCAGCAGAGCTGTGCAAAAAAGGAAAGTTGTTTTTCTTTTGCCTTCTTACACATCCCAAATTTAAAACCATTCGTACAGACGATTATTCACTTTCTGTCTAAACACAAGTTTAATTTACAAAACTATAAGAAGGAATCCGTGGCATGTCCCCGATACAATCTGGTCACAGGGACAAATATTGTATATTGCTCGAATTGACAACCTTACAATTATCTCAACCCCCATAAAGTTGGCCATATAATTAAAATGGCTACTGTTCCCTTTAAGTCATATGACCAATAGTTGATGAAGGCATCTTCCCTCTTGTGGCAGGGTAAAAACGTGTCCATGCGGAGACCCTTCAGCTTTGGCAGAAATCTTAAAAGCATAGGCCCATTTCGCTGAGGGGACCTTGTGTTTGTGTTGAGAAAGTCCACCTTCCCAGAAAGTTCTCTTCCCAGGAAGGTGTATTGATGACAGGTACAGAACATGCAGTTCTGTCTATGACAAAAGCAGAGAAACTTTGTTCCCGACATATGCCACAGGGGTTGCTACTACACCCATACCAGGAAAAGAAATCCAATGACTCCAAAATATCAGACTGCCAGGTGGTCGATCGGAGGTTTCGTTTTCTGTTAAGACATGTGTCCCTGGTTTAGAATTCCATCTAGCTCAGAAAGCAAGTGTCCATCAGTCGCCACACTCCAGCAAGGGGGTAGGAGATGAATGAGAAAAAGCAGCACTTGATCGGATCCAGGAAAGAGGGGTATCCACTGCTACCCTAGGGTAGGGCAACCTCAACCTGCAGTACGCATACCCCACAGGGTACATTCAACAGCTTGAAGGGCTACTCAGACGCACAGGGGAGAATCAACAGCATCTGACAGGAATGTTATTTTACTATTAAAATAATATATTATTATTATTATGAAAATTCCATGAGGCCTTTGACCTATTTATTTCGGTTACCTTTATCATTAATCCCCTCGTTGGGGGAACTCTGTTCAAAGTTATTGCAAGTACTTGGAAAGAAAAGGTTGAAAACCAATGACCTAGGGCACATGGAGGGAAACCACTAATCCAGCAGAAGAAGACAAACTGTACAGCCTCCCTGACCCAAGCATCTGGAACGGTGTCTTTCTGTTTGACCCGACTCACCCTCTGGACTTGCTACCTGGATTAACCCTTTGGACTGCAAAATTAGTGTATGACCTCGGCTAGCCCCTTAACCTTGCATCTACGCCAGTGACACTCGACCTCAGCCCCTTCATCTGCCACTCCCTAATTGCCCTGTAACCGCTGCGGTCTGTCTGGACCCTTCTCTTCTCGGGGAAAGACCTGTGACCACCCAAGCAGCAAATCTATCCTCCCTAGCAGGGGGTTCTAGGGAAGACCGGATTCTGATCCTGCAGGGTCGAGCTTGGGTTCTGGGCAGTAGTTCCCAGGTGCCAGCCTCATCAGTGGAGACTGGGCCTCTCTGTCCATAGGGCTTGTGATACTAATCCAGTCTGTGTTTCAATGGTCTCTAAGAAGGTGGGCCCTTGGGGGCTAAAGCCTACATGCTTAATAACCTTTATTTTTAATACTCTTAAAACATAAGCTAACATTTTTATACAAAACCTGTGGTTGATGAAAAAAAAGAGCGTTACATGTCCTGCTCCCTGGTGTCAGGGGAACCATTAAAAAAAGGAAAGAAGAAATCTCACCGCTTCATGGGACATGTGTTCATCTTCTGCTTATTGAACAGCAGGCGATTTGTAGTGCAAGCAACAGAGATGGATGGGTCAAGGCACAAGGGCTCCGCTGTTGCCAAAATTAGTTGGCTCTCAAGTAGTAATTTGTCTTCCTAAGTGGGGACAATATTACAGGATTAGGTAAATACAAAGCTCGGGAAAACGTCTGGATTGCATGTCTAGGTTTGCAGTGATTGCTTTGAAAGGTTGTGCAACAAAATATTCATTGTTCTTTACCCAGGTCAGCTTCATAAGTTAGTTCATTAAATGTTTTATCTTGAACCACAATTAAAAAATAAAATTCTGTGATTACTCACCTGTAGAATTGGTATTATGAGTATACAGTATGTCCTGCTCCAAATCTAATACTTACAGTTGGGATATACTCCGCCAGATGGCGCTGGACTGCAGAGACATTGAAAATAGGCTCCTTCCGGACCCTCAAATACCCAGGGACCTCCCACAAATCGCCAGCATTGAAAAGCAGTTAATGAGAAGCCAGGAGAATTAAACAATCCAAACTATCAACTATAACAATGATAATCACCATACAGGGGATCCAAGAAAATGCAAACCAAGGGTGGGATGGAGCAGGACATACTGTATACTTATAATACCAATTCTACAGGTGAGTAATCACAGAATTGTATTATTCTTAGTATACAGTACGTCCTGCTCCAAATCTAATACTTACAGTTGGGACATCCAATAGCAGTGTCCATAAAGTAGGGTGGGATCCCCAAGAAAAATCAGCAGCAGGCAGTTGAAACCACTGCCACCTGCAGAACCTTTCGGCCAAAAACAGCATCAGCTGAGGCCCCAACATCAACCTTGTAAAACTTTGAAAAGGCATGAACAGAAGACCAAGTAGCCTTGCAAACTTGTTCAACAGAAGCCTGGTGCTGAAAAGCCCAAGAGGCACCAATAGCACGACTGGAATGAGCAGTAAGGCGGAAGGGAGGATTCTTCCCCCTTAGCAGAGTAGGCCTGAATCACAGTCTGACGAATCCACTTGCTGATAGTAGACTTGGCAGGAGCCAAACCCTTCCTAGGACCAGAAGGGACCACAAAGAGAGCATCAGTCTTTCTGAAAGGTGCAGTAGCCACCAGATAGTACTTCAGACACCTAACCACAGCCACCTAACCACAGCCAAAAAGTACAAAACTCTCTTCTTAGCATTGCTAGGATTAGGGCACAAAGAAGGAAGAACAATATCCTGATTCAAATGAAAAGCAGACCCTACCTTAGGTAGAAAGTCAGGTTTGAAACGAAACACCACCTTGTCCTGGTGTCTCTCATAGTAGGGGGGCTGAATGGACAGCACCGCGAACTCAGATACACGCCTGACAGAAGTGATAGCCACCAGAAATACAACCTTGAGCGTAAGAATTGCCAAGGCAGCATCCTGCACAGGTTCACTGAGTTGGAGCCCCATCTCCAACCCATGCTGCAGGAACTCCAGAATCCTGGGAATAGAGAACACACGACAGGGAAGAGACTTAGACTCACACCAGTCAATGTAGGCACGCCAAACCCTGTAATAAATGGAAGAGGAAGACTTCTTCCTAGCTTTAATCAAAGTATCCACAACCGAGGAAGACAGACCCTTCTCCATCAAGATGGAGGTTTCAGCAGCCAATCCGTCAAAGCCAGAACGGGGTATAGCCACACAGATTCCAAAACTCCTCAGTTCCCATAGGGAAAACAGTAACATTAGGCGTCAAGTGCCGCTTCTTAGCAGGGGCCTTACGCGCTAAGGACTTCACAATTATCTGTTCAACAGTAGCCAGTCTAGAAGACACATCAGGCTGAGAATCCCCACTAGTATGCAACTCAGCAGGAGTGAGATTTAAGCTTGGGGAAGTAGGTGAAGTGAAATGAGGTGCAGCCACTGGCAGGCCAGATTGCAATGCAAGCACCTGCTCAGCACAGGGTACACAGACCCGCGCCTTGTCAGCGTCAGCAGGAGGCTGCCCACACGCTACACACAGCCGGTCTTGTTCCAAAGGGACCCCGGTAACATTATCCTGGGATGCCTCCATATGGTGATTATAGCGGCGCTATACGCCGATAGGGAATAACGCTATATAGCAACCCTGGATGCCCCAATAACCCGCTAGGGAAGTGGAAGTATAATTTTTACAAGGCCTACAAGTAATATACTAAAAACAGGGCCGGGAGAAGTCAAGAAGGGTTCGTCCCGCCTGAAAGACATAAGCAGACAAGACCTTAAGTACATCGTAACAAAAGTGAAGGAAATAAAGCCGCCCGCAAGGGCGCTTACGGACCGCGGTAGGTAGGAGTCCGTCGCGCCAACCAAGCAGAAAAGATGGCGTCGGTATACCTCGAGGGGCGGGCCAGTAACAGCGATGATGCGGAATGCGCCAAAGATGAAGAGCGCAAAGCCAGAAGGCCAACAGCCAATGATGGCGCACCAGCGTCTGAGGTAATGCCGCCGCCAAGCACGGAACCAAGTCAGCGAGCGGCGGTGGTAAATTTTAAAAAGCAGTAAAGACAAGTCAGCGCGGCGGCTGACACAAGAATAAAGGCATGTGAAAAGAGAAAGCACAGACTGCATAACATACATATCTATACACATACACACCCCCCCACCCTCTTTTCCCCCGAAGACTACAAGGAGGATGAGGGAGGACGGCGGCCACTTAAATAGGGCCCACCGATAGGCAGGGGCAAGGGGCACTAGTGCGGGAGGGGCATCCCATAGAGGCTCACCATAAGCCTGAACCGCCTACCCTTTGGTGGGGGATTGCGGTGGAGCAACGCTTCTAAGCACCAATGGCGGTGCTGCATACCTTCACCCGACCAGCGCAGCCAAGGCTGGGAGGCATATTACTAGTGGAACGGGTGGGAATAGTCCTACAGGGCCGCAGGTTAATAACCCCGCACACCTGCGAGTAGAGAGCCAATTTCTCGTCCTTCGCAGCCAGACTGCAGAGAAATTCTGGGGATTTGTGGGAGGTCCCTGGGTATTTGAGGGGCCGGGAGAAGCCTATTTTCGATGTCTCTGCAGTCCAGCGCCATCTGGCGGAGTATATCCCAACTGTAAGTATTAGATTTGGAGCAGGACGTACTGTATACTAAGAATAGCAATGTCTGATTTTTACACGTTGCACTATCCCAAACTTCAATAAGCTTTCCAAACGACCCTGTAATACCTACGTTTTTTGTAAACGTATTAGAGCATAGTAGGAGAAAGGAGGGGAAACATTGAGGAGAAACAGTGGGTGTGGCAACAGCGATGTGATGTAAGCACACTGTGTTCTTTACATATTAATAATAGACGGTCTCTAGCGCGTGTGCGCTTCCAAATTGTGCAAAACCCTCTCCTTGTCATTGCTAGGCTTAGGACACAAGGAAGGGAGAACAATATCCTGATTGAAATGGAAAGCAGAAACCACCTTAGGCTTAAAGCGAAAGACCACCTTGTCCTGGTGTCTTTCAAAGTAAGGGGCCTGAATCAACAGAGCCGCCAACTCAGAAACACGCCGAACAGAGGTAATAGCCACCAAGAAAGCAACCTTTTGAGTGAGAACAGAAAGAGCAATATCCTGTAACGGCTCAAAAGGAGGACCCTGGAGAGCCGAAAGAACCAAATTCAAATCCCAAACAGGAACCATAGCCTTCCGAGGGGGTCGAACATGAGTGACCCCCTGGAAAAAAGTCTTAGCCAGTGGTTGTAAGGCAAAAGATCTTTGGAAGAAAACAGACAGAGCAGAGACCTGCCCTTTCAAGGTACTAAGCTGGAGCCCAAGATCCAGACCGTGCTGAAGAAACTCCAAAATCCTAGGGATCGAAAACACCCTGCAAGGCAAGGCCCTAGCCTCACACCAGTCAATATAGGACCGCCAAGTCCTATAGTAAATGCTAGAAGAGGACCGCTTCCTAGCTCTAATCAAGGTCTGAACCACAGCCTCAGACAAACCAGACAAGCAGTCAAAGCCAGGGTTTGTAAATTGGGGTAACGTAGTTGACCCTGAGATAACAGATCCGGAAACATGGGAAGCCGGTACTGATCTACCACCAGCCTTACAACGTCTGCGTACCAAACCCTTCTTGGCCACCTTGGAGCCACCAGAATTGCTGGTGCCCCCTTCCAGAGCCAGTTTGCAAACTACCTTGCCCAGCATGGAGAAGGGAGGAAACAGGTACAGAAACCCCAGATCCTTCCAAGCAAGGGACAAGGAATCCACTGTCAGAGCTAGAGGATCCTGTGATAGAGGCACAAAGGCCGGGAGTTTGTGATTGTGCCGTGAGGCAAAGAGATCCACCTCCGGAGTCCCCCACTTGCGACAAAGAACCCGAAAAACCTGTTGGCAAGAGAACCCCCTGCTCAGGGAGTCCGCCTCCATGTTTTCCACTCCCGGAATGTAGATTGCCGAAATGCAAGGAACATTGCTCTCCGCCCAATGCAGGATCAGAGAGACTTCACTGAGGGCACTCCTGCTGCGAGTCCCTCCTTGGTGATTGATGTAATCTACCGCCGTCCGATTGTCTGAACGAATCTGAACCAGAAGACCCTGTAAGTGCGACGTCAGCCGTGACAGAACAAGCCGGATGGCTCTGAGCTCCAGAACATTGATGGGGTTGTGAGCCTCCTGAGGGCCCCACACCCCGCTGAACTGATGACTTTTCCAGAAACCTCCCCAGCCTGACAGGCTGGCATCCGTGGTAACCGTCTCCCAACGAGGAACCAGAAAGGATCTGCCCCTCAACAGGTTGCTCGACTCCAGCCACCACCGAAGAGACTGCCGAACCCGGGAGACATCCTGAATGGTTGATCCAATGACAGCGGACACCTGTCCCAATGCGTCAACAGACGAAGTTGAAGAGATCTCATGTGAAACTGCGCAAACGGGACAGCCTCGAAGGAGGCCACCATCAATCCCACCAGTTTCATCCCCTGTCGGATAGAGGGGCAAGGATCGGCCAGAAGAAGGCGGATCAGATCCTGAATCCCCTGCACCTTGGTCTGGGGTAGAAACACTCTGGCCTGAATGGTACCCAGATTCATGCCCAGAAATGAAATCTCCCGTGATGGCGAGAGAGAGTACTTGGGGCGGTTGATCACCCACCCGAACCTCTCCAGGGTCGACACCACCTGGTGGGTGTCCAGCTCCGCCTGACGGAGGGAAGACGCTGAAATCAATAGGTCGTCCAGATACGGCACAATGCGAATTCCCTGAGCTCTGAATAGGGCCATTATGCCCACCAGAACCTTGGTGAAGACCCTCGGCGCTGAGGTGAACCCGAAGGGAAGGGCTACAAGGGAAAATGTTGATCGTCCACCTCGAACCTGAGGAATATCTGATGCGCTGGAAAAATTGGACGGAGGCACCGGGCATACAACTCCCATGTCCAGAAGGTTTTTCACTGCTAACAGGAGACCATGTGCAGCCTGAGGGTCCGCGGGCACCCGAGACCTTAAAAATCTTGGAGGAGGCCAGAACTCGAACTCCAGTTTGTACCCGGAGGAGACCACGTCCAAGATCCAATTGTCTGTGACCTCCCGAGCCCAGACCTGGAAGAAGAGCCGCAGCCGTCCCCCCACCCGAGTGGGGTGAGGGCTCCCCTTCATTGCTGAGCTGGTTTACCCGCAGGCTTGGGTTTGGAACCCCAGGCAGAAGCGGGACGGGCCCGACCTCTGCCCCTGTTCCAGGAAGAGCCTCTGACACCCGAGAAACCTCTACCAGCTCTGGCACCTCTACCAGCTCTGGCACCTCGAAATCAAGGATTGAAAGAGCCTGCCCCCCGAAAGGGACGGCGCAGTTTCTTCCGCTGAGGTAACTTACCTCCCTTTGCCACAGCATCCAACTTATCTCCAAACAGCCTCGTACCCAAGAAGGGAAGAGCTGTGAGCGAAATCCGCCGTCCACTGACGGAGCCATACCGAGCGGCGCATGGCCACCAATAAGGCTGAAGTCCTACTACACATAACAATAGTGTCTTCCATAGCAGCCAAGACAAAATCCATGAACAATTCAAATCTTTTAAGCGTGGTGAACTCAGCGCTGGCTGGATCAAGATGAGCGTCATTTAACCAGTCCCTAATCAGAGACCTAGCAACCACCGCCACTAGCGCAGATGCACAAACAGGCCGCAAGGCCGAACCAACACTGGCAAAGGCATGGCATGCCATCTGATCAAGGTGCCTATCCTCACCATCCTTTAGGGAAGCGGCGTCTGGGGTGTGAAGCACGGAAGAGTTGGTCAACCCCAAAACTGGCGCATCGACCTCGGGAGGAGAAGCCCAGCGCTTAACCGCTTCCACCGGGAAAGGATACTTCTTATCCCATCCCTGAGGAACACCCGGAAGCCGACTAGGTTTCTCCCATTCCCTAAGGATCAGTGCATTAAAATGACCCTGGGTAGGGAACTCCAAACGAGGCGTGTGGGCCCCAAAAAATTCCCCCTTCTTGAGAGGAAGCGCCTCAGGTGGCGCAATATCTAAAATTTCTAAGAGATGTGACAAAACCGTGGCCGTGTTCACAGCATCCCCCAGCGCCTGCCCAACATCAGTCTCACCAAACCATACATCGTCAGCCTCTGACTCCTCATACAATTCCCCCTCCTCTAGCGGGGAATAATCTGACATATCAAAAGAATCATCATCAATATCCCAAATCGCATGGACCAACGAGAAATGTTTCTTTTTAGCCTGGGCTTCTTGCCCACCGCGCTAACCATAAATATCTCGATGCTGGCCAACCTAGCACAAACATCGGAGTGCGACTCCCCGCTAGCACCAATGTCACTTGGGGTGCCGATAAGGTGGGGAGGGGAAGGCGATGAAGCGGGGGGGGGGGCGCCGACCCGGAAGGCTGGGCACCCGACTGCCGCGATATGGCCTTTTGTGCACATGGTATACAAATAAGCACATTCTCACCCGTAAGGGATGCCCCACAACCCGCACATGGCGGGATTGTCCCAGAGGGAGCCCGAGCCCGGTATCCTGCGGAGCCTCCATATGGTGATTTTTGTGGTCAGTCGCAAGACCGCAGGGAGTTTAAGCAATAAGCAACCCGGGATGCCCCTTAAAAGTCCCAGTGGGAGGATTTGTGGTGAACTATATTAACCCCCCTGGCATTATGATAGAGGCAAATGTAATGGTAACGAAAGCGTTACCATTACATTTGTCTCTGACGCACGGCTTCGCCCCCATGAGCCTCTGCGGCTCACAGAGACGGAACCAGGAAGTGAGACGGACGCCGCAGCCGCGGCTCTCACCTGCGATCGCAGCGGGGACATCGCTGGATCGCAGGGAGAAGGTAAGGAGACTGCGCCGCCCGCTCCTGCTCCCAAATCGATCCCGAGCGTGACTCGGGGTTACCGCCACTTACAGCGCAAATTAACCCTGAGTCACGCTCGGGATCACCACTAAGGAGGTTAAGGCTAGGGACCCCAGGACTAGGAGGAACCCCTTAACATGCACATAAACGATGCAATCTGAAACACACAATGAAGCATCCAAGTCAAAAATAGCCTCACAAAACATAATTTTATATATATATATATCACATAAATAATAAAATATCCATGCACACACAAGCGAGAAAATACAATTCTGTGAAGTACTCACCTGTAGAATTGGTATTATAAGTATACAGTACGTCCTGCTCCAGAGATAGATTACATACACTTGGGTTATCCTCCGCCAGATGGCGCTGCACTGCAGAGACATGTAAAACAGGCTCCTCCCGGCCCCTCAAATACCCGGGGACCTCCCACAAATCCCCAGCATTGAAAAGCAGTGAACAAGAAGCCGGGAGAATTTAACCACCCAAAAACTGGTAACTTATAACAATGATAACAATCACCATACAGGGGATCCAGAATAATGCAAAAAACAGGGTGGGGTGGAGCAGGACGTACTGTATACTTATAATACCAATTCTACAGGTGAGTATTTCACAGAATTGTATTATTCTTAGTATACAGTACGTCCTGCTCCAGATAGATTACTTACACTTGGGACATCCAATAGCAGTGTCCATAAAGTAGGGTGAGATCCCCAATAAAAAAGGTAACAGCAGACAGTTTAAACCACTGCCGCCTGCAAAACCTTGCGGCCAAAAACAGCATCAGCTGAGGCCTTAACATCAACCTTGTAACAGAAGACCAAGTAGCGGCCTTGCAAACTTGTTCAACAGAAGCCTGGTGCTGGAAGGCCCAAGAGGCACCAATAGCACGAGTAGGATGAACGAGAAGGCGGAAAAATAGGCCTGAATTACAGCCTGACAAATCCATTTGCTGAAAGTAGACTCAGCAGAAGCCAAGTCCCTTCTAGGACCAGAAGGGACCACAAAAGAACTTCAGTTTTCAAGAAGGACGCAGTTACTACTAGGTAATACTTCAGACACCTGACCACATCCAAGGAATGCAAAACCCTTTCCTTAGCATTGCTAAGATTAGGGCACAATGAAGGAAGAACAATATCTGGATTCAAATGACAGACAGACACCACCTAGGCAGAAAAACCAGCTTAAAGCGGAACACCACCTTATCCTGGTGTCTCTCAAAGTATGGGGGCTGGATAGACAGAGCCGCCAGCTCAGACACACGCCTGACCGACGTAATAGCCACCCGAAAGAACAACCGTGAGGGTAGGTACAGCGAGAGCAGCATCCTGAATAGGATCAAAGGGAACATCCTGCAAGGCAGGCAAGACCAAGTCCAAATCCCAAAACAGGGACCATAGGTTGTCATGGGGAACGCACATGAATAACCCCTAAAAGCAGTCTTAATCAAGGAATGCTGAATAAAAGACTTCTGAAAGAAGACAGACAGGGTAGAAACCTGACCCTTCAAAGTACTGAGTTGGAGACCCAACTCCAACCCATGCAGTAAAACTCCAGAACCCTGGGAACTGAGAACACCCAATAGGGAAGAGACCAAGACTCACACCAGTCAATGTAGGTACGCCATACCTTATAACAGATGGAAGAAGAAGTCATCTTCCTAGCCTTCACCATGGATTCAACCATCGAGGCAGACAAACCTTTCTCCATCAAGATGGAACTAGATGGCCTAGCAGGGGGAATGGAGGAAAGACATACAGAAACTGAATGCCCTGCCATGATATTACTAAGGCATCCGTGGTCACGGCCAGAGGATCCTGGGACAGGGAGACAAAGACTGGGAGCTTGTGATTGTGACGGAACACAAACAGATCCACATCTGGTTGGCCCCAACAGTGATACAGAGATTGGAACACCCTGTTGCAGAGGGACCCCCCCCCCCCCCCCGGAATGTATACCGCTGAAATGCAGGGAACATTGGCCTCCACCCAGATCAGGATCAGAGACACTTCCTGGAGGGCCCTCTTGCTCCGGGTCCCTCCCTGATGATTGATGTAGGCAAATGCCATCAGAGAGACCATGCGCCCCTGAACAGGCAGGCCCTGAAGATGAGTAGTCAAACGAACCAGAACTAACCTGATCGCTCACAGCTTCAAGACATTGATAGGTGAATGGGCCTCCTAAGGGCCCCACCTCCCCTGGAACCGCAGGGACCTCCAGCAGAACCCCCCCCAACCTGATAGACTGGCATCCGTGGTGACCGTCTCCCAGGAAGGAGTAAGAAGGTTCCGCCCCCCCAATAGGTTCCTTGAGTCCATCCACTGCAAGAGGGACCTCCTCACCAGGGGGGAAGACACACAGACCCTGTCCAGGGATGCTGGGTACTTGTCCCATACATAGGAGAAGTTGCAGAAGCCCCAAGAGGGACTGAGCACAAGGGCCCGCTTCGAAGCACACCACCATCAGGCCCACCAGCTGCATCCCCTGCCTGGTGAAGGGACGGGGACAGCTAGGAGGAACTGAACTTGTGCAAGAAGATTGTCCACCTTCTGCTGAGGAAGGAATATCCTTGCCTGAAATGTGTCCAGATTCATTCCTAGGAATTAAGTTACCAAGGAAGGGGACAGTGAGGACTTGGGGTGGCTGATCACCCATCCAGATGACTCCAGAATGGACACCACCAGCTGAGTATTCAACTCTGCCAGATGTAGAGACTGGGAAGTGATGAGGATGTCCAGGTAGTGGCAGCACGCGGACGCCCCTTGGCCTCATCAGAGACATCACCCCCGCCAGCACCTTGGTGAGCACTCTGGGAGCTGAAGAGAGGTAGGTGACTGACGGGCGAGGGCGCCCCAACATGCTTGAGGGGACTCGGGAGAGGATTTGAGCTTAGCCCCCCCGGAGGAGCCAGGGTGTTGTCTTCGGCTCCTGGGACAGGAATCTGCGCGAGCCCCCGCATAGGACACCCCTGGTTCCTGTTTAACACCATGGTAGGGGGTAGGAGGGGGGCCCTGGCCCCGAAGGGGCCGAGACAGCCGTCTGCGCTGGGGTAACTTACCTCTCTTACCAAACAGGTCTAGACGGGCCCCAAACAGGCGTAGCCCCTTAAAAGGAAGCCCAGTAAGGGCCTTCTTCGCAGCATTGTCAGCACCCCACTGTCGCAGCCAGACCAAGTGACGTATAGCTACCAGGAGGGCAGAAGTTCTTGCACACATTCTGATGGTGTCATCCAATGCTACTAGAACAAAATTTACAAACACACCGCAACTGGAGAGTGCATTAAACACATCACAAGAGAGATCATCAGGGGCACCATCAAGCATATTTCTGATGAGTGTTCTAGTGGCCACAGCAGTAATGGCAGAGGCACAGACCGGGTGCAGCGCCGTCCCCGCACATGCAAAGGCGTGGGAGGCCATCAGGTCAATGCGCCGGCCCTCAGCATCCCGCAGGGTAGTAGAATCAGGGGGATGCATGACAGGGGTGTTAGACAGTCCTATGATCGTGACATCCACCTCGGGGGGGGGGGGGGGGGGGGGGAGGATACTTCCTATGCCAATCCCTTGGAACCCTGGGAAGTTCACTGGGGCACTCCCATTCCTTGAGCACAAGGGTATGGAAATGTGCCTGCTCTAGAAATTCCAAACGTGATGTTGCTGTATGGAAACGCTCCCCTCTTTGCCTGGGAGCCTCACCAGGGAGAGAGATAGACAGAACCTCAAAGATCTGGGTCAATAATCTGTCAGTGTCATCCGGGGCCCAGGGGTCAGAGCCAGAATCATCATGACCCCTTGGTCTCTCATCAGATGAGCCTGAGTCAGAAAAGAGCTCTCCTTCATCAGAAGGGGTATAGCCACACAATTCATAAACTCCTGAGATCCCATAGGGAAAACAGTAACATAAGGCGTCAAGTGCCGCTTCTTACCAGGGCCCTTACGCGCTAAAGACCTCGCAATAATCTGTTCAGCAGTAGGCAGTCTAGAAGACACATCAGGCTGAGAATCCCCACAAGTATGCAACTCAACAGTCAGCGCGGCGGTTGACACCGCATATACTAGTCCAAGCAGACATTACAAAAGGCCATATGCACGTAATCACAATACACTGACATCCACACCCCCCCCTTTGTTTTCCCCCCGAAGGCTACAGGGAGAATGAGTGAGGATGGCGGCCCTTTGTACAGGGCCCACCGCTACCGGGGCATGGGACAAAAATGCGGGAGGGGCATCCCATAAAGGCTCACCATCAGCCTATACCGCCTACCCTTTGGTGGGGGACTGCGGTGGAGCAGGGCTCCTTAAGCACACATGGTGCCGCCTACCTTCACCCGACCAGCGCAGCCCAGGCTGGAGGGCACATCACACGAAGGATGGGTGGGAATAGTTCAACAGGGCCGCAGGCTTTAATAGCCCAGCTCACCTGCGACAGAGTGATCATTTCATGTCTTCGCAGTCAGCACTGCAGAGAAATCTGGGGATTTGTGGGAGGTCCCCGGGTATTTGAGGGGCCAGGAGGAGCCTGTTTTACATGTCTCTGCAGTGCAGCTCCATCTGGCGGAGGATAACCCAAGTGTAAGTAATCTATCTGGAGCAGGACGTACTGTATACTAAGAATAAGGTCCAGGCGGTCACCAAACAGGCGCAGTCCTTTAAAAGGAAACCCAGTGAGGGCCTTCTTGGCAGCGTTGTCAGCAGCCCACTGGCGCAGCCAAACCAAGCGGCGTATAGCCACCACAAGGGCAGAAGTTCTGGCACACATTCTGATGGTGTCATCCATGGCTGAGAGGACAAAATTTACAAAAACATCACAACTGGAGAGTGCATTGAACACCTCACAAGGCAAATCATCAGGGGCACTATCAAGTATATTTCTGATAAGGGTTCTAGTGGCCACAGCAGTAATGGCAGAGGCACAGACCGGGCGCAGCGCCGTCCCCGCACATGCAAAGGCGTGGGATGTCAGCTAGTCAATGCGCCGGTCCTCAGTATCCCGCAGGGTAGTAGAGTCAGGGGAATGCATTACAGAGGTGTTAGATAGCCCTAGGATCGGGGCATCCACCTCGGGGGGGGGGGGGGGGGGGGGATGACCAACACTTTACCACCTCTCCCCTCTCTGCCTGGGAGCCCCAACAGGGAGAGAGATGGACAGAACCTCAAAAATCTGGGTCAATAATCTGTCAGTGTCATCCGGGGCCCAGGGGTCAGAGCCAGAATCGTCAGGACCCCTTGGTCTCTCATCAGATGAGCCTGAGTCAGAAAACAGCTCCCCTTCATCAGATGGGGTATAGCCACAAAGATTCCAAAACTCCTCCATTTCCATAGGGAAAATAGTGACATTAGGCGTCAAGTGCCGCTTCTTAGCAGGGGCCTTACGCGCTGAGGACTTAGCAATCAACTGCTCAACAGTAGCCAGTCTAGAAGACACATCAGGCTGAGAATCCCCACTAGTATGCAACTCAGCAGGAGTGAGATTTAAGCTTGGGGGAGTAGGTGAAGTAAAACGAGGTGCAGCCACTGGCAGGCCAGATTGCAATGCAAGCACCTGCTCAGCACAGGTTACACTGACCCGCGCCTTGTCAGCGTCAGCATGAGGCTGCCCACAAGCTACACACAGCCGGTCTTGTCCGGAGGGAACCCCGGTCACATTATCCTGGGATGCCTCCATATGGTGATTATAGCAGCGCTATATGCCGATAGGGAATAACGCTATATAGCAACCCCGGATGCCCCAATAACCCGCTAGGGAAGTGGGAGTATTAACAAGGCCTACTAGTCATATAACTAATAAAGGGCGGGGAGAAGCCAAAAAGGGTTCGCCCCGCCTGAAAGACATAAGAAGCCAAGACCGTAAGCACACAGTAATAAAAGGAAGAATATAAAGCCGCCCGCGAGGGCACTTACGGACTGCGGTAGGTAGAGGTCCGACATGCATGGGCCAACCAAGCAGGTTAAACATGGCGTCGGTATACCTCGAGGGGCGGGCCGGTATCAGCGATGACACGGAGTGCGCCATAGACGGGCCCCGCCCCCCGAAGAGCATGAAGCCAGGACGTGACAAGCAGCCAATGACGGCGCACCAGCACCTGAGGTAATGCCGCCGCCAAGCGCGGAACAAAGTGTTGACAAAAAGAGCGCGCAGCAGCAGCGGCAATTTTAAGACAGTAAAAGGAAGCCAGCACGGCGGCTGACACAAGACAGACAGAATAAATATAAAGTGTAAAACACAGAATGCATAGCATACACATTTACACCCCCCCCCTTTTCCCCCTGAAGGCTACAAGGAGAATGAGGGAGGACAGCGGCCACTTAAACAGGGCCCACCGATAGGCAGGGGCAAGGGGCACTAGTGCGGGAGGGGCATCCCATAGAGGCTCACCATAAGCCTTAACCGCCTACCCTTTGGTGGGGGATTGCGGTGGAGCAGCGCTCCTAAGCACCTAACAGCAGTGCTGCCTACCTTCACCCGACCAGCGCAGCCAAGGCTGGGAGGCATATTACTAGTGGAACGGGTGGGAATAGTCCTACAGGGCCGCAGGCTAATAGCCCCGCTCACCTGCGAGTAGAGAGCCATTTCTCGTCCTTCGCAGCCAGACTGCAGAGAAATTCTGGGGATTTGTGGGAGGTCCCCGGGTATTTGAGGGGCCGGGAGGAGCCTATTTTCGATGTCTCTGCAGTCCAGCGCCATCTGGCGGAGTATAACCCACTTGTAAGTATTATATTTGGAGCAGGACGTACTGTATACTAAGAATAAGCATGTTTTGGGTTGCAGTCTGGGCACTCGGTCTCTAAAATTTTTGCCTTATATGATTTTTTTAATATTAGACAGTATAGCTCTCAAGAAAAAAAAGAAAAAATATGTTTTCTTCATGCCTTACATAACCATTAACTAGTTCCCTACATAAGCAATATAAAGACAGAAGCTAAAGAGTCTGTATAAAAATTATTGTCAGTTTTAATAGCTAAAAGGGACTCATTGCAAGATAAATTGTTTTTATATACATTGTAGCTCTGTCACATTTTTTTACCATAGGCAAATCAAGTCAGCATTGTAGGTTAAAACATCTGCAAGTTATTACATACGGTGTGTATATACAAGTGATATACAGCGGACCCATGCAATGACAGCCAGAGGATTCATCTCATTTCCAGCAGAGGACTTGGTTAAATATTCAAGACATAACTTGTGATCACAGATGCATGAGCAAAAACAACTTCATAAAGGTAGGAAATGGCGATTCTACCAGCATGAGCATATTGGTGTATAGTGTACGTTTCGTTAAGTGTATTCACAACATTAAGTTAGTAATCATTAAACACCTGGCTTCGACTCCAGTTTATAGCCAACAAATTGCTGCAAGACGTATTAATTTGTCTTATTAATAATGCAAATGTTACCTGGGTCCACTTGTGGTTGTCACTAGTAATAGCATGTATGTCAGACACCAGTGTCTAAGAAACAAAGAAAAATAATCATGGTTGAAAATGTGGTTTATATAAAGAGCAATGTACAAGTTAAGTTGGCTCTTAAAGGGATTGTCCAGGCTAAGTGTAAAATCAAATCATTCTTTGCATACCTGCCATGCAGAAGTTTAATACCCTTTGTGCAGCCCTTTGCGTGTGCGTGCGCGTGTGTGTGTGTGTGTGTGTGTGTGGGGGTTCTGTGGCTTTTTGGGGTCATGTGTTCCAAGGGCAGCTTCCTTGGCTTCTAGTATTTATAATTCCCCCGGCAGGCTCTGCACAGGCTTATTGGAATAGAGAGCCACTAGTGCATTTTCTTTGTCTTTGGGCTGAAGACAGTGATGCAAAAGAATTTGCCACTTCAGAGGATTAAGAAGGTTTTTTTGTCCACATTATTTTTTGTTTTCTCACTTTAGGTCTAATATAAATGGATTTAGTTTCTGCATCTCCCTTTACCCCTTATTTACAAAATCCTTATTTTTTCCCCATGAAAAGTGTTTCCCCCCACCCACATATTACAAGGGTTTCCATTAAATCATGCAAAAAACTGAAATAATCACGGTCATGCTAAAGATCTGGTCAAGCAAGTTTACATTTGGGTGTGCTTTCGGGAGTGAACTGAAGCTTAAAAAATGTGTGTTCTAATTTTCCCCCTAAAAAAAAAAAAAAAATAACCTAACCCCTGTGATGGGGCATTTTTACAGGTGAGGTGCATAATTTCTCCAATGGTGTAAGGCTATTTTTTTAAGCGAAAAAACACCACTGTGGCAGGACCTGGCCTTCCCAGGAGGCACCCCGAATTGACATGGCCCGATGTGTGAAACAACCCCCCCTCCGGAAAACTCATCTGCTTTCTTGCACCCTCTGCAATGTAAACTTCCGGCGGCCGCATCCATGCATCTTTGGGCTGGGAGCATCCTCTTGCCCCCAGCCATTGAGACAGGTTGGGGGGAGGAAGTGAGCGCACACTGCTGGATGTGGCTGCTCGGGCTCCCAATTGTCAAGCTCTGCGTGTAAACAGAGCTGTTTTCCAACTATTGTATATGCATGGCAAATGGCTTTGATTAAAAGGCTCTCAAACTGGGAAAAGGTGAGATTAACAGGGGGTTTGGCAGGGTTTCACACAGAGGAGCCACGAAACAAAAGCCAGAGAAGTCAAAATTATGGGTTTTGATGCGCTTTAGCTTTGGACACAGAACCATATGGGTCCATAGGGTGCTGATGTTTCCAGACTTTGAAAAAAATATTCTTACCTCATTGGAAAAATGATGAACCTCACCTATGAAAAAAATGGTCCATCACAGGAGTAGTTGATTGTTTAGGAAATATTAGATCATATATGTTTTATATCATTTTTTGTGTGTTCCAGTAAAATGCTCTCTCAGAAGCAAACTTCAGTTCGCACCTGAAAGCAAACCCAATGGTAAACTTGCTTCAGCAGGTCTTTAGCATGACCCCGAATAACATTCCCGTTGCTAAAACAGACACACGCAAACTTTTTTTTACATTTTTTTAATTGGCTAGTCATGAAGGCTCAGGCATAATAGTTACAATCTGACATATATAAACTTTCAAACTCATAAGGTTAGGTGAGTGCTGATGAGAAAAATGTGACTGTAATTAGACCTTTTTTCCAGGGATGTTGAGATTTGGAAACCTTCTTTGATTATGGGCTGTTTCTTATAAAAATAAAGTGAATTTGAATTATTTGGAAACTATAGAAGCACAAGGTAAAAGCAGGTTTTTTTTATTTAATGACAATGCATAGTGCAAGATTTGACTTTATGGAGTACTCGAGAGTTTGAATTGTGCTCATAACATGTTTGCCACCAGTGCTCGGGCAGGCAGGCGGGTGCACAGAGGGAGTTTGGCAATAAAACTATTTTTTTAAGCATTTCAGCATTATCCCTGCAGATGCTGAAGTGCTTCGTGTAAGAATTAGAACAGAATATATGACTGGTGCCATGACTTACTTGCATGGTTGGCCTCAGAAGAACGTGTCTTGTTTGGTAAGTTGGCGACTTTAAATTGCCGGACTGGCGGTAGTCCCGAATTTCAGTGATGACACATCCACTATGAAAGATATTTAACTAGACAACAGAGAAAGCATTATTATTACAGCAGAAGGCTACAAATGACCACAAAAGGTATGTACGCTGGCAAAACCACTGCATGATGGGCAAAGGCATCCACAAATTGGCTTGGGGAAAGACAGGCAAAGTTAAAGCTTAGCAGTCCTGCCCTATAAAAGGAGAATGGATGTCAAAAACCTGTCGCCTTTTTTCTACCTTGTAGTAGACATAGCTGTGTTACATGACATAAGCTTACTAAGACCAGACAAAAAACAAAACAAAAAGGGTGTTCTCTTTTTGTCCCCCATCAGTCCTATGTGGCGAACTCACTCGATCACTGGATATACCTCGTCGGCAGGCTCCGAACTCCTGTCAACGGCCTTCAGTCACAAAGCCGCACCCACGCCCCCTCTCCATTTACTGCAATAGAAGGAGTGTGCCGAGGCTTAACATGCCCGCTCTGCATTGAGTCGAGAGGGTGTGACCGCACTCCTGTGACTGATGGCGAAAGGGCACGACCAGTGCCAGCGACAGGAGTTATGACCCGCACAGTGTGGGATAAGATCCAGAGATAAGATGAGCTGCTAATCGCCAGCTGTAAGGAACAAAAAGGGGATTGCTTGGGTGGTCAATCCCTTTAAAGCAGCCTGAAACCAGACCTGGACTCTAAAAGACTCTAGAATCCTCTGAACTCCCCTCCCCCAGGTGGCATCTCAAATGAGAATGTCCCACAACTTTCAACTCGCTGCTCTGCCTGCCTAGTGACCTGAAAGTCTGCCAGCCAAGGGGTAAACAGCAAAAGAAGCGCTATGTAATCCACTGCTGCATCCCAGGACGCTCCCCTGCAGGGCATCCAAAATTAGGATGTCCCTAAGGGGATAGGTAAAGTGGACCAAGTCAGTTTTGACTTTTGTTCCGTAAAAAAAAATATATATTGGGGGGCCTTTAAATCGGTCATGAGGGGCTATTTTGTTGGTCTTGCCTCCCGGAAGAAAAAAAAAATATATATTAATAATATATAGTCATGTACTAGGAAATACCCACCATGGCCATAAAACATAATTCATTTCCAAACCCAAGAAATTATGTGTCCCACCTGAGACTTTTCCAGAAGATCTACTAAAATAGGTGGAAGTTCCTCAGCATCCAGATACTCCAAGAGCTCGCCTTCCTCATAAGGTAATCGAATCGTTTCAGAGTCTGAATAAAATAAAAAATACAGATTTGTTAGAAATTCTATTGTCCAAGCAGGAACGACGACCTACTTCCGACTTTTTTTTTGTAACTTGTTACCGATTATCACAGAAAGTTTTATCAGTGGAAGTAACCGTCCAAGTACCATCATTTTACAAAATGTGTAGTAAACGGGCTTCTCTGTACCACCACCATAAATTACATTAAATTGGTCTTACCCTCCTGCTACAGAGAAGTGGGAAGCTATGCATTCAGACTAACACCTATTGGCAGTTTGGGCTTTTTCTATTTGCCATTGTACAAATAAATAAAAACATAAAACTACCTGACCCATTCTTGCCACGAAGCATTAGTGAATAGCCCTCATTCCCGGGATATAGGTTGACTACTAAACAAGACAGGGTCTCTTGCATTACTAGCTTCTCAAGGAGATTCACATTTCTTCTTAGCTTCTGTGAAACCAAACAAGAAATAAAAAAGGTATTAGCATTAGATATATATGATTATCATTTGCCTTCTAATAGAATCATTAGGATCCAGTCTACCGGCTAATACCCCCTGAACGAAAAGAACTGTTCACCTGCAAATAAAAGCAGCTAAATGTAACATGCTGATAACCAACAGCCAGACATAGTTTTGCTATTTTTAACTGTACCAAAATCCACCCTTTTCTATGAGACTTCAGGACAGGCTTACCCCATCCCCTCGGGGCATCCAGATTCAGGATGCCCCCCTGTGTAAACTCCCCCCCCCCCCCCCCCCCAAGGTCACCCAGTAAACTCTACCCGATCCAACAGTGCATTCACAAGTATTGGGGATCCCAAATTAGGGTACCCCAGGCAAAAGGATCAAATTACAGAAAACAGATTTTAAACCAGTCATGCATTAAAAAAAAATGACAATCACTGCTAAAGCGGAAGTCCAGTCTCCAGGTAACCCCCACCTGCCTCGCTCCCCCATTGGGGGTTACAAGACAAAAAAAAAAACCCACCTCTCTCACCGGGAATTTAGCGCCTTTGATCTCGGGCAAGATAAGGAGTTTTTTCTTTTTTTGCACAGTGGGGGGGGGGGGGGGGGGCTTACTACCACACTGCCTGTTATGGGGGGCTTGGGGGGGTTCTGAACACTGTCCATTATAAGGTGATTGGGGGGAAATTTTGCATGCTAGCTGTTATGGGGGAATTGTCCATAAGGCGATTTGGAGGAATTTGCATATTGCCAGTTTATAGGGGGTATTATGTACCCTGCTTGTTATATAGTGATGAGATTGGATTCTGCACACTGTCCACTATAAAGCGATTGGGGGGGGGGGGGGGATTGTCCCCCTAATAATGGGCAGTGTGGCAGCTGTTATAGGAGGACTGGGGGGGGGGGGCAGTTCTGCCTCTTTGAGAGTTTGTTGCTGGATTAATGTATGTAATATTCGTTTTGACTGTGTGGGTTGTGACACTGCAAAGAGGCCAGGGGCCTACATAGACCTGAAGCCAGCCTCGGCTGTCACCATCAGTTAGAGACTGCATTAGAAATGTCCTTCCTTTCCGGGAATATCTGAGACTGTCCACCAGAAGGGTAGTCGAAGCATCAGCAGCAAACTTTTTCTTTTTAATTTTCCATTGAGAAAATACTCGCCAAACCTTTAAAATAAATTCTCCTAGTGACAGGTTTATGGCTTTGAAGCAAAGTCTTAATGACCTCCGAGGAACGTCCTTTGGCTTCTTAGCAGGGAGACGTCAGGATCTAGGCTGCCAAGTTTACTCTCTCCCGGGGATGGATGCAGGATTGGTCAATGACTCAGCAGATTCAGGTTGAATGGAAGAATCCAAGGTTCCATGCATGCTAGGCCTAATAGACTCTGGAACCAGGGCCGTTTGGGCCAAGCAGGACAAACCACGATAACGGTCGCTCTTTGTTCCCTGATTCTTTGTAGCACCAAGCGTATTAGTTGAATAGGAGGGAAGGCATAAATATGATTTACGTGAGAAAGGCCATCCAGAACATCATCTCCCCGATTCAGATACACGGAAAGAAATCAAGGCAGTTTCGCATTGCATCTTTTGGCAAAAAGATCAGCTGACGGAAAGGCTGCAGATTCAATGAAACACAAGGTCGTCCAGACCCCACTCCACCTCTGATACCCATGATCTGCTTAGGATGTCCACTGTACAGCTTAGACTGACCGGGCAAAATGTTCAGGCCGAAAATCCAGTTGACAGTACAACTGGATTTTCCTGTCTCCAGTGTCTTCCCTGCAATAGACTGTCTGGGCTCGTCCACCAGAGAAGAGAGTCCTTTACATCCAGAGGCAGCTGTATTTTTATATGCAGAGATCTGCGTTCACTTCCAGGACTGAAGAAGAAATTCCTGTAATGTCCTTGAATGAAACTGCGTCTAAGGAACTGCTGGGAAGGCTGACGTCACCAACCCCAGTGGTTTCATAAGATTTCATATTGATGAAGCGTGTGATGCAATCAGTTGCTGTCGAAAATCTATCAACAGGATTCATTTCCTGTCTCCCAGGAAAAGTTTTCTCTGTACCGACTATATTCTTAGACCCAAAAGTTCCATAGAAATGGGATAAACACAGATTTTCTGAAGTTGATCAAGAAGCCCAATTTGGTAAACAGATCCAGAGTATATTGTAGGTCCAGTCTGTTTTTCTGTTCCCAGTCTGAAAAAAATAAGTAATCGTCAAGGTATGGGGATTATGTGGACCCCATTCAACCTCAGAATTGAAACCACCTCCGCCAAGAGCTTTGTGAATAGACGGGGAGCTGTTGACAGACCAAAAGAGAGGGCCTGAAACTGCCAATGAACAATCTTGTCTTGAGCACCAAGTGCAAAACATAGATACTTTTGGGAGTCTAAATGTATAGGGATGTGCAAGTATTCGTTTTGCAAGTCCACCTTCACCACCATAAAACAGCCCGCAACCAGGGAATTCCTGATCGAACCAATGTTTCCCATTTTGAACTACTGGTAAGGGATGAAGGCGTTCAACAACTTCCGATTCAATATCAGCCAAAACTCTTCTGAGCTTTTTGGGGACCAAAAAGACTTTGTAGTAGAACACAACTCCTCTCTGGTCTGAGGGTACTGAGACAATCACTTTGTTTCTTCGCAGGGCTTCTATCTGCTGATCAAGGGCCAAAAATTGTTTTGGCCCTGAGGGGTCGTGTAAGAAAAATCTGTTTGGAGGAACAGAGATGAAAGGAGCTCTGTAACCCTCCTGCACCCAACGAACGACAAAACAGTTGGGAACCAGATGTTCACAAAGGCTCTTAGGCAATCCCAGACCCCACAGATCCTATTACTGGTGATTTTTGGGGGATGGTGCAGGAGGATTGAACAGAAATCAATTTCTACCCCTTCCACTGGGAAATTTTCAGGACTGCCTAGAAATCTCAGATCTGCCTCTGTCCTAGGCTCCTCTAGACTTCGGATGAGAGGACTACTGTGGTCTAAAGGGCTTTTTCTTGGAAGGATATTACGCTTTCTTGGTGGATCTATCCATTATCAATTCCAACTCAGCCCAAACAGCAAACCTCCTGCAAAGGGGATACTGCACAATTTTGATGGCTATGTCCTCACTTGTGGAGCGTGGGATAACCCAACTGTGCCATACTATGTCGGTGCAAACCACCCACGACCACTCTTAATTACAATTCACAAATAATTTTTTACTAGAAATAAAATTGTATCATACATACAAAAGACAGTGTTGTAAAATATAGCTGGTATCTTGTTTCATAAACCGTGTTAGAATCCTCCAGAGCATTTCACTTGGATAAGCTTCCTCAGGGAGGAATGAATCCAGCTAGATTTCCTGTACAATCTCCTATACTCTTGGAAGTCAACTTAAAATATATTTTTCTTGTTGTCACCATAATTTCCTATATACGAGTTACTGATTGCCAGTCAGGGCAGGCTTTGTAGTGGTCACTTCTCAACCCTGTTATCTCTTTGTCCAGTTCATATGATCTTAAAATGTTGGCATCTCCTCATCAGTTTTCTGTTATGTCAGCTCCCCGCTCTCTCTTCTTCTGCCCTACTGGTTCCTGAAGTAGATAGTAGAAAATATGGAAGCCACTGATTTTAAGCAGAGCATAATATCAGATACTAGAGTTAGAAGCATCCACATTTTTTGCGAAACAAGGAGGGGTAGAAACATTTTTTCCAATCCTTGGGGAGCTCTCGGTCACAATCGCCACTCTTCCTAACAGAAACTGACTGTGAAGATACTTTCCTGGTTGAAATGTGCTATAAGACATAAAGAGACAAATTAATCAAGGGGTGAATCTGCACCTTGAGAGCCCCCCCTTGATTGCCCCATTAAAAAAAAACAATACCTTTTTTCTTTGCAGGTACAGAAGAAGAAAGCTGTCCAGAGGCGCTGGGGAGGTAAGTATAGCGGGGGGCCACAGCCGTTGATGCAGCTTTGTCTCATCCATGGTGGAGAGCGTGGGATGCAAGGGTTACAGATGCGTCCACTTCTGCCATGGACTCCTTTTAAAAGAAAAACCTCTGCTTTCCAATGGAAACCACGCAGATCGTACCTGGAAGCAGAAGCCGTAGTCCTTTCGGGTACTGTGACCCTTGGTGCCAGTTCCCATCGCTGCCAGCCCCCCTCCCGAGTTGCGGTCTCGGCGGCGAACTGTGGCTAGCCAGCATGGCCTGGAGCCACCGCTCCAGGCACCCTGCTGCACTTTGGCCGGCTCCCGAAGTCATTCTCGCCGTTCCCAGCCATCTGGAGATATAGCGTACTGCTGGTGCAGCCCAGGTAACACCTAGGCCTCAGCCCATACCTACCCTGGAGTCCTGATTAGCGGGGGAGTGGTTCTCTAACCCTATCAAGGACTCAATATCCCACTACAGCATATTAATTAGTCTCCTTAAAAGGTCCAGCGTCCTGTAAGGAGTCCTTCCCAGAGACCTCTGCTTCCCGAGACCCCCCAGAGCCAGAGCCAGGAGGTGAGGAGCCAGTTCCTCTTCCTTAGCTGTCCCCTGTAATCCTAAGACTGGAGAGCAAACACTCTCCTGTGCTGCCAGCTGTAAGCACTGAGGTACAGGGGGGTGGGAGGGACTTTTAATTGCTATCTCGTTTGTGTTCCCGGTAGAGGGAGGAGACATACGCTCCATGGTGGACCATCCCGGGAATGATTTGAGAAACCTGGGTTAATTTCAAATACAAGCAAGATTTATGTTCTCGCTGAAAGGAAAAAAAACACACACAACCAAAACCCCATGCCATGAGTAGTCGAGTGAAGGACCACCCGTGGCTATCTGGAGCCATGACGTCCGTAAAATGTCTAGGCAGTGCGCTAAACTGTTCCATATGTTTTCCAGAGCACACTCCTATCAGCATTACCTGGGGGAAAATAATAAAATAAATGTTCTAAATATGAAATAAATAAAAATGAGAAAGAGCAGGCATAATCGTTTCCAGCCAAAATGACTGTAGCAGAAGAACCTGACACAGAGGAGATGAAATCATATTTAATGGCAGATTCATGTTTAGCAGCGACCCCTGTATACGCATGTTTCCATTCACACATATAATAGGCTCAAA
The DNA here is from genome assembly GCA_027917425.1 of Gastrophryne carolinensis. NCBI lineage: Eukaryota > Metazoa > Chordata > Amphibia > Anura > Microhylidae > Gastrophryne > Gastrophryne carolinensis. Next base: position 85,762,073 of record CM051236.1, read on the forward strand.
GCCCTTGAGTCACTCGCTGTTCAGATACTATACCAACACCTTGCCACAGTTGGAATAATAAAGAAAAAACAGCATTTACAAGGATGACCGGCTTTCCATGTAAAACACAGAGCGGGGTCTGCTTTATTTAACAGGGTGGCAACAGTGAACGATTCTTTTCAGGAACTGAAATAGACAAAGTCTGGGAATGGCAGCCAAACGTACCTTAACTTCCGGTTCTCTCTCACATTCTTCAATGTAAAGGTCATACAGCTTATGGAACACGGATTTCCTGCAACAAAAAACAAGCAAGAAAAATGTTTATAGTTCATGTCCAGGCAGACACTAACTTTCTCCCGCCTTATCCGCCTTGGGAGCAGTTTAAAATGAGCCCTTTCAAAGCATCTCAAAATCTCTGATATATGTAAATAACCTATGTATTCTAGGCAACGCTGCTTTCTTCACTTCAATTTCTGGGCCCTGGCAAAGCAGGAACAATGTGTCATGGTGCAGCTTTAAGAGTATTGAGCATGCACATGTGTGGGACCACTGTGGCTTGCCGTGATCAGTCACAGCACCACGTAGCCACCTTTTTGTATTGTGTGGGAGTATTGGAATTAAGGAGCAAACTTTTGAGCCCTGCTACAGCTTCTGCACCCATGCCACAGGAAATGGAGGAGAGGCAAATGGGTATCAGATTAGCTGCTTGCTGCAGTTTTATTGCTGTTGGGTCTGAACTTGTGAAATACATTTGGACAAAGACCCTGTTTAGGGCGTAGAAATGGATATTTTCGCTTTTCAAATGGTCCTGGAATGATATCACTGACACACACACACACACACACACACACACACACACACACACACACACACACACACACACAGTGGTAATGAATGGAGGAGACGGAGCTTTACAGCTAAAATAGGCACCATTATCTGGAATTAGAATGAAGCAGAAGCAGTGAAAATTGGCAAAAGGTGCTATTCATGGGGGAAGCAATTCAGGGGATGCTAGTTAAAAAAAAAAAAAAAATGTGGGTTTTGGTCTGCTTTAAGTTGCAAAATTAAGTGGTCTGTGCAGACAAAAAAAACTCATACTCCCCCTTGCTGCCCATAGCTATTGCATCCTACTCCTGTTTAAAAAAAATAAAAACTCAACGGGTGCCTAAATTGGGTACTGCTGTGTTCATGGTCAATGGTCCATGTCATGCCAGTCTCACTGACTCGAGCACACTGAGGCCTAGATCTACTGCAATGAATGGAGTGGTCATGGCAAGTCACTGTGGTTGGTGGAAGTGAGCATCATAGGCCCCGTTATCCCCGCGATGAGCGTTGGATGACCATGTACGCAGCAGAACTTGGCAAGTTTTGTTTAGAAACAAAGTAGGGCACAAGCACTATAAAAGGCCAAAAGGGAAGTACGACTTTTTTAGAATGCGTTTTTGCCCCTCACCCCCTCAAATCTCAAGCATATATAATTAATTAATACCCATTTTCACAATATGCTAGTAAAATGGCTCCTTGGGGCAGTGAACAGACCTCTTCAGGTTTCTAGAAGGTTGTTGTCATGTAAAAAAACTCAAAACCAAGAAGAATAATTTCAAAACCTTTTCTGCCTATAATGTCAGCCAGTCTCATATAAACTTGTGGTATAATAACCCGTACACAGTTATCATTTAAAGTGATTTAGATTAATCCCATATAAAGTTCAAATGTTTTGCTACGAGCCCCATGACATTTTCTTTTTAACATTTAAAAAAAAACAAAATAAAACCTTGTCCTCAAGTACCCCAATTGGTCATGTTTTGTGGATCTCCACACAGACAGCTCTATAGTTTGGCTGCTGCACCAATTACATCACCTAAGCACCTGTGTGGAGATCCACAAAACCCGACCTGTTGGGGTGGTTGAGGACAGCAATCTTAAAGCAGAATTCCAGGCAACATTAACCCTCCCTGCCCTGCCACCCCCTCCTGGAGCTGAGGCAGAAAGGGGGGGGGGTGCCTGCAGGCCAGCACCGCTCTCCAGTTTCTGTGCAGCCCGCTGCACCGTTCTGGTTGCACGACTCCGATCTTCTTCCAAATGTTCCAGTAATTCTTATGGATAACCATTTTCCTGACTTAAAGCGGACCTTCATCCTGAATAAGAGCCTATCTTATATGTTTCCCACACCCTGTACATACAGATTGCTCAAATTAAAAATCATCGTACCTGCATCTACTGCATATTATGAGCCTTTAAACATCCAAGATGGCGGCTCATGGAACATCAGGCAGCCTGCAAACAGGAAGTGCCTTCTGACTGTGCTGCTCTGCATTCTGGGATTGCCGACCTTTTCCGGACCCCAGCTCTGCTCTGTCTGAGCAAAGCACAGCTATAACCCGCCCCCCTGTACTTTATCCTAATCTCCTCTCCTCAGTATGTGTGATGCTTCTGAGGCAAGATGGCGGCGCCCGTATCCTGAAGTCCTGAACAGAGTTGCAGCCCAGTGGGGGAAAGAATAATAAGTGACTAAAAACTTAAAATATATTCATTTTTGGTGGTGGGGAATCGTTTTATAAGGGTTTGGTCTTTTCAATAAATCATAGTGAAGGTCCGCTTTAAAGCAAGGTCTTAATCACATGACTAGACAAGCCTTTGCTCCTTAACAGCCCCCTTTCAGGATCCAAGCAGTCAGGTTGAGGCTCCGAACCTGCGGGTGGGAAACCGGACCCTGATGCAACAAATCTGGAATCATTGGTAGCTTTATAGGAGGTCTCACTGCCATCTGCAGCGAAGCCACAACCTCCTTGGTTGCTTGCTTCACCATAATCTTCCTTTTTACCAGGGGAAGAATTTGGAGGGGAGGAAAGGCGTAGCAAAGTCTGAATCGACTCCAACTCTGGCACAGGGCACCCTCTGCTAGTGCCCTGATTCTTCAGTAGAAAGAAAAAAGACTGGGCAGTTTGAGTTTTCTTTGTTGACAAAAAGATCCATTTCTGGTGAACCCCAGCGACTTACCAGGTCATTGAAGACTCCCTGGTTTAATTGCCACTCTGATTACCTGAGCTCTACCCTGCTGAGAAAGTCTGCTGCCACATTTAGTTCTCCCCTGATATGGCCAGCTTGTAAGGAAACTGCAATCTATTCCAATCTGGAACAAATCTTTACAGCCATAGACCTGAGGTCAAAGACTCATGTACCTCCCTGATGGTTCAGATAAGCCACAGCAGTGACATTGTCTGAAATTATCAGGACTTCTTGCCCTCTTTCATCTTCCTTCAGGTGATTCAGAGCTGAATCACCATTAATTTCCTTAAACTGGACCTTCAACATGATTTATTGAAAAGCCCAAACCCTTAAAAAACGATTCCCTAGCATATAAAATTAATATATTTTTAGTCACTTACTTATTATTCTTTCTCCACTGGGCTGCAACTCTGTTCAGGACTTTAGGATATGGGCGCCGCCATCTTGACTCAGAAGCATCACACTTACTGAGGAAAGGAGAGTGGGATAAAGTACAGGGAGGTGGGTTATAGCTGTGCTTTGCTCAGACAGAGCAGAGCTGGGGTCAGGAAAAGGTCAGCAATCCCAGAATGCAAAGCAGGACAGTCAGAAGGCAATTCCTGTTTGCAGGCTGCCTGATGTCCCATGAGCCGCCATCTTGAATGTTTAAAGGCTCATAACATGCAGTAGATGCAGGTAGGTTGATTTTTAATGTGAGCAATCTGTATGTACAGGGTGTGGGAAACCTATAAGATAGGCTCTTATTCAGGGTGAAGGACCGGACCAGGTTCTTTGAATTTGGCTTCAGGAAGTGTGTGCTCCCCACCCAAGTGAACTCGCATCTGTAGTGAACCAGACCGGATCCCTTCTGGTGCAAAGGCCTTCCCCTGGGAAAGATTCCCCGGAGTCGTCCACCACTAAGGAGAATGTCAGACTGACTCTGGAATAGTCACTAGAGAGTCCAGAGACTTGGGGTCTTTGTCCCAAGACTGAAGGTAGAAGACCTGGAGCTCTCTTGAGTGTAACTGGTCCCAGATGATATTTCGGACGTCATGAGCCCCATAACAACCAGAATCTGTCTTAGGGACAGAGTCGGATTATCCTGAACATAGGAGGACAGGGAGGCGATCTTATCTATCTGTAGCTGAGGTTAGAAGGTCCTTTCTAGGCAGCCCAGATAGGTACACAACGTATAAGGAGTCAGCCTTGATTTTTGCCTGTCTATAACCCAACCAAGATCAGACAGAAGAGACAATCTTGTCTTCACATTGGGCAAAAAGGAGCAGATCGTCTAGATAACACTACAATCCCTATCTGATGGAGTTTCAAATAGGCCATCAATAGACAGCCCTGTCTATCATCACAGCACACCCCAGATACAGTCTGTGTGAAGGAAAGATGGGGATTCGAAGGTATGTGTCTTGGAGGTCTACTAGGGCCATCCAGATGCCTAGAGATAGCATGTCCCTAAGGGTAAAAAATTCCATCCAGAATCTCTTGTACCTGATGCTAAGGTTTAACCTAAGGATCAAACGAAAGTCTCCCAATGGCTTCTGTACCAAGAAGACGTAGGAGTAAAAAAACTTCCTCTATCACCGCCTTTTTCTTTAGTTGAGAAATTACTAAGGGTAAGGCTTGCGACTTTAAGGGGTCCAAGGGACAATTTGTCACAATGAAAAAAGATCCTGGGATCTCGTAGAAAACGCCAGGTGATAACCCTCCTCAATAATTTAGTATGAAGGGTTTTTCTGAGATCCTCTGCCAGGCAGGGAGAAAAACCAGAAGCCTTGCCCCTACTGGAAATACATCAGGACTGCTTTGGTTGTTGAGGAGGTTTTAACAACAAGCCTACCCTGCCTCTAAGTCTCTGGGAGGGAGAATCTGAGACTCTGAGAACCTCCCGAGGAAATCTACCTCTTCTTCCTTTTGACTGGAAATTTCTTCCCCTGCTCAGAGGAATGGATTAATATGTTCTCTAACACTGAACCGAACACGTTTCCCCTCAATGGGATACCCACACAAGTGGGACTTAGAAGACTGGTCCCCTGCCAGGTTTTCAAACAGAAGGCTGTAAGTAGGGCTATACACTTAGCATTAGCCATGATCGACTCAGATGCCTCAACCGAGATGAAATGGATAGCCCTATAAATAAATTGGAGGGCATCACTGAGAACTTCACCCCTGACCTTTACCACCCAAAGCTCTGGGACTCTGCTAACACAATCAGTGGCCATTAGCGGTCTAAACTGGTGAGCGTCCGCATCCCAGACCCCTCTAAGTAAAATCTACGCCCTTTTATCAAGGGGATCCGGAAGGGAGCCCATGTCCTCAATAGACAGATCAGATTTCCGGCGCACTCTAAGATCAAGACTCTATGTCAGAATCCTCAGAAGGTAAAAAAAAATTGCCTTTTGAGGAACTTAGGAAAGAAGAACTGTGATTCCGGAATTTTCTGTTACCTACCATTGATATCCTTAAGGGACTGGTGTACAGGAAAACAAGGAACTTTCTTTTCAGACAATCCTTGATGTAAGCAATCCTGAATTGAAAGAGGTTTATCCTCTGGTTTAATTTTCTGATAGGATAAAATGCCCTTAACTAAGTCAGGAGTGTCCTCAATTGGAAAGTTAAACCTAGTACTATGAGAGGATGCCAAGAAGGAAGATGGTTCCGGTGATGGTCTAATGAACTTGTCAGACATTCTTTGATCAAAAGACTCAAGGCAACTTTTCACCCTGCATTGAAAATTAGCCTCAGCTACTTCCTCTAAACATAAATTACACAGGAGCTTAGCGAACTCTCCCGGAAGAGCAGCATGACAATTACCACAAGCTCTAGGCGGAACTATAATGGCCTCCCTAGCAACACACAAATATAAAATATAATTTATAACATATATGCAGACTTACACCCTCTATCCATCCTAAAAAAGAGAACACACCGCCGCAGCCCAGAATCCTGATTAATAAGGAAGCTTGTCCCTTTACTTCTTGGGCTTCCTGCGCCTGATGCTCCGCCGCCTTCACTTCACCGCCGACGATGAGTAGCAAGGCTTTTCTCCTGCCAGAAATAGATGCAATTTTGGGCCCTCTGGAGTTGGCCAGGCCTGCCTGCAGACCCTCCATTGGGCCACTCTCTCAAGTTCCAGGGCAAGCCACGTCCCCATGACCCAGCAGTGCACAGAGATCCGGGCCATGGCATGCACACGCCAGAGGATTCCTGGACCCGCTGCTGCGGCTGCATAAGGGACACTGTCCGACCATGCCCCAAGTCAGGGGGCCCACGGGGGAACCTCACCCCCTGCACACATACTTACCTGCCAACATGTCCCTGGTGGATAACAACCATTCCCACTGAACCTGTAGGGGAAAAAAAGGGGGAATCTAGCCCAAAATGGGTCCTACCCTGGTGACTGCCACCTGGACTAAGTTCCAGGGAAGGGGACTCCCAGGAACGATGGAGAGAGGGGGGGGCTAACCCTGAAAGCAGTAGGTCAGGGTCACCTGAAGCACCACCAAGGAGAGAGGAGGGAGTCTGCCCCTCTCCCAAGTAAAAACAAATAATTGGGACAATGTCATCCAGCCTGTTTCCTGTGAGAGGTAACACAAAAATACCATTTTGTGAATACTCACCTGTAAAAATACCATTTTGTGAATACTCACCTTGTAAAATGGGTATTATGAGTATGTCACACACCCCGCTTCAAGAATCCATAACATGTGGGTAATATCGTCCTGAAGAGGGCGTTCCTGCAGAGATGATAGCAAAAGAAAGCCCCTCCCTGATCCATAAATACCTGGGACCTCCCACTCATTACCCAGTATACAGAAGCAGTAAGGTAAGGGACCAGGAAGAGGCAAATATAAACCACAACCACGCAAAGTTCGCAATAAAGAGGATCCTGAATACAAAAGGGCGGGTTGAAGCGGGGTGTGTGACATACTCATAATACCCATTTTACAAGGTGAGTATTCACAAAATGGTATTATTCTTAGTATGTCACACACCCCGCTTCAAGAATCCATAACATGTGGGACATCCAACAGCAGTGTCCATAACAAGGGCGGGGATCCAAAACTAGGCAACAATGCACAACCTTAAACCACAACAGCTTGCAAAACTTTGCGGCCAAAAACAGCATCCGCTGATGCCCGAACATCAACCTTGTAAAACTTGGAAAAGGTGTGAACAGAAGACCAGGTAGCGGCCTTACAAACTTGCTCAACAGAAGCCTGGTGCTGAAAAGCCCAGGACGCACCAACTGCACGAGTAGAATGAGCAGTAACACGAAAAGGGGGACTCCTCCCCTTGGCAGAATAGGCCCCAATGATGGCCTGACGAATCCATTTACTAATGGAAGATTTGGCAGGAGCCAAACCTTTCCTAGGCCCGCAGGGCACCACAAAGAAAGCATCAGTCTTACGAAAGGAAGACGTAACCTCCAGATAATGTTCCACAACACGAACTACATCCAAGGAATGCAATGCCCTTTCCTTGTCGTCGCTGGGATTTGGGCATAGAGAAGGCAACACAATGTCCTGATTCAGATGAAACTCCGAGACCACTTTAGGAAGAAAATCCTGCTTGAAACGAAAGACAACCTTGTCCTGATGTTTCTCGAAGTACGGAGCTTTAATGGATAAAGCTGCCAACTCAGAAACACGCCTAACCGAAGTGATAGCCACCAAAAAGGCCACCTTTTGCGTAAGAGAAGACAAAGCTATCTCATTCAAGGGCTCAAACGGAGGGCCCTGGAGAGCAGAAAGAACCAGGTTCAAATCCCAAACTGGAACAAAAGGCTTCCTAGGAGGCCGAACATGCGTAACACCTTGGAAAAAGGTCTTGACTAAGGGATGAAGTGCAAATGACCTTTGGAAGAACACCGCCAGGGCAGAAACCTGCCCTTTCAATGTACTAAGCTGGAGCCCCAGATCTAGACCATGTTGGAGAAACTCTAAAATTCTAGGAATGGAGAACTCTCGACAAGAGAAAGACCTACTTTCACACCAATCAATATAGGCCCTCCAAGTCCTGTAGTAAATAGAAGAGGAAGAGTGCTTTCTGGCACAGATAAGAGTCTGAATCACCGCGTCAGAAAGACCTTCTTCCTTCAAGATGGCGGTTTCAGCAGCCATGCCGTCAAAGCCAGCGATGGTAAATTGGGATAGCGTAGCCGACCCTGGGTGAGCAGGTCCGGCAGCAGAGGCAGGGCGAACTGATCCTCTGCCAGTCTTACAAGGTCTGCGAACCAAACTCGCCTTGGCCACCTTGGGGCCACCAGAATTGCCGACGCACCGTCCAAGGCCAGTTTGCGCACCACTCTGGCTAGCATTGGGAACGGAGGAAACAGGTAAAGGAACCCCAGATCCCTCCAGTTCAGAGACATGGCATCCACTGCCAGAGCCAGAGGATCCTGCGAGAGAGACACAAAGACTGGAAGCTTGTGATTGTGACGAGAAGCAAAGAGGTCCACCGCTGGGACCCCCCACCTGAGACATATCGAACGAAACACCTTGGGACTGAGAGACCACTCCCCCTGACGAGAGGAGGCCCTGCTCAGCAAGTCCGCCTCCGTGTTCTCCACCCCCGGAATGTAGACTGCTGAGATACACGGGACGTGGGTCTCTGCCCAGTCCAGAATCAAAGACACTTCCCTGAGGGCACTCCTGCTGCGAGTCCCTCCTTGGTGATTGATGTAAGCAACCGCCGTCCTGTTGTCCGACCGGACCTGCACTGGCAGGCCTCTCAACTGATGAGTCAAGTGAAACAGAACCAGCCTGATGGCTCTCAACTCCAGAACATTGATGGGTTCGTGAGCCTCCTGCGGGCCCCACAGACCCTGAAACTGGAGGTCCTTCCAAACACCCCCCCAACCTGACAGACTGGCATCCGTGGTGACTGTTTCCCAACACGGAGCCAGAAAAGATCTGCCCTTCAACAGATTGACCGACCCCAGCCACCATTGCAGGGATCGACGAACACGGGGAGTCATCAGGAAAGACTGATCCAACGAAAGAGGAGACTTGTCCCAAACCTTCAACAGATGAAGCTGAAGCGTCCTTGTGTGAAACTGCGCAAAGGGGACTGCCTCGAATGAGGCCACCATTAACCCCACCAGCCTCATCCCTAGCCGGATGGTCGGATGAAGGGTTGACAAGAGAAGCCGAACTAACTCCTGAATCAAAAGAATTTTGGCCTGGGGCAGAAACACCCTGGCCCGTGAGGTGTCCAGAGACATTCCCAGAAAGGTCAGAATTCTGGACGGAGATAGAGAAGACTTGGGGTGGTTGATCACCCAACCGAACCTCTCCAGAGTAGACACCACCGCTCTGGTGTCCAACTCCGCTTGGCTGAAGGAAGAGGCCATGATCAGTAGATCGTCCAAATAGGGCACGATGCGGATACCCTGAACCCTTAGCAGAGCCATCACTCCCGCTAGCACCTTGGTGAACACCCGAGGAGCTGAGGTGAGACCGAAAGGAAGTGCCACAAACTGAAAGTGCCGATCCTCCACCACGAACCTGAGAAACCTCTGGTGAGCTGGAAAAACCGGAACGTGTAAATATGCATCCTTGATGTCTATGGACGTCAGAAAGTCTCCCTGACGAAGAGAGTGAATGGCCGAACGCAGCGTTTCCATGCGGAATTTCCTCGGCCGGATGAACCTGTTGAGAAGCTTCAAATCCAAGATGGGTCGGACCAGCCCGTCCTTCTTGGGTACCGTGAACAGATTGGAATAAAAGCCCCTGCCCCGATCTGAAGGGGGCACTGGGCAAATGACAGCCATGTCCAGAAGATTCTCCACTGCCACCAGGAGTCCCTGCGCCGCCAGAGGCTCCGACGGCATCCGAGACCTGACAAATCTGGAAGGGGGGCGGAGCTCGAACTCCAGCTTGTAGCCGGAAGATACCACTTCCCGGATCCATCTGTCCGAGACCTCTTGATCCCAGATCTGAGAGAAGTGCTGCAGCCGTCCCCCCACCCGCATGGGTGAGGGCGCCCCCTCATTGCTGAGCCGGCTTAGCAGCCGGTTTGGGCTTAGAGCCCCAACTGTATCCAGAACGGGCACGTCCTCTGCCCCTGTTTCCGGAATCTCCTCTGGAAGAGGGAAATGCAGAACCCCTGCCAGATCTGGCCCCCCGAAAGGAGGGGGTAAAGGCAGGCGCCCCCCGAAAGGAGCGGCGTTGTTTCTTACGTTGAGGTAACCTACCACCCTTGGTGACAGAGTCCAATGTCTCTCCAAAGAGCCGTAGACCAACAAAGGGTAAAGCCGTCAGTGATTTCTTGGACATAAAATCGGCCGCCCACTGGCGCAGCCACACCGACCGCCGAATAGCCACAAGCAGAGCCGACGTCCTACCACACATCATCAAAGTATCATCCAAGGCTGTCAACACAAAGGATAGAAACAACTCACACCGTTTAAGGCTAAGAAACTCGTTACTACCAGGACGAAGCCCGGAAGAAGTCAACAGGTCCCTGACCACAGACCTGGTAGCCAACACCATTAGCTCTGAAGCGCACACAGGCCGGATGGCCGACCCAATGCTAGTAAAGCCATGAGAAGCCATCTGATCAATACGTTTATCCTCTCCATCTTTGAGAGTGGAACAATCAGGTCTGTTTAAAACCGAGGAGTTAGACAACCCCAAAACCGGTGCATCCACCTCGGGGGGAGATGCCCAGCGCTTGACCGCCTCAGAAGGAAAGGGATATTTCCTATCCCACCCCTGAGGGATGCCAGGGAGCCGAGCCGGCCTATCCCATTCCTTGTCAATGATTCTATCAAAATGGCGTTGCGTAGGAAACTCCAGGCGCGGCCTGGATTCCTCAAACAATTCACCTCTCTGCTGTGACGCCTCCTCGGGAGGGGAAATATTCAGAACTTCCAGCATGAGAGACAGAGCGTGAGGAGAGTCCAAGGATCTCCCTAAATCAGAAAGCTCGGCATCAGCGCCAGCAGACTGCTCATCATCCGAAAATTCTGAACCCTCATCAACCTCCCCTTCCTCTAGCTGGGGATAATCAGACCAATCCAGATTATCTCTGTCAACAAGATCATCCACCGGCGGAGCCGGCGACAAATGCTTTCTCTTAGACGGAGCCTTACGGGCGACCGAGCTGGAGAGCATTTTCTCAAGGCTAGCCAATCTGGCACACATCTCAGATTGCAGATCCCTGCCCATGACCACGTCACACGGGGCACGAGTCAAGGCGGGAGGGGGAGTTGAAGTGGCCGGCTGTGCTGACCCCGACGCTTGGGGTTCGGACTGCCGCGTAATAGTTTGCTGTGCACATGGTATACACAGTAACACATCATCCCCAGTAATGGAAATCCCACACAACATACACTTTTTGGGATGCCCCGAAGGGGTCCCAGTCCCAGTATCCGGGGATGCCTCCATAAGGTGAATTTTGAGTGGTCGCTATGACCCAGGGAATTACGCCAGTTAGACAACCCGGGATGCCCCTTTAATGTCCCGAGTGGGAGGATTTGTGATGCTAAAATGGACCCAGGGACCCAGGATCAGGAGAGACCTTCCAATACTACAGAAGATCCTCCTGAATAACCTTCACCTAAAAGACAGAGAGAGACCCATAAGTCCCTACAATAAGACTTAACAGAAAAAGAAAAGAAGAAATAAATGAGGCCCACAGGGCCACTCACAGACGCTGCGATGAACGTTCCGCCTAGAACAATGGCGACCTTGCTGAGGTGAAGTGAAGAAGAAGAAGAAGAACGGCCGTGCCAGGGGCGTGGTCTGCGCAGCCCGCGCAAAACTGAGCTGTGCCCCCTTAGCTGCCTAGTAACAGGGAGCTCAGCTCCGCAGCGGCGCCAGTACAGAGGAGGGCGGAGCCACGGCGACGCGCCGAAAGCCCGGCTCCGCCCCCCCTCTAGTGTGAATGAAGCGTGAGGGAAGAAGTCCCTCACACACCAGCCCCAGAGACCGGCGCCGCCGACAACCGCGGCGCCGGCTGCCGTGACAACGGGTGCGTCCGCTTACTAGCGGAGCACCCGCCCCGCTCGCTGCGGCAGGAATGAAGGAGAGAACGGGGGCTGGCCGCGGCAGAGCGCCGAGTGCCAGCCCCGCCCCCCCAAAGCGCGTGAGGTAAAATATCTCCTCACCAGACTGAAAGACCCCGGCACCAGGCTGCAATGACAGCCGCGGTGCCGCAACATAGTAACAAACAGAATAAACTCATTGAGGAATTACTCACAGATACACCACATCAATAAAGAGATAGTGAATAAAGCTAACCCCTATGAGAGGAACCCCCAGCCCCCATAGTTGGTAAAAGGGAAGGGCCCCCCCAGGGGAAAAGTCAAGGGACGGGGCATCCCAAACCAGGATCACCTACCCGGTATGACCGCCTACCCTCTCTTTTAGGGTCTCACGGTGGAGCTCTGCTCCTCAGCACCAGAGGTGCCAATGTACCCTCGCTCGGGCCAGCAGCCAAGACTGTGGAGGCATGTAATATGAGGTAAATTTAGGGACAAACAGGGGTCCGAGCGGAAATAATCAAAATAAGAGGCCGGGAGTTACCCCGGCTACCTGAAATCCCCCTGTGCAAGGAGGAGCCATCATCTTCTGACTTGCTCGCCGTCTGCAGAGATGGAAAACTGGGTAATGAGTGGGAGGTCCCAGGTATTTATGGATCAGGGAGGGGCTTTCTTTTGCTATCATCTCTGCAGGAACGCCCTCTTCAGGACGATATTACCCACATGTTATGGATTCTTGAAGCGGGGTGTGTGACATACTAAGAATATGGGTATTATAAGTATGTCACACACCCCGCTTCAAGACATTCATTACACTTGAGTATACTGACCTGTAGATGGCGATCTTGCAGAGATGTCAATAAAAAAAGGTAAGACCCTCCCGGCCCATAAATACCTGGGACCTCCCACTCATTCCCCAGTCTTCCATCTCTGCAGTGGCGAGCAAGTCAGAAGATGATGTCTCCTCCTTGCAGGTAGCCGGGATGACTCCCGGCCTTCTATTCTTCTATTCCTGCCCGGATCCCCTTATTTAAATTACTTGCCTCCTAACCTAGGCTGCTGGTCCGGGCAAAGGTAGTGGGCACCCCTGGTGCTTAGGAGCCGTGAGACCCAATAATAAGGTGGAGGCGGCTATCCAGGTTGGTGATCCCGGTTTGGGATGCCCCTGTCCCTGGCCCTACCCTGGCATGGATTCCCCCTCTCCCGGATACCCTTAGAGGGGGGGCGGGTCCCTTATGGATTCCTCTCATTTATTGTGTATGTGTGTGCTTTTATTATTTGACTGGCGCCGGCGGTCCCGCGGCGCCGGCTTCCGGCATGCTCCAATGGCCGCGGTGAGCGCCCATTTAACCCTTTCGCTGCCAGCCTACCTGGAATTTTGCGCTCCCCTTGTTCAAATGTGATTTTTGAAGGGATTTCCAGGGATTTCCCAGGAAAATTATATATTGTTTTTTTCAGCAGAGTCTGAGCTTTAACATGAAATGTCTTGTTTGTCATTTTTAGGTGTATTCTCAATATTTTTGGCGAAATATGTGCAGAAAAATAAAAAAAATCTATTTTTTACAATTTGTAGTGTTTTTTTGTAATAAAAAATGTAAGTTTGTAATCCCAATTTCTCCCGATCACAGCGGTACCACATATGTATTGGTAGACACCCTTTCCAGCCCAGGAGACTCCCCCAAACTGAAACAGAGCTTTAGGGGATTTTCAGAAAAAATACAACTGTGATATGTGCTATGCGCACCTTGCAGTTTTTCCAGAAAAACAACCCTTTACATTTGAAATACCCCCAACAAACTATATATTCTCTGGAAGTACACACCTCAGGCTTTCTATTTGTACCAGGCTTGTTGATGTGGCCACAGTTTTCTGGAAGTAATCCCTCAATGTATTCTTTGGTTGCAAAGAGTTTCCCTAAAAAAAGGATAAAAGAGCAGAATCAAAGCCACATTTTCCTAAAAAACTATATACAAACAAGAAAAAACAAGTATAATCTGAAAAAGCAACATCTCCCGAACAGAACGATACTCAACATGCATAGGTTCTGTCAAGGGAAGAGTTGCCAAACACCCCAAAGTAAAGCATGTGCGTAACAGTAATTTTACTTGAAAATTTCAGCTCTCCCTGAAAGTACACATGTTAAGCTTTCTAAGCGTACCCAGCTTGTTGTAGTGGGCTCATCTTTCTGGAGTTGATCCCTCAAAGAATTCTTTGGTTGCGCAGGGTTTCCCTAAAAAATGTATAAAAAAGCTGAATAAAAAACACCTTTTCCTAAAATATAAATATGCAAACAAGAAAAAAACAAGCTAAGTCTGAAAGCGCAAGGTCCCCTGAACAGAACATTACCCAACATGCAGAGGTACTATTAACCCTTTTACTTGCCAGCCTACTTGAGATTTTGTCAGCCTCTCTTGACAGGTAATTTTTCCCCATTTTGCACTATGTTTTGCGACATTTTTGCTGGAATTTTCAGGAAAATTATATATATATTTTTTGCAGCAGAGTTTAGGCTTTAACATGAAATGTCTTGTTTGTAAATTTTATTTATTATTCATTTTATTTATTATTAAGTAAAAAAAAAAAAAAAATATTTTTTTTTAGAAAATTGCCTCCTTTATTTTAAATAAAAAATGTATTTTATTAGGGAAAACCATATTGCATGTGAAAGCCCCATTTCTACCGATTAGAACGGTACCACATATTTATCGGTAGCCCCCTGTTCCTGCCCAGGAGACCCCCAAACTGAAACAAGTAATTTTTAACATTTACAAATAAAATACAACTACCATCCACACTACAAAGGGTTACATCGAGAAAATAAAAATGACATAGGGGGCATTTTTTTTTGGGGGGGGGGGGATTTTTAAGGGTTAAAAACCCTTAAAAATCCCCCCAAAAAAATGACATGGGGCCCCCCTTACCCAAAGTAACCAGCCCGGGACCAGCTATGCAGGGCTTGTAGGAACAGGGCGCAGGGGCCAGCTTTTGTGGCCCCTGGCCCTGCAGGCTACATGCCCGCATAGCCCGTGAGCCCGGGCTCTTCTGCCCCCCCCCCCCCCCTGGGCTTTGGGAAGGCAGGTAATGGGGGTTCCGGGGGTTAATGGCAAGTCACCCGCTAGTCGCAGGTGACTTGCGCCCCCCCCCCCCAGCCTTGTGAACTGGTATAGGGGTCATGGACCCCTTACCAGTTCACAAGGGGTTAAATGTTAAAAAAAAAAACACAGACACACAGAGAAAAAATTATATTATTTTTTTTTTTTTTTTTTTTTTTTAATACTTACCTCCCATCCATCCTGGAGCACTTTGTCCCTCGGCGATCACTGGCTTCTGCTCACTTGCTAGAAGCCTTTTATAGCTGCTGGATGACAGAACACAAAAGGGTTAATTAAAAAAAAAAAAATGACATAGGGTCCCCATTTTTTTTTTTAATTTTAAGGGTTAAAAACCCTTAAAAATCCCCAAAAAAAGAAAAATGACGTAGGGTCCCCCCTACCCAGCATTACCGACCCGGGCCAGCTATGGGGGCTTGTAGAACAGGGCGCAGGGGCCAGCGTTGGTGGCCCCTGGCCCTGCAGGCTACTAGCCCACATAGCCACTAAGTGGCCCGGGCCCTTCTGCCCCCCCCCCCCCCCGGCCGTTGGGGAGGCAGGTAATGGGGGGCTGGGGGTTAATGGCAAGTCACCCGCTAGCCGCAGGTGACTTGCCAGACCCAGAGCCTTGTGAGCTGGTATAAGGGGTTTCATGGACCCCTTACCAGCTCACAAAGGGTTAACTGTGAAAAAAAAGACACAACACAATTAATAAAAGTATTTTATTAAAAAAAAAATAAATTATTTTTTTACTGTACTTACCTTTGATTGTAAGCTCCTTTGTCCCTCGCCGCTCTGCTGACAGATGCCAGTGATCGGCATCCAGAGAAGGGGGAGGCAGGAGATCAGAGGATCTCCTGCCACCTCCTTCACCGGTACCGATCACCGGCATCTGACAGCTGAGAGAGCTGAAGCCGGAGATCGGGGCTGGGATGACGTCATTAGCTCCGCCCCCAAGGGGTCGGGGCTTAGCGGCAAGATGGCAGCCGCCATCGAGAAGGAGAGAGCCTTCCGGGCTCTCCTGAAGATCGGTAAGTCCTGGGGGGGGATCGGAGGCCCCCCAGGTGAAGAGGAGGGACAGCGGGAGCCAGCGCACACGCAGGTAAGTGAATGTCATTTTTTTTTTTTTTACAGTTAGCAGCTGCTGCTGCAGAAGCGGGGGGGGGGGGGGGCGGCCTATTCCGGGGGCTCTCCTGGAGCCATCCAACCCCCCACGGGGGATCGGATGGCACCAAATTAAAGAGGAGACCCGGCCGGATCCAACGAGGGGTCAGGTGAGTATTTTTGATTTTTTTTTTTTTTACTAGCAGGGGGGAAATTCAAGCACGTAGATTCTACGTGCTTGGCACTTAAATGGAGTGGAAGCGAGCACGTAGAAACTACGTGCTTGGCACTGAAAGGGTTAAAGGCCCTGTCCAGACAAAACTAAAAACTGCATCTTCTTCGCCACATTGGCCTACTTGTGGTCTGGCAGTCTAATATTCACCTGTTCACCTCTGCTCAACCTGCTTCCAGTTAGGAGGGAACAGATCACCTTGTTGATTGGTTACAGGAGGGGTGTGCCACGTAAGCGTTCACAGGTGAAATGCTTTCAGAAGTGGACTGTCAAATGCTTACTGTCAGATGGAAGCATGCGCTAAGCCTTCGAGCACATAGCTTCAGTGCCAAAACCCACAGGATTACAAGGGATTGAACCTGCAAAGAGAGTGTATATTTTTTGCCGCTTGGCTGGACAGTGCCTTAAACAGGAAAAAAGATGCATTTGTGCATGCCATTAGTTTGCAGGAGCAGCTCAGGGGTAGAGAATGAGTTCCCAGCAGCTTAAAGTAGACCAAACTTTGGTCCTTTCCCGATAGGGGGTGCCCCGCTGTGTGAAACCCCCCAGATTGTCCAATCCAACTCACCTCTTCCAGGTCCTTGCTTCCCGGTCCAACGGCGCATGCATGAGCCGCGGCCGCATCCCGCCATCCCTCTAGCAGGGTGCGTGCCCGTGCCAGGGCATGCTCCCTTTGGGAGGGAAGTGGGGGATACAGCCGCCAGCGCACTCAGAGGCGCTGGCCTTAGATGGCGTGACGTCAGCAGCTCCGAGCGCGCTGATTCGGCGTGCGGCTCACGCATGCGCTGTTGGCCTGGGAAGCAAGGTAAGTGAACGGGGCGACCTGGAGGGTTTCACACAGCGAGGCATTCTGATTTTAGAGGTGGATTCGGTGGGAGGGAATGGATCGGCCAAGGAATCTTATAGATTCGGCTTTGGTCGACTTTAAAGCTAGACATTTCACTAGCAGACTTTATCATGTATACAACATAGAAGCAATTGTAGAGGAATGAATGTACCAGAAGCATTCCTGCAGAACCATTTTTATAAGGCACAGACTTTACCTTTATTAGATTCCTATGTCTAGACAAAACATTTTCTCTTGGCACGACATTAACAAATGTGCTCACGTGTGCACATCAGCTCTGCTCAGCCCGAGTTACTGTATCTGCTTCAGATTACCACTAAAGTGATGACACCAGGGCCTCGTATAGAAACCCACTCCCACTGCCTAGAAGCCTCTGCTAGATATTGCAATCTGACCCATCTGCTTCCACACATAAAGAATTTGATTGCTAGAAAGAGCAACTGCAATGAAAGTGAAATACTTAAAGAGCTGGTAAGTATAGAAATCATGAGCCTGAGAACCTTGTGGACCAGATCAAGCTAAAAAAAAAAATAATAATACACGGAAACCATGTCTAAGATTCGCACAATTGCAGGAAGCCCAGTGATTGGCTGAGGAGAACAGAGTGATCCCAGCCACACTATAATTACATGGCAGTAACTGGCAATGGGTTCATCAGACGTTACCTTCCTCCAGATGAATGCTTGCGTTTGGGAGGTCTCTGTCTGGCATTTTCAATGACGTACTGCAAAACACAAAGAGCAGCTTTGAAAGGCATCCTATTTGTTCCTGTTGTTCATATTAGGGATATAAAGGTCGTTATTTAATACAAGTGGGATCTTAAGAGGCAACAATAGAACGCCAAGCTAACAAAATGAACATGTAATTCAAAGCAGACCTACACACTAATAAGAAGCCTAGTCTTTCCCTTCCTATTGTGTCAAAATCCCTTGGAACGCCAGTTATTCTTACATTGCCAACAATCCCATGGCACACGTGTGGGCTCTCCTCCAGTCAGCTGTCCACGCTCCATTAAGCTTTACTCAGCAGCTTTTAAGTTAGAGCAGCAAAGTAAAGCTAAGTGCAAACCATTGGCTGCCTCCCCTCGTACCCACATCAGCTTGAGGCAAGCCAGGGATGCAGCCCCCGGCTGAGCACTAGCCCGTGGGATCACAGCAATCCAGGTTTCACACATCAGGGTATCCTGAGTTTTAAAGGAACCACAAATAGGGAGTTTTAATGGCTCTAGACTGGTGGTTGCTCCAGAATGCTTTGTTAGAGTGGATCCACACCTGTGCCATGGAGGGTCATGGTTCACAGGGACACTAAACAACCCTAATCTACCCCCACAGGCCATCATTGGAGTCCTGCATTAGGGAAATACTCAGTTTCTTGTTGGAGCAAACAGCTGTGCCCCCATGAAGCAGCAATTCTATCAGAGTTTACATGAAACGTTGACGGCAGGAGATCACATGGTCCATCTAGTCTGCCCTTCTCAGTATCTTAGGATAGATGTATGCGTACCCCAGGTGGGTTTACATTCATTTATCTATTTTCCCACCTCTCTGTATCTACTACTGTTTCAGTAAAATAATATTTTCTAATGTTGCTCCTGGTCTTCCTGCCACCTAGCTTCAGGTTGTGCCCCCTTGCTCTACCATTAAGTTTCTTCTTAAAAACACTTCCCCCTGAACCTTATCCAATCCTTTCACATATTTAAAACAGAACAAATCCCAGCGCTGCCAGCCCAAGATTCTAAAAGATTCCAGGGCCAGCGGGCGGCCTTCCTCCGACAGAATCCCAATTTTGGATGCCCCACTATGTGAAATCCCCCAGTTCACCAGTAACAGCTTACCTTGCCCCGGTCCAATGGTGCATGTGTGGACTCATGTTCAATCAGAGCCGTTTGCCATGCCTATGTCATTCAGCAAGCGGCACTGGCCTCCCCTGAAATGGGGAAAGAGCGGACCCATCCGTACATCTTTGGCTGTGCACGCGCTGCTGGGGATGTGGCCACTTGCTCTTTCCATCGCAGAATATCAGAGCCATTTTCCAATGACATAGACATGGCATATAGCTCTGATTGGACGAGGCCCACACACGCACCATTGGACCAGGGAAAGGTAAGCTGCTACCGGCAAAGAAGAAGGTTTTACACAGCAGCATACTCCAAATTAGGATACGCCCGGGGCACAGAATAAATCCACACAAAATACAAGATAGTCAAAACCCCAGGTTTTGTGCCGCTTTAAAGGAGTAAATCATGTCTCTTCCCACCCTTCTTTCATCCAGACTGTACAAATTAAGTTCTGATCATTTTATTTAAACAATGTTAAAAACATTTTAACAAAATAGGTGTTGTTCCCTAGGCAAGGGGGGCATCTTGATTACATGTGCCCCCATCTAAAGCAAAATATCTTGCCTTTCAAATTGCTCCCTCTGCAAATTGGAGCCCAGTGCTTTGTCTCCCCTGGGTATCCAGGCACCAGTGACCAGGTGATCGATATTGCGGGCCTTGCCAGGGAAGCAATTTAAAAGGTAAGATTTTATGATTTACCGGCCATTACAGCAAAGGGGGTTTGGGGCACCTGCTTAAGGAAAAACACCATATAAATTTATGTTTCTCCAGTTTAAGTTCTTTCACCATTTTTGTTGCCCACATTTGAACCCAGTTCCATTTAAAGGAAAATGCCCTTTTTGTCAGATTTTTGGTGTTCTGCCTTATTGTTTTCCTCTTCCGGGATGTAAAATAAACAGTTGTGTTAGGATTGTGCCCCCGGACCTGTGATTTACTCATCAGCATGCTTTGTCCATGTTTCCTATATTCCTGTGTATCTGTCTTGGTAAAGTAGAAGTGGCTTTCTTGCCACTCAGTAAAGCTTCTAGTATCATTATCTCACTACAAATCCCAGGATACTTCAACTGTAACAGGTGTCTTTACTAGCAGCTTTGGCTAAACAAAGCGGCAGCAATCACCCTTTTCACCTGAGAATGCTTCTAGTAACCCTTTAGCTTCTTGAACACAAGAAGGAAGAGACTGAAATAGTGAAGATGGGGTTAAATTTGTCACGTCTGCCTCGGCCAATAAGATGATTATCAAGCCAAAGCGAGAAGCTTCTGAAATGTACATGTGAATACCACTTTGATGAGCCTGGCTCATCTGGGCTCACAAGCCATTGATACAGAAGTACATTAGGATTGAGGGCCCTGCATTGCGAGCTTAAAATCTAACAGGATAAGGGGTCCTGTTAGATAGACCTGGCAGGCCCAGTCCCCCCCCCCCCCCCACTCCACTGTACAAGGCCGCCATCTTCATAGGGAGAAAGTAATTCCGCCCTCCAGTGGTGGCTGCTTTGCATGGCAGCGTCTATCATGTTCTGTTTACATCCCTAACGTTTATTGCACAGGGAAGTGCCAAGGCAGGTTCAGCACGCCCTGCCCTGTGTAAAGCCATCTTGATGGACGCAGCCATGTCTAGCTGGTGGGGCACAAAAGGTGAGTATATACTTTTTTTATGCGAATGGCAGGCCAAGGACTTTAGAGCAGATTGGAATTCCCTGCTATGTAACCCCCCCCCCCCCCCCCCCCCCAGAATGCCCTGTCAAACATACGTCTCCCAGACCAACGGCGCACAGTACAATCAGAGCTGTTTGACTTTAATATGTCATGTGGCAAACTGCTCTGATGTTCTTCAATGGGGGGGGGGGGGGGGGGGGGGGGGGCAATTGGCTGCATTCCCAGCGGCGCACATGCTCCCGCCACAGCCCATCTGAATGGCTGGGCCGGTCACACAACTCAAAGATACAGGAGATGTGGCCACTCTCGCTGCTCAGTGTAAACAATCAGAGCCTTTTGCCGCATGTGCCTATACCAGCGATCTGGGGTGTTTCACACAGCAGGGCATCACAATTCGGGAAATTGCCCCGGGGAATTCTAGAGAACTGGAAAGGCACGGGGGAAGTCCTGAAGATGAGTGTTGGGTGAGATGGTCAGAGTTGGAGACAGGAGGAGATCTTTGGATTTGCAATAGAATGTAAAAAGGATAGAGCTTTGTAGGTTAACGGTAGAATTTAAAGACTTCTGAAAGTGCAAAGTGCTATAGGGACAACCTTAACTTTAGGCTATAATCCCACATTAAAGTGGACCAATCACCTGTTATGCCAGACAATAAATCTACCCTTGGGGCATCCAAATTGGGGGCACTGTGTGAAACCCTGCTGATCACAGTAATAGTTGACCTTTTCAGCGGTACAGGGAACAATTGCTTGCCACATCCCCGCGATTTCACAACTGGGGGAGGAAACAAGCCACAGAGCATGAATGCAGTGGTTCACCTTTCGCTATGCCATACATTAAAGTGGACCAACACCCAGGAGGGGGATCGGCCCGGGAATCTATAAGATTCCCGGACCGATCAGATCCCTCCCCGCGGGGCATCCGAAATCGGGATCAGGAACCCCCCAGGAGGCCCACAATCCTTACCTTACCGGCGATCCAACGGCGCATGCGCGAGACGCGGCCGCGTCTCTCGCTTCCCTCTAGCAGGGCGCGCTCCCGCGCCGGCCGTTTTGTGAATGGCCGGCGCAGGCGCGCTCCCTGTTAGAGGGAAGCGAGAGACGCAGCCAATGACAGCGCTCTGGTATGCGCGTCCAAGCGGCTTTGGACGCGCATACCAGAGCGTCTCTGAGCGCTGTCATTGGCCGGACGAGGTCACGTGGGAGCGGGGAGAGGTGAGTTTTTGCGGCGATCGGGGGGGTTTCACACAGCGGGGCACCCCCGATCGGGGTGCCCCACCTAAGTGGACCAACACCCAGGATAGTCAAAATCCTGGGTGTTGGTCCACTTTAAAAGCGGACCTTCACCCTGAATAACAGCTTATCTTATATGTACATACAGATTGCTCACATTAAAAATCATCCTACCTGCATCTACTGCATGTTATGAGCCTTTAAACATCCAAGATGGCAGCTCATGGAACATCAGGCAGCCTGAGCTATCCTGGCCTGGACAGTCAGTAAGATGGGGACCACCAGAGCCTGACAGGCTGTGGTGGACAAAGAGAGGAGTATCGATTTCCCTTGTATAGTTGGCAGGGTTATTAATTTAAGTATTCTAATTGGGCCTTTTAAAGTACAATACTGGCTCAAAAATGGGAGATATCCCCCAATCCAGGAGCTCTGTGCAAGATAGCCATTTCGACAAGTCACTTACAGAAGCCCTGATCGAGGAAATCGGTCAGTTGGGTCACCCAAAAGCAAAGTTAAGGGTTGGAGAGATGGGGAGAAACTCACTGAAACAGAAATTACAGGCCAAAGAAGCCATAACAAGGCGCCAATTAAGAAGCAACGGGAGGGGGGGGGGTCCAGAGAAGTGAGTAGTAGGACCAGGTGGGTGCATGTCATTAAATGATACTAGAAACAGCCTCCACCATTCCACCTGAAGGAGTCCTGGGCCAGGGAAGTGAATAGTTGATGTACATAAACATAAGGGCTGAGAGGATTGGCACATTCCAAAGTCAGGTCATAGAAAGAAGATAATGAGACAAGCAGGGAGCACAACATGAGATTCAAATAGAGCAAAACCTATCACTATCTATGGGTTTTGCTCAACCCGGTTTGGGGGGCCCCCAGAACACCAAGCTTACCCACCTCTCCTCGAGCTCCCCAACGCTTCACTTCACTCCTCCTTTATGGGGTGGGGTCCACGGATAGCTCACACTTCTTTCATGCCAGTGTCATATAGTGCCAGAAGTGGAGAAACTAGCCTTGAATTGCAACATGGGCTGCTTCTTTAACAGACGCAAGAAAACACTAGGGGAACAGGCAGATATGTGGGGGCTTGAGTGCTGGCAGCAAGTCTGATCTGAAGCATTTCCCTTAAAGCAGACCTCCATTTAAAAAGTAATGCAATGTATATGAATTGGCAAGGGTGTATCTGCATCTGCAAAGGCCCTACAGATGGCAGCAAGGGAACCCAACGACCTAAGAGGACAGTCTGTGGATGCAGAACACGCAACACCTGTGTAGGCCCATAACATCTGTTTATACATGTACCATAAAAACCTTGATCTTTCACTATATCTACAACAAGAGTACAAAAGGAAATGCTCACCTCAGCCCGGTCCAGTGCCAGTTCTAAGGTCTGTTGCTGGTAGGGAAAAGAAAAAAAAACAAAAATTCCGTTTTAGGAACAATGTAGCACATATAGCAGCCATCCAATCACAGGTCATGACACGGCAAGCGCCAAATTTAAAGGCTCCTCACCATTGTGACCGGGCTGGTGTCTTCAAGTCAAGAGGTAATAGTCACAGTACATGGGGAACCATGGTGATCTGTAGTGGTTTATGCTAAAAAAAAAAAAAAAACAAATCATGATCAATAACCAAAAAGATTAGGATTTAAAACTCAACTTCAACAATTACTTTCCCTGACCCTGTATTACAATATAAGAAGAAACACCTGTCCATCATGAAGTTTGGGGAGGAGGGAAATTCTCTTCTAGTCACTGACCCAGCATGAATCACAGCTTCTATTCCCCTGTCACGTGACAACTCCCATGGACAGGAAGAAGGTGCAGTGTGGCATCCATTGCCTATTCGTAGGGAGCAAGTCACCCTTGTGTATGAGTGCTTGGACAAAAACACACACTCAACAAGTATGATCATGCCAGCGCTTGTATCCTTAAAGTGGACCAAAAGTGGCCCTGAACTCTGGACAGCAGGCCCCCCTCCCCCCCAGGGCATCCATATTAGGGATCCCACGCTGTGTGGACCCATAAAACTATCCAATGGGCGAGTCGAGGCTGCCATCAGCTATACATTAAAGGAGCACTATCGCGAAAAAAATGACCCAATAATAAAAATACATATAAATATGCTGGATGGCAGGAGGAGAGGTCACTTATACACCCCACATCAAGAAATATCCAGCCAGGCGTGTTTTTTATTTTTTTAATGGAAGGTAGAGGAAATCGGGTGATTTTGTCACCCCTGGATTTTATTGCTACCAGGAGTTTTATTCAGTTTGGGTGTATAACTGACCCCTGCTCTCATTAGCCAACGTGTTTAAATGGGTTTTTAATATGACACAATTTCGTGATAGTGCTCCTTTAACCCTTCTGCTGCCAGCCTACCTGCAGCTTTTGTCGCCCTCTGTTGCCAGACCATGTTTCACTATTTTGCGCTACACATGTTCAACTGTGATTTTTGAAAGGATTTCCAGGGATTTCCCAGGAAAATTATATATTGTTTTTTTTCAAGAGAGTCTGGGCTTCAACATGAAATCTCTTGTTTGTCCTTTTTTTAGTGAATTCTCCATACTTTTTGGTGAAATATGTGCAAAAAAATTTCAAAAATCTATTTTTTTCAATTTGTAGTGCTTTTTGTAATAAAAAATATAAGTTTGTCAATAACATTTTATTGCGTGCGAAACCCTAATTTCTCCCAGTCACAGCGGTACCACATATGTATTGATAGACACCCTTTCCTGCCCAGGAGACTCCATCAAACTGAAACAGAGCTTTAGGAGATTTTCAGATAAAATACTGCAGATTTTCCAGAAAAACAACCATTTACATTTAAAATACCCCCCACAAACTATATATTCTCTGGAAGTACACACCTCAAGCTTTATAGGCGTACCAAGCTTGTTTATGTGGGCTTAGTTTTCTGGAAGTAATCCCTCAATGTATTCTTTGGTTGCACAAAGTTTCCCTAAAAAAGAATAAAAAGGAAGAATCAAGCCACATTTTCCTAAAAAAAAAACTATATGCAAAGAAGAAAAAACAAGTAAAATCTCAAAAAGCAACATGCCGCGAACAGAACGATACCCGACATGCTTAGGTACTGCCAAAGGAAGAGTTGGCAAACACCCCAAAGTAAAGCGTGCGCGTAACAGTAATTTTACTTGAAAATTTCAGCTCTGCAGACAAAATGCGCACCTTGCAATTTTTCAACCAAAACAACCCTTTACATTTAGAATATCCCCTATAAACCATATATTCCCTGAAAGTACACATGTTAAGCTTTCTAAGAGTACCCAGCTTGTTGTAGTAGGCTCAACTTTCTGGAAGTAATCCCTCAAAGAATTCTTAGGTTGCACAGGGTTTCACTAAAAAAATAAATAAAAAAAACTGTATAAATAACATGTTTTCCAAAAATATAAATATAAAGAAAAAACAAGCTAAATCTGAAAGAGCAAGGTCCCCCAAAGAGCAAGGTCCCCCGAGCAGAACAATACCCAACATGCATAGGTACTATTAACCTTTTTAATTGCCATCCTACTTGAAGTTTTGTCACCCTCTGTTGACAGGTCATTTTTCCCCATTCTGCGCCATGTTTAACCGTGATTTTTGCTGGAATTTTCAGGAAAATTATAGATATATATTTTGCAGCAGAGTTTAGGCTTGAACATGAAATGTCTTGTTTGCAATTTTTCTACTGTTTTTTTTTTATATTTTTGTGTAAAAATAAATAAATAATTATTTTTTAGACAATTGTCTCCTTTATTTTAAATAAAACATTTACTTTATTAAAGAAAAACATATTGCATGTGAAAGCCCAATTTCTCCCGATTACAACGGTACCACATATGTATCGGTAGCCCCCCCATTCTTTCCCAGGAGACGCCCCAAACTGAAAATAGCACTTTATAACATTTACAAATAAAATACTACTACTATCCACACTATAAACATAAGGGGTTAATTTAAAAAAAAAAAAAAAAGACAAAAAAACCCTTAAAAATCCCCAAAAAATTGAAATGGGTTTCCCCTTACCCAGCATTACCAGCCCGGGACCAGCTATGGCGGCTTGTAGGAACAGAGTGGAGGGGCCAGCTTTTGTGGCCCCCCACCCTGCAGCCTACAAGCCCACATAGCCTATGTGGGCCCGGGCTCTTCTGCCCCCCCCCCTGGGCTTTGGGGAGGCAGGTAATTGGGGGTGCGAGGGTTAACGGCAAGTCACCCAGCCCCCAGCCTTGTGAACTGGTATAAGGGGTCTCATGGACCCCTTACCAGTTCACAAGGGGTTAAGTGTAAAAAAAAAAAACACTGACACATAAGAAAAAATATTTTATTTATTTATTTTTTTTTTTTTTAAACGTTTTAATACTTACCTCCCATCCATCCCTGTGTCCCACGCTGATCAATCTGGCTTCCTTCTCTCCTGCTGCAGCTGGAAGCCTTTTATAGCTGCTAGGCGACAGAACATAAGAGGTTAATTGAAAAAAAAATAATTACATAGGGGCCCCATTTTTTTGGAATTTTAAGGGTTAAAAACCCTTAAAAAAAAAAAAATGAAATCGGGTCCCCCTTACCCAGCATTACCAGCCCGGGACCAGCTATGGGGGCTTGTAGGCACAGAGTGGGGGTGCCAGCTTTTGTGGCCCCCCCCCACCCTGCAGCCTACAAGCCCACATGGCCTGTGTGGGCCCGGGCTCTTCTGCCCCCCCCAGGCTTTGGGGAGGCAGGTAATGGGGGTGCCGGGGGTTAATGGCAAGTCACCCGCTGCGGCAAGCTGGTGACTTGCCATCCCCCAGCCTTGTGAACTGGTATAAGGGGTCTCATTGACCCTCCTGCCCAGGAGACCCCCCTAACTGAAACAAGTACTTTATAACATTTACAAATAAAATACAACTACCATCCGCACTACAAAGGGTTAAATCGAGAAAAAAAATTACATAGAGACCCAGTTTTTTGGGGAGATTGTTAAGGGTTAAAAACCCTTAAAAATCCCCAAAAAATTGACATGGGGGTCCCCCTTACCCAAAGTAACCAGCCCGGGACCAGCTATGCAGGGCTTGTAGAAACAGGGCGCAGGGGCCAGCTTTGGTGGCCCCTGGCCCTGCTGGCTACAAGCCCGCATAGCCCATGGTCACGGGCTCTTCTGCCTACCCCCGGGTTTTGGGGAGGCAGGTAATGGGGGTTAATGCGGCTAGCGGGTGACTTGCCATCCCACAGCCTTGTGAACTGGTATAGGGGTATACTGGTATAGTGATCGGAGCAGAGCGGGTGAGAGGCGAGAGGGCTCCGATCGGAGCCTCCTCGCCTCTCACCCGCCCTCCTCCGATCACCACCGGCATCTGATAGATGCCGGAGCTCAGAGGGGGTATAGGAGGAGCGGGATGACGCCATCCTGCCCCTCCCACAAAGGGCAGGGCTAGGGGCGGCGGCCATTAGAAGGAGGTGAGGACCCGGAAGAGACTCCTCACCTGAAGCCTGCGGAGCCCGGGGGGGAATCGGACCCCCCCCCCCCCCCCCACTAGTGAAGAGAAGACACGGCGGAGGGATCGGGCGGGCAGGTTTTACAGATTATTTACAGTCTTTTACAGATTACTGTCAGCGGTGGAAACGGGGGGGGGGGGTCGCAGTTTCGGGACCCCTCCGGGAGACGACAGGGGGGGGGGATCGGATGCCCCCCCAGGAAGAGGAGACCCGCAGCTTCACATAGATACCAGAGGTAAGTGTTTTTTTATTTCTATTTTTAAACTAGCAGGGGGAAATGCCAGGCACGTAGTTTCTACGTGCTTGGCACTTAACGGTAGGAGAAGCAACCACGTAGAAACAACATGCTTGGCATTTAAAGGGTTAAGCAGGGCATTAGAGCCAGGCATTTGTGAATGGCTAAAGTGGGCACGCACCCTGTTAGAGGGAAGCGGGCATGTGGCCGCCAGTGTGCTCTGCTCTTCTAGGCTCGCCCCTTAGCCGATTTTGACGAGCGTCGTTGAGCGTGCCGATTGGAAGACGATGCAGGAACAAGGAAAGATACGTTTACTTATTTCTAAAAAATGGTGGGCTAGAAGGACAGGGGCTAAATCTGCACCCTCCTGTCTCAGCCATTCAGATAGCCTTGGACTGGGGTGGGCACGCCGCGGGGATGGGGAGCATGCTTCCCATTCTAATCAACGAGAGCTATTTGAACTGATATAGTCATGGCAGAAGACTCATTGGATGAGAGCCTGCGCATGTGTCGTTGGAACTAGAAAAAGGTGAGTGAAAAGCAGTGTCCTGGAGGGTTTCACACGACGGGGCATCCCAATTCAGGATGCCCCAGGGGAAGGAACAAAAATTCTCAGGTTTTGTTCCACTTTCAGTCTTTAGTTGTCTTGGTTTATCCAACAAAGGTAATTTAACAAGAAAAAGGGTACGGTATGAGCCATGAAAGGGCCCCATTTAATGTTTGCACCAAGGCCCCATCACATTTAGTTACGCCACTGGTTTCCGGTTGCTAATGCCTGCCACAAGGCATGTTTTTCTGGCTGCAACAGACACGTGATTGCAATCAACATTCTGATCTGATACTCATCCAGTCCCAAGACCCATCTGCGGTCAAGCCACCTCACCAAGAGTGAGTGTACCATGCCTGACACCAGGGCTGGCTTCAGCCCTGGGCTTACCTAGGCAGGTTCCAGGGCCCCTGCACCTTGGGAGGGTCCACCTTACATGGTGGTCATGTGATGCACCTCTTCCCAGTTGTGGGTGAGAGCATTCCATTTCGCCAATGCAGGCCTGTAGAGGACTGTCAGCCAGAGGCCAGTTGGCCATTGTGAGATTGTTTCTTTCTTCTTTCCTTCTGTTTTTTTTCTTTTACATAGAAACATAGAAGGTTGACGGCAAGGTTGTCTGTTTTCTCTGTTTCCTTCTATCCTTAGTTTGTTTCTGTAATTTCTTCTATTGTTTTGCTTTTTCTTTCTCTTCCTTGCTGGTCTGCCTTTTTTCCCCTTTCGGTCATTCCTTCACTTATACTTTCTGTTTTTTGTTTTTCATTCCTTATATTCTTTCTGCCCTTTTCTTTCTTTTCTCTTTTCTTTCTTTTTATTCCATTCATTCCTTGCTTTTTTATTCTACATTTTCCTTGTCAGGCACAGCAATGATACATGGATGGGAGACTAAAAACCTTGAGCATCTTAGGGGAAAAGTTTTAGCATTTTGTCAGGAAAATAACCCTTAAAGAGGAACTACAACAAGTGGCACTGAGCTGGGGGCTGCGGCACCAGCAATGGGATTGGGTCAGCGTGGGTCTGGGGTGGCATGAATTTCACATAGGAGGAGAAATCTTTGGCAATATTAATCATACTTGCAGTTCTACCGCCATATGTGGGGTGTCATACCACACTGCAAGGGGCCCACTAACACTCAAGGGTCCACATAAACCTGGAGCTGGCCCTGCCCGACACCCCCCTCTACTGCCATGCTCCAGTCATGTGACAGTTGTGGAAACAGGGCCTCGTCCACTAATTTGTTAGCAATGGTGGACGTGCACCCCAGGAACCCCATACTGCAAGGCCCAACATCAGGAAAGAGTATTAAAAGTGGACTAAAACCCAGGATTTCAGAACCACTGATGTCACTAAGGCCAGTGGCTCAGAGCATGGTGGTAGCCACAGTCCCTGCTTCCCACTAACAGGGAGCGTGCCCGCACCAGACATTTACAAATGGCTGGTGCGGGCACACACTCTGCTAGAGGGATATCGGGAATGCGGCCACAGCTCGCGCGAATGCGCCGTTGGACCGGCCGATCGCATGGGTTTTGGTCCACTTTAAACTATGGGACTACAAGGAAACAGCTGCAGGAAAGAAGAGGTGAAGGTTTATTTATTTTTTTTCCTCTACAGGTCATTTAATCCATTCCTTGCTACCACTCCCCAGCCCTCAGGTGCTCAAATAGGAGACGCCAGTAGACGGCCTTTTAGGGAGTGATGGATAATCATCTATAGGCATTGGCGGACTGGGGCCAAAAATCAACCTGGTCATCCTATGACCAGCCTGCAGAATCCCCGCTGAGCCCAAATCCACGTGTCCTCCAATGCTGAGGGGTTTCTTGGCTTGGAGAGTAACGTGGGGCCAGGGAGAACAGGGGTGCTGGGTAGAGACCGGTGATACAAGAATTAAAGAAGACCAAAACCCAGCACGATCGGCCCGGGAATCTATAAGATTCCCAGGCCGATCGATTCCTCCCCTGCGGGGCATTCAAAATCTGGATGCCCCCGTGTGAAACTCCCTGTTCACTTATCTTGCTTCCCGGCATAACGGCGCATGCACGAGCCGCATCCCTGCTATCCCTGTGGCAGGGCGCATGCATACACCAGGCATTTGTGAATAGCCCTGTTAGAGGGAAACGGGGGATGTGGCCGCCAGCGCGCTTAAAGTCGCTGGCCTTAGACGGAGTGACATCAGCAGCTCCGAGCACGCCGATTGGCCGTAGGACCGGCAAGAGATGAGTTGGGTTCGGTGATCTGAGGGGGGTTTCACACAGGACCAAAACCCAGGATAGTAAAAATCCTGGGTTTTGGTCCACTTTAATCAGCGGTGTAAGATGCTGCAGCCCAACTGGCCACAAAGCAGTGCGGCCCACCGGGAATTCTCTCGGGTATCCCTATGGCCAGTCTGCACCTGCCTACAGGCCAGGGGGCACTGCCAATCACTAAATACCCCCACACACACCCCATGGCCCAGTCACAAGCAATGCCTGCATGAGGCCCTGCCTGGTGCCGAGCTGTGTGGACCCAGTACTGTGTGTGTGTATTGGGGGGCAGCTCTCAGGGCAACACACACACAACACCAAGCTGCCAGTGAATGGGGGGAGTCATTTATAATCCTCCGACCCCCCTAAAACAGGACGACACCGAATCTCCCGGTGCACCCCGTACCCCTCTCACCTTTCCCCGGGGAGCAGCCGGCCCGGTTTCTAGATCCGTGATATCCCGGGCTACGGAGCTGAGGCGGAACAAGCACCGCTGCACACAATGACTACATTTCCCTGCAGGCCTTGCGGCGCTCTATTCAAACACCGCGTGCTTTATTAAAACTAGCCGCGAACACTCCAGCTTGCTGACGACTTGTGCGGCAGGGCATGGGATCATATTATACCCGTAAGTGTCCCTCATCTAGAGGGACTGTCACTCCATTGGGTCCATATCCGCTGACCCTCATTGTTCTCATTTGTCCCTCTTTGAGGTGTAATATGCAGATCTGCATTAAAAAATATTTATTTGCCTATTCAAAGGGTTGATATTGTTGTAACTGTTACACCCTATGGCCTCGATTCAATAAAGGTAGAAAAAAATTCTCATGGTAGTAAAAGATTAAATTCATGAGAAAAAAGCCTGAGAATGTCACTGTTGCTGAATCACCAGATAAGAAAACAATGAAAGTCAATGGCACTTTTTTACTCCTAAGAAAAGTAGAGAACTGTTTACTCCTTTCTACACTGTAGTAAAAGCTGCCATTGATTTTCATTGTCTTTTTATCTGGTGATTCAGTAACAGTGACATTCTCAGGCTTTTTTCTCATGAATTGAATTTTTTACTACCATGAGAATTTTTTTCTACCTTTATTGAATCGAGGCCTATGTCTTATCCATCATTACATGAGGGGATGTGGCTTCATTTAACAATTGTCCCTCTTTCCGACCCTGAAAAGTTGGAAAGTATGGGAATATATATATATATATATATATATATATATATATATATATATATAATTTTTTTTTTTTATTTAAAGGTGAGATCCTCTGCACCATGTCCCGCTCCCTGATAATTTCCCCATTAACGCCATGAGTGAGGTGATGGCACTACTACGCTGCAGTAACACCCCGACATGCAGTGGCGTAACTATATGTGATGGGGCCCTGGTGTGAACCTTAAAGTGGACCAAAACCCAGGATTTTGACTATCCTGGGTTTTGGTCCACTCCCCCTGGGGCACCCCAATCGGGGGTGTCCCACTATGTGAAACCCCCCAGATCGCCCGCATCAACTCACCTCACTGCGGTCCTACGGCGTATGCGTGGCCGCTCGTCCAATCAGCACGCTGGGAGCCGCTGAGCTATGTACGTCTGAGCAACGTCTTAGCTCAGCGGCTCTGAGTGCGCTGACGGCCTCATCTCGCACCTTCCTCTAACGGAGCGCGTCCGCGCTGGCCATTCACAAATGGCCGTTGCGGGCATGCACCCTGCTAGAGTGATAGCAGGGATGCATCCGCAGCCCGCGCATGTGCCGTTGGACCGGGATTAAGGTAAGTGTAGAGGGCGACCTGGGGGGTTTCACACATTGGGGCATCCCGATTTTGGATGCCCTGCAGGGGGGGGGAATGGATCATTCCCGGGCCGACCCAGCTGGGTTTTGGTCCAATTTAAAAAGGGCCTTTTCATGGCTCATACCATACACTTTTGTCTGTATTTGGACCTTCAGCATAATTTAATGAAAAGCCTAAACCTTTAAAAAGCATCTAAAACTAATATATTTTACATTTTTACTCATTTACTTTTCATTCTTTCCACCACTGGGCTGAAACTGTGGTGAGCATACGGGGGCCGCCATCTTGCCATCTCAGAAGCATCACTTACTAAGCAGAAGAGAGGGGGCAAATGTACAGGGGGTGGGGTTAAAGCTGTGCTTTGCTCAGATAAAGCAGAGCTGGGGGTCAGGAAAGGACAACAATCCCAGAATGCAGAGTGACACAGTCAGAAGACACTTCCTGTTTGCAGGCAGCCTGAGCCTCCATGGAACGCCATCTTGGATGTTTAAAGGCTCATACAATGCAGTAGATGCAGGTAGGATGATTTTTAATGTGTTTAATGTGAGCAATCTGTATGGGAGAAATATATAAGATAGACTCTCTTTCAGGGTGAAGATCTGCTTTAACTCAATTAGATGTAGCTAGACCACTATTGATGGAAACAGCGGAGACACATGGTGCTTCCTTTCTCTAAATGATGCCAAGTGAGCACAGATATGATAAATACGGTGGAGGAGCAACAATAATGGGGCCCCCTGACCTTCTGGGCCCAAATGCGGTTGCACCACTTGCACCCCCTGCAGTCCCAGTTCTCCCACACGTGGCTTTCTGGAAATTTCCACACTGACTTTTCTAGGGTACCTATACTGGTACGCTCACCACTACTTAGGGTGCACCTATAATGAGGCCATGTGAGGAAGCTACCTTAGGTGGCTGACATGGGCACGCTCCCTGTTAGAAGGTAGTGGGGATGCACCCACCGACGCGTTTGGTGGAGCTCGGCTCCTTAGACGAGCTCGCATCAGCACAGCGCTAATTGGATGGGAGGCTGCGCATGCATCGTAGGACTGGAGAAAGGTGAGTTACTTTGGGTGATCTGGGGGGTTTCACACAGAGGGGTGCCCCGGGAGCAAGGGCCAAAATCCTGGGCCTAGGTCCACTTTAAATCCAAACAAACAGGCAATCACCTTTTCCATACCTCCCAACTTCTGAAAACTTGAAAGCGGGACAAGCCATGCCCCCGGCCACACCCCCGTCACGCCCCGGCCACACCCCCGTCACGCCCCGGCCACACCCCCGTCACGTCCCGGCCACACCCCCGTCACGCCCCGGCCACACCCCCGTCACGCCCCGGCCACGCCCCCGTCACGCTCTCCAGCTCCAGCAATGTCGGCTGCCTTCACCCCTGCATGCGGTACGTATCCCCAAACCAGCATACCGCCCGCCCCCCCACCCCTGTGCGCCTGCCCACCCACCCCCGTGCGCCCGCCCCACTCTCTCACCCCACGCGCCAGGAAGTTATCTTCCCGCCGGCGTCATTGCGGCCCTGGGCTGTCACAGCGCAGGGGGTCCCGGGACATTTGGTAATGTTCCGGGACCGCGGGATCCTTCTAAAAAATCGGGACAATCCCGGGAAAATCGGGACAGTTGGGAGGCATGCTTTTCTCCTGCATGGCACATGCCGGGCAATCCAATGCTCAGAAACCTTCCAGTTTCCGAGAATGCCGATACCAGTGCCTCACACGCCTCCCCGCCCCTCACATCAGTCACACAGCGGCATCCATTCATTGCAATAGAGGGAGGGCCATGCCCTTCCTTTGCAATTAATGGCTGGCGCACAGTGACCAGTGATAAACCTCCCTGTTGGTCGTGGAGTCCCACCCCTCATTTTAGGAATCGGAGGTTTCAGAGCGGCGGACAGGCCTAAAGCTCCTGCATGGGAGATAATGTAGATGCTGGGTTTTTTTGCTTTGGGTTTATTAAATACAATCCTGTAGCTTTGATCCCAAACGGGGTAACACAACCAACCACTCCTAAATAGATGGATGGTACACGCTCACGGCTTACTACAACATGTACACGGTGGTGTTGGGCTTAGGCAATTCCCAACTATAGTATGTGAGCCATTGAGCGACCCCACCTTAATTGACACAATCTAGAGATTTTTTTTGTTTAAAATGTTTCTCCCCTTTATTCATCTTCATATTGTATATAGAGAATCATTTAGACCCTCTCAGCTAAAAACATTGGCAGATACATAACTCACAAACAGAAATCCATACAAAATGACATAATGTCCCATAACATCTAAATATGTCCATGGAGCACCTATGTTCTTATTACAAAATTCACAGAGGTTGCAACTTCGGTGTACTAGTTTCGCCTGTACAGCTTCCTCAGCACTATTTGTATTTGAAGACATAGCACGGTAGGATGCTGAATAAAGTACATAGAAACATAGAAGGTTGACGACAGAAGGAGACCATATGGTCCATCTAGTCTGCCCTTATGTGTATACTGTATGTACTCTTTATCTTAGGATAGATGTGTGCTTATCCCAGGCATGTTTAAATTCAGTGACTGTTGATTTTTCAACTACCTCTGCTGGAAGTTTGTTCCAAGCATCTACTACTCTTTCTGTAAAATAATATTTTCTAACATTGCTCCTGATCTCCCCCCCCCCGACTAGCTTCAGGTTGTGCCCCCTTGTTCTATCATTAAGCTTCTTCTTAAAAACACTTCCCTCCTGAACCTTATTGAATCCTTTCACATATTTAAAGGTCTCAATCATGTCCCCCCCTCCCTTCTTTCCTCCAGACTGTACAAATTAAGTTCTTTAAGTCTCTCCTGATAAGTACATATAGTAAACATAGAAAAAGGTAAGTATTTGAATTGAATGTTGAATATCCAGATTGGCTCAGTGGTGGACTTATGAAGAAGATATTAGATCTTTTTTAGATTTCATCATCTCTTCAGCTCTTTTGAGACAGTCCTAATAGTTATTGCCAGGCCTCCAGTGTAGTTATGTCCTGCATCCCGCAGCTGTGATGCTGCGATCCTCTCCCTCTGCGATACAAATGGTGCTGAGGCGAATAGTACAGGCAAAACTAGTACACCGAAGTCCCATCCTGTTGGGTTTAGTAAACCTTTAAATCTTGGCTTTCCATCATGCACATTGCACC
Source organism: Gastrophryne carolinensis (assembly GCA_027917425.1). NCBI lineage: Eukaryota > Metazoa > Chordata > Amphibia > Anura > Microhylidae > Gastrophryne > Gastrophryne carolinensis. The sequence continues at coordinate 85,797,488 of CM051236.1, forward strand.
TTCTTTAATCTGGCTCTCAGGAGTGAAGTTTGGCCACTCCATTGTGGTTCCTCAGCAGAAGTTATCCCCCAATTTTGGATACCCAACATGTACCCTGTTGAAGATACAAAAGCTTCAGCTAATGATGTGTGTATTGCATAAATATTGTTGGAGGGACTGCAGTTTATGCTTATGACAGTAGATGGCGCTGTTACTAATACCTATGTTTAGTCTCTCTGTGCATTTTTTGTTTATTTCCTTTTTCTGCCTCAATGTGCAATTCACCATGATTCCTCTGACATACATGTTGTTCCAGCAAAACCAATCTATTGTTCCTCCAAAATGTCTGTCTAGACTCTGCTGCATCCAGCATTCAAGCTCTGTAACACCCCTCCCCCTCAAACAGTGGAATGGCCAACCCACAGAGTGCCTTCTAAGCATAAGGAACAGCTGTGATTTAAAGTGGACCAAAACCCACCTCTTTCACTTACCTTGCTTCCCGGTCAAACTGCGCATGTGCGAGCCGTGGGCGCATCCCCGCTATCCCTCTAGCAGGACGTGTGCCTGCGCCAGGCATTTGTGAATGCGAGGGATGCTGCCGCCAGCCGAGCATGCTGATTGGACGAGCAGGATTGTAGCCCCATTCAGGGTGCCTTGTGGGAAAGGACCAAAACCCAAGATAGTCAAAATCCTGGGTTTTGGTCTACTTTAACTCTCCAGGGAAAACATTCTACAATTGGATAGCCTGTATTATGTATTCCATGGCATCCATACCCCACACCTATAAGGTACAGCCCTCCAGCTGTGCTCCTTCATCTGGCTTATTCTACCACTTCCTGGGGCTGGATAACCCCCACCCTACCTCAGTTAGGAAGGTTAGGAATGGGGGTTACCCTGTGACTATGACTATAGGGACATTATGATTTGGGAGGTTGCTGTGTGTCAAACTCCCCTGTCTTGACAGATTTGTACCTCATTCTATGTATAGTTCTGATTGAAAGACACACTGAAGGCAATGTTTCTAACACAGAAGTCCAGTTGTCATTATAGAGGACCTAAAGGCAATGTTTATAAAGTCCAGTTGTTATTAAAGTGGACCGACAACCTGGATCTTCACTAGCCTGGTGATAGGTCCCTGGGCATCCCAATTTAGAATGCCCCACTTTATTGAACCTGTCAGATTGCCCACAACACTCACCTTTTCACCATTATCAAAGCACATGCATGGCTCTCGATACAATAATACACGGCATAAAGCATTATGTTTTGAATCGAGTTTGGGCATAGGAAGCAACTGCATCCCTGGCTTCCCTGCAGTTTGCTGACCGCTCCTGTGACCAGCCTATTTGAATTGCTGGGCATGAGAGCACGCTTCAGCTGCAGGGATGCCGGAGTGCAGCTGCACCCTGTGATCGTAACTCCCGGAAAGGTAAGCGATTGTGGGCCTTCCTGAGGGGTTAGCGCAGTGGCGCATTGCAAATCAGGATGTCCGAGTGGCACATAGTCAGCCACTACCTGTGCACCAGTGACTGCATTGGATTCTGGAGATTGCATCCCTCCCCCCAGCCTGCCTTAGCGGGAGTGTCAGAGCTCCATGTAATAGGGGACTCATAAGGAGCTGTACACATGCGGAGTTGTTTCTAGGTCCCTCAAAGCTCCATGAAGGGGAGCCCAAAGATTTATGTTTTATGGGGCCCAGAAATTTCTGATGGCAGCCCTGCATGCCACAGCCAGCAAATCATCAGGTTCAGCAGAAGAAGCATGAGGGATGGCTATTACATGCAGCATAAAGCGGGATCCCAGAACTGGGTGAGTATGTACAGTAGCATTCTGTTTTGTTTTATTTTGCAGGGGCATCCCCTCTTCCCCCAGGAATATACCTAGCAATCCAAGTTTTTTAGACTTTTGGATCACTTTAATCTCTGGTCACGTACTTACACTAGATACTAAGCCTCAGGCTGAGAATGGGACCTCCTCCATGTGGTGCGTCAAAATAGTCCAGGAAGTGGTTCCTACGACTGGGTAGGTCACTCCCTGACCTCAACCCTGTTTCTGCTACCAATTCCTTATGCTGGTGCCTGTTGTACTCTCTGTAACTTTCCACCCACAACTAATTCCTTGTATATATGTAATGTATATACTTGGCAAAATAAACCTGCCCCAAGTTCCGGTTATATTTTGGATTTTTTACAGTTATATACAATTACTTTAAAGGAAGCTCATCTAACAGATAATCTGTTGGTGCTAATAGCACATCTGATTAAGTACCTACAACTGGTCAACCAAGCCTTGAACCACCCTGGGCATCGCAATTTGGGATGTTGGTCAGCTAGAAACTTGGCACAATTTGGAACAAAATCACCCTAACACAGATCTGCTGTTGAGGCAGTAACATCCACAGGTTTACCAGGTGACTGGTAACTATAGAATTCAATAGGTGAACACATACCTCCCAAGTGTCCCTGATTTGGAGGGACTGTATCTTCTTTGAGTCCATGTCCCCCTGCCCCTCGTTGATCTCATTTGTCCCTCTTTGAGGTGTAACATACAGATCTGCAGCAATAAATGATCCATTTGCCTATTTGAAGTATTTGTATTGTTGTAACCGTTACACCCGCAAGTTTAAAATATTACACACATACATAGCGCTCCCAGAGGCGCTCAAAAGATGGGATTCCAGTAAGCAGGTATCGGGCACTGTAATAGAGCGTCTCGGTCACTTTAGTAACCTGGCCCTCGTTGATGAATGTGATGTATGTTGGGCGCTCTAACACCAGTACAGCACTGCAGGGAGCGAAAGGTAGCACCAGCTCAGTGCGACCGACTCTGAGCAGCTCACACCATACTTATCAAAAAACTACACACACACAGCGTTGGCACTCTAAATCTGGTCGCTATAGCATAGAGCGGCAGACGCTATGTAATTAATGTCTGTTTTAGAACACATATTCACCTGTAACAAAGCGAAAACACATGGAATGACATTGTTTTAACACCGTGACATTAACACTTTAGTGCCAGACCTGTAATGACAATTCTGCATAAAAATATAAAAAGTCAAAAAAGTTTCTAAAAGAGTTTTCTTGCAACCAGGAGAGGTCACACAATGAAAAAAAACAAAAATGTCAAACACGCTGTTTAAACACAAGCAAATGAACGGTCATTGAAATGTATGGGAGAGCGACACTGAACGAAAGGCGCTATACACTGAGCCTGTAATGAAACATTGGATGCTACATGGCGCTGTTACACTCGCTCACCAGATTCGCTTTCATAAATGTAGTTTTGCGTACAGCGCCTGGCGTTCACCAGACGCTGCCTGCCGCTATGAGGCACTACCTGGCGCTATTCCTTCTTAAATAACCCCCTTAGTGTTTATGTAGAAGAGCAGCAAGTGTGCTACACTTGTATTCGAGGAACAGAGTTAGAACAACTCACAGTGCTGATTTATGATAAGTGGTTAATTGGATTTTTTTTTGTAGGATATGAGTGATGATAATGGAGGTAAATGGATATTTCAAGTTTTTTTTATCAGGATAAAGTTTTTTTTATCAGGAACTCACCGGCCACTGGCATGTGATCTGTACAATTTCGATAATGGAGCCAAACTGTTACCTCTCCCACTGATGTCTTCAGATAAATACCAGCTGTTCTGTATTACTTAAAAAAACTATTCTAACTATGCTAGTTTGTAACCCCTAAGCCCAACCCTTAAGTTTAGCTTATCATATACTACGTACGTATATAATAAAGAAGTTGACTAAACATTCATTTTGCAGTGTTTCTAATGAAGAGCATTTTACTTGTAAGTTACCTCTCCATGCAACCCTCTTGCATTTAGAAAGCAAAAACACCACCTTGGATTCTGTAATTCTAGCTAAAGCCCAATTAAAAAAAAAATGTATTTTGGGATTGTTGATCCTTGGAGTTTTCTTCCTCTCTCAATAAATACCTAGATGAGGGGTTCCCAACAGGTGGTACTAGTACCACTGATGGTGCTTGAGGTGCTCACAGGTGGTACTCGACAAAGCTGCAGACTTGTCCTGCACCTGTACCTCAACCTGATCTGCTGCCATCTGCAACTCAAGCATGATTTGCACCACAATTTTTTGGTGCAATTCATTCACTTTAAAAAGGTGTTTTGTATGTTTGATTAAGGGTTTAGGTGACTGACAACGGTCACACACCACTCAGGTGGTACTTGATTTAATCAGGAAATAGAAAGTGGTACTTGATGAAAAAAATGTTGGGAACCCCTGATTTAGATCAGTGGTTTTTGTACCCACTGGTGGTGCCTATCTGGTGGTGCATAGAGCAGCCTACCAGATCTGCTGTCATTTATACTATACATGCTCTGTAAGTACATATCTGATCTACAAGTTGACTAAAATGATTTATGTGCGTGTGTATTTGTGTGCATTTCCTTACCTTTTTTTTTTCCATGATTTTTTTTTTACAATTGTTTTAGGTGACCTCTAACCCATAGCTACCACCCAGGTGGTACTTGGATATAAAATAGAAAGTGGTACTTGATGAAAAAGAGTTTGGGACCCCAATCTAGATTATATTATCAATTGTGGAGAAGGAAAAATTAATTGGTTTTAGGTCTATGTTTATTTTTAAAGGGCGCTGGTCACTGGTTGCGGTCCACAAGGAATATGTTCAGAATTTTTTTTTTTATTTGGAATAGAAAAATGAAGATTTTCTCCAAAAATCAGGATACCCACTGTCTCCACTCGTATGTCCTTCAACCATTCCCTTACATTCATAGGTAACTGTGAGGAATAGGGCAAACATTACATTTCATTTTATCACAGATACAAGTCCAGAGTTCCCCTTTATTTCCCCCTGTTAAGGCTTCCTAGTCATAAATGCACAGGTCCTTATCTCCCCAGGAAGGGGAATTAGCATTTATGGGTTAAGCAGGGCACATCATAGACTCCAGTGGGTCTGGAAGTGGCTGTTAAAGAGTCACATCAAAAGATGAGAGCCGCAGACAAGCGGCACCAACACAAATCGGACCATAGCTGCGCCACCATGTGTCCCAGTACCAAGCCAGGTACGGCTCACAAAATCGCACGCAGATATAGGTTTCTCTGGGCTCTGCGACATGGGAAAACTAGAAAAATGGAGATCTAAGGTTCTGACCCATTTAGGGACCCCATTTTTGGACTCATCAGATGCCCAGCATCTAGCCCAATCTTTCGGTGCCATATCCAAAGCCATACGACCCCCCCTGCTCAAAGTTATAACCCCTAAAGGGTTTTAGGGCTAAAGCACGCTCCAGAACAGTGGGAGGTGACAATCCGTCCCACAGAAGGGAGGGAGTGAAAGGGTCTCGCCGCATAAAAGGTGTAACCCTGGGCCAGGCTTTTGTCACTCCTGGAGAGGTCACGGTTTCCGCGTGCCGGAGGTGTCCATCCACAAGCTTGCCACTTACCTCTTGTGGGAGCTCTCTTCACCACTATTCTGCAACTGCATACTAAGGTAACTGACCATTGTCTCTCTGTGTAACTCACTGTAACCTGTAACCTACTAAGAACAGCATTTTAATTTTTTCATATTCCATTATAGCCAAATGTTTGTTATCACTGCCTAGTGTGCTATAGCATTAAAACTTATATTTAACTTGAGCGATCTTTTTGCCTTAGCCAAGAATCTGTGTCCGCAGGTTTTGGGCCTGGTATTCCTGATAGGAGGTCTCAGACAAGGGTTTTTGGGAACGTGGTCTGTGTGTCCGGAGGTCCCTGGTTGATAGTTGGATCACGTGACTCGCAGTTCCCTGACAGTAACATTCCCCACATGGCAGCAAAACATATGCCCATTGGCTTATCCCTCTGAATAGATGGGTCCATTATTTATAGCCCTCCCCCATCATTCCCACATCTTAACAGTGTTCCCAATACTCAACCCATTTGATGCCCCTGGGGAAAGGACCAAAGCAAGGGGTAGTCAAAATTCTGGGTTTTAGTCCACTTTAAGCATAAGTTTAGGGGGGTGGAACTATACCTACTAACACACACAGGAGTAGCATAGTGGATATTTGTACATCTAAGCCTGTGGATAAGGCACATCCCTAAGCCACATCACCACTACACCCATCATCCATTAAAGTGGTCAGTATAACTAAGCGTCCCACTTTGAGTCATAAAAAATGGTCAGTTTAGATACTGGACATGCCAATACTTCTGTGATCCAGCCATAGCAGCCAAGCAAGTTTGTTCTGACCTTTGAGTCACACTAGACGCGTGGAGTACCCGCCTAATCACACGTGGATTTCACCCACTACATTATGGATGCATCTGGTCAAGATTATTCACAGAGCTCCTGTTTGACATTATACTAGCAGGAATTCATTTGTACGTATTTCCTTTTGGAAAGACAAGTTCATAGCTGGACTGCCAAATCATGGAATAAAGGAAGGATGACTATAATTTCAAGTATAAAAATTGGGAGAAGCCTTTATACATCTGTATTAGAAGAGAGAAGAATGTGATTGAATGTTACGCTTTACTTTTTGGCTCTATTGCTGTTCAAGTGTGGATTCTGTTTTCTCTTTCTCTGGCAGTATTGATGTAAAAGCAGAAGATATTTCGATTTTTAGGGTGAAGATGTAATAAATGAAAGGTGTTTGGTTCCAGCATGTTTTCCACAATATGGGGGTTATTTAAGAACCGATAATGGCAGGTAGTGCCATGTAGCGCAGGCAGTGTCTGTGAACGCCGGGCGCTGTATGTGAAAACCACATTTAAGAAAGCGAATCTGGTGAGCGCCTCTAACAGCGTCATGTATCACCACATGTATTAATAGCATCTGCTCAGCGTATACCGCCGACGCTCTAGGCTCAGCAGCGGCATATAGTACCTGTCACTCAGTAGCGCTCTGTCCCATACATTTCAATGGTGTTTCATTTGGTTATGTATAAATAGCGTGTTGGCCAAGTAAACTGTCAGTTTTTTGTCTCAAATCATTGCCCTGCAAACAAACACTTTTATTGTTTTTTTTTTTTTTTTTTACTTTTTTATGCAGAATTGTATGTGCAGGTCTGGCATTGCAGTGTAATTGTTACAGTGTTAAAACAATGTCATTCCATATGTTTTCGCTCTATTAGTGGTGTATATGTGTTGAGAAACAGACTTTTATCACACAGCGTCTGGCATGCTCAGTTCTTGAGCACCGGCGCTGGTTGTGTATAGTTTTCTCTTGAATACGGGCTTCAGCGCCGACTGCCGGACGCATTTAACTGGCACTACTATCGCTTGCTGCAGCATTGTCCTGTTGTTAGATGTAGTGTAGAGTCTTGGGCGCTTTGACCTTGGGATGCCACCCAGCGTTCCCGATTGTCTCTGCAGTGAATCAGGTAGAGCGCTTCTACAGAGCTCACCAGACATCACATTTATCAATGCTGGATGGGATAATACAGCGCCACTTGTCCGCCTGCTAAGCTAGATTAGAGTGCCCGACACCTGCTTGCAGCGTCTACTAGCGGTCGCTCTAAGCGCTGCTACACAGACGCTCACATGTCGATACATGGAGCTAGTGTTAAATCAGCCTCTATGTGTTTAGCTGAAATTGTCATTAAAATAGGGAGCCTTATTTAAGAAGTGTCAGCGCCACACAGTGAAACTTTTTTGGCCTCATCGGCACTTAGCGTCTGAATTAACTAAAAAAACGCTAAAGCTAATGCGTCCGCTGGCTAGCATCTTATTTAAACCGGACCTTCACCATGATTTAATGAAAAGCCCAAACTCTTAAAAAACAATTCCTCAGCATCTAAAATTAATATATTTTACATGTTTAGTCACTAATTTATTATACTTTTCCCCACTGGGCTGCAACTCTGTTCGGGAATTTAGGATACGGGCGCCGCCATCTTGACTCAGAAGCATCACACTTACTGAGGAGAGGAGAGTGGGATAAGGTACAGGGGGGCAGGTTATAGCTGTGCTTTGCTCAGACAGAGCAGAGCTGGGGTCAGGGAAAGGTCAGCAGTCCCAGAATGCAGAGCAGCACAGTCACTTCCTGTTTGCAGGCACTTCCTGTTTGCATGCTGCCTGCAAAAATGGCAGCTTCCATAAGCCGCCATCTTGGATGTTTAAAGGCTTATAAAATGCAGTAGATGCAGGTAGGATGATTTTTAATGTGAGCAATCTGTATGTACAGGGTGTGGGAAACATATAAGATAGACTCTTATTTAGAGTGAAGGTCCGCTTTAACACTAGTGCTGAAAAAGATTCAGCACCGAGCGCTCTGGTTGAAGCCGCACCAGATTAAATATGGCGCTGTATCACAAGATCCCATAGAGCACAATGGGCAGAAATGGATTGAAGTGTTTAATGCTTATAGTTTATATTGCACAGATTTATTTGTATAGAACTTGCATTGGTACTTATCAATAATTGAAACGCAGGACCTAAATGGGCCAAAATGTTTTTTTTTTGGATTAATAAAATGGATTTTAATAGCTTATTTTGCTTAATAAAGTGTAATTTGGAGAACAAAAAATAGAACGCAGCATAAACACACTGTAAAGTTTGTCCCCACCAGTGATTTCTTGTAACTGTAATGAAGAAACGCTGACCAGTGGCAGAAAAATACAGCGCCAAAGATTTCTAGGACAAATTTCATAAACAAGCTGGGGGGCACTGTAAAAAGGGGCAGTACAGAGTGGCGCTCACTGGCACTGGGATAATCAGCTGGTAGACGCTGTCATATACCAATGTCGGCCAATATCTCAGTGCAAAAATCAAAGCAAATTAGTAGCATTTTGCACAGCGACTTCTAGCGCCAATGTAATACACAGCACAGCGCCAGATTAGATGGAAATGCTGGCGCTCCAAAAGCTGGTGCTATAGCCACAAAAATTATGCTAAAAGCTGCACATCATAAATTAGGTCCTTAATAAAAAATCACATATGACCCTTATTTGGATTATTAGTGACTGTGCACAGTAAGCAGATTTTAGAATATGTTTAAAGCAGAACAAAACCCTGGCATGCCGATCCTGGAGTCTAAAAAATCCAGGGCCAGCTGCTGGCCTCCCCCTGGGGCGTCCTGAATTGGTGAACACCTCCTGGATCACTGCAAAACTCACCTTTGCTCTGGCTCCCATGGGGATGAAAACATTGGTGGACACATCCTTAGCATATCTAGGTTGAGGCGCACTCCTCCCGCTTACTATTGCTGAGCTCTGCATGTAAACAGAGCTGTATGCCGATCATTAATATGTACAGCAAACAACGCTGATTGGACTAGATGCATGTGCCGTAGGACTGGGGAAAAGTGAGTTTTTATGGGCGACCTGGGGCGTTTAAGTAGGTGCCATGGTGCAGTACTTACCTTGCTACCACTTCCATGTTGTCATCTGCCAGGAATGGCAATGGGCAGCCTCATCACCTGGAACTTGCCAGCGAGGTTCATAGTTACACAAGTACTGCTTCCTAGATGGTGCTGCAGCAACCTTGGCATCTATGTTGCTTAGCAACAGTAGACGAGCATGCCTTCTGATTGGAGATGACTGATGTCTCCAGCAACTAGTATGCTGCTTACTGTATTGTTGATGTACATTCTGTTTCCGCCCTGTCCTGTGTGGTTTGCCTGTTATTCTACTTGCTAGCCTGTTGCTGCCCTAATGCCTCAACTGACCTCATCCAGTGCCAAGCTGTGTTGCTGACCCAGTGCTACCCCTAACTATTTTGAGTTTCAAGCCCAGTTGACCCAATGCCACGCTTGAACTTGTCCAAGGGCCAAGCCCTTTTGCTGAACCAGTTCTATGCCTGACTACATCTAGTCCCAGACCTTGTTGCCAACTTCCAGCCAGCAACCAGCCACATCCCAAGTCAACTCCCTGTGCAACTTCTGACCACATCTGCTACTGGCTGTCCCTGGTTGTTGAGCGACCTTATGTACACAGGCTGCTGCTTAACCCAGTCTTTAATGCTCCAATCACATATTCACAGTAGCACCTCATTCATAATAGTCTATTAACTGTTTTTTGTACAGTGCTCTGAAAGGTGATAGTGCTTTAAAGTAGACTAAAACCCAACACAATCGATTCTTTCCCCCCGGGGCATCCAAAATCGGAGTGCCCCACTGTGTGAAACCCCCCAGGTTGCCCCATACACTTACCTTGCTTCCCAGTCCAACGGTGTATGCGCAAGCCACATCCACGCTATTCCTCTAGCAGGGCGCGTACTCGCACCAGGCATTTGTGACAACGACTTAGATGACATGACGTCAGCGGCTCCGAGCGCACTGATTGGACGAACGGCCGCGCATGCGCCATAGGACCGGGAAGAGGTGAGTTGGCTTTGGCGATTTGGGGGGTTTCACGCAGTGGAGCACAGGAAAGGACCAAAACCCAGGATTTTGACTACTGCTTTCCCATACCCCACTGCGTGAAACCCCCCAGATCGCCAAAGTCAACTCACCTCTTTAACCACTTCACCACTCTAAAGAAAGTAAACTATAATCCAACCGACAGGTCTGACCGTTGATTGGTTTGCTCACTGGAGGCTCTTACCTTATGTGCATCATATGATTGGCCGCCAGTGGTTATATGAGGTGTGATCCCTTACTCCGGAAACCTTTAAACAGGAAGAGGAATTTCCCTCTGCACTGGACCAACAGTCTTTTTCTAGAAATAGTGCAAGCACAGCTGCAGTGCACTAAACATTTAGCCAGACTCGTGCCTGCAGGATAGTCAAAATCCCAGGACTTGGCTCACTTTAAGGAAATAAATTGAGATAAAATGCTAGGGCTAGGGAAAACAGAAAGAGATAATAATGGAGAAACTTTCTAAAATATAAGGTAAGGTGGGGAAATGTGAAAACTGAACCAGCTGGGAGCTTTCTTTCTCAAGTTGTATCTGAATGGTATCTGTAACAGTAATCCCATAATAAATATTTTAAGATTCTCGTTTATTCAGGTCATGAAATACATTTAGGCACTTACACAAATGGCTTTTTCTCATTTCAGTATAACTTCTATAAAAACAACCTCAACATATAAAGTTTTAGTGTTATCCGACGACTATACACAATTATTCTGATTACACCCCCCCTTAAAAACTCTTATGGTTTATTTTTTCACATTAATGAATTATCTGCTTGGGTTTGGACCCTCATTGGCTCATTGACTCATGTTTATGGTTACTAATTTTTTCATTTTGATGTCCCATATGCTAGGGTAGGTGGGTTTTCTTTGAGCAGGGAATCAGAACCAAAGTGGGTGTTGCTTCTGTGAGCATGCCCAGCGTACCCCTGCTATGGCACACACCCTCCGTTACAATTATTGGAGTGGGCGTGCAAAGGGTCAACATTTCTTCCTGGAAAAGGCAGAGAATGAAGAGCGGAGGGGCGGCAAATATGAAGCTGGACAGAAGAGATGCAGGGGACACAAGGGGAGTATAACTTTATTTGTTTTACAGCCTGATCAGTCACATTAGAGTGTTTTTTTATATATATAGATTTACAGATTTATTTTCATGTATACTGGATTTAAATCTTTTGTAGGAATAAAATAATTTGTGCTTTTTTTCCCTAGCTAAATATCTTGGAAACATCGTATAGTAAAATAAATGATGGAAAATTTCCTTCCTATACTGTATTCCAATAATTCACATTACTCTTGTTACTTGTTACCACCTCCCCCTATTTTACATCAGCAAAGAAACTTGGCTGGATACAACCATTAGTTCTTAGGTTAGGTACTGCTAAGAAATGTTCCTGGACTACTTCCACACGTCCAGATTTCATATTCTGAAATTTGGATGCCACATTTATGATGTCTACAGCTTTTGTTAATGGTAAAGTGTGACATGTATGTCATCCACAATGAATCGGCTATAACACCAGCTGGGGTACGGATGATGCCAATGAGCTCATCTTATAAACGTATAAAATGTGGTCTAAGACATCCTAAAATGTGAGGTAGGCATGTAGACAAATTGTAATATGTAAAATTAATTGCAACTGCCAAAATGAATCTGCCAAGCTTCCCTATGGTAGACCACAGACGGCCAGAGAGTGATACTCTAGCTCAATACAGGCCATCCAGGCAACACTGAATTGGATCATCAAAGAACATGTTGTTCTGGTAAAGCTTTAAAGAACATGATGTCATACAAATTTCTAATGAAATAATAGGGTTTCCGTCTATAGCAGGGATTACTATCACGTCTCTCTCCATCTGATTCATGTGAAACATGTATGGCTAGTGCCAGGACTTGAATGTAAATGGACCATGATAGGCTGCGTTTTAAACTGTGATTGAGTCTTGCAATGAATGCCGGTGTCATGCCAAGACTAATTGTACAGTTTATAGGACCCTTGGCAGAAATTTTTTCCTTTCCTACTGGATTTTCTACCTAGCTCTGAACAAAACTGCATCAATGAGTACTGGGCTTAGGGAGATAGCTCAGCTGGCTGCAGGGATTTGTGGCTAGCTGGGCTGTTACTTTTAACACTACATCCTAAGCCTGGTTTCCTAGCCCTTCTATGCCTAGCTTCTTTGTACCCTCTCAGTCACAAGAAAGTCAGCCCATGTTCTGCCCCCTTCCCCCAATGTTATAGCTTAAGCTTTACAGTGCACTTTATTACCATCCAGGAAGCACATTTTGTGTGTGGGGGGGGTTCTCTTTGGGGGTGTCCCAGGCTAGTCAGGGGCTGGCCAGGTACTGCCAAAATATACAGAGATCTTTTGACTTTACAGGGATGCACAAATTGCCCTGATTTGCAGCCCCCAGGACCCCTAAGGAGTTGGAGAGCTAAACTTGCATTGCAAGCAGCTGGCTACTAGAGGGCATTGTTTTTCTATTTCTCAAAGCAGGAATTGAGGCATTGATGAACATGTCTATAGAGTTTTGCTGCTTGTGTGTTTGTGATGGAGATGTAGACACTTCCCAGTATAACTTATGTCTTCCCACCTAACCCTCTTATAGTTGCAGACCCTTGCTCCTCCTTTGGCATGTATAGAAACCTCACAAGGTGTCGATGAGGTATGTTTGAACAGCAACCGGCATGGTTTCACCCAACCAGACCTAGAGTCTTATAGAGGTCCACTTTAAGAAGTACAGATGGCCAAGAAGGAAACATTCAACGGAGGGGATATCAGTTGAGGGAAAGGATGAGAAAGGACAAGGTATTTCAGTAATAAATCTAGTATTAACCTAATGGAGGAGAAACAAAATATAATATCAACGAGTCTCTCTTTTGTCCTTACAGTGAATCTGAATGTTTTGGTACAACTATAGATGTAAACAGATTTAAAAGGAACATTTCAAGATCTTGAACTTAAACTGGACCAACACCCGTTATTACTTTAACGGGTGTTGGTCCCGCTCTCTGCAGATAGCAAGAAGCTCGGGGAGGCATCCAGAACGCTGGAGCCCCCTCGCACCTAACTGAACAGATCACGCAGAATACTCACCTTCAATACGAGCCACGTCGGGAAAGGATTACCGCGATTGGCCACCGGGAAGTCACGTGGGCAGGTCCTGCCGGCACAGAGGACGCGACTACGGCCCACTTGACTGCCCATCGGCCAGTTGCGGGATTCCTTTCATGCTGCTGGCTCATATTAAAGGTGAGTATTCTGTGCGATCTGTTCAGTTAGGTGCAAGGGGGCTCCAGCATTCAAGATGCCCCCCCAAGCTTCTTGCTATCTGCAGAGAGCGGGAACAACACCCGTTAAAGTAATAAACGGGTGTTGGTCCGGTTTAATACTAACCAGTATTCCAGACAAATTAACAAAGGTATGGGTAGGGGGGCATCTTGGAATCAGTGCTCATAACAGGGCTGGCGCCAGCACAGGGTGCACCTGGGCAATTGCCAGGGCCCCTGGCAGCCTCAGGGGCCCACTCGGGCTCACCCTTGGCCATTTTACAGTGGACCTGAACCACCAAATTCTGGGTGTTGTCTGCAGACCTGTTCAAGGTTGGCCTCAGCAACAGGGGAAGATCAGCAACATTGGAAAAGGTGGCATGTTGATGGAAGCTCAGAAGGTGGTGAGAACCAGGTGACAACTGACAGCAATGATCAAGACTTTAGTGGCACCGGAGCAAGCAGTAAGGACTGAAGGGTGCTTGGTGGTAGCAGAGAATGCAACAAGGACTAGAGGATGATTGGTGGCTATAGGGAAGGAAATAAGGATTGGGCGGCGATCAGCAGCAGAAGATGAGGAAGCGTAGCTGTAAGGTGACACATTACTTTGTGGCCCACTTAGACTCTCTTGCCCAAGGGCCCCCACAAACCTAGAGCCGGCTTTTGCTCATAATATTATACATGTCCACTTACGGTATCTGTCACTAGAGGGCCTTATCGTGAAGTCTCAATCAAAATGGTGAACGATGTGATCAGAAATGTGATCAGCTCAGATTAACCACATTGGAAAATGTTTTTAAAAATGTACAGATACTAAATGGATCCTTTTGAAGAAATTCTTAACATTCAATGTGATAGATGTATACCTAGGTTAGAAACAATAATACATGTATGTGGCTAAACAAAAGGGTAGGTTCTATCTCCAGAGATGTAGGGCCTCTATGGGGGGAGGGGGATTTCATTTTTGAAGATAGAAATCCCTTTGAATCCTCCATGGCTTTTTATGGGTGACTAGGGTGATTCTTTTGAAAGATTGCATAACTTTTTTGGTTATTTGAATGACAATAATTTAAATTTAAGTTTTTGTTTTCAGCAAGATGAGAATCAGATTAACTTTTTGGGTTTAACATTGCAGGTGGAAAAGGGCTGCATATCTCTATTATAAACAGTTTAAATTATTTATCCATAGCATTCTTAATAACAAGCCTGAAAGTGGGTTAGTATAGGTTTAGGGCAAAATTGTTCAGAAAATCTTAAGAACTTTGCCAGTGTTTTCTCAGAGTCTTGTTCTGTTCTCACTCAAACTGGCCACTGGCAGAATGACTTATTGATGGCCTGACTGACCACTATTCCCAACCGTATTGAACACCAATATTACAGCTGAAAGTTTCCTGTCCAGTTAACATCTTGGCAGGTTACAGCAGACAGCAAAAGTTTGAAATAGTTTTTACAGATTTGTGATCATCTCTATCATTATATCATAGCCAAAAGCATAGTTTATTTCTCAGGAAAGCTGGGGATTTAAAGTTAAACATAATTTTGAATCCCTTGCTTTCTCGAGAAAGCTACATACATCAGTCCAAAACAGCATAACAGATTTAGGGACCAGAGAAACAGATCAGATGTAGCAGTAATGTTTGCAGCAGAACTCCAAACTTGACTTCCTATATTGTAGAACTATATGGTTTTGTTTCTGTGCTGGCACCATCCAGGAGCTCTATGGCTGTGCCTACGGGTCCCTAATTTTAAATCATAGAGCCCAAAAAGCAGTACAATAATGCAAGATCACCAAACCCCACAGGGACAAAGGCTCTCTCATAAGTGTCTTCCAGATTTCCAGAATTTTAGGGATCGATATAAGTCAAATCAACATTTCTGCATAATTTGCCTTCTGGGTAAAGGCCATTGTTAGATAAATGCACCCCCATTCTATATCATGTATTCCTAGTGAAATACATCATTAAAAGAAGCATGCAGAGAGAAGAATGGTAAAAATATTGTCTATTTGTACCTGTCCTGTACTCAGTCTATATAAAGAATATCCCCCTGAGTTAAATCCTGCACTGCTTTTAGCATTCAAGGCAGACAAGAAAAAAATGGGGAAACAATGAGGAACACGACTAAGTGGACCTGATCACCTAGGTACATGACGAAAGTAATGTATAGATTAATTAGCCTACTAGAAGTATCAGCACAAACTTTACATTTAACACAAGGACCCAAATTGTGGGGACCACTAATAGTTTAATAATACTTTAAAAGGCATACACATGCAATTTCAGTGTGATTATATATTGTTGCATGCCTAAAACATACATAATATACCAACCTGCCATCATAATGATCAGTCTCATATTACATAGTCCAGTATACAGTTCTTTTCCGCTGGCTTTTGTGGACCGAATATCCACAGAATTCTATGCTACGCCTCTATGTGTAGGTGTAGCCCTGTCCCTGAACATTCGCTTAAAGCACAGCTTGGCTATCTCCAGGGTAGGGATCAAAACCCACCTTGGAATCTGTGGGACTTCAGGGCAGGCATACTAGCATCCTGAATCGGGATTCCCCGCTGTGTCAAAGCCCCCAGGTAGCCCAAAAAACTCAACTTAAGGATAACTTAAGGCAAAGAAAAAAAACAGGCACTAACTTATACTCCCGGCTCGACACAGGCACTAACTTATACTCCCAGCTCCACAAGCTTCTGGTTTCAGAGAACATCGCTCCCAGTGCGTTACTCGCCACCCCAGCCCTCCCGTCGTTTAAACAGCAATGTCTATTCATTGCAATGGAAGGGCAGGCCAGGCCCTGAATGGACATTGCGCCCCAATCCGGCGGAAGTGTGGGGCTCAGACCCCGCAGGCCCCTCCCCTAAATTGCCCCCAGCGTCCCCGGACTGGAATGACACTGCTGCAGGGGAGTGAAGTTGAGTGGCTGTTTGTTTTTTGGGGGGATTTAGTAACCCTTTAAAGGATGTTGGTGGCTGACCTAATACCCAACCAATCCATACATTTCTCTACCACTATTCAGCCAATGAGCTGGGGTAGGGAGTTGTAAATTGATCAGACATCCTGGATTTGGTGGGGCACTAATGTTAGCAAAGTTTGACATTTAAGTGCCCCCAGAGTTTTTTTAGGGGCAGTGTGACGAAATGCCTTGAACTGAGACTGACCCAACCACCCAAAGTAGGACATCAGGTGAGTTTAGGGACATCACATATAGAAAAGTGCAAATTATGGGCTGCTCAACTAAAATGATCTCAAAAGTGGCAAACAAAACCTAAACTACTGTTAGAATGTATGAAATTACAGCTGAAATTGCAATGGCTCAGCCAATGATCACTCCCAGTATGGTCAAAGAAGATCTGATTTTACTATTTTGTGGAATGATAAAAGTAATGCCGCATCTCTTGGCTGGGGCCACGTCCCCGCTATACCTCTAGCTGGGGTGCGTATCCATGCCAGGCATTTCTGAATGAGGCAAGTCGGGATGTGGCCGGCGGCACTCCCTCTATTTAGAGTTTCTTGCTACTCTGAGCTGCATGGGAAAGCTGAATGGAATGCAAGCCACTGATTTGCTGAGCAGCCCCAGAGGTTAAAAACAGCGGGGCATCCCAATGGGTTGTGTTCCTCTTTAGGTAAAATCTTATACCAAATTTTTGTATTGCTCATTATCGATTGTTTGTGTGGCAACCTAAATCTTGGTGTCCCCTGGTGCGTCAGGAGAATGGACCCCTTCCAGTTTTAAACCAGACCTTCACCCTGAATAAGAGCTTATCCTATATATTTCCCCCACCCTATACATATAGATTGTCCACATTAAAAATCATCCTTCCTGCATCTACTGCATTTTCTAAGCCTTTACATTTCCAAGATGGCGGCCCATGGTGTCTCAGGCTGCCTGCAAACAGGAAGTGTCTTCTGACTGTGATGCTGTGCATTCTGGGATTGCTGTCCTCTCTGCTTTGTCTATGCAAAGCAAAGCCCATGACCTGCCCCCTGTACTTTTCACCCCTCCCCTCTCCTCTCCTCAGCATGTGATGCTGGGAAGGAACAAGGAGTAGCTTCTGAGACAAGATGGTGGCGGACATATCCTAGAGTCCTGAACAGGGTTGCAGCCCAGTGGGGAAAAGAATAAACTGTAATTGACCAAAATCATAAAATATATTAATTTTAGATGCTGGGGAATAATTTTTTAAGGGTTTGGGCTCTTCATGAAATGATGCCGAAGTCTGGTTTAAGTCAAGAAATAGATGTCATGTTGCTCGGTCTGATACAAGAAGGAAAAGCCCAACATGTATTGTTTGTAGTCTCCTACTGAATTAATTGCCACTTAATATAACCAATTTGTATGGCCCAGTAACAACGTAAACCGCTTTGAATACATCAACATATTCTCCATTAGTGCTAAACCGGTGGGGTTATGCATATGGTTTATATTGCTGTGACCTCAGTATGTAAATGGCCCAGCGTACAGTTTCATGATATATGGTAGCTGAGCACTTTTCCCAAACTTTTAAGTGCTATATAATAATCTGCATGTACACATATGTCTGAATGACTTTGCAGTGTTACCATATCTTTCTCCTTGCCCTTTAGATTATTTTACAACCGCTGCTGGTTTTGTAAATGGCTGATATTTCATGCTTTAGCCTTTTCTTGGGTAAAGAACATTATGGATTGTAGGAACTGGGGAATTATGAAAACCATCTGCATACAACGGAATAGGATCTTTTTCACAAGAAGATAGTACAAACAAATTATTTCAAATCCCCAAATCCCTAGCTTTCTCGAGAAGACTAAAAGAAAATGAGGTGCTTTCCAAAATGGAAAGTATTTGGACAGCACCCAACACAAGGAATATTAGCATTACCCATCACTCCTTGGAGTGGGCGGGGCTTTGCAAATGATCTCTTTACATCTCTGAGCAATCCAAGGCCCTCAGAAATGCTGAGGGTGCAATGTCAAGGATTAGCTTTAAACCTACACAGGCAAACACATCCAAGCTGCCCTAGTGTTAATGAGAGCACAACATCCTGGCACCAGCTGACATTTATGTACCGATGAATCTCAGTGGAACAACCAATGGTAACATTCCATTTAGCTGACTGCTTGTTGCAAATCAATTGCAACTCCCTCTTGTTGGGAAGGAATTTCATGATTACAAGATGGCAACAAGTTTAAAGTGGACCCATCACCACCTGTGACAGCCCTGGAGTCTTTGGGATTTGGGATGCCCCACTGTACAAACTCCTGCACAGGCCCGCAACCATCCCCGGGATCCTTTCAGCTGAGATGCACTCCCGCGCCAAGCCATTCCAAAAGGCTTGGTGCAGGAGCCCTAAGTTCAAAACATTGCATCATACTGTGCATTACTATACACAGGATAAAGTGCTGATTGGACGAGAGGCCATTCATGCACCATGGGAATGGTGGAAAGGTGAGTTGTGTGGGCAATATGGGGGTTTCACACAGCCAGGCATCCCAAAATGACCCTATCTCCATGATAGTGAGAATTTCGAAGGTCCACATTAAGTTGTTAAGAAGATGTGAACTTATCTCTCCCAATTAGATTTTTCAGTGCACTTCAGAGTCAGCATTAGGGGGAAGGCAAACCAGGCAATTGCCCAGGGTCCGCATCATGAAAGCCCCCCCCCCCCCCCGCCTTCAGTGCTATAGGTGGCCCTGGATATCCAATCAGGGTTGGTCTTGATGTAGAGCAGGATTTTCCACCTGTGCTACACTGTCAGCAGCAGGGAAGCTGGGAAAAAAATGTATTTCAGCCCTGTGTGCTGACCCATCTGTTCTGTATCTGCTGAGTTCCAGGGCTGTATACAAAAAGAAAAAACACCTAGTATGCCCAGTTTCCTGTTGGGGTGAGTAACTGGATGCTGGTGAGGGGAGGGAAGGGGTTAAACATTTGATGCCGGTAAGGGTGATTGTGACTGTGTGTTGTTTGGCATTGCCAAAGTAGAATATTTATACTTACCTACAACCCTCTATTACGGTGTTTCATCCTTTTCTTTTTTCCATGGTCATCTTGGAATTCTTTATGATTGGAAATCGTCTCTTGACCCCTTCACATCTTCTTATCTTCCCAGATACGCTATAGCACAGACATAGGGGGACAGGCATGGGAGGACCTGGGTAGACCTGGGTGAACACTTTAAATCAGTTGTTTTATTCTTTTAGGTCGTAACCATATACTATTATAGGTCAAAATTGCCAGATGTGTTGCTGGATATAATTAGTGTTTTCCTGACAATGTTTTAGTTTACATTCTAGGACATATTATGCAATTATGCGGCATGAGCCTAGCAAGAAAATAATACCATAAGGGAAAATAAGAATTCAACTTAAGCAGCTGCTATTAATTAATATATAATACTGACAATTTATTGAAATAGCTCCTAATTACCAATGTACTCTGCTTTTCATAGCGAAATAGTTTTTAATAACGATCATGGTAATTAGTGTAGGGGCCTGATTAATCCAACACTTCTGCTAGACTGCGCCACATTGGTGCAAATTAGAGTTGTGTAAAATATAATTTAAATAAATACATAATAATTTTTCAGCATGTTGCTGCACTGCTAATAAAGAAAATGTGTTTTTTTTCAGAGCAGCAACATGTGCCAGTGTAAAAAGAGTTAAATCATATTTTGCAGCACTCTCATTTGCACTGATGTGGCGTGGCCTGGTAGAAGTGCTTGATAAATCAGATCCTAGATGTTATACCAGCTACTCACTTTTAAAACTAAAAGCAGCACTGGAGTCCACTTTAGAATTTACGTTCTCCCCGATCCATAGGCACATGTACGAGCTGTGGCTGCCATTATATATACCTTTATCAGGGCGTGCGCCTTTGGCAGGCATTTGTGAATGGCTGTCGTGGGCATGTACGCACGCTCTAGGGTAGCGGGGATGTGTCTGCCGTCACGACCGGCTCCACACGGGTCTTTTCGGCTCTTCTCGGTTGGACTTGGCTCTTAGCCGATGTTTATGCCGAGTGTGCTGATTGGACAAGAGCACTTTCATGTGTCGTAGGACCACTTTTACTGGGTGACCTGGGGGTTTCACATAGCGGGTCTCCCAAATTGGGGCGGTCTAGGGGCAAGGACCAAAGCCCGGAATAGTCATCATATAAGGGTAAATATTCTTTCCAATTTTAAGGCTTACTATTGGGTGTAAAGCATATAGGGATGATGTCGGGGGAATTGAGGTGCATTTTAAACTGATCCTATTATCACAAGATAAAAATCCCCTTCCCATATCAATCCCTACAACCTGCATTAACAAGGGGAGGAGGATTTATATTTTGTGTGTATAAGTCTTAGTTGGATGGGTTGTAACAGGGATAAATAGAGTTGAGAGATTAAGTGTGGCAGAGTTGTGTTAGAAATAAATGAATGGGATATACAGTAGTTGGATTGGATGGTACCATGTGAGTGGTAGGGATTGTAATGGATGGTGATTGCGCTTGCTTGGACTATAGAAGACAACAGGCTTGCTGGGATGAATGGAGAAAAGGGATAGGAAATGCAGAATCATTTAGAATGACAGGGAGGTTGCTGGGATGCAGTTGGAATGGGGGGGGGGGGTAACTGGAGCTCTGGAGCTTGGAAAAGGGAATGTGATGCAGCAGCTAGTGGCATGCATCGTCATATAAATCATCTACATTGCTATTCTCTATCACTTAGTGGGCTGATGAGCTTTGTATGTACAGGGGCCATGTTTAGTGCAGGGTTGGGGATGGCACCCACAGCTGTCTTTAGACAAATGTGGCTCTGGGCAAAATTGACAAGTGGGACCCCAAGTTCTAAAATGTATTACCAACAATGCAGTCACAATCACCCACACTGGCATCATATGTTTAACCTCCTCCTACCCCTCATCAGCGTCCACTTACCCCCAACAGGAAACTGGGAATACTAGGTGTTTTTCCTTTTTGTGTCCAGCCCTGGCACTCAAATGACACAGAACAGAGGGGGCTGTACACAGGGCTGGAATACATATTTTTCCCAGCTTCTCCTCTGCTGACATTGTAGCACAGATGGAAAATCCTGCTCTACATCAAGCTGGTCCTGATTGGATATCCAGGGTCACCTATAGCTCTGAAGTCAGGGGGATCCTTTTATGATAGGGACCCTGGACAATTGACCTGTTTGCCTACCCTCTAATGCTAACTCCTGTGGCACCTACAATGCAGCTTCTTACCTGTCTTATTTTCGTCTGCTCTTGCTTGCTTATACCTCTGCACCAGGAACTGCTAAATTTGCCCTTCATGAATTACTGAAGCGCAAGAGCGGCCATGCATAATATGCAATCATACGATGCAAGAATTTGCCCTTTTCACTATCCAGGGACCAGGTTCATACACTTGGGGCATCCTCACGCCACAGCCATGACCTTCTTTGGCCTCACATCTAAATATACAGCTAAAGAAACTGAATGGGAGCATAGCTGCACTGACGATCGTGAATGGCAATCCCTACATTCCTCCCTGGCTGTGTGGCAATGGCAGCCATTCAGTTAATTAATATATATATATATATATATATATATATAGCCATGCACAGATCTTAAAGGATGAGAGAGATACCATTTCCGGCTGCGCTTGTGCTGGGGGTTTGCCATTGAGGTAAGTACATCGGATGACTGACGGAGTTTCACATGCAGGGATACCCCATTGGGTAATTAAAGCAGATCAAAACTGAACTGAACTTGTGAAATACATTTGACCAAAACCCCTGCAGATACTCCTTATGGTGTAGAACTAGAATATGGATATTTTTGCTTTTCGAATTGTTCCAGAACACTTTTCTTTTGCTGCCCCTCTTTGTAATATGGCAGGTGACCAGTCATTGCATAGATGTGGCAATGACACCATTGCCACACACAACAGTTGCAATGAACAGAAGGCGGAGCTTTACAGCTGAAACCAGTGGTATTATCTGGTATTAAAGTGAAGCAGGAGCTGTACAAATTGGCTACGTAGGGGGAGAAATTCTGTGGAAGCTAATCAAAAGTGTGGGTTTTGATCTGCTTTAACTGGACCAAGAGTGTTATAGACACTAGATCAAGGTTTGGTCCACATTAAGACACTTGCTTGGTTCCTGCATGACCAGCAAAATCGGTTCTGTATTGGGGAAAAGTATATGACAATTTGCAAATAATGCATCTGAAGCACAGACCTTGATCTATGAAAGGTCGAATTTCACAATGAGATTGCCACGTCATATTAGCTATGACCAGTGTGATTGTGCAATTTTGCAAGGAAACACTATTCGTTACTTTCTAAATCAAACCTGAAGACCAGATTTTTGGGTGTAGAGATCCGGCCTTATCGCTTTCTTCCTCTAGGTGGCAGAGTTGTAATAGAAATAGTGCAGGCATTTCTTCATCTGTCTAGCAGCTGTTGGCTCTGCTGACTGTGTTATTAATGATAATTTATAGATAGCATTTACCCTTCTTTACTCACTATGCTCTATTTGAGTATTTATAGAATGGGTCATTCCTTTTCTAAACCACAGATTAATCTTATGTTTGATTTAGGTCTCCAGCTCGAGTAAAACACAAGAATCGTCATTTTGGAGCTCTCACAGAGCCTGTGTCCAGATTTAATTTCCAATGTAAACATTCTGGAAGGCCAGCTATGAAGGTAGAGAGCAGGGTTCTCCCATTCTGATTAATTCAGATGGTCTGTAAGGGAATCCCATAGCACCCAAGGGTCCCTTTAACACTTTGGAGACATCTTTAGCCTTTCCTGCGGAAAGCACACTGTTAAAAGGTACTACACTTACTACCTATGTGTCCCCATATAACATTCTGGGGCCAGCTTTAGCCTCTCCTGCTAGAATCATACTGTTAAAGTGGACCTGTCAGCAGGGGCGTAACTTCAGGGGGTGCAGAGAGTGAAACCACCCCAGGGTCCAGAAGGTCGGGGGGGGGGGGGGGGGCGCCTCATTTTTGCTCTTCCACCTTATGTATCATATTTTTACTCTTAGCATCATTTAGAGATAGCACCATGCACCAACCACCATGCTCTTTCAGTCTTTAGATGTTTGGCTGCATCCAATTGAGTTAAAAGACAAAAATAAAGTTTACTGTATAAGCTGCAAAATGGCCCCATTTAAAGTTCAGCCCAGGGGCCCATCATATTGGTTTTTGTCAGCCCCCCAACCCCACCCACATCTTCCTGATGCTCCCACGCCGGCATCTCGTGGTTGAGGTCACTCCTGTGCTTATCCATTCAGATAGGCTGGGAGGGAGCGAGCCACAGAGCGGGTAGGCGGCTGCTCCCTTTTCCTTATGCCTGAGCTGTGTGAATATAGAGGTGTGTGTCGGGCATTAATAAGCATGGCATACAGTGTACAATGGGATGCACTGCCAAGTTGGGGGTTTCACACAGCGGGCACAAGGACCTATAACCAGGATAGTAAAATTCCTGATATTAGGTCCACTTTAAAGAGGATCAACTTACACAATTTAGGCTTTTTGGGTTGTTGTCCGGGGGCATCCCTATGTTATTCCATGTGTTTTCCCTTTGTTACTGGTGGATATGTGTTCAAAAACAGACTTTGATCACACAGCGTCTGGCGCTCTATGCTACAGCGCCCAGCTTTAGAGCGCCAATGCTGTGTGTGTCTAGTTTTAAATATGGTGTGGAGCGCCAAGTGACAGATGCACTGTGCTGGCGCTACCAGCGCTATACTGTTGTTACAGCACCCAACACACATCACATTCATCAATGCTGGCCAGGTTACCACAGCGACCGCAACGCTAGGTTACAGCACCCGATACCCGCTTACAACGTCTACTAGCGGTTGCTCTATGCACCGCTGTACAGACGTTCATCTGGCACATCTGTACTGCCCTGATGGCAGCCCTGGTGTAGTATCACACAAAACAAAAACCCTACAGTCTGTATTTAAATGCTGACAGATACTCTGATTGGAAATCCTCCCAAAACACCAATTTATACTAAACAAAATTGCAGATAATGTTTTAACATTTATCATGTTTCAGGAATATTTCTTGTAGATAAATCTCTAACGAAGATGGTTAAATGCTGAGAAACAGGTTATCTTCTCTATGTAAAGTTTGCAGAGTTGTGAATCTGAGTTTAATTTATAAAACCAGCAACAAGTTAAAACCTGAAACCACAAGAAAATATACAAAGCAGCACGTGTGACAAAGACCGGAGTTCCTGGCCTCAGCCATTACACCACAAGCTGAATCATGTCCTGCTCAGTTATTTTTACTGAGTCACCTGTAAGGGACCACCAAGGCATCCCTCTGTCTTCATTGTATCCATTAACTACTTTGTTTCCAACTTTTTTTTTTAAAGTGTGTTTTGATATGACCAACACACTGAAATAAAATAGTAACACTAAAGTAAAAAAAAAGTAAAAAAAAAAAAGTTACAACTCTAAACTTACTTTTATTCATTAATTTGGTCCTGGAAATCTAGAATCTAAAGTCAGAACTAACTTTGGTAGATTATTCTCCATTTGTAAGACTGTCCTATCGCCTTTGTCTTAGAGACTGGAGCATGCTGATCGGTAAGTGTTTTGTCAATGGAACCAGAGGATTCTGCTGTGGGGGGAGGAGTGAGTAAGTAGAAGCCTTTTTTTTGTTTAAAGAGGACCAAAATCCTGTTTGCCTGGTCCTACAGTCTAAAAGACTTCCCTGTCCTAGGACACCCTAGGATGTCATGCTGTGTGAAACTCCCCAGGGTCCCTGTATACTCACCTTGATCCATGATCCCATGGTGCATGCACAACTCTCACCCTGCATCCTTGTTCTGCATGCTTGCTGGGCTCATGCAGAGTGAAGGGAGCCGGTACGTCACAAGGTGTGTGGCTAAGCTATGCGTCTCCCCACCACCAGACATTAAAGTTTGCTGGTTGGGGCGAGGCCGCACAGTGGGAATGTTGCTGGAGACAGTTAAAGGGGACCAATACCCAGTGGGGCAGATATGTTGGGTTTTGTTTACCGTGAAAGTAAAATAAGATCTTTAAATAATTAAATATATTAAACATTATGCCTTCATGAATTAACTCTTTAAAGAGGAACATCAGACTTAAAATAAAAAGTGGCCATTCCCCTCCCCATCGGCCCCTACTTACCTTTTGGATATCATTGCTGCCTGCTGCTGCAACATCCGTCTGCTTCGGGGCCCCATCCTTGCCCCGCCTGCTTAGCTGGCGCTGATTGATGAGCACGGCTTAACTCTTCAATATCCCATACTGATCTCACAGCTCTGTGGGCAGGCTGATTCATTACTAGTGCCAGGTAACGGCAGATGAGCGTCTGTATAGCGGCGCTAAGAGCGACCGCAAGGGATCGCTCTGATAGGCCGTGAGTCGATATTACAAAGCGCCTCAGACGCTGTAGTAACACGGCCGGCATTGATGAATTTGATGGGTGAGTCGCTATAACACCAGTTAGGAGCTATATGGGAGCGAACGGTAGCGACTGGCTCAAAATTGGGTTGCTGTAACCCAGAGCGCCAGAAGCTATGTGATTAAAATCCGTTTTTGAACACATATCCACTGGTAGCAAAGCGAAAACATATGGAATTACATTGTTATTACAGTGACATTAATACTTTAATACCAGACCTATAATGACAATTCTGCATAAAAATGTAAAAAATCTAAAAAATTAAAAGAAATGACTTTTAATAGGCCAGGAGAGGTCACACAATGATTTGATAAAAAAAAAATAATAAATTAAAAGAAAACCCTGTTTGAAAAGAAGGAAAGTAACGTTCATTGAAATGTATGGGAGTGCGACAGGTAGTGTCAGGTAATAACCGAACGCTCTAGAAGCCAGAGCACAGACGGTATACGCTGAGCCGCCTGTGATGATGAATCGGACGCTACATGGCGCTGTTAGAGTCGCTCACCAGAATTGCTTTGCTAAATATGGTATTGCGTACAGCGCCCGGCGTTCACTGTTCACCACTATCCCTTGATGAATAAAGCCCAAAGTCTTGTTGGATTTCAAGTGGCTCCATTGTATCTTACGCATGGACACAGCGCAGACACGAGATCGGAAGCTGTGATTAGTGCCTGATGGGATGCAAGATGGTGCCATCCGTCGGGAGGTCGCCCGGAATCCGAGGGACCCAGGAGATGGATCCCCAGCGAGGTGAGTAAACATTCCCCAGTTGTGAAACCAGAGGGGGGGGGGGGCATTGTTCCCCAATGTTCCTCTTTAAAGATCTTATTTTATTTTCATGGTAAGGGGGACCAAAACCCAACTTTTCTTACCCACTGGGTATTGGTCCCCTTTAACATAAAAGTACATTAAGATTTTTAAAGAGTTATAAATAGATTAAACATTATGCCCTCATTAATCAAGAGCCACTTTAAGAAACTGACATTCACTTAATATATTGTCATGTCAAATTTAGTCCTGTCGTGTTCACACAGTTTCCTTCCACAACCATTCAGGCTAAAATATTTTCTTTGGGATCTACAGGTTTGCACAGGACCGCAATGAAAGTCAGCTATGCGACGCTCCTGCCCCAGGGAATGTTCTGAAAGCTGCATATTTTTGCTTTAGCTTCAATTGATTTTCCAGGCTTGTACATGGTGAGCCGCTCTGGTTCCTCGCTACATATATTAGGTGTCACCCATAGCCCCTGGCGTTATATACACATACACACGTTCCGTGTTCTTCCATGTTGTACATTTTCTCCTCAATTATGGATTATTACAGATGCCTTGTAATAAAGAGCTCAAGACGGGGGTCTTCAGTAAGAATTTCACCTTTTCATGTATTGAATATACTGTAGTCATGAATGAGTTCCGCCCAATGGATGTACTAACAGCAACTTTTTTTCTGTGGAGACATCGAGTTTAGGCTGCGCACTTACCACGCTCTGATTTGTCTGGGTCTGATGCACATTGTTTAAATGGCGCAGTCGGTTTAGGCAGGTTTCAACAATTATGTTCTCAAAGAATTGAAATGTTTGCATTTTTATACTACAAAAGAAAATAAATGTTTATACCAGTTAAATCTACTAAAGGGTTTATTCATCAAGGAATAGTGCCAGGCAGTGCCTCGTAGCGGCAGGCAGCATCTGGTGTACGCCGGCCGCTGTACGCAATAGCGCATTTATGAAATTGAATCTGGAGAGCAACTGTCATGAATGACTTGCCTTCAGTCCGTGCCCGTGGTGTCCCTAGGCAACTGGCCAGGGTTTCTCCTGCCCAGCAGCCGCCTCTGCCTCCGGTGCCATCCCCAGCGGCGCGTGTGTCGCCGAGTAAGTCCTCCCCCCTTGCCCATTGTCACTCAGCTTGTGCTTGCTGGCCTATACAATCAGCTCATGTCCTCCGGTGGTGCAATACTCAGAATGGCCACCGGAGGCTGTTTAAAAGAACGAAGTCTAGAAGGTGCAGCTCTGAGCAGTTTGCCTGGGAAGCTCAGCTGGAGCAATCAGCCCAGAGCTCACCAATCAGACCACAGGGCCAGTGCTCCAATCTGCCGTCAGATCCTAAGTGCACCAATCCCAGCCACTGTCTCCCTGTCCAATCCTGCCGGTTTTCCCACTATAAAGGGATTTCCACTGCAGTGTGTCATTGCCTGTTATAGCGCCTAGTACTTAGTTGTCTAGCTTGTCTCTAGTGATTGAACCGACCTTTTGCCTGCCTGACCACGATTTTCTCCTGACCCCTCTGATACCTCGCCCCGTGACCTTCTGGATTGACCTCGGCTTGTTTGACTACTCTTCGTTACCTCCATTGGATACCTCGCCTCGTGACCTCCCGGCTCTGACCTCGGCTTGTAATCGGACTTCCGCCATCCGGCATCCTCGCTTGGGACTCCCTGCTGTTCATCAGTCTCCACCTTAAGCTGGTAATCTTTGCGCCCTATAAGTCCTGGGGGTAACCGAGTAGGAGAGGCATTACCCGCGTCTCCTACAAGCGGGGACTTGTCTATAGGCAGAAGAGGCGGTGGAGATTGGGGATTATCGGCTCAAGACAGACTGGTGTCCGGCACAGTCCTTACAGCAACTCTAACAGCGCCATGTAGTGTACAATTCATCATTACAGGTGGCTCAGGGTATACCGCCAGCGCTCTAGCTTCCAGAGCGCCAGGTACTACCTGTCGCTACCTTTCGCTCTTCCAAACATTTCAATGGACGTTCCTTTTCTTCTGTTTAAACAGGGTTTTTTATTTTTCATTTTTTTTTTCTCTCTCAGATAATTGTGTGACCTAGAAAAATTCATTTTTGAAAACTTGATTTTTTATATTTTTATGCAGAATTGTCATTACTGGTCTGGCATTAAAGTATTAATGTCACAATGTTACAACAATGTAATTCCATGTGTTTTCACTTTGTTAATGGTGGATATGTGTTCAAAAACAGACTTTAATCACATAGCGTATGACGCTCGACGCTATAGTGACCAGATTTAAAGCGCCTACGCTGTGTGATTCTGTTTTTTTGTTGAAAATGGTGTAGGTCGCTGAGAGTCTGTCGCACTGAGCTGGTGCTACCTTTCGCTTGCTGCATCGCTGTACTGGTGTTAGAACATCCAACATACATCTCATTCATCAATGCCAGCCAGGTGACTACAGCGACTGAGGCGCTCTGTTAGCCGATCACAGCGTATACTTGCAGTCGCTCTAAGCGCTGCTATACAGACGCTCATCTGCTGATAGCTGGTGCTAGTAATGAATCAGCCTCTAAATGTTTTTGGGAGAAATTACAGTCTTATTGGGTAATATTGTCCTTTCACGTCTCAGTTGCCTCTACAAATGATCTGCATGGTCCATGGATTGAATTCCTGCAGGAGTTTAAGGGCCTAATTTATGATGTGCCATTACCCATCACTCTTAGCGCGTAGGTAAATTCTATCTTTATGCCTTTTTTTGGTATAAGCCCGGACCCTTGACTGGCCCATGACATCCCCGTGAGCCCCTTAGTGTGCTTCCTGGACAGTCAACAATTGTGCTCAAGTATCAGATCGTGGGCAGCAGTGGAAATGGTCACTCATGGATCAAGGGTGGGTATGCACCCCCCAATGTCATGGGGGGCAGAATGTGGGCAGGGGTTTCTTGGAACAGGGTTTTCAGTGTGGCCAAGTACAGCAGGGACTGTGGGGGGGGGGGGCTGCTAGGTTTGAATGTATACCATTGAATGATGCTACTATGTTATGAGGCTCACAAACCTCGCCAGTGCCATTATATTTTGACTTTTTGTAGATGAGAGGTAAAAGCCCTATACACATGTCTGAGTGGGAGACAATGGCTGTAAGTAAATGAAAATCTCTTTCCAAGCATTAAATGCTCAGCAGATTAGCAAGAAAGACCTTAAGATAATCATGACTCCACCTACTCGCTAAGAATGATCCACGTGACCCCGTGGAAAAGATGATGGAGGGTGGGGGGGCGGCCGGCCGGCCTGCCCGGCCCTGCTGTTCCTGCTGCTACTCAGATATAACTCTCCGGCCCCAATCTCTCCTCTCTCCTATCTCGCCTCCCCAACTACCTTACAGCTATTTCTTCATTCATGTCATCTCACTACCTCAAGCTAAACATGGACAAGACAGAACTGGTCATATTCTAAGCATACAGTACGCCCTGCTCCATATGAGGATTACACGTGGGTAATCCTCCGCCAGAGGGCGCTGTTCACTGCAGACATGCAAAAACAGGCTCCTCCCGGCCCTTCATATACCCAGGAACCTCCCACAAATCCCCAGATTTCTCTGCAGTGCTGACTGTGAAGACATGAAGTATCACTCTCTCGCAGGTGAGCGGGGCTTTTACAGCCTGCGGCCCTGCAGGGCTATTACCACCCATCCTCTTCGATATAGATGTGCCTCCCAGCCTGGGCTGCGCTGGTCGGGTGAAGGTAGGCAGCACCATGTGTGCTCACGGAGCTACGCTCCACCGCAGTCCCCCACCATAGGGTAGGCGGTTTTGGCCGATGGTGAGCCTCCAATAGATGCCCCTCCCGCATTATTGCCCCGTGCCCCTAGTAGCGATGAACCCTGGGTGCAGGGTCGCCTTCTCCCTCGCTTCCCCCCGTAGCTCGGGGGAAAAGAAAGGGGGGGTATGCGTGTGGCGGTCTCAGCGTAAGGTTATACACATTTATGGCCGTTGCGTTTTTTCTTTGGACTTGGGTGTCAGAGCCGCACTCCTTGATCCACATAACCCTTGTCTAGTTGTGTGCGTGTGTGTCTTTGTCATTTACAAGAAGTGTGTGGCCCGGGCGGCAGCATCATTCTCTAGTTTTGAGAGCAATCTCCTTAGCTACACTCTGTATGTGTGTCCTATCCACTGCTTGTCATTGACGTTACGCTGGTTGGAGCTTCGTGCTCTTTGGGGGAGGCAGGGACTTGGCATGACGCGCCCCGCGTCACAGCCAGATCAGGCCCGCCCCTCGAGGTTCGCTTGGCGCCATTTTGACGGTCTTCGCGCGTGGTTGCGATCCTCCTCCCTTGGTCATGTAAGTGCCCTCCTGGGCGTTTTTTTGTTCCTATGATCTTTCATTCAGCTGCGCATGGCTCTGACACCCCCCTCTTATCCTCTTTATGTCTTTCAGACGCCAAGATTTCGGTGGCTTCTCCCGGCCTGACATATATTATAGCGGGTTCACATAAAAATTCTCCCACATTCCTAGTGGGTCTTGGGGCATCCAGGGTTGCCTATTGCATAAATCCCTGTGGGCTTATTGCTCAGATAATCACCATATGGAGGCATCTCAGAATTATGTACCCGGGGTCCCTCGGGGACAAGACCGGCTGTGTACAGTGTGTGGTCAGCCCCATGCTGATGCTGACAGAGCACGGGTCTGCAGACTGTGTGCTGAACAGGCACTGGCCCTGCAATCAGGTTTGCCAGTGGCTGCACCTCGCTTCAATACACCTGTCTCCCCGTGCTTAAATCTCACTCCTGATAAGTCGCACTCGAGTGGGGATGACCAGCACGTGCCACGCAGGCTGCCTACGGCTGAGCAGGTGCTATCTAGTTTGGCGGAGCGCTTGGGCCCTGGAAAGAAGCGGTCCCTGACGCCTCCTGGTTCTCCGGTTCCTAATGAAACTGATGAATCTGCTGCTATGCAGGACCTTGATCCTTCTGATGAAGGTGAGCTATTCTCCGATTCGGGCTCCTCGGATGAGATGCCCTGGAGCCGTGATGATTCTGGACCCGGTTCTTGGGGCCTGTGTGACACTGATGAACTACTTATTAAGATCTTTGAGGTTTTGTCAATCTCCCCTCCTGGGGAGGCTCCCAAGCCTAAGAGGGAGAGTTTCCACACAGCGACACCGCGCTTGGAATTTCTGGAACAGGAGCAATTCCAGGCTCTTATATCCAAAGAATGGGAATCGCCTTGTAAACTTAAAGGGGTTCCGGGGGTCTGGGATTGGAAGTACCCTTTTCTCCCTGATGTGGTTAACTTTTGGTCAGCACCTCCCGTGGTGGATGCACCGATTATAGGGGTTACTAACCCCCCCTTTATGACTGCTCCTCATTGCCGTACCCTTCGGGATGCTGAGGACCGGCGCATTGACAGACTGGCTTCCCACGCCTTTTCGTGTGCAGGGACGACTCTGCGCCCGGTCTGTGCCGCGGCCATCACTGTGGTGGCCGCCAGGACCCTTATTAGAAAGCTACTTGATCACCAACCTGAGGATCTCCCCTGGGAGGTCTTTAATGCACTCTCAGATAGTGATGTGTTTGTGAGGTTTATCCTCTCAGCGCTGGATGATGTGTGCTAGAACCTCTGCCCTTGTGGTAGCTATTCGCGGCCTGGTTTGGCTGAGACAGTGGGGTGCTGACGATGATACGAAAAAGGCTCTCACTGGCCTTCCCTTTAGAGGATGGCGCCTATTCGGGGCCCGTCTGGACCTTTTTGGAAAAAAGGGTAAGGCACCCCTACGCAGAAGGCCGTCTCGGCCTCCTCGGGGCAGGAACACCCCTCCCCCTCCCTACGTTAGTGTCAAGCACGAACCTGAGGTATGCATCCAACTTTTCAGAGTAGATTACCACTCCAGGGTGGGCAGGCAACGCCCTGGGCCCTCTGGCAGGGCTAAGTCCAAATCTGCCAAGACCTCCCAAGCGTGAAGGGATGCCCTCGCCCTTTTGGGCGAGGGGACTGCCACAGCACCTGGCTCCTATCTGGGAGCGTATCGTCTCCTTCTGGTGGATCCAGGAGGTAGTTCCCCTGGACACAGGATAGAATTTGCTGGGCGGTCCCTTTTAGAGGTTGTCAGGGTGCTTCTAGCCCCTGTTTTCCCCTCAGGAGTTGGTGCAGGCCGTACTTGGCCTGCAGAGTCTGGACTCACTTGCAGGTTGCCCTTAACAGGCTGGGGCGATGGCCTCTAAGTTGTCCTTCCTCTTTCCTTCAAAATTACGAGGCAGTCTGGGCCATGCTGGCCTATGGTAGGCTTGGCATTTCTACACTCACAGGTAGTCCCTGCATGATATCTCTGTCTTGGGACACAGGCGCCCTGTGCAAGGGGGGGCTTCTGGCGCAGATGGGGGTGATGTCTCTGACATGCCTGTGGGGCGTCCGCACTAGGACCTACCGGATCGTCCTTCCTTACTTCCCAATCTCTACGTCAGGCCGAGTGGTTTAGTCGGCCGGCAGTGTCCTCTGGGAGTTATTTGGATGGGTGCTCAGTCACCTCAATCCCTCATTGTCCCTTATTCGCTATCTCACATTCCTTGGATTTGGTTCAGGCTTGAACCTTCTTCCTTGGCAATAAGTGGACTCCTGGTTACATGGGCTCTGTCCCTCTTTGCTGACACCTTACTTTCACCAGGCAGGATTGCAGCTGGTGGGCCCGTTGGTGGCGGATCAGATGATGTCCCTTATATACAGAGCCCTTGGGCTCTTCGGCACAGTAGGTTATTAATCCTGGATGGGGTTCCAGCACCCCTGGAGCTAGGTCTATGCTCATTCCCCCTTGGTACGGTGGTTCCTCTTGAGCTGGTGAAATTCAAGGACCCTGTCAGGGGGCACCCCCCTTCTTTGCTTGCATCTTCCTGTGGATGGTCACCTTGGGTGCCAAGTCTCGCAGGTTGGCGGGGGGGATTTTCTTCTAAAATCCCCCGCGGCTCCTAGGTAGGGGCCCTTAGAGGGTCCATTTTCCTACTGATTTTGTTAAAACTGTGAGCCTTCAGTTGGCTCGGTCTTGCCGGACTACTCCTCTTCAGGACCTGTCTATTTGGGGACTCTTGGCCTGTCGAAGGAGAATATTTATTATCAGTCTGGAACTTGGAGCAGGATGATTCTCCTGGTAGGTGTCTGATCCTGCTCTAGGTGGGGGTCAGCCTTCCCTGCATCTCATGGGTATTCGCTCCAATGGATGTCCTTCAGTGGCAGGTTGTGCTATCCTGGTGTCCCTCTGAGAGCCAGCTAGGGTGGCTCTGTTGGGTCCCGTTTATATCACAGGGGCTCTGCCCTTGTTTTTACAGCCCCAGAATATTCTGACTCTGGTCATGGGGGCTTAGTAATTTTATGTCTGGACATTCTATTTTATATGTCTTTTCTTCGTTCATCCTGGTAGGCGGGGTTCTGCGCGAGATTGCGCTGATAAGGGGACCCATGATACTTATGGCCCCTGGTTGGCCTAGTGGACTGTGGTTCGCAGATGTTTCTGCTAAGGACAGCGGACCCGTACGCTCTCTCTGGAGTGCGGTTCTGCCCTTTTCAGGCTCCTTCTTATGTCGCCCCAATCTACAGGCTCTGGTCTGATGGCTTGACAGTTGATTCATTCACCCTTTTGGAGACGGGTTATCTTCTGGGTGACTTTGCCTATGGGGGGCTAGGAGCAAGTTTCTTCTTCTTCTCCTTTCTCCGTCTATTATAGGGTATGGCGTACCCATATTGACTGGCGTCAGTCTTGGTATCTCCCCTGTTGGACGTTCTCTGTTCCCAGGGTTCTAGAGTTATTACAGCATAGGTTGGGGTTGGCTCCCCATCTTGGTACTCTGAAGGTTCAGGTTCTGCCCTGTCCGCCTTCCCGTAGAAGTCTTGTTCAGTCTTCCATTGTTAAGCGTTCTTTTGGGGATTGCTCAGGTGCATCTCCCAAGTAGTTCTATGGTCCCTGTTGGGATTAATTTTTATTCTGTTTGCCTTGCGGGTTGTTCCCTTTGGACCTATCCCGGATGCTGTCTGAACTGTTCCTGCTTCAAGTTGTCCTTCCGGGGGCTGTTGCTTCAGTCAGATGTGTGCCTGTGAAGGTGGCTCTGTTTAGTTAGCCCTTGTTCATTATTTATACACCATGATGTGGTGGTATTCCGCCTTACGCCGGACCTTGTGCCCAAGGTGGTGTCTTATGCTCATTTATCCAAGTCCTTTGTCTGCCTCTGGGCCTTATTCTTAGTAATGCTGAAGTAAGGGGGTCTACATTCCCTCAACAGGTGTTGAAGTTCTCCTGGATTGTTTCTTGTCCCTTAGGGGGACTGATGCCCCTTGGGGTTTGCGGGCGCCTCCATACGTATGCGCCTGATCTTATCTGTTTCCAGGGGCTATGCGCCCTTTGGACTGATCTTACTTGGATGGATTGTCCTGATCCTGAGTAAAGGTTTCGGCTTCTTGCTGATCCTTGTTAGTGTAGTGGTCAGTATCCCCGCATGTCTAGCGGGAGACCAGTTTTCTATTCCCCGATGGGGAGAGTTCTAAGTTTTACCGAGGCTACTGTTGCATTTGGACTGGTCAGGATGTTACTCTGGCCTATTCCTTTAAGGGAAAGAATCTTCTTCTCTTTTTATTCTGTTTCTACTTGTGCTTGGGTACCTTGGGCCTTTCAGCACCAGGTTTCTGTTAATCAGGTTTTGCTAGACCACTGCTCATTTTCTGTTCATACCTTTTCAAAGGTTTTTATGAGGTTGACGTTAGAGTCTTTGCTCATGTCGTTCTTGGTAGCAAGGTTTGCAGGTGACAGCGCCTTTACTGTCTGCTGTGCCTTTTTTGATGGGGATCCCACCCTACTTTCTGGACATTGCAGGTGACAGCGCCTTTACTGTCTGCTGTGCCTTTTTTGATGGGGATCCCACCCTACTTTCTGGACACTGCTATTGGATGTCCCACGTGTAAGTATTATATATGGAGCAGGACGTACTGTATGCTTAGAATAATATAATTCTGTGAAATTCTCACCTGTAGAATTGGTATTATAAGCATACAGTACGTCCTGCTCCACCCCACCCTGGTTTTCCATTTTTCTGGATCCCCTGTATGGTGATTATCATTACTGTTGTTACTAGTTTGGTGGTTGGTTTCTCCCGGCTTCTTTTCTCACTGCTTTTCAATGCTGGGGATTTGTGGGAGGTCCCTGGGTATATGAAGGGCCGGGAGGAACCTGTTTTTGCATGTCTGCAGTGAACAGCGCCCTCTGGCGGAGGATTACCCACGTGTAAGTATTATATATGGAGCAGGACTTACTGTATGTGTATAATACCAATTCTACAGGTGAGTATTTCACAGAATTGTATTTTTCCCACCATCTAACTCCCCTCCCCTCTCTAACAGGTCTATTTCTGTCAACAATTACACAATAACAGCAACTCCCCGAGCTCGTGCCTGGGATTCACTCTGGACTCTGCACTCTCTTTCAAACCACAGATTAACTCCCTGGCCACCTCCTGTCGCCTTCAACTTAAAAACATCTCACGCATCCGTCCCTTCCTCTCACCTGACACCACTAAAATGCTAGTGCATGCCCTGGTCATATCCCGACTGGATTACTGCAACATCTTTCTTTGTGGCTTACCAACAAACAGACTGGCACCCCTCCAATCTGTTCTGAACTCTGCTGCTCATCTCATCCATCTCTCCTCTCACTCCTCCAGTTCTGCGCCTCTCTGCCAATCCCTGCACTGGCTGCCAGTCCATCAGCGAATCCTGTTCAAAACTCTAACTCTCGCATACAAAGCTCTCTCTAACCAGGCCCCTCGCTACATCTCATCTCTAATCCAACAATATCAACCTAGACGCAGTCTTCGCTCTGCTGCTGACCTTCTCCTGTCCTCCACCCTGGTCACCTCCTCTCACGCCCGCCTCCAGGACTTCTCGCGTGCAACTCCAATCTTCTGGAATGCCCTCCCCCACCCAATCCGCCACTCCACAACCCTCAATACCTTCAAAGGAACCCTTAAAACTCACTTATTCAGACAAGCATATAATCTGACCTAACCAATCTTCTAAAGGGCACATGCCACAAAGCTCAATACTGACTGTGTGTGATCCTTCCCCCTCGTCTTCACCCCTCTTCCTTTAGACTGTAAGCTCGCAAGGGCAGGGCTCTCTCCCCTATTGTATCTTGTATTCAGAATATCCACTGTCAAATCTGTAAAACTGCATTTGAAATAGTATATGTACCGTATGTTTCTACCCTGTCTGTATTTACTACTTTGTAAAGCTCTACGGAAGATGATAGCGCTATATAAATAAACAATAATAATAATAATGAGGGCTGTAAGCTGTAATGGGGGATGCCCCACTAGCTGTAATAGGGGAAGCCCCACTGGCTGTACTGAGGGATACCTCCACTGGCTGTACTGAGGGATACCCCTCACTGACTGTACTGAGGGATGCCCCCATTGGCTGTACTGAGGGATGCCCCCACTGCCTTTGATGAGGGATGCCCCCTCTGCCTTTAATGAGGGATGCTCCTCAATAACTGTAATGTAGGGTTGACACTCAATGGCTTTAATGAGGGATGCCCCCACTGGCTGTACTGAGGGATGCCCCCACTGGCTGTACTGAGGGATGCCCCCACTGGCTGTACTGAAGGATGCCCCCACTGGCTGTACTGAAGGATGCCCCCACTGGCTGTACTGAGGGATGCCCCCACTGCCTTTAATGAGGGATGCCCCTCAATAACTGTAATGTAAGGATGCCACTCAATGGCTTTAATGAGGGATGTCCCTCACTGCCCATAATGGAAGATGCCACAACGTGCCTCTGTGGGATGCCTCTCACTCGGTTTAATGAGGGATACCAATCACTGCCTGTAATGGAGTGATTCTGCACACTGTCTGTAATGGGGGGATTTAAGCACACCATTTGGTTCAGATTTTTTTCTTTCTTATATTCTAAGTATACAGCACGTCCTGTTCCAGAAGATATTCCTTACTCCTGGGTTATACATCCAGTAGATGGCACTGGACTGCAGAGACAGAAAAGTGGCTCCTCCCGGCCCCATATATACCAGGGACCTCCCACAAATTCCCCAGTTCTTCTCTGCAGTCTGGGCTGCGATGACTAGAAGATGACTCTCTCTACTCGCAGGTGATCAGGGCTATTAGCCTGTGGCCCTTTAGGACTATTCCCACCCGTTTCCTTTTACTGCCTCCCAGCTTAGGCTGCACTGGTTCGGGTGAAGGTAGGCAGCACCGCTGTCAGGTGCTAAGGAGCGCTGCTCCAACCGCAGTCCCCCACCAAAGGGTAGGCGGTATAGGCCCATTGTGAGCCTTATGGGATGCCCCTCCCGCGTCTTCTGCCCCTCGCCCCCTGTCCCTGCAGTTGGCTCCCTTTAGGCTGGCCACCGCTTCCCCTTCTCTCTCCCTGGTAGATCTCGGGGGTGGGGGGGGGGTGCATTCTTGACTATATAGTTGTGTGATGATCCCTCTTGAATTGATTTCATTGCATTATTTTGCCGCCGCCACCGCACGCTTGTACTACGCTCCGCGGTCGGCGGCGACATCGCCTCAGGCGTTGCTGCACCATCATTGGCTGGCCTTCTCAGGTGGGCGCGTTTTCGTGCTCTTCGGGGGGGGGCTTGCGGCTGATGCGTTCTGCATCACTGTCTCCGCGGCCCGCCCCTCGAGGTATATGCGGGCGCCATTTTAGCTCTCTGCTGTGTGTGTCTGGCCTTTCCCTAGCGCGGTCCGTAAGTGCCCCTGCGGGCTGATTTATTTTGTATTTCTCTGTCTTGCACATTGCTTATGGGATCTTTTTGCTTATGTCTTGCAGGCGGGTCAAACTTTGTGGTTTCTCCCAGTCCTACCCCTCTATTTAGTGTTAACTCTTATTGGAGGGCTATTGTATTCCCTTACCTCCCACTTCCCTAGCGGGTTATTGGGGCATCCCGCATTGCTTTTATTAGCGTCAATCCTTATTGGCCTGTTGTGCCGTGATAATCACCATATGGAGGCTTCTCAGGATAATGTGCTCGGGGTTCCTTAGGGACAAGCCCGGCTGTGTGTGGCGTGTGGGGTATCCCCTGTCAGTGACGACTTCAGGGTTTGTGTATCCTGCGCCCAGCAGACATTTGCGCTGCAGTCTGGGGGTTACCTGCGGCTGGGCCTAGTGCTGCGCCCCCTCTGGCTTCGCCTACCCCCCCACGCTTACACCTGACTCCCAGTGAGGTGCATACCAGTGGGGAGTCTCAACCTGATTTGCGCTGCCCGGGTAGCCAGCATTGAAAGGCATATTGCCGGGTCTGGTCCGCGTAAGGCTCCTGCTAAGCGGCGGCCTCTGGCACCCGGTGTTACTCTCTTTCCTGTGGAAGCTGAGGAGTTTTTTTATATTACTGGATATACCCCCCTGGAAGAAGGGGAATTATTCTCTGATTCAGAATCATCTGAGGATCAGCCTATGGGTTATGCTGAGTCTGGGTCTGACCCATGGGCTTCAGATGATACTGACAGACTTTTGGCTCACATTTTTGAAGTGCTCTGTATCTCTCCTCCTGCCGTGGTCCTGCGGCAGCAGGGGGAGCTGTTTCATACTGTTAAACCACGTTTGGAGTTTCCTGAACAAACTCATTTTAATAATCTGGTGCTCAAAGAGTGGGAACGGCCTAGCAGGCTTCCCAGGGTACCAAAGAGTTGGGATAAGAGGTATCCCTTTCCCGCTGAGATGGTTAAACGTTGGTCATGTCCTCCTGAGGTGGATGCACCAGTTCTGGGGTTGTCTAACACATCCGTCATGCATTCTCCTGATTCTGTTACACTGAGGGATGGGGAGGACAGGAGCATTGACCAGCTGGCTTGCCATGCCTTTGCCTGTGTGGGGACCGCGCTCCGTCCGGTCTGTGCCTCTGCCATTACGGCTGTTGCTATTAAAAGCCTGCTCAGGGGTCTCTTAGACGGGGCTCCTGATGATGCAGGTAGTGAAGAGTATAGAGCTCTTCTGCATTGTGAGGAATTTGTTGCATATGTTCTCTCTGCCTTGGATGATACCAATAGAATGTGTGGCAGGGCTTCTGCCTTGTTGGTGGCGATATACCGCTCGGTCTGGCTGCCCAAGTGGGCAGCTGACAACGCTGCTAAGAAGGCTCTCACTGGGTTTCCCTTCAAGGGGCTGCACCTCTTTGGGGAACGTTTGGACTTGTTTGCTAAGGGAGGCAATTTGCCTCAGCGTAGAAGGCAGCCCCGGTCCTTTCGGGGTTCAGGTGCCTTTTCTCCTTCCTTCCGGGGCTCCAGAATTGGATGGGGAGCTTTCTTTGCTGGGGCCCGTGGAGATTTTTGGGGCAGGGGCAGAGGACGTGGCCGCCCTGGCCCCTCCTGGGGTCCCAAGCCTAAGTCCTCTCCCAAGCCCCCTCAGGCATGAAGGGGTGCCCTCACCCATCCGGGTGGGGGTACGGCTTCGGCTCTTGGCTCATGTCTGGAGGCGTCATGTCTCAGACCGGTGGATTCAGGAGGTAGTATCGTCCGGTTACAAGATAGAGTTTGCAGCCTGGCCGCCCCCAAGATTCATCAAATCTCGGTTAGCTCAAAACCCCCTGTCAGCTCAGGGTCTGTCCCTGGCGCCGTCCAAGGCCTTCTGGAACTAGGTGTCATCTGCCGAGTGCCCTTGAAGAAAGGGGTAAAGGTTATTATTCCAACCTTTTCATTGTTCCCAAAAAAGATGGGTCCATCAGACCTATCCTGGATTTGAAGCTCCTCAACAGATTTGGCAGATTCAGACACTTTCGCATGGAGACTCTGCGCTCAGCTGTGACTTCCCTATGCCCAGGGGAGTTCATGACCTCTGTAGACATCAAGGATGCTTACCTTCACGTACCTATCTTTCCAGGTCATCAGAGATTCCTCAGGTTCGCTCTGGAGGATCAGCACTACCAATTTGTGGCCTTGCCCTTCGGTCTCACCTCGGCTCCCAGGGTATTCACCAAGGTGCTGACAGGAGTGATGGCTCTGCTGAGATCTCAGGGCATTCACATTCTTCCCTACTTGGAAGACATGCTTATCGCTTCTCAGTCCTTCCATCAGGCAGAGCTGGACACTCAGCGGGTGGTGTCCACACTGGAGTCATTCGGCTGGGTGATCAACCTCCCCAAATCTTCCCTGTCTCCTTCCATGGTGAAGTCTTTTATGGGCATGATTCTGGATTCATCTCAGGCCAAGATCTTTCTTCCTCAGCAGAAGGTGGAGAGTTTTCAAGAGAGAGCTCAGCTCCTTCTGTCTTGTCCTCATCGATCCATCAGGCAGGGAATGCAGCTGGTGGGCCTGATGGTGTCCTGCTTCGAAGCGGTTCCATATGCTCAGTTTCACATGAGGCCTCTTCAGCTTCACCTCTTGTGAGTATGGGATTGGGACCCTGTGTCCTTGGATCAGGTGTTTGTCCTGTCCCCTCTGGTCAGGCGGTCTCTTTCGTGGTGGCTGGACTCAAGGAACCTGCTGGGGGGGCAGATCCTTTCTGGCCCCCTGCTGGGAGACTGTCACCATGGATGCCAGTCTGACAGGTTAAGGGGGATTTTGGAAGTCCCTGAAATTCCAGGGTCAGTGGGGCCCTCAGGAGGCCCATGCCCCTATCAACATTCTGGAATTGAGGGCGATCAGGTTGGTTCTCGCCCACTTAACCCCACACCTGCGGGATCGGGCTGTTCAGGTCCGCTCGGACAACCAGACGGAGGTTGCCTGCATCAATCATCAGGGAGGGACCCGGAGCAAGAGGGCCCTCAAGGAAGTTTCCCTGATATTGTCCTGGGCGGTAGAGAATGTTTCCTGCATCTCAGCTGTGTACATCCCGGGGGTGGAGAATCTGGAGGCAGACTCTTTGAGCAGGGGGACCTCTCGTCTGGGAGAATGGTCCCTCCCTTTCGCTCCCTGTGCCACCACTGGGGATCAGCCGGATGTGGATCCGTCACAATCACAAGCTTCCAGTCTTTGTCTCTCTGTCCCATGTCTGTCTTGGACGGGGTTTCAGCTCCTGTATGTGTTTCCCCCTTTTCCCCTGCTGGGCAGGGTGTTGCACAAGATAGCTCAGGAAAGTGTGCCAGCCATATTGGTGGCCCACTGTTGGCCAAGAAGAGTGTGGTTCGCAGACATCGTGCAGCTGGCAGTAGATCAGTACGTCCTGCTCCTGGTTCCAGATCTGCTCATTCAGGAGCACCTACGCCACCCCAATTTGCAAACGTTGGCTTTGACGGCCTGGCTGTTGAAACTTCCATCTTAATGGAAAAAGGGCTGCCTGCCTCGGTTGTAAATACCATGATCAGGGCTAGGAAGAGGTCCTCTTCTTCCATCTAATACAGGGTTTGGCGTACTTACATTGACTGGTGCGAGTTTAACTCGCTTCCCTGTCGTGTGTTTTCTATTGCTAGGATTCTGGAGTTTCTGCAACATGGTTTGGATCTGGGTCTTCAGCTCAGTACTCTCAAAGGTCATGTTTCTGCCTTGGCCATTTTTTTCCAAAGATCCTTTGCTCAGCATCCCCTGGTCAAGACCTTCTTCCAGGGGGCTACTCACGTGCATCCCCCACGTAAGCCTATGTTACCAGTTTGGGACTTGAACTTGGTCTTATCTGCCCTGCAGGGGTCTCCCTTTAAGCCCTTGCAAGGGGCCCCTTTGTCCATTCTTATGCTTTAGGTGGTCTTTTTGGTGGCCATCACTTCTGTTAGGCGTGTTTCTGAATTGGCGGCGCTTTCCATCAAGCCTCCTTATTATTGAGACACCAGGACAAGGTGGTGTTTCGTTTTAAGCCAGATTTTCTGCCTAAGGTTGTTTCTGCCTTTCATCTCAATCAGGACATTGTTTTGCCTTCTTTGTGTCCTAATCCTAGTAATTCTAAGGAGAGGATTTTACACTCTCTGGATGTGGTCAGGACCCTGAAGTTCTATACTGAATCCTTGAGGAAGACTGACGCTCTCTTTGTGCTCCCGTCTGGACCTAAGAAGGGTCTGGCTCCGGCTAAGTCCACTAGAGCAAGTGGATCCATCATGCTGTGATACAGGCCTACTCAGCTAAGGGGAAGGAGCCTCCCTTCCGCCTTACTGCTCATTCTACTCGTGCTATTGGTGCATCTTTTCAGCACCAAGCTTCTGTTGAACAAGTTTGCAAGGCCGCCACTTGGTCTTCTGTTCATACTTTTTCTAAGTTCTACAAGGTTGATGTTAAGGCCTCAGCTGCTTTTGGCTGCAAAGTTCTGCGGGCGGCAGTGGTTTAAACTGTCTGCTGTTACTTTTGGGGATCC
This sequence comes from Gastrophryne carolinensis, assembly GCA_027917425.1. NCBI lineage: Eukaryota > Metazoa > Chordata > Amphibia > Anura > Microhylidae > Gastrophryne > Gastrophryne carolinensis. The sequence goes on from CM051236.1 coordinate 85,840,459, forward strand.
CACCCTACTTTACGGACACTGCTATTGGATGTCCCAAGTGTAAGGAATATCTTCTGGAACAGGACGTGCTGTATACTTAGAATAATACAATTCTGTGATTACTCACCTGTAGAATTGGTATTATATGTATACAGCCTTGTTATCATTATTCTTAGTTACCTCTTTATGGCGATTGTTTAATTTCTTATAATGGTTATAATTCTCCTGGTTTCATTTAACTGCTTTTCAATACTGGAGAATTTGTGGGAGGTCCCTGGTATATATGGGGCCGGGAGGAGCCATTTTTCTGTCTCTGCAGTCCAGCGACATCTACTGGATGTATAACCCAAGAGTAAGGAATATCTTCTGGAACAGGACGTGCTGTATACATATAATACCAATTCTACAGGTGAGTAATCACAGAATTGTATTTTTTGTCCTTTAAACCCTGGGTGCATGTTATGGAACAAAAATAAGGTGTATATATAGTGACATTAAGATACTATACCGGGCCAGGAACAGTGCAGCAGGGTCAGTATGCCCCAAACGGCCCCGGGCCGTTTTTAGCCCCCAGTCCACCCCTGCCTTGGGCATCCCAAATTGGGATGCCTCTCTGTGTTAACCCTGCCCCCAGGATCCAGAAGAATTCATTCCCTCCGTGTCTCTCTAACCGAAATATCATAAATATCGCTTGTCGAGCATTAAATACCCACTGCAAATGGCTCTGATTGGACGGGAGTCCGCGTATGCACCGATGGACCAGGGAAGGTGAGTTTTTCACACAATATCGGAATGCCGCAGGGTCAAGAAACAAAACCGAGGTGGTTTAAAAACACTACCCATGATCTTTTCGCAAAATGCTAAAGCCTCACCTGACGAACATTGGATGGGGGGGTGGCTCAGGAGATATGTTGCAATGTGGTGATGGATGGGCTGGCCAGGGATGGTAAAATCTCAGGTCATCACTGACTGAATGGGAGGTAATGCTTGAAAACAACAAATAGGGAAGCATCTTAGGGCGAGAGTCATGTTAAGTCGGGCTAAAATAGAAACGTACAGATCCATCATTTTTTAGCAGTAAAAGGAACCATGCAAAATCTTTGTGATATCTCACATGCTCAGAAAGGGCAGTGCAGGCGACATGCCAAATACCTATGACAAGACTCATTAAAATGTTAGTTTAGGGGATGCTCTTTTTTATTTGAGCTTGTGATTGAACATAAGAAGTCAATTATTTAAAGAAAATGTCCTTTGTGAATTAACCACAAGTTACATTTAATTCTTTCCATGAAAATATGTATTTTGTTGGTATGTGTCTTTGGCAGCTACTTACCCTTAAGTTGAAAATCCATGTGTGTGCATCTCACTGAGGATGAATGGTCCATGCAGGGGGCAGAATGGAAGTAATTACCCCATTTGCTACATTGAATATGATCTGGTTATTTTATTGTGTTTTTCTTTATGGTTTTTATAGACATTGCTCAAGAACAGCCCATGTCCAAATCTAAGGAGTCGATCTTGTTTGAAGTAGAGATAAAAGCAATGTAGTTTTAAGTTATCTTTTGGCAAGTGGCAGCAATAAATAGGATTGTGCAGAAACATTTGGGATCTCATCGTCTAATAGTTTTATACTTGAGATATTTTTTATAACATGTGGTTTTGATCCATTGTAGTATTAACCCAACATGTAAGCCTCTTGGATATTAGAATGTAGAAACAATATGGGGATGTAGGAAAACAGCATCTTGTTACAATAAAATGATCTTTAGACTGTAATGTAAATAGAGATAGTCCATGTTGAATATATCTTGACACTGTGAATCAGGGCTGAACTTCCCGAATGCCAAATGCAGGCATGTTGCCCAGGGCCTCTAAGGGAGAGAAGAACATTCAAATTCAGGATAAAGAGATTGTGAGAAATGCAGCTAAATCCCAAAAAATGATATTAAAGCTTAATTTCTTAAAGCGGAACAAAACTCTGGAATGTGAGTTTCCCAGGTTTTGTTCCTTGCCCCTGGGGGCAGCCCGCTTAGCTGTGTGAAACCACTGACTACGTCATTCGGCAGACAGCTCTTATTTAATAGAATCAAACCCAGCCTATCTGAATAGGCACAATGTCGGGTATGCGGCCGAGCATACTTTCCATTGTAATCAGAGCCGCCTGCAGAATGACGTAGTCATAGCGTGTGGCTCTCATTGGATGTGAGCTTGTGAATGCGACATTGAAGCAGGAAAAGATGAGTTTTTACGGCATCCTGAGGGGTTTCAGTCAGCTGGTCATTCCAATCCAGGATGCCCCAAGGAAAAGCCAGTGGCCGCCCCTGGGATCTTTTGTATTCCAGGCCAGTTGATGCTGGGTTTTGCTCCAGTTTAAATACATATGGATCTCTTCAAGATATTTAATGATTCAAGGAATGTTTTCTGTAAAAGGATTGTAAATAAAAATAATTGTTTGCTTACATGGCATACAACAATTCCATTCAGATTGGGGTTCTGCTAAATAAATCCTTCCCTCCCTAATTTCCCCACCAGCCCATCCTTAGACCCCAGCCAGTGTTCTTCCACCCATTCTATAGCCTCAGCATCATGTCTGTAGGGGCCATACTATTAGGAGTGGACATATGGGGGGCCTTGCTAAATATTCGGTAAAGCCAGTGAGACTTGTAGTGCACCTTGTGGTGTGGATTGCAACCTGCAATTCGGTGCAAAAAAAAGGTTTGTCCTACATTTTCCCCAAAAACTCACTTGTACATTTGATGCCGCATTTTTACAGTTACAGCGCCTGTGAACTTTTTCATTTTTACACACAAGAAAATGCAATAAAAAATGTTTTTTTGTTTCCCTTTTCCCCAAAAAATCACCTTTACCTTTGATGGGACAATTTTACAGATGAGATACATAATTTTTCCAGTGAGGTAAGGTGAGGTGATACCCTATGGGGTATGCAGAAAACATTATCCTGACTAACTCATAAGTTGCTGTTATTTATAATCTTAAAAAAAAATATATGCTTACCTCATTAGAAAAAAGATGTACCTAACCTGTAAAATTGCCCCATTGCTGGTACAGGTGTTTTTTGTGGAAAAAAGGAAACAAATATTATTGCACCAAGATGCAGGTTGCAAAAGCACACTGGCATTGCACCTTGCTATAACAAATAATTAGCATTATCCCCACTGTATATACTCCTGCCCAGGTTCTATACCTGCAATGCTATAGCCTCAGCTGCAGAGCGTACTTGTTGGCATTCTAAGGTTCAGCAGGGATGCCACAAGCTGGTTATGGGCAGGCTGGGGCCAGTAACATCCCGGGCTGTTTTTTTGCCCCACTCTGCCACTGGCCCTTTATATGATGCTCAAACCTCAATTTTTTTTTTTATGCTGGAACACCTTCATTTTACCATGATAGGTGGTAGAAATCCAACCTCCTCACATGAGACCTTGTGTGACACACCATCCCTGACAGTGGTAGCACAGTGTGGCCTTGCAGCACAGTTGCTCTTCCGGTGACCACCATGCTGTCCCAGGAAGCTGCTTGGCCATTATCCTCTTATTATGCAGCACTTTGGCTAATAAAATGAGACCACACACTCAGCCAGGTACAACAGGATTTTGTTCCAGGTCAGTTTGTAGCTTTTGCCTTTGTCTGAGAATACCCTTTTAGAACTGTTCTCTGTTCCAGAATGGAGAGGATAGGGCCACACCCCTGTGACTGATGATGGCATGAAAACTGTGGTTAATGTAGTTTGAGTCCCAGGACGATGCTGCAGGGCAGGTTCGGATCCAGTGATCAGATGGGCTGCTGATAGCCAGATGGGCACCAATCAGTGGCGGGGGGACAAAAGTGAAAGGGTGTAAGGCTTGTTCTAAAGGCTCTGTGCCTTTAGTCTTAGTACAAAACTTACAACAGCAATTTAAAAAAAGCTCTGAGGCCTGTAAGGGAGTTAGATAGAGACACAAACATAGAGACATGCAAAACAATGGAACTTCCACCTGATTTCACAATGCGAATGGAACATTTCCAGTCTTTTACTTACACAAACACAGGAAACTGATGCATGTCTGACAAACAGGAGACATGAAATTATCCCAACAATCCTCTTCTGAGATATCAGACTACCAGAAGTCAAATAATAAGACATTCATTTAATTTAATTCAGGAGTGTTTTTATTTTGCCAAAGCAAGAGTCACAAGCAATCTTAGGCCTGGGTCACACTTCTGCATTGTATGCAGCATCTGGGAGTGATAGCGCTAGTCTTTGTACTATAGCAAACAGCATTTCCAAGCACGATCGCTCCTGGAACGCTGGCAAATCACCAGGACAGCACATCTCTCACTATTTCTTTGAGATACCAATTCAGCTTGATACGGCAGTGTGAACCCCACCTTAGGGAGACCTATGTCAGGCTTAATTAAGTTGTTCAAAAGAGACCAAAAGGAAATGATTATTTAATCAATGTAAAACTCCCTACATGCTTCGCTAATAGGGAAGCCACAAAATTCTTCATTTATTCCTCTTTACCTCTCTGAGGGTTCAGAACTTCTGAGACAATGCTTAGATATTGTTTTTTCATTTCATACTCCCAGAGAGATGCCTGCAGGTGAGAAAAAAGGGGGGGCTAAAGGAAATATACAGAAAATGGGGAAAAGAGTCTGGGACCATGATGGGGTGCCATGCAGTCTCTATCATTAAAGTTTGTGAAAGCTGACAGCATAAGCTGAAAGCACCCTGGGTAATTAGTAATTAATTAATAATTTGAATATGTTAGTGTGGCTGGTTGATTACAACACATAGGTAACTATGCTCATTGGCACATGTGCACTACTTACCCTGCTTGCAGCCACCCGCTGCCATAAGATGGTATTTGTTGATACTGATGGGGAATGATGTTGAGAAACAAATCTGCATTTTACCCTTTAATGATCCCAGTATTAGTACGAGACAGGGTTAACTGCTTTTGTAGTAATCAACACTGTCACTCCAATAGGGCTTTGATTTTAAACCAGTATTTGTTTTTGGTTTTCTATGCACTTAACTTAAAGTGGACCAACACCCAGGATTTTGACTATCCTGGCTTTTGGTCCACTTTGGTGGGGCACCCCGATCGGGGATGCCCCGCTATGTGAAACCCCCCAGAAAACCCTGAAAACTCACCTCACCCCGCTCCCACGTGACCGCTGCAGCCAATCCCCGCCGACGGATAAGCGAGAGGCAGCTCCGGACAAGCAGAGTGCGTCCGCCGCCGCCGCCTCCCGCGCGTCCCTCTTACAGGGAGCGCACCTGTGCCGGCCATTCACAAACGGCCGGCACGGGAGCGCGCTCTGCTAGAGGGACGCGCGGGAGGCGGCGGCAGCGGACGTGCATGCGCCACTGGAACGTGGAAAAGGTAGGATTGTGGGCTTCCTGGGGGGTTTCACCCCGCGGGACATCCCGATTTCGGATGCCCCTCGGGGAGGGATCTGATCGGCCCGGGAATCTTATAGATTCCCAGGCCGATCCCCCCTGGGTGTTGGTCCGCTTTAAGCATGCTAATTATTTGGTGAAGCCAGTGTGACTTCCGTTGTGGATTGCAACCTGCATGCCGGTGAGCTTTTCAGCAATAGCACACAAAAAGTCTGTGTCCTACATTTTCCCCCAAAAAACTGTTTAGGTACATTAATTTGACGGTGATGTAAGGATAATTAACAGTAGGGACCACACTAAACACAGAGTGCCTTGTCGGGCAGTGTGGCTTCCACATGTATCTGCAGATATATGCAACCAAATCTCTCTTTCCACATAGCTAGACATGTTTGTTGCTTGATATTTAGTTGATGAGAGGGTTAAACTGGGAGGTAAATTAGTTCCCAGGCCCTGAATAATAATAATAATTTTGTATAAATAATAGTGATTGAGCTGCTCCCACCCCCCTTTATATATTTGATGTAAGGATAATAACAGAACCCTGTGGGCTATGATAAAGATTTTACCACTTGTTTTCTGCACAGCCCATAGGGTTCTGTTGTTTCCAAACTTAAAAACAAATATCATTATCACATTAAAAATGATGTGCCTAACCTCTAAAAATGCCCCATCATAGGTAGAAGTAATTTTGGGGGAAAAAAGGTAGAAAAAAATTTTTTTGGCACTTTTTTGTGTCTAAAAGCTAAAAAGCTCCCCGAGATGCAGGTTGCAATCCACACCGCAATGCAAACTGCAAATCACACTGGCTCCACCAAATATATAGTATGACCCCCAATGAAATACTGATGCCTAGTTTACACTACACTCGCTGGCAGGGTTGGACTTGGAATAAACAATCTTGTGTCCTATGGGTCATTTTAATCGGTAACCTTACCTATTTTTCTTTTCAATATTTTTGAAATTTTGCTCCACAGAATGAATGACAGAACATTTAGTTGGCATTACAAAATGTTACAAGAGACTAAATGAAGTTAGATTATAAAATCAGACTTGGATTTCCTTTTATAGTTTGGGAGATAGGCTTCCTGGTTTGTATAATGTGAGTTCTTGCTTTAGCAGTAGTCCTATCAGCATGTTTTCCTTTTTTTTTTTAAAAAAAGGTACAGTAGGTGGTTGAGTATTGGTGAACCGGGGATATCGAGTAATTTATTGGGACATTTTGTTTGATGTATGTGCGTGATTAAGAAGGCAGGAGCCTCTGAAATGCGTCGCGTTCGACTTTGAGACATCTAAGAATTGTTTTATGGAGTTCTTATGAACATTTTAACTTATCACAATAAAAAGAATGTTGTATTGGAGTAGTAGGCAGCAATGTTTTGTTCTTAGTTTTGAAAGACATTTAAACTGAACACATGATACATTGAAATCAAAGTATTTTATTTACTTTATTTAAAGGGGTTGGGTGCAGGGGGCGGGTTATAGCTGAGCCTTGCACAGACAGAGCAGAGCTGGGGTCAGGAAGAGGACAGCAATCCCAAAATGCAGGGCGGCACAGTCAGAAGATGCTTCCTGTCTGCAGGCAGCCTGAGACTCCATGAGCCACCATCTTGGATGTTTAAAGTCTCAGAAAATGCAGTAGATGCAGGTAGGATGATTTTTAATGTGGGCAATCTGTATGTTCATGGTGGGGGGAACATAAGCTCTTATTCAGGTCCGATTTCATTTAAGGGCACAAAAAAAGCTGTTTTCTACAGACATGCTTATGGTTTTATTTATATGCAAAGGGGAGCAGGGGGGAGGTGGGTTGAACAGAAGTGGTAATAGGTGGGCAGAGGTGGTAAAAGGTAAGTAGAGGTGGGTAAGGGTGAGACAGGGTGATGTGGGCAGAGGTAAGGCAGGAAGAATGAGACAGGGGTGTCAAACGGGTTCGGTGGGCAGGAGAGAAAACTTCATTTTGACTGGCATCAGTCTTTAAAATGTCAGGCTTATTTACATATATGTATGCGATTATTTGTTTAACTTATGCAGCTAATCTTGCTGCTTGGAATATCTGAAAGTAAAGCTGTTTACTTGCTCTTTTGCACTGTGATTAATGGGAATATTGTGTTGCCTTTTACCGATACTTGGAGTTTATTTGCCGTTAGATTCTCTGACTCTCCAGAGCCTCTGACTCATCCAGGGCTCATCTTCTGTCTCATATCTGTCGCATCCCATTGCCCAGACAGCTGGCTTCACAGGTAATACCCAGATGCCTCTCTTAGAATTTATCTTCTAAACACAGCACAGAATATCTTATTTAAATATCCCTCCAAAGTCTTCTTCTCACCGATTCATTTTACAAGCTGTGACCTATTCTACAGCATTTTACAGAGTGGCCCTTTAAATGCTTCCTTCAAAAGAGCTTACAATTTAATTCCCCAAAACATTAGGATCTGTTTTGTTTGTCACCATTTAATCTGCGCAATTTGGGTTGTGGGAGAAAAGTGGAGCCCACAGAGAAAACTCTCCTGGCGCAACTGTTCTGATTTAATATTTTGTTCCAAATGATTGACTAAAAGATCACATTTAAAGTGGACCAAAACCCAGGATTTTGATTAACCTGGGTTTTGGTCCTTTCCCTTGGGGCACCTCAATCGTGGGTGCTCCGCTGCGTGAAACCCCCCAGATCGCCTAAGGCAACTCACCTCTTCCCGGTCCTATGGCCTGTCTAAGAGCAGCGGCTCCGAGTGCGCTGACGGCCGCATCCTCTGCTTCCCTCTAACAGGGAGCATGCCGGCCATTCACAAATGCTAGAGGGATAACAGGGATGCGGCTATGGCTGGCACATGCGCCGTTGGACCGGGAAACAAGGTGATTGGGGCTGCCTGGGGGGTTTCACACAGCAGAGCATCCTGATTTTTGATGCCCTGAGGGGGGGGGGTCATGTTTGGGTATTGGTCCACTTTAAGCTAAAATTTTACAGACAACTGTGTTAGTATAGAAAAAAGTGCACCCACACATTTATGTACTCAAAAAGCGAATTATCTTAGGATTATCCATTAGTGTGAGAATTGTACGGTAATATATATAATGTGTTGTTATTCCCCCTTTGGTCACTAGATGGGAGTATAAAACAACAAATGAAAAGAGAACTTAACTCAGCCTCAGAGTTGACATTTAGGATGTATAAGATACATTTGCTGAACAACAGGAAACTGCTGAGATTGGTTGGGAGCTTTTTTTGGGGGAAAACCTTAGGCAACAATGTATTGAGCAGAGGTATTATAAAGTGAAACCAGAGGGATAGGCAGGGAGATCGTCCATAACCATGCTAATGGGAAGACTGCAGTAACCTTGCTGTGTGCCACTGGTGGGGCTGCTATACAGAGATGAGACTCGGATGCAGTTGGAAGACAGTAAGGAAACGTGGCTGTAGTGCAAGCAGAGCCATGCAGAGTTGCAGAGAGAGAGAGAGCTGAGGTCTACACAGAGAGAGTTGAGGTCCATGCAGGAAGTAGGGTCCTGACATGGATGTGACAGAGGAGATGCCCTTTAGGAGTAGAAAGGATCCACTGTGATGAAAGAGCTGCTTTGCCTGAGACCCAGGTAAGGTGTGGATGCCTGCCTGAGAACTCTGCCCTGAGTGACTGTCGTGTAAGGGAGAAGCCTTTGTGCTGGGGCACCTGATGAGAGGTTCCCCATGTGTTTTAGTTGCTGGCAGCCTGATGGTCACTCTGCTGATGCTGGGCAATCCCGCAACCCAGTCTGGGATACCCCATAGATGGTCTCCACTACAAGGAAGTGCACAGCTCAAAGGGGGGTGGTGGTCACCCAAATCCCCCTCTGGAAAAAGTCCTATGCGTAATCGGGAAATGCCAGCCTGTTTAACCCTATGCTGAAACATGCTTACAAGTAAGAGTACCTGTGTTCTATTCCTGAGATACAAGCCCGTTTAACCCTATGCTGCAACGTGCTGACAAGTAAGAGTACCTGTGTTCTATTCCTGAGACACAAGCCGTAGTTAACCCTATGTTCAAAAGTTCTAACAAGCAAATAGTATCTGTGTCTTGCCAGGCCTCTTTAACCCTTTCACTAAAATGTCCTTATAAAACAATTGTGCTTGTGTTGTTACAAGCGATATAAGTGTATTAGGCCGGTGGACTGTGAACTGTATATTTGACCGTGATGTAGATTAAAGCATTAAACTTTCTTTTCATGACTCTGCACTACTAAAAGTGTGTCTGTCTGCTGCGATACCATCTTGTCAGCTCCCCATGCTGCAGTCCCATTAACCCTTACCCTCGGCTACCATACCTTTGTTCTGTTCATTGCTTAGGAGAGTTAACACCATGATATGTGTTGAATTGCAATTGAGTTAACCGTGACTCCTGTTGCTGGTTAACCCCTTGACTCCACAACTAGACTGAAAAATGTGGGATGCCCATAGGAAGCCTCTAAATCGGGCTAATGCACATGAGAAGTGTGAGTGGTGCTGAAGTTTGAACCCAATGAGCCATTTGCCCAGTTTTTCAGGCTTGCTATAGGGCTGTCAGCAGAAAATTTGGGATCCAGTGGCTCCCAGGGCTGCAGCAGAAAAAAATCACTGTTTGTTCACTTTATGATAACAATCTAATTTTAGCTTAGAAATGTAAGCCCAACCTAAAGGACATCTGTACAGTAACTGTAAATTCAGGAAGGTGGCTGATCCCTTCCAGTTTAGTTGATGAGTTCTAGCTCCTGTTCTATAGACACTCTCTCACCCCAGGTGCCTTTACAATCAGGCCACATTCTGCTGAGAGCTGAGCTGTGGCCTGAATTCCAACCCCTGCCTACGGTGTGTGAGCAGCTCCATTTACTGTTTGCAGTGGGCACCTCTACCTCTGTCTGTCTGTTTACTTCAGCCTCCTTCAGATCTATCCTGGGCAGTGCCCCTTGCCAGTGTGCATTACCATCTTTAGGAGAGGTACATTTAACCAGACCATTAGTGTTAAACGGTGCGGCCCATTAAGGTGGACATGTTTTTTTCATTAGTTTTCCTTACTGGAATGCTCCGCTGTGTCTATCACCAGGGAATCACTGTAAATCCTCTCCTCTTCAGAGATTCACCAGCCATTCATGCTGCATTCACCTTTGCAGGGCTGCTCAGATGGGAGTACCTGTGCCCCCCTTCACTACAGATGCCCGCTGGGTGTTTATCCGCCTTCCCACTGGCCAGGGGGGCAATGGGGCAGGGGGCTTGCCATCCTCCTGTCCAAGGTCCTTTGTCTCTTACATTACCATTACATTCTGAAGGTAAGCTGTTAAAATTATGTGGATGAAATTGCTTAATTTAGACAACTTTTAGGCTTAGAATCAAGTCAACTTTTCTTTGGAAGTTTGAAATAGTGTATTAAAGAAGCTTACATGGGACCTGATTACAGTGAAACATTTGACAAATCATTCACAAATCTTCACTCGTTTAATGTGGAAGCTGGAGATTTATGCTTTCCAATAGCGGTTGGTAACTGCGCCAAGCCATCTCCATGATGTCACTCTGAAAAAAACAGATTTGTAATCTATGTAGAGATTGGCAAAATGTTATTTATTGTTAGCGATTGTGTTGACTCCATGTATGTCGGGAAATACAAGAAACCACAACAGAAACCATCTGAATTATAAAGAGTTTTATAAAGGATATTTATAACTCCCCTGCTTTAAATCTGCATCTTCACGAATTTACACGCTTCCTGCTCCACCATTTTCGACATCCTCAATAGCCCAAGGCTTGTTCATGTCCCATATGTAGAATATAAATATGTAATGCATTGCCAAAGGACTATCAAAAGACTGCCAGTCCTCTATTCTAAGTATGTCACACACCCCGCTTCAGAATAGTCATTACACTTGGGTTATGGCCAGTAGAGGGCGAACTTTGCAGAGATGACAGGAAAAAAAGAAGCCCCTCCCGGTCCATAAATACCTGGGACCTCCCACACATTCCCCATTTTTCGTCTCTGCAGACGGCGAGCAAGTCAGAAGATGGCTGTCTTCTCCTTGCAGGTAAGCCAGGTTCACACCCGGCCATTTTGTCCCTATTTCTTCCCGTACCTAGTTATGTTTTAGTCCCCTAATGCCTCCCAGCCTTGGCTGTAGGTCCGGATGAGGGTAGGGTTCACCTTAGCAGGTGTATTGATGGGAGCCACGCTCCTCCGTGAGACCCCATTAAAAGGGGTAGGCGGCTACCAGGTTGGTGACCCTGGTTTGGGATGCCCTGTCCCTTTGCTAAAAGCCCTCACCACACATATTAAATGTGGCTATCGGCTTACCCCTTACTCCCTTGCCCATTTAGTAGGGGGGGGGTGCATGTCTCTCCTTAAGAATTTATTTCAGTTTATTCATGTGAATGATGAGGTGCGTTCGGGAAGTGATCCCTCAATGAGCTGTGTGTGTGTGCGTTACTATGCTGTGTTTTTACTTCTGGCGCCGGACTTGCCAGCGCCAGTTCTCCCTCGTGTATTCAGCCGCGGGCTGGGGGCCGGGTGATGGCACCTGCCGGCTCCGCGGCGAGCCAGCTTCCCCAGCCTGTCAGGGGAGGGGGGCGGGGCCGGGAGCTCTTCGCGCCCGTGACGGCCCCTCTCTTGGCGCGTCAACGGCGCTCAGCAACTATTGGCCGGGAGCGCGAGTGCGATTTCGCCTGGCCCGCTTCTCTTCTTCCCTCCTCGGTCGCCATCTTCCCAATAGGCGCACGTGAGTGATCCTTGGGGCTGTTTTTTGTCATTTGATTTTTAGTGTATTTCTTTGGCTGCACATTATTATGGTGTATATGGGGGTCTGTTTATTCAGATCCATGTTTTTTAATTCTGTATGTCACTCCTTATGCAAGGTGGCCTTATTTATATTTATGTAATTATATACTTTGGTATATTGGGAGCAGACTGTGACGCGAGCGACTAGTACACGTTTCTGTAATGATCACCTCGTCACAGGTTCGAATCCCGAGGTTGTATTCCGGGTGGACCTGGTGCCTTGATCTGCAGGAAATGCCTGTTTGAATGTTTATTTAGACTTATATATAGGTGTGGTCAGTGTATGTTGCATATACTGGTATGTGTGTTCTTATATGTATATATATATGTACAATGGGTATACATATTTATTGCTAAAAGGGACTTCCCCTCTATTGTGTCTTCCAGGTGGGACGTCACGGCTTTTTGGGGTTTCTCCTGATCCTAGGTCTCTTATTTAAATTTGGGTCCCCCTTTTTTATTCTTTAAATAAAATCCTCCCACATACGGACTCTAAGGGGCATCCCGGGTAGCTTCTTAGCGTAATTCCCATTGGTCATTGCGACTACCATAAAACTCACCGTATGGAGGCTCCCCAGGATATCGGGCACGGGATCCCTTCGGGGCAACCCCGGCAGTGTAGGTTATGTGGGGACAATGTGCAGATTTGTATACCATGCCCACAGCAGGCGATTGCGCGGCAATCTGGTTTCCGTGCGGCCGGGTCGGGCCCGCTGGCCTCATCACTTACACCCCCAAGCCTGGTTTTTGACCCCAAGTGACGTTGTCACTAGCGGGGAGTCGCAATCCGATGTCTGCACCAGATTGGCCAACATTGGGAGTATGATTGCTAGCTCTGCGGCCGGGAAGGCCCCAGCTAAGAGATGGCACCTGGCGCTCGCTACGCCAGCCTTTGACTATGATGTTTATGACCCTTTTGATTGTAAGAATGTATGCGTCATGAGCCTGGATATTCAGTGAATATCCGCCAGGAAAACGCGCTGAGCGTTAAGAGGAAGGGGAATTGTTTGCTCAGATTTTTGAAGTGCCTTCTATTTCCCCTCCTGCAGAGGCCCTCCCACAACGGGGGGAAACATTTTTGGGACAGTCAAACCTCGTTTGGAGTTCCCGGATCAGAAGCACTTTAACAATTTGATCCTTAAGGAATGGGAGAAGCCTAGTCGGCTCCCTGGTATCCCTCAAAGGTGGGATCGGAAGTATCCCCTCCCTGTTGAGGTGGTTAAGCGTTGGTCTACACCCTCCGAGGTCGACGCTCCCATCCTGGGATTGTCCAATTCGCCGGTAGTGCATTCCCCGGATTCCAATACCTTGAGGGATAGTGAGGACCAATGTCTTGACCAAATGGCTTTGCATGCTTTTGCTTGTGTGGGGTCAACCTTGCGCCCGGTCGCTCTCACGGCCGTGGCTCTTAGAGCTTTGATTAGGGGCCTTTTGGCTGGTTCCCAATTGAATCCTTCCAGTGAGGAGTTTACAGCTCTGACTCATTGTGATATGTTTATTGCCTTTGTCTTATCAGCCTTGGATGATACTATCTGTATGCGTAGCAGGACCTCGGCATTGCAGGTGGCTATACGCCGTTCGGTCTGGTTGTGCCAGTGGGCGGCCAATAATGCGGCTAATAAGGCGCTCACAGGACTCCCCTTCCCAGGTATGCGCCTGTTCTGTGAGCGTTTAGACTCTGTTGTCAAAGGGGGTAAGTAACCTCAACGCAAGCGGCAGCGCCGGCCCTTTCGGGGTTCAGGCTCTTTCAACCCCTCCTTTCGTGGCTCTCGACAAGCAGGGGATTTTCTTTCACTGCCTTCAGAGGAGATTCCTGGGGTAGGGGCAGAGGACGTGCCCGACCCGGGGCTTTCTGGGGTGCAAAAGCCAAATCTGTTGCCAAGCCCGCTCAGCAATGAGGGGGGGCGCCCTCCCCCTTGCGGGTGGGGGGGGCGCCTGCGGCTCTTCGCTCAGGTCTGGACTCTAGAGGTCACAGGCGATTGTATCCTGGAGGTAGTCTCCTCCGGGTACAAGCTGGAGTTTGCATACCGGCCTCCTCCTAGATTTCTCAGGTCTCGGGTTCCTATGGACCCACGGGCAGCACAGGGACTGTTTCTGGCGGTGCTGAACCTTCAGGATATGGGGGTCGTTTGTCTGGTTCCTCCCATAGAGAGAGGTCAGGGTTTCTACAACTACCTTTTTACGGTCCCCAAACAGGATATCAAGGACGCTTACCTTCATGGGCCGATATTCCAGGGACATCAGTGGTTTCTCAGGTTCATGGTAGGCCATCAGCACTACCAGTTTGTGGCTCTTCCCTTTGGGCTGACTTTGGGGCCCAGGGTGTTCACCAAGGTATTGGCGGGCGTGATGGCACTTCTCAGAGTCCAGGGCATTCGCATTTTGCCTTATCTGGATGACCTTCTCTTTACATCATCCTCTCTCCACCAGTTGGACACCCGGACGGTGGTGACAACACTGGAGAGGTTCGGGTGGGTAATCAATTACCCCGAATCCTTTCTATCTCCGTCAAGGGTGGCTTCGTTCCTGGGCATGACTCTGGATACCATTCAGATCAGGGTGTCCCGGCCGCAGCCGAAGGTGGATGTTCTTCAAGCACTACTTCGTTTTCTTCTGTCCAGCCCTCGTCTGTCCGTCAGACAGGAGATGAGGCTGGTAGGTTTGAGGGTGTCTTGCTTCGGGGCAGGGTCCTTTGCTCAGTTTCACATGAGACCTCTTCAGCTCCATCTTTTATCGTTTTGGGACTAATGTCCTTTATCCCTGGTTCAGACTTGAGTGCCCTCTGGGAGGTGTCTCTGATTCTTTTATGGGCCGAGAGCTATGTACTGTGCATCTCGGCAGTTTACATCCCAGGTGTGGAGAACCTAGGAGCGGACTTTCTGAGCAGAGGGACCTTTCGCCGGGGGGGATGGTCCCTCAGCAACATGGTATGTCTATCCCTCTGCTGCAGGTGGGGGAGGCCGGAGGTGGATCTGTTTGCCTCTCGTCACAATCACAAGTTTCCGGCACTTGTGTTAATGTCCCAGGACCCTCTGGCTCTGGTGGTGGATGCCATGTCTCTGTACTGGCGGGAGCTCGGTCTCCTGTTTCTGTTTCCTCCCTTTCCCATGGTGGGCTGGGTGGTACGCAAGCTGGCTCAAGAAGGTGTGCCAGCAATCCTGGTGGCCCCAAGGTGGCCAAGACAGGTGTGGTTCGCAGACGTCGTGCGGCTGCCGGTCGTTCAATGGGGGCTGCCTCCGGTTCCGGTTCTGATTACACAAGGTCAGCTTTGTTACCTCAATTTACAAACGCTGGTTTTGTTGGCGTGGCTGCTGACACCTTCGTCTTAGAAGAAAAGGGTTGTCTGAAGTTGTTGTCCGGACTCTTGTCAGGGCTAGGAAGAATTCTTCTTCTACCATCTACCACAGGACCTGGTGGACCTACATTTATTGGGGTGAGGCTAGGGCCTTTCCTTGTCGGGTGTTTTCCATCCCTCGGATTTTGGAGTTTCTTCAGCATGGTTTTGGACACGGGTTTTCAACTTAACACTCTGAAAGGGCATGTTTCCGCTCTGGCGGTTTTCTTTCAAAGGTCTTTTGCTATTCTTCCTTTGGTTAGGACCTTTTTTCCATGGGGTCACTCTTGTGCGCCCTCTTCACAAACCCATGTTACCATGTTTGGGGTTTAGTTTTGGTGTTGTCTGCCCTGCAAGGTCCTCCTTTTGAACCAGTGCAGGGTGTTGCACTATCCATCTTCACCCTAAAGGTTGCCTTTTTGGTGGCTATCACCTCTGTTCGACGTGTTTTTCTGAGTTGGCGGCTCCGTTCCATTCAGGCCCCCTACTTTGAGAGACATCAGGACAAGGTGGTTTTCCGTTTTACACCTGACTTCCTGCCAAAGGTGGTCTCAGCCTTTCACCTCATTTAGGACGTTGTGCTTCCTTCCTCGTGTCTTGGCTATGACAAGGATAGGGCTTTGCACTCTCTGGACGTCGTTAGATGTGTTAAGTACTTTCTGGTGGCTACTTCACCATTCCAGAAGACGGATGCCTTTTTTTGTGGTGCCATCTGGGGCCGAGTAAGGTTTGGCGCCCGTCTAGTCTACCATTAGTATATGAATTCATTAGGCCATTATTAGGGCCTATTCTGCCAAGGGGAGGGATCCCCCTTTCCAGATCACTGCTCATTCTACTCGTGTTGTTGGGGCTTCCTGGGCCTTTCAGCACCAGGCCTCTGTTGAACAAGTTTGTGAGGCTGCTGCTTGGTTTTCTGTTCATACTTTTTCCATGTTTTATAAGGTTGATGTGCGGGCCTCAGCGGATGCTGTTTTTTGGCCGCTAAGTTCTGCAAGCTGCAGTGGTTTCTTTGTGCATTATTGCCTTGTTTTGGATCCCCGCCCTTTATGGACACTGCTATTGGATGTCCCAAGTGTAATGACTATTCTGAAGCGGGGTGTGTGTGTGGGGGTGTGTAACATACTTAGAATAATACCATTTTGTGATTACTCACCTGTAAAATGGGTATTTTTTCACAATTAGTATAATATATGCACAGTGTTTCTAAAAGACTAACTACCAAGACTAAATACCAAGCCAAGTGACCTCCCCCTAAAATGCAAAAATAAATCAAATTGGACCAACTTTCTATCAGCAGAGAGAGGGACCAAAGTAATAACGGGTGTTGGTCTGGTTTAAAGTGACAATCCAGGCAAAGGAAGGAATTAGCCTGCTTTCTGCTTGCCCTATGCTGCCATTCAGGAACAGCATCTGGCATTCACCAGCTCTTTACTGGTGAATGCTTTCCGTTGACAAATTTTTCAGGGTTCCCAAAATGAAGTGAATTCTGAAAGGACTGAGACATGGATGCATGGATGAGTCATCCACTGCTGCTGATGCGGCTCTGAAGGAGGGATAGACTTTAATAAGAACTATTAGAAAAAAATATAAAGAAGGGTGAATGAAGGATGGTTGAAAGCATCCAGCATAGGAAGAGCAGAAAGCAGGCTAATTTAACCTATTATCTGGAATGTCCCTTTAAGAGGACAGTCTGGGCCAAAAATGCACATGCAGTACTCATTTCTGCATACCTCCTAACTGTCCCTGATTAGGAGTAACTGTCCCTCTTTTGAGTCCACAACCCCCTTTCCTCATTGTTTTCTTTTGTCCCTCTTTGAGGTGTAACATGCAGATCTGTATCAATAAATGATTCATTTACCAATTTCAAGTGTTTATATTGTTGTAACGGTTACAATCTCCTATCCATCCCTTAATGAGGGGGTGTGACTTGTGGTCCCACTGTGCATGCGCAAGGCAAGTGGGTTATTCTTGGGGTGTCAACAGGATAATAACTGTGACCGCATCATTACCCCTTGCCACACCCACCTCTTCCTGACCTGGCTCTCTTATTGAATTACCAGGCAGACTGAGCTGCATCATCCATTATGTATTGTGAGTCACTGGGAGGGGGCGGCACAGCAGGCGCACTGCCACAGACCCAGCGGGCACTGCTGTGGCATTGTATGGATTGTAGATTCATTCATTGATGGCGCAGAGCCCCATTGCCAAACCCAGGAGCACACCGGACCCACTCCAGACACTGAAAACAGCATGAGGTTTGGGGGGTGGCGTGCGCCACCAATGAATGAATCCACAATCTTTGTTAAAGCCCCAACCACCGACAATGGGGTTGGGGGCGCCGCTGCACCTGCCTGGTCTCTGGGTAAGTGGGCAAGCAGGGTTGGGGGGCCTTTTGGGAGCATTGGCAAAACCGCATATTAAAATGGTAATACATTTACAGATTTTTTTTTCTTACTGCACAAAATGAAAAGTTTGAAAGGGCTTCTGTCTACAGTTTTCCCAATATTGGATTTCTATCTCTTCTATTACAGAGAAGTTTGCAGTTACATTGTGATGGGACGAGACATAAAGATAACACATTGGTCTCCTGAGATGGTATAAAGATCATGCGGAAGCATGTGGCCACATCGAAATGAATGACAGGCGAATCCACCAGAGGCTTGAAAACAAACAGTTAATGAGTCTCTATTACTCCTTTTTTGGCTGAAAATTGATGGTGCACTGTGCAGTCATTTCCTTCTCACATCTGGCCTAAATGATGTTAAGCGTTCGTACAGTGGGTACTATAGAGAAACAGCATGTGTGTATATTTATATAGAAATGCATTATTTTTATGTTTTGTAGACTGGCAGGCACACCAGAAAAACAGGCTTTTGGCTAAAAAATTCCAGTTTGGCATACCCTGTGGCAATGACAACAGAGATTTTGAATACTATTGAATAAACAAAGAGGAACAAAATCCATTCGGTGCAGCCCTAAAGGCTAAAAGACTCTAGGTCCAGGCTTATTCCTGTCCTAAATGCATCCCAATTTGGGGCTCTGCATGCCCCCTGAGCCTGGCAGACTTGAATATCTGTGGGAGCGAGCACACATAGTGGAGGTAGCAAGGGATGCCGCACAGTGTGGCTAAGTAGAACACAGCTAAACATAACATTGATATATTCCAATCTGAGCAATTGCCGTATTTTTTGCTCCATTAGGCGCACCTGGGTTTAGAGGGAAAAATAGGAAAAAAGTATTCTAAACCAATTTATATGCTAAACTACCACCTCCCAAAACCCGATAGCAGCAGGTAGTGTGCAGAACCCCTCCAACCCCCCAGTAACAGACAGTGTGCCGAATCGCCTTAATCACCCCATAATAGGCAGTGTGGCAGAATACCCCCAATCCCATAATCAGGCAGTGTGGCCGAATTCCCTCCAATCCCATATACATCCAGTGAGTTCCCCTCAACCTTATATAGAGACATACCTCTCAACTGTCCCTCATTTGGAGGGACTGTCCCTCTTTCGAGTCCATGTCCCACTCTCCTTTGTTCTCATTTGTCCCTCTTTGAGGTTTAACATGCAGATCTACATTAATAACATGATTCATTTGCCTATTCAAAGTGTTTATATTGTTTCAACTGCTTCATATTAGAGATGAGCGAGTAGTGAAATATTCGAAATTTCGAATTTCGATTCGAATAGACCGCGTTACTCGACTACTCGACCGAATATCGAATCCCATTATAGTCTATGGGAAAAAAATGCTCGACACTTGGAAATCTCAATTCGACCACTTGGAGGTCACCAAGTCCACCCTGAAACATCAGAAAATGATGCCAACACTGCTGGAATGCAACTGGGACAGCAGGGGAAGCATGTCTGGGTGCATATAACGCGCCCAAGTCGCACTATTATGCCACTATCACAGCCACTCAACAATACACTCCAAACACAATATAACTTCTACGTAAAGTGAGACAAGACAAGGAAACCTTCTTTCCTCTACATTGCCATGGACCCCAAGCCAAACTGTACAAAAAAGAAGAACAAAATTCTGCACCCCTTAAAATCACGTTGCCTAATGACAACCACAGATGGCATAGGCAAGGGGGAAAATAAATAGACCCCACCCCTAATTGTCATTGTGTGTGTGTGTGTGTGTGTGTGTGTGTGAGATGTGGTCAGACATGTCCTCTTGTGTCATTGTGTCACCCCAGCAGTAAGGGAAGCTTAAAGGAGGAGGTTTGTTACAGTGTGTTACCCCAGCAGTAAGGGAAGCTTACAGGAGGAGGTTTGTTACAGTGTGTCACCCCAGCAGTCAGGGAAGCTTACAGGAGGAGGTTTGTTACAGTGTGTCACCCCAGCAGTAAGGGAAGCTTACAGGAGGAGGTTTGTTACAGTGTGTCACCCCAGCAGTCAGGGAAGCTTACAGGAGGAGGTTTGTTACAGTGTGTCACCCCAGCAGTCAGGGAAGCTTACAGGAGGAGGTTTGTTACAGTGTGTCACCCCAGCAGTCAGGGAAGCTTACAGGAGGAGGTTTGTTACAGTGTGTCACCCCAG
Organism: Gastrophryne carolinensis; assembly: GCA_027917425.1. Lineage (NCBI taxonomy): Eukaryota > Metazoa > Chordata > Amphibia > Anura > Microhylidae > Gastrophryne > Gastrophryne carolinensis. The sequence continues at coordinate 85,860,487 of CM051236.1, forward strand.
CAGTAAGGGAAGCTTAGAGCTGAGACCTCTTAAAAATTGTGTGGAGTCCCAAGAGCTGAGACCTTTTAAAAATTGTGTGGAGGCCCAAGAGCTGAGACCTTTTAAAAATTGTGTGGAGGCCCAAGAGCTGAGACCTCTCAAACATTGTGTGGAGTCCCAAGAGCTGAGACCTTTTAAAAATTGTGTGGAGGCCCAAGAGCTGAGACCTTTTAAAAATTGTGTGGAGTCCCACGAGCTGAGACCTTTTAAAAATTGTGTGGAGGCCCAAGAGCTGAGACCTTTTAAAAATTGTGTGGAGGCCCAAGAGCTGAGACCTTTTAAAAATTGTGTGGAGGCCCAAGAGCTGAGACCTCTCAAACATTGTGTGGAGTCCCAAGAGCTGAGACCTTTTAAAAATTGTGTGGAGGCCCAAGAGCTGAGACCTTTTAAAAATTGTGTGGAGGCCCAAGAGCTGAGACCTCTCAAACATTGTGTGGAGTCCCACGAGCTGATACCTCTTAAAAATTGTGTGGAGGCCCAAGAGCTGAGACCTTTTAAAAATTGTGTGGAGGCCCAAGAGCTGAGACCTCTCAAACATTGTGTGGAGTCCCAAGAGCTGAGACCTTTTAAAAATTGTGTGGAGGCCCAAGAGCTGAGACCTTTTAAAAATTGTGTGGAGGCCCACGAGCTGAGACCTTTTAAAAATTGTGTGGAGGCCCAAGAGCTGAGACCTTTTAAAAATTGTGTGGAGGCCCAAGAGCTGAGACCTTTTAAAAATTGTGTGGAGGCCCAAGAGCTGAGACCTCTCAAACATTGTGTGGAGTCCCAAGAGCTGAGACCTTTTAAAAATTGTGTGGAGGCCCAAGAGCTGAGACCTTTTAAAAATTGTGTGGAGGCCCAAGAGCTGAGACCTCTCAAACATTGTGTGGAGTCCCACGAGCTGAGACCTCTTAAAAATTGTGTGGAGGCCCAAGAGCTGAGACCTCTCAAACATTGTGTGGAGTCCCAAGAGCTGAGACCTTTTAAAAATTGTGTGGAGGCCCAAGAGCTGAGACCTCTTAAAAATTGTGTGGAGGCCCAAGAGCTGAGACCTCTTAAAAATTGTGTGGAGGCCCAAGAGCTGAGACCTCTTAAAAATTGTGTGGAGGCCCAAGAGCTGAGACCTCTTAAAAATTGTGTGGAGGCCCAAGAGCTGAGACCTTTTAAAAATTGTGTGGAGTCCCACGAGCTGAGACCTCTTAAAAATTGTGTGGAGGCCCAAGAGCTGAGACCTTTTAAAAATTGTGTGGAGGCCCAAGAGCTGAGACCTTTTAAAAAATTGTGTGGAGGCCCAAGAGCTGAGACCTTTTAAAAATTGTGTGGAGGCCCAAGAGCTGAGACCTTTTAAAAATTGTGTGGAGGCCCAAGAGCTGAGACCTCTTAAAAATTGATTGTATTAAGCCCAAGAGGTGAGCCATAATTTTTTTTTATTAATACAGCAATTCTACGGCGGTTAAGGAGGAGGAGGAGGAGGAGGAGGAGGAAATGGCACTTCATACAGATGGCACTTCACTCTTGGCTGCTTTCCACTGTTGTACAAGCAAAGTCCGGGTCAATCCACTTGCTGTTCATTTTGATTAGCGTCAGCCTGTCGGCACTGTCGGTTGACAGGCGGCTGCGCTTATCGGTTATAATGCCCCCGGCTGCGCTGAACACCCTTTCTGATAGCACGCTGGCGGCAGGGCAGGCAAGCACCTCCAAGGCGTACAGGGACAGTTCCAGCCACGTGTCCAACTTGGAGACCCAGTAAGTGTAGGTCGCCGAGGGATCGGGGAGGACAGGGGTGTGGTCTGCCAGGTAGTCCCGCAACATCCGCCGATACTTGTCCCTCCTGCTGATAGCGGGCCCCGCAGTGATGGAAGTTGCACGAGGGGGTGACATGAACGTGTCCCACACCTTGGAGAGTGTTCCCCTGGTGGCTGTGGGCCTGATCGATGTTGTCAGACTCTGGGAGACACTCTCCTCTCTGCCGCCAGCGATGCTGGGTGGGAAAATCTGCATCATGTTCTGCAAGAGTTCCCTCTGGTATTCCAGTAATCGATTCGTCCTCTCCTCTACCGGAATAAAAGAGGAGACGTTATCTTTATACCGGGGGTCCAGGAGTGCGAAGACCCAGTATAGTTTGTTCTCCAATATCCGGACAACACGTATGTCCCGGGAAAAGCAGCCCAGCATGAAGTCAGCCATGTGTGCCAGACTCTGAGTAGGCATGACGTCACTGCCCCCACCAGAAGGATCATTTTCCATTTCCTCCTCTTCCTCCTCCTCTCCGCCCCATCCGCGCTGAACCAATGGGACGCACACAGCCTGACTGCTACCCTCGCCGCCAGCATCCTCTTCCACAGCCACCTCCACGTTGTCCTCCTCCTCATCCTCCTCCTCCTGCAACTGCCACCGAGCAGCAGACAAAAGTGTGGTCTGACTGTCTACCTGCGTTGCGTCTCCTCCTACCCCCGTCTCCTCTGTGTGCAATGCGTTCTCCCTTATTGCGATGAGCGATTCTTTAAGGACGCATAGGAGCGGGATGGTTACGCTCACTATAGCGTCCTCGCTGCTGACCTTCTTAGTGGACTCCTCAAAGATACGCAATACATCGCATATGTCTGCCATCCATGGCCACTCGTGGTTGGCAAACTGAGGGAGCTGAGTTGGAGGCACGCGTGGATGCATCATCTGGTACTCCATCAATGCTTTCTGCTGCTCACACACCCTGGCCAACATGCAATAGGTGGAATTCCAGCGAGTGGGCAGGTCGCACAACAGCCGATGTTGAGGCAAATGGAGGCGTTGCTGGATTTTTTTTAAGCTAGCAGCAGCTACAGTTGACTTCCGAAAGTGAGCGCACAAGCGCCGCACTTTGACCAGTAGCTCTGCCAGGTTGGGGTAAGTCTTTAGAAACTTTTGTACTACCAAATTAAAAACGTGGGCCAGGCATGGTACGTGATTGAGTTCTGCAAGCTCCAGAGCCGCCACCAGGTTACGGCCGTTATCGCACACGACCATGCCTGGTCCTAGCTGCAGCGGCGACAGCCACATCTCTGTCTGCTGCAATATGGCGTGCCTCACCTCTGCGGCGCTGTGCTTCCTGTCGCCCAAGCTGATGAGCTTAAGCACCGCCTGCTGACGTCTCCCCGCGCCAGTGCTGCAACGCTTCCAGCTAGGGGCTGAGGGCGATGTTAAGGCAGAGGAGGAGGAGGAGGAGGAAGAGGAGGGGGGTCTATCAGAACCCGTGCTGGCAATCTTGGGCGGGGGTGGTATGTAGGCCGTCCCTGTTTGCGACCCCGTCCCCGCTTCCACAACATTCACCCAGTGTGCCGTCAAAGAGATGTAGCGTCCTTGGCCGCAAGCGCTTGTCCACGAGTCGGTGGTCAAGTGGACCTTTGCGCTGACTGCGTACCTCAGGGCCCGCCTGATGTTACGCGACACGTGCTGGTGCAGGGCGGGGACGCCACACCGGGAAAAATAGTGGCGGCTAGGGACGGAATAGCGAGGTGCGGCAGCCGCCATCAGGTCGCGGAAGGCCTGCGTCTCCACAAGCCTAAACGGCAACATCTCCAGGGCCAGCAGTTTGGAGATGAGGCAGGTTAAGGCTTGGGCTTGGGGGTGACTGGAGGCGTACTTCCGCCTGCGGTTGAACGCCTGCGAGATGGACAGTTGATGGGACGAGGAGATGGAAGGTGCAGACGAAGATGCGGGGGAAGGGGGGGCTGAAGGAGAAGGCCCCAAAGTAGCCGAGGCAGAGGCAGATGTGGAGGTGTCCTGGCTGCACACAACAAAGGGGAAGAGGCAGTGGCAGCAAGACCGGGCGCAGGTTGTATTGCGTTTGCTCTCTCCCACTCAGCCCAGTGCTTGAATTCCAAGTGACGGCGCATGCCTGAGGTGGTCAGATTGCTCTTCTCAGAGCCCCTACTCAGTTTTGAGTGGCAGATTGCGCAAACCGCGCTCAGTTTGTCATCCGCGCAAACATTAAAAAATCTCCACACCACAGAAGTACGAGGCCTCGATGGGGGAGCTTCGCGCGACTGCCTGCTGCCGGGAAGAGCTTCGGCCCTGCTGGCTGTGGCCTGCCTTCTCTGTCTGGACTGTCCTCTGCCTCTGGACTGTCCTCTGCCTCTTGCTGCCTTATTCGGTGATGCGCAGACCGCATCTCCACTGCTTTCCCCGCTGGACATCACCCCTGTCCAAGTGGGGTCGGTCATTTCGTCGTCCACCACCTCCTCTTCCACTTCCTCTCTCTGCTCCTCCTCCTGCCCACTGGACATTCCAACAGCCTCCCTTGATGGCAACTGCGTCTCATCATCATCGCTCATGATAGCAGATGCTGGTTCCGGGTCCACATCACTAGCAGATGGCGGATACTCAAGTGTTTGGGCATCACTACAAACAAATTCCTCTGCTAGCTCCTGGGATTCTTGCAGCACATCTGGAAAAGGACCCGAAAAGAGGTCCTGGGAGGGGTCAAGGGTGGGCTGACTCTGTTGGCCAGGTTGGGAGGAAGGAGGGTCAGAGTGAGACTGTGTGGATGACTGGGTGGTGGACAAGTGACTGGAAGCGTTATCGGCCATCCATTGCACCACCTGTTCACACTGCTCAGGCCTTAACAGAGGTGTACCCCGCCCCCCGCATAACTGTCCCATAAAGGCAGGGAAGCTGGATGAGCGTAATGCTGGCTGCCCCTCACCAGCACGCATTGTATCCCCACTGGCTTCAACGCGGTTTGTGCCCCCACCAGCATTTCCGCGCCCCCGTCCTCGTCCACGTCCCTTTGCACTAGCCCTCCGCATTTCAGACGTTTTACTTTTTTGGCCACGCGTTATGCCAAATATAAAAATATTTTTAAGAAGAACACCTGGCTATACAGCCGTATACTGCCAGAAGGTGAAATGGTGCCTATACGCACCGTGTATAAAACAGTGTTTTGTTGGCACAGAGGACACAAAACAGTAGTGCCAAATATAAAAATATTTTTAAGAAGAACACCTGGCTATACAGCCGTATACTGCCAGAAGGTGAAATGGTGCCTATACGCACCGGGTATATAACAAGGTTTTGTTGGCAAAGAGGACACAAAACAGTAGTGCCAAATATAAAAATATTTTTAAGAAAAACACCTGGCTATACAGCCGTATACTGCCAGAAGGTGAAATGGTGCCTATACGCACCGGGTATATAAAAGGTTTTGTTGGTAAAGAGGACACAAAACAGTAGTGCCAAATATAAAAATATTTTTAAGAAAAACACCTGGCTATACAGCCGTATACTGCCAGAAGGTGAAATGGTGCCTATACGCACCGGGTATATAACAAGGTTTTGTTGGTAAAGAGGACACAAAACAGTAGTGCCAAATATAAAAATATTTTTAAGAAAAACACCTGGCTATACAGCCGTATACTGCCAGAAGGTGAAATGGTGCCTATACGCACCGGGTATATAACAAGGTTTTGTTGGCAAAGAGGACACAAAACAGTAGTGCCAAATATAAAAATATTTTTAAGAAAAACACCTGGCTATACAGCCGTATACTGCCAGAAGGTGAAATGGTGCCTATACGCACCGGGTATATAACAAGGTTTTGTTGGTAAAGAGGACACAAAATAGTAGTGCCAAATATAAAAATATTTTTAAGAAAAACACCTGGCTATACAGCCGTATACTGCCAGAAGGTGAAATGGTGCCTATACGCACCGGGTATATAACAAGGTTTTGTTGGTAAAGAGGACACAAAACAGTAGTGCCAAATATAAAAATATTTTTAAGAAAAACACCTGGCTATACAGCCGTATACTGCCAGAAGGTGAAATGGTGCCTATACGCACCGGGTATATAACAAGGTTTTGTTGGCAAAGAGGACACAAAACAGTAGTGCCAAATATAAAAATATTTTTAAGAAAAACACCTGGCTATACAGCCGTATACTGCCAGAAGGTGAAATGGTGCCTATACGCACAGGGTATATAACAAGGTTTTGTTGGTAAAGAGGACACAAAACAGTAGTGCCAAATATAAAAATATTTTTAAGAAAAACACCTGGCTATACAGCCGTATACTGCCAGAAGGTGAAATGGTGCCTATACGCACCGGGTATATAACAAGGTTTTGTTGGTAAAGAGGACACAAAACAGTAGTGCCAAATATAAAAATATTTTTAAGAAAAACACCTGGCTATACAGCCGTATACTGCCAGAAGGTGAAATGGTGCCTATACGCACCGGGTATATAACAAGGTTTTGTTGGCACAGAGGACACAAAACAGTAGTGCAAAATATAGTTTTGTATATAGGTGCTAATACACCACTGAAGTCTTTCTGTCCCTATTCCAGCATCAGCAGCTACCCCTCACTAAAGCAGCCGTTTTGAGCAGAGTGTATATAGTTTTGTATATAGGTGGTAATACACCACTGAAGTCTTTCTGTCCCTATTCCAGCAGCAGCAGCTACCCCTCACTAAAGCAGCCATTGTGTGCAGTGTGTATATAGCTAGAATGAGCTATATACTGTTCAGCATAGTAGCCCTAATAAGGGCTCTTAATGACTCTCTTGTCTTCTGGTAGCTGGTATATATGGTGGTAAATGCGAGATTCTGAGCTTCTAGGGCCCTGCCTGACTACATAGGATATGAGCTATATACTGTTCAGCGTAGTAGCCCTAATAAGGGCTCTTAATGACTCTCTTGTCTTCTGGTAGCTGGTATATATGGTGGTAAAAGCGATATTCTGAGCTTCTGGGGCCCTGCCTGACTACATAGGATATGAGCTATATACTGTTCAGCATAGCAGCACTAATAAGGGCTCTTAATGACTCTCTTGTCTTCTGGTAGCTGGTATAGATGGTGGTAAAAGCAATATTCTGAGCTTCTGGGGCCCTGCCTGCCTACATAGGATATGAGCTATATACTGTTCAGCGTAGTAGCCCTAATAAGGGCTCTTAATGACTCTCTTGTCTTCTGGTAGCTGGTATATATGGTGGTAAAAGCGATATTCTGAGCTTCTGGGGCCCTGCCTGCCTACATAGGATATGAGCTATATACTGTTCAACATAGCAGCACTAATAAGGGATTAAGGACTCTCTTGTCTTCTGGTAGCTGGTATATATGGTGGTAAAAGCGATATTCTGAGCTTCTGGGGCCCTGCCTGCCTACATAGGATATGAGCTATATACTGTTCAGCGTAGTAGCCCTAATAAGGGCTCTTAATGACTCTCTTGTCTTCTGGTAGCTGGTATATATGGTGGTAAAAGCGATATTCTGAGCTTCTGGGGCCCTGCCTGACTACATAGGATATGAGCTATATACTGTTCAACATAGCAGCCCTAATAAGGGATTAAGGACTCTCTTGTCTTCTGGTAGCTGGTATATATGGTGGTAAAAGCGATATTCTGAGCTTCTGGGGCCCTGCCTGACTACATAGAATATGAGCTATATACTGTTCAGCGTAGTAGCCCTAATAAGGGCTCTTAATGACTCTCTTGTCTTCTGGTAGCTGGTATATATGGTGGTAAAAGCGATATTCTGAGCTTCTGGGGCCCTGCCTGACTACATAGGATATGAGCTATATACTGTTCAACATAGCAGCCCTAATAAGGGATTAAGGACTCTCTTGTCTTCTGGTAGCTGGTATATATGGTGGTAAAAGCGATATTCTGAGCTTCTAGGGCCCTGCCTGACTACATAGGATATGAGCTATATACTGTTCAGCATAGTAGCCCTAATAAGGGCTCTTAATGACTCTCTTGTCTTCTGGTAGCTGGTATATATGGTGGTAAAAGCGATATTCTGAGCTTCTGGGGCCCTGCCTGACTACATAGGATATGAGCTATATACTGTTCAGCGTAGTAGCCCTAATAAGGGCTCTTAATGACTCTCTTGTCTTCTGGTAGCTGGTATATATGGTGGTAAAAGCGATATTCTGAGCTTCTGGGGCCCTGCCTGACTACATAGGATATGAGCTATATACTGTTCAGCGTAGTAGCCCTAATAAGGGCTCTTAATGACTCTCTTGTCTTCTGGTAGCTGGTATATATGGTGGTAAAAGCGATATTCTGAGCTTCTGGGGCCCTGCCTGACTACATAGAATATGAGCTATATACTGTTCAGCGTAGTAGCCCTAATAAGGGCTCTTAATGACTCTCTTGTCTTCTGGTAGCTGGTATATATGGTGGTAAAAGCGATATTCTGAGCTTCTGGGGCCCTGCCTGACTACATAGGATATGAGCTATATACTGTTCAGCGTAGTAGCCCTAATAAGGGCTCTTAATGACTCTCTTGTCTTCTGGTAGCTGGTATATATGGTGGTAAAAGCGATATTCTGAGCTTCTGGGGCCCTGCCTGACTACATAGGATATGAGCTATATACTGTTCAGCGTAGTAGCCCTAATAAGGGCTCTTAATGACTCTCTTGTCTTCTGGTAGCTGGTATATATGGTGGTAAAAGCGATATTCTGAGCTTCTGGGGCCCTGCCTGACTACATAGGATATGAGCTATATACTGTTCAGCGTAGTAGCCCTAATAAGGGCTCTTAATGACTCTCTTGTCTTCTGGTAGCTGGTATATATGGTGGTAAAAGCGATATTCTGAGCTTCTGGGGCCCTGCCTGACTACATAGGATATGAGCTATATACTGTTCAGCGTAGTAGCCCTAATAAGGGCTCTTAATGACTCTCTTGTCTTCTGGTAGCTGGTATATATGGTGGTAAAAGCGATATTCTGAGCTTCTGGGGCCCTGCCTGACTACATAGGATATGAGCTATATACTGTTCAGCGTAGTAGCCCTAATAAGGGCTCTTAATGACTCTCTTGTCTTCTGGTAGCTGGTATATATGGTGGTAAAAGCGATATTCTGAGCTTCTGGGGCCCTGCCTGACTACATAGGATATGAGCTATATACTGTTCAGCGTAGTAGCCCTAATAAGGGCTCTTAATGACTCTCTTGTCTTCTGGTAGCTGGTATATATGGTGGTAAAAGCGATATTCTGAGCTTCTGGGGCCCTGCCTGACTACATAGGATATGAGCTATATACTGTTCAGCGTAGTAGCCCTAATAAGGGCTCTTAATGACTCTCTTGTCTTCTGGTAGCTGGTATATATGGTGGTAAAAGCGATATTCTGAGCTTCTGGGGCCCTGCCTGACTACATAGGATATGAGCTATATACTGTTCAACATAGCAGCACTAATAAGGGATTAAGGACTCTCTTGTCTTCTGGTAGCTGGTATATATGGTGGTAAAAGCGATATTCTGAGCTTCTGGGGCCCTGCCTGCCTACATAGGATATGAGCTATATACTGTTCAGCGTAGTAGCCCTAATAAGGGCTCTTAATGACTCTCTTGTCTTCTGGTAGCTGGTATATATGGTGGTAAAAGCGATATTCTGAGCTTCTAGGGCCCTGCCTGACTACATAGGATATGAGCTATATACTGTTCAACATAGCAGCACTAATAAGGGATTAAGGACTCTCTTGTCTTCTGGTAGCTGGTATATATGGTGGTAAAAGCGATATTCTGAGCTTCTCGGGCCCTGCCTGCCTACATAGGATATGAGCTATATACTGTTCAGCGTAGTAGCCCTAATAAGGGCTCTTAATGACTCTCTTGTCTTCTGGTAGCTGGTATATATGGTGGTAAAAGCGATATTCTGAGCTTCTGGGGCCCTGCCTGACTACATAGAATATGAGCTATATACTGTTCAGCGTAATAGCCCTAATAAGGGCTCTTAATGACTCTCTTGTCTTCTGGTAGCTGGTATATATGGTGGTAAAAGCGATATTCTGAGCTTCTGGGGCCCTGCCTGACTACATAGGATATGAGCTATATACTGTTCAGCGTAGTAGCCCTAATAAGGGCTCTTAATGACTCTCTTGTCTTCTGGTAGCTGGTATATATGGTGGTAAAAGCGATATTCTGAGCTTCTGGGGCCCTGCCTGACTACATAGGATATGAGCTATATACTGTTCAGCGTAGTAGCCCTAATAAGGGCTCTTAATGACTCTCTTGTCTTCTGGTAGCTGGTATATATGGTGGTAAAAGCGATATTCTGAGCTTCTGGGGCCCTGCCTGACTACATAGGATATGAGCTATATACTGTTCAGCGTAGTAGCCCTAATAAGGGCTCTTAATGACTCTCTTGTCTTCTGGTAGCTGGTATATATGGTGGTAAAAGCGATATTCTGAGCTTCTAGGGCCCTGCCTGACTACATAGGATATGAGCTATATACTGTTCAACATAGCAGCACTAATAAGGGATTAAGGACTCTCTTGTCTTCTGGTAGCTGGTATATATGGTGGTAAAAGCGATATTCTGAGCTTCTGGGGCCCTGCCTGCCTACATAGGATATGAGCTATATACTATTCAGCGTAGTAGCCCTAATAAGGGCTCTTAATGACTCTCTTGTCTTCTGGTAGCTGGTATATATGGTGGTAAAAGCGATATTCTGAGCTTCTAGGGCCCTGCCTGACTACATAGGATATGAGCTATATACTGTTCAACATAGCAGCACTAATAAAGGATTAAGGACTCTCTTGTCTTCTGGTAGCTGGTATATATGGTGGTAAAAGCGATATTCTGAGCTTCTGGGGCCCTGCCTGCCTACATAGGATATGAGCTATATACTGTTCAGCGTAGTAGCCCTAATAAGGGCTCTTAATGACTCTCTTGTCTTCTGGTAGCTGGTATATATGGTGGTAAAAGCGATATTCTGAGCTTCTGGGGCCCTGCCTGACTACATAGAATATGAGCTATATACTGTTCAGCGTAGTAGCCCTAATAAGGGATTAAGGACTCTCTTGTCTTCTGGCAGCTGGTATATATGGTGGTAAAAGCGATATTCTGAGCTTCTGGGGCCCTGCCTGCCTACATAGGATATGAGCTATATACTGTTCAGCGTAGTAGCCCTAATAAGGGCTCTTAATGACTCTCTTGTCTTCTGGTAGCTGGTATATATGGTGGTAAAAGCGATATTCTGAGCTTCTGGGGCCCTGCCTGACTACATAGAATATGAGCTATATACTGTTCAGCGTAGTAGCCCTAATAAGGGCTCTTAATGACTCTCTTGTCTTCTGGTAGCTGGTATATATGGTGGTAAAAGCGATATTCTGAGCTTCTGGGGCCCTGCCTGCCTACATAGGATATGAGCTATATACTGTTCAGCGTAGTAGCCCTAATAAGGGCTCTTAATGACTCTCTTGTCTTCTGGTAGCTGGTATATATGGTGGTAAATGCGAGATTCTGAGCTTCTAGGGCCCTGCCTGCCTACATATGAGCCATATACCGTTCAGCGTAGTAGCCCTAATAAGGGCTCTTAATGACTCTCTTGTCTTCTGGTAGCTGGTATAGATGGTGGTAAATGCGATATTCTGAGCTTCTGGGGCCCTGCCAGCGACAGCCTGTCTTTCCCTGCTGTGAGCGTCTGTCCCTCACTAAGTTCAAGCTGCTAATGCTGACGAAGAGGAAGTGCTGAGTTTTGTATATTCGAGGTCACATAGTTTTTCCAGCCAATGCGTGTAGACGCCGTTTTCGCGATGCCAGCGTCCTCCCAGGACCTGTTCCACCCCCCCTGCATGGTGATTGGTGTAAAAAACGCGCCAGGGAAGGTGGGAGGGGAAATGAATTGTGAGTGCGCCATCGCCGCTGTACTCGATCGAAATCGAGTATGACGAACAGCGTAGTATTCGATCGAATACCGGCTCGGTCGAATACTACTCGCTCATCTCTACTTCATATCCATCCCCCAATGAGGGGGTGTGGCTTAATTTAAAAATGTTCCTCTTTTCCACCCTGAAAAGTTGGAAGGTATGTACAGGCAGTTCCAACCCCAACCCCATATCCAGGCAGTGTGTCAGAGTTCTCCCACAACCACATAAACAGGCAGTGTGGCACATATGTACATCCGGCGACCATGAATAGACGCTGGCCATATCTAGGCCATGCTCACCCACTGGAGCTAGGGTAGCGCCAGGATGAAGAGCATCGGGGATTGCCATAAGGTATGGGCTTTTATTTTACCAACCCCCACACATAAGACGCACCAATATCGCCCCCTCACTTTTATAGAGCGAAAAATACGTCAATCAGACATAGTGAGTTTGGAACAGTTATGGGTTTTGACAATTGGTCAGATTTGTTTGTTTGCCTGACTCCCATCTCACCACACATGTCACAAATTTGATGATCAGTGTTAGACTAAACCCCCAATCAGGTAGATGGCTGCCATAAGGTACCATTTCTGCATACACACCGACATTTTTTTTATCAATAAGACAATATTATTCAAAGGATTTGGGCCACCTATAACGCTGAGCTTTAGGTTGTGCAAAACAATCTTTGAGCTTGGAAGAAATTCAGTATAAAAATAGCAATTTAGTGTTAGAGCTAAGATTTTACATGTAACATGTAATTAAACCAACACAAAGGATATACAAGACGTAAAAAAGTAAGATACAAACTGTAATATAATTAGACAATCATATACATTAAATTGAATAGAGTAGAAAGAGTGAAAGTTACTTACAGGTTTGGAGTCCTTCTGGGGTGTGAGCAGAGTTCTGGTTTGAAGGCAGATTTCGTGGATTGCATTGTGGAGTCCATTGAAGGGCTTGGCTCTCGAAAAAGCCCTGTGCAAATCCAGATATGTCAGATGTTTAAGGAGTTGTCCTGCCATGAGCCAGATCATCTGACCAGGGTTTTGACACCTCCAATGTGGAACTAGAAGGAGGTTTGGTAACCCCCCACCTCGCAAGTTTCTTGGTTTTTAATATGGCCCGTGTCTGCAGGTGGGTATCTGATAATGTCTGGAAACCTGCAAAATTTGAGGTACAATCACAAGCCATCCTTACATTTTCCTGCAACATGACTCCCACTGGCACGATTGGGAGAGTATTCCCTGTTTCAGACAGAAGTTATCAGAAGTTTAACACTTGTACAGTGGGCAAAATAAGTATTGGACATGTCAACACTTTTCTAAGTAAATTTATTTCCAAAAGTACCATTAACTTTCACCAGATGTTGGCAACAACCCACACATGCATAACCATAAATGCCCAGGGAAAAACTATTGAACACAATTAATAAAATATATTTAATAAGCCTTTGTTGATGATGACTCACTTGATGTTAGGCAAGCCCTAAAACAGGTTTTAATACTCACATTGGGTAAAGAATGATTTTTTAGAGCCTGTTCCGCCTTTAATATATATAACAAAAGTTTACTTGGATTTTTTATTTTCAATTTCCCTGACCCTGATTGGGTATTGTGATGGGGCAGTGTTTTTTTTTTAATTGAGGTGCACAACCTGAAGCTAGTCGGAGGGAAGATCAGGAGCAATATTAGAAAATATTATGTTACAGAAAGAGTAGTAGATGCTTGGAACAAACTTCCAGCAAAGGTAGTTGAAAAATCGTCAGTCAGAGAATTTAAACATGTCTGGGATAAGCACACATCTATCCTAAGATAAAGAGTACATACAGTATACACATAAGGGCAGACTAGATGGACTATATGGTCTCCTTCTGCCGTCAGCCTTCTATGTTTCTATGTAAATTGTAAACAGCCCCCTATGGTGTACTTAACACATTGGTAAAGCTCATATTCTTAGTATACAGTACTTCCTGCTCCAGATAGATTACTTACACTTGGGTTATCCTCCGCCAGATGGCACTGCACTGCAGGGACATGTAAAACAGGCTCCTCCCGGCCCCTCAAATACCCGGGGACCTCCCACAAATCCCCAGATTTCTCTGCAGTGCTTACTGCGAAGACATGAAATTATCACTCTGTCGCAGGTGAGCAGGGCTATTAAAGCCTGCGGCCCTGTTGGACTGTTCCCACCCGTCCTTGATGTGATGTGCCTCCCAGCCTGGGCTGCGCTGGTCGGGTGAAGGTAGGCGGCACCATGTGTGCTTAAGGAGCGCTGCTCCACTGCAGTCCCCCACCAAAGGGTAGGCGGTATAGGCTGATGGTGAGCCGTTATGGGATGCCCCTCCGGCATTATTGTCCCATGCCCCGGTAGCGGTGGGCCCTGTACAAAGGGTCGCCATCCTCCCTCATTCTCCCCGTAGCCTTCGGGAGGAAAAGAAGGGGGGGGGTGTGGTTGAGCGTGTACCGTGATTCGTGTATATCGCCTGTTGGTATGTGTGTTGGGACTAGTATATGTGGGTCAACCGCCGAGCTGACTTGCTTTTTACTATTGGAAACGCCGCCACCGTGCGCGCCCTTTCCTTCTTTGGATGCACCGTGCCGGGCGGCGGCGTTGCCTCAGACGCTCCTGCGTCCTCATTGGCTGCTTGTCTGTGGACTTCGCGCTCTTCTGGGGGGCGGGGCTGGGTGCGCCCAGCGTCACGGCTCGCTCTAGCCCGCCCTTCGAGGCTCTTTTGGCGCCTTTCCCTGTATAGTCGCGAGCGCGTGTGTAACGGTCCCCCCTCCCGCGGTCTGTAAGTGCCCTTGCGGGCGACTTTAATGCTCATTATTTTTCTGTGTATGACTCTGACACCCCTTCTTCTCATTGTGTCTTTCAGACCGTTGAATCCAGTGGCTTCTCCCGGCCCGGTGTAATTGTAGTTGGGCCTAGTAGAATTACTGCCACTTCCCTAGCGGGTCATTGGGGCATCCAGGGTAGCTTCAGCGTCAATCCCTACTGGCATATTGTGCCTAATAATCACCATATGGAGGCATCCCTGGATATTGGGACCGGGGTTCCTTCGGGAGAAGCCCGGCTGTGTGTAGCTTGTGGGGTCTCACCTATCAGCGGTGACAGCGCGCGGGTCTGTGTCCCTTGTGCACAGCAGGCGCTAATGTTGCAACCCGCCCCTCCGGTGGCTGGGCCTGCACCTCGTCTCACTTCACCTACTCCCCCAAGCTTGAGTCTCACCCCCATTGAATTACATACAAGCGGGGATTCTCAACCTGATGTGTCTGCTAGACTGGCCAGTGTTGAAAGATTGATTGCTAATACCTTAGCGCGTAAGGCCTCCGCTAAAAAGCGTCACTTAACTCCTGATGCCACTCCGTCTCCTATGGACTCTGAGAAGTTGCTGCATCTGTATGGCTACGCCCCATCAGACGAAGGGGAGCTGTTTTATGACTCAGGGTCATCTGATGAGAGACTCAGGGGTCATGACGATTCTGGCTCTGACCCCTGGACCCCGGATGACACTGACAGACTGCTGGTCCAGATATTTGAGGTTTTGTCCATCTCTCCCCCTGTTGCGGCTCCCAGGCAAAGGGGGGAGCTTTTTCATACTGCTAAAGCTCGTTTGGAATTTCCTGAGCAAACCCATTTCAATAACCTCGTGCTTAAGGAGTGGAAACGTCCCAGTAGACTTCCCGGCATACCTAAGAGTTGGGACAGAAAGTATCCCTTTCCTACTGAGATGGTCAAGTGCTGGACATCGCCCTATGAGGTCGATGCTCCTATTCTAGGGCTGTCTAACACCTCTGTTATGCACTCCCCCGAAACTACTACGCTGCGGGATGCTGAGGACCGGCGCATTGACCAATTAGCGTGTCATGCCTTTGCGTTTGTGGGGGCGGCGCTGCGCCCGGTTTGCGCCTCGGCCATTACGTCTGTGGTGCTCAGGACCCTGATCAGAAGTGTACTTGATGGGTCTGATGAAGGGCAACCTGATACATGTAATGCACTGTCTAACTGTGATATGTTTGTGAACTTTATCCTATCTGCCTTGGATGATGCCATTAGGATGTGTGCCAGAACCTCTGCCTTGGCGGTAGCTATACGCCACGTGGTCTGGCTGCGCCAGTGGGCTGCTGACAATGCTGCTAAGAGGGCCCTTACTGGGCTTCCATTTAAGGTGCTACGCCTGTTTGGGGACCGCCTAGACCTTTTTGCTAAACGAGGTAAGTTACCCCAGCGCAGGCGGCAGTCTCGGCCCTTTCGGGGCCAGGGGCCCCCTTCACTCCCCTACCACGGTGCTAAGCAGGGTAAAGGGGTGTCCTTCGCGGGAGCTCGTACGGATTCCTGGCACAGGAACAGCGGACGACGCCCCGGCGCCTCATGGGGCTCTAAACCAAAACCCTCTCCCAAGCCTCCCCATGTATGATGGGGCGCCCTCGCCCATCGGGGTGGGGGAACGGCTACAGCACTTTGCGCACGTCTGGAGGCATCACGTCTCAGACAGGTGGATTCAGGAGGTAGTGTCCTCTGATTACAAGATAGAGTTTGCTGTGCGCCCCCCCCCCCTAAGATTCGTCAAGTCCAGATCCCCCAGGACTCTGCCTCAGCTCAGGTCTTGATGCAGGCCGTGCAGGGCGTTCTGGATATGGGGGTCATTTGCAGTGTCCCATTAAGAGAAAGAGGCGAGGGGTTCTATTCCAACCTTTTCACAGTCCCCAAAAAAGATGGGTCAGTCAGGCCCATTCTGGATTTAAAGATCCTCAACAAATTTGTCAGAAACAAGCGTTTTCGCATGGAAACTGCGCTCGGCCATTGGCTCTCTGCGCCCAGGGGATCTCATGACGTCGGTGGACATCAAAGATGCTTACCTTCACATCCCTGTGTTCCCTGGACACCAAAGGTTTCTCAGATTTGCGTTGGAAGTTCAACATTACCAATTTGTGGCCCTGCCCTTTGGTCTCACCTCAACTCCCAGAGTGTTCACCAAAGTGCTGGCAGGGGTGATGTCTCTGGTGCGGTCAAGGGGCATATGCTTGCTACCCTACCTGGACGACATACTCATCACCTCTCGGTCTCTGCAACAGGCAGAGTTGGACACTCAGCTGGTGGTGTCCACCCTGGAGTCCTTCGGCTGGGTGATCAATCACCCCAAGTCCTCCCTGTCCCCTTCCTCGGTGACCCCATTCCTGGGAATGATTCTGGATACGATTCAGTCAAGGATATTCCTTCCACAGCAGAAGGTGGAAGCTCTAACTGCGCAGGTGAGGTTCCTGCTATCGTGCCCCCAGCCCTCCCTCAGGCAGGGAATGCAGTTGGTGGGCCTGATGGTGGCATGCTTCGAGGCGGTGCCCTTTGCTCAGTTCCATTTGAGGCCTCTTCAACTTCACCTTCTGTCAGTATGGGACAAGGATCCAACGTCCTTGGACGGGATCTGTGTGCTTCCCCCCTCGGTCCGACGGTCCCTTTCCTGGTGGCTGGACCACAGGAACTTGCTGGGAGGCAGATCCTTCCTGGCCCCCTCCTGGGAGACAGTCACCACGGATGCCAGTCTGTCAGGATGGGGGGGATTCTGGAAGTCCCTGCGGTTCCAGGGGAGGTGGGGCCCTCAGGAGGCCCACTTACCCATCAACATTCTGGAACTGCGGGCAATCAGGTTGGTACTGGAGCAGTTGACCAATCACCTGAGGGGTTTGTCTGTGCAGGTGCGCTCAGACAACAAGACGGCGGTTGCCTACATCAACCATCAGGGAGGGACCCGGAGCAGGAGGGCCCTCCAGGAGGTGTCACGGATTCTGACATGGGCAGAGGCCAACGTTCAATGCATTTCGGCTGTGTACATCCCGGGGGCATAGAACCTTCTGGCGGACTATCTGGGCAGGGGGACCTCTCGTCAGGGAGAGATGTCCCTCTGCAACAGGGTATTCCGGTCCCTGTGCCACCGCTGGGGACTACCGGATGTGGATCTGTTCACATCCCGTCACAATCACAAGCTTCAGGCTTTTGTCTCCCTGTCTCAGGATCCTCTGGCCTTGGCCACGGCCATGTCATGGCAGGAATTTCGGCTCCCGTATGTCTTTCCTCCAGGGTCCTGCGCAAGATTGCTCTGGAAAGGGTGCCAGTGATTCTGGTGGCCCCCAGGTGGCCAAGAAGAGTGTGGTTCGCAGACGTGGTGCAGATGGCAGTAGATCAGTACGTCCTGCCAGCAGTACCAGATCTGCTCACTCAGGGCTTCCTACGCCATCCCAATTTACAAACTCTGGCTTTGACGGCCTGGCTGCTGAAACCTCCATCTTGATGGAGAAAGGCTTGTCTGCCTCCGTGGTTGAGACCATGGTGAAGGCTAGGAAGAAGTCTTCCTCTTCCATCTATTATAGGGTTTGGCGTGCTTACATTGACTGGTGTGAGTCTAGGTCTCTTCCCTGTCGGGTGTTCTCAGTTCCCAGGGTTCTAGAGTTCTTACAGCAAGGCCTGTACTTACCCTCAAGGTTGTCTTTCTAGTGGCAATTACTTCGGTCAGGCGTGTGTCTGAGCTGGCGGCTCTGTCTATCCAGCCTCCATACTTTGAGAGACACCAGGATAAGGTGGTGTTCCGCTTTAAGCTGGATTTCCTGCCTAAGGTGGTGTCTGCTTTTCATTTGAACCAGGATGTTCTTCCTTCCTTGTGCCCTAATCCTAGTAATGCTAAGGAAAGGGTTTTGCACTCTTTGGATGTGGTCAGGTGTCTGAAGTATTACCTAGTAGTCACTGCATCCTTCAGGAGGACTGATGCTCTTTTTGTGGTCCCTTCTGGTCCTAGGAAGGGTTTGGCTCCTGCCAAGTCTACTATCAGCAAATGGATCCGTCAGGCTGTGATTCAGGCCTATTCGGCTAAGGGGAAGAGTCCTCCCTTCCGCCTTACAGCTCATTCTACTCGTGCTATTGGTGCCTCTTGGGCCTTCCAGCACCAGGCTTCTGTTGAACAAGTTTGCAAGGCCGCTACTTGGTCTTCTGTTCATACCTTTTCAAAGTTTTACATGGTTGACGTTAAGGCCTCAGCTGATGCTGTTTTTTTTGCCGCAAGGTTTTACAGGCGGCAGTGGTTTAAATTGCCTGCTGTTACCTTTCTTATCGGGGATCACACCCTACTTTATGGACACTGCTATTGGATGTCCCAAGTGTAAGTAATCTATCTGGAGCAGGACGTACTGTATACTAAGAATAATACAATTCTGTGAAATACTCACCTGTAGAATTGGTATTCTAAGTATACAGTACGTCCTGCTCCACCCCACCCTGTTGTTGCTTATTCTGGATCCCTTGTATGGTGATTATCATCATTGTTATAGCTACCAGTTTTGTTCTGGGTGGTTTAATTCTCCCGGTTATTGTTCACTGCTTTTCAATGCTGGGGATTTGTGGGAGGTCCCCGGGTATTTGAGGGGCCGGGAGGAGCCTGTTTTGCATGTCTCTGCAGTGCAGCGCCATCTAGCGGAGGATAACCCAAGTGTAAGTAATCTATCTGGAGCAGGACGTACTGTATACTTATAATACCAATTCTACAGGTGAGTATTTCACAGAATTGTATTTTTAAATGTGTTTCAATCCCCCATAGGAGGCTTTTATTTTCCAATTTGTCATTTTACATTTTTAACCTGAGCTGATTGAAAAGTAAAATGTTTTGGTTTTGGAATGATTCTCTTAAAGGCAGTGCTCAGGTATTCTGTTCAATATATGTAAGGTTCTCAAATTCAAAATTGATAACCCCCATAATCTTAATTGTATGTAGTTAAAATGATCATTTCTTTAAATGTTACAAAGGTTTGAGGTGTCTGCTATCTTTTTCAGCCAGAAATTGAGTCACTGCCATCTAATGAGCCATGGGACTAGGCTTTGGCTCTGGTGTGTGCTCCAGTGATCAGCCATGAAGGGCCAGACTTTTTTGGTTAGATAAGAAAGCGTGCATCACCAGACCAGGCACCTCAAACTGCACCAATAGCACAGCTGAAAAAAAACTCTTGCATGCATGATACTGAATAATTGTCAGCACAAACATTTGCTCCTGCATCCACTAAAAACTGAAACGTTACCTCACCAATTTTTCTCCTAGTCGCGGCCATCTTGGAGCACCCAGGAGGCTTCTTCCTTTTCCAGCATCCCAGCCGTACTGCTGCCTGGACTTATCCTACATGACCCACAATGCAAAGTTACAGGAAACCCAGCAGCACTTGCACTTCTTTGCAGGCCCCTGGCAGGTCCATAGCACGCCATTGAGGGGGGAAAACCAACCACAGCAGAAAGGTAAATTAATTTTTATGCACATAAAGTGTATCGCAGGGTGGTTGCTTGAGTGCAATGGAGCTGGTTGTAGGATTGCGGAATGCTCTGTCAGCTCAACTGCTGATAGCAGAAGACTGGCAGTCATTATTCAGCCAGCAATGCCAATTCTGTGGGGGGAGGGGGTAACTTTTTGTTTTTCAGCCCACAGGTAGCCTTTAAGTGCTTTCATACTGTGATAGTGTCTTTGCAACTTCTAGGCTTTATATAGAAATGGAGCAGTCATCCTGATTATTTTACATCTCTAAACATTGGCAGCGATGTAGAAAGTGTAACCCTGCCAGGAATGAAATTGTAGCTGAACATTAAAAAAACCCTTCAATTATGGAACTTTCCCCCACATAAATTTAGGGTTTCAGTTGTTTTAATAAACTTTTTTCAAGGGTCTTGGGTTTAAAGGTTGGCAAAAATACAAACCACCTTTAAGATCGTGAAATGGATATGATGTGGGATGATGGAATAGAGAATGAGATGGAACAATGGCTCTGTACCTCTGACCGTAATTGCATTAACATGCTTCTTTTTCAACTGATTTGTATTTGTTTTGTTGTCAAGAGAGACAATAGCAAAGATTATTTCTCATTGCATAGATCAGGGAAAGGCTTGAGGGATGTTACTGCCCATAAGGTATATACAAATGAATGTAGCAAATGTTAACTTGACATCTAACATATTAAAGTCATTCAACAGGCAAAACAAAAAACAACTCAACTTTTGTCCCATGCAGCCGGTGATAGTCTGGCGATCAGTAACTCAACTGATCACTGGATCCGAACCTGTACAGCATCCCTTGCTTCCCGAGTTCCCGCAGGTCCTAAACTCCATTCACTAGCAGTTGTGGGCTGCCATCCCCCACCATCAGTTACATGGTTGCAGCAACAACCCCTCCATTCACTACAATGTAGGGGGGCATGTCACGCCTCGACACAACCTCTATTGCAGTAAATGGAGAGAGCCCCAGATGGCATGGGATATGGCAGGGGTTCGGATCCAATGATCAGGTGTATTACTGATTATTGGATTAGAACCAATCAACTGCGTGGGACAAAAGGTTAATACCCTTTTTTTATTTGTCTGCTGAATCACTTAAAGCGGACCATCACTCTGAATAAGAGTCTATCTTATATGTTTCCCACACCTGCACATACAGCTTGCTCACATTAAAAATCATCCTACCTGCATCTACTGCATGTTATAAAACATGCATGGAACATCAGTCAGCCAGCAACCAGAAGTGCCTTCTGACTGTGCTGCTCTGCATTCTGGGATTGCTGACCTTTTCCTGACCCCAGCTCTGCTCTGTCTGAGCAAAGCACAACTATAACCCGCCCCCCTGTACTTTATCCCACTGTCCTCTCCTCAGTATGTGTGATGCTTCTGAGTCAAGATGGCGGCGCCCGTATCCTAAAGTCCTGAACAGAGTTGCAGCCCAGTGGGGGAAAGAATAATAGTAAGTGACTAAAAACGTAAAATATATTGATTTCAGAAGCTGTGGAATCGTTTTATAAGGGTTTGGGCTTTTCAATAAATAATGGTGAAGGTCCGGTTTAAAGCAATGGTACAGAATTTAATTTTAATTTTAAATAGCAAGTTTATTTAAGTTATAGATTGCTACATCCAAGTCAGACTGGTCCACTAGAGCCTGTGGTCATCACAACAGGAATCTGAAGAACTGTGAATTCACTTGGAATCATGAATAAGTAAAGATCAAGCAAAAGCAAAAGGGCATCAAAGTGGTCATGGGAATGAAAGAGGTGCACACGTGCATGTGGATGAATGTTCTGCGTGTACAGGTTTCACTTTTTCCTTCTTGGTGTACAGTTGCCAATAGCAACTGATTGAAAAAAAATTAAAATAAATACTAGATCAGCTCAGCACCTTGTGGATATGATTTTGCCACACAAAAAAATATACACTTTCAAAAATTCCATCAAAAGTGGACTTTCCCTTTAAAAAAACTATAATTATTTGCATAATTAAGTATATATGCCTCAATAAAACAAAAAAACCCCAAACAAATAAAGTGCAAATGTTGATAGCAATAGTGAGGAATGCCAGATCAGGAGGGAATCTCAGTGCACCCACGCACTCTGTAGCTGCTCAAACCACTTCAGAGGTGTCGCTTGGCCACTGGCCAGATCTCGAGTCTCTGAAATGTATTTTGCGTGTTGCTCCTGTCTCATGCACAAGAGCTCGGTATGCGGTTTAGATCACAGTTTATCATTTTGTTTTGTTTGAACTCTGTCTCTTCTTTCATTCATGCCTATGCCTAATGGCAAATAACTGTCAGAACAAGATTGCAGGAACAAGTGATTAAGACAAGATTCCTGTGTTTGAGCGTGAGCATTGCATGATCGCCTTTTAAAACCTATGGCTCTTCTGACTCAACAGGTGGAAAGGTTTGGTTAAGGTTTACGGAGTCCCCTGGGAGCCTGCTGATGTAAAAAGTGCCTCAGGCGCATTCAGCTCAGGGAAGACTATGTAGCAGGATCTAAGCGCTCCATCTCCTTTTCCTTAGAAAAAAAAAGTGTGTGACACCGGTGCTAATAATAATAGAAAGGGAATATTGCCAATTTTAGTTCAACAAAATGGTTCCTACCTACCAAAACCCTCTTGGTAAATATAATAACTCAAAAGGTCAACTGTAGCAAAATGATTGTTCCCTAATTCTAATAAGTATATAAAGTTGACCTTCAAATATTACACAATCCAAACATGGATATAAAAGGACAGTAAGATTGTTTATTGACAATTAAAGTGGCTAAGAGACTCCAGGACTGGCCACTAGCCTGCCCCTGGAGCATAAGAAATAGGGATGCCCTGTTGTGTGGAAATCCCGGGGTCGCCTGTAAACCTTCCCCTATGGTGCTTCTGCAGCTCGCATTCACATTATGTGCTCCCCTGTAGCTGCAGCGCCACTCAGGGAGAATGGGGGGAGCACTTCCGTTATTAGAGGGAAGCTGGTGATGCAGCGAGTGGTCTGGGTCACATCAGTCGGCATTATTTATATCAGCCAGTCAGCGGTCTCAAAAATGCCAGCTGGGCTGAGCCTTAGTGGGGAAAAAACTAGGCCATAGTAGAACGAGGGGGAGGTATTTTAAGGGGTAGAGGGGTGGGGGGTGTGGGGTTTGCAGAGTGTGAGTCCTGGGTGAGTCAAATCAAATCTTGAGAGCTAGTTTATTATGTTTTGTTTATTACTATAGTTAGTTTAGTATTTATTATATAACTAACTATGCATACAATGGGGCTTTCATGGACTTTCCCTGACTTTCCCCAGAAGCCATCTCACAGACACACACATGCACTGTCTTCCTCCTTACTCGCACCCACTGCCTCTGCAATCATCGCCACCGCCACTTCCCGGTACCCGCTGCCGCCGCCAACTGCCGTCTCAGGGCCCCCCCCCCCGGTTTTGACTTCCAGGTGGGCTTGGCCTGTGACTCCTGCCAGCGTCATTAAAAGCTGGCAGTAGTCACAGGCTACGCCCCACCCATTTGCCTGAATCGGGTCTCTGGGTACGGCGGACAGCAGCGGTGGCTACGGGGACAACTGCTGAAGTGGTGGTGGCCATTGGAAGCAGCAGCGAGGGCAGCTGAAGCCGGTAATGTGTGTGTGTAAATAAACATTATTAGAAAATAATAATAATAATAATAGTGTGTTTGTATGTCAGCAGGAGACAGCTGCTGAGGCGTGGGAGCTGCGAATGTGAGCAGAACATAAAAAATTAGTTTTTTTGCATTCGCACGATAAGGCGCACTGTCACCCCCCCCCCCCCCCCCACACACACACACACACACACACACACACACACACACACACACACACACACACACTTTTGAGGAACAATACATGCGTCTTATAGGGCGAAGATATGTGGGGTTTTGTTAATGCAGGATTTTCATTTTTGTCTACAATTGACCATTAAATATTAATTCTACCACTTAAAGTAAATAAATATGGCCCCTGAAAATTTCCTCCCAAATCCCTTTGCTGCTGCTAAGTATTAAAAGAAAAATATTATAATATCACATTGTGCTGTGTTTCTCTTTAAGGCAGAACTTATACTTGATATACTATATAAAGTATTGTAATTGACATGATTTTACCAAAGGGTTGGCCATTGTTTTCTGTCTTCTGCCCTTTCCCATAAATAAAAGCAATGACTAGCAAGTTTAGGGAGCGACTACTCCCAAGACAAAGGAAGTCTGTTGTTTTCTCTGTCTGGTATCAGACCCCACTCACAGGAGATGAGATCACCAGAGCTTCCTCCATCTCTAAGGAATAGGGTGACTCAGACATTATGGAAAACAGATATTGCAAATTAAAAAAAAATAAAAAAGTTTTCTTGATTAACATTAAAAGTTAGCACAAGAGATAAATATCTTGACAGTGAAGCAGGAATCCTCCCGCAGTTTTATATCAAGTTAGTTCAATCTTGGAAAGAAAAGAAACAATAAAATCTTAACCCCAGTCCTTTGCTCCAGAGATCCAGCTTAGCCAGGTTTGCTTAGCAATAAATGCGACAACTTATACTGCTTGCAAAATATTATATGATGTAAAGCAATCAGGCTCAATATACTGCCATGATACAGTCCCCATTCCAAACAGCAGAGAGTAGTGTTGTAATTGGAACGCAGCATTTCAAGGGATTGTGATATAATCTCTGGACCTGGCTGAGGTTTTTCTTTTGCGTTCATTAAACCGGACCTTCAGTATCATTTAATGAAAAGCCCAAACCCTTAAAAACTATTCTCCAGCATCTAAAATTATTATATTTTACATTTTTAGTCACTTATTTTTTATTCTTCCCCCAACTGGGCTGCAATTATGTTCAGCACTTAGAGATACAGGCGCCGCCATCTTGCCTTAGAAGCAACACATGCTGAGGAGAGGGGGGCAAAAGTGCAGGGGGTGGGTTATAGTTGTGCTTTGCACAGACAGAGCAGAGCTGGGGTCAGGAAAAGGACAGGAATCCCAGAATGCAGAGCGGCACAGTCAGAAGACACTTCCTATCTGCAGACAGCCTGATACTCCATGGGCCGCCATCTTGGATGCTTAACCCTTTTGTTGCCAAGCACGTAACACCTACGTGCTGGCTTGGCTGGGCCTTAAGTGCCAAGCACGTAGGTGTTACGTGCTTGACTTTCCTCGCTTGTAGTTTAAAAAGTAAAAACAACAAATACTCACCTGACCCCTTGTTGGATCCGGCCGGGTCTCCTCTTTAATTTGGTGCCATCCGATCCCCCGTGGGGGGTCGGATGGCTCCAGGAGAGCCCCCGGAATAGGCCGCCCCCCCCCCCCCGCTTCTGCAGCAGCAGCTTCTAACTGTAAAAAAAAAAAAAAATAAAAATGACATTCACTTACCTGTGTGTGCGCTGGCTCCCGCTGTCCCTCCTCTTCACCTGGGGGGCCTCCGATCCCCCCCCAGGACTTACCGATCTTCAGGAGAGAGCCTGGGAGGCTCTCTCCTCTCTTCTGCACGATGGCGGCCGCCATCATGCCTCTAAGCCCCGCCCCCTTGGGGGCGGGGCTTATGAAGTCATCCCGGCCCCGATCTCAGGCTTCAGCCTTCTCAGCTTCTCAGATGCCGGTGATCGGTGCCCTGGAAGGAGGTGGCAGGAGATCCTCTGATCTCCTGCCTTCTCCTTCTCTGGATGCCGATCACCGGCATCTGTCAGCTGAGCGGCGAGGGACAAGAGCTTGCAATCGAAGGTAAGTACAGTAAAAAAAAATTTTTTTTTTTTCTAATAAAATACTTTTTATTATTGTGTGGTGTTTTTTTTTCACATTAACCCTTTGTGAGCTGGTAAGGGGTCCATGAGACCCCTTATACCAGTTCACAAGGCTGGGGGGGTGGCAAGTCACCTGCCCTAGCGGGTGGCTTGCCATTAACCCCCGCACCCCCATTACCTGCCTCCCCAAAGGCCAGGGGGGGGCAGAAGAGCCCGGGCCCACATAGGCTATGTGGGCTCGTAGGCTGCAGGGTGGGGGGGCCACCAAAGCTGGCCCCCCCACTCTGTGCCTACAAGCCCCCATAGCTGGTCCCGGGCTGGTTACTTTGGGTAAGGGGGACCCCACGTCATTTTTTTTTTTAATTAACCATTTGTCATCCAGCAGCTATAAAAGGCTTCTGGGCAGGAAAGGGTGTCTACCTATACATATGTGGTATCGCTGTAACCGGGAGAAATTGGGGTTTCTCACGCAATAAGATTTTATTGACAAACTTACATTTTTTATTACAAAAAAACTCTACAAATTGTAAAAAAATGTTTTTTTTTTGTTTTTTTTCACACATTTCACCCAAAAAAATTGAGAATACACCTAAAAAATACAAACAAGACATTTCATGTTAAAGCCCAGACTCTGTTGAAAAAAACAATATATAATTTTCCTGGGAAATCCCTGGAAATCCCTTCAAAAATGACAGTTGAATATGTGTAGCGCAAAATGGTGAAACATCGTCTGGCAACAGGGAGTGGCAAATGCTGCAGGTAGGCTGGCAGCGAAAGGGTTAAAGGCTCTTAAAATGCAGTAGGTTCAGGTAGGATGATTTTTAATCCGGGCAATCTGTATGTACAGGGTGGGGAAAACATACAACATAGGCCCTTATTCAGGGTGAAGGTCAGTTTTAATTGTGCTGAAGGGAATGGTCCGCTGTGTACAGTGCTGGTGACTTATCATTATCACTTTTCCAGGTCAGCCATTTTTGACCGCTGGTAGGTAGGCAGTCATCATTGCTCATGCACTGACAGGGATGAAATGGGATACAGTTTATTATAAGAACAGTGACAGCAGTGTTGGAATATGAGCGTCTGTTGCTCCAAAACGCTGGTTACGTTTTGGAAAACAGGTGCTAGAATTATGACATGGCCACATAAATTGATTCCACGGAACTCATGCTTTTAAATACATCAGTAATTTAATTATTTGTGCATTGTATTTAAAAAAGATCACATCCAATACGCCTTGAATCACAGAATTTCCTTATTCAGATATAGTCAAGGCATTTTACAATTGAGGATCACACACAGTTCTGAACCTCCTTTCCTCAGTCAATAAAATAAATCCAGGCAAACCTTGCTGCTGGATTCCTTCTAGTTAGGCTACTGTCTGCTAAGACCCACTTTGTGCACAGTATGAGACGTTCATTCACTGAGTGCTTCCCTCTTCCTGTCTGTTTACTTCGCTCACCCTGCACAAGTTACTTCATCAGCTTTTATCTGTAGTAACAGTGCTCTGTGCAGGAGGTTGTAGTAAATGGACTGTGTCCACTGATCTTACTCCTTTCTCCTATTTATGATCATTTTGTTTTGCCTGAAATCTCCCCGGCAACTGTGTATAAGGGAATGTTCATGGTGCCATAAAAATCCTCCCAATAATTGTAGACCCTGCAGTGACAGCCCGTAGAGACACCCCGGGCAATGCCAATAATAAAGCAGAAAGCTGTTCACCTGGTGCCTGCCCGATGTGCCTCTCCTCCATTTCCTAAAGTGGCAGGTAGAGGCTCTAGCAGGATTTTGCTTTGCTTTGCTTTCCATTCTAATTCCCTAGGACCATGTAGAAAAGTTGTCTAGCAGCTACTCTGCCCCTTGAACCTCTTGCCACAAGTGCGCATGGGAAGCCACAGTGGTCCTGCAGTTCTCTCTGACCACAGCAGTGCACATTCATGACTTTTAAAGCAGTGACATGACATGCCCTTCCAAGTTCAACCACCTAGGAATGGAAGCAAATCTAGTATTCTATATAAGGTATAATCTGAGATGCTTTTGTAATGCATCATTTTACACTGTTCCTACCTAGGATAGGGTGTATGTCACGTCAGGGTGTATGTTATGTGGTAGGACAGGGACTTAAAAGTGAACCAAAACCCAGGATTTTCACTATTCCGGGTTTTGGTCTGTCCCCCTGAGGCACCCCGGTTTGGGGTGCCCCACTGTGTGAAACCACCCATGTCGCTGTGTCCACTTATCACTCCTCAGGCCCATGTTGGGGCTAGACCAGTGGGCGACCTCGCCTAGCCATTCAGTTGTGGTGGACAGGGCCACGCACACCAAGGAGGGAAAGCAAGTGATGCCGGCCATGGGCTCCGGGGAAAGGTGAGTTTACTGCTCGTCCTGGGGGTTTCACACAGCGGGGCTTCCCAGTTCGGAATGCCCCAGGGGAGGGAGTAAGCCTGCCCTGGAGTCTATGGTTTTGGTCCACCTTAAAGTGATACTGGTAGAAAAAGTTACTACAGATGGCTGAGAGTTTCTTGCTTGCTGTTAAAGTCATTATACACCTACATTTATTCCCACTGTGTAGGGCTACATATGGCAATATTTTTCCCTTTTGAAAATGAAGCTATATCACCAGAGTAATTATAAAATAAAGTTTCACCTCATGTTATGCTGCCTGCACAAAATAGTCTACTTTGGTGAAGTGAAATGAGAAAATATGCATAAAAAATTGGAGTTAAAAAACAATATTCTTCAGAAGCCGCTTAGTGAAATTAAGTCCACCAGTGTGCAATCTAAGTGTCACACCTTCTATGAAATTCCCCATCAGCTGCAACATCATTAAACAAGAGGCACCACTAATCAAACACCACCATGAAGACCAAGGAGCCCTCCAAACACATTGGGGACAAGAAAGGGTTTGGGTTATAAAAAAATATCCAATTTTCTGATGATTCACCTGAGCACCATCAAATCCATTATCATCAATTGGAAAGACCATGGTACCACTACAAACCTCACATGCGAGAGCTGGCCATTAATAAGCTTAGACCGGTCAACACTCTATAGAGTTGGGCTGTATGGGCGTGTGGCAACAAAAGAGCATCTACTTACAGGCAAAATAGGAAGGATCGTTATTCTTAGTATACAGTACGTCCTGCTCCAAATCTAATACTTACACTTGGGATATACTCCAGCAGATGGCACTGGACTGCAGAGACATTGAAAATAGGCTCCTCCCGGCCCCTCAAATACTTGGGGACCTCCCACAAATCCCCAGAATTTCTCTGCAGTCTGGCTGCGAAGGACGAGAAATTGCTCTCTACTCGCAGGTGAGCGGGGCTATTAGCCCGCGGCCCTGTAGGACTATTCCCACCCGTTCCACTAGTAATATGCCTCCCAGCCGTGGCTGCGCTGGTCGAGTGAAGGTAGGCAGCACCGCTGTTAGGTGCTTAGGAGCGCTGCTCCACCGCAATCCCCCACCAAAGGGTAGGCGGTTCAGGCTTATGGTGAGCCTCTATGGGATACCCCTCCCGCACTATTGCCCCTTGCCCCTGCCCATCGGTGGGCCCTGTTTAAGTAGCCGCTGTCCTCCCTCATCCCCCTTGTTGCCTTCGGGGGAAAAGAGGAGGGGGGGGTGTGTAAATGTGTATGCTATGCATTCTGTGTTTTACACTCTTTTTCCATTCTGTTTAGTCTTGTGTCAGCCTCCGCGATGACTTGCCTTTACTGTCTTTTTAAAATTGCCGCCGCCGTGCGCTGACTTGGTTCCGCGCTTGGCGGCGGCATTACCTCAGGTGCTGGTGCGCCGTCATTGGCTGCTTGCCTGTTCTGGCTTTGCGCTCTTCGGGGGGGGGGGGGGGGCGGGGCCTGTCTATGGGGCGCTCCGCGTCATCGCTGATACCGGCCCGCCCCTCAAGGTATACTGACGCCATCTTTAACCTGCTTGGTTGGCCCATGCGCGACGGACCCCTACCTACCGCGGTCCATAACTGCCCTCGCGGGCAACTTTATATCTTTCACTTTTGTTACTGTGTGCTTACAGGTCTTGTCTGCTTATGTCTTTCAGGCGGGGTGAACCCTTTTGGCTTCTCCCGGCCCTGTATTAGTATATAACTTGTAGGCCTTGTAAAAATAATACTCCCACTTCCCTAGCGGTTTATTGGGACATCCGGGGTTGCTATATAGCGTTATTCCCTATCGGCGTATAGCGCCGCTATAATCACCATATGGAGGCATCCCAGGATAATGTGACCGGGGTCCCTTCGGGACAAGACCGGCTGTGTGTAGCGTGTGGGCAGCCTCATGCTGACACTGACAAGGCGCGGGTCTGTGTACCCTGTGCTGAGCAGGTGCTTGCATTGCAATCTGGCTTGCCAGTGGCTGCACCTCGTTTCACTTCGCCTACTCCCCCAAGCTTAAACCTCACTCCTACTGGGTTGCATACTAGTGGGGATTCTCACCCTGATGTGTCTTCTAGACTGGCTAGCAGTTGATTGCTAAGTCCTTAGCGCGTAAGTCCCCTGCTAAGAAGCGGCACTTGATGCCTAATGTCACTGTTTTCCCTATGGGAACTGAGGAGTTTTGGAATCTTTGTGGCTATACCCCGTCTGATGAAGAGGAGCTCTTTTCTGATTCAGGCTCATCTGATGAGAGACCAAGGGGTCATGACTATTCTAGCTCTGACCCCTGGGCCCCGGATGACACTGACAGATTATTGACCCAGATTTTTGAGGTTCTGTCCATCTCTCTCCCTGTTGCGGCTCCCAGGCAAAGGCTCCCAGCAAAATCACGTTTGGAATTTCCAGAGCAGGCACATTTCCATAACCATGTGCTCAAGGAATGGGAGCGCCCCAGTAAACTTCCCGGGGTTCCAAAAAGTTGGGATAGGAAGTATCCCTTTCTTGCTGAGGTGGTTAAATGTTGGTCACCCCCCCCCCCCCCCCCGAGGTGGATGCCCGATCCTAGGGCTATCTAACACCTCTGTCATGCATTCCCCTGACTCCACTACCCTGCGGGATGCTGAGGACCGGCGCATCCCACGCCTGCGCCTTTGCATGTGTGGGGACGGCGCTGTGCCCGGTCTGTGCCTCTGCCATTACTGCTGTGGCCACTAGAACCCTTATCAGAAATATGCTTGATAGTGCCCCTGATGATTTGCCTTGTGAGGTGTTCAATGCACTCTCCAGTTGTGATGTTTTTGTAAATTTTGTCCTATCAGCATTGGATGACACCATCAGAATGTGTGCCAGAACTTCTGCCCTCGTGGTGGCTATACGCCGCTCGGTTTGGCTGCGCCAGTGGGCTGCTGACAACGCTGCCAAGAAGGCCCTCACTGGGTTTCCCTTTAAAGGACTGCGCCTGTTTGGGGACCGCCTGGACCTTTTTGCTAAGGGAGGCAGGTTACCCCAGCACAGGCGGCAATCTTGGCTCTTTCGGGGTCAGGGTTCCTTCTCCTCCCCTTACCGTGGTGCCAGACAGGGAAGGGGGGTTTCCTTTCCTGGGGCCCGGGGAGATTTCTGGGGTAGGGGCAGAGGGTGTGGACATCCTGGCTCCTCCTGGGGTCCCAAAGCAAAATCATCTCCCAAGCCCCTTCAGGCATGATGGGGCGCCCTCAGGCATGATGGGGACGGTTCCAGCACTTCACTCACGTCTGGAGGCTTCATGTCTCAGACCGGTGGATTCAGGAGGTAGTGTCCTCCGGTTACAAGTTGGAGTTTGCTGCCTGTCCCCCTCCAAGATTCATCAGATCCCGGATTCCTCAGGACCCTGTGTCAGCTCAGGAGCTAGTGCAAGCAGTGCAAGGCCTCCTGGAGCTGGGAGTCATCTGCCAGGTCCCCTTAAGAGAAAAAGGCAAGGGCTTTTATTCCAACCTATTCACAATACCCAAAAAAGATGGTTCAGTCAGGCCCATCCTGGACTTGAAGATCCTCAACAAGTTTGTCAGGGGCAGGTGCTTTCGCATGGAAACTCTGCGCTCTGCCATCAGTTCCCTGCGCCAAGGGGATTTCATGACTTCTGTGGACATCAAAGATGCTTATCTTCATATTCCTGTGTTCCTAGGTCATCAAAGGTTCCTCAGGTTCGCTCTGATGGATCAACACTACTAGTTTGTGGCCTGGCCCTTTGGCCTCACTTCAGCTCCCAGGGTGTTCACCAAGGTGCTGGCTGGCGTGATGTCTCTGCTCAGATGTCAGGGCGTCCGCGTGCTTCCCTATCTGGACGACATTCTCATCACTTCCCAGTCTCTACATCAGGCAGAGTTGGATACTCAGCTGGTGGTGTCCACTCTGGAGTCATTTGGATGAGTGGTCAACCACCCCAAGTCCTCACTGTCCCCTTCCTTGGTAACTCCATTCCTAGGAATGAATCTGGATACAGTTCAGGCAAGGATCTTCCTTCCTCAACAGAAGGTGGACAGTTTGATTGCACAGGCTCCTAGCTTGTCCCCATCCCTCCATCAGGCAGGGGATGCAGCTGGTAGGCCTGATGGTGGCATGCTTCGAAGCAGTCCCTTATGCTCAGTTCCACTTGAGGCCTCTGCAACTTCACCTATTGTCAGTATGGGACAAGGACCCAGCGTCCCTCGACAGGGTCTGTGTGCTCTCCCCCCTGGTCAGGAGGTCCCTCTCGTGGTGGATGGACTCAAGGAACCTGTTTGGGGGGCAGATCCTTTCTTGCCCCTTCCTGGGAGACGGTCACCACGAATGCCAGTCTGTCAGGTTGGGCGGGTTTCTGGAAGTCCCTGCGGTTCCAGGGGAGGGGACCCTCCAGGAAGCGTCTCTGATCCTGACTTGGGCGGAGGCCAATGTCCCCTGCATATCAGCTGTGTACATCCCGGGGGTGGAAAATCGCCTGGCGGATCTGTTTGTGTCCCACCACAATCACAAGCTCCCAGCTTTTGTCTCTCTGTCCCAGGATCCTCTGGCCTTGACCTCGGATGCGCTAGCAATGTCATGGCAGGACTTTCAGTTCCTGTATGTCTTCCCTCCAATTCCCCTGCTGGGCAGGGTTCTGCGCAAGATTGCTCTGGAAGGGGTGCCAGCAATTCTGGTGGCCCCCAGGTGGCCAAGAAGAGTGTGGTTCGCAGACGTGGTGCAGCTGGCAGTAGATCAGTACGCCCTGCCCTTGGTGCCGGATCTGCTCTCTTAGGGCTCACTACGCCATCCCAATTTACAAACTCTGGCTTTGACGGCTTGGCTGCTGAAACCTCCATCTTGATGGAGAAGGGGCTGTCTTCCTCGGTTGTGGATACTTTGATTAAAGCTAGGATGAAGTTTTCCTCTTCCATTTATTACAGGGTTTGGTGTGCCTACATTGACTGGTGTGAGTCTAAGTCTCTTCCCTGTCGTGTGTTCTCTATTCCCAGGATTCTGGAGTTCCTGCAGCATGGGTTGGAGATGGGACTCCAGCTCAGTACTCTGAAGGGTCAGGTTTCTGCCCTGGCTATTTTCTTCCAAAAGTCCTTTGCTCAGCACCCTCTGATCAGGACTTTTTTCCAGGGGGTCACTCATGTGCGCCCCCCCACGTAAGCCTATGGTGCCTGTTTGGGATCTGAACTTGGTTCTGTCAGCCTTGCAGGGTGCTCCCTTTGAACCTGTGCAGGATGCTGCCTTGGCCATTCTTACGCTCAAGGTTGTATTTCTGGTGGCTATCACTTCTGGCAGGCGTGTGTCTGAGTTGGCGGCGCTTTCCATTCAGCCCCCTACTATGAGAGACACCAGGACAAGGTGGTGTTTCGTTTCAAACCTGACTTTCTGCCTAAGGTAGTGTCTGCCTTTCATTTGAATCAGGATATTATTCTTCCTTCTTTGTGCCCTAATCCTAGCAATGCTAAGGAGAGGGGTTTGCACTCTTTGGATGTGGTTAGGTGTCTGAAGTACTATCTGGTGGCTACTGCACCTTTCAGGAAAACTGATGCTCTTTTTGTGGTCCCTTCTGGTCCTAGGAAGGGTTTGGCTCCTGCCAAGTCTACTATCAACAAGTGGATTCGTCAGGCTGTGATTCAGGCCTACTCTGCTAAGGGGAAGAATCCTCCTTTCCACCTTACTGCTCATTCCACTCGTGCTATTGGTGCCTCTTGGGCTTTTCAGCACCAGGTTTCTGTTGAACAAGTTTGCAAGGCTGCTACTTGGTCTTCTGTTCATACCTTTTCAAAGTTTTACAAGGTTGATGTTAGGGCCTCAGATGCTGCTTTTGGCCGAAAGGTTCTGCAGGTGGCAGTGGTTTAAACTGTCTGCTGCTGTCTGGGGATCCCACCCTATTTTATGGACACTGCTATTGGATGTCCCAAGTGTAAGTATTAGATTTGGAGCAAGACGTACTGTATACGGGGAGGCCGATTCATTAATAGCGCCAGGTAGCGACAGATGAGCGACTGTAGCGTGATTTTTTCTGCGCCAGCCAGTATTCGCTGTGCTTGGCCGGCATTAGCTTGATGACAGCGACTCAGTCGGTGTGCGGTAATGTTGAATACGGGCTGGGGGGTCGCTGTTTCACAGGTCCAGCGTTGTATGTGAGCGCCTGACAACGAATGGCCAGAGCGAACGGCTAGCTTCATATTCATCAACAAATCACGCTCCGAATGTGCTGTCGCTGTCCATTCCTTGTTTAAACCCCAGAGCGCTGGCGGCGATGTGTATTAACTAGTTTTTAACCCCTAAACAACCATATTTTTTGAATGTAACATTATACATGTTTTTAGAATCATTTTGTAATATGAATACATTAATCTCAGACCTGTTAGATCAATTCTGCACATATATATTTTTTTTTTTACTTAAAAATAAATCCTAACATTGCAGAAGTGTTCTCCGATTTTTGGACATTAAAAAAATTTTTAAAAAAATTAATACCAATTAATTATGAATAATTATAGATTGCTCCATTGAAATGCATTGGACATCGCCAGGGAGCGACAGCTCATACCTGGCGCTGTGAGTGAATTTGCAGCGGCGCTGTTCGGTCCAGGCGGCTTCATGATGAATGCCACGCTAGCCGTCGCTCTCGCCGGCGCCAGCCTCATTTTGCTTGATAAATGCGTCATTGTGACCGCCGCCGGGCGTACTTGAGTCGGTAGTCGCCGTTAGCTGCCGCTACCTGGCGCTCGTCAGACACTACCTGGGCTATCGCTTGATGAATAAGGGCCTAAGAATAATACAATTCTGTGATTACTCACCTGTAGAATTGGTATTATGAGTATACAGTACGTCCTGCTCCAACCCACCCTTGTTTTGCATTATCTTGGATCCCCTGTATGGTGATTGTTATCATTGTTATAGTTGATAGTTTGGATTGTTTAATTCTCCTGGCTTCTCATTAACTGCATTTCAATGCTGGGAATTTGTGGGAGGTCCCCGGGTATTTGAGGGGCCAGGAGGAGCCTATTTTCAATGTCTCTGCAGTCCAGCGCCATCTGGCGGAGTATATCCCAAGTGTAAGTATTAGATTTGGAGCAGGACGTACTGTATACTCATAATACCAATTCTACAGGTGAGTAATCACAGAATTGTATTTTTTTGAGTATGTCGGGGACTCCCCAAATGTACAGAGGAAGTTGCTCCGGTCAAATTGAACTTTTTGGCCACCAAGGAAAACGCAAAACCAACACATCCCATCACCCCATCATCAGGGGGAAGATGGAGGTGCTAAAAAAAAGGGATATTCTTGAGCAAAACCTTTTTAGGTCTGTCAGTGATTTGAGACAGGGATGGAGATGCACCTTCCAACAGGACAATGACCCAAAGCATACTGCTAAAGCAACACTCAAATGGTTTAAACCGGACCAACAGCCTGGCACAGTTGGAAAAGAAAGGTAGCGGCCATTTTGGAATTTCCTCTCCCAGCATCTCAGCCATGCTGCTGCCTGGATTCAGCAGACAACTGACAATGGACAGTAACAGGAAGCCCAGCAGCACTTCCTGTTTCCAGGTGGCTTGCAATTGCATGAGCAACCATTTTGTTTCTAAAAATGTTCTATAGCAGGAGTTAGAAAAAGGTAAATTCATTTTGATCTGCAGCAATTTAAATTGTCATGAGGAGGGATGCATATGAGCACCGTTTGCTGTCTTGGTATGGTTTAAAGTGGACCAACACCCAGGGGGGATTGGCCCGGGAATCTATAAGATTCCGGGCCGATCAGATCCCTCCCCGCAGGGCATCCGAAATCGTGATGTCCCGCAGGGTGAAACCCCCCAGGACGCCCACAAACCTTACCTTAACCCCGTTCCAACGGCGCATGCGCGGGCCACGGACGCGTCTCGTGCTTCCCTCTAGCAGGACGCGCACCCGCGCCGGCCATTCACAAACGGGCGCGCTCCCTGTTAGAAGGAAGCGCGAGACGCGGCCTCAAGCGCTCAGAGCCGCAGTGGTTGGCCGCCGCTTGTAAGTGCATACCACAGCGGCTCTGAGCTCTCTGATTGGACGAGCGCCCGCGTAGGAGCGTGGGGAGGTGAGTGTTTACGGGAGTTCTGGGGGGTTTCACACAGCAGGGCACCCCCGATCAGGGTGCCTCACCGAAGTGGACCAAAACCCAGGATAGTCAAAATCCTGGGTGTTTGTCCACTTTAAGTCATTTTTGACTGTTGGTCCACTTTAAGGGGAAACATGTAAATGTATTGGATTGACCTAGTCAAAGCCCAGACCTTAATTCAATTAGGAATATGTAGTCAGATTAAAGATTGCTGTTCGCCAGGGGAAACCATCTAACTTGAGGGACTTGCAGCAGTTTTGCGTAATTTTTGTGTTTTTGAATAATGGGCAAAAATTGCAGTGGCAAGCCAATAGAGACTTATCTAAATCAAAAGTCCATGTTTGGGTTTGGGAACCTGAACTTGGAAAATTCAGTACGAACCCAAACTTTGAAAGGAATTTAAAGAACACCTCTGTCTTCTGTATACCAGAATACATGTTTAAAATAGATCTGCTTACACCCTGACATGAATCATGAATCAAGCTTTGAGGGCTGCCATGAATTCTTGGTTATGTGCATAAACCATCAAAATCTTTTTTTTTTCATTAATACTAGGAATGCATTTCATGCAGCAGTGTGTGGCACATGGATGGACCCCTACAGGTCCATTTACCATGACGTGCGAAAAAAATGTTGCAAAAAAGGTCCAGCAGCCAAGAGCCTGTGCCTAAATTTATTCTCTACTTTCAGTCCTGCCTCCCACGTTTCCCCTCCAGCCCCTGCAATTCTACATTTACAGCATCATGACTCTCATGGTCATATTACTGTATACCCTGCCACATTATCTACCCCTTCAGAACTAATGTTTCTGTACCATGAATTTTGGAGTGATCTGTCCCTGCAATGCTATAGCCCCAGATATAAAGTGAATGAGTGTTAATAACCCACTTTCAGTTTAGCTATTTACTGGGACAGAGTTTGGTCCACTGGTTGTATTATTGGGATCACCTTTATCCTGACCTTGATTACAGCAGGGATCTCTAGCCTGTAGCTTGGAAGCCACATGTGGCTCACAGAAGCCTTATGTGTGGCTTGCCAGTTGTCTGCTCGTTCATAACACTGACAGGGGTCTATAGCACACTGTTGATGCTAGGAGGCTACATGACACTCAGGACTGGGCACTGGTAGCACCATGCATGGGGTTAACTGAGTGTCAGGCAAGTGGAAAAATGTGCTGGCTTACTCGTCTCAAAAGCTTCCATGCTCCACTTTTTTTACCTTTCTCCCAGAAGTGTCTGAGTTTCGATTCTGCTGTTCATCTCTTTGGGACTAGTGGATCCACTAATGTGGGGAGCAGGGAACAATATGCACACAAAGTTATCAAGTTTGATGCTTTCAAGTGCTATATTTCATTCCCTTACCTTATTTGGAACTAATTCCAGCTGTTCCTCATTATATGGATTTATGATCTATTTCAACATGGCTCCTGACCATCTCCCAATGCTGCATGTGGCTCTCATGAAAATGAAGTTTGAGGACCCCTGCTTTATACCCTGCTGGGAAATAAGGCTTATATTTCACTGTCCTCCCGATGCAGCCTTGTGGTCACTAAAAGCCTTTGTGTAAAAGGCTAAACGATTTTATTTAGAATGACGTTCCATAGCCTTTGTATATTATATCAGTGAGAAAAGTTTGATTTTCTCTTCTAAATTCCCACATTAAAATGCATTTATAAACATCTAGAATAGAAGAGGTATGCAGTTTCATTTCAAGTTTTCTTTTTATTCTTTAGAGTCGAAAGGTCCTGTGATCTCTACAAGAGGTCACCCACGCTATTGACTACACTGGTGCATCTCGTAAAGTGAAAGAGACCATAAGAGTTCACAAGAAGTTCATGGGACAAAATGTGGATTCACTTGGCTTGGAAGTACACCCAGGCTTTTATAGACTTTCTTTATGCTCTAAAGACTCTACACAGCTTTTTCCTTTCCTCCAGACTAGCCCTGAGACATGTCAGAGGTGACCTCACAGTTCATTCATCTCCCTAAATAATGACAAGAAAAACCATTAACACTTTACCCGTCATGAAGGAAGTAACTCAGTCTGTGAAATGGCATTGATATGAGGATTCCAGGGCTATCCCCCTAGAACTACAGTTGCAAACTAGTTTATCCTCTGTTATTCTTGACAGCCCTATTTAGCTGGAGATCTGCTAAATAATACACACCATCCATATTAGGGTTAATTTAGCAGCTATTTTAATTCACTTTTTTAGTAAGTAAACACTTTTCCTTCTGATTTTTTCCTTAATTCATTTCAGCACCATATTTAGCTGTGCATTTTTTAAAAAACATTAAATATGATTCTGAATTGCACCAAAGAAAAATGTTCATGAGAATGTGAGAAGTGTTTACTCAAAAAAACTTGAGCAAAAAATACAGTGCTGAATCAACCCTATTTTGTATGTGTATGTGTGTGTTTGGGTTTAGGTTGTTTTTGATGTTTATATGAAAGGGGAAAGCAAACAATGATGCACAATTCAAATTTCAAGTCACATTAAGAGCTTTTGTTTTATTTGGTGATTTTGAGTTAAAGCTGATGTTTGCAAAAAAAAAAAGCACAAGTGGTGAAGAAAAGGATTGTATGCAAGCCGAAGGACTTGGCTTTTGCGCCCCCTAACCGTGGACTTGTGGGGATGAGCAGCGGAGGGCTTGTATGCCCTGCAAAGTGGATTTAACTTGCCTTGGAGTTACAGCTTGCTGGAGTACCCAGCCCTGGACTGACATTGATTTGTGTGAAGTAACCACTTTTGATTTATTGCATTGATGCTGCAATCCCTGAAATGAGTGATCATTTGCGTTTTAATACTTTATTTGCTAAATAAAGCCGTTTTACTGTTGAACGACTGTTGTCCGTGTCACTGCCGATCGCCCAACTGCTCACAATATATATATATTAGAAAAAGTCAGAGCACTCCTTAAAAATGCCAGGTCATCAAAGAAAGAAGAATTTCAAAACAGTTTCCTCTTTTATGCATCGATCGAGGGTGCCCCGCTGTGGGAAACCCCCCAGGTCGCTCGAACAAACTCGCCTTATCGTCTAATCAGCGAGCTCGGATCCGCTCAAGCCCCTTCGTCCAGGAGCTTGTCTAATACAAGCGGTTCCGAGTGCACTGGCGGCTGCATCCCCTGTTACCCTCTAATAAGAAGTGTGGCTGCGCTGGACATTCACAAATGCCTGGCGTGGGTATGCGCCCTGCTAAAGGGATAGCGGGGATGCGGCTGCTGCTTGCACATGTGCCGTTGGACCGGTAAAGAAGATGAGTTATTGGGTGACTTGGGGGGTTTCACACAGTGCGGCACCTCCGATTAGAGTTCCCTGGGGAGAGCGACTATGCCTGCCCTGAAGTCTCATTGGTCCTCTTTAAAAGCATTGTCTAGGCATAGCCAAGTGTTAGCTTCTTGTGGAAAGCTACACTTTAATTGTCCTAAACCCGAATTGCGCCATTATGGAGCAGGCTTTAGGGCTATTCTTTTCATAATTTTTCTTTGCTGACTTTCAGTTTTTAACTGGATTCTATGAAGGTTATGATTTAAACATTTAGTATCCACCAAGAAGGTGCTGGCTACTAGTTCTTATGCTCTTTTAATGTCACTTGTAATCTGTACAATTCAATTTACATTGTAGGGTGGAAAAATAAAAGAAATACAATAATTTGGTTGCATAAATATGCACAACATTTAAAGTATTATTATTATTGTTTATTTATATAGCGCCATCATCTTCCGTAGCGCTTTACAAAGTAGTAATTACAGACAGGGCAGAAACATACGGTACATATACTAATTCAAATGCAGTTGTACAGAGTTGACAATGGATATTCTGAATACAGGATACAATTGGGGAGAGAGCCCTGCCCTTGCGAGCTTACAGTCTAAAGGAAGAGGGGTGAAGACGAGGGGGAAGGATCACAAACAGTCAGTATTGAGCTTTGTGGCATGTGCCCTTTAGAAGATTGGTTAGGCCAGATTATATGCTTGTCTGAATAAGTGAGTTTTAAGAGCGCCTTTGAAGGTTTTGAGGGTTGTGGAGTGGCGGATTGGGTGGGGGAGGCCATTCCAGAAGATTGGGGTTGCACGTGAGAAGTCCTGGAGGCGGGCGTGAGAGGAGGTGACCAGGGAGGAGGACAGAAGTAGGTCGGCAGAGGAGCGGAGGCTGCGTCTAGGTTGATACTGTTGGAATAGAGATGAGATGTAGGGAGGGGCCTGGTTGGAGAGAGCTTTGTATGTGAGAGTTAGAGTTTTGAACAGGATTCGCTGTGGGACTGGCAGCCAGTGTAGGGATTGGCAGAGAGGCGCAGAACTAGAGTAGCGAGAGGAGAGATGGATGAGGCGAGCAGCAGAGTTCAGGATAGATTGGAGGGGTGCCAGTCTGTTAGTTGGTAAGCCACAAAGAAGGATGTTGCAGTAATCCAGACGGGATATGACCAGGGCATGCACTAGCATTTTAGTGGTGTCAGGTGAGAGGAAAGGACGGATGCGGGAGATGTTTTTAAGTTGGAGGCGACAGGAGGTGGCCAGGGAGTGAATATGTGGTTTGAAAGAGAGGGCAGAGTCCAGAATGACTCCCAGGCACCGAGCTTGGTGAGTTGCTGTTATTGTGTAATTGTTGACAGAAATAGACATGTTAGAGAGGGGAGGGGAGTTAGATGGTGGGAAAATGACCAGTTCTGTCTTGTCCATGTTTAGCTTGAGGTAGCGAGATGACATGAATGAAGAAATAGCTGAGAGGCAATTGGGGAGGCGAGATAGGAGAGAGGAGAGATTGGGGCCTGAGAGATATATCTGAGTGTCATCCGCATAGAAGTGGTATTGAAAGCCTAGTGAAGTTATAAGTTTGCCAAGGCCGTGGGTGTAGACTGAGAAAAGTAGGGGGCCTAGGACAGAACCTTGCGGCACACCAACAGAAAGAGAACGTGAGGATGAGACTGTGTTAGAATAGGATACACTGAATGATCTGTCAGAGAGGTAAGAGGTGAGCCAAGAGAGTGCAAGCCCTTGAACCCCAAGAGAGGAGAGAATATCAAGAAGAAGAGAGTGGTCGACAGTGTCAAAGGCTGAGGAGAGGTCAAGAAGGATGAGGATGGAGTAGTGACCAATGCTTTTGGCAGTGAGCAGATCATTGGTGACTTTGGTGAGGGCAGTTTCAGTGGAGTGGTTACGGCGGAATCCTGATTGTAAGGGGTCAAATAAGTTGTTAGTGGATAAGTATTGTGACAGTTCTGAGTGGACATGTTGTTCAAGAAGTTTGGAGGAGAAAGGGAGCAGTGAGATAGGGCGATAGCTGGAGAGGGCAGAGGGGTCGAGAGAGGGTTTCTTGATTATCGGAGTAATAACAGCATGTTTGTAGGAAGAAGGAAAGGTGCCAGTGGAGAGAGAAAGGTTGAATATGGATGTTAAGGCTGGAGTGAGGGATGGAGACAGTTGAGGAATAAGGTGGGATGGAATAGGATCAAGGGAGCAGGTAGTCAGGTGGGCCCTAGAAATGAGAGAGGTTAGTCCAAGCTCAGTTATTGGAGTGAAGAAAGTAAGAGAGTGAGGCAGGGGGATTGTTTGAAGTGGTGAGGGATTCTGAGGGGCAAAGCCGAGTCGAATGTTGTCAATTTTTCCTTTGAAGAATGTAGAAAATTCTTCTGCTGTTATTTGGGAGGTTGGCGGAGGGGGTGGTGGGCGGAGTAAGGAACTGAAAGTGTTGAAGAGTTGTTTGGGATTCCAGGCTTGTGCAGAAAGTAGACAAAAACCATCATTTTCTTCCTTTAATATCCTGAAATCTGCCCGGATCCTACTTTGTTATCATATATACTGTAAATATAGTCAGGTGTTTCATCAGCAAGATGGCAAGGATGCCCTTCCAGAATTAATAGAGCAACGGGCAGTGCAAACGGGAAAGCCAG
Organism: Gastrophryne carolinensis; assembly: GCA_027917425.1. Classification (NCBI taxonomy): domain Eukaryota; kingdom Metazoa; phylum Chordata; class Amphibia; order Anura; family Microhylidae; genus Gastrophryne; species Gastrophryne carolinensis. Next base: position 85,902,515 of record CM051236.1, read on the forward strand.
GGAAAGCCCCGTTCCAGACTGAGTTGATGTATAAAATTAGTACATTCTGAATTGCTGTATCCACCTTTTTGGGAACAGCAGGCAAATCAATGTAATGGAACAGTGTTTTACCCATTCTAATGAGTTATCGGCAGCATTTTATGTCACTTGTTTGTCATTTAATGTTAATGCTAGTAGAGGTAGTTGGGATTGTAGGCGATGAGAGGCAGGTCCGACCTGGAGAAAGCTGGAGATAGCTGTTGCAGACAGTGAAGGGAGGCCATTGAGAGTACAGCCATAAAGTATCTGTGAGTGACTTGCTGTAATTAAAGGACTGCTAACAGTCAGGGGTAAAATAAAAAGCAAGTATATGGACAGAGTGGCTGGAAAGATCTAAGTGGATAAAAAGGGGATGTGTCTGTGCAGTATTTGGATGAATATTTACAGAAACTGTTTTTATTTGATCCTACCCTGAAATATATATACATTTATAAAGAAAACCTCCATCAGTGGCTCGCTCTTTGACAATTCTGTTACACATGCTCCGTGGAATTGTCGGAGAGGTAAGCAAACAAGGTAAATCAAGAGTTTCACACACCAGGGGTATCACAAATCTGAATACCCCGGGGACACGACTAAACCTGGGATAGTTAAAATTCCACTTAAAGGAGTCATGGTAAACAGTGACTATTCCATAACAAATTGTAAGAAAAACGGTGCATATGCAGGAACATATGGTACTTGTGATGTTGGTTCTGCTGTAGCAGTTGTTAGGGCAATAGAGTTTCGTGAGGGACAGATATTTCCGCAAAAGAGAAACCGGTCAAACAAAAATGTGAGGAAGGTTTTAATGGATTCCCCTATGGAGTGTCACAGTAGCTGTGAGAATGTGAGAGTGGTCTCCTAAATGTATGTGGCCCAGGTTTCAGGATAGGGGTTGATAAGGCTCTTTTCATACAATGGCCTCGATTCAATAAAGGTAGAAAAAAATTCTCACGATAGTAAAAGATTCAATTCATGAGAAAAAAGCCTGAGAATTTCACTGTTGCTGAATCACCAGATAAGAAAACAATGAAAGTCACTTTTTTACTCCTAAGAAAAGTAGAGAACTGTTTACTCCTTTCTACAATGTAGTAAAAGCTGCCATTGACTTTCATTGTCTTTTTATCTGGTGATTCAGTAACAGTGACATTTAGAGATGAGCGAACTTTTGAAAAATTCGATTCGACTGATTCGCCGAATTTTCCGACAAAAATAGTTTCGACCCGAATAAATTCGCGACGAATCGCTATTAAAAACGGCTATTTCTGAGCCTCCTAGAGCCTCAATAGGGTTGTAAACCATTCTGCCTTGCTGTAACACGCACAGGATGCGTGCTGGGTTAGTTAAATAATACTTTGAAGAAATATCACATGCAGATCAGAGGCATCGCTAATAGAATCGCAGAGCGGCACAATTGAATTCAAGAGAGTTGAAGTGGCATCACTATGAGGGGCAGGAGCCCAAACATTGCTTTAAAGAGACACTGGAGTTGGCTTCAGGAGCCCAAAAATTGGATGAATCACACCCTGGAGTTGGCAGCAGCAGCAGCAGCAGGAGCCCAAAAATTGGATGAATCACACCCTGGAGTTGGCAGCAGCAGCAGCAGGAGCCCAAACATTACTTTAAACAGACCCTGGGGTTGGCCTCAGGAGCCCAAAAATTGGATGAATCACACCCTGGAGTTGCAAGCAGCAGCAGGAGCCCAAACATTACTTTAAACAGACCCTGGGGTTGGCCTCAGGAGCCCAAAAATTGGATGAATCACACCCTGGAGTTGGCAGCAGCAGCAGGAGCCCAAATATTACTTTAAAGAGACCCTGGGGTTGGCCTCAGGAGCCCAAAAATTGGATGAATCACACCCTGGAGTTGGCAGCAGCAGGAGCCCAAACATTACTTTAAAGAGACCCTGGGGTTGGCCTCAGGAGCCCAAAAATTGGATGAATCACACCCTGGAGTTGGCAGCAGCAGCAGCAGGAGCCCAAATATTACTTTAAAGAGACACTGGAGTTGGCTTCAGGAGCCCAAAAATTGGATGAATCACACCCTGGAGTTGGCAGCAGCAGCAGCAGCAGGAGCCCAAAAATTGGATGAATCACACCCTGGAGTTGGCAGCAGCAGCAGCAGGAGCCCAAATATTACTTTAAAGTGACCCTGGGGTTGGCTTCAGGAGCCCAAAAATTGGATGAATCACACCCTGGAGTTGGCAGCAGCAGCAGCAGGAGCCCAAATATTACTTTAAAGAGACACTGGAGTTGGCTTCAGTAGCCCAAAAATTGGATGAATCACACCCTGGAGTTGGCAGCAGCAGCAGGAGCCCAAATATTACTTTAAAGAGACCCTGGGGTTGGCCTCAGGAGCCCAAAAATTGGATGAATCACACCCTGGAGTTGGCAGCAGCAGGAGCCCAAACATTACTTTAAAGAGACCCTGGGGTTGGCCTCAGGAGCCCAAAAATTGGATGAATCACACCCTGGAGTTGGCAGAAGTTGGCAGTAGCAGCAGCAGGAGCCCAAACATTACTTTAAACAGACCCTGGGGTTGGCCTCAGGAGCCCAAAAATTGGATGAATCACACCCTGGAGTTGGCAGCAGCAGCAGCAGGAGCCCAAATATTACTTTAAAGAGACACTGGGGTTGGCTTCAGGAGCCCAAAAATTGGATGAATCACACCCTGGAGTTGCAAGCAGCAGCAGGAGCCCAAACATTACTTTAAACAGACCCTGGGGTTGGCCTCAGGAGCCCAAAAATTGGATGAATCACACCCTGGAGTTGGCAGCAGCAGGAGCCCAAACATTACTTTAAAGAGACCCTGGGGTTGGCCTCAGGAGCCCAAAAATTGGATGAATCACACCCTGGAGTTGGCAGCAGCAGCAGCAGGAGCCCAAATATTACTTTAAAGAGACACTGGAGTTGGCTTCAGTAGCCCAAAAATTGGATGAATCACACCCTGGAGTTGGCAGCAGCAGCAGGAGCCCAAATATTACTTTAAAGAGACCCTGGGGTTGGCCTCAGGAGCCCAAAAATTGGATGAATCACACCCTGGAGTTGGCAGCAGCAGGAGCCCAAACATTACTTTAAAGAGACCCTGGGGTTGGCCTCAGGAGCCCAAAAATTGGATGAATCACACCCTGGAGTTGGCAGAAGTTGGCAGTAGCAGCAGCAGGAGCCCAAACATTACTTTAAACAGACCCTGGGGTTGGCCTCAGGAGCCCAAAAATTGGATGAATCACACCCTGGAGTTGGCAGCAGCAGCAGCAGGAGCCCAAATATTACTTTAAAGAGACACTGGAGTTGGCTTCAGTAGCCCAAAAATTGGATGAATCACACCCTGGAGTTGGCAGCAGCAGCAGGAGCCCAAATATTACTTTAAAGAGACCCTGGGGTTGGCCTCAGGAGCCCAAAAATTGGATGAATCACACCCTGGAGTTGGCAGCAGCAGGAGCCCAAACATTACTTTAAAGAGACCCTGGGGTTGGCCTCAGGAGCCCAAAAATTGGATGAATCACACCCTGGAGTTGGCAGAAGTTGGCAGTAGCAGCAGCAGGAGCCCAAACATTACTTTAAACAGACCCTGGGGTTGGCCTCAGGAGCCCAAAAATTGGATGAATCACACCCTGGAGTTGGCAGCAGCAGCAGCAGGAGCCCAAATATTACTTTAAAGAGACACTGGGGTTGGCTTCAGGAGCCCAAAAATTGGATGAATCACACCCTGGAGTTGCAAGCAGCAGCAGGAGCCCAAACATTACTTTAAACAGACCCTGGGGTTGGCCTCAGGAGCCCAAAAATTGGATGAATCACACCCTGGAGTTGGCAGCAGCAGGAGCCCAAACATTACTTTAAAGAGACCCTGGGGTTGGCCTCAGGAGCCCAAAAATTGGATGAATCACACCCTGGAGTTGGCAGCAGCAGCAGCAGGAGCCCAAATATTACTTTAAAGAGACACTGGAGTTGGCTTCAGTAGCCCAAAAATTGGATGAATCACACCCTGGAGTTGGCAGCAGCAGGAGCCCAAACATTACTTTAAAGAGACCCTGGGGTTGGCCTCAGGAGCCCAAAAATTGGATGAATCACACCCTGGAGTTGGCAGCAGCAGGAGCCCAAACATTACTTTAAAGAGACCCTGGGGTTGGCCTCAGGAGCCCAAAAATTGGATGAATCACACCCTGGAGTTGGCAGCAGCAGCAGCAGGAGCCCAAATATTACTTTAAAGAGACACTGGAGTTGGCTTCAGTAGCCCAAAAATTGGATGAATCACACCCTGGAGTTGGCAGCAGCAGCAGCAGGAGCCCAAACATTACTTTAAACAGACCCTGGGGTTGGCCTCAGGAGCCCAAAAATTGGATGAATCACACCCTGGAGTTGGCAGCAGCAGCAGCAGGAGCCCAAACATTACTTTAAAGAGACCCTGGGGTTGGCCTCAGGAGCCCAAAAATTGGATGAATCACACCCTGGAGTTGCAAGCAGCAGCAGGAGCCCAAACATTACTTTAAACAGACCCTGGGGTTGGCTTCAGGAGCCCAAAAATTGGATGAATCACACCCTGTGGAGAGTCATGTGGAGAAAAAGTAGCTTAGTTAGTAATATCTACATAAAATTATGAATAAACAAATGCAAAAGTTTGCCAAAGTGAAGTTTTGTTTGAGGGTGTGTTTCCACCTTTTAATTAAATCAGAAACAAGAAGGTATCATTGCCTCTGACTAATTAGCCCTCAAAAATTCTTGGAATTTTTAATCTGGAATCATGTCTGATCCGTCTTATCCGAAGAATATTAATAAAAAGTAAGAGTAACGTAAAGGATTTTTTATCAATACTTACTTGTGGTCCGATGCGGAGGAATGTCTGTAACTGGAGAGCAGCGCCTTAAATCTGTTTTGCACGATCCATCTTTCTTGGTCTGGCCCCGTCATCAATCTACTGGAATACATCAGGCATTGTTGGGAGGAAAGCTTGGCTGATCCATGCGCCATTCATTTCCACGCAGGGCAGTCTCTGGAAAAAAAAAGTCTGTATAAACCAGGGTCTTTTTCATATAAAAACAAATGGTTATTCTTGCTTTTCAACCATATGTTCCACAGCTTTACCAGTCATTGTGTCAGCCAATGAAGCAACTTTGTCTCGAAGTGCTGCAAAAGCAGTCCACTGCATCACAAGTGGCATCTGACACCCCCAGTCAACTGTCTGTCTGTTATGCTTTGGGTTCAGCTCCACTATCCATTGATCTGATATCCAAGATCTGATAATCATAAAATTCAGCAGCTACTGCCCAGCCAAGAAGTGGAGGAGACACTCGCCTCTTCTTCCACTATCCGGCAATTAGTGATGAGGAGAGTGTCGTGGGAGGAGGTGTTGCAAGCCGAGGTAGTGGAAGAGGGTCCCTGGAGTCTGCGGCGGTGGCGGCGGCAGCAGCAGCGAATTATTGCGGACTGTTGGTAGGAAAAATCAGCTACTCAGCGATGTGGCAGTGTTCCATGCAGCATCCTGTGGAGAAAAAGTAGGTTAGTTAGTGTATATACATAAAATTATGAATAGACAAATGCAATAGTATTGCGAAAGTGAAGTTTTGTTTGAGGGTGTGTTTCCACCTTGCAATTAAATCAGAAACAACTAGCTATCATTTGCCTCTGAATAATTAGCCCTCAAAAATTCTTGGAATTTTTAATCTTGATGTCTGAGGGATTTCTCCTCTCAGACAGCGTCACCATAAGTCCAGCCTGCTGCATTACCCAGTGGTGGACCTTTCAGAGAACTGATGGCTTGTGCCGAGCCGAGGTGGAGAGTCACATGGCATGGTTGTTGAACAGAAGGTGGGCCAGTCCTTTAGCCTGTCAGTGTGTACCAAAGTGCACAGTGTTGTCTACGCCTGGAGCTGTAACTATAGACTCATGGTGGACAATATATATCCTTTTAGGCCCCCTTGGTGATTGTGGTTTCACGCTGTTCTTCACATGGTTTTCCTTGACCATCAGAGTCACACATGGGAGGAACTACTAAAAATGAGAACTCAATCCATGAAAGCATTGCTTAATCCACGAAAACTGCAAATTTGGACCCATGGTGACTGACACTTGGAAGAACATCTTGTTTGCGCTGCGACAAGGAAGCCAGAGTCATGCGTCCTGACATGGCACACGTGTTCAGTCTAGTTTTGAAGTCTTGCCCCCATCTGAAAGACATCCGAACAACAGGAAAGAAAGTTAGCATGCACTTCTGGCACTCCTACACCACCAAGCACAACCTTATTGAGCCTCAGCGTCACAACGGTGTACCCCACCATAGTCTGATTTGCGATGTTTCCACCCGTTGGAATTCCACCCTCCATATGCAGGATCCACTATAGCAGTGGTCCCCAACCCTGTCCTCAAGGCCCACCAACAGGCCAGGCTTTGCAGATCTCCACAAAGATGCTCAGGTGGAGTAATTAGTGCAGCTGCAGAGCAATAGAGCTGGCTATTTGGAGATCCAAAAAACATGACATGTTGGTGGGCCTTGAGGACAGGGTTGAGGACCACTGCACTATAGGAACAGAGAAAAGCCATCACGGATTTCTGGATGATCCAAACGGATAGGGGGACACCCCTGTGTAAATTCAATGTAAACCATTGGCAGCTCATACGTGACACCGACCGTTTGCTCAGGCCCTTTGAGGAAGCTACATTATTAGTCAGTTGCCAGGACTATGAGATGAACGATGAGATTCCACTGCTTCATGTACTACAACACATGTTGGAAAGCATGGCTGGTCAGGGCACTGGAGACATGGCACATACATTTCACAGCCACATGAAGCCTGTGGGGGCTGAAGTGGAGGAGGAGGAGGGGGTGGGGCACAGCAAACCACAGTTTAGGTTTCACAAAATGACCATTTTATCTAGTCATCTGACAGGAGAGGAGGAGCAGGAGCAGCCACAGGAGCTAGAGGGTTGTGAGTAAGGCGAGACAGAGGACCCAGACACACCATGGCAGTTTACAGTGGAGATGGAGACAGGTAGTCCCTCCGAGTCACTTGCACAAATGGCACGATGCATGCTCACATGCATGCGTACTAGTGAGCGCAGAATTGTCTCCATTTGTCAGCGGGAAGACTTCTGGCTCTCCAACTTATTGGACCCTCGCTTCCGGCACAAAATGGGGGCATTTTTTACGCCCACTGAGAGGGAGGACAAACTGACCTACTACAGAGACATCCCACGTAGTCAGTTGGGCGATGTCTATCTGCGCCATGGCCCATACTCCCGCAGGTCTGACTCGGGGGGAAGTCTGCGATCACCTTCCACTGCCATGGCTGCTGGGGGGGGGGTGGAAGGAGCAGCAGCAGCAGCTCCATCAGCAGCAGCCTCAGTCTTCAGTCGCTAGTGAGTAGCTTTCTACACCCGCATAGTGAGTCTACTCATGAGCAGCAGGAAGACCTGGAGCTGGACCTCAAACAGCAGGTCATGTCATACCTTGACATGACCATGCCAACACACCTTCAAGATCCACTGGATTTGCTGGGAAGCCAAACTTGACTTGTGCCCGCAACTAGCAGAGTTTGCCCTGGAAAAGCTGTACTGGCCGGACAGTAGTTGATTTAGATGGCAACTGGGCTGCTCTATATAACGAAGCAAAATGGCAAATTTACCTCACTATATAAGCTATTGCCCCTCAGATTTACACAGGGGCTGCTCTATATTATGCTGCAAAATGGCAAATTAACCTCACAATATAAGCTATTGCAGCTCTATATAAATAAAAATAAATAAATAAAAAAAGGGCCTGTAGAAGCTTATTTAGTATAACAGATAGGGTGACATGTGCTGGTTTGGGATGCCCATATGGGCTAGTGTTTTGGCAGCAGTACAAAAACCAATGCAAAATGCAATAGCTTAATAAAGCTGATGCTGATCAACGCTTATTTAGTATAACAGATGGGGTGCAACATGCAGGTTTGGGATGCCCTGCGGCCTGGTGTATTTAAAGCAGACCAAAACCAATTCAAAATGCAATAACTTAATAAAGCTGAGGCTGTAGATGCTTATTTAGTATAAACAGGTAGGGTGCAAGGTGCAGCTTTGGGGTGCCCTGCGGCCTGGTTAAATGAAAGCAGTCAAAAAGGAAGTGCAAACTGAAGTAGCTTAATGAAGCTGATGCTGATCAACGCTTATGTTGTATACCAGATAGGGTGCAAGGTGCAGCTTTGGGGTGCCCTGCGGCCTGGTTTATTAAAATCAGTCAAAAACAAGTGCAAACTGAAGTAGCCTGATCAACGCTTATGTTGTATAACAGATAGGTTTAAAATAGCATGTGCCTTGGGATGCCCGTGTGGCCTGTTATATTTCAAGCTGAACAAAAAGTAACAATAATCCAAGTATGAGACATCATTTTGACCTTCTTCATAGCGCCATACTTTGAAAAAAAAAAATTAATTTCATGCCGATCAATCCAAAGGTCAATGCCCCTAACAAAAATAGTGTTCGGCATAAGTTTTCCTTCTGGAAGGACGTAACCTTTAGTTTACATGGTTGGGGTAGGTTATCTTACAAATTGGGATACCCCAGGCAGCAGTGTCATTGAAAGAGACAGATTGTAATGCAGGCCATACGCAAGCAGAGAAACTCAGGCTGCAACAGGCCTATTTAGTTTACATGGTTGGGGTAGGTTATCTTACAAATTGGGATACCCCACTGTATATGAAACCGAATATAAATGCACACCCAAAAGTGGACACTCAGCCTCCAAGAGGCCTGCTTAGTTTAAATAAGAGAGCTGCTTAGTATGGTAGGTAGGTTATGTTATGTTACAGAATGGGATGCCCCAAGCAGACTTGAGATCAGTATATATGCACACAGCAGCAGTGTGTTAGCAGGCTCATACAGGCCAAATTTCTTTAAATAAATGTGCAGCTTACAGTAAATGCAGAGGCTAATGGTATGTTACAGAATGGGATGCCCCAAAGCTGACTTGAGATCAGTATATATGCACACAGCAGCAGTGTGTTAGCAGGCTCATACAGGCCAAATTTCTTTAAATAAATGTGCAGCTTACAGTAAATGCAGAGGCTAATGGTATGTTACAGAATGGGATGCCCCAAGCAGACTTGAGATCAGTATATATGCACACAGCAGCAGTGTGTTAGCAGGCTCATACAGGCCAAATTTCTTTAAATAAATGTGCAGCTTACAGTAAATGCAGAGGCTAATGGTATGTTACAGAATGGGATGCCCCAAAGCTGACTTGAGATCAGTATATATGCACACAGCAGCAGTGTGTTAGCAGGCTCATACAGGCCAAATTTCTTTAAATAACTGTGCAGCTTACAGTTAATGCAGAGGCTAATGGTATGTTACAGAATGGGATGCCCCAAGCAGACTTGAGATCAGTATATATGCACACAGCAGCAGTGTGTTAGCAGGCTCATACAGGCCAAATTTCTTTAAATAAATGTGCAGCTTACAGTAAATGCAGAGGCTAATGGTATGTTACAGAATGGGATGCCCCAAAGCTGACTTGAGATCAGTATATATGCACACAGCAGCAGTGTGTTAGCAGGCTCATACAGGCCAAATTTCTTTAAATAACTGTGCAGCTTACAGTTAATGCAGAGGCTAATGGTATGTTACAGAATGGGATGCCCCAAGCAGACTTGAGATCAGTATATATGCACACAGCAGCAGTGTGTTAGCAGGCTCATACAGGCCAAATTTCTTTAAATAACTGTGCAGCTTACAGTTAATGCAGAGGCTAATGGTATGTTACAGAATGGGATGCCCCAAGCAGACTTGAGATCAGTATATATGCACACAGCAGCAGTGTGTTAGCAGGCTCATACAGGCCAAATTTCTTTAAATAAATGTGCAGCTTACAGTAAATGCAGAGGCTAATGGTATGTTACAGAATGGGATGCCCCAAGCAGACTTGAGATCAGTATATATGCACACAGCAGCAGTGTGTTAGCAGGCTCATACAGGCCAAATTTCTTTAAATAAATGTGCAGCTTACAGTAAATGCAGAGGCTAATGGTATGTTACAGAATGGGATGCCCCAAAGCTGACTTGAGATCAGTATATATGCACACAGCAGCAGTGTGTTAGCAGGCTCATACAGGCCAAATTTCTTTAAATAACTGTGCAGCTTACAGTTAATGCAGAGGCTAATGGTATGTTACAGAATGGGATGCCCCAAGCAGACTTGAGATCAGTATATATGCACACAGCAGCAGTGTGTTAGCAGGCTCATACAGGCCAAATTTCTTTAAATAAATGTGCAGCTTACAGTAAATGCAGAGGCTAATGGTATGTTACAGAATGGGATGCCCCAAGCAGACTTGAGATCAGTATATATGCACACAGCAGCAGTGTGTTAGCAGGCTCATACAGGCCAAATTTCTTTAAATAACTGTGCAGCTTACAGTTAATGCAGAGGCTAATGGTATGTTACAGAATGGGATGCCCCAAGCAGACTTGAGATCAGTATATATGCACACAGCAGCAGTGTGTTAGCAGGCTCATACAGGCCAAATTTCTTTAAATAACTGTGCAGCTTACAGTTAATGCAGAGGCTAATGGTATGTTACAGAATGGGATGTCCCAAAAACCAGAGAGCACCTGGCAGGCAGCAGTAAGACTATGCACAGCAAAAGTGTCTTTATCATGCCTAATTTCAATTAGAATAGGTGCAAATGGTTAGGTTCTTAAATAGAGGCTGGTGTAGTCACAGAATGGGATGCCCTAAAAACCAGCAGTAAGTACACCTGGCAGGGACAAGTAGTGCTATGCCCAGCAAAAGTGTCTTTATCAGGCCTAATTTCAAATATGATAAGAGCAAATGCTTATATGGTCTTAAACAGAGGCTGCTTTAGTCACAGAATGGGATGCCCCAACAGGAATGGACCTGGCAGGGTCCAGTAGTGCTTTGCCCAGCAAAAGTGTCTTTATCAGGCCTAATTTCAAATATGATAAGTGAAAATGGTTATACAGTCTTAAACAGAGGCTGCTGTAGTCACAGAATGGGATGCCATGGCAGGGACAAGTAGTGCTATGCCCAGCAAAAGTGTCTTTATCAGGCTAATTTCAAATATGATAAGAGCAAATGCTTATATGGTCTTAAACAGAGGCTGCTTTAGTCACAGAATGGGATGCCATGGCAGGGACAAGTTGTGCTATGCCCAGCAAAAGTGTCTTTATCAGGCTAATTTCAAATATGATAAGAGCAAATGCTTATATGGTCTTAAACAGAGGCTGCTTTAGTCACAGAATGGGATGCCATGGCAGGGTCCAGTAGTGCTATGCCCAGCAAAAGTGTCTTTATCAGGCCTAATTTCAAATATGATAAGAGCAAATGCTTATATGGTCTTAAACAGAGGCTGCTGTAGTCACAGAATGGGATGCCCCAAATAGGAGTGCACCTGGCAGGGTCCAGTAGTGCTATGCCCAGCAAAAGTGTCTTTATCAGGCCTAATTTCAAATATGATAAGAGCAAATGCTTATATGATCTTAAACAGAGGCTGCTGTAGTCACAGAATGGGATGCCCCAAATAGGAGTGCACCTCGCAGGGTCCAGTAGTGCTTTGCCCAACAAAAGTGTCTTTATCAGGCCTAATTTCAAATATGATAAGAGCAAATGCTTATATGGTCTTAAACAGAGGCTGCTGTAGTCACAGAATGGGATGCCCCAAATAGGAGTGCACCTGGCAGGGTCCAGTAGTGCTTTGCCCAGCAAAAGTGTCTTTATCAGGCCTAATTTCAAATATGATAAGAGCAAATGCTTATATGGTCTTAAACAGAGGCTGCTTTAGTCACAGAATGGGATGCCCCAAATAGGAGTGCACCTGGCAGGGTCCAGTAGTGCTTTGCCCAGCAAAAGTGTCTTTATCAGGCCTAATTTCAAATATGATAAGAGCAAATGCTTATATGGTCTTAAACAGAGGCTGCTTTAGTCACAGAATGGGATGCCCCAAATAGGAGTGCACCTGGCAGGGTCCAGTAGTGCTTTGCCCAGCAAAAGTGTCTTTATCAGGCCTAATTTCAAATATGATAAGAGCAAATGCTTATATGGTCTTAAACAGAGGCTGCTTTAGTCACAGAATGGGATGCCATGGCAGGGACAAGTTGTGCTATGCCCAGCAAAAGTGTCTTTATCAGGCTAATTTCAAATATGATAAGAGCAAATGCTTATATGGTCTTAAACAGAGGCTGCTTTAGTCACAGAATGGGATGCCATGGCAGGGTCCAGTAGTGCTTTGCCCAGCAAAAGTGTCTTTATCAGGCCTAATTTCAAATATGATAAGAGCAAATGCTTATATGGTCTTAAACAGAGGCTGCTTTAGTCACAGAATGGGATGCCCCAAATAGGAGTGCACCTGGCAGGGTCCAGTAGTGCTTTGCCCAGCAAAAGTGTCTTTATCAGGCCTAATTTCAAATATGATAAGAGCAAATGCTTATATGGTCTTAAACAGAGGCTGCTTTAGTCACAGAATGGGATGCCCCAAATAGGAGTGCACCTGGCAGGGTCCAGTAGTGCTATGCCCAGCAAAAGTGTCTTTATCAGGCCTAATTTCAAATATGATAAGAGCAAATGCTTATATGGTCTTAAACAGAGGCTGCTGTAGTCACAGAATGGGATGCCCCAAATAGGAGTGCACCTGGCAGGGTCCAGTAGTGCTATGCCCAGCAAAAGTGTCTTTATCAGGCCTAATTTCAAATATGATAAGAGCAAATGCTTATATGGTCTTAAACAGAGGCTGCTGTAGTCACAGAATGGGATGCCCCAAATAGGAGTGCACCTGGCAGGGTCCAGTAGTGCTTTGCCCAGCAAAAGTGTCTTTATCAGGCCTAATTTCAAATATGATAAGAGCAAATGCTTATATGGTCTTAAACAGAGGCTGCTGTAGTCACAGAATGGGATGCCATGGCAGGGACAATTTGTGCTATGCCCAGCAAAAGTGTCTTTATCAGGCTAATTTCAAATATGATAAGAGCAAATGCTTATATGGTCTTAAACAGAGGCTGCTTTAGTCACAGAATGGGATGCCATGGCAGGGTCCAGTAGTGCTATGCCCAGCAAAAGTGTCTTTATCAGGCCTAATTTCAAATATGATAAGAGCAAATGCTTATATGGTCTTAAACAGAGGCTGCTGTAGTCACAGAATGGGATGCCCCAAATAGGAGTGCACCTGGCAGGGTCCAGTAGTGCTTTGCCCAGCAAAAGTGTCTTTATCAGGCCTAATTTCAAATATGATAAGAGCAAATGCTTATATGGTCTTAAACAGAGGCTGCTGTAGTCACAGAATGGGATGCCCCAAATAGGAGTGCACCTGGCAGGGTCCAGTAGTGCTTTGCCCAGCAAAAGTGTCTTTATCAGGCCTAATTTCAAATATGATAAGAGCAAATGCTTATATGGTCTTAAACAGAGGCTGCTGTAGTCACAGAATGGGATGCCCCAAATAGGAGTGCACCTGGCAGGGTCCAGTAGTGCTTTGCCCAGCAAAAGTGTCTTTATCAGGCCTAATTTCAAATATGATAAGAGCAAATGCTTATATGGTCTTAAACAGAGGCTGCTGTAGTCACAGAATGGGATGCCCCAAATAGGAGTGCACCTGGCAGGGTCCAGTAGTGCTTTGCCCAGCAAAAGTGTCTTTATCAGGCCTAATTTCAAATATGATAAGAGCAAATGCTTATATGGTCTTAAACAGAGGCTGCTGTAGTCACAGAATGGGATGCCCCAAATAGGAGTGCACCTGGCAGGGTCCAGTAGTGCTTTGCCCAGCAAAAGTGTCTTTATCAGGCCTAATTTCAAATATGATAAGAGCAAATGCTTATATGGTCTTAAACAGAGGCTGCTGTAGTCACAGAATGGGATGCCCCAAATAGGAGTGCACCTGGCAGGGTCCAGTAGTGCTTTGCCCAGCAAAAGTGTCTTTATCAGGCCTAATTTCAAATATGATAAGAGCAAATGCTTATATGGTCTTAAACAGAGGCTGCTGTAGTCACAGAATGGGATGCCCCAAATAGGAGTGCACCTGGCAGGGTCCAGTAGTGCTTTGCCCAGCAAAAGTGTCTTTATCAGGCCTAATTTCAAATATGATAAGAGCAAATGCTTATATGGTCTTAAACAGAGGCTGCTGTAGTCACAGAATGGGATGCCCCAAATAGGAGTGCACCTGGCAGGGTCCAGTAGTGCTTTGCCCAGCAAAAGTGTCTTTATCAGGCCTAATTTCAAATATGATAAGAGCAAATGCTTATATGGTCTTAAACAGAGGCTGCTGTAGTCACAGAATGGGATGCCCCAAATAGGAGTGCACCTGGCAGGGTCCAGTAGTGCTTTGCCCAGCAAAAGTGTCTTTATCAGGCCTAATTTCAAATATGATAAGAGCAAATGCTTATATGGTCTTAAACAGAGGCTGCTGTAGTCACAGAATGGGATGCCCCAAATAGGAGTGCACCTGGCAGGGTCCAGTAGTGCTTTGCCCAGCAAAAGTGTCTTTATCAGGCCTAATTTCAAATATGATAAGAGCAAATGCTTATATGGTCTTAAACAGAGGCTGCTGTAGTCACAGAATGGGATGCCCCAAATAGGAGTGCACCTGGCAGGGTCCAGTAGTGCTTTGCCCAGCAAAAGTGTCTTTATCAGGCCTAATTTCAAATATGATAAGAGCAAATGCTTATATGGTCTTAAACAGAGGCTGCTTTAGTCACAGAATGGGATGCCCCAAATAGGAGTGCACCTGGCAGGGTCCAGTAGTGCTTTGCCCAGCAAAAGTGTCTTTATCAGGCCTAATTTCAAATATGATAAGAGCAAATGCTTATATGGTCTTAAACAGAGGCTGCTGTAGTCACAGAATGGGATGCCCCAAATAGGAGTGCACCTGGCAGGGTCCAGTAGTGCTTTGCCCAGCAAAAGTGTCTTTATCAGGCCTAATTTCAAATATGATAAGAGCAAATGCTTATATGGTCTTAAACAGAGGCTGCTGTAGTCACAGAATGGGATGCCCCAAATAGGAGTGCACCTGGCAGGGTCCAGTAGTGCTTTGCCCAGCAAAAGTGTCTTTATCAGGCCTAATTTCAAATATGATAAGAGCAAATGCTTATATGGTCTTAAACAGAGGCTGCTGTAGTCACAGAATGGGATGCCCCAAATAGGAGTGCACCTGGCAGGGTCCAGTAGTGCTTTGCCCAGCAAAAGTGTCTTTATCAGGCCTAATTTCAAATATGATAAGTGAAAATGGTTATACGGTCTTAAACAGAGGCTGCTGTAGTCACAGAATGGGATGCCCCAAATAGGAGTGCACCTGGCAGGGTCCAGTAGTGCTTTGCCCAGCAAAAGTGTCTTTATCAGGCCTAATTTCAAATATGATAAGAGCAAATGCTTATATGGTCTTAAACAGAGGCTGCTGTAGTCACAGAATGGGATGCCCCAAATAGGAGTGCACCTGGCAGGGTCCAGTAGTGCTTTGCCCAGCAAAAGTGTCTTTATCAGGCCTAATTTCAAATATGATAAGAGCAAATGCTTATATGGTCTTAAACAGAGGCTGCTGTAGTCACAGAATGGGATGCCCCAAATAGGAGTGCACCTGGCAGGGTCCAGTAGTGCTTTGCCCAGCAAAAGTGTCTTTATCAGGCCTAATTTGAAATATGATAAGAGCAAATGCTTATATGGTCTTAAACAGAGGCTGCTTTAGTCACAGAATGGGATGCCCCAAATAGGAGTGCACCTGGCAGGGTCCAGTAGTGCTTTGCCCAGCAAAAGTGTCTTTATCAGGCCTAATTTCAAATATGATAAGAGCAAATGCTTATATGGTCTTAAACAGAGGCTGCTGTAGTCACAGAATGGGATGCCCCAAATAGGAGTGCACCTGGCAGGGTCCAGTAGTGCTTTGCCCAGCAAAAGTGTCTTTATCAGGCCTAATTTCAAATATGATAAGAGCAAATGCTTATATGGTCTTAAACAGAGGCTGCTGTAGTCACAGAATGGGATGCCCCAAATAGGAGTGCACCTGGCAGGGTCCAGTAGTGCTTTGCCCAGCAAAAGTGTCTTTATCAGGCCTAATTTCAAATATGATAAGAGCAAATGCTTATATGGTCTTAAACAGAGGCTGCTGTAGTCACAGAATGGGATGCCCCAAATAGGAGTGCACCTGGCAGGGTCCAGTAGTGCTTTGCCCAGCAAAAGTGTCTTTATCAGGCCTAATTTCAAATATGATAAGTGAAAATGGTTATACGGTCTTAAACAGAGGCTGCTGTAGTCACAGAATGGGATGCCCCAAATAGGAGTGCACCTGGCAGGGTCCAGTAGTGCTTTGCCCAGCAAAAGTGTCTTTATCAGGCCTAATTTCAAATATGATAAGAGCAAATGCTTATATGGTCTTAAACAGAGGCTGCTTTAGTCACAGAATGGGATGCCCCAAATAGGAGTGCACCTGGCAGGGTCCAGTAGTGCTTTGCCCAGCAAAAGTGTCTTTATCAGGCCTAATTTCAAATATGATAAGAGCAAATGCTTATATGGTCTTAAACAGAGGCTGCTGTAGTCACAGAATGGGATGCCCCAAATAGGAGTGCACCTGGCAGGGTCCAGTAGTGCTTTGCCCAGCAAAAGTGTCTTTATCAGGCCTAATTTCAAATATGATAAGAGCAAATGCTTATATGGTCTTAAACAGAGGCTGCTGTAGTCACAGAATGGGATGCCCCAAATAGGAGTGCACCTGGCAGGGTCCAGTAGTGCTTTGCCCAGCAAAAGTGTCTTTATCAGGCCTAATTTCAAATATGATAAGAGCAAATGCTTATATGGTCTTAAACAGAGGCTGCTGTAGTCACAGAATGGGATGCCCCAAATAGGAGTGCACCTGGCAGGGTCCAGTAGTGCTTTGCCCAGCAAAAGTGTCTTTATCAGGCCTAATTTCAAATATGATAAGAGCAAATGCTTATATGGTCTTAAACAGAGGCTGCTGTAGTCACAGAATGGGATGCCCCAAATAGGAGTGCACCTGGCAGGGTCCAGTAGTGCTTTGCCCAGCAAAAGTGTCTTTATCAGGCCTAATTTCAAATATGATAAGAGCAAATGCTTATATGGTCTTAAACAGAGGCTGCTGTAGTCACAGAATGGGATGCCCCAAATAGGAGTGCACCTGGCAGGGTCCAGTAGTGCTTTGCCCAGCAAAAGTGTCTTTATCAGGCCTAATTTCAAATATGATAAGAGCAAATGCTTATATGGTCTTAAACAGAGGCTGCTGTAGTCACAGAATGGGATGCCCCAAATAGGAGTGCACCTGGCAGGGTCCAGTAGTGCTTTGCCCAGCAAAAGTGTCTTTATCAGGCCTAATTTCAAATATGATAAGAGCAAATGCTTATATGGTCTTAAACAGAGGCTGCTGTAGTCACAGAATGGGATGCCCCAAATAGGAGTGCACCTGGCAGGGTCCAGTAGTGCTTTGCCCAGCAAAAGTGTCTTTATCAGGCCTAATTTCAAATATGATAAGAGCAAATGCTTATATGGTCTTAAACAGAGGCTGCTGTAGTCACAGAATGGGATGCCCCAAATAGGAGTGCACCTGGCAGGGTCCAGTAGTGCTTTGCCCAGCAAAAGTGTCTTTATCAGGCCTAATTTCAAATATGATAAGAGCAAATGCTTATATGGTCTTAAACAGAGGCTGCTGTAGTCACAGAATGGGATGCCCCAAATAGGAGTGCACCTGGCAGGGTCCAGTAGTGCTTTGCCCAGCAAAAGTGTCTTTATCAGGCCTAATTTCAAATATGATAAGAGCAAATGCTTATATGGTCTTAAACAGAGGCTGCTTTAGTCACAGAATGGGATGCCCCAAATAGGAGTGCACCTGGCAGGGTCCAGTAGTGCTTTGCCCAGCAAAAGTGTCTTTATCAGGCCTAATTTCAAATATGATAAGAGCAAATGCTTATATGGTCTTAAACAGAGGCTGCTGTAGTCACAGAATGGGATGCCCCAAATAGGAGTGCACCTGGCAGGGTCCAGTAGTGCTTTGCCCAGCAAAAGTGTCTTTATCAGGCCTAATTTCAAATATGATAAGAGCAAATGCTTATATGGTCTTAAACAGAGGCTGCTGTAGTCACAGAATGGGATGCCCCAAATAGGAGTGCACCTGGCAGGGTCCAGTAGTGCTTTGCCCAGCAAAAGTGTCTTTATCAGGCCTAATTTCAAATATGATAAGAGCAAATGCTTATATGGTCTTAAACAGAGGCTGCTGTAGTCACAGAATGGGATGCCCCAAATAGGAGTGCACCTGGCAGGGTCCAGTAGTGCTTTGCCCAGCAAAAGTGTCTTTATCAGGCCTAATTTCAAATATGATAAGTGAAAATGGTTATACGGTCTTAAACAGAGGCTGCTGTAGTCACAGAATGGGATGCCCCAAATAGGAGTGCACCTGGCAGGGTCCAGTAGTGCTTTGCCCAGCAAAAGTGTCTTTATCAGGCCTAATTTCAAATATGATAAGAGCAAATGCTTATATGGTCTTAAACAGAGGCTGCTGTAGTCACAGAATGGGATGCCCCAAATAGGAGTGCACCTGGCAGGGTCCAGTAGTGCTTTGCCCAGCAAAAGTGTCTTTATCAGGCCTAATTTCAAATATGATAAGAGCAAATGCTTATATGGTCTTAAACAGAGGCTGCTGTAGTCACAGAATGGGATGCCCCAAATAGGAGTGCACCTGGCAGGGTCCAGTAGTGCTTTGCCCAGCAAAAGTGTCTTTATCAGGCCTAATTTGAAATATGATAAGAGCAAATGCTTATATGGTCTTAAACAGAGGCTGCTTTAGTCACAGAATGGGATGCCCCAAATAGGAGTGCACCTGGCAGGGTCCAGTAGTGCTTTGCCCAGCAAAAGTGTCTTTATCAGGCCTAATTTCAAATATGATAAGAGCAAATGCTTATATGGTCTTAAACAGAGGCTGCTGTAGTCACAGAATGGGATGCCCCAAATAGGAGTGCACCTGGCAGGGTCCAGTAGTGCTTTGCCCAGCAAAAGTGTCTTTATCAGGCCTAATTTCAAATATGATAAGAGCAAATGCTTATATGGTCTTAAACAGAGGCTGCTGTAGTCACAGAATGGGATGCCCCAAATAGGAGTGCACCTGGCAGGGTCCAGTAGTGCTTTGCCCAGCAAAAGTGTCTTTATCAGGCCTAATTTCAAATATGATAAGAGCAAATGCTTATATGGTCTTAAACAGAGGCTGCTGTAGTCACAGAATGGGATGCCCCAAATAGGAGTGCACCTGGCAGGGTCCAGTAGTGCTTTGCCCAGCAAAAGTGTCTTTATCAGGCCTAATTTCAAATATGATAAGTGAAAATGGTTATACGGTCTTAAACAGAGGCTGCTGTAGTCACAGAATGGGATGCCCCAAATAGGAGTGCACCTGGCAGGGTCCAGTAGTGCTTTGCCCAGCAAAAGTGTCTTTATCAGGCCTAATTTCAAATATGATAAGAGCAAATGCTTATATGGTCTTAAACAGAGGCTGCTTTAGTCACAGAATGGGATGCCCCAAATAGGAGTGCACCTGGCAGGGTCCAGTAGTGCTTTGCCCAGCAAAAGTGTCTTTATCAGGCCTAATTTCAAATATGATAAGAGCAAATGCTTATATGGTCTTAAACAGAGGCTGCTGTAGTCACAGAATGGGATGCCCCAAATAGGAGTGCACCTGGCAGGGTCCAGTAGTGCTTTGCCCAGCAAAAGTGTCTTTATCAGGCCTAATTTCAAATATGATAAGAGCAAATGCTTATATGGTCTTAAACAGAGGCTGCTGTAGTCACAGAATGGGATGCCCCAAATAGGAGTGCACCTGGCAGGGTCCAGTAGTGCTTTGCCCAGCAAAAGTGTCTTTATCAGGCCTAATTTCAAATATGATAAGAGCAAATGCTTATATGGTCTTAAACAGAGGCTGCTGTAGTCACAGAATGGGATGCCCCAAATAGGAGTGCACCTGGCAGGGTCCAGTAGTGCTTTGCCCAGCAAAAGTGTCTTTATCAGGCCTAATTTCAAATATGATAAGTGAAAATGGTTATACGGTCTTAAACAGAGGCTGCTGTAGTCACAGAATGGGATGCCCCAAATAGGAGTGCACCTGGCAGGGTCCAGTAGTGCTTTGCCCAGCAAAAGTGTCTTTATCAGGCCTAATTTCAAATATGATAAGAGCAAATGCTTATATGGTCTTAAACAGAGGCTGCTGTAGTCACAGAATGGGATGCCCCAAATAGGAGTGCACCTGGCAGGGTCCAGTAGTGCTTTGCCCAGCAAAAGTGTCTTTATCAGGCCTAATTTCAAATATGATAAGAGCAAATGCTTATATGGTCTTAAACAGAGGCTGCTGTAGTCACAGAATGGGATGCCCCAAATAGGAGTGCACCTGGCAGGGTCCAGTAGTGCTATGCCCAGCAAAAGTGTCTTTATCAGGCCTAATTTCAAATATGATAAGAGCAAATGCTGATATGGTCTTAAACAGAGGCTGGTGTAGTCACAGAATGGGATGCCTCACAGCAGACTTAAGATCAGTTCAGTATATATGCACAGTTAGTTACTATAAGCAGCCTGAAAACGCTAACAAAGCCTGTCAGCCAGCTAGTAACACTCAGGCTGGATGAAAAAAAAAAAAAATCTCCCTGTCACAGCCTCCGTTTTTTCCAACCTTTCCCTGGCTTTCTGTCTGTCTCCTGTCTGTCTCCTGCCTGTCTCCAGCCTGTCCCTGTCTGTCCCTGCCTGTCTAACTGTCTGTCCCTCAGCTACACAGCGTTCTGTCTCTCACGAATGCAATAGAGAAATGAGGAAAAGCAAGATGGCCGCCGTTAAATACCGCTGTGTGACGTCACCGGGCTTGCTGGCTGCTGATAGGCTGCATGTGACTGCCCCAGCTTGCACTGGCGCGGGATACATGTCCAGACATGTCCCGTCCGCCATCTTAGAATGCCTGTAAATGTAAATGAATGGATGTTAAAGGAAAACTTCGAGTGATCGAATCGCGGGGAAATTCGGATTCGATCCAAATCGAATTTTTCCTGAAATTCGGATCGAATCCGGGTTCGTCCGGATCGATTCGCTCATCCCTAGTGACATTCTCAGGCTTTTTTCTCATGAATTGAATTTTTTACTACCATAAGAATTTTTTTCTACTTTTATTGAATCAAGGCCAATGTGTTTCCACAGCATCGCCATGGAAACGTGCAAGCACAGCGCAGTTAGCCATTGTGTACTTTGCTTACCCTCGGTTGCAGAGTTGTGTAGTGGCAGCACAACTTGCCCCCCTGCACCACAAAGTTGTTGTTCCTGTCCCCTGGTGGCAGCGTTGGCAGCTACGGGAATTACCTGGCTCCAGTGGCAGTGGCAGCAGGAGACCCCAGAGCAGGCAGTGGTAGTGGATGCAGCAGAAGGCCTGGGAGATGCCAATGCCAATGGGACATCTGTGTAGACAGCAGGAGGAGATGTCTTCAACATACACTGGACCATAAAACAGAGACCCCTGATAGCACCAGGAACCAGCGAGATTAACCAGGAGGCGACGGCGAGTATGGTTCTTTCACTACTCTGCAATGTCCTTCCTATAGGCTTGTATGGGCTGCATCGCGGTTGTGCTGCAGGGAAAACACTGCATGCACGGTATTGCAAAATAAAGCGCTAAGTAGTTACAGGGCCCAATTCCTTTATTGGCCAGAGTTTCCTTCCTGCTCATGAAACAGAGTATTTGTACTGCAATGCGACACAAGTGAAAAGATGTGAAAGGGGCCTGAGGGATAGCAGGCAACATCAATGGAGCAAGTTAGGTTAGACAGAGCCCTGTGTCAGACTGGAGCCTGTGAGCAGGAGCATAACTCGAGGGGGCACAGGGGGAGTGTGTGAACTGGGGCCCAGAAGGTTAGGGGTGCGCCAGCATTGTTGCTCTTCCACCTTCCTATATGATCCTTAACAGGGATCATATAGGAAGAACTATTAACTTATATTCAAGAAACTCATATATATATTTAAAAGGAACCCCAAGCGCACCTGACTCTAATTTAGTTTATGCCTTTAAGTCTACACCTTTCAAGCAGAACTAAACTAGCTCAACAGACAGAGACCCATTTAATGTTCGCACCAGTGCCCCGTCACATTTAGTTATGCCACTGCCCTTAAGCTGACTTTCACTAGAGGCTAAACAAGCTGTGCTTACAAAGTCTGTCATATCCAGCCTTTGGGGGAATACTTTGTCCAGCTTTTGTCTTGTATAATTATGCTGAAAGAAAAGCCATCTGTAATTTATCTTAAAAAATGGTTTCCATTCTCACTTGGTATCTGGCAATGTCAGTTTCTGGGTTAGCATCTCCACCGTGGGAGAGTAAAAAGAGGTTAAAGTAACACACACATATAAAACAAACTAGTCTAATGTAAAACATATTGTTGCAGCCCTGTTGTTGCAATTCATTGGGAACTGTTTCTTCCTGGAAAACTTTTAACCATCCAATCAGGGGCACAGAAACATGGCAGGCCAAAGTGAAGACTTCCCCGATTTAGAGTTGTCCTTTAGTGCAAGGTTACACAAGTTTTAGTTGATCACATTATAACATGTCTATGATACAGGACAACTATAAAAGTCCTGCATTTAAAAAGCATCCTCCAAATTCCTTTACAGTTTAATGATAATTGATTGCATTTTTATTGGCTACTGCTCCCCCAGTAGCCATTCATGGATTAAAGAGAAAGCTCCCATTAAAGGCCCATTGTAAAGAAAGGTTATTATAATAACAAATAATAAACTAGCGCCTATTAAAAGGCAATAAATTAACAAGCGAATACAAATGCTATTAAACCATTAGGAGGCAAATCTAAGCTACACTGCCAGTCTGACGAGATTGCCAGGCTGGAGAGCCCTCCAGGTCTGAAACACAAGGTGGGTCTGCTGTACATTGCTGTTTTTACTGTGGCTTGGACTTTGGATTTTAACTATGACCAAAAAAAGGCAAGTTTTATTCATTTGACGAAAGCAGTGCTGGGAATTTTTTTTCAGCACATGCATTTGCTGCATCGGTGGGGCAGCATTCTGGGGCATACCTGTACCATTTTGGAGGTAAGAGCCACACCTCAGCTTGAATAGCTTCTGTGTCCTTTTCTAAGTGCCCCGTGAAGCCCAAATGTGGGCAAAATATCCTTCTAGGCAGGTGTGTTGCTCTGCTGGCCAGTAGGACTTACCAGCTGAGAGCTCTCGCACTGGATATGGTCACATATAGCCACCTGAAGGGCTCTACTGCCTACCGGCAGTCACATGGGATGTGCAAGTGGTACAAAAGGGCAGACATGGTTTTTCTACCTGATTGTTTTTCTAATAAAGTTATTTTCTCTGTGCGTTTGTGTCTTTTTTTCAGTTAACCTTTTGTGGTCACTGGTAAGTGATCCATGAGACCCCTATACCAGTATACAAGGTTCTGGGCTCTGCGGCTAGCAGGTGACTTGTCATTAACCCACAGCCTCCTATTACCTGTCTCCCCAAAGCCTGGGGGGGGGGGGGCATACGAGACTGGGGCCATTTGGGCTGTGCCAGTTTTTAGCCTGCAGGGTGGGGGGCTAACAAGGCTTGCCCTTGCACCCTTTTTCCATGCACCTTGCTGCATAAAGTTTCACTTTCTAGTGAAGTCCTACTAGTCCCCTGTGTAAAAGAGCTGTTTTCTCCCTTAATTTAGCTTGTTTATACATTTTTTTGTCGTGATGTGTACGCATAGGTTGGTTCTGATTTTTATTCTTTTCCATTCTTCAGCCCCTGGCCCTGGCATTTGATTACTTACTTATTGCTGTGCCAAATGCCCAAATGCCTTCTGCTCCTAAGTGCTTACCTCTACCCATCCTTCTCTTCAGCGTTGCTTGCTTGATCCCTCTGCGGCAGATGCAGCCATCACCTCCATGGGTCATCTCTGCTGCCGAGGAGTTTCCATCACCCACATTAAGCACAACACATGTGGAAAGGCCAAGGACAAGTGTCCCTACCTGGGGAAGAGGACGACAGCTTTAGGCACGTCCCCGTATTCCCCTACTGATTTGTGTGCAGTTGATGGAGGCAAATTGGCGAGCAGATAGCTGAGCCTTCAGGTAAAACAGTGTCCGGTCCCGTCAAACCATGGGGATAAACTCAACACAGCTCCACCATGACCTCCAAGCAATCGTGGGGGAGCAACATAACAACAACCGGCACATGAAGGCATTGATCTCACCGTTGCTGCTTATAAATGATAACCTGGCACGCCCGGTGGCACTTCCGTACCAGAACCACCAGACGTTCCAGCCCACCTATCCTACCAATAAGGAAAAACACTTTTTGTTTGTTTTTTTTGGTTTAGAAATCTCAGTAGGCTAAGAGTAGTATGTGAGAGTTTTGTGACAACAATAAACAAAACAAGCATAAGTGATTTTGTAATTCAGTTTAATCTCACTGAATACATAAAAAGAGGGTTTAAGAACCTTAAGGGGTAAGGCTTGCCTCAAATCCAAAATAAAATATAGACATATATACATAGACACACCACAAAAATGACATTGGGAAACAAAATAAAAGGATGAAAACTAACTAAAACGAGATGAGAAAAGGTGGTTCCACACAGACTGCCTTGAAGCACGCTGTATGCTCTGCTCCAGCTCAGGAGGCAAATCCATCATAGCTGCAGAGGGGAACACATCAACATAATGCAGAACCTGCTCCAGGATGGCATAGTTTTGGAGCACCATACAGGTGACTTTGATTCTGATCACCTTCTGGGGCTGGTACTGGAGGGCACACTCAGTATGGTCCAGGCACATAAACTGGGCCTTCAGCAAACCAAAGGCCCACTCGACCACTGTCCTGGTCTTGGCATGAGCTTGGTTATGACGCCTGTGCCTGAATCACCTAAAAAAAAAAATGATGAGTCAAATACATTATTATCACTTAATGTATAACAAGTAGTCACCCGCCAGACAGCTCGCCCGACTCAAAGAGGCAGGAATGCCGCAGAATAAATGCATCATGCATGGAGCCTAAAAATCCATCCAGAACACTAAGGAACCTAAGATCTGGACCCACGACACACTGGACATTGATAGAATGGCTCATCTTACAGTTTGTGCACAAAAGACACAAAGCACAAAGGTTAATAGTTTAGCAGCATTCAAGTACACTTACAGCGATAGAACTGATGCTAAGCAGAAAGGGACAACCACTGTTAGGACTGCCTTCTTTGGGTGAGTAAAAATAGGGACTTGGCAGATAATGCTAGGTGGGAGGCCATAACTTGTGTTACCAAAAGGAAAAAGAACATCAACATTTCCTTACTTTAGAGTGAAGCAGCTACAGGATACAAGGGGCAACTAGTTGAAAGGGGAGATTGAGGTCCACTTTACAGGAGGCAATACAATGCATGGGGCAACACACATTAATATGGGAAAGCTAGACTAAAACAAGATGTAACTACATAGAAGTGAATGAAGGAGGCAAAGTTTAAAAATGAAATACCTGTAGAAATACTCCTCAGCGACTGGAGGCACCAGGGCAAGGTGCGTGCAGTCAATCGCACCCATGATGTTGGGCATATCGACCAGCTCATAAAAGCCCAATTTAACTGCATTCCAGGCTACCATGGTATCAGGGAAGCAGATACTTGTCCACGAGGCAGCCATGCCATGCAGAAATTTTTTAAGGGTGCGGCTGAGCGTAGACTGGGACATGTCCACAGAGAGGGTGTCCAGCCTCTGGAACAAGCCATTTGTCCAAAAATTGAGGGCAGCCAACCAATTTGGTCATACCCGCAATTGCATGCCCCTTGCTTGTGGCGGGGCCAACCATGGCCGCAACTCACAATAACGTTTCTTGAGGGAGACACAGTTAAGTCAGGTCAGCTCAAATAGCTCGACCAAAAGTATGCAACCAAAAGTATGAAAGATACATGCAAAGCATGCCATGCTGCAGATGCTTGTACTCTGCAAGGTAGTCTTCGAAGAGCTCCATCGTGCTTTCCCACGCAACGCACCACTACACCCCCGGCAGGAAATGGAGCCCGTATGTTGAGCTTACTCAAGGCTGTGAATCATGCACAAACCCATACTAATCATGTATTATACACTTAAATGCGAAAACTACACGAAGAACATACGCAATTGACACGATTACAAAAAGGCTTGAACAGAGTTATGCAAATGCCAATACGTCCACAAAAACTCAACAGAAGCTCAAAAATGGAACAAAATATACGAAAAATGCATGCATATGCTCACTTTTTCATGCGTAAGTGCGTTTAAGAAAGGCTGTGAATCAACATTATAGTGGAAAATGACCTTCCAACAGAAGGTGATGACAACTGTCAGTAGGCTGACAGTTAAAAAGGTTAAAAGTACCTAAGCATGTTGGATATTGTTCTGTTCGGGTGACCTTTCACTTTAAGATTTAGATCTTGTTTTCATTTTGATATTTTCGGAAAATGTGTTTTTTATTCAGCTTTTTTATACATTTTTTAGGGAAATCCTGTGCAGCCAAAGAATTCTTCGAAGGGATTACTTCCAGAAAGGTGTGCCCTACAACAAGCTGGGTACATCTACAAAGCTTAATGTGTGTACCAATTATATGGTTTGTGGGGGTATTTCAAATGTAAAGGGTTGTTTTGGTTGAAAATGCCCAAGGTGCGCACTTTGTCTGCAGAGCTGAAATTTTCAAGTAAGATTACCGTTACGCCCATGCTTTACTTTGGAGTGTTTGGGAACACACCTTGACAGTACCTATGCATGTTGGGTATTGTTCTGTTCAGGGTACCTTACTTTTCAGATTTAATTTGTTTTTTTCTTGTTTGCATTTTTTGTTTTTTGTTTTTTATGAACGTGGCTTTGATTCTGCTTTTTTATTCTTTTTTATAGGGAAACCCTGTGCAATCAAAGAATTCATCAAGGGATTACTTCTAGAAAACTGTGCCCACATCAACAAGCCTGGTACACATAGAAAGCTTGAGGTGTGTACTTCCAGAGAATATTTTGTTTATTGGGAGGTATTTCAAATGTTGGGGTTGTTTTTCTTGAAAATTTGCAAGGTGCGCATAGCAGCTGTATTTTATCTGAAAATCTCCTAAAACGCTGTTTGGGGGAGTCTCCTGGGCAAGAAAGGATATCTATCAATACATATATGGTAATGTTGTATCTGGAAAAATAGGAATTTTACACACAATGTGATTTTATTGAATAACTTAAATGTTTTATTACAACAAAACTACAAATTGTAAAAACTGATTTTTTTTTACATTTTTTGCACATATTTCACCCAAAAATATTAAAAATACACTAAATCAAGGCCAAAAAAGACATCTTACCAGTTTGGAAAAGGAATTATTGCACAGCTGAGCTGCAGATGAAAGGTCAAAGAGAGCAGATGGGGACGTGTTTGCAGAGGGTCCAGCAGATGTAATGTAATAGTGGGTACCAGTAGCGGATGTAATAATGGTTAGGAGCAATAGTGGACATGCGAGAGTGGCAGGGAACAGCGTAAATTTTCCTGAACTCCTAAAGACACTTGCATTTAAGAGCTATGTGTGCGCCCCCCCCCCCCACCCTATATGTTAGTCCCTAACTAAACAATCTAAAGCAGATGTTAGGGGGTATGACTAATGTTTGACACATATTTCAGCACACAGCAACTTGTTGAAAGACACTTTTGTCTGCTCCACTGGCACAGGGATCCAAATAGGAACTTTGGAAAGGCTGAAAGTTTGGAGAATAAACAAGAGTTTGGTCTTTAAACTCCTTCCATCTGGCCATTTTGTAGCCACATGTGTCAGGAATTCAGAAACATTCTAGTAGCAAATCCAGTTAATTAGTTCTGGCCCCTTAAAGCAGACCTACACACTACAGGGATTATGGATGCCTGAACACTTCCAACCTCACAGAAAACCCCCAAATCAAGCCCTTTCAACCCAACTGGTCATGTGTCTTGCCAGCAACCAATAGACTGACAGGATGTGCACAAGGCCATGTGCCCCTCTACCGGCTTAACTCATTAGTCCAGGTGATCACACTGGTTGTACTGTAGCTCAGATTTCAACCCTGAAATCCCCTCTCCCTATGTTCCTCAGCATCATATTGGCCACAAGTAACTGTGGGATTTTTCTTGTATATGGCAGCGGTTAACAAATACCAGTAACAAATGTATCAACTGTGTATTCTGCAGAAGCAATATGTTCACTTGCTTCATATATATATAGAAATAACCCTAATAACACTTAAACCGGGCTAACGCTCTTACAATACACAGTGCTCATATGCATTCCTCCCCAGGGGAATTCAGATTGCTGCACAAAAAAACAAACTCCTGCCATGATCAATTTTCCTACCTCCCATGGCGTCCCATGGCTCTGCCAGTGGCCAGGAAAGAGAAAGTGTTGCTGCCCCGGTTATGTCTGTTAATCCAGGCAGAAGCGCAGCCGGGATGCTGGGAAAGGAAGAAACCTTCTGGGTGCTCCAAGATGGTTGCAATCAGGGGAAGATGATTGAGGCACTGTTTCGGCTTTGAATGGATTCAGGAACAAATGTAAGTGCTGAAAATGATTCAGTATCATGCATGCAGAAGGGGCAAGTGAGTTTTGGGGAGTTGTTTTAAACTATGCTTTAGGTCTAGTTTAAAGATCATATGTTATTAATAGTGTAGCTACCAGTATACATGCCTAACCTCCAACAGCCTTGATCCCTTGCAGCACTGACAGCATGACCTGCCTCAAGTTATGGGGGAGAGGATGCAGCACACGACCAAACATGCTGAGCTCAACAGTTATGCGTCTACTTAGCAGTCGGTGCTGCCTGGGGTCAAGGCTGCTGTGGGTTAGGGGAGTATAGCTGTAAGTACAGTCAGTTTTTATCACAGCATATTTAAAATGATCCATGGGGTCGTTATACCCCCTAGAAATTCCAAAATATGGGCAAAATAGACACCTTCTACATTTCTTGCAGCTGCATCAATGCGTTCACTGCTCCCTTGGCAGACAATAGGGTTTGGGTGCAGGGACGGCTCCAAATTTATGTGGGCTCTTGGGCGGCATGGTCTCAGTGGACCCCTTTGTGGTGAAGAGTTGCGCCACATCACCGAGGGACGTCCCAAATCTGGATACCCCAGAAGGATCATGCTATTTGGACCAAAATTCTAGTTTTGGTCTACTTTGTAGCGCACCAATCCCCTTTAAACCGAACCTCGGAATCTAGATTCTCCTGATTTTGGATGCCCCTGGGTGTGACCCCCCCCTTTTGTTCATTACTTTCCCCGAACTGGTGAATACACTGTGGGATCGCCAGTTTGAGTTTATGGCCAAACCAGGGGGTTATTTCACAAACCGGGGCATCCCAAAATGAGACCAAAACCCAGGGGTGGAATTGCTTGTATAGTGGATATGTCAGCGATCCAAGGGGGTTTCACATAGTAGGGTATCACATGGGGATGCTCCAGGGATAGGAAATCAGCTGGGGTAAGCAACTTATAAGCAGAACAAAACCCAGCACTTCCTCACCTGGAATCTAAATCGAAATGCCCCATTGTGTGGAACCCCGCCATTCGAGGAGATGTGGGCACCAGCTGTGGAGGTGCCCTCCCAGTCCGCCGCTGGCAGCTGCCCCACCTTGCCGGGTGCTGACGCCGGCCCTGTTTGGGTGTATACTTCATACGCGGCACTGTATATACGATTAGTGAAACCTATTATCTGCTGGCAGTCATGTGCGTAGTGCGGAACATTACTGCCCTAGAGTAAATGAGGCAGATGGACATTCCCAGGGTGACCTTGGGATAAGAGGCACCCTGTGCAGGAATTCAGGGTGTTGTCCTACAAACAGACAAAAAAAACACACTCAATAGTGAAGGATATAAAAGATATAAAGAGGGATGAAGAGAAAGTGAAGAAGAGATTCAAAAATGTGAAAGTGAGAAAAAAATTGGAGAGAAAAGGAGGAAATGTGAAAAAGAGAAAGAACAAAGGTAATGGGGTGTAAAAGAGAGAATGATGATGGGATAGCAAAAAATAGAGGACCTGAAGAAGGTCTGGGTTCCAGTCGCTCAGTATCCACAGTCCATATACCAATCTTTTTTTTTAGGCACTTCTGCCTCAAAGGAGATGTGGAAAGAAGAGAAAGATATAGGGAATGTGGGGAAAATGCTGGAAATGTGGAAAAGCGTGAAAGATGGAAAGTAGATGCGATGTGGAAAAGAGAATGATCGAGGAAAAGTTGCAAAAGGAGAACGGAGGAAATGTGAAAAAGGGGGATGTTTAAAACTCTATGGGGAACAGCAAGCCTGGTGCCTCATCTACACCCCAAGAATGGCGGTGCCCCGTCGCGCCGCTCCATCTGCATACCCCAAAAGCTGTCCCTGACATCCCAAATTGTAAAGACCAGGTTGTAGAGAATGCAACAGCCCTGAGAAAAATAGTTTCTGGGGCTTTTAGAAAAGCCTGGCTCTACTAACAATTGGCCTGATTCTGAGCCATTCGCGAACGCATTCCTGTCTGCAAGAGTTTTTTTTTTCTAGTTTTGGCGTGCTTTTATACCTCGTCTAGTTACGTGAGCGTATTTTTGGGTGGGGGGGATTTTGTTTGGCATATGCCCAAATTAGTATTATTAATATGGTTTTAGTGAGTTTTCCAAAATAAAAATACAGCAAAAGTTACCAATTTGGGTGATTTAGGGCCTTCTTTTCATGGGAAAAAGGGGGCAAAATGGATTTTTGCAGGCCACTATTTCTGCTAGCAAAAAGCTTGTGAGAGCGGCTGGCTTAGCAAGGGTGAAGTTGTTAAACATCAGACCCCCTGTGTTTTTTCAATTGCCAATAATCTTTTCAGTAATTATCTATCTGCTTGTTTGTGCTTGGCACCGGATCTGTGCTATAAGGCATATGGGCTTGTAATTTTTAGGGCCATTACATTTTTTAAAACATGTTTGAGGCGGATTTAACTAAAAAAATATTTTCTGCCAAAAAAAAAAAAAAAAGTGGGATCCCCCCCTCTAAGCATTACCAGCCACGCATAGGGGTTGGAATTCCCGGGTTCCCATGTGACATCAGGGCGATTCCATGGTGGCCACGCCTCCTAGTATAAAAGCCTCACCTCAGTCCCTCGCTGGGTAGCGAGGATAAAAGAAGGGGGGACCTATGTTCCTCCTTCATCCAAATGGTGGCGCAGCCAGTGCTGCCACCTCTATATGCTGAAGGGGGCCCTGAAGAGCCCTTAAAAAGGAAGAGGGGATAGAGCGGGACAAAGAAGACCTGTCATAAGAGGAAGCGTGGATAGAGGAAGGAAGTTAAATTGAGACCAATAAAAATATTTCTGGGGGGTATTTTATTTATATTTCACTTGGGATGAACTGGTAAGGAGTTCAGAAGACCCCTATACCTGTTTACCAGGTTCAGGAGCTGGCATGGCAACTGCCAGGCTCAGCGGGTGCCATGCCGGTAAAATGACACATTACCCGCACCCCTGGTTGGGGCATCGCGGGTGTGGAAGACCCCAGTGGCCATTGGTGTGGAAGAGACCCCTGGAAGAGTCCCGAGGTCATACCAAAGGGCATAAGGACTTGTAACTTGCAGGGCCAGGGGCCGCCAATAGAGCAGACTCTGAGCCCCTTATACTTGGTGTCCGGGCACTTGGACATTGGTTTTTTTTATAAAATACACAAATAAAAACATAAACATATAAAAAAAAAACTGCACTCACTTTCCCTGCTTTAACCCTTTAAGTGGCAGCATACCTAGAGTTTTTAAGGGTTAAAAATCCACCAAAAATTACGTGGGGCCCCCCTACCCAGCATAACTAGCCCAGGCACCAGCTATGCAGGGCTTGTAGAACACCCTGCAGGCTAAAAGCCCCACAGACTAAATAGCCCCTGGGCCCTTCTGCCCCCCCCTCCCGGGCTTTGGGGAGGCAGGTAATAGGAGGGCTGGGGCTTAGTGGCAAGCCATCTGCTTAGCTGCAGGTGACTTGCCAGCCCCTAAGCCTTGTGAACTAGTATAGGGGTGTCATGGACCCCTTACCAGTTCACAAAGGGTTAAGTGTAAAACACACACACACACACACACACACACACACACACATATATATATATTATTTGTTTTTTAATATTTACCTTCCATCCATCTCGCATTGTGTCCCTGGCAAATCACTCTGGCTGCTGGAAGCCTTGTTCTGCTGGGCAACAGAACATAAGGGGTTAATTAAAAAAAAATAACATGGGGCCCCCCTCCTCAGGAGGGGGGCTCCCCATTTCATTGGGAATTTTAAGGGTTAAAAACCCTTAAAAATCCAGAAAAAAATGACGCGGGGTCCCCACTACCCAGCATAATCAGCCCGGGACCAGCTATGCAGAGCTTGTAGGAACAGGGCGCAGAGGCCAGTTTAGGTGGCTCCCACCCTACCGTCTACAACCCAGCACAGCCTAAATTGGCCCAGGCCCTATGCCCCCCATCCCCAGGTTTTGGGGAGGCAGGTAATTGGTGAGCCGGGGGTTAATGGCACGTCACCCGCTAGCCGCAGGTGACTTGCCAGCCCACGAGCCTTGTGAAACTGGTATATGGATCTCATGGACCCCTTACCAGTTCACAAAGGGTTAAAAGTAAAAATAAACACACATACACACAAAAATAAAAAATGAAATTTTTTTTTTCTCTACTCACCTCCGATCCTCCGCTGTCCCCCGGCGATCATGTCACACTGAGCTCCGATGACTGCTGCCAGGTGATTGGTGGAGGGGGGCTAGGGGGGCAAAGGATCAGAGCCCCTCGCCCTCCAATCTCCCTCTGCTGATCACCCAGAGCTACTGAGCAGGTGTGGGATTGACGTTGTGGATGACGCAATCGATTCCGTCATCCACCCCACCCACAAAATGCGGGAATAGTGGTTCTGGAGAGGGCGTATTTCCAACGGAAGAGCCCGGGGGGGGCGGGCGATCAGAGGCCCCTCGGTGAAGAGGAGACCTGGTGGGAGGGATCGCAGCCGCAGGTGAGGAAATGTCAGTGGCGGCAGTGGTGGGTGCGGCGGGGTCTTATAGGCCCTATCCTGAAGCCAGAAGAGGTGTTATGTAGGTGTTACGTGCTTGGCAACAGAAGGGTTAATGATTTCTGGTTAAGCACCATTCATTAAAACAAGCAAATATGACCGGAAATGCATTTTAAAAATTTGGCCAAACATTGTAGGGTTGATTCAGAGCCCCTATCTCACCTTTTTTTTTTGTGTGAATATTTCCATTCTCGTTCATTTTTTCCCCTCGTCTGATTTAGCAAAGCCTTTTTTCTGCGGGAACTTTAGTGTGAAATGTTTTCATTTTTGCATGATTTTTGGTTTGGTAGCAAGACCTCCATAAAAATGATGAGCAAGGGGCTCTGAATCAACCCTATTGTATCTACTGAAAAATGCCATTACAAAAAAAATTTAGAATAGGATTTTAGAATATTTTTAAATTACCCTACCAAAATATTTTCAGGGCAGCTCATCTTTGATTAATGATAGTCTAGCATCTTTTTACAAATCATATATACATATGGGGAACACACTTTCACCATCTTAGATGGAAGAAAGTTGCAAGTTAGCCTAGATTAACAGCCCTGTCCTCTGGGGACTTTGAAGTCTCTTTGGGAGGCACACACGTTTACGCAGGTACTGCTAAGAATCAAATCTGCTTTTCAGTAAGGAATATGGAAGCAGTTATTGACAATGGAGAAATCTAATAGCAGATGACATGATAATAGCTGCTCCTGGCTAGACAAAACAAAGTTCTGTGCAAGAACCTGAGCGGAGGTCAGGTAGAAAGTTTAGCACTTGGTGAGGTCAGTGAAACACATGGGGCACGTCAAAGAACAAACTGCTGCAGGTTGCAACATGCTTGCTCCATATGATATTATGATATATATATGATATATGAGCCAGGTGCACTTATAAGGGATGACAGGGTAATGAGGGAATATATTTCTTATGACATAACCGCTTTGTACAAACGTGAAAACAGAGACGTCATCAGCCCAGTATAGCATATTTCCTGTGTAGAACTGTGCAATCTTTCCGCTTGATGTGGGGCCCAGCTGTCAGCCCGAATAATGGCCTTCAGCCAGTAGTCCAGCAAGAGGCATAACTAAATATTACCGGCCCTTGCTGCAGACACTAAGTCGTAGCCCAGCAGGGCTCATGGCTCTAAATTTTCATGTACAGTAGTTTACCAATTTTTTCATGTAGGCTACTGAACTGGATACATTTAGTTTGTTGCTTTCTGTTAACAAAAATCTAGAGAAATAAGGTGGAAAAACAAAAAAGGTGGGCCCCTAACCTGTGTTCCCTGATGTTCTTGCCCCTGAGTCTAGCCATTTTCAAGCTCAGATGCTATGTCAGTGGAAGCCATGCTTTCTTTGTTTAAATTTATTAGTGTAAAATCACTACCCATGGTGCTTATAAGACCACTGAATTAGGGGCATACATATTAATTCTGGAAAGGCTTGCTATGTGCCCCCACCCACACCCAGTCCTAAAGTGGACCTATATCTATATATTATAGGGACAGTCTTCCCCTTGGTGTCTAAACCCTCTTTTTCCCTTATGCCCAAGCCCTTTAGTTTGTTAAATGGTTGAACGAAAGCAGCAAGACATACTGCTATCCTAGCACAGGAGGGGATTCTTTACTGTAAGAGCAGCAAGACTCTCTTTTATAGGAGGTAGTCATGAGAAATACGTACTATATACTTACGTACTATCTTACTATTGGAGGAACTTTTGGTGCGGTGACCCAACACTGGACTAGGTGTGTATAGCTGTATCAAATGGGTTGGGGTGGTCGGAGGGGGTGTTTATGCTGGAGAAGGGTAGTCTGTTGTACAGTGACAGACTCCACAGGAGGGTCTGTATGTTTGCTCTAAATATTACCTACTTTCTTCAATAGAAGTATTGGTTGATTGCAGTCTGTGTGAGCAGGTGAACTGCAGGGCGCCTAAAAGAGCCCCCTTGAGTGCCCTGGTTTATACTGTGAAAACGGCCCTGGTGCTTTACCTGTTGACCAGTGGGGAACACCATGGTCATAAATGTCTTTATTCAAACCCTATATATAAAAGATATATATAAAGGAAGCACCGAAAAGTTTGAATATGGCCCCTTCTCCCCACCATTGTTTTTTTTCATGCCACTACTAGGCTTCCATGACTGTAATAGTCTCCAAATTATAATTTTTTTAATTTATTTTTTTTAATTTAGGAGATTGGTCTATCTTTTCTGGATACTTGGGGCCTCTGAGTAAGGATACAGGGATATATAAGCCAAAACAAATTTCTAAAGAAGGTGGGTCTTTTCCACCATTTTTAAACCAGGTTAACACTCTTGCTGATAAATGGGCATATCTGTGGTTTTTCCTTTAGGTAAGTATTTTTTTTATATTGTGTGTACAAAGGGGTTATTTCAAAAACTGTGGGCAGCATTTGGATCATTTTGTGATCAGGGTATTGGTGTTCTGCTAAAATTTAGGAATGATCAAAATAAGGGCTCCAATAACATAACTTGTATACAAGCTGTGCAGATCTGAACGCTCACTACAATGTCTTTTGTAAATTACACAGATGACTCCACTACAGCTTGTTACCTTTTTATTTTTAACTTTTTACCTAATTCGTTTTAACATTCAGTGTGCAGATGTAGTTCAAATTCGTGACCAAAGAGACCATCTGGTGCATTATTTTAGTTTTATATAACACAATCTCAAACATATGTGGGTCCAGATGCGGAAACCCTGCTATCAGATGTTACAGAATTTTGTTCCATATAGAATCTCTCAAAGTTTGAAAATGGACCGCCTGCGGCATGCGATGCTGAGGTATGGCCTGTGAATATAAGTCTGACAATGTTCATATACGCCATAGGTGCACAATCATCTTCTCAAGGGCCACCAACACACTTTGTTTTGTGGATTTGCATATAGTAATAGTGCTAATAGTGACTATTGTGTGCTTATGCATACAAGGAATTTTACCTCCGCATTTCCCCATCAGTAGACTTATGAACAACACACACCAGTGAGTAAAAACCATATCAGCGACTACACACAGGTACACTAAGGGGCAGTGAAGTGCACATGTGCCCAGAGCAGGAGGAGCCTGATCTAAACTTGGCACCTTGGGGTTTAGGTGCCTTGCTCAAGGGCACCTCAGTCATGTGCTGTCACCAGGAATCTAATAAAAAGGCTGATTTCCTACCTCTGGGCCATGACTGCCCCATATGGGTGACTCTATAGCTCTGTCTGAGCACTAACTACTCCACCTGTGCATCTTTGTGGATATCTGCAAATCCTTGTGGAGAGGGTTGAGCATGTGTCATGAACACAAGCTGAGATTTTTATAAAAAAAAAAAAAAAAAAAGGAAAAAAAAGGTTACCGCATCTAATGTGGAGGAAAAACTTGACTCATATTAAGTCAATATTGATGCTGCAAAAACATACTTTTCACTTATCCGTTTTCCTGGACACATTTCCATTTCTTAGGATATTTCTACTATTTACTCTATGTACCGATGCAGAAGAACATGTTGTTTTTACTGGTGGGGCATCAGTGAAACTTTTGTTTTTATCTGCTAAGGTAGTACATTTCCCAAAAGAGCACACTTGTGGTCCATTATATGCTTTTTTTTTACGGATATTTATGGATATTGTCAATTTACCCACACAGTAGGGTTGATTCAGAGCCCCTTTCTCATCATTTTTATGGAGGTCTTGCTACCAAATGAAAAATCATGCAAAAATGAAAACATTTCACACTAAAGTTCTCGCAGAAAAAAGGCTCTGCTGAATCAGACGAGGGGAAAAAATGAACGAAAATGGAAATTTTCACGCAAAAAAAAAGTGAGAAAGGGGCCTTATTGCCCAGACCTGAAGCTCATCTAACAACTTTTATTGTAAGGAAAACTAAGAGCTACGCTCAATCACTTATGCTCTTTTATGTAGGTTTACTGTAGTCATGTTTCAAAAAGCTGAGGATAGCTTTTCCAGAATATTGGAAGCTGCTATAGCAGCAACGCGATCCCACCCAGCACCTTTAGGTTGAATTGCCAATCAATTCTAGGTGCAAGCCAAGCTCGTTCCTCCAACATTGGCTCACCCCACTGATGCTGTTTGGTGTGGATGGGTCCTTCAGAATCAAAATCAGAATACATTTTATTTGCCAAGTTCATACATACATGGTGTGGAGATTAGCTCTGGTAGGCGACCGGGTGTCAGCAGTATAGAGGCAGAGGCAAGCAGTTCAAAGTAAAGTCTGTGTTTATTTCACACATAAATCCACAAAAGCATATGTCCAAACAGGTTACATCACCTTTTCAGGAAACAGCAGCATAAATGATTCAATCAGGCAAACAGCTTTTAGTCCTTGAGCAAACGTCCTGTTTACAGTCCAACTAGGCCTCAGGTCCGCATGAAACAGCCTCCACAGGAGATTTCAGCCAGGCTCACAGAGTCTCACTCCCATGTGAGCTCTAGACAAAGGACCCAGCACAGCTGATTCCCCAGGCTATTTAAACAGCCCGCAAAACCCGGACCTGGGTAGTGGGATGGAGTCCCACCCTGCTCTACTCCATCCCAGTAAAGCCGTCCCAGGTTAGCCTTTCGGCTATTCTAAATCATCAGCAGCAAACTGCCACCAGCAGCTGATGCTGGACAAACAAGCTATACGGCTTTACTGCACCAATGCCAGGTACATTGGTGCTACATACCTGCCGTCAATAACGGCCCCTTGCACCTTACCACATACCCCCCCCCTTTGTTCAACCCTGAGGGGGTGGACACATGCCAAACAATGTGTTCTGGACAGGGCATCCGCGTTACCCAACAATCGTCCCGCTCTGTGCTCTACTGTAAACTTGAAGTTTTGTAATGACAAGAACCATCGGGTGACCCTGGCATTCCTGTCCTTAGCCTGGCACATCCACTTGAGGGGAGAGTGGTCCGTAATCAGACGGAACCTTCTCCCCAGCAAGTAGTAGCGAAGAGACTCCAGGGCCCATTTAATGGCCAAACACTCCCTCTCCACTATACTATACCGGGTCTCCGCGGGTGTCAATTTGCGACTCATGTAGACAACGGGGTGCTCCTCCCCGTTGACTTCCTGAGACAGTACAGCACCGAGACCTACCTCGGAGGCATCGGTCTGCACTATGAACTCCCTCTTAAAGTCGGGTGTCACCAACACCGGAGACCCACACAGGGCAGACTTCAAAGCGGAGAACGCTTTTTCGGCCTGTTCATTCCACTTCACCATGACAGACTTGCGTCCCTTTGACAGGTCTGTCAATGGTGCCGCTAGGGTGGCAAAATTGGGAATGAACCGCATATAATATCCCACCAACCCCAGAAATGACTTTACCTGGCGGGTGGTGTTAGGCCGGGGCCAGTTACGGATGGCTTCTAGTTTGTTCACCTGGGGCTTGACCACTCCTCGTCCAATCACATAGCCCAGGTATTTTGTTTCTTCTAGGCCTAAAGCACATTTTTTCGGGTTTGCCGTCAACCCAGCCTTCCTGAGGGAATCCACTACGGCCTGGACTTTGGGTAGGTGACTTTCCCAATCCGTGCTATGGATAATTATATCGTCCAGATATGCCGAAGCATACCGACGGTGTGGCCTGAGGACAATATCCATTAACCTTTGGAACGTAGCGGGAGCGCCGTGTAACCCAAAGGGTAACACCTTGTATTGGAACAGTCCCTCTGGTGTAATAAAGGCTGTTTTCTCCTTGGCAGCCTCAGTCAAGGGCACCTGCCAGTACCCTTTTGTGAGGTCCAAAACCGAAAAGTACCTGGCTTGGCCTAGCTTCTCAATGAGTTCATCTACCCGGGGCATAGGGTAGGCATCAAACTTGGAAACTTCATTAAGTTTGCGGAAATCGTTACAGAACCGCAACGTACCATCGGGCTTGGGAATCAAGACTATGGGGCTGGCCCACTCACTCTTTGATTCTTCAATCACGTCTAACCGGAGCATTTGCTGCACTTCCTCCGCGATAGCTTGTCGCCGGGACTCGGGTACCCGGTAAGGCCTCAACCGGACCTTGACCTGAGGTTCCGTGACAACATCATGTTGGATGACCGAAGTGCGCCCAGGGAGTTCTGAAAACACGTCCGTGTTTCTGCTAATAAACTCCCTGGCTTCCTGAGTCTGTTTAGAGGAGAGGTTGTCGCCAGTTTTCACCTCGACTACTACTTCTCTACTAACAGACCGAGGAATGGGAAGCTCCACCCCCACCATACCTGGTCGGGGACTGTCACCCCCAGGGGTCTCCCTGTCTTTCCATAGTTTCAGCAGGTTTACATGGTACACCTGCTCGGGCTTCCTCCGCCCAGGCTGATGTACCTTGTAAGTCACTTCCCCAACTTTTTCAATGACCTCATAGGGACCCTGCCACCTAGCTAGAAATTTACTGTCCACCGTGGGTACCAGAACCACAACTCTGTCACCGGGGTTAAAGTTCCGTACCCTGGCTTGTCGATTATAAACCCTGCTTTGGGCCCGCTGCGCTGCCTCCATGTGTTCTCTGACAAGCGGCAAGACGGTCGCTATCCGTTCCTGTAGCTGAGTCACGTACTCTACCACACTTTTGTGGGGTGTGGGTTGCTGTTCCCAGGCCTCCTTGGCTATATCCAACAGGCCCCGTGGATGTCGACCGTATAAGAGTTCGAAGGGCGAGAACCCCGTAGAGGCCTGGGGCACCTCTCGCACTGCGAACATCAGATAGGGCAGCAGCAAGTCCCAATTCTTCCCATCCTTGGCGACCACCCTTTTTAACATGGTCTTTAAAGTTTGATTAAACCGTTCTACTAGGCCGTCTGTTTGCGGGTGGTAAACGGATGTCCGCAACTGTTTCACCTGCAGCAGTTTACAGAGCTCTTTCATTACTTTCGACATAAACGGGGTACCTTGATCGGTCAGGACCTCTTTAGGCAGACCTACTCTGGAAAACATTTCCATAAGCTCCTTAGCAATGAGCTTGGCAGAGGTGTGACGCAGGGGCACTGCCTCAGGGTACCGCGTGGCATAGTCCAAGATCACCAGAATATGTTGGTGCCCTCTAGCGGATTTTGGCACTGGACCCACTAGATCCATGGCAATCCGCTCAAAGGGTACCTCAATAACTGGGAGAGGAACTAAGGGACCACGGTAATGAGGCTGAGGGCTGGTCATCTGACATGTTGGACAGGACACACAATATCTCTCCACCTCCTTGTACACACTGGGCCAGTAGAATCGTTGTAAAACGCGGTCCAGTGTTTTCTGCTGGCCTAGGTGTCCACCCAGAACATGTTGGTGGGCCAAATCCAACACCAATTTGCGATATGAATTGGGTACCACCAATTGTTCCACCACCTCTTCACGTACCTTGTTTACTCGGTACAACATTTCCTGGTGAACCACAAAGCGAGGAAACTGTAACTCCGCCCCTGGCTGTTGTGGTTCACCTTCCACCTCAAGAACATTCTCCCAGGCCCGAGACAGGGTCGGGTCCTGGTGTTGAGCGGTACCAAAGTTAGTTGTGGAGACATGGAGATCTGCCAACTCTGGACCTGTTGTCAACTCTTCCACATCTCCAACCATAACATTTAGTGGGGTTGACTCCCCCTCTTCCATTTTAGGGACGGGCACCTCTTCCACGGTGCCTCCTGATTCCGGTTCCCAGGGCACCGGGGTCTCCCCTGAGTAGGGCCAGTCTATTGGGGACACACCCGCCTCGCGGGTTTCCGGAACTGCCAGCTTGGCCCACAGTGACCTGAACCCTGGAAAGTCTCTCCCAATAATCAGTTCATATGGGAGTTTAGCGGCGACAGCGACTTCATGTTTCCAGCTGCCGGAGACGGTGGTGAGAGACACTTGTGCTGTGGCATAGTCTCTCAAGTCCCCATGAATGCACAAAACCCCGGTTTTCCGCCCAGTGTACTCATCGGGCAGTACTAAGGCGGGTCTTGCCAGGGTAACCATACTCCCCGAGTCCAAAAGGGCCACAGCCAGGGTGTCTCCCACTTTCACCTGACAGAGGTGACTTTGCCCCACAAGCTCAGGGATACCGGCAGCACACAGCCTCCTGGCATACATGGAAGGGCGGTAACCAAAGTTTACATCCATGGGCTCCCCCTGGTGGGGACAATTGGCTCTGATATGTCCCGGCTCCTTACATCCCCAACACAACACTTGGGCAGGGACTTTGGGGGGTAGGTCCTGAGAGGGTTTAGGGGACACCACTCGTCTGAGCTGGGGCGGGGACCTCCGGGGTTTCCCCGAATCCCTCCTCATGGAGCCGCTTTGCAAGTTCCTGGTGGCCTCATATCGCTCCACTAGGTCCACCATCCCTAGTGCGTTGTCAGGGGATACCTGGCCAACCCAGTGCTGAAGAGGGTGCGGTAAAGCCCTCCAAAACATGTCCGCCAGCAAGCGGTCCAAAGTGGCAGTGGGGCTTAACAACTCCGGCTGCAGCCATTTTTGCAGCAGGTGCAGCAGTTTATAATACTGGGGTCGGGCGGGCTCTGCCGACTGGTAGCTCCACTGATGCACCCGCTGAGCCCGAACCCACACATTCACCCCCAGTCTCGCCAGTATCTCACCCTTCAGAGTCGGGTAGTCAGCGGCTTGGTCCTCTGGGAGATCAAACAACACCTGCTGGGGTCCAGACGCCAGAAATGGAGCGATGATATCAGCCCACTGGTCATGCGGCAACTTCTCCCTTGCAGCCACCTTTTCAAACACCGCCAGGTAAGTCTCCACGTCATCTGAAGGGGTCATTTTTGTGAGCGCCGAGCGGACAGCTTTCCGGGCATCAGGAATACTTTTGGGCGCACCTGCAGCTTGCTGTGCCATCATATGTTGCAAAAACAGCTGGTTGGTCTCATGCTGCTGCCTGTTGGCCTCCACAAGCGCTTTCACGACCGCCTCCATTTTGTCTGCAGTCCCAGGTAGCAGCCTGGCAGGTTTAATATAGGACATGCACAACAAAAAACTTTTTCGTCGGTTGCTCCTAGCAACGGCCTCACTGCTATGCCCGCATCCTCCACCAAATGTGGAGATTAGCTCTGGTAGGCGACCGGGTGTCAGCAGTATAGAGGCAGAGGCAAGCAGTTCAAAGTAAAGTCTGTGTTTATTTCACACATAAATCCACAAAAGCATATGTCCAAACAGGTTACATCACCTTTTCAGGAAACAGCAGCATAAATGATTCAATCAGGCAAACAGCTTTTAGTCCTTGAGCAAACGTCCTGTTTACAGTCCAACTAGGCCTCAGGTCCGCATGAAACAGCCTCCACAGGAGATTTCAGCCAGGCTCACAGAGTCTCACTCCCATGTGAGCTCTAGACAAAGGACCCAGCACAGCTGATTCCCCAGGCTATTTAAACAGCCCGCAAAACCCGGACCTGGGTAGTGGGATGGAGTCCCACCCTGCTCTACTCCATCCCAGTAAAGCCGTCCCAGGTTAGCCTTTCGGCTATTCTAAATCATCAGCAGCAAACTGCCACCAGCAGCTGATGCTGGACAAACAAGCTATACGGCTTTACTGCACCAATGCCAGGTACATTGGTGCTACATACCTGCCGTCAATAACGGCCCCTTGCACCTTACCACAATGGATACAAGGAATTTACTTTGACTAGAGGCAATAGTACAAGCCGTGCAGTAGAGAAATATCACTAACATAAAAATTAACTTGGGATAAAATATTACTGTGAACAATATTTACAATTATATCAGAAATTGGATCAGCAGTCACCTATTCAAAATGTAACTAGCAAGCTGGTTTTGAATACAGAAAATTTCAGTGTTGAGTTGTATTGTCAGCCAAAGGGAAACAGTTAAATGAATGGGGGACCCGGGTGAGAACAGTCTTCAATCAATTCTGCACACAATTTAAATTTGCTAGCAAGTCCTATATTAAAGACATATTACCTATGATTTGATTTTTGCCTTACTGACCTTTTTATGGAGCTTACATTTATGCCACTTGGTGGCCTCCAAATCTGACTGTAACTGAGGAGCCCATATTGCTCCAGTTACTGAGTTATAGAAGAGATCAGCAGTTCCTGGGGATATCTGTACTTGAGTTTGTTGAGAATATTTTTGCTGAACTTTCCTCAGGGCCTCCTTGGTATATTGGAGGAATGTTGGGAAAGCTGT
The DNA here is from genome assembly GCA_027917425.1 of Gastrophryne carolinensis. Lineage (NCBI taxonomy): Eukaryota > Metazoa > Chordata > Amphibia > Anura > Microhylidae > Gastrophryne > Gastrophryne carolinensis. The sequence goes on from CM051236.1 coordinate 85,945,629, forward strand.
GTCCTAGTTAAAAGCCTTCTAAGAAGGGCAGAGACAGTTAAGAGTGTAAAGAGTGGTGTTGGTAGTTGGTAGGTACCTGTCGTAAGACTGCTTTTGACACACCATCACATAGAGCTATGTGACAGCACCTCACCAAGTTAGCAGTCACCCCCTGCTTCCCCTGGGACCCCAAATGATAGGTGTTAAAGAAAATGTTCTTCAGGGGTCAGTGCTGGTTATGTTGGCCTGAGGAGGGGTTGAGGTTTTAATAAAGTAGAAAAAGACATTTAGATAAGAGCATCAGTTACATGCTGTGTGGACATAATATGGAAACAATCGGGTCTGGACTGTACCAGTTTCATGAAACAAGCTTTCAACTTTTCATTACTGAATATTAATTATTAAATGTATTATGGCAACACAGCATATGATTTCATATGTTACTGTGTTTACAAGACAATGTCTGTGATGTGCATATGTTGATTAATAATACAACTGAAAAATAAGTTATCCGGAAAAGCCAAAAGGAAACAGCTGCAGTTATTAAATAAACACAGATCCCACACTAATCCATGTTATGATCTGTAATCCATTGGTTTCTAATTTTTATAACCCCCACAGGAAAAGATTTGTCTTTGTGCATGTACACTGCTGCAACTGCCATGCATAATCTCTCTAAAAATGTCATTATGCTCATTAAAACCTGTTCTTGTTGACCAGTCAAATGTCATCGTTTTTAAACCAGCCACAGTTGATAATACTAAAATTTGCCAGAATAAATTAGTGTCACCGTCAGGTAGTTCTCCGGTCATCTTGCTGGTGACCCTGTGCCGCTATTCAACAGTATCCACCAGTGTAACCATCATCTACTCCACCTGGCTGCAGGGTGTTAAATACTTGACACTCCTCCAACCAGGGGCAACAACATATTGGCTCTTTACTGTGATCCCTGGTTGCTCTGTGTTCACATAGGTTGGATACTAGTCCATGGCCCAGTAGGCCTTCACGTCTTCCCTGGAAGCTGCAGGGATTCCTTGCAGGCTTTTATCATTCCAGGATGGTGCTTGGTTCCATGTCCATAGGGCTTCCATCATCCCAGGAGACTGCAAGTTTCCAAGTTTATGTCAGCAGGTTTCTTATTTTCCAGGAACCTGCTTGGATCTTGTGTCCAGTCTTTCTAGTCTTTCTAACACAAAAACACTTTGGGGTCTCTGTTTATAATTTGTATCTTAATCCTTAATTTGTAGTAGCCTGAGGTTAAAGTGTAAGTCCAGTCTCAATGCACCCCTGATGCTGAGGCATAATGGGGGGGGGGGGGGGGGGGGTTAGAAAAATACTGCTTAGCTTGCCCCGGAATCTAGTGCCATTCCCCCCCTGGGCACAGTCACTTGATGGGTGGGTAAACACTACAATATGCACCCCCTGTATGGCCACCTCCCAGGGACTGACGACAGTGCTGAATTAAAGTCAAGACAGGGTGTTTTTTGTCTCTGGTGGTTAATCACTACTATACTTATTTGCGTTTCACATAATCAAAACCGATACTTTGGGTGTTACATGTGGATCTGCAAAGGCTTGAGACATACTTCAAAGTACGCACCCTCATTTCTAAAATGAGGAATAAAAGTTAGGAGGTGAGCTTCAAAGAAAGACATCAGCATTTATAGCCATCTGCTAATAGATAGCTGGTAGGACAGGCAAACGGTAGTTTATAGAACTGATCTTCTAATAAGATTTAAAGCATATCCTCATAGAAGATCAAAGAGACTTCATCTTCAGAAGTAAAACTAATCCTGCTGAGGCACATTTGGCTTATCTGATATTAATACTGCAAGAAAGAAAGTAAAAAGGAAGATAATAAAAGACAATGATTTTGCTCCCAGGCATCTGTACGGAACACCAACATAATCGTAGCAGGTTTACTGATCACAGAGATTAATTCATATACGGTAATTCTTTTTCCTGGGGTAGATATCTATTAAATATTACAACCATCAGAGGTATAACTGTAGGTGTGACTAAGGGCCTAATTTCTGAGCGCCACACAATGCCACACAGTGACTGTCCTTTTTCTGCTGCACCACCTCAATGCCATATTTATAATACCAAAAATCTTTAGCACCCCAGAGCGTCCAATTTATCACTTTCCCCACTTCACATCAGGCACTTAGTGTTGTTCTCTCATAGACTTCAATGGTCCTTAATAATTTTATGAATAATTTAGTGCTCATTTAGCTGTCACTTTAGAGTTTTCATGTTCTCAATGTTTGTGCCATTGCCTAACTTGCGTTTTCAATCTTGCCACTCATGTGTCAAGCCACTTCTGTGCCATTAATGTCATCCCAGGTATTGTTGTTTTGTCACTGTGCTCTCTGTATTTTTTCTTATTTTTTGTTGGGCACCTGGCACTCCATAATGAAGCCCCAATTTTTCCCAGCACCGGCACGGCGGTGTTTTACATCGTAGATGCGGCATAGAGCACCACTTTTCTAGCGCTCCAAAACTGTGCAGTGTTATCATTGTCTTGGCGGCGTGCAGCGTTATCAATGTCTGTGATAAATGCGGGGCCATGATTATAGTGGTCGCTGTCATTTTGTGTGTGCCATTTGTGTTAGGCTGATTTACCTTTTTTATTTTGTACAGATGACACTGGGCCCTTTGGGTCATGTGATTGGGTTGGATTGCACACCGGATTTCAGCATCAGTGGTTCACAGCAGCCATGGCACCCACCCACCAACGTGTTGAGTCCATGGCGAATGACCAGATAGTGAAACTATGTTTTGTTGTTTTGTGTTTGTGTGTCCTTTTGTAGTGTTTTTTTCTGCTTTTGTTTTGTTTGCTCGGTGTGTGCCTGTGCTGTTTCACCACATGTGTTTTACTCGTGGGCGTGTCCACCCCATGTCTCTTTCCTCTTGTGTACGTAGCGTTGTTTCAGTGTTTACCTGTTTACTGGCTGCCTGTGATGCCATGTTTGACAGAATTGTTTTTGTCTTGCTTGCCTCACTAGCATTTTCTGCTTTGCGTTTTTTAAACTGGTCTTGTGTTTTTCAAATAGGGTATTTTAATAGCACCTTCCTTGTGTTCTTTGTTTGTTTCATTTGCGTTAATACCTTTGTGTTTTGTAGTAGTTCCTTTCCAAAATTTCACACATGGGCAAGGTTTTTTTTTGGCTATGTCATTTTTGTTGAGTTTGCTGGGGCTAGTTGTTTCACTTGTTGCCTATGGCTTTGGGTTTTCATGTTTTTTCCTGACTTGTAATAGCTGTGGGTATGGGTTAGGGATTTTGCCTTGGTTCTGGTGTTGGATTTTTTAACCAATTGATTTGTCATTTGGAGTCTTCTTGTTTTTAAATAAATGTATGGCTTGGTTTTAGTTTGATTGTGTCAATGTAGTTGCTGTCAATGTGTGCTGGCCGTAGAAGTTTTGCTTAATTGTTTTGTTACCACCATCTGTATTTTGCCTGTTTGGCTGACTATTTCTGTTTATTTTTCTTTCTTCATATAGATGATGCTCCTGGACAAGGTGCTAGATGGCCGAGAGGTGGTGGAGACTTCATCCGAGGAGGTGGCAGAGGAGTCTGAGTATGAATGTGGCCAGTCTCAGGTGAGGAGTACGGAGGAGGAAGCAGTAGACTTTTACCACTCTAGGTTGTTGGTAGAGGTGGCATGGAGGAGGCTGGTCCCTCTGACTTCTACCCACCAAGTTGGGCAGAAGCTTCACTGCATTCCTCCCCTCCCAGCCCTCCTTGGATGGTGGCTAGTACTTCGTCCACTGGTGAGTTTGCTTGATGTCTTGGTTCACAGTTGGCTGGCCAGGGTCTGCCTACAAAAATGTGTTGCTCATATATGTTTTTTTTTTGTCTTTCATATTTTTTACGGCATCACAGGCCAGAGACCTTGCGGGTGGTACCACACAGGACTATATTGGCCACATGTCCCTGCGTGCACTCACTTATAGAGTGTGTGTGTGTGTCTATTTTGTAACCATTGTGTTGATGTGTCTCGCATGTTATGTGATTCTCCCATTTGGCCCAGCCAGCTGTTAGATTAAAGGTCACACAAAGTATTTACATGGGCCACACATGCTCCCAGATCTGTGTTGGGGTTATTGGCTGATCTACACTTGCTCTGCCTCAGATCAAACCAGGATCTTTGTGGATGATTTAGTTAGTTGTTTGTGGAAAACGGGTCCCAATTTTACAATTATTTGGGCAGCCACACAGGAAGTAGGGTTGTGCTAAATTTGGAACAACAAAGTGTGGCCTAGGTGTGATGTAAGCTAGGACTGAGGAGCATACAGCAAGCCAGCATTGTATTTGACACCTTGTCTGTTCTATCTAGCATCTCCCCTCTTGGAGTGGCCAAACTTAATAAGCGTGCTTTCAGCAGCCTAATGGTTGTTTCCTCAATGCATCTGTTTTTTTGCTGAGCTGCACTGACTTACACTTCTGTGTGTAAGAGTGTGTGTGAGTGCGGTTTTGGGTTTGTTGTGCTTGGTGAGATTGTGTTTGGTATTGTGGTTGCCTTTGTTGGTTTGTGAAGTGCCAATGCATTGCTGTGCTGAACAAAATTGTGCTTTGACGTTTGGGGTGTGGTTGAGTTGTGCTGCTGTCACAGAGGAGGGAAAGGAGGTGAAAGAAGCCACAGTGGTGCAAATCAGGGCTGGCAGATGCTTAACCATTAGGTTGACTGTGGCTCAATTAAGTGACAAACAAATCCGCAGCCGATTCCGCCTCAATAGAGCCGCACTTATGTCCCTCTACCAGCAAATTTGCCACATAATTGACCCATCCGCTGGGTGCAGCAAGGCTGTACCAGGCATAGTGCGACTTTATGCCTCATTAAACATCCTGCAATGGGCACATTTCATGCACTGCAGGTCATCCTGGCCATTTGTGAGCTGATATCCACCTACATCAAATTTGCCGCCGATGAGGAAGAGGTGAAATGCCTCAAACTTGCCTTTTACTGCATGCCAGGGATCCCCAATGTGCTAAGATGCATTAACGGGGATATACAATTCCGGCCACCTCAATCCCTGGGGCTGCAATACTTCAATTGTAAAAGCTTCCACTGTGATGGTTGCTTGTGATCATGAGAAGTGGCTGTGTGCAGTGAGATGGGAGTTCCCAGGCTCATGTCATGATGCCTATGTGTGCCAATAATCGGCTATGTGTGCCAATAATCGTCCCTGTACAGGAAATTTGAGAATGAAGAAATGCCACCGAGTTGGCTAGTAGGTAAGTAAGGGTGCAGAACAATACTTACCTTACTAAACTATGGAAGGAGGGGAACAGAGCCCAAAATTACAAAAACCAGGGTTGTGTGAGCATTTAGTATGTACCCAACATTAAAATGTGTGTTTCTATTTAGGTGATTCAGGATACGGTCAAAAGACCTAGCTGATGCCTTCGGTGAGCAACCTGCAGAGGACCCCTGATGTGTGCTACAATGCAGCTTACCGAAAGACCAGATGCATTCTGGAATGAACCATCGGACTGCTGAAAGCACGCTTCTTGTGTTTAGCCTGCCCTGGAGGGGATATGCTATACAGCCCAGAGAAGGTGTCAAATATCATTCTGGCTTGATGTGTGCTACACAATCTCTGCATACTGCATCAGATTTATAGATGTATAGTTGGTGACTGAAGTTCCAGACATGCCCACAGACAGTGCTGAAGACACAAAAAGTGGGGCACAGATGATTACGTCATTCTTTAGAGTAAGTATTAGAAATGTGCTAGAAATTATGCACTTGGAACAGCAGAGACATTGGATCCAGTTAAAGAATAGTTCAAAAGTTCCACAAACGCAAAAAAATGTGTGGTCAACAGCATCAACAGGCAAACGCAGAGCAATATACAGTGAAACGAATAGAAAAATAAACACTTTAGACAAACTAACATTTTTGTATTTTATCCTTTGTAGGCACAGTGAAGATGTGACAAGATTTGCTTCTGCGGAGTTTGGCTTGGGGCCCACAGACATTCATACATTAATTTGTTGAATGTAATTTGCAATTGTTTTTGGTTGTATTTTGCTTATTTTAAAAAAAAAAATCAGTAAATTAAGTGGAACAGATTTGATGTGCTCGATCCTCTTTTGTTAGAACGTTGATGTGGCATGACTAAAATAGAGAAAGATTGCTTGAAAACAATCACACAGTGAAAGTTAGGGATCTGGGTACATTAGCTCCAATAGCTCATTACATTTATCACTCGAACAATAAATGGTACAGCACCACTTCTCCTGCAGTACCATTTCCCACTTCGTGGCGCTGTCTGCGACGCTCGGCAAAGGGCCAAATTGGCGCTGAGTGGCTCTATTAATAAATTAGGCTCCCCATGTGGCCAGGTCCTAGTGCAGACACAAAGAGCCTGATTTATCAATCGTCAGTGCCTGTTTATACCCCTCAGCGCCAATATTTTTGGCACTCGGCATGCTATTTAGGAAACAAAAAACAGACTGCACTGATGTGGCAACCAGTCTGCCTCTAATTCATCACTAGCGATGGGGGCAGACTGGGGATTAAAAAACGGCCCGGAATTTTGAGTGCACACCGACCCTGGTGTTCTGTTTCTAGTCCACTATAGTATCTTAATGTCACATCATATATATATATATATATATATATATATATATATATATATATATATTTATTTATTTTTTTCCATTGCAATATTTTTGGCACTCAGCATGCTATTTAGGAAACAAAAAACAGACTGCACTGATGTGGCAACCAGTCTGCCTCTAATTCATCACTAGCGATGGGGGCAGACTGGGGATTAAAAAACGGCCTGGAATTTTGAGTGCACACCGATCCTGGTGTTCTGTTTCTGGTCCACTATAGTATCTTAATGTCACATCATATATATATATATATATATATATTTATTTATTTTTTTCCATTCCATAAGACACTGTTCCTGACCCAGTATAGTATCTTAATGTCACATCATGTATATATACGTATATGGAATATTTTCTATTCCATAAGACACACCAAGGGTTTAGAGGACAAAAATAAGAAAAAAATATTCTGAACCAAATGGTGTCCTAGCCCCCCCCCCATTTCAATCCCCCCATTAGAGAGAGTGTGTAGAATCACCCCATAACAACCAGTAAGCGGCATCTCTTATTACAGCCAGTAAGCGCCACCCCCCATTACAGCCAGTGAGCAGCATCCCTCTATTACAGCCACTAAGGGGCATCCCTCATTACATCCAGTGTGCAGCATCTACCATTACAGCCAGTGTGCAGCACCCCTAATTACAGCTAGTGAGGGGCATTCCTCATTACAGCCAGTGTGCAGCATTCCTCATTACAACAAGTGAGGGATATCCCTGATTACAGCCAGTGAGAGGCATCCTTGATTACAGACAGTGAGGGGCATCCCCCATTACAACCATTAAGATTCACTCCCACTTACAGCCAGTGTGCAGCATCCATGATTACAGCCAGTAAGGTGCATTCCCCATTACAGCCAGTGTTTAGCATTTCTGATTACAGCCAGTGAGGAATATCCCTGATTATAGCCAGTGAGAGGCATCCATGATTACAGCCAGTGAGAAGCATCTCTCCATTACAGCCAGTGAGGGACATCCCCCATTACAGCCAGTAGCGTCAATTCCCATTACAGCCAGTTTGCAGCTTCCCTGATTATAGCCAGTGGAGGACATCCCCTATTACAGCCAGTGCGCAGGATCCCTGATTACAGCCAGTGAGGGGCATCCCTCCATTACAGGCTCCATTAAAGGCAGTGAGGGGCGTCCCTTATTATAGCCAGTTAAGGGCATCCCTCATTATAGGCAGTGAGCGTGACCCCCCCTACAGGTATCAACCCCCTTCCCCAGGAAGCTGCACTATACTAAGGCAGCGGACAGGCAGTGTAAACGATGTCTGTCTGCCCACTACTGCTGCTGTTGCCGCCGCCACAGTACACACACACACACACACACATTCGTACACAAACTTACACAGTCAACCTTACTGTGCTCCCCGGTCGTTGCAGCGGTACTTCCAGGTGGCTGGTGGGCGTGACTCATTTGAAAACAATGGATGCCGCTCATAGGAACACCCCACTGGCCACTCTAAACCACTGCCGCAGCGGTGGTGTATGTCTGTGTTAACTGCGACAGCAACAGCGGCAATACTAACGCAGCGGCAGGCAGGCCTAAGGTTACCCTGCCTGCCCCCTGCCTTATTAGGGTGCAGTCAGCATTAGGGGGTCTGCTCACTGGCTGCCACCTGCCCTAGCACATGTGCCACCACCCGCTCTTCCACGTGCATCTCACCGGCCACCCTTCTCAGGTGACAGCCTACTGGGATTTTGCTCGGTATGCCCTTCAGCCAGTCCACCCCTGTCTAGCGCCATATTGTTTGCAGTGCCGAGTACTTTTGTTTAAGCTGTGCTGGCATATAGCGGTGCTGTAGGTTAAGATCCCATAGAGCACAATGTGTAGCACTATACTGAACTGTTTTATGCTTAAAATTAATATAACAAACATTTGTTTATACAGAACTTGCATTGTGACTTGTAAACGTAGGACGTAGATGTCATCAGATGTCAATTTTTTTCTTGTTAAATAATTTTTCATGGTTTTGTTCCACTCCAATTTTAAATTTTAAATATTAAAAATTTTCATCTGATGTTTTTGCTTGCCTAAAGTGAATGTTTTTAGGCGTTAACAAACATATGTGCACTTTGACTCATTTAAAAAACATATCTCATTATCTTCTTATTTCTTCCATGGCTGATTGTGGTAGTAAAGTGGAAGGGCACAAAAATTAAGCTAGAAAACAAATATACTCACCTAACCTTAACCCTAACCTAACTCTTAGAGCAGACAAAACCCTATGTGGCCACCCTTGGAATCTAAAAGATTCCAGAGCTGGCCACTTGCCTTCCCCTGGGGCATCCCAATTTGGGATGCCCTGCTGTATGAAACCCTCCAGATTGGCATTAACAGCTTACCTTTCCCTGGTCCAACAGTACAAGCAGGGGCTCCCTTCCATGTTGGCAATGGGAAGCACAAGTGGCCGCATCCCCAGCATCTGTGCGCATGTTCCCCCTCCTGCCATTCAGAGCGCCCGCACTACTGGGGATGAGTCAGCTTGAGCTTCCCATTGCAGACTATAAGAGCCATTTATCGAATGACATAGACACTCATTGCAAACGGGTCTGATTTGAGTGGGGAAAGGCAAGCTGTTACTGCCAATCTGGAGGGTTTACATGGATTTGGGATGCCCCTAGTGCATGGAACAAAACCTGGAATCGTCACAGTCCTAGATTTTGTTCCGCTATATATTAATTATTTATTTATTGTTAGGCTCAGTACCAACAATACTTTCCTATGCAAGAGATCTGGGTCACCCACTGCTTTAAACAGAGAGCACACCAAGGAGGTATCTGGAACATATCCTTTGCACATGCAATGCATGTCAGGGGTGACATACTATAATGGCTCTGCTCGTAGCATGACTGTGGCCTAAATAGAAGAGATGCCTGGTGCTGGATCTTCTGAACTGGTAAGTATTAAATATCTTGAAGTGATGGCAGTGGAGGGAAAGGGGAATAACAAGGAAATGTAGACAGTTGGGGTATACGTTTTCCGTGAAAAGTTAAATGTGTTTGTTTTGCACTGCATATGCTGTTAGGGTACCTTTTCTGGCTCTACTTTAATTAAATTAAAGTAAACTGTAAGTTTATTTCACAAGCTGCAAACACCACTTCTGGCAAATGGGATGCCCCTCAGTTTAAGATTCTGAGGAAGCCAAAATCAGGCATAGAGCTCTGTGTTCCGGGGGCAGAAATATCTTGCCCATCATTGGACTGAGCTCTGCTAGAAAAAGGTTGCTATTTCTGTAAAGCAGGGTCCACTGATGATGAAGAGGTGAATTAGGTTGGTTTAATGTCTTTGTGAACCTGGGTCTACTTTAATATCCTGAAAAAAGGCACAGACATGGTAAGTGGATAAATGTTATAGTGTAGTTTTCCATCTGAGGGTAGCCTAACTGTGTCTCATTTATAACAGAAATAGTTCTTATCTTGTTGATAGATCAAAGGCTTTTACTTAGCGTTTTAATAGATCCAAGTGATCATGTTTTCTTGTCTCACTTTTTACCATCGCCTGTCTGGAACAGACATATGTTCATAATCTGCGCAACTAAAATTCACTTGCTTTTATCCCAAGCAAAGATTCTACATCTGCGAAACTGCTACATTTTCTACTTTATATTCCAGAATTATAATAGGAACCATTGCCATATATTACTGTTTCTGAGAACTATTATAATATCAGTAATAATATCAGTATAATAGATCATAGGTCACTGTGAATATTGCTAGCATGGCTACTAACCGAGCTGTGCTGCTATTGAAAGCCAGGCCAAGATGACAGGTGCTTGCTCTTACCCCCAGTAACCTCCAAGGAACGTGAAGATGGAGGCCAGGGTCGTTCCCTTTTGTGCCAATGCCAGGTGATGATGAAGGCCATCCAGCATAAGCTGACCAGTTTGTGATAGCTTATCAAATCACTAGGTTAATTTTCTATAACAACATTGTATGATGTGTAGCCATTGTTGTCACTATTGAAAATCAACCTAGGGATTTGTTAAGCTGTCACAATTTAAACATTTCAAATTTGTCCCTTTAAAATAATGGTCTACTTAATCTGGCATGTCCAAAGGCTACATAGCAGCAGCAGTTTCAAAGGCCACCTGTGGGTGGCGGTTCAGACCCTGTCCAGCAGCAGCTGTTTACAGGCTGACTGACAGCTACAGACAGCACCTTAAACCGGACCTTCACCATGATTTATTGAAAAGCCCAAACCCTTAAAAATGATTCCCCAGCATATAAAATTAAAATATTTTAAGTTTTTAGTCACTTACTTATTATTCTTTTACCCACTGGGCTGCAACTCTTTTCAGGACTTTAGGATACGGGCGCCGCCATCTTGACTCAGAAGCATCACACTTACTGAGGAGAGGAGTGTGGGATAAAGTACAGGGGGGCAGGTTATAGCTGTGCTTTGCTCAGACAGAGCAGAGCTGGGGTCAGGAGAAGGTCAGCAACCCCAGAATGCAGAGCAGCACAGTCAGAAGGCACTTCCTGTTTGCAGGCTGCCTGATGTCCCATGAGCCGCCATCTTGAATGTTTAAAGGCTTATAACATGCAGTAGATGCAGGTAGAATGATTTTTAATGTGAGCAATGTGTATGTACAGGGTGTGGGAAACATATAAGTCTGTAGTCTACACTGCTTAGCAGAACCTACCCCAGATACCCTGTGCAGAAGTTAGCCCTGCGACATGTGCTCTAACAGTGGGGTGATATGCAGAGTGAATATTATAGGACTGTATTTAAATCAATGAATGAGAGTAGCCTCCTGCTTCTGATAATGTTATTAATGATGAAATGTGAATCAAGACGTGTGAATGTATACTAAGGGCCTTATTTATCACGGGCTAGCGCCAGGTAGTGTCTGACGAGCGCCAGGTACCGCCAGCTATCGGCGGCTACCGACTCAAGTACGCCCGGCGGCGGTCACAATGACGCATTTATCAAGCTAAATGAGGCTAGCGCCGGCGAGAGCGACGGCTAGCGCGGGATTCATCATGAAGCCGCCTGGAACGAACAGCGCCGCTGCAAATTCCTTCACAGCGCCAGGTATGACCTGTCGCTCCCTGGCATTGTCCAATGCATTTCAATGGAGCAATGTTTAATTAATCATAATTAATTGGTATTATTTTTTTTTTTTTTTAATGTCAAAAATTCTGAGACCACTTCTGCAATGTTAGGTTTTGTTTTAAATTAAAAAAAAAAAAAAAAAAAAATTTGTGCAGAATTGATCTTACAGGTCTGATATTAATGTATTCATATTACAAAATGATTCAAAAAACATGTATAACGTTACAATCAAAAAATATGGTTGTTTAGGGGTTAAAAACTAGTTAACACCCATCGCCGCCAGCGCACTGGGGTTTAAACAAGGAATGGACAGCGCCAGCAAATTCGGAGCATGATTTTTTTAATGAATATGAAGCAAGCCGTTCGCTCTGGCCATTCGTTGTCAGGCGCTCACATACAACGCTGAACCTGTGAAACAGCGACCCCTAAGCCCGTATTCAACATTACCGCACACCGACTGAGTCGCTGTCATCAAGCAAACGCTGGCCAAGCACAGCGAATACTGGCTGGCGCTGTAAAAATCACGCTACAGTCGCTCATCTGTCGCTACCTGGTGCTATTAATGAATCGGCCTCTTAATCTGGCCTATACTAAGATAAAATAATACTTTTCGGTATGTCTGTTTAAGTACTTTACCCCTGGTGTTGAAAACATACACCCCAGATCGCAGCACTGGTGATATGAACTTATGGATGGACTGACATATTTAAATTGGTACTTATTGTATATTCCCCCCAGTGCACTAATCCAGTCTGGCACCATGCACGAAGACTGGTCAGGGAATGTACTGTATATTGTCAGAATCAGAATCTGAATCACTTCATTCGTTATACACTTTAATCCCTTTATATATACATACAAACAAGGAATTTGCTTAGGTGTGAGGCAGTAGCGACGTATACATACAATTCAACAAATGTAACATAGCAGAATTACAGGAAGTGCCTTGAATCTGCGCCCCAAAGGGTAGTAGTTGAAACAAACTAAGCATGGATGTGTTGGATGCTTTTCTTTCCCCCCCTGCTTCTAACTCGACATGCAAAAAGAACCTGTAATAGTGGTAACAGTAAACCAATGATTCTTTCTGCTATTTTAATTGCAGTTAAGAGACGTCTTGCTTAGAAGCTCAAACCAGACAGTGAAAGAGGAGCTTAAGGTGGACCCTATCACAGCATTATAAAACCTGATTCTATGCCTCTTTTAATGTATGATAATATCTTGGTGGCCTTGGAAGCAGCTGCTTGACATTGCATGCTGTTATTTAGCCTGTGGTCAACCCGTACCCCCAGATCCTTCTCAACAAGTGGTTTTTCCAGTTTGACTCCCCCAAGGACGTATGTTGCCTTTAGGTTATTGAACCCCAAGTGCATGATTTTACATTTCTGCACATTGAACTTTATTTGCCAAGAGATGAACAGACACTCAAAGTGTCCAAGTCAGCTTGAAGCTTGTGAACATCTTCAATAGACTGCACTGTGCTACATATCTTTGTGTCATCTGCAAAAATAGAGACAGTGCATTTAATTCCATTTTCTATGTTGTTAATAAACAAGTTGAATAATAGTAGCACTGAACCCTGGGGTACACCGCTTACAACCGGTAACCATTCAGAGTAGGTATCATTAACTACAACTCTCTGCACATGATCCTTCAGTCAGTTTTCAGTCCAGTTACAAACTGTAATTTCTAATCCTGAAGACCTTAATTTCCCCAATAAGTGTCTATGGGCGACAGTGTCAAATGCTTTTGCAAAATCCAGGAAAACTATATCTAAAACCGCCCTCTGTCCAGGCTTCTACTTACCTTCTCATAGTCCGGCAGCTTCTGAGAACCGTGCTGGTTCTCACTTATGATATTATGCATAATTACATATTCATGTATGTAGTCTCCTAATAGCCCCTCAAGCCATTTTCCCACAATGGATGTTAAACTTACAGGTCTGTAATTGCTCAGAGCAAGAGCCCTTTTTAAAAATGGGCACAGCATTTTCCTTGCGCCACTGCCTTGGCACTATACCAGTTGTTAGTGAGTCCTTAAAGATCAAGAACAGGAGTAATGAGATTTCTTTAAGAACTCTTGGGTAAAGTCCATCTGACCCTGCAGTCTTATTCACATTTAAATTATTTAGTCTTTCTTGGATGATATCCATGTTTAGCTTGTTGAGTATTATACTTGGGCTATTGCTATCAGTGGCATCTCTGGTGTTGGCTTCTTGCTCCTCTTTTGTGTACTAAGAGCTAAAAAATCAATTTAACAGCTCCATCTTCTCTTCATCCCCAATTACCATTTCTCTATTATCATTAATTAGGGCACCTACCTGTTCTGATTTAGTTTTCTTTGAATTAAAATACTTAAAAATGTTTAGGGTTTGTTTTGCTTTCTTTGGCCACATCTCTTCCATTTTGTGCTTCTGCCAACCCCTATTTCTTTTTTACATGCTTTATTTACTAAGTTATACTTTTCAAGGGTTACAGCTGAGAGCTCAGCCTTGTAATTTTAAAATGCCCTTTTCGTGTTCTATATTACCCTTTTAACCCTTTCAGTGCCAAGCACGTAGATTCTACGTGCTCGCTTCCACTCCACTTAAGTGCCAAGCACGTAGAATCTACGTGCCTGACTTTCCCCCGCTAGTTAAAAAAATAAATAAATATATAAAAAATACTCACCTGACCCCTCGTTGGATCCGGCCGGGTCTCCTCTTTAATTTGGTGCCATCCGATCCCCCGTGGGGGGTCGGATGGCTCCAGGAGAGCCCCCGGAATAGGCCCCCCCGCTTCAGCAGCAGCAGCTGCTAACTGTAAAAAAAATTAAAATTACATTTACTTACCTGAGGTCACGCTGTCTCCTGACGGGTGTCCTCTTCACTGGGGGGCCTCCGATCGCCCCCCCAGCCTCTTCCGTGGTGAGGAGAGGGCAGAAATTGCCCCCTCCCCCATTCCTGGAACGGGTCTGCTAGCCCCGCCCCCTGGTGGCGGGGGCGGGTGACATTGATGTGATGTCACCAGCAGCACCGGCACCCGACACAGAGAATCAGTCTGCTCGGGTGCCTGGAGGAGAGCAGATGGGGAGGAGGAGAGGGCTGAGATCGCCCCCCCTCCCCAGGCTCTCTCCTCCAAACACCCGAGCAGACTGTCATCGCAGATCGCCGGAGGACAGAGGATCGGAGGTGAGTAAAGTAAAAAAAAAAATAAAATAAAGATCATTTTTTTTTCTTATGTGTCTGTGTCTTTTTATTTAACATTTAACCCCTTGTGAACTGGTAAGGGGTCCATGAGACCCCTTTTACCAGTTCACAAGGCTGGGGGATGGCAGGTCACCCGCTTGCCGCAGCGGGTGACTTGCCATTAACCCCCGGCACCCCCAATTGCCTGCCTCCCCAAAGCCCAGGGGGGGGGGCAGAAGAGCCCGGGCCCACACAGGCTATGTGGGCTCGTAGGCTGCAGGGTGGGAGGGCCACAAAAGCTGGCCCCCCACTCTGTGCCTACAAGCCCCCATAGCTGGTCCCGGGCTGGTAATGCTGGGTAAGGGGGACCCCATTTAATTTTTTATTTTTTATTTTTAAGGGTTTTTAACCCTTAAAATTCCCCCCAAAAATGGGGTCCCCCCCCCCCCCCTGGGAGGGGAGACCCTATGTCATTTTTTTTTTAAATTAACCCCTTATGTTCTGTCGCCTAGCAGCTATAAAAGGCTTCCAGCTGCAGCAGGAGAGCAGGAAGCCAGATTGATCAGCGTGGGACACAGGGATGGATGGGAGGTAAGTATTACAAAGTTTAAAAAAAAATAATAATAAAATATTTTTTCTTATGTGTCAGTGTCTTTTTTTTTACACTTAACCCCTTGTGAACTGGTAAGGGGTCCATGAGACCCCTTATACCAGTTCACAAGGCTGGGGGCTGGCATTTAAAGTGGACCAACAGTCAAAAATGACTTAAACCAGACCAACACAACAAACAGTGCTCATATGCATGCCTCCCCCTGGCAATTTAGATTGCTGCACATAAAAATTAATTTACCCTTTTCTAACTCTTTTAACTCTTACTGTTTAAATTTTAAAAACAATACGGCGGCTCATGCATTTGCAGGCCACCTGTAAACAGGAAGTGCTGCTGGGCAGAGATGCTGGAAGAGGAAGTTCCAAAATGGCCACTACCTTTCTTTGCTAACTGTGCCAGGATGTTGGTCGGGTTAAGGTAGACATTTGTCCACACACATACGTGTGCAGACACATAGCCCAGCAACATGATGTTTTTTCAGTGAAACTCCTGGATCTTGATCTTGCCTTCTTTGACCTTGTGACGTCTCAGACTGACCCATATTGTGACATTGGCTTCATCTTCCACCACCACACATACACTGCCCAGAGCTTCTGCTTGTTTACCAATCTGAATCTCCACTGCTGGCCTCGACATTCTGATTTGACCTTGCTTCCGCCTGATTAATGTTGTACCTCTTTCTCACAGGAGGCTTCTTTCTGAGGCATGACCTGTGAGAGCCTGCAACAAAGCCTGTGCTCCCTTGCAGGGGGAGGGGGCTCAAATGAAGACCTGGTTTATCAGTAGACTGGGCCCTGTGGGTTAGCTGCTTCCCCTGATCAGGCATTATCTACACCAGAGACTGTGGCACGTACAGTCCAGCACATCATCCCTGCTAATTACCTGAAGTCTCTGACTCTCTTGCAATGTAAGATATGGTAAAACAAATACCAACAAAATATTTAGACTATGTTATGTTTACACCCACCGTAGCACAAAGCGCAGACACTTTGTGATACATTTAGCAGTGCTAACAATTCATTGTAGCAAAATATGTGCTGTACTATTGGTGTGTTTTTAGCTTTGATTTTTTTGCACAGTAAGGAAATGGTTAAAGTCCAACACATGCACAACACAGATAAAGCGCAGAACACTGTGTTATATCTGTGATATCTATACAATGCCATAGATTTCCTTTGGCACTAAGGCGTGGCATTGAAATTGATGCTGCATTTTCCCAATGCCAAGTACAACACAGCACATAGATTGTAAATGATCTAGACCACTGAAAATAATAGGCAGCATCTTCCCTGAGTTGTGACTCTGCTGCACAGCACCGATAAAGTGGATAGGTGTGAAAAGAGACCAGATGACCTAAAAAACTAAATACAAAATTGTAACATAAGGAATTCGATACAGTAGCAGCACAAGTCCTATACAGTCTGATACAAACAAATATAATTGTGTAAATTATTTTAATACAATCAAATGTTGTGCTAATATATAGGGTTGTAACTTCCAGAGAGGGAGAGATAGCAGCTGCATCTGGATCCAAGAGGTCAGGGGGGCTCCACAGTTGTTGCTCCTCAACCTTATTTATTTTCTAGCTTATATGACAAGCACCAAAGGGTAGATTCAGCACCAGGTAAGCAAAGTCACTACCTAGGAGAGGCTGCTGAATCATCCCCAAGGTAGACCATAAAAGTGAATGACAATTTTCTCTCCTAAGAAAGAAGTAAGTTTTCTCACCAGGCTCTGAATCGACCTCCTTGTGTTGAATTAACCCCTATGTGTCTCTGCTATTTCACTGTTTATTAGTCTTATAATAATAGCATCTATTTAAGTTAAAATGACAGGAAACATGCCAATATATGAGCACTGACAGGGCCCCATGCACTGAACTGCACTGGAACCTGGTCATATTACGTTACGCCTGGGTTAATATAATGTAGCTAAGACATGTCTATTATTTATTGTGTATAAAAATAAAATCTAAACCCATAACATACATGAACTTAAGAGTATAGCTGCTTCAACTCACAAACAGTCTAGTATCAAGATTTCATTTTCAAGATAAAAAGTTCAATATGTGCTGTGAAAAGTCATACACCTCATGTATCACAACATTGGGATGGTTATCATCTAGACTGTTATTTCCAGCTTTGTAAAAAATATATATTCTGTGGCGTAACTTAATTTAATGGGGCCCTGGTGCAAACTTTTGCGCATAGATAACTTAAAAGTGGTTTGAGCAAGTGGTATTAAAGAGTACTAACACCCAAGTGGTTTGAGCAAGCGATATTTAAGAGTAGTAACACCCAAGTGGTTTGAGAAAGTGATATTAAAAAGTACTGACACCCAAGTGGTTTGAGAAAGTTGTATTAAAGAGTAGTGACATCAAATTGGTTTGAACAAGTGGTATTAAATAGTACTGACACCCAAGTGGTTTGAGCAGGTGGTATGAAATAGTACTTGCACCCAAGTGGTTTGAGCAAGTGATATTAAACAGTACTGGCACCCAAGTGGTTTGAGAAAGTGGTACTAGCAGCCCCTGCTCAGGCACCCCTTTTGCGTCCCCTGACCTACTGCACCTGAAGCACGTTCCCCTCTGCCCCGCCTAGCTACACCCCTGTATTAAACAGTACTGACACCCAAATGGTTTGAGGAAGTCATATTAAAGTGTAATGCCACCCAACCTCCTCCCACTACCACCTGACCTCCTCCCCATATGCTCAGCAAAAAAAAGATTACTCAGCTGGTCCTTGCTTCCTTTGTATCCAGGGGGGTCAGACAGAGACTGCCTTTCCAAATGCAGTGTCACAATGATCTTACCTGCTCCCCGATCCCGCTGTGTCCTCGACTGCACGCTTGAGCGCCATCAGTCTGAGAGGCATGCTGAGCTCGCTGTCACTCAGCCATCATGTGAGTTTGGGCACCTGCCCGAGTTGCACCATCTCGAGTGGCTCTGCAGCCCTCCTCCTCCCGAATCTCTGGCTCACCTCTATGTGCTCGTGCTGCGAGCACATGTAGTTTATGCCCTTTGACGATATTGCAGACAGTGTGCCCAACTGAGGCTAAGTTGAATGTGCCAATGAGCCCCAGCATTCTTGGTGGGACTGATTGCCCACTTGATGCTCGGGCTAATCAGCCCTCATGTTACTCCTGGGCTTGTAGCTGCCCCGTCCAATCCCCTACACCCATGCCCTGTAAAAGCATTCCCAGTCATTGCCCGTGTGGTGTTTAGTAGTGCCTCTGAATTCTTCTAAAATTGTAATCTGTTGCCGACTTTGCCTTGTCTGACCATTCCTTTGATGGCTGCCTGGACTGATGCCTGCCTGACCCTGAGCCTGTCTCGTCCTCTGGTCCCTGGTTCATCTACCTTCCCACTGTAAGTCCGCATCCTTTGTGCTAACTAAGACTTGGGGGCAACCGTGTCTGGTAAGGTGTATCCAGTGTCCCGTGAATGGGGGCTTGTCTATAGGCAGAAGCAGCAGCGGAGATCGGGGGTTGGGGACTCACCTGAAGGCGGGTGTCCCATGGGGCCTGACACGCAGCTTGTGCAGGAAAATCTAGAATCTATTAACCCCCAAAGTCATAAACATGTAAGGTCAGTCTAGGTGGAGTTCAGGTAAAGTTTCACAGACGAAGGCTCAGCAACTGATTCACAAAAGTCAGAGAACACCCTATGTAACTGCATACTATAATGGTAAAAAAAGAGCCTGGAAGAACACTCACCGGCCATCAGGGCCTAAAGTCATTATTAGCCCATTCTATGCTAATAGACCATGTTAATAAAAAAATTCGGAACTTTTAGGCAATGTGATAGTACAGCGATTAGTAAGCTAAATAGAGCTGAGTGCGCCACCGCCCGCATATGCGCTCACCTCTATATCTGTTGGCATGCCTGTGCTGGCCATTCAGAAGGGCGTACTAGGGTACGGGCCCTGGATAGATAGCTGAGCATACAGGTGCAGCACTGAGAAACGTTGAGGGCTCTAGTAAGAGGTAAGGAAATCCCAATTCAGGATGTCCCAGTGACTATAACTCAGGAGTCCATTAGACTACAGAGCCTCCAATGTTCCTGTTTAATTTAAGGCCTGATTTTCTATGTGTGTTATCCTGCATCATTTTGCAGTGCTACTATATGTGACCGCCCTGTGGTGGGACCAGTCAAGTCCCTATGGCGGAATGCTATTTTCAGTTGCTGGCACATTGCACAACAAAGCACAGAAAAATGGCTTTGTGGTTATCTGCGCCACAAAGGTCATTATGTTGTAAGCCACATTTGCTAATTATTAAGGTGTGTCAGTGTATCAAAATGTTTAGCAAGTTACAAATACAAAAATTACATAAAACAACAACAAAAGCATTGATAAAGGCTATGGTTTGTGCCCCAAAATTTTGCAAAAACAAAAACAATAAAAAAATTATAGTTAAACTATTAAGCATTAGTATGCATAAAAATCAGGAAGAGAAGAAACGTTAAGGGTTAAGGGTTAACTGGAATCAGAATATCTGCTGGAGCTGGAGAGATCAAATCGCTATGGAGAAACAGTAAAAGAAAAAAGGAGAAACATAGGGGACCATCAGGAGCAGTTAAGTGCTTAGCCGGCCAAATGCACATGGGGCAGGGCCATTTGCGCTCAAAACAACAGATTTACCTTGCGGAAGGCGCAATCTGTGCATTTCCTGGGTGCTTGCCATTTGGTGTGCCCAGGGTGTGCACGCAGCCATGAAGCATGCGGAATCGTTTGCGCTCAGCCTGAGCATTTTTGCACACTGGCCATGAATCAACACTAAGGTAAGTATAGTGTTTTATTTATATTGAGGCTGTACAATGAATTAAAGGGGAGCAACCACAGTCCTAGAGTCTATGAAACTCTATGGCCAGGGGTCTCCCTCTTTGTCGGGCATCCTGATTCCAGTAAACCCATACTAGCATCTCTGATATCGCCTGCAGCATCTGCTGCACCTGCCGTGGCAGGCCTATCTGAATGGCTCATGCCGGGAAAGAAGGAAGGGGCTGTGGGGATGCTGCTGCTTATCTACTATTTAGCTTTTTTACACTGACTGAGCTGGAGTAGAGCCTGCACATGTGCTGTGGGATGGCTGGAGAGGTAAATACAACAGCATTCCATGGGGTTTCTCACAGTGGCCTGAAAAAGTAAAAATATCATTTCTAATTAATATTTGCTACTTACTAATCTCCAATATTTCAACTAGAGATCAATACTATAAATATCGCAAATACTAACAAGCCCACTAATCTGATTCAAAACAATGGTCGCTGAGGCTGTCCCCATAAAACCAGTGACATGTCCCAAGAAGAAATGTATTTTATTTACCTTAAATACTTTACAACTACTATCTATCTATTGTGTGATAAATTATCCACCACACACAGTAAGATGTATAAATTAAAACGGGTTAAATTACCAGCACAGTAAATAACCTTCACTTACCCAATATGTTCCTAAAGTTTCCCAGATAACCTTATATTACAGGCAGTTGTTACATAATGTAAGTAAGTTTACACTGTTACAGTGCAGTACAATAAATGTTATAATAGTAAGAGAGATAGAGTGGAGATACAGATAGATACTTATGATTTCATGGTCATCATCCTCCAGGTAAGGCGTCTATGCATCGACTCACTGCCCCTGCACACAGCTTCCTAATGTATTGAAACAATAGGGGGAGTGGAAGGCATTCCCACCTCGTGGGAGTGTCTGCCAAGGTCGGCCCACATCAGGTCTCTGTGAGATTAGATGTATATTTCATAAAAGGCATAACTCCCACAATATGCATGTTATCATATTGTAACCAAGGAATTCATGATCCCCATTAATTTCTTAGTTAAATGAACCCAAACACCAAATATATATCATCCAGGGTCCGATACTATATGGATTATCAGGCCCTGGACAATATATGTATACCATGTTTGATATCAAATGAAAGGTCTCATAGTCCTGAATAAGACCCTCTCATTAATATAGTCATAACTGACATATTACAAGAATTACAATACTTCCCAGAAATAACCGACAATCCCCATATGCCCAATGTGTATTGAAATGTCTGAGTGTAGAGACCTAATTAGGAATTCAAGGATCCCTTTACAAGTACAGCTTGTTGCCAGATAGGTGTGATAGGTGTCTATTGTCATGGTCTGTTTTCTTATAGACATGGCAGGATGTGGGACCACTATTTGAATGTTAATTTGAGGGACAGTGTCCTTTAACAGGGCCATATAAAATTGGGATGCCCACAGGAAGATTATGAGTGAAAATCCTAGGTATTTGTTCATCTTCAAAGTGGTCCTATCATACCTTGGGCCTATCCCAAATGTGAAAAAGGCAAATATTGCCAGATTTTTTTCAGTGCCCAGGCACAGAAACATTATGCCAAACTATCTCGCCCCTGTCTGGGCACTTGGTATTCCACAAAGAATCTATGCAAAGTTTTGGTTTTGGTGATGAAGCGCTAAAATGGGCACCTGAGTCGAGGGGTCCAACAAGGATTCCTTGATAACCCTGTGGGCCAGTCTGAGTCTGCCGCAGCCTATATAATTCAGTGCAGATAATTTATTTCAGCTTAGCTTTTTGTTTAAAACCAGAAGTGTTATGTTAATTTTAAAAGTTCAAGCGAGGCATACTTAGCAGTTCCTAGATACAAATTCTGCTTCAGGTCAGAGTATTTGCCTTCTGCTGTTGCTCTACTACAGCGATTGTGTCATTGTTTTACTCTAGTTTGTCTTCTGGATTCCGTCATCTGTTTGCCCGTTGACAGGGAATAGCTCTGGCTCCGGGAGTGTGTTTAATCATGTTTAATAATGTTTAACATTAAACAAGCAACTCCAAAATCAAACAAAATCTAGAAAGCGTACTTTCAACAGCCATTTGATAAAAAGTAATTCTATCCCCTGGCTCTGGGTGATGTTTAGTAAAAGTAGAGATTTGTCATTTCTATCTGTCTACCTGTGTTTTATTTTTTTTCATGTCTTCCATACAACATGCTTTCAGCTGTGCAATATTTTTAGGGGTCCTTGTAAGAACAACTCATTTCAATTTCTCCCACAGCATCTGAATGGCATTTAGGTCCACCATGGGGAAAAGGATTTGGGCCATGCATCTTTATATACTTTCCTTGCTCTGGTAACCCGGTGGGTTTCACACAGAGAGGCTGTGGAGAATATGACAAAAATATTGTATCACCTCTCTGACCTGCTCGCCCCAGGATGACAGACTTGACAAGTACAAACTGGCAGTCCATGATCCGGGACTTGACACAATGTAGACTTGAAAGTAAGACTACTATTGAACATGAGGAGTGTACCCAATCTACTTTCAATTTCCTATATAATTTGTTGTATAAGAAGTCGAAATTGTGGTGGGACACTCATTATCTGGAAGAATATTTAGAACAAAAAATTGTCCCTAAGGGGTTGAGAATTAGACTATTCCCCCAAGTAGGACAGATTACCGACGATTTTAAGGCAAAATGGGAAGATACTTTGCAGACATGTTCCCAGACTTTGATGCGACTCCTGTTGGACCATCATAGATCCCAAATACAAACTTTAGAACTCTCTATTCAGAGTACAATAGAGGACCTTAACAAATTTAAAAAGGATGAATACTTTATGAGCAGAGATAAACAAATAAAGGAATCTATCGAAAAAATCAACAAAGATCTAATTTTAAATAAAGAACATAAACTTCAAAGAGACAGAATTGCATACAAGAATAAATATGCCTATAATTGGCCAACTACTAACTTGAGACCATTGAGAAGAGATCAGGGACCGAGATCGAGATTTCCTTCCGAATCATCATCTTCCAGAGAACGTACAGCTACTAACGCTAGAGACTTCTCCCAAATTAAACAGACCCATTTTCGAACTGACAGAATTAAGAAATATAAAGGCCCTCAGTATCGAGAAACCCAATCAGATCGTGAAACGAGGTCCAAGGCAAGATTGAGAGAAGGGATAAGCACAGGGAGGGAAAGTAGTAGTGATAGTCAAGGCCCAGAGAGAGATTTTTTAGGCTCAAACGCAATAGGGACAGGAATCATAGGAGACGCGTCAATCACCTCAAGAAAGTATCCCACCTAGACAAGAGCTGCCCCAAAGCATTGGCGGATTTAGATATATCTACGCCATCTGGGGCTCATAAAGGTATTGACATTATCAACTTATCAGAACATATTCTAACTGACAATCAAAAAGAAGTATTGAAATTAGGCCTTAATTTTTGTCCCACGGGCCGTACAAACACTTTTGAGGTAATTACTGATCTCCATTTATTTGCCCGCAAGTTGATTTGCAAATTACAGTTTCAAAAACAACCTGATTCACAAATTTCCTCTGAAAGGGAGCCTCAAATTGAGGATGAATCGGTGTTACAAGATCTATTAGACTTAGCTGTGGAGGCCACAGGTATAACTCCAATGACAACTATAAAAAAACGAGTCTTCAAGAAAAAGTCAACCTATTTCCCCCCCCTGTCTGCCAATGCGCACGTCTCGACCTTTGTGGACCTTAGGGTCGATTCAAAGAAACATGTAACAGCTTGGATTTGGGTGGCGATCATCCTATTTTTCCCGTACGCTCGTGCGTTCGTATGAACTTGCGAGTGATTCTATAAGCAAATACGTTTCTATCCTAAAATGTACGTCCGTTCGTATGGCAGTTCGGGAATCAGACCTATGTCAGTTTCCATCCTGAATTTTCCGTTTCATTTCTCAGGTTGCAACATTGGTTTTGCCCTTTTTCCTTTTTTGTCTGCGCACTACAAACTTACCTCATTAAAGTGCATTCTAAATATTTGGTCTTTTATTTTTCTTTATTTCATTCATTTTGTAGTAACCAACCATTAATGAATGCATTTGCATAAGTAAATCTTACTTTGTTTAATTTTTAGTTAACTTGCATTTGTTACTTGTGGATTTAATTTTAATATTTTGGCTTCAAATGGTACAACTTAAAATTTTGGGTGTGGTTACCCACACCCTCTACATACAGATTGCTCTCAAATATAAAAAAAACACCCAGCAACTTCTGCATGTTATGAGTCTAGAAACAGCCAAGATGGCGGCTCAGGTATTCTCGGGCAGCCTGCAAACAGAAAGGGCCTTGTGACTGTGTTGCTCTGCATTCTTTGATTTCTGACCTTTCCGTGCCCCCAGCTCTGCTGTGTCTCTGCAAAATACAGCAGTAACCCACATCCTGCACTTTATCCCGCTCTCCTCTCCTCAGTAAGTGTGATGCATCTGACCAAAGATGTGCTTAAATAATTAAACAAAGCAAAGGTAAACAACTACACCAATAAATGCAATGTAAAAATATTATTCTAGTACATTAATTTTAAAATAAATAACAAAGGACATACGTTTCTTTAATTAACGCATATATATTGCAAAATAAAGGTTTACATGCAAAGGACTAATTAAGGTCCACATTAAAATGCTTTTATAAGGCATACATGAATCAGGTATGCATTGCCATACAATTTATGGCCTCGGCCATGCTGATACATGCAGTTCATTGGAGCTCAAGACGCGCAGACTCCTCCACATAGCCAAAAAACCTGTTCAAGAACAGCAATCCGACTGCTAAAAGGTGTCGGCAGTGGCTTTCTTTTAAAACGTATTTAGAGGTTTGAAAACTGTTCTCTGAATCACACCTAAACACATCCGAGTATCCTAAGTTTTACGTTTTGATCCTAAGTTTTAGGATTTGATCCTAAGTTTTACGTTTGGATCCTAAAATTTAGGAAAGAACTTCCGCTGATCGTAAGAGCATATACGCATTCGTACGTAGGCTCGTGCGAGTCGGAAATGGCCAAAAAAACATGAAAAAATGACTAACACCCACCCGAACGATTTTCGATCCGAAATCAATTAACTTTTGCTCTTTGAATCGAGGGGCTTGTGTCCACGGACGTGGAGAAATTACAACACAAAACAAACTCCAATATGTCGAAAGAATTGAGCATAGCTCTGGACGAATTGGAAAATATACATGACGTTATAGTGAAACCGGCGGACAAGGGGGGGAATATTGTTGTCATGGCAAAAAACCTTTACATCAAAATGTGCATGGACATTCTTAATAACAGCGAGTGGTATGTCAGGGCCCCTATGTCGAGGCTGCGGGAGGACTCCGGAGCCTACCACCAACTGATCAATGAGGTGTTGGAGGGGGGGGTGATCGACAGGGCGACTGGTGCGTATCTGGAGGTCTCGAGCCCCACCGTTGCCACCTTCTATGCCCTGCCCAAGGTGCACAAGTCCCTCTCTGCACCCCCGGGCAGGCCAATAGTGTCAGGAATGGGGTCCCTCACGGATGCGGCCAGTCGGTATGTCGATCACCACCTCCAGCCACTCGTCCATCAACTTCCGTCATACCTGAAAGACACCAGCCATTTATTACGGCTGCTTGATGGTATGACGGTGACCAACAATTATACCACCAGATACAGGGAACTGCTATGGGGACCACTTGCGCCCCCTCATATGCAAATCTGTATCTGGGAGGGTGGGAGAGGAGGTTGTGGGGGGACGATGAACTGACCAAGTACCTGTGCCACATAGCCACGTGGCACAGGTACATAGATGATATTTTTATTATCTGGACAGGTCCCGAAGACCTGTTAGGACAATTGGTTTCCATCTTAAATACCAATCAATTAAATTTAAAATTTACTTGCGAGTATAGTGCACAGAGTGTCAAATTTCTGGATCTATCAATCGCCATTGACCATACAGGCCATGTTATAACCGATTTTTACCGTAAAGAAACGGCCGCCAATAATATACTTCGGGCCTCCAGTGCCCATCCTAAGCATTTAGTGTCAAGTATTCCCTACGGTGAATATTTGCGTGCGAGACGTAACTGCACATTAGATCTAGATTTTGAGCAAGAAGCGGCCAACATCAGAACCCGCCTCAGTGCGAGGGGTTACAACTCCCGAATTCTAAGGAGAGCTTACAAGAAGGCGAAAGCCAGGACACGCCAAGACCTACTATATAAACCCAAAATTTCCAGCCAGCACACTCCTCTTGCCATGATCAGTACATACACGGAACATCATGCTGAAATCAAAGCCATATTCAAACGCCATTGGCATATACTTACAAATGATCAGAACCTGGCCCCTCTTATTCCTAGGAACCCCTCGTTTGTATATAGAAGAACGAAGATTTTGAGAGACCATTTGGTACACAGCCACTTCAATGCCACACCTGAGAAACAATGTTGTACAACTGTAGGTACATACCAGTGCCAGAGTTGCACCATGTGCAAGTATATACTAACAACCAAAACCCTCACTATTGCAAATAGACCTCTAGTGAAACTTAAACACTATGTCAATTGCAAAACGTCTTATGTTATATATGCCTTGATATGTCCATGTCAACGATTTTATATCGGCAAAACAAACCGCCAACTCAAGACACGTATATATGAGCATACATACGATATACGATCAGGGAATTCTAAGACACCGATAGGAAGGCACTTTTCTGTTCATCACAACAAAAACCCTGAAGGCCTAAAAGTGGTAGGGTTAGATCGCATTCATGTCAATATAAGGGGAGGTGATATAGAGAAAATTACTCTCCAAAGAGAGACTAGATGGATCTATCACTTTAGGGCCCATTGCCCCCCGGGCTTAAACGAATCGATCAGCTGATGTATGAATTTTAGATATAACAATGGCTAGTAATTATTAAAGGCGAGGTCAATATGTTGCTTGAGCCCCGTTTACCAAGACACCGTGTTGGGGAGATGGTCTACTAGGTCCCAACAGGTAACCCAGTAATCTGTAAACAAAAGACCTAATTTAAAATGCACTCTGATTCCCTGGGTATAAGGAAATTGTCTCCTATATCACAGATGCCCTGCTCAATAGCAGGTAGGTAAACACAGTGCCCCACAGATCTTGCTGACACCATTCACACCTAGAATAGACTGAATGGAGTCATAAATAAACATGCACATAAATCATAAACTGATCACTACTTTGGAATCTGGATATCATAACGGCAGCATATGTGGGTCTCAAGTCATTCCCAGGCATTCAGGGCCTGAGTTCTGGAGAACTCGGGTTGGGAGCCATATAAAACCAAGGTGGTTGGTCTCACAGCATGCGCGTTGCCCTACTGGGTCCAAGGTTATGAAACATATAAGTTTTTAGGAATTTTAGCTAGCCACTGCTAGACTTATCCCAGTGGGAAGGGGGACTGTCTCCCCTTTGTATAAAGGTCAGAAGCATAAAGGCACTACTGTATTTCATCTGAGGGTCACGTGTAATATGTGGAGGAGGGACCAGGATCCAGCAAGCACTACATGCCCCCTGTAGCCGCTGGCATCGCATTACTAAAGACCAGAAACTGACGGTGACTGACATGCATTTTACCTGCTCATTCTGATTGTAACTTACTTATATTTGTCCTTTTTGACATGTATCTATACCAATTATTTATATGTATATTGTTAGGAATAGAATTGTCGAATGTGCCTATAATATAGGATCTGTATCTTGATCCTGAATTGTCACTGAGCCGTGTTTCTCCCATTAACGGACCCAGGAAGTGTTAAACTAAAGCTGGTGGAATTCTTATGGGGCTGGTGGGGCTTGGTTCATTGGTGGTAGTGAAACAGCCCCAGAGCCTGTAAAGGTCTTGAAGGCCTTGAAGAAGGGAAGAAGGTCTTGAAGACGGTACAGTGTGATATCGGTGACAGTGATGTCAGCCATTGCCACAAGGTACATACTGCATAACGGGTCATTCCAAAATTGGGATGCCCCTAGAGAGTGATCCAAATAGCGTGGTCACATTTTAAGGGTCATCTTACACGACACATGTAAAGTATTGTTGTGGAATGGTAAAACAAAAATAGCCCCATACAGTAAATAGTTGTCTGTAAGGATTTCAGGCACAGTGACCTCAGTATAAAAACTTTGGCAACAAGCTGTTAGACAAACTACATCCCACATGAGACTTCCGTGAGAGTAACCACATGTCTGAAAGATATAAACACCTGCAGATATAAAAACTGACTGAATAATATTCTGATGAATTTTATTTTCTAGTGCTTAAGCTGTCCCAAGGGTGCGGCATAATATTATTGTGCCAACTACATGTTAAATGAGTAATCCATAAAATATGGGTCTACAGAATAACAAATGGGTCAGTTTATGGAACTGACCATATTCATGGGATGCGGACAAGAAAAAGCTTCTGTTAGTTCAGTCTGTTCAGCCTTGCAGTATAATAATAAACACACTGTTTGGTGTGAGCTTGGCTTTAGTGAGTGGAGGGTCCTCTTTTTCACTACAAGAGGGAGGAATTAACCTGACACAAGCTTCAGGCTTCAACTTGCAGTCAGGATGGGGGGGTCGCTCTCTAAAGTCAGAGATAGCATGGGACAGATACTGTAACAGGTCAACGGTCAGGAAAGCTTGGCTGGTGAATTCCTTTAACGAATAAAATCAGCTCATATCTTGAGCAGTTCTATTTGCAATGGGCGCTCTTTTGCTGTATGCCCATAACTAGATCTGCTCCACACCCCTTTCACACTGTGTGTTTCCACCCCATTGGAGTGAAAGTCAGTAACCAATCACAATGCAGTACACCTTTGTGTATTGTGCTTTAGTCGTGTAACAGCAAACCTCCTGCTTTACTTTGCTGGTGGCCTCTCTTAACTCACTGCCAATGCCATGGACATCCAGTCCATTGAAAGCCACTTCCAGTCCCTTTTTATTTTTGACTGGGCCTTTTATTTTTTGCACATGTTTGGATGTATAATGTTAATTCAGTAACACTTTGCTTACCGGTAATCAGCCTGTAAATCAGCCTCCAAAATGGTGCTACTGAGGTGCTAGTAGGATAGTGTGGCAGGTGTTGCGTGTTGTGGTTTCCAGTTCCCCACTGGCATAAGACCTGTAGGAGAAAAGTTATTTCCTTACTGAGGTGAAGCTGTGTAAGAATCACAATGGACCTACAACTTCCCTAGTACAAGGTTGCCAAGGATGGTGTACAAAAGGTTCTTTTTGGGGGCATAGATGTTCGTTGTATTGATATGACATGGTTTGATATGGCTGATGATATGATATGGCTGACAATATGGAAGGTAGCTGTAAGAAAACCTCCATTTTGTGACAATGATAGAAGCAGAACTGTCCCTACGTTGATGGTCACCAGAAAATAAATCTGGCAGAGGTGAGCAGGTGGTGTCCCTTCACATATGGGAAATAAACACTTTGACAGCCCTCCAATGAACCCCACCTACATCCAAAAAAGCAACCTGGCAGAGCCTAAGCTGAGCAGATGACACCACCTTCCCCACTACTCCCACCTAGACCAAATGGCGCAAGTCTATTTAAAAGGAAAATAAAGCCTTTCCAAGTGAGAAAAAAGTCTGGCCTGCCATCAGCACCCCTATTATAAAAAGCCATGGATTTTGAACAAATGTATAACTATTCTCTAGATGCTATCTAGACTATAGACTGTTTCCTATTGTCTCCTGTGCTCACAACATTTGGTTTAAAACTCGTAGCATCTAATTTGTATTGGTCCCTGTACTATATGTTTCACTTAATCTGTAATTTTACCTTGCAGCATTATGGAAGATGATGGCGCTATATAAATAAACAATAATAATAAAATAGTTTCCAAAAGGATCACTTTCAGGGTTGCACATAGCCTGGCTCTTTTGTGCTTATCTGGTGGGAAACCTGATTTGTTAAAAGATTTTGGACTGTTGTACACAAAGTACAGAGGTTATTGTTTTCAATGGGACCAGTCGATACAGAGGCCACTCACCAGACTGAAGTGCAGCTCCTGTCTTCACAAACCAAGGCTGCAGGAAACCGATCTATGGCATGGGAGTGGCAGTAAGGCAAGTGGATTGTCTATATACCCTTACCACTGCCCAGCCCTGGAGTAAACCTTTCCATTACTGCAGTAAGTCACAATGCAAATTATTGAGCCACATACTCACCTCAGCGAAAAAGTTACTACGTTGAAAAGTCATGCGTTCTGGCTGCAACTTTACTAACTAGATTGCGGGAACTAGGTAGAAACATCTGAAACCCGCTAACATTGCCATAGGTGCTGAAAGGCAGGGGAGGCAGTTTCCCCCTCTGCCATGAGCCTGGCAGCAACCGTCTACCCTTCCTCCATTGTATGTATGTCAGTGAAGAGGAAATAATAATTCACAGACACCTAGCATGGGCTGGTTGTTTAACATTAAAGTCTCTAACTTCAAACTCTAACTTCCTCTCACTATATCCCCCTTGGGTGTGCAAAAATAGCTTCTCAAAATGTTCAGTTATTTGTAAATACCTTATGTATTCTATACAGAGCCAATTTTTCACTTACCCGTTTTTCCAATTACCTTACCAATTTTTCAATTACCTGCATCTGGGTTGTGCAGAAAAGCCTGTGGTCCATGAGGGCTATGCGGCTGTTAGCCTTCAGGGCAGGGGGCCAGCCACTCGTCCTCTGCTCCCTTGTCTACCAGCCCCCATAGCTGGTGCCCGGCCTGGTTTTGCTGGATAGGGGACCCCACATAATTTTCTATTTAATTCTGTAAGTGCTTAACCCTTAAAAAAAGTGTGGAGTCCTCCCTGAAAAGGGGGGGCCCACGCCAATTAAAATATTTTTTAAGGGTTTTTCCCTTGATATTGCGCATAGTAGTTGTATTTCATTTGAAAATGTCATAAAGCTCTCTTTTCAGTTTGGGGTATCTCCTGGGCAGGAACGGGTGTCTACCGATACTTATGTGGTACCATTGTAATCGGGAGGGAGGAATGAGGCTTTTAAATGCAATATGATTTTCTTGAAAAATTTACATTGCTCCTTAAAAGAAAGCAAACAATTAAAAAATATATGTGTGTGTGTGTGTGTGTGTGTGTGTGTGTGTGTGTGTGTGTGTGTGTGTGTGTGTTTTCTCCACATATTTCACCCAAAAATATTAAGAAAACACTGAAAGACATGTTAAAGATCAAACTCTTCTGAAAAAAATAATGAGCTCTGCTAACAGAAGCTAAAACAGGAAATCTCTGGAAAGCTTCTTTTTCAACCTGCCTGGGAATAAGTAAACCATTTCCCACTATCCATAAACCATGCAATTTGTGTTGCTGAATAATAAATCAACTGCTGTACATAGGTTAAACAGTGGTTCATTGGTATTGATAAGACGCATTCCCATTTCTAACAGGTTTTTGGGATATTGGGGTTTTGCATGTCTAATTAGAATAAGCCCATAAACAGCCAGAATCTGGCAATACAGGGAAACACATAAGGGTTTATTTATCGAGGGCTAGCGGCAGGTAGTGCCTCGTAGCGGCAGGCAGCACCTGGTGAACGCTGGGCTCTGTACGCAAAACCACATTTATGAAGGCGATTCTGGTGAGCGACTCTAACAGCGCCATGTAGCGTATGATTCATCATTACAGGCGGCTCAGCGTATAGCGCTGGAGCTCTAGCTTCCAGAGCGCCAGGTATTACCTGTCGCTACCTGTTGCTCTCTCACATACATTTCAATAGACGTTCCTTTTCTTCTGTTTAAACAGGTTTTTTTGTGTTTAATTTTTTTTTCTCTCAAATTATTGTGTGACCTCTCCTGGGCTAGAAAGAGTCATTTTTGAATTTTTTTTAGATTTTTTATATTTTTATGCAGAATTGTCATTACTGGTCTGTCACTAAAGTATTAATGTCACAATGTTACAATATTGTAATTCCATGTGTCTTCGTTTTGTTACTGGTGGATATTTGTTCAAAAACAGACTTTAATCACACAGTGTCTGGTGCTCTGTGTGTCTGTTTTTTGTTGAATATGATGTGAGTAGCTGAGAGCAGGTCGCAATGAGCTGGCGCTACCTTTCGCTCCCTGCAACGCTGTACTGGTGTTAGAATGCCCAACATACATCTCATTCATCAATGCCGGCCAGGTTACTACAGCGAATGAGACGCTCTGTTACAGCGCCTGATAGTCGATCACAGCGTATTCTAGCGGTCGCTCTTAGCGCCTCTATACAAACGCTCATCTGCCGATACCTGGCGCTAGTCATGAATCAGCCTGATAGTTAGACACATTTGCTGTACAGATAGTTCAATTTTTGACAGGCATTTGAAGTAGTTATCAGTGATAGAAGCAATGTGTTCATTCATTTCAGTGGAAATTGCATTTTAGTGCTGAATGACTGATATAGTCAACCCACTCCCACAGGTCAGTTCTTCTATACACAATAGGGTCGATTCAAAGAAACACGTAACAGCTTGGATTTTGGTGCCGATCATCCTATTTTTCCCGTGCGCTCGTGCGTTCGTATGAACTTGCGAGTGATTCTATAAGCAAATACGTTTCTATCCTAAAATGTACGTCCGTTCGTATGGCAGTTCGGGAATCAGACCTATGTCAATTTCCATCCTGAATTTTCCGTTTCATTTCTCAGGTTGCAACATTGGTTTTGCCCTTTTTCCTTTTTTGTCTGGACGTAAATCCTTCTGATCTTGCGGCTGCGCACTACAAACTTACCTCATTAAAGTGCATTCTAAATATTTGGTCTTTTATTTTTCTTTATTTCATTCATTTTGTAGTAACCAACCATTAATGAATGCATTTGCATAAGTAAATCTTACTTTGTTTAATTTTTAGTTAACTTGCATTTTTTACTTGTGGATTTAATTTTAATATTTAGGCTTCAAATGGTACAAATTAAAATTTTGTGTGTGGTTACCCACACCCTCTAGATACAGATTGCTCTCAAATATAAAAAAACACCCAGCAACTTCTGCATGTTATGAGCCTAGAAACAGCCAAAATGGCGGGTCAGGTATTATCGGGCAGCCTGCAAACAGAAAGGGCCTTGTGACTGTGTTACTCTGCATTCTTTGATTTCTGACCTTTCCGTGCCCCCAGCTCTGCTGTGTCTGTGCAAAATACAGCAGTAACCCACATCCTGCACTTTATCCCGCTCTCCTCTCCTCAGTAAGTGTGATGCATCTGACCAAAGATGTGCTTAAATAATTAAACAAAGCAAAGGTAAACAACTACACCAATAAATGCAATCTAAAAATATTATTCTAGTACATCAATTTAAAAATAAATACCAAAGGACATAAGTTTCTTTAATTAACGCAAATAGATTGCAAAATAAAGGTTTACATGCAAAGGACTAATTAAAGTCCACATTAAAATGCTTTTATAAGGCATGCATGAAATGTATTGAATCAGGTATGCATTGCCATACAATTTATGGGCTCGGCCATGCTGATACATGCAGTTCATTGGAGCTCAAGACGCGCAGACTCCTCCACATAGCCAAAAAACCTGTTCAAGAACAGCAATACGACTGCTAAAAGGTGTCGGCAGTGGCTTTCTTTTAAAACGTCTTTAGAGGTTTGAAAACTGTTCTCTGAATCACACCTAAACCCATTCGATTATCCTAAGTTTTACGTTTTGATCCTAAGTTTTAGGATTTGATCCTAAGTTTTACGTTTTGATCCTAAAATTTAGGAACGAACTTGCGATGATCGTAAGAGCATATACGCATTCGAACGTAGGCTCGTGCGAGTCGTAAATGGCCAAAAAAACAGGAAAAAATGACTAACACCCACCCAAACTTACGATTCTCGATCCGAAATCAATTAACTTTTGCTCTTTGAATCGAGGGGAATATTACCTCCTAGAATTCCAGATTTCTTTTCTTTTCATAAGAAACATATCCGTTAAAGCATATTTTTCTGGCAGGTCCTAAATAACCTAATATATGGGTTGATTCAAAGAAACATGTAACAGCTTGGATTTGGCTCACGATCATCCTATTTTTCACGTCCGCTCGTGCGTTCGTATGAACTTGCGAGTGATTCAATAAGCAAATACGTTTCTATCCTAAAACATACGTCCGTTCGTATGATATCTCCCGAACTTGCCTCAGTCAGTTGCCAATCGTAAAAATCACGTTCATGTGCTCACCTGTTGCGGCGGCAGCCTGTTTTTTCGGCTGCTTCCATCGTCAAGCTCTTCCAATTACTTGCGTTTGCCTCTGGTTTTCATTGGTTTTTGGCCTCTTAGATTCGTGCGTTCGTATGTTTATAAGATCTTGCGCATGCGCACCCTCAAACAGAAACTTACCTACACCCCTTAGCGCTTGCATCCAACTTCATTTCTCGGTCCCTCAAACTTACCTAAACCCCTTAGCGGCTGCATCCCACTTCATTTCTCGGTCCCTCAAACTTACCTAAACCCCTTCGCGCTTGCATCCAACTTCATTTCTCGGTCCCTCAAACTTACCTAAACCCCTTAGCGCTTGCATCCAACTTCATTTCTCGGTCCCTCAAACTTACCTAAACCCCTTAGCGCTTGCATCCAACTTCATTTCTCGTCCCTCAAACTTACCTAAACCCCTTTGCGCTTGCATCCCACTTCATTTCTCGGTCCCTCAAACTTACCTAAACCCCTTCGCGCTTGCATCCAACTTCATTTCTCGGTCCCTCAAACTTACCTAAACCCCTTAGCGGCTGCATCCCACTTCATTTCTCGGTCCCTCAAACTTACCTAAACCCCTTCGCGCTTGCATCCCACTTCATTTCTCGGTCCCTCAAACTTACCTAAACCCCTTAGCGCTTGCATCCAACTTCATTTCTCGGTCCCTCAAACTTACCTAAACCCCTTAGCGCTTGCATCCAACTTCATTTCTCGGTCCCTCAAACTTACCTAAACCCCTTTGCGCTTGCATCCCACTTCATTTCTCGGTCCCTCAAACTTACCTAAACCCCTTCGCGCTTGCATCCAACTTCATTTCTCGGTCCCTCAAACTTACCTAAACCCCTTAGCGGCTGCATCCCACTTCATTTCTCGGTCCCTCAAACTTACCTAAACCCCTTAGAGGCTGCATCCCACTTCATTTCTCGGTCCCTCAAACTTACCTAAACCCCTTAGCGCTTGCATCCAACTTCATTTCTCGGTCCCTCAAACTTACCTAAACCCCTTAGCGCTTGCATCCAACTTCATTTCTCGGTCCCTCAAACTTACCTAAACCCCTTTGCGCTTGCATCCCACTTCATTTCTCGGTCCCTCAAACTTACCTAAACAGCTTCGCGCTTGCATCCAACTTCATTTCTCGGTCCCTCAAACTTACCTAAACCCCTTAGCGGCTGCATCCCACTTCATTTCTCGGTCCCTCAAACTTACCTAAACCCCTTCGCGCTTGCATCCAACTTCATTTCTCGGTCCCTCAAACTTACCTAAACCCCTTAGCGCTTGCATCCAACTTCATTTCTCGGTCCCTCAAACTTACCTAAACCCCTTCGCGCTTGCATCCAACTTCATTTCTCGGTCCCTCAAACTTACCTAAACCCCTT
Source organism: Gastrophryne carolinensis (assembly GCA_027917425.1). Taxonomy (NCBI): domain Eukaryota; kingdom Metazoa; phylum Chordata; class Amphibia; order Anura; family Microhylidae; genus Gastrophryne; species Gastrophryne carolinensis. The sequence continues at coordinate 85,981,428 of CM051236.1, forward strand.
CGCGCTTGCATCCAACTTCATTTCTCGGTCCCTCAAACTTACCTAAACCCCGTAGCGGCTGCATCCCACTTCATTTCTCGGTCCATAAAACGTAAGAATATCACATAATTTACATATGTCTATATGTTTCTAAGTGTGTTGTTTCTGGTTTGTGTAATTTTTTGGGTGTGTGCATATTAGAAAAGACACATTTCGGAAGGCTTAAAATATAATTTATTTAAAATATTTTCTTGGTTTTTTTTGGAATAATAGTAAAAACTTTTATTTTTTTGGGGGTTTTTGTTTGTAAACCTTTTGTTTTTTTTTTGCAAGGAAAAACACATAAATATTGTTTTTTTTTTTAACAGTAAAACACCTTTTTTTTTTGTTTTTTTTTTTTTTTTTTATAAAACATCTTTTTTGGTTTTTAACCAAAACGATAAAACAATGTATAAAATTTGTAAAAATTTAAAAACAACTTTAAGAAAGGAGCCAGGACCAAGGGCACTAATCCTCCTCGTCTTCTTCATCTGTTGGCCCCAACGTCGCCTGTATGGCCAGCAGCTCGGCCACCAACTCCTTCATTCTTTTTTTTTTTCCCGCCAAGGTTTGGGGGATCATCCCTGTAACCAATAGAGAAAGAAACATAAATAGGAGTCCCAGACCGGTTTGTATGCTGGAAATAGATTTAGGGTTAATCAAATACATGTAAATGCATGACATATGTCCTTCTTCAAAGGGATACAGTTAATGCATTTCCCACAGGTAAGTGTTTAAACTCCTTAAACCGGACCTTCAACATTATTTAATGAAAACCAATAACTATTCACAAATGATTCTGCACCACCTCAAAGTTATTTAGGGTTTTTTGGGGATTACAGCGCCGCCATCTGGACTCTGAAGCATAACACTTAATGAGGAGTGGAGAGTTGGATAAAGTACAGGGGAGTAGGTTACAGTGGTGCGTTGGGAATCCAGAGCATAGCTGGGTTGAGGGAAAGGTCATCACTCACACAATGCATGGCAGCACCTTCCTTTTTTCAATCTGTATCCCATGCTGCCTGTAAATATTGCGCATTCCATATTCCCCAATATTGGTTTTGTTCAGTCTAATAACATGCATTAGATGGGTGAAGGGTGTTTTTCCATGTTTCTAATCTGTAGGTACAGTGTGATGGCTAAGTCTTTGGTTCTTAATACTAGTTAGGGTCCTCTTTAAGCTAACGAAGTGCCCACATTAAAGTGTGAACTACACATTGGCTACGCCTTTAGTTATGTGTGTGTTATTAGCTAAGCAAACATTAATATGAATAATGGCATGGAGACTTACGGAGTTGGTGGCCGACAGATGGCTGGTTGGGGCCAACAGGCTGCCCTTGGTCCTGGCTCTGCTGTGAAGAAGTCCCTGGAGAAACATGTGACATTTGGTTAGTACTTGTAGAGAGTCACTATTCCCAACATATCTGGCTCCCAGTCTGGCTGACATCACTCACCTTCGCCAGGATCGACTTCAAGCATCTCTGCTGCCTCCTCCTCCACTATCTCACCCGCTCCTGAAGCTTCTACAAATACATAATAAAGGATAACTTAGTTTTTGGCCTGCCATGTATATCTTTGTGCCTATACATGAAGAGTGACATACCAGAGCCTTCCCCATGCGTGGCCAGGTATGACTCCACGCCCACGCGCCTTGGCCCCTCCTCTGTGGTAAGGTCCAGGGGCTGGTCTGAGGAGGCCACAGAGGAGGGGTAGGTCCGTCGCCCGGGAGATCCACCACCTTCACTCACAGATGCAGAGTCATGCAGCACTGGTCGGCCTGTACGTCTCCGGGTGCGGCGAATTCTGAAATCCATTTCCAACACTACCAAAGAAAAGTCATTATAAATAAAGGCATAACTTAGACATTTGGAACATATACCATGCAATTGCTTTGTACTTACTTGGGAAATGGATCCCAAAATACCTCCGCACCCGGGGCATGTGCAGACGTTTCAGGTCCGACCAATGCTGCATTATCTGGGTGTGAGTGAAGGTGGTGCTGGTCACACGGTGGATCTCCGCGATGATCTCCCGGGCGATGTCCCTTTTCTCGCACACATTGGGCGCGAAGTCATACCGGCGCTGAAGCATGATCTGAAAAACATAATGGACACAGAGCTTTTACTTTTACACACAGACCCATATGTGTTGCATCACAAGTTGAGAATTTAATGTCATTAACACACACATTTCGAGTGGCCGCCATTTTTGGGGAGTGCCTTCAAGAGGACGTTGACTGTGATTGACAGTCTGGTCTTATGTTATATGTATCACACACCATGTACATACAGATAATAGCCAACATCAAGAATCAGGCCACCTGCATCTATGGCATGTTAGGATGGTTTAAACATCCAAGATGTAGCCTAATGCTTAGGCTTTTGGACCACGTGTGTGGCTTCCCGTTGTGTTTTTATGGCTTAGGAAAACAGTGTTCCTCAAACATCCGCATCAAGGTCCGAGACAGGCCAGGTTTGCCAGCTCGCCCCGCTACTCCACAGGTTAATTAACTGTTGCTAAGCCGGAGCAATTGGCCGAATTAGGACATCAGCATAGACAGTTGAAAACGTGGCCAGGCTCGGCCCTTGAGGATGAAGTGTGAGGAGCCAGTGATTAAACATTAAGATACCCCAAACTAGTTCCAAACGCATCATTTACATTTAGGCCATCATTGACTATTCGATTAAAATGCACAGGCAGCCACTTACCAGCATGAGGATCTCTTCCTGTTGACGGGTGAAGATAGTGGGCGCCATCTTTATGCTTCTTCCAGGCAGCAGATAAGTGAAACCCCAGCGGTTTCCTGGTTCCGCTCGAACGTACGTTCGTACGAGCGCGTAGTCGTGCGCATAGGCGTCACACGCTGGGCTCATTATTTAAAGGTCCCTGCACCCAAAGCTCATTCTCTTTGAGCATTTGTGTACGATGGCACCAAAAAAGGCGATGAGCAAGCGACCCCAGCCAAGCAAGACCGCGGAGGGCCCCACAACAAGGTCCCAGCAAGCTGGCCGAAAACTGAGAGCCAAGACTCCCACCTCGGCCCCACCAAGGGACCCTGGACCCTCAGGTACCAAAAAAAGGGGCCCCAAGCCCCGTGCCCCTCCTGCAGCCAAAAAGCTGGCAACTGCAGCACCCACCACCTCTGCCCCCAGAACAGGCAGCACCAGTGAGCCCACACCGGCCATGCCTTCAAGTAGGGCAGTTCGGAAACCCATGCCCCGCAGCAGGGCCCGAACCCCATCCAGGGCCCGAACCCCATCCAGGCCCCGAAGCACAGCCAGAGGCCGAAGAACCCAATCCAGGGCACGAAGCCCAGCCAGGGCCCGAACCCCATCCAGGGCCCGAACCCCATCCAGGCCCCGAAGCACAGCCAGAGGCCGCAGATCCCAAACCAGGGCCAGAAGCCCCTACAGGGCCCGCCGAACACAATCCAGGGCCAGAAGCCCATCCAGAGGCCGCAGATCCCAAACCAGGGCCAGAAGCCCCTACAGGGCCCGCCGAACACAATCCAGGGCCAGAAGCCCATCCAGAGGCCGCAGATCCCAATCCAGGGCCAGAAGCCCCTACAGGGCCCGCCGAACACAATCCAGGGCCAGAAGCCCATCCAGAGGCCGCAGATCCCAATCCAGGGCCAGAAGCCCCTACAGGGCCCGCCGAACACAATCCAGGGCCAGAAGCCCATCCAGAGGCCGCAGATCCCAATCCAGGGCCAGAAGCCCCTACAGGGCCCGCCGAACACAATCCAGGGCCAGAAGCCCATCCAGAGGCCGCAGATCCCAATCCAGGGCCAGAAGCCCCTACAGGGCCCGCCGAACACAATCCAGGGCCAGAAGCCCCTACAGGGCCAGAAGAACACCATCCAGGGCCAGAAGCCCCTACAGGGCCCGCCGAACCCAATCCAGGGCACGAAGCCCCGACAGGGCCCGCCGAACCCAATCCAGGGCCAGAAGCCCCTACAGGGCCAGAAGAACCCAATCCAGGGCCAGAAGCCCCTACAGGCCCAGAAGAACACCATCCAGGGCCAGAAGCCCCTACAGGCCCAGAAGAACACCATCCAGGGCCAGAAGCCCCTACAGGCCCAGAAGAACCCAATCCAGGGCCAGAAGCCCCCGACCTGGCACCAGCCGGGAACAGAGCCCCCGACCTGGCACCAGCCGGGAACCTAGCCCCCCAAGAGGGCCCCGAATTGCCCCCATGACCACATCTACACCTGGAAGTTCGGTGGCCAGCCACGCAAGAACACCCAGTCCCTTGGCCAGTCCAGTCCAGTCATTGGGAAGCCACCAATCCGGCCATTCCCCTACCCAGCCCCAGGCCATAATGTCACCACATGTGTCTGCACACATGGAGGAGCAGCCAAGCCAACCATCTGGCCGCACATTGCGCCGCGGCCAGTTGAGTGGGAGATTCTCCCATGACCAAAATATGGCATTGGCTAGTGGCCTTACATTATACTATGACGAGCTATATGGGAGCAAATCCAAACACACCACCAAGCAGCGCAAGATGGAATTGTTTGAAACCATCCTCCGACAAGTAAATGCAGCGGGGGAAGAGAGGAAAGATGTGTCCCAAATTCAGAAGAAAATCTCTGATCTGAAGTATGCTGTACGGCAAAAAGAAATTAAAAGGCATAATTACAGGTAACTAAATGTTTACGCTAAATCGAATGTTTGGGATGTACTGTATGCACCTTTTCTGAGTACCAAACGATTTTCTCTTTTCAGCCTGAAAACTGGCGGTGGCTTTCCATCTAAATTGGAGTTTACCCCTGCTGAGGAGATTGTGCTTGGACTTCTCCATCCGGTCGCGGTCGGTGGACATGCTGGTCTAAGGGACACAGACTCACCGACCCGTACCCACGGTGAGTACTCTTAAATCTGCATGTTTGGCTGTTTGCTAAATAATCTACAGTTCACTAGTAACAAGCTAACGGGATGCCCCTATGGTTTGCCTTGCTTGGCCTCGCACTACTGTGGCTGTTTGTGTCCTCTTTTTGTCCCTGGGAATCACACATTTAGGCCCACAGCCATTATGGCAAAGTTCAAATGTCCAATTGGATTGTTAAAGTCATGAAGTTTCGCAAGATAAGTGAGATATTTGGAATCAATCACAAAACACACATCATTATGTATGGGTTGCCTTTTGGTTGTGTGAGTTGTGTTTGAGTTAACAATTTAATTAGCCACCCACAAACATATCTGACCTAGAGCAGCGACACTCAACTGGCGGCCCGGGGTCCCAATGCGGACCTTGGCACCACATTCAAGGACCCCTGCCCAGACAGCCCTGCACTCAGTTACTTCTGTGTTGACGTGCTCAGAGCTGCCCCCTTGATCGGCCATGTAGTGGTTGGTCTCCTGCCCAATGTCATGGCTCCCTGAAACATAGCATTGCAATATGAAGTACTGCACAGGAAGTGGCATTGCAAGGTACACAGTAACTTTTTAAAAATTTCTCTGGCCACAATCGTGTCCCGCTGCCCCTGCTCTGGCCCATCTGCCACAGTCCCCCCATGCCCCCCCCCACATAAGCCCCATACATTTGTAACAGATTGGCTCCATCCATCCCATCACCATCAATACGTTAACTCCCCCCTTTAGCCATCCAATCCCTGTCCCCTCAGCTCTGGCCCATCCAGCCCAGCAAGGGCAAGCAGCCTTTATTAGTTGGCACTTTGAAATCTCCAGCCCCTCCACCAGTGTATTTATTTTTAACTAGACACCCCCTGCGTCAGCACCATGGCCAGACATTCACCTCTCACCACATACCTTGAAATGTGCGTTTCAAACAATTGTTTGAGTACCCCGGACCTAGCGAATGGTAGGCTAAATCCAAAAATGTGCCTTGAAAGTTGTATGCTGACTGGGTACACTTCATGACTTAGAACTGAGGTCACTTAGCAGTTTTTCAGAGCCATTGCACCTATGTAAACTTGCGTGTGTTTGAACAAAGGTCACCATTGCTCTAGAGTTGAAAAATATTACAAATAGAGCTATATTTGATTACCTATCCTAAAAAAGGTTATGTGTGTGTGTTTACGTGGTTTGTTTTTCTCTTCTTCAGCCCAGCATGATCCCTCAGCAAGGGTAAACTCACCCCCCAGTTTGGTTATGCCTACCAGGTCCGTACAGCATAGGAGCCCAGATCAGAGATTTTCGGTAAGTTAATTTAGTAGCATAAATACTAACAAGTGCTTAAGAATGTGTTAAACTGTTGAAATCCAAAATTTGGACGCCAACTTAGCCTTTTTTTTTTGATATGTCCCTACAGACCCGCACACTCATGGAAGAGATCCAGGACATGGAGGAAGATGATGATGTCTCCGTACAGGGCACGTCGGATGAACTCCCCCTGGGTCCCAATTTGGAACTGCTCCATAATGTTTCTCTGGCCAATCCTCAGCAGCAGAGTGAATCTCCATCCATTGTGCTTGCACATGGGGAGACTGACACTACAGTCCCCAGTGTTCACTCTGCTGCTGAGGATTTGCAAAGCAGGCCGGTTGCTGTTGAGGGTACGACACCACGCGGCAGGGCACGCCCAAGAGCCAGGGTAATTGTGCGGCGGACGCCATTACGCCGCCCCACAATTTCCCAGGGGAGGCAGAGTGCCCTGCTTCAATTATGGACCCAACAAAGGGACTCTTATGACGCCCAGCTCGTTACAGAGCGTGAGCAAAGGCATGCCGACATGGTGAACATCCATACCAGTCTACAGGGCATCCTCGCGGAGTTGCGTACCCTCAACAGCAACGTGGCCAATGCAAGTAATGGCATCCAGTCAGCCATGGCTGAGATGACCAATATGCAGAGAAACATTGTGGAGCAGTTTCAAATTCACAATGCTGCCATGGCCCAGGCTAGGTCCCATTCCCATGGACCTCCACCTGGACCTCCACCTGGGTATTATGGGCAGCCACCCTATTAAGCCATGGGTGTGTGGGACATCTTTTCTCTTACCCCCCACTGTATTTACTTGTCCTTTGAGGTTTCAAACAATCCATTTTGTGTTGCTCTGGCAGGTTGTGTTTTGTATTTGCTCCCATATAGCTCCTTAGAGTAATGCTTAAGGCCACTAGCCAATGCCATAGGTCTATGTGGAGTTTATCTGGCCACTTATGGCTTTACCTATGTATTTGGTTGGTGCTCCTCCTGTTTGCAGACATGTTTGTGTGACATTATGGCCATGCCCAAATATCCCTGGGCACAGGCAATATTAATGACTGGACTAGGCTGGCCTTTGGACTGGGTGTCCTTGTTTGGTTGTGCCACTCACTTCCAGGTGTAGATGTGCTCGATGTTTTTTTTTAATGTTATCCATTTGTTACCACAGATGTATGTGGACTGATTTGTGTTAAGCACTATAATTTTTCCTTTTCAAAGTAAAACAAAAAATTCACTTACAATACTTGTGGCGTTTTTAGTGGGAAGACATTTTTAACAGCTTGGGCTAAACCAGATAATTTTTGTTTGAAGAGGTGTAACAATGCAAAGCTAAAGCTAAGGAAACTACATGAAATACATTAGGCAACAATTAAGGTCTAAATTTTTTACTTAGAGGTAATGCCACATTACGGCAAAACAACATATGTAACAAAAAGGATAACACAGACATACAGAATGGTGAGACAGGGAAAAAAGTTAAGTAAAATGCTGGCTGATCAGGTTGGCTCGAACAGATTGGCCAGACTCACTGGGGGGCCCCTCAAAATTCTCGACTTCATCCTCGACGGCTGAAGAGGGCAGGCTGTCCACATAACGTGGGACACGTTCCATGATGGCAAAATTGTGCAAAACAGCACATGCCATTATAATGTCGATCACTTTCTTGGGATCATATTGCAGGGCCCCCCCAGTATGGTCAAGGCAACGAAAACGTGTCTTCAGCAGACCAAAGGCCCTCTCCACAACAGCCCGGGTCTTGCGATGCGCACGGTTATACGCTTCCTGAGAGGCATCCTGGGGCCGCAGCACAGGCGTCATGAGCCAGGGTAGAAGTGGGTACCCGGAATCACCTTAAACAGAGAATTAAATGTAATCAAAATTAAAAAGGCAACACAACCAACACCAAAAATTTCACAGATATCATAATGATGTAAGGTAAAGTGTTCCCAAAAAAAATCAGGGCACATTAGGGCCCCCAAAAATTGCACTAAGGTATAACCTAAATAAAAATGGCACTTCTATATACCAATTAATTAACAAACATCTGCACGGCCAAGGGTATTTGTATTTTACATATATTTGTAGTTTTCAGACATGTTACAATTAGGATGCTGCTGAGGGCCTATCCACATTTCTCTTGAAACTACAATGTATGCAGTTTAAGTCCACTTTGACATTTAACGACCAATAGTACAAAAGGAGCCAAATGTCAAAGATCCCTATCCACATTTCACTGGAAACTACAATGTATGCAGTTTAAGTCCACTTTGACATTTAAAGACCAATAGTACAAAAGGAGCCAAAGGTCAAAGATCCCTATCCACATTTCACTGGAAACTACAATGTATGCAGTTTAAGTCCACTTTGACATTTAAAGACCAATAGTACAAAAGGAGCCAAAGGTCAAAGATCCCTATCCACATTTCACTGGAAACTACAATGTATGCAGTTTAAGTCCACTTTGACATTTAAAGACCAATAGTACAAAAGGAGCCAAAGGTCAAAGATCCTTGGGTATAAACTCCAAACCAATATATTTAGGGACAAGGAACTTACAGACATCCTAACTAAAGGGAAAACATTCTGAAGGCCAAAGCGAGACAAGGATTTTTTGGGTAAGTTCCTAATATATGAGCCAAGAAAAAGGCAGTTGGACGCTTATGTAAAGTTTTCCAAAACAAACATATCACCAAATACAAGATTAATGCCACATTTAATAACACACAAATAGGACACACTTACTAAGCAGCCATGCCCCCGAAAATTCACCTGCCTCAAATCTCCGAAACAACCCAGATCGCCGGAGGATATAGGAGTCGTGGGACGATCCGGGGTAGCCGGCAAGGACACTCATAAACCGCATATCCGGACCAACCACGGCCTGGACATTAAGTGAGTGTCCCATTTTACGATTCCTTAAGGCAAAAACATACAAAAAGGGTAATTGATATTTGACCAAAACTAATAAATTAACCACAAAACATGTCTGCACTCTATTGGGAAAGACTAATGAAAAGCCGAGATAAAGCAGCTACACAAATGAGGGATAAACAAATATGCTGCCGCAAAGGAAAACAGGTTACATGACACGTTGGGCAACATAATAACCAATCTCAATACCTATATATATACTCGTCGGCTGCCCTAGGTACGAGTGCCACATGTGTGCAGTCAATTGCACCAATAACGTTGGGCATGTCGGCCACATTATAAAACCCAAGCTTAATGGCGTTTCTGGCTGCCATATCATCAGGAAAATAAATATATTTTTGAGTTATGGCAGCCATGCCTTCCAAAAATTTAGACAGTGCGCGGCTCAGCGTAGGCTGTGACATCCCCACAGAGAGGGCACCCAGCCTCTGGAACGAGCCGTTCGCCAAAAATTGCAGGCAGCCAAGCATCTTGGTCATACCTGAAATTGCATGCCCCTTCCTTGTGGTGCGGGCTAACCATGGCCGCAGCTCACTATATAATTTATGGAGGGAAGCGCGATTAAGCCTGGTCAGCTCGAACAGCTCAACATCATTCATGCTATCGATGTTCATGCGACGACGCAGGGGCAATCTGCTCTCAGACATCTCGATCAACTCAATGCCAAAAAGCATAAGCCCTTGATGTGCCACAAACTCGCTCCGCTCCATCCTACTCCCGAGGCCAAATAGCTGCCGGCAAACATTTCGTAAAGCAGCTCTTTAATGGGCTTCAAAACAATTAGCAATCACCTCTCTGAATTGGGCGCAAGCCCATGTGAAGGACGTAAAAAATAGGATCGGACGCAAATAATACGATTTGGACGGGAAAAACACACGAACTAACGCAAATTCCACGATTCTCGTACGAAATGCGTATGTTCATATACGTCTATGCGCGAACGATCGTGCGAATACGAAATGGCCAAAAAAACAAGAAAAAATGACAAACACCCACCCAAACTTACGATTCTCGATACGAAATCAATTAACTTTTGCTCTTTGAATCGAGGGGATAGTCTTAATAGCAACTGGATGGTGGATCCTGCATATGTTTCATAGATCAGAAAATAATTCTTATATCTGCCAATGCAGCTTTACAAAACATGTATCATCCAGCAACGTCTTTTCTCATGGGAATAAAAGATAGTTTAGTCTGAATTACTCCTACTAACTCTGCAATACACCATCATGAGTAGGAGCTAATGGTCAATGCAGATGGTGAATTAACAACTACTTAATTATGTTGTTGTAGACACATTTTAGGATTAATTCAGCAAATGCTTGTTATTAGTCACACTTTTTAATGATTACATTAGAAATTGACCCAAAGTTAAAATTTGAACTGTTGCTGGTTTCTCCCAAAAGGGTAGCCATTATAGAAGTACTAGTGAGAATGAGCTGCTTTGCCATAGACTACATACTATAATCTTTTGCATGGCTGGATTGTTTAAAGCAGACCTCCAGTCAAAAAAAGTTTAGCAAATTGCTTCCCTACTTATGATCCGTGGCATAAGCAGTTTAAGAGGGCTTAACAACATGCAGATGTTGTGGAATGGCATAATAGTCACTCTTTAATAACATAGTCCTGCTTACACATGAGAATTGGGGGGGAGGGGTGCCATCAGCAATTTACACCTAATTGAGAGAGATATATGCCTCAGAATTAAGAACAAGCCTGCCTGTAATTAATGACACATGCAAACAATGAATAAACAGCTAATGTAACAAAGCAATCTGTGTGAGGAAATCTGTTACAATGTATCTCTATGGCTGCGGTGGCCACAAAACTCAACAAAAACACTCTATCAGGGGATACAATGTAAATAATGTATTTTATTCAGTGATGTGATTACTGCTGAAGGCTAGAGATGAGCGAACTTTTGAAAAATTCGATTCGACTGATTCGCCGAATTTTCCGACAAAAATCGGTTCGACCCGAATAAATTTGCGACGAATCGCTATTAAAAACGGCTATTTCTGAGCCTCCTAGAGCCTCAATAGGGTTGTAAACCATTCTGCCTTGCTGTAACACGCACAGGATGCGTGCTGGGTTAGTTAAATAATACTTTGAATAAATATCACATGCAGATCAGAGGCATCGCTAATAGAATCGCAGAGCGGCACAATTGAATTCAAGAGAGTTGAAGTGGCATCACTATGAGGGGCAGGAGCCCAAACATTGCTTTAAAGAGACACTGGAGTTGGCAGCAGCAGGAGCCCAAAAATTGGATGAATCACACCCTGGAGTTGCAAGCAGCAGCAGGAGCCCAAATATTACTTTAAAGAGACACTGGAGTTGGCTTCAGGAGCCCAAAAATTGGATGAATCACACCCTGGAGTTGGCAGGAGTTGACAGCAGCAGCAGCAGGAGCCCAAATATTACTTTAAAGAGACCCTGGGGTTGGCTTCAGGAGCCCAACAATTGGATGAATCACACCCTGGAGTTGGCAGCAGCAGCAGCAGGAGCCCAAACATTGGCTGAAACAGACACTGGGGTTGGCTTCAGGAGCCCAAAAATTGGATGAATCACACCCTGGAGTTGCAAGCAGCAGCAGGAGCCCAAATATTACTTTAAAGAGACACTGGAGTTGGCTTCAGGAGCCCAAAAATTGGATGAATCACACCCTGGAGTTGGCAGGAGTTGACAGCAGCAGCAGCAGGAGCCCAAATATTACTTTAAAGAGACCCTGGGGTTGGCTTCAGGAGCCCAAAAATTGGATAAATCACACCCTGGAGTTGGCAGCAGCAGCAGCAGGAGCCCAAATATTACTTTAAAGAGACACTGGGGTTGGCTTCAGGAGCCCAAAAATTGGATGAATCACACCCTGGAGTTGGCAGCAGCAGCAGCAGGAGCCCAAATATACACTGGAGTTGGCTTCAGGAGCCCAAAAATTGGATGAATCACACCCTGGAGTTGGCAGAAGTTGGCAGCAGAAGCAGCAGGAGCCCAAACATTACTTTAAAGAGACACTGGGGTTGGCTTCAGGAGCCCAAAAATTGGATGAATCACACGCTGGAGTTGGCAGAAGTTGGCAGCAGCAGCAGCAGGAGCCCAAACTTTACTTTAAAGAGACACTGGGGTTGGCTTCAGGAGCCCAAAAATTGGATGAATCACACCCTGGAGTTGGCAGCAGCAGGAGCCCAAATATTACTTTAAAGAGACACTGGGGTTGGCTTCAGGAGCCCAAAAATTGGATGATTTACACCCTGGAGTTGGCAGAAGTTGGCAGCAGCAGGAGCCCAAACATTACTTCAAAGAGACCCTGGGGTTGGCTTCAGGAGCCCAAAAATTGGATGAATCACACCCTGGAGTTGGCAGCAGGAGGAGCCCAAATATTACTTTAAAGAGACACTGGAGTTGGCTTCAGGAGCCCAAAAATTGGATGAATCACACCCTGGAGTTGGCAGAAGTTGACAGCAGCAGCAGCAGGAGCCCAAATATTACTTTAAAGAGACACTGGTGTTGGCTTCAGGAGCCCAAAAATTGGATGAATCACACCCTGGAGTTGGCAGCAGCAGCAGCAGGAGCCCAAATATACACTGGAGTTGGCTTCAGGAGCCCAAAACATGGATGAATCACACCCTGGAGTTGGCAGAAGTTGGCAGCAGCAGCAGCAGGAGCCCAAACATTACTTTAAAGAGACACTGGGGTTGGCTTCAGGAGCCCAAAAATTGGATGATTCACACCCTGGAGTTGGCAGAAGTTAGCAGCAGCAGCAGCAGGAGCCCAAACATTACTTCAAAGAGACCCTGGGGTTGGCTTCAGGAGCCCAAAAATTGGATGAATCACACCCTGGAGTTGGCAGCAGCAGGAGCCCAAATATTACTTTAAAGAGACACTGGGGTTGGCTTCAGGAGCCCAAAAATTGGATGAATCACACCCTGGAGTTGGCAGCAGCAGCAGCAGGAGCCCAAATATTACTTTAAAGAGACACTGGAGTTGGCTTCAGGAGCCCAAAAATTGGATGAATCACACCCTGGAGTTGGCAGGAGTTGACAGCAGCAGCAGCCCAAATATTACTTTAAAGAGACCCTGGGGTTGGCTTCAGGAGCCCAAAAATTGGATGAATCACACCCTGGAGTTGGCAGCAGCAGGAGCCCAAACATTGGCTGAAAGAGACACTGGGGTAGGCTTCAGGAGCCCAAAAATTGGATGAATCACACCCTGGAGTTGCAAGCAGCAGCAGGAGCCAAAATATTACTTTAAAGAGACACTGGAGTTGGCTTCAGGAGCCCAAAAATTGGATGAATTACACCCTGGAGTTGGCAGGAGTTGACAGCAGCAGCAGGAGCCCAAAGATTACTTTATAGAGACACTGGAGTTGGCTTCAGGAGCCCAAAAATTGGATGAATCACACCCTGGAGTTGGCAGGAGTTGACAGCAGCAGCAGCAGGAGCCCAAATATTACTTTATAGAGACACTGGGGTTGGCTTCAGGAGCCCAAAAATTGGATGAATCACACCCTGGAGTTGGCAGCAGCAGGAGCCCAAATATTACTTTAAAGAGACACTGGGGTTGGCTTCAGGAGCCCAAAAATTGGATGAATCACACCCTGGAGTTGGCAGCAGCAGCAGCAGGAGCCCAAATATTACTTTAAAGAGACACTGGGGTTGGCTTCAGGAGCCCAAAAATTGGATGAATCACACCCTGGAGTTGGCAGCAGCAGCAGCAGCAGGAGCCCAAATATACACTGGAGTTGGCTTCAGGAGCCCAAAAATTGGATGAATCACACCCTGGAGTTGGCAGAAGTTGGCAGCAGCAGCAGCAGGAGCCCAAACATTACTTTAAAGAGACACTGGGGTTGGCTTCAGGAGCCCAAAAATTGGATGAATCACACCCTGGAGTTGGCAGCAGCAGCAGCAGGAGCCCAAACATTACTTTAAAGAGACACTGGGGTTGGCTTCAGGAGCCCAAAAATTGGATGAATCACACCCTGGAGTTGGCAGAAGCAGGAGCCCAAAAATTACTTTAAAGAGACACTGGGGTTGGCTTCAGGAGCCCAAAAATTGGATGATTCACACCCTGGAGTTGGCAGAAGTTGGCAGCAGCAGCAGCAGGAGCCCAAACATTACTTCAAAGAGACCCTGGGGTTGGCTTCAGGAGCCGAAAAATTGGATGAATCACACCCTGGAGTTGGCAGCAGCAGGAGCCCAAATATTACTTTAAAGAGACACTGGGGTTGGCTTCAGGAGCCCAAAAATTGGATGAATCACACCCTGGAGTTGGCAGCAGCAGCAGCAGGAGCCCAAATATTACTTTAAAGAGACACTGGAGTTGGCTTCAGGAGCCCAAAAATTGGATGAATCACACCCTGGAGTTGGCAGGAGTTGACAGCAGCAGCAGGAGCCCAAATATTACTTTAAAGAGACCCTGGGGTTGGCTTCAGGAGCCCAAAAATTGGATGAATCACACCCTGGAGTTAGCAGCAGCAGCAGCAGGAGCCCAAATATACACTGGAGTTGGCTTCAGGAGCCCAAAAATTGAATGAATCACACCCTGGAGTTGGCAGAAGTTGGCAGCAGCAGCAGCAGGAGCCCAAACATTACTTTAAAGAGACACTGGGGTTGGCTTCAGGAGCCCAAAAATTGGATGAATCACACCCTGGAGTTGGCAGAAGTTGGCAGCAGCAGCAGCAGGAGCCCAAACATTAATTTAAAGAGACACTGGGGTTGGCTTCAGGAGCCCAAAAATTGGATGAATCACACCCTGGAGTTGGCAGCAGCAGGAGCCCAAATATTACTTTAAAGAGACACTGGGGTAGGCTTCAGGAGCCCAAAAATTGGATGAATCACACCCTGGAGTTGGCAGCAGCAGCAGGAGGAGCCCAAATATTACTTTAACCCTTTGAGTGCCGGCCTACCGAGATTTTTTGTCACAATCTGTTGCCAGAAGACTTTTCACGTTTTTGCGCTACACGTGTGCAACCTTGATTTTTGAAGGGATTTCCAGGGATTTCGATGAAAATTATATATTGTTTTTTTCAGCAGAGTCTGGGCTTCAACATGAAATGTCTTGTTTGGCCTTTTTTAGTGTATTCTCAATACTTTTGGGTGAAATATGTGCAAAAAAATGAAAAAAACCAATTTTTTACAATTTGTAGTGTTTTTTTTGTAATAAAAAATGTAAGTTTGTTAATAAAATATTATTGCGTGTGAAAGCCCTATTTCTCCCGGTTACAATGGTACCACATATGTATAGGTATACCCCTTTTCCTGAAACAGCAGTTTAGGGGATTCCAGATAGGATACAACTATGCAATATGATTGCATAGTTGTAAGGGGTTAATAAAAAAAAAAATGACATAGGGTTCCCCCTCCCGGGGGGGGGACCTCATTTCTTTTTTGGAATTCTAAGGGTTAAAAACCCTTAAAATCCCCAAAAAAAATGACATAGGGTCCCCCTTACCCAGCATTACTGACCCGGACCAGCTATGGGGGCTTGTAGAACAGGGCGCAGGGGCCAGCGTTGGTGGCCTCTGGCCCTGCAGGCTACTAGCCCACATAGCCACGTGGCCCGGGCCCTTCTGCCCCCCCCTGGCCGTTGGGGAGGCAGGTAATGGGGGGCTGGGGGTTATGGCAAGTCACCCACTTGCCGCAGGTGACCTGCCATACCCAGAGCCTTGTGAACTGGTATAAGGGGTCTCATGGACCCCTTACCAGTTCACAAAGGGTTAAGTTAAAAAAAAAGACACCAGACAAGTTCTTTATTATTCTATTTTCACTTATACTTACCTCCCATCCAGTGTCCCACGCTGCTGCAGATGACAGTTGTCGGTAGTGATCAGAGCAGGGAGGGTGACAGGCAGGGAGATCAGAGCCACCCTGCCTGCCACCCTCCCTGCTCCGATCGCTGCTGACAACTGACAGATCGGAGCTTGGGTGCCAGTAACCCGAGGAGCGGGATGACGTCATCAAGTGGGCGGAGTTAGGGGCGGGGCTAGGGGCGGGGCCAGCGCCGGCCGAAGAGGATGGTGATGGCCCGTTTCTGGGCCCTCACAAGCAGCGTGGAAAGCCCAGGGGGGGGATCGGAGCCCCCCCTGGTGAAGAGAAGACCCGGGGAGAGCCATCGCGCTGCCAGGTGAGTAAATGTCATTTACTTTTTTTTTTTTTTTTAGATGTCGGCGCCGGCGGGGGGGGGGGGGGCCTATTACGGGCCCCCTCCTGAAGATCAGAGGCCTGGGGGCAGAAATCTAACAGCGGATTCTTGTACAGAATCGCTGGCCCTTTCAAATGAGGGGTAAGGTAAGTCTGTATGTTTTTTACTTTTTGTTTTATGGGCCTCTAAAGTCAGCTACGTGACTCTCACGTAGCTGGCACTTAACGGTTGGAGAGGCAGCTACGTGAGAGTCACGTAGCTGGCACTAGAAGGGTTAAAGAGACACTGGAGTTGGCTTCAGGAGCCCAAAAATTGGATGAATCACACCCTGGAGTTGGCAGGAGTTGACAGCAGCAGCAGCAGGAGCCCAAATATTACTTTAAAGAGACCCTGGGGTTGGCTTCAGGAGCCCAAAAATTGGATGAATCACACCCTGGAGTTGGCAGCAGCAGCAGCAGGAGCCCAAACATTGGCTGAAAGAGACACTGGGGTTGGCTTCAGGAGCCCAAAAATTGGATGAATCACACCCTGGAGTTGCAAGCAGCAGCAGGAGCCCAAATATTACTTTAAAGAGACACTGGAGTTGGCTTCAGGAGCCCAAAAATTGGATGAATCACACCCTGGAGTTGGCAGCAGCAGCAGCAGGAGCCGAAATATTACTTTAAAGAGACACTGGGGTTGGCTTCAGGAGCCCAAAAATTGGATGAATCACACCCTGGAGTTGGCAGCAGCAGCAGCAGGAGCCCAAATATTACTTTAAAGAGACACTGGGGTAGGCTTCAGGAGCCCAATAATTGGATGAATCACACCCTGGAGTTGGCAGAAGTTGGCAGCAGCAGCAGCAGCAGGAGCCCAAATATTACTTTAAAGAGACACTGGGGTTGGCTTCAGGAGCCAAAAAATTGGATGAATCACACCCTGGAGTTGGCAGAAGTTGGCAGCAGCAGCAGCAGGAGCCCAAACATTACTTTAAAGAGACACTGGGGTTGGCTTCAGGAGCCCAAAAATTGGATGAATCACACCCTGGAGTTGGCAGCAGCAGGAGCCCAAATATTACTTTAAAGAGACAATGGGGTTGGCTTCAGGAGCCCAAAAATTGGATGAATCACACCCTGGAGTTGGCAGCAGCAGCAGCAGGAGCCCAAATATGCACTGGAGTTGGCTTCAGGAGCCCAAAAATTGGATGAATCACACCCTGGAGTTGGCAGAAGTTGGCAGCAGCAGCAGCAGGAGCCCAAACATTACTTCAAAGAGACCCTGGGGTTGGCTTCAGGAGCCCAAAAATTGGATGAATCACACCCTGGAGTTGGCAGCAGCAGGAGCCCAAATATTACTTTAAAGAGACACTGGGGTTGGCTTCAGGAGCCAAAAAATTGGATGAATCACACCCTGGAGTTGGCAGCAGCAGCAGCAGGAGCCCAAATATTACTTTAAAGAGACACTGGAGTTGGCTTCAGGAGCCCAAAAATTGGATGAATCACACCCTGGAGTTGGCAGGAGTTAACAGCAGCAGCAGGAGCCCAAATATTACTTTAAAGAGACCCTGGGGTTGGCTTCAGGAGCCCAAAAATTGGATGAATCACACCCTGGAGTTGGCAGCAGCAGCAGCAGGAGCCCAAATATACACTGGAGTTGGCTTCAGGAGTCCAAAAATTGGATGAATCACACCCTGGAGTTGGCAGAAGTTGGCAGCAGCAGCAGCAGGAGCCCAAACATTACTTTAAAGAGACACTGGGGTTGGCTTCAGGAGCCCAAAAATTGGATGAATCACACCCTGGAGTTGGCAGAAGTTGGCAGCAGCAGCAGCAGGAGCCCAAACATTACTTTAAAGAGACACTGGGGTTGGCTTCAGGAGCCCAAAAATTGGATGATTCACACCCTGGAGTTGGCAGAAGTTGGCAGCAGCAGGGGCCCAAACATTACTTCAAAGAGACCCTGGGGTTGGCTTCAGGAGCCCAAAAATTGGATGAATCACACCCTAGAGTTGGCAGCAGCAGGAGCCCAAATATTACTTTAAAGAGACACTGGGGTAGGCTTCAGGAGTCCAAAAATTGGATGAATCACACCCTGGAGTTGGCAGCAGCAGCAGCAGGAGCCCAAATATTACTTTAAAGAGACACTGGAGTTGGCTTCAGGAGCCCAAAAATTGGATGAATCACACCCTGGAGTTGGCAGGAGTTGACAGCAGCAGCAGCAGGAGCCCAAATATTACTTTAAAGAGACCCTGGGGTTGGCTTCAGGAGCCCAAAAATTGGATGAATCACACCCTGGAGTTGGCAGCAGCAGCAGCAGAAGCCCAAACATTGGCTGAAAGAGACACTGGGGTTGGCTTCAGGAGCCCAAAAATTGGATGAATCACACCCTGGAGTTGCAAGCAGCAGCAGGAGCCCAAATATTACTTTAAAGAGACACTGGAGTTGGCTTCAGGAGCCCAAAAATTGGATGAATCACACCCTGGAGTTGGCAGCAGCAGCAGCAGGAGCCCAAATATTACTTTCAAGAGACACTGGGGTTGGCTTCAGGAGCCCAAAAATTGGATGAATCACACCCTGGAGTTGGCAGCAGCAGCAGCAGGAGCCCAAATATTACTTTCAAGAGACACTGGGGTAGGCTTCAGGAGCCCAATAATTGGATGAATCACACCCTGGAGTTGGCAGAAGTTGGCAGCAGCAGCAGCAGGAGCCCAAATTTTACTTTAAAGAGACACTGGGGTTGGCTTCAGGAGCCCAAAAATTGGATGAATCACACCCTGGAGTTGGCAGAAGTTGGCAGCAGCAGCAGCAGGAGCCCAAACATTACTTTAAAGAGACACTGGGGTTGGCTTCAGGAGCCCAAAAATTGGATGAATCACACCCTGGAGTTGGCAGCAGCAGGAGCCCAAATATTACTTTAAAGAGACACTGGGGTTGGCTTCAGGAGCCCAAAAATTGGATGAATCACACCCTGGAGTTGGCAGCAGCAGCAGCAGGAGCCCAAATATACACTGGAGTTGGCTTCAGGAGCCCAAGAATTGGATGAATCACACCCTGGAGTTGGCAGAAGTTGGCAGCAGCAGCAGGAGCCCAAACATTACTTTAAAGAGACACTGGGGTTGGCTTCAGGAGCCCAAAAATTGGATGAATCACAGCCTGGAGTTGGCAGAAGTCGGCAGCAGCAGCAGCAGCAGAAGCCCAAACATTACTTTAAAGAGACACTGGGGTTGGCTTCAGGAGCCCAAAAATTGGATGAATCACACCCTGGAGTTGGCAGCAGCAGGAGCCCAAATATTACTTTAAAGAGACACTGGGGTTGGCTTCAGGAGCCCAAAAATTGGATGAGTCACACCCTGGAGTTGGCAGAAGTTGGCAGCAGCAGCAGCAGGAGCCCAAACATTACTTCAAAGAGACCCTGGGGTTGGCTTCAGGAGCCCAAAAATTGGATGAATCACACCCTGGAGTTGGCAGCAGCAGGAGCCCAAATATTACTTTAAAGAGACACTGGGGTTGGCTTCAGGAGCCCAAAAATTGGATGAATAAACACCCTGGAGTTGGCAGCAGCAGCAGCAGGAGCCCAAATATTACTTTAAAGGGACACTGGAGTTGGCTTCAGGAGCCCAAAAATTGGATGAATCTTACCCTGGAGTTGGCAGGAGTTGACAGCAGCAGCAGCAGGAGCCCAAATATTACTTTAAAGAGACCCTGGGGTTGGCTTCAGGAGCCCAAAAATTGGATGAATCACACCCTGGAGTTGGCAGCAGCAGCAGCAGGAGCCCAAACATTGGCTGAAAGAGACACTGGGGTTGGTTTCAGGAGCCCAAAAATTGGATGAATCACACCCTGGAGTTGGCAGCAGCAGGAGCCCAAATATTACTTTAAAGAGACACTGGGGTTGGCTTCAGGAGCCCAAAAATTGGATGATTCACACCCTGGAGTTGGCAGAAGTTGGCAGCAGCAGCAGCAGCAGGAGCCCAAACATTACTTCAAAGAGACCCTGGGGTTGGCTTCAGGAGCCCAAAAATTGGATGAATCACACCCTGGAGTTGGCAGCAGCAGGAGCCCAAATATTACTTTAAAGAGACCCTGGGGTTGGCTTCAGGAGCCCAAAAATTGGATGAATCACACCCTGGAGTTGGCAGCAGCAGGAGCCCAAATATTACTTTAAAGAGACACTGGGGTTGGCTTCAGGAGCCCAAAAATTGGATGAATCACACCCTGGAGTTGGCAGCAACAGCAGCAGGAGCCCAAATATTACTTTAAAGAGACACTGGAGTTGGCTTCAGGAGCCCAAAAATTGGATGAATCACACCCTGGAGTTGGCAGGAGTTGACAGCAGCAGCAGCAGCAGGAGCCCAAAGATTACTTTAAAGAGACCCTGGGGTTGGTTTCAGGAGCCCAAAAATTGGATGAATCACACCCTGGAGTTGGCAGCAGCAGCAGCAGGAGCCCAAACATTGGCTGAAAGAGACACTGGGGTTGGCTTCAGGAGCCCAAAAATTGGATGAATCACACCCTGGAGTTGGCAGCAGCAGGAGCCCAAATATTACTTTAAAGAGACACTGGGGTTGGCTTCAGGAGCCCAAAAATTGGATGATTCACACCCTGGAGTTGGCAGAAGTTGGCAGCAGCAGCAGCAGCAGGAGCCCAAACATTTCTTCAAAGAGACCCTGGGGTTGGCTTCAGGAGCCCAAAAATTGGATGAATCACACCCTGGAGTTGGCAGCAGCAGGAGCCCAAATATTACTTTAAAGAGACACTGGGGTTGGCTTCAGGAGCCCAAAAATTGGATGAATCACACCCTGGAGTTTGCAGCAGCAGCAGCAGGAGCCCAAATATTACTTTAAAGAGACACTGGAGTTGGCTTCAGGAGCCCAAAAATTGGATGAATCACACCCTGGAGTTGGCAGGAGTTGACAGCAGCAGCAGGAGCCCAAATATTACTTTAAAGAGACACTGGTGTTGGCTTCAGGAGCCCAAAAATTGGATGAATCACACCCTGGAGTTGCAAGCAGCATCAGGAGCCCAAATATGACTTTAAAGAGACACTGGAGTTGGCTTCAGGAGCCCAAAAATTGGATGAATCACACCCTGGAGTCGGCAGCAGCAGCAGCAGCAGCAGGAGCCCAAAGATTACTTTATAGAGACACTGGAGTTGGCTTCAGGAGCCCAAAAATTGGATGAATCACACCCCTGGAGTTGGCAGGAGTTGACAGCAGCAGCAGCAGGAGCCCAAATATTACTTTAAAGAGACCCTGGGGTTGGCTTCAGGAGCCCAAAAATTGGATGAATCACACCCTGGAGTTGGCAGCAGCAGGAGCCCAAATATTACTTTAAAGAGACCCTGGGGTTGGCTTCAGGAGCCCAAAAATTGGATGAATCACACCCTGGAGTTGGCAGCAGCAGCAGCAGGAGCCCAAATATTACTTTAAAGAGACACTGGGGTTGGCTTCAGGAGCCCAAAAATTGGATGAATCACACCCTGGAGTTGGCAGCAGTAGGAGCCCAAATATTACTTTAAAGAGACACTGGGGTAGGCTTCAGGAGCCCAAAAATTGGATGAATCACACCCTGGAGTTGGCAGCAGCAGCAGCAGGAGCCCAAATATACACTGGAGTTGGCTTCAGGAGCCCAAAAATTGGATGAATCACACCCTGGAGTTGGCAGAAGTTGGCAGCAGCAGCAGCAGGAGCCCAAACATTACTTTAAAGAGACACTGGGGTTGGCTTCAGGAGCCCAAAAATTGGATGAATCACACCCTGGAGTTGGCAGAAGTTGGCGGCAGCAGCAGCAGCAGGAGCCCAAACATTACTTTAAAGAGACACTGGGGTTGGCTTCAGGAGCCCAAAAATTGGATGAATCACACCCTGGAGTTGGCAGCAGCAGGAGCCCAAATATTACTTTAAAGAGACACTGGGGTTGGCTTCAGGAGCCCAAAAATTGGATGAATCACACCCTGGAGTTGGCAGCAGCAGCAGCAGGAGCCCAAAGATTACTTTATAGAGACACTGGAGTTGGCTTCAGGAGCCCAAAAATTGGATGAATCACACCCTGGAGTTGGCAGGAGTTGACAGCAGCAGCAGCAGGAGCCCAAACATTACTTTAAAGAGACACTGGGGTTGGCTTCAGGAGCCCAAAAATTGGATGAATCACACCCTGGAGTTGGCAGCAGCAGCAGCAGCAGCAGGAGCCCAAAGATTACTTTATAGAGACACTGAAGTTGGCTTCAGGAGCCCAAAAATTGGATGAATCACACCCTGGAGTTGGCAGGAGTTGACAGCAGCAGCAGCAGGAGCCCAAACATTACTTTAAAGAGACACTGGGGTTGGCTTCAGGAGCCCAAAAATTGGATGAATCACACCCTGGAGTTGGCAGCAGCAGCAGCAGCAGGAGCCCAAACATTACTTTATAGAGACACTGGGGTTGGCTTCAGGAGCCCAAAAATTGGATGAATCACACCCTGGAGTTGGCAGAAGTTGGCAGCAGCAGCAGCAGGAGCCCAAACATTACTTTAAAGAGACACTGGGGTTGGCTTCAGGAGCCCAAAAATTGGATGAATCACACCCTGGAGTTGGCAGCAGCAGGAGCCCAAATATTACTTTAAAGAGACACTGGGGTTGGCTTCAGGAGCCCAAAAATTGGATGAATCACACCCTGGAGTTGGCAGCAGCAGCAGCAGGAGCCCAAAGATTACTTTATAGAGACACTGGAGTTGGCTTCAGGAGCCCAAAAATTGGATGAATCACACCCTGGAATTGGCAGGAGTTGACAGCAGCAGCAGCAGGAGCCCAAACATTACTTTAAAGAGACACTGGGGTTGGCTTCAGGAGCCCAAAAATTGGATGAATCACACCCTGGAGTTGGCAGCAGCAGCAGCAGCAGCAGGAGCCCAAAGATTACTTTATAGAGACACTGGAGTTGGCTTCAGGAGCCCAAAAATTGGATGAATCACACCCTGGAGTTGGCAGGAGTTGACAGCAGCAGCAGCAGCAGGAGCCCAAACATTACTTTAAAGAGACACTGGGGTTGGCTTCAGGAGCCCAAAAATTGGATGAATCACACCCTGGAGTTGGCAGCAGCAGCAGCAGCAGCAGGAGCCCAAACATTACTTTATAGAGACACTGGAGTTGGCTTCAGGAGCCCAAATATTGGATGAATCACACCCTGGAGTTGGCAGAAGTTGGCAGCAGCAGCAGCAGGAGCCCAAACATTACTTTAAAGAGACACTGGGGTTGGCTTCAGGAGCCCAAAAATTGGATGAATCACACCCTGGAGTTGGCAGCAGCAGGAGCCCAAATATTACTTTAAAGAGACACTGGGGTTGGCTTCAGGAGCCCAAAAATTGGATGAATCACACCCTGGAGTTGGCAGCAGCAGCAGCAGGAGCCCAAAGATTACTTTATAGAGACACTGGAGTTGGCTTCAGGAGCCCAAAATTGGATGAATCACACCCTGGAGTTGGCAGGAGTTGACAGCAGCAGCAGCAGGAGCCCAAACATTACTTTAAAGAGACACTGGGGCTGGCTTCAGGAGCCCAAAATTTGGATGAATCACACCCTGGAGTTGGCAGCAGCAGCAGCAGCAGGAGCCCAAAGATTACTTTATAGAGACACTGGAGTTGGCTTCAGGAGCCCAAAAATTGGATGAATCACACCCTGGAGTTGGCAGGAGTTGACAGCAGCAGCAGCAGGAGCCCAAATATTACTTTAAAGAGACCCTGGGGTTGGCTTCAGGAGCCCAAAAATTGGATGAATCACACCCTGGAGTTGGCAGAAGTTGGCAGCAGCAGGAGCCCAAACATTACTTCAAAGAGACCCTGGGGTTGGCTTCAGGAGCCCAAAAATTGGATGAATCACACCCTGGAGTTGGCAGAAGTTGGCAGCAGCAGCAGCAGGAGCCCAAAAATTGGCCTAAAGACATAAATATGTTTTGCACCATTTGGAAAGTGTAAAACGTGGCACCATGGTGAATCTAGTCGCATGCATCAGGCATTGGTGGGTGGAAATCCTGGCTGATCCATCCCTGATTCATTTTGACAAAGGTGAGTCTCTCCACATTTTTAGTTGACAGACGAGTTCTCCTCGCCGTAACTATGGCCCTGCCGCACTAAACACCCGCTCAGATGGCACGCTACTTGCCGGGCAGGACAGCTTTTCCAGGGCAAACTCTGCTAGTTGCGGCCACAAATCAAGTTTGGCTGCCCAGAAGTCCAGCGGATCCTCAAGGTGTGTTGGCATGGTCATGTCAAAGTATGACATGACCTGCTGGTTCAGGTCCTGCTCCAGGTCTTCCTGCTGCTCATGAGTAGCCTCAATATGCGGGTGTAGAAAGCTTCTCATTAGCGACTGAAGACTGAGGCTGCTGCTGCTGATGGAGCTGCTGCTGCTGCTCCTGCCGACCCCCCCCAGCGGCCATGGCAGTGGAAGGTGAGCGCAGAGGTCCCCTCGAGTCAGACCTGCGAGAGTATGGACCATGGCGCAGATAGGCATCGGCCAACTGCCTACGTAGAATGTCTTTGTAGTAGTTGCGTTTGTCCTCCCTCTCGGTGGGTTTAAAAAATGCCCCCATTTTGTGCCGGAAGCGAGGGTCCAATAAGGTGGACAGCCAGAAGTCATCCCTCCGACAGATGGAAACAATTCTGGGGTCACTACGCAAGCACGTGAGCATGCTTCGTGCCATTTGCGCAAGTGACTCGGATGGACTACCTGTCTCCATCTCCACTGCATACTGCCACGGTGTGCCCGGGTCCTCTGTCTCGCCTTCCTCTAGCTCCTCTGGCTGCTCCTGCTCCTCCTCTCCTGTCCGCTGACTAGATAAACCAGCCATTTCGCCAAGCCTAAACTGTGTTTCGCTGGGCAAATCCTCCTCCTCCTCCAGTTCAGCTCCAACGGGGTTCATGTGGCCGTAAGATGTAAACGCCATGTCTCCAGTGCCCTGACCAGCCATGGTTTCCAACATGTGCTGTAGTACATGAAGCAGTGGAATCACGTCGTTCATCCCGTAATCCTGCCGACTGACAAATAAAGTGGCTTCCTCAAAGGGCCTGAGCAAACGGCAGGTGTCACGTATGAGCTGCCACTGGTTGACATTGAAGTTACACAGGGGAGTCCCCCTATCTGCTTGGATCATCAGGAAATCCGTGATGGCTTTTCTCTGTTCATATAATCGGTCCAACATGTGAAGGGTGGAATTCCAACGGGTGGAAACATCGCAAATCAGACTATGTTGGGGGATACCATTCTGACGCTGTAGCTCAAGAAGGGTGTGTTTGGCGGTGTATGAGTGGCTGAAGTGCATGCAAAGTTTCCTTGAAGTTGTTAGGATGTCTTGCAGATGGGGGGAACACTTCAGAAACCGCTTGACAACCAGATTGAAGACGTGAGCCATGCAGGGGGCATGGGTCAGGCTTCCTTGGCGCAGCGCAGACAATATGTTCTTCCCATTGTCGGTAACCATGATTCCCATTTTAAGTTTTCTTGGAGTAAGCCATGTTTGGATTTCCTGATGAATACATTTAAGCAGTTCCTCCCCTGTGTGACTCCGTTCGCCAAGACAAACCATGTGAAGCACTGCGTGACACCTCCGTGCCCTGCACACATGGTAGACTGGAGGGGCACTGAGACTTGAGCCTACAGTGGAGGGTGAGGAGATGGCGGAGGATGAGGAGGCCGAGTCGCACGGTGTCACAGGCCCAACGGGCAGGGAGCGCGGAAGCCGAAGCGGCGTGACCTGTCCAAGTTGCTGCTGCTGCTGCAAAGGGACCACATTCACCCAGTGGGCCGTAAACGACATGTACTGTCCCTGACCGTAGTTACAGCTCCAGATGTCGGCGCTGCCATGCACTTTGCTACACACCGACAGGCTCACCTTCTGTTCAACAAAAGTGTGCAGCGCTGGTACTGCCTTCTTGGCAAAGAAATGACGGCTTGGGACTCTCCACCTCGGCCCGGCACAAGCCATCAGTTCTCTGAAAGGTGCAGATTCCACCACCTGAAAAGGGAGCGACTGCAGCACCAGCAACTTGGACAGGAGCACATTAAGCTTCTGCGCCATAGGATGAGTGGGCGCATACAGCTGTCTCTTGGACATGGCTTCGCTGATGGATTGCTGGCGGGATGCATGACTTGGAGGAGGAGGAGGAGGAGCAGGAGCGACAGAGGATGGGTATGACGCACAGCTGCCTTCGGCTGAGGTGCTGGAGCCTTGGCTGACAGAAATTGGGAGCTCACTTGGTGAGGAAGCAGACTGGACCACCCCTTGGGAGCCTCGGTTCTCCCAGGTCGCTTTATGGTGACGCATCATATGTTGACGCAGGGCCGTGGTGCCAACATTTGGACCCTGGCCACGCTTCACCTTCTGCCTACATATCTTGCATGGGGCCATGGTTACCCTCCTGCGGATGCTTCAGGAAAAACTGCCACACTGCCGAGTAGCTACTTTTCCCACCCCCTGGCCTCACTGATTCAATGCTGCTGTTGCCAACTCCAGGAACCCCTGCTCCACTACCTCCCGATAAGGTAGACTGCCGCACAGCAGGTGCTCTACCCCGGCCCCGGCCCCGGCCGGCTCCAGCCTTTGGAATTGTGCCCCCGTGCTGACTGCTACCACCTTGCTGCCTCAGCTGCTGACTCCGGGGCAACCTGCGCCCCTCTTCTCCTGATGATGACGATGAAGCCCCTTCATCACCCGGCTCCCAAGTGCGATCGGCTTCATCGTCATCATCATCATCACCGAGTTGTGGCTGTACGTCACTGATGTTCGTGGATTCGTCAACAGTGTCTGGCGCAGGAGCTGGAACGCTCGCAGCACCCACGACACTGTCCACATCACTATTTGTCTGCCTAGCTAGAGAAGCCACCTCCATTTCTTGGCTGGGCAGTAGCTTCTGACTGTCCTCTATCTGATGGTCCTCCTCACTAAAGAGTGGAGCTGAACCCAAAGCATAGGATACGTCGCTGGGGGAGGGAACGGCGTAGGCCAGAGGCAATGGGAGGACAGGGACTGCTCTCGGGGCATGCCAACTCAGGGTTGTGTCAGAGGAACCTACCGACCCTAGACTGGGGGTCTCAGATGTAAGTTGTGATGATGTGGTTGATGAGCGCGTCAACCAATCTACCACGGCAGATGCGTTACTGGTGGAGACCCGACCGCTAGCAGATACTGGCAGATTAGGTCTCTCAGCGTGACTCCTGCTGCTACTGGCCCCCAGTCTGATGCGAGCTCTGCCTGCGGAATCTTGGCCTCTGCCACTCCTCTTTTCACTTCCAGGCACTTGTCTGCCCGACATAGTCTAACTGGCGTGGTAGTAGGTGATATTTTAAGAACCCCCGGGCAGCGATGGGTCTATATGAAACAGAATATAATGCACACCAAAAGTGAGCAGTAACACTCAGCCTCCAACAGGCCTGCTTAGTGTAAATAAGAGAGCTGCTTAGTGTAAATAAAGAGGGGTATGGTATGTTACAGAATGGGATGCCCCAACAGAAGTGCACCTGGCAGGCAGCAGTAAGTCTATGCACAGCAAAAGTGTCTTTATCAGGCCTAATTTCAATTAGAATAAGTGCAAATGGTTATATGGTCTTAAACAGAGGCTGGTGTAGTCACAGAATGGGATGCCCTAAAAACCAGCAGTAAGTACACATGGCAGGGACCAGTAGTGCTATGCACAGCAAAAGTGTCTTTATCAGGCCTAATTTCAATTAGAATAAGTGCAAATGGTTATATGGTCTTAAACAGAGGCTGCTGTAGTCACAGAATGGGATGCCCTAAAAACCAGCAGTAAGTACACCTGGCAGGGACCAGTAGTGCTATGCACAGCAAAAGTGTCTTTATCAGGCCTAATTTCAATTAGAATAAGTGCAAATGGTTATATGGTCTTAAACAGAGGCTGGTGTAGTCACAGAATGGGATGCCCTAAAATCCAGCAGTAAGTACACCTGGCAGGGTCCAGTAGTGCTATGCACAGCAAAAGTGTCTTTATCAGGCCTAATTTCAATTAGAATAAGTGAAAATGGTTATATGGTCTTAAACAGAGGCTGCTGTAGTCACAGAATGGGATGCCCTAAAAACCAGCAGTAAGTACACCTGGCAGGGTCCAGTAGTGCTATGCACAGCAAAAGTGTCTTTATCAGGCCTAATTTCAATTAGAATAAGTGCAAATGGTTATATGGTCTTAAACAGAGGCTGCTGTAGTCACAGAATGGGATGCCCTAAAAACCAGCAGTAAGTACACCTGGCAGGGTCCAGTAGTGCTATGCACAGCAAAAGTGTCTTTATCAGGCCTAATTTCAATTAGAATAAGTGCAAATGGTTATATGGTCTTAAACAGAGGCTGCTGTCGTCACAGAATGGGATGCCCTAAAAACCAGCAGTAAGTACACCTGGCAGGGTCCAGTAGTGCTATGCACAGCAAAAGTGTCTTTATCAGGCCTAATTTCAATTAGAATAAGTGCAAATGGTTATATGGTCTTAAACAGAGGCTGCTGTAGTCACAGAATGGGATGCCCTAAAAACCAGCAGTAAGTACACCTGTCAGGGTCCAGTAGTGCTATGCACAGCAAAAGTGTCTTTATCAGGCCTAATTTCAATTAGAATAAGTGCAAATGGTTATATGGTCTTAAACAGAGGCTGCTGTAGTCACAGAATGGGATGCCCTAAAAACCAGCAGTAAGTACACCTGGCAGGGTCCAGTAGTGCTATGCACAGCAAAAGTGTCTTTATCAGGCCTAATTTCAATTAGAATAAGTGCAAATGGTTATATGGTCTTAAACAGAGGCTGCTGTAGTCACAGAATGGGATGCCCTAAAAACCAGCAGTAAGTACACCTGGCAGGGTCCAGTAGTGCTATGCACAGCAAAAGTGTCTTTATCAGGCCTAATTTCAATTAGAATAAGTGCAAATGGTTATATGATCTTAAACAGAGGCTTCTGTAGTCACAGAATGGGATGCCCTAAAAACCAGCAGTAAGTACACCTGGCAGGGTCCAGTAGTGCTATGCACAGCAAAAGTGTCTTTATCAGGCCTAATTTCAATTAGAATAAGTGCAAATGGTTATATGGTCTAAAACAGAGGCTGCTGTAGTCACAGAATGGGATGCCCTAAAAACCAGCAGTAGGTACACCTGGCAGGGTCCAGTAGTGCTATGCACAGCAAAAGTGTCTTTATCAGGCCTAATTTCAATTAGAATAAGTGCAAATGGTTATATGGTCTTAAACAGAGGCTGGTGTAGTCACAGAATGGGATGCCCTAAAAACCAGCAGTAAGTACACCTGGCAGGGACAAGTAGTGCTATGCACAGCAAAAGTGTCTTTATCAGGCCTAATTTCAATTAGAATAAGTGCAAATGGTTATATGGTCTTAAACAGAGGCTGCTGTATTCACAGAATGGGATGCCTAAAAACCAGCAGTAAGTACACCTGGCAGGGACAAGTAGTGCTATGCACAGCAAAAGTGTCTTTATCAGGCCTAATTTCAATTAGAATAAGTGCAAATGGTTATATGGTCTTAAACAGAGGCTGCTGTAGTCACAGAATGGGATGCCCTAAAAACCAGCAGTAAGTACACCTGGCAGGGACAAGTAGTGCTATGCACAGCAAAAATGTCTTTATCAGGCCTAATTTCAATTAGAATAAGTGCAAATGGTTATATGGTCTTAAACAGAGGCTGGTGTAGTCACAGAATGGGATGCCCTAAAAACCAGCAGTAAGTACACCTGGCAGGGTCCAGTGGTGCTATGCACAGCAAAAGTGTCTTTATCAGGCCTAATTTCAATTAGAATAAGTGCAAATGGTTATATGGTCTTAAACAGAGGCTGGTGTAGTCACAGAATGGGATGCCCTAAAAACCAGCAGTAAGTACACCTGGCAGGGTCCAGTAGTGCTATGCACAGCAAAAGTGTCTTTATCAGGCCTAATTTCAATTAGAATAAGTGCAAATGGTTATATGGTCTTAAACAGAGGCTGCTGTAGTCACAGAATGGGATGCCCTAAAAACCAGCAGTAAGTACACCTGGCAGGGTCCAGTAGTGCTATGCACAGCAAAAGTGTCTTTATCAGGCCTAATTTCAATTAGAATAAGTGCAAATGGTTATATGGTCTTAAACAGAGGCTGGTGTAGTCACAGAATGGGATGCCCTAAAAACCAGCAGTAAGTACACCTGGCAGGGTCCAGTAGTGCTATGCACAGCAAAAGTGTCTTTATCAGGCCTAATTTCAATTAGAATAAGTGCAAATGGTTATATGGTCTTAAACAGAGGCTGCTGTAGTCACAGAATGGGATGCCCTAAAAACCAGCAGTAAGTACACCTGGCAGGAACAAGTAGTGCTATGCACAGCAAAAGTGTCTTTATCAGGCCTAATTTCAATTAGAATAAGTGCAAATGGTATATGGTTAAGGTCTTAAACAGAGGCTGCTGTAGTCACAGAATGGGATGCCCTAAAAACCAGCAGTAAGTACACCTGGCAGGGTCCAGTAGTGCTATGCACAGCAAAAGTGTCTTTATCAGGCCTAATTTCAATTAGAATAAGTGCAAATGGTTATATGGTCTTAAACAGAGGCTGCTGTAGTCACAGAATGGGATGCCCTAAAAACCAGCAGTAAGTACACCTGGCAGGGTCCAGTAGTGCTATGCACAGCAAAAGTGTCTTTATCAGGCCTAATTTCAATTAGAATAAGTGAAAATGGTTATATGGTCTTAAACAGAGGCTGCTGTAGTCACAGAATGGGATGCCCTAAAAACCAGCAGTAAGTACACCTGGCAGGGTCCAGTAGTGCTATGCACAGCAAAAGTGTCTTTATCAGGCCTAATTTCAATTAGAATAAGTGCAAATGGTTATATGGTCTTAAACAGAGGCTGCTGTAGTCACAGAATGGGATGCCCTAAAAACCAGCAGTAAGTACACCTGGCAGGGTCCAGTAGTGCTATGCACAGCAAAAGTGTCTTTATCAGGCCTAATTTCAATTAGAATAAGTGCAAATGGTTATATGGTCTTAAACAGAGGCTGCTGTAGTCACAGAATGGGATGCCCTAAAAACCAGCAGTAAGTACACCTGGCAGGGTCCAGTAGTGCTATGCACAGCAAAAGTGTCTTTATCAGGCCTAATTTCAATTAGAATAAGTGCAAATGGTTATATGGTCTTAAACAGAGGCTGCTGTAGTCACAGAATGGGATGCCCTAAAAACCAGCAGTAAGTACACCTGGCAGGGTCCAGTAGTGCTATGCACAGCAAAAGTGTCTTTATCAGGCCTAATTTCAATTAGAATAAGTGCAAATGGTTATATGGTCTTAAACAGAGGCTGCTGTAGTCACAGAATGGGATGCCCTAAAAACCAGCAGTAAGTACACCTGGCAGGGTCCAGTAGTGCTATGCACAGCAAAAGTGTCTTTATCAGGCCTAATTTCAATTAGAATAAGTGCAAATGGTTATATGGTCTTAAACAGAGGCTGCTGTAGTCACAGAATGGGATGCCCTAAAAACCAGCAGTAAGTACACCTGGTAGGGACCAGTAGTGCTATGCACAGCAAAAGTGTCTTTATCAGGCCTAATTTCAATTAGAATAAGTGCAAATGGTTATATGGTCTTAAACAGAGGCTGGTGTAGTCACAGAATGGGATGCCCTAAAAACCAGCAGTAAGTACACCTGGCAGGGTCCAGTAGTGCTATGCACAGCAAAAGTGTCTTTATCAGGCCTAATTTCAATTAGAATAAGTGCAAATGGTTATATGGTCTTAAACAGAGGCTGCTGTAGTCACAGAATGGGATGCCCTAAAAACCAGCAGTAAGCACACCTGGCAGGGTCCAGTAGTGCTATGCACAGCAAAAGTGTCCTTTATCAGGCCTAATTTCAATTAGAATAAGTGCAAATGGTTATATGGTCTTAAACAGAGGCTGCTGTAGTCACAGAATGGGATGCCCTAAAAACCAGCAGTAAGTACACCTGGCAGGGTCCAGTGGTGCTATGCACAGCAAAAGTGTCTTTATCAGGCCTAATTTCAATTAGAATAAGTGCAAATGGTTATATGGTCTTAAACAGAGGCTGCTGTAGTCACAGAATGGGATGCCCTAAAAACCAGCAGTAAGTACACCTGGCAGGGTCCAGTAGTGCTATGCACAGCAAAAGTGTCTTTATCGTGCCTAATTTCAATTAGAATAAGTGCAAATGGTTATATGGTCTTAAACAGAGGCTGCTGTAGTCACAGAATGGGATGCCCTTAAAACCAGCAGTAAGTACACCTGGCAGGGTCCAGTGGTGCTATGCACAGCAAAAGTGTCTTTATCAGGCCTAATTTCAATTAGAATAAGTGCAAATGGTTATATGGTCTTAAACAGAGGCTGGTGTAGTCACAGAATGGGATGCCCTAAAAACCAGCAGTAAGTACACCTGGCAGGGTCCAGTAGTGCTATGCACAGCAAAAGTGTCTTTATCAGGCCTAATTTCAATTAGAATAAGTGCAAATGGTTATATGGTCTTAAACAGAGGCTGCTGTAGTCACAGAATGGGATGCCCTAAAAACCAGCAGTAAGTACACCTGGCAGGGTCCAGTAGTGCTATGCACAGCAAAAGTGTCTTTATCAGGCCTAATTTCAATTAGAATAAGTGCAAATGGTTATATGGTCTTAAACAGAGGCTGGTGTAGTCACAGAATGGGATGCCCTAAAAACCAGCAGTAAGTACACCTGGCAGGGTCCAGTAGTGCTATGCACAGCAAAAGTGTCTTTATCAGGCCTAATTTCAATTAGAATAAGTGCAAATGGTTATATGGTCTTAAACAGAGGCTGCTGTAGTCACAGAATGGGATGCCCTAAAAACCAGCAGTAAGTACACCTGGCAGGGTCCAGTAGTGCTATGCACAGCAAAAGTGTCTTTATCAGGCCTAATTTCAATTAGAATAAGTGCAAATGGTTATATGGTCTTAAACAGAGGCTGCTGTAGTCACAGAATGGGATGCCCTAAAAACCAGCAGTAAGTACACCTGGCAGGGTCCAGTAGTGCTATGCACAGCAAAAGTGTCTTTATCAGGCCTAATTTCAATTAGAATAAGTGCAAATGGTTATATGGTCTTAAACAGAGGCTGCTGTAGTCACAGAATGGGATGCCCTAAAAACCAGCAGTAAGTACACCTGGCAGGGTCCAGTAGTGCTATGCACAGCAAAAGTGTCTTTATCAGGCCTAATTTCAATTAGAATAAGTGCAAATGGTTATATGGTCTTAAACAGAGGCTGCTGTAGTCACAGAATGGGATGCCCTAAAAACCAGCAGTAAGTACACCTGGCAGGGTCCAGTAGTGCTATGCACAGCAAAAGTGTCTTTATCAGGCCTAATTTCAATTAGAATAAGTGCAAATGGTTATATGGTCTTAAACAGAGGCTGCTGTAGTCACAGAATGGGATGCCCTAAAAACCAGCAGTAAGTACACCTGGCAGGGACCAGTAGTGCTATGCACAGCAAAAGTGTCTTTATCAGGCCTAATTTCAATTAGAATAAGTGCAAATGGTTATATGGTCTTAAACAGAGGCTGCTGTAGTCACAGAATGGGATGCCCTAAAAACCAGCAGTAAGTACACCTGGCAGGGTCCAGTAGTGCTATGCACAGCAAAAGTGTCTTTATCAGGCCTAATTTCAATTAGAATAAGTGCAAATGGTTATATGGTCTTAAACAGAGGCTGCTGTAGTCACAGAATGGGATGCCCTAAAAACCAGCAGTAAGTACACCTGGCAGGGTCCAGTAGTGCTATGCACAGCAAAAGTGTCTTTATCAGGCCTAATTTCAATTAGAATAAGTGCAAATGGTTATATGGTCTTAAACAGAGGCTGCTGTAGTCACAGAATGGGATGCCCTAAAAACCAGCAGTAAGTACACCTGGCAGGGTCCAGTAGTGCTATGCACAGCAAAAGTGTCTTTATCAGGCCTAATTTCAATTAGAATAAGTGCAAATGGTTATATGGTCTTAAACAGAGGCTGCTGTAGTCACAGAATGGGATGCCCTAAAAACCAGCAGTAAGTACACCTGGCAGGGTCCAGTAGTGCTATGCACAGCAAAAGTGTCTTTATCAGGCCTAATTTCAATTAGAATAAGTGCAAATGGTTATAATGGGTCTTAAACAGAGCTGCTGTAGTCACAGAATGGGATGCCCTAAAAACCAGCAGTAAGTACACCTGGCAGGGTCCAGTAGTGCTATGCACAGCAAAAGTGTCTTTATCGAGGCCTAATTTCAATTAGAATAAGTGCAAA